>JASDDO010000019.1:651181306-652493048 GCA_030015575.1 Agapanthus africanus | reverse complement strand
GGGCTAGGTCATCGACGACGTGCCGAAGATGATCTACGTCGAGGCATCGCTAGATCAAGCTCCAACTTCACCAAGTCTAGAAAACTTATGAAGGAAACACACTCTACTACTTGGCAAGAGGTAGAGGATGAAGAAATAGGAAGTGGGTTCACTTTAGAATTGGATTTCTCACTCTTTTTCATCAATCACCATTGATGAAGTCAAGCTTTTTCTTCATGAAGTGAAGAAGAAGATAAAGATTATGAATATGATAAGTTAATTTAAAATAGAAAGGAAAATGAATTCTTATCATAATTGTAACCGTGGTAAAGTGTAGAGAGCTAACTATAGTTAAATGAATGGTTAGGGTTAATGAGATGAAGACAAAAGGGTTTCTGGTCAAAGCTTCATGAAGCTTCAACAAGCTTCATGAAAGAAACCCTTTTGTTTTTCTTTTCTCTTTTCATTTCTTTTAATCCAAATTAAAAGATAAATGAAAGAATAAATGAAAACCCTAACCATTAACTAACCATGGTATAAACTTTACACTTGACCAAGTTAACATGTATCATCAAACATGATACAATCAAGTGCACAAAACTATATCGAATATACAATGTGCACATCCGAGCGAGAAAATCCGTTTAAAGTGAACCAATATTAGTTAATGCAAAGTAATATATCAAATATATAATTATACATTAAATCATTAAATCAACACTTGATTTAACGATCCGGTCATATCGCATATAACCGACTAATATCCAATGTATCGATTTATCGAATCAATCCTTGATTCGATAACTAGGTTATATCGCATACAACCATTCGACACATTCATCGCAAGAATAGAATACGGTATCACATACACGCATTATTCTTGGTCCCGCACATATCTCATATGCGCTCCTATTTCGTTTCGCTTGAGCCAGGAAACCTCTGTGTAGGACTCTAAAAACTCGTCAATACGCCGGCAGCGGATGATGATCATATCAAACATCCACAAGCCGCAAGCGGTCTGCTAAACGTAACGGCCACCCGGGTATTGAGCGATCAGAAGATTGACGAGCAAGCCCGCTCACACTCCAGTGAATCCAACCAGTAACACTACCGTACAGTCCGGTCTGATCGTCTGATATGTCGCATATCTCGCCTTGGGGTGGTAAACGTCAGACCCCAATAGCTCGATAAGTCGTGTCGATATGAGGTCTATAACTATTCGAGAAACTACTGGTAACACTTACCAGTAAATCTCAGCAACCCTGGCCAGGGATTTCCGGTTATAGCCAATCGAACACAGCGCAACATCAACTCCCTATACCGGGAGAGACGAATCCCCTCCTATCGCTCATTGCCTCCATGTGACTCGGGACTGTACCCAAAAACCACCGTTTTGCACGCCCTCTTGGACGTGGTAAGGTGGAAATCAAAGCACAGTGGGAACCACACAAGACTCTATGACGATCTCGGGTCAACAGACTACTCTGTACCAGTGTCACCAGAGAACTGCCATCTGACGTAGGGTATAATACCATCTGGGAGTTCTCGGCGAGTCCGTCCAGTGTACCCAGTCTCCACTGAGCACCCGTATATCATCTCTGATGTCAAACACCAATGGATATGGGATCATCCATCTCCCATCTGTATGGGTCGAGAAGTTATACGCTAGTCTACTCTGGTATATCGAAGCCCCGTCTCGATACACCCACGACTAGGGACTTTGAAGGATGTACTTATGGACTACCATGTCCTCACTAGTATGATCCGCATCATAGTCCAGGTAGTCAAGTACACATCCTAAGGGCTTTACCAACATGTAACAGAGAGACAAACAGTATACACGTTAAGGTAAAGAGCAACCAGATAGCATACTATCATGTCGAGCAAGAAAGTCCTCCCTATATATGTCCCAGCATCCACTACAATATACATCCTATGTACAGTAATGGCCTCTAGGGCATACATATAACTAACAATCTCCCACTTGCACTAGGGCCATCTGATAGCAGTGGTTGCAGTATCTCATACTCAACCATCCCATAAAAGTCTCTCTCTGGGAAAAGGCCTTTGTGAGTGGATCCGCCGTGTTGTCCTCTGAGTCTACTCTCCTAACCTCGATCTCCTTGGAGATCAACCATCTCCATGATCGGGTGACACCGCCTTAGAATATTTCTGGATCACTGATGGGACGGGTGTTCCTTGGCATAAGCCACAACTCCATTGTCTCTCAATGGTTGGAACGTAGTTCATCTCATGAACCAATATACACCCAGACTGCCTCTTTGGTAGCATCTTAAGTAGCGATGTATCCTGCCTTTATCGTCTAGTATGTCACGGTATCTAGCTTGGAACTCTTCCAACATACCGTCCCTTTACTGAGGGTAAAGACAATGCCTGTGACTGACATTCAGTCGTTTTTATCATCCTGGAACCCTTCCAGTGATTCTCCCCAGGATCGATTGATACCATCTCACTACAACTAGTGAGAATCCTAACATCCAATTAGATCTATCTCATAGATCCAAAACCCAGGATTTAGGAGGTATCATCTTGATCCTATGTGGAGAATCATTGTGATAAGCGGAGATTGATCGAGCGTAGCATAGGAAACTCCTTCCCTATTAAGAGTATGCCATCCACATACTCTACGAGGATTGTCACCATACTCTCTACTACCTTTTTGTTTATACAAGGTTCATCTACCATTTTGATGTTGTCAACTTCTTTGACTAATCCATCAAAACAGATGTTCCAACTCCGCGATGCCTGCTTTAATCCTATAAAGCATCTTGCACACGTTTCCGCTGCTCCCACTGTCTACGAAGCCCTCTGGCTGTGTACTTATAGACGCACTCTTCTAAAACATCATTTAGAAAGGCAGTCATGACACCCAACCACCAGATATCGTAGTCATGGTATGAAGCCGTGGCAAGTAGTATCTGGATGGACTTAAGCATAGGTACTGGAAAAGGTTTCATCATTATCCACGCCTGGTCGATGACGAAAACCTTTAATAAGTCCAGCTTTGAAAGTCTCAACCTTTCCAAGTACACCAAGTAATCTTCTCAAGATATACTTGCTCCTGATGGGAATTTAACCCTTCAGATATAGCAACCAAAGTCCATACTTTGTTGGTGTATAAGGATTCCATCTCAGATCGCTAAGCATCCAGCCATTCTTACAGAGTCACACTCCTGATGGCCAGCTCGAAACTAGTTGGGTCATCATCTCATGATGCAATCCTCGCTCCCACTGTCATAGAGAAACAGAAGTATCTCTCAGGTGGGTGAGGAACCCTACTAGATCGGCGGAGAGGCTGAGGTTCGTTAGAATCTACTGAATCCTTTGGTTCACCAAATCATCTGCTGTAGTTTGTATAGCTGGAACCTTTCCAGTTCTACATTACAGACTTTGCCTCGAGCTTGTCCAGATTTTGCTTTCAGACATAGGCCGGACAACCCCAAATCTTAACTAACTTAAGAAATGGGCTCTTCCCTTTCCATATCACATATGAAGTGGTAGGCACTGATTTGATTCGAACCCGACTCAATAGGTATGCAGCTTCTCAAGCGCATAACTCCCAAAAGGAAATAGGTAACTCAGTAGTACTCATCATAGAGCACACCATATCACATAGGGTGCTATTGCTCCGCCCCGATATACCATCGTGCTATAGTGTATACGGAGGAGTAATGCTGAGAGAGAATCTCATTCTCCTTTAGAATAATCCAGGAATTCCGTGCTCAAGTATTCTCCTCCTTGATCACATCAAAGGACATAATACTTTTACCCGTATTTTGGTTCTCTATTTCTAACTTATATTCTGTGAATATCTCAAAAGGTTCGGACTTGTGTTTCAACAGGAACATAGGTCTGAATCTCGAAAGATCATCAGAGAATGTAATGAAGTACAAAGAACCAGTCTTGGCATGTATAGACAGGGGACCTACATACATCAACATGTATCATCCCAAGAGTTCACTAACTCTTTCTCTGTTTCCAATAAACAGAGCTATGGTCATCTTATCTCTGTGACATGACTGGCAAGTTTCATAAGATGTAAATTCAAACTGATTTAAATATGCATCTACATGTAACTTCAGCTAGTCGGGTCACATTGATATGACCTAGTCTACAATGCCTCAAGAAGGATTCGTTCAGTTCCTGAACTCTTCCTCTTGTGTGTGTTCTGTATACTAAAGAACTGTAGTTTGATTTAGAACATCAATGCTTTTAGATAACGTGCCTGAACCGATCAACTTTTGATATAGGAAATGTTTAAAACATTATCCAACTATACAAAATTTTATCATTTCTTTACTAAAAGAGATTGATATGATTTTGTATATCAGGTTCGGTATCTAATAACATTTGTTCAGAATCAATGTATTTGGAATACAGGGTGACAGTGACCAACAGACTTGGCTGCAACACTTGCCCCGTTTTCTGTCTCATGAAACTTATCACCCGTTCTCAGTTCTCTACCTTTCTGTAGCCCTATGTAACAGATTACATATCTGGGATCCTGATATGGTATCACATACCCAGGATGCGGAGGATACTGAGAAACAGTTCTTTGTAATGAACACACCCGAAGATGATGCATCAGCATGCACTCTCTTCGTTTGGGCGGCACGGGAATTCTGGTAATCCCCAATTTCCTGCTCTGTCTTATAACAATTATAAGTTGGAGCGGGACCAACGTTCCCCAGCTCAGTATAACAAGCGGGTTCGGTCAATATTCCGTATTATTATCTTGATTAAGGCGTGATATGGTCGCTACCTGGAGAGAGAGAGAAGAAAACACTCAGCGTATGCTCTTGCAAGAATAGATTGGTTATTATTTTATCTAATCAGGATTGCTCCCACTGCTTTTTATCAAATCTTCCTTCAAACCCTAAAAGGAAAGACTAGCCGGGATTAATTACACACTACAAGTTCGCCAATCTTTTAGCCAGGCCAGTGTCGGTACTTTGAGGGAGGTCCCCCGTGCTTTCGCACGAACCTAATTAATGTAAACCTCGTTTTCCCAGAGGCGTAACCTCGTTAACACCTTTCTAGACACCTACTTGATCGGCTAATTGTAATGTATAAAACTCTCCCAGGAGTAACTCTTACTCGCAGCGGGTATCGGGATCCAACTATCTCATAGAAGGTATGCAATCTCATTGCAAATTTCAACACTTGAAATTCCCGATAATAGTTTTCCCCGAACGATCTATGACCTTGACAAGGTCAACAAACCATAGACCGCAAGTCAAGTTCAACCCGTCATTTCTTGATTGAATCAAACCCACCCGCACGACCCTTGACAAGGTCAACAAGGTCGCACGACTACCCTAACCCAATCTGCATCATATGCATAAGCAGATAAATACTGGTTAGCTACCGCACACTGCGCCTTGACAAGGTCAACAAACGCAGCACAAATACTAAACAGGACTTATCTGAAATGACGGAGGGCTACGACAGGTTTTTTTGAAAACCTATTGCGTAATGAACTTGATATCGTTGTAGAATCAAATGATTTTAAATTGGAGTGTTTTTGAGGCTTTTCTAGTTTTGCTAAAGGAGTCACTCCCGGTGAAGGGATCGTCGGTCCTTTCCTCGTCGAATGAGGTGCGGGATATATCATATATATCACTGTGCAAAGCAAAAACTCTTAAAAGCAATCAAAAGACAAACCGAGTGTGTAGCATCTGCCAGTTATTGCTAAAGGAGTCACTCCCGGTGAAGGGATCTCGGTCCTTTCCTCATCGAATAAGGTGCAGGATATATCACATATACCGCTGTGCAAAGCAAGAACTGTAGCTACCTGTTTTATTTTGAAATTCGATTCTACAACATCTTAGGTTTCTTTTATTTCATTAATCACATTAATGAAGTCCCATCATTTAAATTACCTAAACATCACAGATAAATACGACGTACACTTATGCCATCCGCATTCGCCTCGATGTCCCCTCGTGCACCGTTAGGTTAGGTAACTAACGGCAGAGCGGGGCAGGGCTAGCGCGGCTGTAAAACATAAGTAACGCCTATATAATATATCATATATACTATATACTGTATCTATCACAGAATATCACATGATCACATCACAGATATCGCAGCAGAAGAAACATATGAAATATTGGATATACTAGGACGTCCGCGTTTTCAATACGAGCCAGTATAAAACACGGATTCCACGGTCGCGATGAATAGCCAAACCTACACCCCAAGACCCCTACGAGAGCGGCAAGCAACCCAACCAATTCTAGAGTTAGGAGACCCGGACTCGACTCCTCGAGTTGGTCTCCCACTGGACTCCAGAACCCGGTTACTTGTGCCCTCCTCCTTGGGTCTATCCTAGTGCGGAAAAGTAAATAATATACAAAGGGTGACAACTTCCGCTACCTGGAAGTGCCCCAATAAAAGAATATTACATATAAGTTTTTACATGAATGTAAATGAAAAACACTCATCTCACATAAAAACCCCCGGCTATTCAAACACGATGATCCAATATAACATATCCAGCAACACATAACATCACATGTCATCAACGTAAGTAAATATGTCCATCCCAATTGTCGTTGACATATAGCAACGAAACCGGCGATATCACATATTACACTTACGGTCACAGAAAAGAAAGTGTAAAACTACAACAGTTGGAATCCGCAACCTCCATAGACATCGCATGCCTAATCAAATGAATTCCTTAGATATCGCATGCCTAACAATTATAAACCCCGCATTTTAGTCTCATTATCGAAAACACTTTTCAATATTAAATCGGGCAATACAACAAGATTCCCGACATCCTGATCGAAAGCTCGTCGCAAACTTTAGTAGACGGCCGCACCCCCGATACCGTCGACGAAGTGCACCAAGGCGGAACACCGCTGCCGCGAGCACCCGAACGGATGCTTTCGGTGACGGGGTTCTCTTACAGTCACTTGGTCGGGGCTATGGAGTGAGGCTGTCTATTAAGTTTACCCGGCGAGTATCCGCGTACGCTACGTGATTGCGACGAACTTTTGATCACATCAAAATTCCGTGGCAACCGATCAAGTGAGACTAAATTGCTATGTTTATAACATTCATTCAGTTATCTCATAACTCATTGTGAATTCCAATTATTGTATCACATTCCAGATAATTAGAAAATGTTAAACTTTCCGATCGAACATTCAAACACCCAAGTTTTCCCGATACTGATCAACGCATGAAACAAGTCTAAAAACATTCAGTTCGTGCCTCAGTACCAACGGTCCAGCCGTAGAAGGGTCAAGCCAACGCCTCACATGTGGCACGCCGTACTGCCCCAAACCCGAAGGTTCTAAGGGCAGTTCAAGATGGTCACATAATCGAGTTAAGGTTTGTTGTCTTCTAGAGGGACCATCGCGTTACTTGCACTACTTAGAACGTCTTTAAACTACGGAAAAATCCAACACTTGGAAATTTCCCGACAGGGGAAAAATTGGGTATTTATATCCAGTCGAACTTTTTAACATATTCAAAAATACCCGGAAAGCCACACAGACAAAATTTGATAATCCGATCGAATATACGAATCCCCAAAACAACCCCAGAAAATTCAACTCTTGAAAAAATATTAAAAATTCCCAGGAAAACCAGCACTTTAAACTAAGAATTACTGCGCAAATTTCGATGCCACAAAAGACAAAACCGCCGCGGAACCGCCGCACGAGGCATGCTCGTGCCGCGGAACCGCGGCTCATTGATGGAATCAGGCATACAAATTTTACAGTAACCCTTAGAATTTCCTGCTGATTTTTCTGCATATTTTTAATTTCGAAAAACTCCAGATTTTGGAAAAAGTCCAGAGAGCATGTTTGTGTTAGGGTTTCGGGTTCGTTCGGGTTTCAAACTCCGTCTAGACTTCGCCTAAGGCTCTAGCTAGGCTCTGATACCACTGTAGGGTTCCTAGGCACTCCCAAGAGGCCTCACAAGGCATCAACCATGCCAATTTCAAAATTTACGGTGCCGAGAAACCCTAATACGGATCGTTGGCTAGAAGTTTAGGCGACAAAACAAACTAGTTAACACTTAACTACAAGAATACGGAAATACAACCTTTGTAGATCCGGTCCTCCACCTCCATGGCTCCGTGATGAAGTCCTCTCCGCTGTCCAAATCAAATCCCGGGCTCTAGCGTCGGCTTCATCGGAGAAAGAGCGGGCTAGGTCATCGACGACGTGCCGAAGATGATCTACATCGAGGCATCGCTAGATCAAGCTCCAACTTCACCAAGTCTAGAAAACTTGTGAAGGAAACACACTCTACTACTTGGCAAGAGGTAGAGGATGAAGAAATAGGAAGTGGGTTCACTTTAGAATTGGATTTCTCACTCTTTTTCATCAATCACCATTGATGAAGTCAAGCTTTTTCTTCATGAAGTGAAGAAAAAGAAAAAGATTATGAATATGATAAGTTAATTTAAAATAGAAAGGAAAATGAATTCTTATCATAATTGTAACCATGGTAAAGTGTAGAGAGCTAACTATAGTTAAATGAATGGTTAGGGTTAATGAGATGAAGACAAAAGGGTTTCTTTGGTCAAAGCTTCATGAAGCTTCAACAAGCTTCATGAAAGAAGCCCTTTTGTTTTTCTTTTCTCTTTTCATTTCTTTTAATCCAAATTAAAAGATAAATGAAAGAATAAATGAAAACCCTAACCATTAACTAACCATGGTATAAACTTTACACTTGACCAAGTTAACATGTATCATCAAACATGATACAATCAAGTGCACAAAACTATATCGAATATACAATGTGCACATCCGAGCGAGAAAATCCATTTAAAGTGAACCAATATTAGTTAATGCAAAGTAATATATCAAATATATAATTATACATTAAATCATTAAATCAACACTTGATTTAACGATCCGGTCATATCGCATATAACCGACTAATATCCAATGTATCGATTTATCGAATCAATCCTTGATTCGATAACTAGGTTATATCGCATACAACCATTCGACACATTCATCACGAGAATAGAATACGGTATCACATACACGCATTATTCTCGGTCCCGCACATATCTCATATGCGCTCCTATTTCGTTTCGCTTGAGCCAGGAAACCTCTGTGTAGGACTCTAAAGACTCGTCAATACGCCGGCAGCGGATGATGATCATATCAAACATCCACAAGCCGCAAGCGGTCTGCTAAACGTAACGGCCACCCGGGTATTGAGCGATCAGAAGATTGACGAGCAAGCCCGCTCACACTCCAGTGAATCCAACCAGTAACACTACCATACAGTCCGGTCTGATCGTCTGATATGTCGCATATCTCGCCTAGGGGTGGTAAACGTCAGACCCCAATAGCTCGATAAGTCGTGTCGATATGAGGTCTATAACAATTCGAGAAACTACTGGTAACACTTACCAGTAAATCTCAGCAACCCTGGCCAGGGATTTTCGGTTATAGCCAATCGAACACAGCGCAACATCAACTCCCTATACCGGGAGAGACGAATCCCCTCCTATCGCTCATTGCCTCCATGTGACTCGAGACTGTACCTAAAAACCACCGTTTTGCACGCCCTCTTGGACGTGGTAAGGTAGAAATCAAAGCACAGTGGGAACCACACAAGACTCTATGACGATCTCGGGTCAACAGACTACTCTGTACCAGTGTCACCAGAGAACTGCCATCTGACGTAGGATATAATACCATCTGGGAGTTCTCGGCGAGTCCGTCCAGTGTACCCAGTCTCCACTGAGCACCCGTATATCATCTCTGATGTCAAACACCAATGGATATGGGATCATCCATCGCCCATCTGTATGGGTCGAGAAGGTATATGCTAGTCTACTCTGGTATATCGATGCCCCGTCTCGATACACCCACGACTAGGGACTTTGAAGGATGTACTTATGGACTACCATGTCCTCACTAGTATGATCCGCATCATAGTCCAGGTAGTCAAGTACACATCCTAAGGGCTTTACCAACATGTAACAGAGAGACAAACAGTATACACGTTAAGGTAAAGAGCAACCAGATAGCATACTATCATGTCGAGCAAGAAATTCCTCCCTATATATGTCCCAGCATCCACTACAATATACATCCTATGTACAGTAATGGCCTCTAGGGCATACATATAACTAACAGCCTCGACGTAGATCATCTTCGGCATCGAAGTCGGCGATCTAGCCCGATCTTTTCTCCGATGAAACCTCTGCAAGAGTCTAGGATTCCGATTGGTACAGCGGAGGGACGTCTACGCGGAGCTATGGAGGTGGAGGACCGGATCTACAAAGGTTGTAGCCCCTTTCACTATCTAGTTAAGCCGTTGACTTGCTTGCATCGCCTTATCTTCTAATTAACGATCTGTATTAGGGTTTGTAGGCACATGAAAAAATTTAAATTGGGCATGTTTGATCTGTTGTGAGACCTCATTAGTGTGCCTAGGAACCCTACAGTGGTATCAGAGCCTAGCTAGAGCCTTAGGCGATGAGTAGACGAAGTTAGAAACCCGATCGAACCCGAAACCTTAATCCCAATTTGCTCTCTGTACTATTTTTAAAACAGTGATATTTTCTATATTAAAAATATGC
The DNA here is from genome assembly GCA_030015575.1 of Agapanthus africanus. Classification (NCBI taxonomy): domain Eukaryota; kingdom Viridiplantae; phylum Streptophyta; class Magnoliopsida; order Asparagales; family Amaryllidaceae; genus Agapanthus; species Agapanthus africanus. Next base: position 652,482,478 of record JASDDO010000019.1, on the reverse strand, counting down.
AGAAAATTAAGCAGGGTCTTATATGAATTACTGTGAAATACGGGGGCCTAATTCGATTAAACCGCCGCGGAACCGCGGCAAGAGCGTGGCATGTGCGGCGGTTCCGCGGCCGTACGGTCTCCTCTTGCATTGAATTTTGCACAGTAATTCCTATTTTGCAGTGCTGGTTTTCCTGGGAATTTTTAATCTGAACTCAAGAGTTAAGTTTTCTGGGTTGTATTGGGAGTTCGGAGATTCGATCGGACTGTCTAATTTTGTCTGTGTTTTTTTCCGGGTATTTTTAGAGCATGTTAAAAAGTTCGACCGGATATAAATACCCACTTTTTCCCCTGCCGGAAAATTTCCAATTGTTGGACTTTTCCGTAGTTTAATGACGTTCTAAATAGTGCAAGTAATGCGATGGTCCCTCTAGAAGACAACAAACCTTAACTCGATTATGTGACCGTCTTGAACTGCGCTTTGAACCTTAGGGTTTGGGGCAGTACGGCGTGCCACATGTGAGGCATTGGCTTGACCCTTCTACGGCTAGACCGTTGGTACTGAGGCACGAAGTGAATGTTTTTAAACTTATTTCATGTGTTGAGCTGTTTCGGGAAAACTTGGGTGTTCGATTGTTCGATCGGAAAGTTTAACATTTTCTATTTATCCGGAATGTGATACAATATTTGGAATTCACAAGTAGTTATGAGATAACTGAATGAATGTTATAAATCTAGCGGTTTAGTCTCACTTGATCGGTTGCCACGGAATTTTGATGTGATCAAAAATCCGTCGCAATCACGTAGCGTACGCGGATACTCGCCGGGTAAACTTAATAGACAGCCTCACCCCATAGCCCCGACCAAGTGACTGTAGGAGAACCCCGTCGCCGAAAGCATCCGTTCAGGTGCTCGCGGCAGCGGTGTTCCGCCTTGGTGCACTTTGTCGATGGTGTCGGGGGTGCGGCCGCCTACTGAAGTTTGCGACGAGCATTCGATCAGGATGTCGGGAATCTTGTTGAATTGCCCGACTTGATATTGAAAAGAGTTTTCAATAATGAGACTAAAATGCGGGGTTTATAATTGTTAGGCATGCGATGTCTAAGGAATTCATTTGGTTAGGCATACGATGTCTAAAGAGTTTGCGGATTCCAACTGTTGTAATTTTACACTTTCTTTTCTGTGACCGTAAGTGTAATATGTGATATCGCCGGTTTCGTTGCTATATGTCAACGACAATTGGGATGGGCATATTTACTTACGTTGATGACATGTGATGTTATGTGTTGCTGGATATGTTATATTGGATCGTCGTGTTTGAATAGCCCGGGGTTTTTATGTGAGATGAGTGTTTTTTCATTTTCATTCATGTAAAAACTTGTATGTAATATTCTTTTATTGGGGCACTTTCAGGTTGCGGATGATGTCACCATTTGTATATTATTTACTTTTCCGCACTAGGATAGACCCAAGGTGGAGGGCACAAGTAACCGGGTTCTGGGGCCAGTGGGAGACCAACTCGAGGAGTCGAGTCCGGGTCTCCTAACTCTAGAATTGGTAGGGTTGCTTGCCGCTCTCGTAGGGGTCTAGGGGTGTGGGTTTGGCTATTCATCACGACCGTGGAATCCATGTTTTATACTGACTCGAATTGAAAACACGGATGTCCTAGTATATCCAATATTTCATATGATATTTTCTACTGCGTTATCTATGATTTGTTCAGATAGATATAGTATATAGTATATATGATATATTATATAGACATTGCTTATGTTTTACACCCGCGCTAGCCCTGCCTCGCTCTGCCGTTAGTTACCTAACCTAACGGTGCAGACGGGACATCGAGGCGAATGCGGATGGCATAAGCGTACGTTATATTTATCTGTGATGTTTAGGTGAACTTAATTGATGGGACATTCATTAATGAGATTAATGAAAGAAAATAAGCCTAAAGATGTTGTGGAATCGAATTTCAAAATAAAACAGGTAGCTACAGTTCTTGCTTTGCATCGCGGTGTTCATTATAGAACATCCTGCACCTTATTCGATGAGGAAAACACCGAGATCCCTTCACCGGGAGTGACTCCTTTAGCAATAACTGGCAGATGCTACAACCCTCAGTTTGTCTTTTGATTGCTTCTATAGTTTCTGCTTTGCACAGTGAAATATATGATATATCATGCACCTCATTCGACGAGGAAAGGGCCGACGATCCCTTCACCGGGAGTGACCCCTTTAGCAAAACTAGAAAAGCTTCAAAAACATTCCATTTAAAAACCATTTGATTCCGCAACGAGATCAAGTTCAAAGCGTTAAAGGTTTTCTTAAAAACCATCCGCAACCCTCCGTCATTTTAAGAAGTAGAGTACTTAGTATTCGTGCTACGTTTGTCGACCATAGCCGAGGCGTAGTGTGCGGTAGCTAAGTGATGTCTTCCTACACCGCATATGATGCGATTAGTTAGGACAGTCATGTGGCTTTGTTGACCTTAGCCAAGGGTCATGTGGGTGGGTCTAATTAATCATGAAATGACAGGTAGAACTTGACTAGTACTTATGATTTGTTGACCTTAGCCAAGGTCATAGGTGTTAGGGGTAAAAACCATTATCGGGAGTTTCAAGTGTTGAAATTTGTAATGAGATTGCATACCTTCTATATGATAGTTGGATCCCGATACCCACTGCGAGTAATTGTTACTCCTGGGAGAGTTTTGCACTTTGCAATTAGCCGATCAAGTAGGTGTCTAGAAAGGTGTCAACGGGGTTACGCCTCTGGAAAAACGAGGTTTACTTTAATTAGGTCCGTGCGAAAGCACGGGGAACCTCCCTCAAAGTACCGACACTGGCCTGGCTGAAAGATTGGCGAACTTGTAGAGTGTAATTAATCCCGGCTAGTCTTTCCTTTTAGTGTTTGAAGGAAGATTTGATAAAAACAGTGGGAGCCATCCTGATTAGATAAAATATATAACCAATCTAATCTTGCAAGAGCGCAGGCAGAGTGTTTTCTTCTCTCTCTCCAGGTAGCGACCATATCACGCCTTAATCAAGATAATAATATGGATGTATTGACCGAACCCGCTTGTTATACTGAGCTGGGGAACGTTGGTCCCGCTCCAACTTATAATTGCTATAAGACAGAGCAGGAAATAGGGGAATACCAGAATTCCCATGCCGCCCAAACGAAGAAAGTGCATATGATGCATCTCCTTAGGGTGTGTTCATTATAAAGAACTGTTTCTCAGTATCCTCTGCATCCTGGGTATCTGATACCGGATCAGGATCCCAGATATGTAATTTGTTACATAGGGCTACAGAAAGGTAGAAAACTGAGAACGGGTGATAAGTTTCATGAGGCAGAGAACGGGGCAAGAGTTGCAGCCAAGTCTGTTGGTCACTGTCACCCTGTATTACCAATACATTGATTCTGAACAAATGCTATTAGATACCGAACCTGATATACAAAATCATATCAATTTCTTTATTTATTAAAGAAATGATAAAATTTTGTATTGATGGATAATGTTTTGAACATTTCCTATATCAAAAGTTGATCGGTTCAGGCACGTTATCTAAAAGCATTAACGTTCTAAATCAAACTACAGTTTCTAGTATACAGAACACACACAAGTGGAAGAGTTCAGAAATGAACGAATCCTTCTTGAGGCATTGTAGACTAGGTCATATCAATGCGACCCGACTGGCTGAAGTTACATTTAGATGCATATTTAAATCAGTTTGAATTTACATCTTGTGTAACTTGCCATTCATGTCACAAAAATTAGATGACCATAGCTCTGTTTATTGGAAACAGAGAGAGTTAGTGAACTCTTGGGACTGATACATAATGATGTAAGGCATTGTAGACTAGGTCATATCAATGCGACCCGACTGGCTGAAGTTACATTTAGATGCATATTTAAATCAGTTTGAATTTACATCTTGTGTAACTTGCCATTCATGTCACAAAGATTAGATGACCATAGCTCTGTTTATTGGAAACAGAGAGAGTTAGTGAACTCTTGGGACTGATACATAATGATGTATGTAAGGTCTCCTGTCTACACATGCCAGGACCGGTTCTTTATACTTCATTACGTTCTCTGATAAACTCTCAAGATTCGGACATATGTTCCTGTTGAAACACAAGTCCGAACCTTTTGAGATATTCACAGAATATAAGCTAGAAGTAGAGAACCAATACAGGTATAAGTATTATGTCCTATGATAAGATCAGGGAGGAGAATACTTGTGCATGGCATTTCTGGACCATTCTAAAGGAGAATGAGATTCTCTCTCCGTATTACTCCTCTGAATACACCACAGCACAACGGTGTATCAGGGCGGAGCAATCGCACCGTATTAGATATGGTGTGCAATATGATGAGTACTACTGAGTTACCTATTTTCTTTTGGGGTTGTGCACTTGAGAAGCTGCATACCTATTGAATTAGGTTCAAATCAGATCACTGCCTACCACTCCATATAAGATATGGTATGGGAAGAGCCTATCTCTTGAGTTAGTTAAGATTTGGGGTTGTCCGGCCTATGTCTAAAGCAAAATCTGGACAAGATCGAGGCAAGGTCAGTTCTGTAGAACTGGAAAGGTTCCAGCTATACAAAACTGCAGCTGATGATTTGACAGAACCAAAGGATTCAATAGTTCCCGACGAACCTCAGCCTCTCCGCCGATCTGGTAAGGTTCCTCATCCGCCTGAGAGATACCTCGGTTTCTCGATGACAGTGGGAGCGAGGAATGCATCATAAGATGATGACCCAACTAGTTTCGAGCAGGCCATCGAGAGTAGGGACTCTGTAAGAATGGCTGGATGCTTAGCGATCTGAGATGGAATCCATATACACCAACAAAGTATGGACTTTGGTTGCGATATCTGAAGGGTTAAATCCCCATCAGGAGCAAATATATCTTGAGAAGATTACTTAGTGTAGATGGAAAGGTTGAGACTTTCAAAGCTAGACTTGTTAAAGGTTTTCGTCATCGACCAGGCATGGATAATGATGAGACCTTTTCCAGGGACTATGCTTAAGTCCATCCAGATCCTACTTGCCATTGCTACATACCATGACTACGATATCTGGTGGTTGGGTGCCATGACTACTTTTCTAAATAATGATTTAGAAGAGAACGTCTATAAGAACACAGCCAGAGGGCTTCGTAAACAGTGGGAGCAGCGGAAACGTGTGCAAGTTGCTTTACAGAATAAAGCAGGCATCGCGGAGTTGGAATGTCTGTTTTGATGTGGTAGTCAAAGTATTTGACTTCATCAAAATGGTAGATGAACCTTGTATATACAAAACGGTAGTAGAGAGTAAGGTGGTCATCCTCGTACTGTACGTGGACAACATACTCTTGATAGGAAAAGAGTTTCCTATACTACGCTCGGTCAATCTCCTCTTTTCACATAGATTCTCCAATAGGATAAAGGTGATACCTCCTAAATCCTGGGATTTGGATCTATGAGATAGATCTAAATGGATGTTAGGCTTCTCACTAGGTTTAGTGAGATGGTATCAGTTGATCCTGGGGAGAATCACTGGAAACGTTCCAGGGTGATAAGGACGACTGAGTATCAGTCGCAGGCATTGTCTTTACCCTCAATAGAGGGACGGTATGTTGGAAAAGTTCCAAGCTAGATACCATGACAAACTAGACGATAAAGGCTGGTAACATCGCTATTAAAGATATTACCAAAGAGGCAGTTTGGGTGTATATTGGTTCATGAGATGAACTAGGTTCCCACCATTGTGTGACAATGGTAGTGTGGCTTTGGCCCAGGAACCCCGGTCCCATCAGTGACCCAGACATATTTTGAGGCAGCATCACCTGATCATAGAGATAGTTGATCTCCAGGGTGATCGAGATTAGGAGAGTAGACTTAGAGGACAACACGGCGGATCCACTCACGGAGGCCTTTTCCCAAAGAGAGACTTTTTAGGGGATGGTTGAGTATTAGCTACTACAACTACTGCTACAGATGGCCCTAGTGCAAGTGGGAGATTGTTAGTTATATGTATGCCCTAGAGGCCATTACGGTACATTGGATGTATATTGTAGTGGATGCTGGGACATATATAGGTAGGACTTTCTTGCTCGACATGATAGTACGCTATCTGGTTGCTCTTTATCTTAACATGTATACTTTCTGTCTCTCTGTTACATGTTGATAAAGCCCCTAGGATGTGTACTCGACTTCCAGGACTATGATGCAGATCATACTAGTGGGGTATGGGTAGTCCATGAGTACATCCTTCAATGTTCCTAGTCGTGAGAATATCGAGATGGGGCATCGATATTCCAGAGTAGACTAGCGTATATCTTCTCGACCCATGTGATGGGCGATGGATGATCCCATATCCATTGGTGTTTGACATCGGAGATGGTATGCGGGTGCTCAGTGGAGACTAAGTACACTGAACGGACTCGCCGAGAACTCCCAGATGGTATTATACCTCACGTCGGCATGACTTATCAAGCTACTGGGGTCTGACGTTTACCACCCGTAGGAGAGATATGCGACATATCAGACGAACAGACCGGACTGTAAGGTAAGTGTTACTGGTTGGATTCACAGGAGTGTGAGCGGGCTTGCTCGTCGATCTTCTGATCGCTCAATACCCGGGTGGCCGTTGTAAGTCCACGTTGCGACCCCCGGTTCTTACGGGGAGGCGGAAACGGTATAAAATCAAAATTTTAACGCAAGAGGAAACATGGACTAAGCTAGGTCGGGATCTTTACCTAAACTAAAACTAGCATACTAAGCTAAAGATATTTAGCTACTCGGATGAAGATGGTTATACCTAAACTTGAACTCCTTCTCTTCAAGCTCCGATGGTGGTTCGATGGCTCCTTCTCGTTGTCTCCGTACGCCGAAAATAGATCCACTTGAAAGCTCCAACCTTTAGCTCCTTCTTCGTTCTTTGAAGAAACTAGTTCACTTGGTTTGCCAAACCTAGTGAACTAGAATGAGTAGAGATGATTTAGAATGGGATTTTATCTATGGTTCTTGATTCTCAACTCATGAGACAAGAGAACCATAGATCAAGAGAGGGAGCAAGAGGTTGAGGGTGAGAGCAAGAGGAGAGCTCAAGAACAAGAGAGAGAATGAGCAAGAAAGAATGAGCAACTCTTTTGTCTTTTTCCCTCTCATAATCCAAAGTGATCATAACTCATCATATCAAAAAAGTCTTATGTGATGGTTAGAAGCAACCATAACCTTATCATGTCATGCACTCATTTTACTCAAATGAGCAAGCAAGTAAAAGTCTTTGGCATGAAATGATAACCATGGTTATCATGATGGTCAACTAGTCAAGCCTAGTCAACCGGTCAACAAGTCAACAAAAGTCAACAAATCAACAAAGTCAACAAGTCAACAAAAGTCAACAAGTCAACAACCATATCACCATAATACTTAATTAATATAATAGTTAATCACATATCATATTCTCATTAGGGTTGAGCATAAAGTCAAATAGTCAACGGTCAACTGTCAACAACCCTAATGAGAATCCGCAGCCTCTGCCTCCCTGTCAACTGTGCATACACACCCGCATCCGCGTTCCGAGGAACACGAATGCAAACTGGATAAATCCAATCCCATAAGGTACACTAGGATCTGGCTTAAACCAAAGCCCGCTAGTGTAAACTGTCCGGACACTGTACGTGCACAAGTGCACGGATGTGACCGAACCCTGTCGCAAAACCATGCGACCTGTCGCAATACCATGCGACCTCTACTCTTTTGCCTAAAGGCGAAAAGCTTTCTGTGTGGGACTCTAAAGACTCGACACTACGCTGGCAGTGGGTTTAACCACAGACTGCAAGCGGCACTAGCTGTGCGTAACGGTCCCCAGGTAATGCCGACAAGAAGACCAACGAGGCGAAACCCATCTGAACTCCTACTGAGCCTGAGTGTGACATTCTCCGTACAGTCCGGTCTGTTCGTATGATACATCGCATGGCGGGCCTAGGGGGCGGTAAACGTCAGTCCCCCAATAGCGGTACAAGTCGTGCCGGAGTGAAGCCCAATACACCCTGAGATAACACTGGAAACCTACCAGTATATCTCGTTTGCCCTGGCCAGGGACTACTCGTTTAATGGCTCTCCTAGACACAGCGCGATGTCAACCCCCAATACCGGGAGAGACGAATCCTGTCTAACCGTCACTGCCTCCAAGTGCTTCGGGACTGCACCCAACCACCACCTGTTTGCACGACTCCTTTGAGCCGTGGTAGGGTAGTGATCAAAGTACAGTGGGAACACACCCGAGGCGAAGTGACAGTGTCAAGTCAGCGGACTAAGCTGTACTCATGTCACCTGGGAACTGATAACTGACGATAGGTATAATACCAACTAGTCAGTTCCCGACGAGTCCTGTCCAGTGTACCCGTAACCTAACGAGCACCCGCATACTATCTCAAGTACGACGTACTGACGGCTGTGGGACAGACCGTCTCCCACACTGGGATGAGAAGCGCATGCGCTGGTCTACTCCGGAGTATCGATGCCCTGTCTCGATAGTCCTGCGACCAGGGACCTGCATAAGGATGTGCTTATGGATTACCCAGCCCCACTAGTGTGACGGCCATCACATCGCTGGTAATCAAGCAAAGATCCTAAGGGCTCCACTAATGCGTATAAGTGATATACTGAAATAAACACAAGTACACATTGAAGTAGAAACAAACCAAGTAGCATACTACTATTTTGAGCAAGATTGTATATACAAGGTGAATATCCCAAGCTTCCATTAAGTAATATACATACTAGTATGATACAGTAATGGCCTCTAGGGCATATACACTAACAATCTCCCACTTGCACTAAGGCCATGTACTGGCGTATCGAAGACCTATCATCTCGATCAGCCGCTCGAACTGAGTCTGGGGCAAGGCCTTGGTGAATGGATCTGCAGTGTTATCTTCTGATTTTACTCTCTTTACCTCGATCTCCTGGCGATCAATGATCTCCCTGATCAGGTGGAACCGCCTCAAAATGTGCCTGGACTTCTGATGGGACCTTGGTTCCTTCGCTAAAGCTATAGCGTCGTTGTTGTCACAATACAGCGGTATTGGATCAACACTGGTAGGAACCACCTGAAGTTCCGTGAGGAACTTCTTCATCCAGACAGCTTCCTTTGCGGCATCGCAAGCAGCTATGTACTCCGCTTCCATGGTTGAGTCAGCAACGGTTTCCTGCTTGGAACTCTTCCAGCAAACCGCCCCTCCATTGAGGGTAAAGACATAACCCGACATGGACTTGGAGTCATCCTTGTCACTCTGGAAGCTGGAGTCAGCAAAGGCCTCAATCTGGAGGTCTTTTCCGCCATACACCAAGAACATCTCCTTAGTCCTTCTCAGGTACTTGAGAATGTTCTTTACTGCTATCCAGTGTTTCTCCCCTGGGTCCGACTGATACCGGCTTACAACGCTCAATGCGTATGCTACATCTGGTCTGGTACATAACATCGCATACATAATAGAGCCTACCGCAGATGCGTAGGGTATTGATGACATGCGAGCCCTTTCCAAATCAGTCTTGGGAGACATCTCTTTGGAGAGGGTGATTCCGTGACAAGCCGGTAGATTACCGCGCTTGGAATCTTCCATACTGAATCGTTTCAGTATGGTGTCGATGTACCTTGACTGTGAAAGTCCCAACATCCTTTTAGATCTATCACGATAGATCTGGATCCCCAGAATGTAGTTGGCATCGCCCAGGTCCTTCATGGAGAACCTCTGTGACAAGAATCCTTTGACTGACTGTAGCATAGGAATATCATTTCCTATTAGGAGAATGTCATCAACGTACAAGACGAGGAATACCACATTTCTCCCTACAATCTTACTGTAAATGCATGGTTCATCTGGGTTTTTGACAAAGTCGAATTCTTTGACAGTATCATCAAAGCAGATGTTCCAACTCCGCGATGCCTGCTTAAGTCCATAGATGGACTTGAGCAACTTGCACACTTTACCGCTGCTCCCACTCTGATTGAATCCCTCTGGCTGATCCATATAGACGCACTCTTCTAAATTTCCATTTAGGAAAGCCGTCTTAACGTCCATCTGCCAGATCTCATAATCGTGGAAGGCAGCAATGGCAAGAAGGATCCGAATGGATTTAAGCATGGCTACCGGAGAAAAAGTCTCGTCATAGTCCAAACCAGGTCTTTGACGAAAACCCTTTGCAACGAGCCTAGCTTTATAGGTTTCAACCTGCCCATCTACACCAATCTTCTTTCTGAAGATCCATTTGCAGCCTACGGGTTTTACCCCTTCTGGAGCAAAGTCCAAAGTCCAAACTTTGTTGGTGTACATGGACTCCATCTCGGTCCGCATTGCATCCAGCCATTTTACCGAGTCACCGCTCTGAATGGCTTGCTGGAAGCTAGTAGGCTCATCATAATCTATGATGCAATCCTCTCTATCCCCGTCTATGAGAAAACCGTAGTATCTCTCGGGTGGATGAGACTGCCTACTACTTCTGCGGAGCGGCGTAGGAATGTCCGGTTCCCCTGAACCTTCTGGTTCTACTAAGGTTTCAGTAATAGCTTGTGGTTCTGGAATTTCTTCCAGTTCTATTGCGCTCCCACTTATCTGATTTTCTAAAAACTCAGTTTCCAAGAAGCGGGCATGACGAGAAACAAGAACTTTTTGCTCCTCTGCGTAATAGAAAAGATACCCCTTAGAGTTCTTTGGGTATCCCACAAACTTGCACTGTACTGAGCGTGCCTCGAGCTTGTCCGCATGCTGCTTTTTTACAAAAGCCGGACATCCCCATGTCTTAAAGGATTTAAGACAGGGTTTCTTCCCACTCCACATCTGATATGGTGTGGTAGGCACTGTCTTAGTAGGAACTTGGTTCAAGAGATGTGCAGCTGTTTCCAGTGCATAACCCCAGAAAGATCGCGGTAACTCAGCCTTACTCATCATGGAACGAACCATATCTAATAGGGTTCGATTCCTTCTTTCCGATACACCGTTGTGTTGTGGTGTGTATGGAGGAGTACGCTGAGAGAGAATTCCATTCTCTTTTAAGTAGTCCAGAAACTCGGCACTCAAGTATTCACCACCTCGATCCGATCTTAGGATCTTGATACTTTTGCCTGTTTGTTTTTCTACTTCATTCTTATATTCTCGAAATTTCTCAAAGGCCTCGGATTTGTGCTTCATTAAGAAGACATGTCCAAACCTAGAGAAATCATCTGTGAAAGTAATGAAGTATGAATAACCGCTTCGCGCATGTGTAGACATTGGACCACACACGTCACTGTGTATAAGTCCCAAGAGCTCGCTCGCTCTTACTCCGTGTCCAGTGAACGGAGTCTTTGTCATCTTTCCCATGAGACAAGATTCACAAGTGGCATAAGACTGGTACTCGAACGGATCCAAGTATCCTTCTTTATGTAACTTAGTCAACCGTGTCTCATTGATGTGACCCAGTCTACAATGCCATAAGAAAGCCTGATTTAATTCTGGAGACTTTCTTTTAAGTGTGTTCTGGACACTGAATATCTGAGCTTGATTCAATACGTATATACCGTTATTTAATGTACCTGACCCAATCAGTGCTTGATTTAGGTGGATGTTTACTACATCGCTTACAAAAGCAAAATCATATCCTTCCTTAGAAAGTAAGGATACAGATATGATGTTACAAGTCGCACCTGGTACATACAAACAGTCACGCAGAATCAATATCTGCCCAGTTGTCAGTCCTAGGTGATATTCCCCTACGGATACAGCATCCATGCTCATTCCGTTAGCAACCCTGAGAGTCATATCACCTTTCCTGATAACCCCACGGTTTCTCAGACCCTGTAACGAATTACAGATATGAGATCCTGATCCGGTATCCAATACCCAGGAAGTAGGGTTAACTGACAAACAGTTCTCAATTATAAACACACTCGAAGCCGAAGCCACAACATGCTTCGAATTCTGGCTACAGGCTTTACAAGCCCTGCAATCTTTCTGCCATAGTTCATTCCCGTTACAATAGGAACATCCCTCTTTTACTATATCCAGTCCTGAAACTTTTGCCCTTGTTTTTCCTTTTTCTTCCCTGGTTTCTTTCAGGGTATAAGCAGAGGGCAGGGACTGTTGAATTAGGTCAGTACTTGACCCATTCGCCAACGTGGTCTCCAGGTCCGTGAGCTCAATATAGCTGGTCTCTGTAAGGACGTTGCCCCTTACAGATGACCCGACTGCCAACCTCGCTTGAAGCAATTCGTTCGAGGTCTCATATCTTGCGATACGAGATTGCTCTCCATATAAAACTTTGTTATGGAGGAAGATAGAAACTGAGTCCATCTTCTCGTGCTGCCTCTGGTTTGTACCATCAACTGAGGCTAACACGAGGCACTTGGCTTTCGCACAATCCTTTTCCGATGTCCTGCGGATGTGAACATCCGTGACAGGGGAAACTGGACCTGAGACAGCAGGGTTTAGATTAGTTAAGAGGTGTTCCAGCTTGTCATGGGCAATGGACATCTGGACAGACCTTTGCCAGTCATAACAGTCAGGTTCAGTCATATTTTTATCTAGATGTAACCTAGGCGTGGTCACAGGGTCGCTGCAATTAAGAGAGAGAAGAAGAAACACTCAGCATGATGCTCTTGCAAGTTTAGAGTGGTTTTTAGTTTGTCTAAACAGGATGGCTCCCACTGTTTCTCGAATCCCTCCTCAAACCATAAAGGAAGAATTAGTCGGGATCAATCCCACCGCACAATACTTGCTTAACCGTTCAGCCAGGCCGGTGTCGGTACTTCGAGGGAGGTTTTCCAACGCTTTCGCGAAGTTCCTTAATTAAAGAACCTCTTTTCCCTGGGGGCGTAGCCCCGCTAACACCTTTCTAGGCACCTACTAGGTTTATAGCATTGATCGTTTAGTGAGAAATTTTCCGAGGAGTAGCATATACTCACAGTAGGATCGGGATCCAAATATCATCGCGTGACGAAACTGAAGGAATCCTACCAGAATCATCACACTCCAAATGGTATGCAAATCTAGCAAGTTTCAGTACTTATGAAACTCCCGATGTATATTTTTGCCCCATGCTCTTATGACCTTGACTAAGGCCAACAAATCATAAGTCACATGTCAAGTTCTACCCGTCGTTGTCCAGGTTAATTTGAATCCACCCGTATATACCCTTGACTAAGGCCAACAAGGTAATACGACTGTCCCAAACCAACGCATTCTATCTATGCAACATATGAATACCCACCAGCTACCAAACACTGTGCCTTGACTAAGGCCAACAAACACAGCTTGAATACTGTTGAATATTCATATGAAACGACGGAGGGCTACGAATGGTTTTGGCGAAACCGTGAACGTAGTGAACTTGATTTAGTCGATGGAACGAGATAGCTTTTAAATGGAGTGGCTCAAACTCCGCATTTTAAAAGTTTGTTTTGAAAAGAACCGAGTGGTTTTTCGAAAATGTTCCAACGACTTATACTTGGTTTATTTTCTTGCATTAGTTCTTTTAATGCATGTTTTGCTTGCATTAGTTCTTTTAATGCGTGATATTCTTGCATTAGTTCTTTTAATGCGTCCCATCAATTAATCCTACCATTGCAGAAAACAACCAAAATATGACGTACGCTTATGCCATTCGCATTCGCCACGGGGCCCCGTCATTACCCGTTAGGTTACTTAACTAACGACAGAGCGGGGGCTGGGCTAGCGCGTCTGTAAAACATAAGCAATGCCTAAATAATATCATATATAGATATACTGCAATGATAAACATTTCAGATCACAGATAAATACATTGGATATACTAGCAATCTGTAATTTGTACGAGCCTGTAACAAAAACAGATAACACGGTCGCGGTGAATAGCCAAAACCCCACCCAAGACCCCTACGGGTGCGGCAAACTACCCGCCAAGTACCCGAAGCGTAGCAACCTCCCTCATCTCCATGAGTAGGCCACTCGACACTTCGGCATACCCGGTAGTTTGTGCACCCCTCCATGGGTCTATCCTAGGAGCAAAAACAGTAAAAAGAAATTATACAATGACGGCTACAACCCCGACCCGGTTGTGCGGCCATACAAATAATTATTACATCAATTTACAAATTTACATGAATTGCAAGAAAAGAAAACTCTCGTCTCACAACCCCCGGCTATTCACCCGCGACAATCCAACATATTTACATACACATTCCAGCACATTACAGATCATGTATAACCCCGACCAATCGACTTATAGCGATTGGCCGACGTTCAATACATGCAAACATCACAGATATAACCATCATAGTCAAAGTGCAGTGAAGTTCGGAAAAAATACGGAATTATAGGGCCCCAAAAGGAAATTTCTTTTCTGGAAAATCTGGGCACATATAATATATTCCAAAAATCCCAAAACCAACACAGACACACACTGCACGAAAAACGATGCACAGAAGACTACAAAGCGCGGCGCTTCCGCGGCGGATCCCTAGCTCGCGCGGCGGAAGGGCGGCGGTTTGGACGAATTACTGTATCGTTTTTCTTGGGTGTTCAGACAAAACCCTGAGCCGAATTTACAAGTGTAAAGTTTTTCATTTTGAGGCAAAAAAATTTCAACAGAAACTCAGTTTTTGTAAAAGTTTGGTTTTTGGATTTTTCCGGTTCCGAACTTCGTTACACTTCACTACCAAGCTAGTTTAAGTTTAGTTAGGCTCTGATACCACTGTAAGTCCACGTTGCGACCCCCGGTTCTTACGGGGAGGCGGAAACGGTATAAAATCAAAATTTTAACGCAAGAGGCAACATGGACTAAGCTAGGTCGGGATCTTTACCTAAACTAAAACTAGCATACTAAGCTAAAGATATTTAGCTACTCGGATGAAGATGGTTATACCTAAACTTGAACTCCTTCTCTTCAAGCTCCGATGGTGGTTCGATGGCTCCTTCTCGTTGTCTCCGTACGCCGAAGATAGATCCACTTGAAAGCTCCAACCTTTAGCTCCTTCTTCGTTCTTTGAAGAAACTAGTTCACTTGGTTTGCCAAACCTAGTGAACTAGAATGAGTAGAGATGATTTAGAATGGGATTTTATCTATGGTTCTTGATTCTCAACTCATGAGACAAGAGAACCATAGATCAAGAGAGGGAGCAAGAGGTTGAGGGTGAGAGCAAGAGGAGAGCTCAAGAACAAGAGAGAGAATGAGCAAGAAAGAATGAGCAACTCTTTTGTCTTTTTCCCTCTCATAATCCAAAGTGATCATAACTCATCATATCAAAAAAGTCTTATGTGATGGTTAGAAGCAACCATAACCTTATCATGTCATGCACTCATTTTACTCAAATGAGCAAGCAAGTAAAAGTCTTTGGCATGAAATGATAACCATGGTTATCATGATGGTCAACTAGTCAAGCCTAGTCAACCGGTCAACAAGTCAACAAAAGTCAACAAGTCAACAAAGTCAACAAGTCAACAAAAGTCAACAAGTCAACAACCATATCACCATAATACTTAACTAATATAATAGTTAATCACATATCATATTCTCATTAGGGTTGAGCATAAAGTCAAATAGTCAACGGTCAACTGTCAACAACCCTAATGAGAATCCGCAGCCTCTGCCTCCCTGTCAACTGTGCATACACACCCGCATCCGTGTTCCGAGGAACACGAATGCAAACTGGATAAATCCAATCCCATAAGGTACACTAGGATCTGGCTTAAACCAAAGCCCGCTAGTGTAAACTGTCCGGACACTGTACGTGCACAAGTGCACGGATGTGACCGAACCCTGTCGCAAAACCATGCGACCTGTCGCAATACCATGCGACCTCTACTCTTTTGCCTAAAGGCGAAAAGCTTTCTGTGTGGGACTCTAAAGACTCGACACTACGCTGGCAGTGGGTTTAACCACAGACCGCAAGCGGCACTAGCTGTGCGTAACGGTCCCCAGGTAATGCCGACAAGAAGACCGACGAGGCGAAACCCATCTGAACTCCTACTGAGTCTGAGTGTGACATTCTCCGTACAGTCCGGTCTGTTCGTCTGATACATCGCATGGCGGGCCTAGGGGGCGGTAAACGTCAGTCCCCCAATAGCGGTACAAGTCGTGCCGGAGTGAAGCCCAATACACCCTGAGATAACACTGGAAACCTACCAGTATATCTCGTTTGCCCTGGCCAGGGACTACTCGTGTAATGGCTCTCCTAGACACAGCACGATGTCAACCCCCAATACCGGGAGAGACGAATCCTGTCTAACCGTCACTGCCTCCAAGTGCTTCAGGACTGCACCCAACCACCACCTGTTTGCACGACTCCTTTGAGCCGTGGTAGGGTAGTGATCAAAGTACAGTGGGAACACACCCGAGGCGAAGTGACAGTGTCAAGTCAGCGGACTAAGCTGTACTCATGTCACCTGGGAACTGATAACTGACGATAGGTATAATACCAACTAGTCAGTTCCCGACGAGTCCTGTCCAGTGTACCCGTAACCTAACGAGCACCCGCATACTATCTCAAGTACGACGTACTGACGGCTGTGGGACAGACCGTCTCCCACACTGGGATGAGAAGCGCATGCGCTGGTCTACTCCGGAGTATCGATGCCCTGTCTCGATAGTCCTGCGACCAGGGACCTGCATAAGGATATGCTTATGGATTACCCAGCCCCACTAGTGTGACGGCCATCACATCGCTGGTAATCAAGCAAAGATCCTAAGGGCTCCACTAATGCGTATAAGTGATATACTGAAATAAACACAAGTACACATTGAAGTAGAAACAAACCAAGTAGCATACTACTATTTTGAGCAAGATTGTATATACAAGGTGAATATCCCAAGCTTCCATTAAGTAATATACATACTAGTATGATACAGTAATGGCCTCTAGGGCATATACACTAACAGCCGTTACGTTTAGCAGACCGCTTGCGGCTTGTGGGTGTTTGATATGATCATCACCTGCTGCCGGCGTATTGACGAGTCTTTAGAGTCCTAGACAGAGGTTTCCTGGCTCAAGCGAAACGAAATAGGAGCACATATGAGATATGTGCGGGACCGAGAATAATGCGTGTATATGATACCGTATTCTATTCTCGCGATGAATGTATCGATTGGTTGTATGCGATATAACCTAGTTATCGAATCGAGGATTGATTCGATAAGTCGATACATCTGATATTAGTCGGTTATATGCAATATGACCGGATCGTTAAATCAAGTATTGATTTAATGATTTAATGTATAATTATATATTAGATATATTACTTTACATTGACTAATATTTTTCACTTTAAATGGATTTTCTCACTTGAAGTGCACATTGTATATGTGATATATTTTTGTACACTTGTTTGTATCATGTTTGATGATACATGCAACCTTGGGTGTGTGTATGCTATACACTATGTTTAGTGAATGGTTAGGGTTTCATTTCATTTATTTATCTTTTCATTTTTTGTTAAAAGAAAAGGAAAACAAAATGGTTGCTTTTAGAACTTTCTTGATGCTTCATGCATCTTTGACTAAAATGACCATTTTGTCTTCATCTCCTAAACCTAACCATTCAACTAACCTTAGTTCATTCTCTACACTAAACTATGGTTGCAAATATGATAAGTATCATTTTATTTTCTATTTTAGATATACTTATCATATTCTTTTCTTCTTCTTCTCCTTCTTCAAGATGAAGAAAAGCTTGCTACCATCAATGGTGAAATGAGAAAAAGAGTGAGAAATCCAATTCTAAAGTGAACCCACTTCCTATTTCTTCATCCTCTACCACTTGCCAAGTAGTATAGGGTGTTTTCTTCACAAGTTTTATGACTTGGTGAAGTTGGAGCTTGATCTTGTGTTGTCTCGACGTAGATCATCTTCGGCATCGAAGTCGGCGACCTAGCCCGATCTTTTCTCCGATGAAACCACCGCAAGAGTCTAGGATTCCGATTGGTACAGCGGAGGGACGTCTATGCAGAGCTATGGAGGTGGAGGACCGGATCTACAAAGGTTGTAGCCCCTTTCACTATCTAGTTAAGCCGTTAACTTGCTTGCATCGCCTTATCTTCTAGTTAACGATCCGTATTAGGGTTTGTAGGCACATGAAAAAATTTAAATTGGGCATGTTTGATCTGTTGTGAGACCTCATTAGTGTGCCTAGGAACCCTACAGCTCATAGACGAACGGACCGGACTGTACGGATATTGTCACTGACAGGCTCAGTAGGGTGTCAGCATGAGTTCGCTTACAGACGTCCCTTTTGGTCAATACCTGGTAGCCCGTTACGTATAGGCTAATACCTCTGACGTGCTAGTGGTTAAATCCACAACCAAGGTGTTGACGAGTCTTTAGAGTCCCCCACAGACAGTTGCTCAAGTTTCGGGCGAAACGCTATAGAGGTCGTATGGAGATATGGCAGGGTTCTATCAGATACGTGCGGTATTGCACGGATCACGATCGGACGGTTTATACCAGCGGGTTTTGGTTTAAGCCAGATCCTGGTATTGTACAGTGTAGATTTTGTCTCATTGCATTTGTATTCGGTCGGAATACAAATGCGGGTATGTATATACAGTAACGAGGTTTCCTGTAATTTATTACGGGATCAGTTTTATGAAGTTGCATGTTTGCTTTCTGTTTCGGCCATTTTTCTTTGTATCTTTCCTTGGCTGAAAGTTGGTGGAGGAGGGCTTATTTGCAAGCGTGCAAATTAGCATCTTGGAGGGTCCTTTTTGTAAATTGTTGGATCATGATGGTTCTTACTTCCTTGACTTCTTGCTTCATGATGTGATGATGGGTTTATGAGTGTTGGCTTTAGTTTGTGATGATGTTTCATTATGACCCTTTTCTCTCTCATGCATTATTGGAGGCTCTCTCATTTTTGATCCACATACTCTCCTCTCTCATTTTCTACATGCCATGGCCGGCCACTAAAGAGGAAGGGGGCTGTCCCAAATTTTTGATGGGGATTTTTGGTCTCATTTGCTTGCAAAAATTCCCTTGTTCATCACAAAATTCCATACTTCATTTCCTCCACCAACAAGGGCAACTTCTATAAACCCCATGAGACAAAATAGCTCACTACACTTATTCTACAGCAAATCTTGGGCACGTCGACTCGCCAACTTCGTGCCCGAGTTGCCTCGGTCCAGAGGTGGGAGCCCATAAAAGAAGCCGGCGATGTGGTGCCCTTCCGGCGACGTGGTGGAGACCGGAGTTTCCGCGGGGAGATCGGGACGATGATGAGAAGACCGAAGGACACGGATCGCTCGGTATATCTCTCTACCCGTTCTTTACTTAGCTAGGATTAGATTAATGGTCCAATCCGGGATTTTTATGCGCGGTGGTGCCGGTTCAAAAGTTAAAGTAAATTAACGTTTCCGCATTTTGGCCTCGGATTGACGGCCGGGGCGCCGCCGTGCACTTACACCCTTTGCCTCCTCAACTCCCCCAAAGCCTACTCATCTCCTCCTCCACCATTTTTCTGCATCCCGAGCCCTCACCTGCACCAACTCCAGCGAACAAAACCTTAGCTGAAACCCTAGCAACCACCTCATCATCGGAGTTCCGATCATCCCCTCGACACCATCTCATCTCCCTGAATCCACAGCAATCATAGTGAGCAATCCCTCTTCCTCTTTCTTTTCTTTTCTTTTCTTTTTCGATTCTTGATCTTTGTATTCTCGTAGTTCGCCGGGGCTGGGACCGTCGTCGACGATCCAAGCGACCCAGAGGAAGTGCCTTGCTTGCGTGATCACCCTCGTGCGTTACTTGGAACCGTTCCGTGTACCGTGCCCATGTCGCGACATTTCGCCGATGTAGGACGTTCCGTACACATCCGTTCTTGTTCCGTCTAGGCAAGTTAATCTTGCTACATGCTATATAACTCATTATATACCTATTTAAATAAATATCATACATGTATTTAAAATCATGCACCCCATGTTTAGTTTTATAACTTTTCGATGTTCCGTTTGCATCCATTCATATCATTTCAGATCTAGGTCATTAAAACTTATCTTGTTACATACTATATTACAACATACTGCACCCAATGGAATATTTACATCACATATTGCTTAGTTGTACATCCCACATTACCATTTTATAGTTTTACTGATTTCGGATATCCGTTTGCATCTATCTCATTTAAAATATATATAACTGCATCCATAGATCATATTAATACATAATTCTGTGATATTAACACCCCATGTTTAATAAAGTGCATCCTAATTAGTATTGAAACTATAAATGTAACCCTAATCGATAATTGTGCACCCATATCTTTTGAATTTATATCTATTTGCATACCATATCACATTATTCCATTTTATTTTTATATTAGCACTTCATACTTGTTTTTGTGTACCCATACTTATTACAGTTTGATTATGAGCACCCACTTGACACTTGTGCACTATTTGACATGACTTGATACACTACTTGACATGACTGGATACTTGTACATCACCTGACATGACCTGATGTACCACAGCTTGACATGTTACCTGATCTTGTTACTAATGCCGACAATCTTGACCTGTTGTCCTACGGACATATCCTGTTGTCTATACAGACAAACCTGTACCTGCTTGATCCTGTGTTGGCATTAGCTCCAGATTTACCAATACCTGACTTGAACACATAACCTTGGTGGTATGGGGAAATCAAAAGTGTAAACTAAAGTGTAGCTTACAAGGGTATTACTTGATCCGTGGTCCCGGGGGATAACGGGACAGAATCATTCGTGATTCTTACTTGATCCGTAGTCCCGGGGGATAACGGGATAGTCATTCATGACTCCCACTACCTGATCCGTGGTCCCGGGGGATAACGGGACATATCCTTTGAGTTACATGGAGGATTACTCTAATTGATTTCAATAATTTTAGAGTAGATAACCCTAACACAGTTTAGACTACTCACTGCACTTCACCTACATATATTCTGTCCATTGATCTATATTCATGTTACTGTTACTGTTCATACTTCATGCCTACATATATTTCATTATATCCTGCTTGCCTTTAATTATTGATATTATGACGCACTGACGTCTGGGTTTTGCATGGCCCAGATCCCTTATCCTTATCGCAGGCTGTTCGGGAGTATTTTGATCAGCAGGCCGAGCAGTGAGGACCTGTTATTAGTTGGTTTAATTTCCTTTCAGTATTTTCATTCCTGATGTGAGCCCGCATTATGGGACGTACATTCCAGATTATTATTGTATTGGATCTTTTGCTTCCGCATTATTTTATTCTTGACTCGTTATTATGGCTCATGGACATGTATTAGATAGTTGTTTATTATTGTTCTTGATATCTCTACAGCCTTAATGTGACTGTGGAGGGATATTTTCTATCCACAGATAGCATGGTTGGATCTGTCACGTGCTTATCTTGGCGTACTCTGGGAAGCGGGGCGTGACACACGGGAATCCCCTCAGGGATCTCAGTCGACGGCGCGCGGGAGACCATCCTTGTCCTCTTGAGGGGAACCTCGGTTCCCTCCCCTTCTCCCTCGCCTGGGGTTTCGGGTCTCGCGTGTGCTTCTGGATACCCCCGCGGCGGTCATCGGGGGCTTGGGGCGATGCAGAAGGCCTCGCCGAGGGTGACGGTCTCGAGGCCGAGCTTGGGCCGACTCAGGATATGGTCACGCCCCCGGCCTTCATCTGGGACGTAGCGGCTATGGCAGCTAGGATCCTGGATCGGTCCATTTGTGTAAATTTTCAAAAAAATAAAATATTATTTTTGGGAATTTTTATAATTTAATATTATTTTAATGAATATTTTAATATTTTGGTATAAATAAATACCGATAAATTGGGGGGGAAATTTGAAATTATAGAAATTACTAAAAGAGGGTGTTTTATGCGAATTATGTCATTTTTAAGTTTTTATGATTAATTATATGCTAATTTAGTGCTAATCGCGATTAAAAATCGCTAATCGGATTTTTAGCATATTTGTGCAAAACATGCACCATATCTTTGCAAAACATGCACCATATCTTTTTTCACTTGTTACATATTCTTATGGCTTTCCTACATATTTTATGTCATGGTTGATGAATTATTAGAGAGGGGAAAAGAAAAGAAAAGAAAAGAAAAGAAAAAGGATTTGGAATAGAATATGGTAGTAGGTATGGGTGAGAGAGAGAAAGGTGAGGATTTCTTTGACTTAGCATTTTTCCCCTTTCATTCTCCATCATTTTCCTCTCCCATCTCCATCCTTGCTGCTGCTGCTGCTGCCTCATTCTCTCCCTCTCTCTACCTCCTCAAATCACCTCAATAAACATCTCAAAACCCAAACCCCATTTCACAAAAAAGATGCACAAGCTCAAGGGAAACACATTGGACCAAGAAAGGAAAGGTTTTGGCCACTTAGGGCAACTCAAGAAATTTTTTGAGTTGCCAAATGAGGTATTTTCTGAACCACTAGCTTAGTTTTCCTATTGCTTTCACATCCATGTTAACTTTAAACCGTTATAGTGATGTTTAGTGAAGGTATGAAAATTCTAGTTATGGTTATTGGAAATTGAGAGTGGTGGTGAGCAAGTAAGCTCAATAGAGGCCATACAAACCCCATAGTGCTAGGATTAGGACTCAAACCAGAGACTTGAACCCGGAATACGGATTTAGACAAGCGATATCGGAAAATCTGTGATTCTGTGAAGGTTAAATGGAATCTGCTATCACACCGAGACTCTGAAAATTATTTTACATGGACAGTGATACATACAGGCACCTAGGAAGCTACCACCAAAACCCTAGCCCCTAACTCCCAACCATGGCCGCAGATTTATTCCTTCTGGCCGCAATTTGCAGCCAGACCTGGAGCATTTTGGCTCGTTCTTTTTCTCTAGCTCCTACATCTATAAATTAGACCCCTGGCATATGCAAAATTGTCCAATTTGACCTAGGGTAGAATCTGGGACCCTTTTCTATAGTTGCTGTTTTGATTCGTGTTTTCGTATTTCGTATTTTAAATTCTGGATTTTTATAATTGCATTTTACCTCGATTACTTGGCATTTGTACGACGATATCGAGGGTTGTTTGATGGTTTTGAAAGCGTAGTCCATAGGTTCTAACTTATAGGCCTTAGCGTGTCGTTTTGGTATTCCGATGTGATTTTAATACGCATTCCGATTATGTTATCTATGTAGGTACTTTCATGTGGATTCCATACGACGAAGGAGATGAAGGCGACATCGATACCGACACGCAGGATGCAAGGTGAGTAGATTATATCTACGGGGGAAGTCGGGTGGATGGCGTATAGCACCCCCGCAGTTCAATATTTAGTATAGTATATATATACTATTTATGTAGCTTATTGTGTGTCGTGGATATTTGAGATGAGATTAGGTGTACTATGGTTAGATTAGGGTGTAGAAGTAAACTGGTATAGTTTCCTAATTGCGAACCCTAGAATAGGTTACACCCACACGCACACACATGCTTATTTGTTATGGTTATACTTAGGTGACGAGGATATTGTATGATGTTTGGAGATGAGTCGATTGAGATTGGGCATAGTGCCATGAGATCGGTGATATATTGTGATTCGTATTTGGGATATGACATGTGATTTTAGTGGGCCTTTGGACGTGTGTTTCACACACGCATTCATAATTACCTAGATGATATCGATTTGTACTAGACTTTGATCAGTACCCCAGATCATGAGATATGATGATAAGGATACCTGATAATTGATGAGAGGAATGTGATATTGACCCGTACCCAGCTTTTGGGATGTCGTACGATGATTTACCGTACGAGCTTTATATTGATGATAGATCCGCACTCATGACTCGAGGATGTCATATGATATTGTATCGTACGCGGTACCTTTGAGGCGGGATCACCGACTATTATACTTTTTTATATATATATCGACTCAGATTTAGATGGTTTCCATACCCCTCCCGATTGACTTGTTAGTTAGAACTGTAGTTTTGTTAGTAGATGTTAGGCTAGGCCGATATCATACTTATTTCAAAACTAACGAATCAGGAGTATTTTAAAGACGGGCAAAAGGATTCTACGGATATTTTCAAAGGACGCATCTTTTCTTAAAAACACCGTAGCCCGTATTTTACTAAAAACCCCGATTAGTCTTATTTCAAATGGCAAACTGTATGACTTTTTTTTATATTGATGCAGATGCATCACTGTTGCATTTACTAGTCGATTTCTGCATACTCTTATTATTCACATCGCATTGCATGTGCAAATGGTTATTGTTATATTAAACTCATGCGGTTAGGACACCAGTACCATTATCGAGGATGCATATGTTCCACGTACACCTGCTTGCCGGCTCACACACTTCATCATCGATAATTGCCATGTCACTACACTGTAGTACAGTTGCATTCAGGATATGATCTCTTACATGGAATACTCGTGTACATACCTATTGTACACCCATACTTACATACATAAGTATTTGCACATACATAGATAATTCTGGCTTGATTTGAGATTTAAGAACCGCAAGATACTCTTTAAAACTGATTCATTTTAAAAGAGCGGTTTCCCTCAATATGTGCATATTACTATTTGATATTGCATGATATACCGATATGCTTACATTTCTTTTACATGTCGCATACATCATGCTTTTGATTATACGCATTGAGATATGTTGTTTCCATGATATTTCTGGATTTGGGAATCGTGGATATTTCAAAAGAGAGTATGTAATTGTTTTAAAAACCCGGTTACCCTTGATATGATATTTCAGTGCGTCCACCATGTGTTTTCTCGGTGCTGAGAGCGAATTGTGAAACCCGATTCGAGGAGCTGGATGAGGCCGATTGCGGGTACATGGTGGATCCGGTATGGTACCCCGGGGCGAGAACGGATCTGCTGTGTAGCTAGACGGTGAGCCTGGCAGAGGGACCACTACCTACCGGTGATTGTATTTGAGCTCGGCGGATATCCGGAGGATACCGACCGGAGTTGAGAGATGATATGGGCCGATCCAGACCGACGGAGCCCGATATATGAGGATTTATATGCCGATGCTAGGAACAGGTTTCATGATATTTTCGAGTTGATATGGGCCGATCCAGACCGACGGAGCCCGATATATGAGGATTTACGTGCCGATGCTAGGCACAGGTTTCATGATGTTTTCGAGTGTCGATGCTTGACACTCAGGTTCCATGATTTTGATATATCGCGAGCGACACCTGTTGATTTACATCCTCATACCTCCATGCATATGTTTATGATATTTACATGCATGATACTTATTGTCATTGGGTGACACGTGGACGATTTCCACATATATATATTGACATTGATGATATTGATCACACAGTTGGATGATATCCACATATTCATAGACTTCATGATATAGTCGACATTGATCATACCTCATATTTATGATATGTTATTACCTGAGGCACTGGCACGAGCACTTGACACTACACTCATGTACAGATGTTATATTGCCACCTTATCATGCTTCAGACTTATTCATTGAGGTTTATATATATTGATCGTATTGACCTAGGATTGTGTCATACATACGATTTCTGCTCTGTGATGTTTTCTATTCACGAGTTGGCAACTCACCCTCGTTATGCCACAGTTTCTTGCAGGTTTTGCCGTACAGGTTCATTGCGGCTTTTCTGGCACACTGCTTCCTTTCTGGGTGATTGCATTGGTAGGTGGGTTCACTCGCATCGTGACCACCCTTGTATTATTTTATTCAGTTGTATCTAGTAATTCCATCAACCAAAACTTGTATATTGTTTCAGACTTAGAAAACCAGTTATGTATTATTTCGACCTTAGAGTCGTGCGTTGTAGTATTATGGTTTTCATGTTGATTTTGAGTTTCTTTTTGAGTTTTGATTCTCGCCCTTCGGCGTTGTATATTATATTGCTTGTGTGGTTGTGACCGTCGATTGACGAAGAGCTAGCTCCCGCTTAGGGATGCCTTTTATCATTGTGTATATATTATTCTTGTTGTACCCCGTTCGGGGCCGTTATTTACAAAGGAAACTCTGCTGAAATTTTCAGAAAAGAATATAGATTTTAAAAATGCATATTCGGCTTACTTATTTAAAAACCTTGTTTTTA
This sequence comes from Agapanthus africanus, assembly GCA_030015575.1. Lineage (NCBI taxonomy): Eukaryota > Viridiplantae > Streptophyta > Magnoliopsida > Asparagales > Amaryllidaceae > Agapanthus > Agapanthus africanus. The sequence continues at coordinate 652,456,416 of JASDDO010000019.1, read as the reverse complement.
AAACATGTTTTTCTTACTTCTTAAAAACTAGTTTTTTTTATTACTCCTTAAAATGGTTTTAGATTTCTGGGTTTTTGGCTTACTTGGATTAGATGAGGTCCTATAGACTTCATATGATTCAAGGGCCAGTCACGTGCTCTTTCGGGTCGCGACAATTTGTCCTGCAAAAAAGAATACACAGAAAAGTTAGTGATACAAGAAGGTCAAAAGGAAATTATTCAAGTCTAAACAGATCGTCCAACCTCCTAACTTACCCATGAAACACGCGGGGCTGAGCCAACCCAGCTAAGGACCTGCTCAGAAAGCAAGACGTCGGCCCGCTGGATCGGCTCCCACATGGACACCGCCCTCGCCTTAGGAGAGGACGACTGCTTCGCCCGCGGGCAATCGGCCCTGTGCCACTGTACAGACACAGGAAAATCCTCTCCCTCGGGTGGCCCGACGAATACAAACTTCTCCTTCCATTCGTGAATGGAAGAAGGAACGAATACAACTCCCGACTCGGCCGCCCCTCCCTTGCGTTTTTTGAAAGAAATATACACCCAGCTCGGCTCATCCTTGCGGGTGCCAGGGTGATTTTTGTAACAGAGGAAGGAAGTAAGAAGGGTCAGGCTGAAAGGGATGTCGTCAAGTTTCAACCAGACCAGGAATCCGAGGAGAATTCTCCACGAGTTCGGCACTAGCTGGACCGGGACAAGTTGGAAGCAATGAAGTACCCCACATACTTCGGTTGGAAAGGGCAGATGCATTCCAGCCCAAAATGCATCCAAGTACATGGCAATCTCCTTACCCTGCACCTGATCCGTCCTTTCATCCTTCCTAGCTAAACGAAGCGAATAGCTAGAGGGGAATGTGGAAGCGAGCCCGAATCTCGGTAAGCTCGTCCACGTTTCTCAAGATGGAGGGCGTATCGCGAGCGTTCCCGATGCGCACTTTAGAAGCCCTTGCCGTCGCCTGGAAACAAGCAGCGCAGGTAGCCCTAACTCTATGGGAGGAACCCGACGCAGATGGGGCAGCCGAAGAGGCAGGAGAAAACACCCTGGACTCAGCTCCAACAACTGGAACCTCATCGCTCGACTCGACCCTAACAAATTCTACAGACTCTTCAGAGAAAGATATCTAACCTGATTCAAAAGGAAGGTTTCGCCGAGGAAAGGCACATGAGGTCTGATCTAGAAAGAAGGAGGAACGCCGAGCAAGCTCTCGCAACGAAGGAAAATGGCGGAAGTGTTAACCCTAAAGGATCCTCCTCCTATTTATACAACTCGAGGGGAAGCATCTGACGGCCCTGATTAATTCCCGCCAAAACAAAGAATCGCGTCTTCCGGCCGTCGAAGCCCCACATGTCGAACGACTATTGAAGACATTCCTTCGACCGCAGGCGACAGGGACAGCCTGTCGCATCCACCAATCCGCGTCGGATACGTGGCCTGCACCTCAACAGACGTGCGAACGAATCGGCCCCCCCTCTTTAATGCACGATCCTTTTCCTGATCCGCTGATGTCATCAAAGAAGCGCCCGGGATACGCCGCTCGGGAAACACATCAATATTATACCATTTATTGTAATCGCATGTTTCTTGATTACGAGATTTTTGTCTTTTTAAGAAACTATTAATTATCATTAGGGGTCCTCTCACAGTCATAAATTCGCAATTGGTCGAAAATTCAATTTCGGAAAACTATTCGGAAAAAATCGGTAGGTATTCGAGAAAGATTCGGTAGGTATTCGGAAAATGTCCGGAAAGAATTTCGAGGAAGAAATTAATATATGAGGCGTGTGTTTTGATGTAACTAATTATTCGTTGTTTTTTTTGAATTATTCACCGATTTTTTGAATTATTCGAAGCCTCCGCCAACGGCGATTAAATCAGATAATTAATCGGCCGATAAAAAATGCATGAATTATTCACGAATTCGCCGAATAATTCGCCAGAATTATGTTACAGTCAATCTTGTATTATAATATGCATAGGAACTTTCAAATCCAAGAACTTAATTATTGGAGGTTGATTTTCCGCCATATTTAAAGTGATGCCATTATCATTTACTTAAATACACATTACAATTATTACTAAATGGTATGAAGTTATATAATTTGTATATAACCTTTCAAATCCGAGCACTTAATTATTGGAGGTAGATTTTCTGCCATATTTAAAGTAAGGGCACCCTTCCTGTCTAGTCCCCTGTAGAGGGACTAGCGCTACTGAAGGGATGAGCGCAAACTAAGAAAGCCTTGCTTACTACTAGACGCATCAGGACATGGCAAATCCGATTAGCACTGATAGACCTGTTGCATTCATATGGGCAGAGGGAGGATTCTTGCTCATCAAACCAATTTCGTACAAAACAGCTGGAAGTCGAGGGTGACTTTCAAGAATAAGTTTCATTCACACTGGAATGTGAACAAAGCATATCATTTACTTAAAAACGAATTGCAATTATTACCGTATGGTAGCAGATTAATCAATTATAATAGTATAGTATGAAAATCATCTTTATCTAATTGCATGGCATGATTATCAATTTCAGAAAAGGGCATGGCGAAATTACCTAGAAGAATAGAAAAAAATGAAAAGGAAAAAGCACCACCAACTCATTCTTCATTTGCCATGGTTATCAAAATTAATTCCCAAATTGCTTGCATAACATGATGTTTGAAATTTAAAAAGGCCAATAACCCATGCCTATTGTCATATATATGGTTATGAACATTTTACTAGAACTACCTTGTTATAAATTAATTATCACTATAACCAAGTTATAATACATGTGCATTTTTTTGGTGTTAAATGCAATAGAAATAAAAGTGATATTAACTAAGCAACAAAGAATTTAATGGAGATGAATATTTGCAACGTCTGCAGTCTCTTGCATTCTCACATGCCTTCTCCATTCTTGTCCCCTTTTTAATGCTCACATTAAAGCCCAATACTTTCTCCCATTTAATTTCCCATGCCCCTCTTCTTTCCTCCATCTATCTACTTTTACTTTTATTTTCCTGTGTAATAAAATAATAGCAAGTTTTTTAACATCTAACTTTTTCTTTTTCAAGAGTTTGAAGACTTGGCCTTATGCAGATGATCCTTCGATGGTAGTTAGTGGTTTGTTTTGATGTTTTAGTTTCCTCAGCATTTAGTTTGTTATTTTTAATTTATGTGTAATGTTTATCATTATATATATATATATATTCACAGTAATTGGGAGATTCCATCAAATGTGGTTGGTTTTTCATTATCAATGCTTTGTAAGTTTTAATATATTGTTTCCCTCATTAATTTTATAGTTTTCAGATTTTATGTAAAATTTATCATTTATTATTTAACTTTTATGGATTAACTTCTCTATTATGGTTTCAAGCACCTGCAGAGTCTATCAAATTGAGACAAGGCTCGGCTTAGAATTTTCCTTTTTTAAGAAAAAGGTTCCAATTATAGTTATTAATTAGTTTAGACATTTTTTTTTTCTCTCTTCTACTAAACTAAATTTTATGCCTATTATTCACTATTAACAATTGGGAGGATTCATCAAATCCATATTTGCTATCACCAATCAATCAAGGTTAGATTTGAACCTTTTATTTTTTGGGTTAAAACACAAAAAACGAGCTGAATCTTTTTCCTTAATATATTCTCTGATGATTTATATCCAATATCATGCAATAAAGGTAATGCTTTATGTTAATTTTCCAAGGCATACAATATTTAAAGTCTAATTTTCAATTGTTATTAAATTATTTCATGTCTAATAAACATAAAACCTAATCACATTAAAAATTATATATTAACTTTGAAATCAATAGATAGTTTTCATTTAAATTTCGTTTTATTTTTTGGAGTAGATTCTCCAAAGATAAAAACCAAAGAGCTCTCAACTTGAACAGATTTCAGCTCTCTGTGGTTATATACCATAAGTCGTATTTATCAGTCCACCATGTGCATGGCACGCGAAAAAACATAGTCATCTTAGGTTTGAAATGGAGCCTTGGACTATTAGTTGTTAATGTAGTTGGATGTGTTCGAGATGATAATTGATATTAGATTTAGGATAACTACCAACAGAAAATGTTTCAGCTCTGTAGTTCGATTTATATATCTTAAGGGGCTGTTTGGATTACTACCAACAGAAAATGCAGTTTCATTAAATTTAGAAATACACCGCATCATTGTGATACTTGTTGCAATTATTTTGGTTGATTGCTGCTAGTGATTCTCACTATCTTTCTACAAAATGAAATTTCATCAGTATGATAGTGAAATGCATTACATATTTAAACTTCATAATCAATTCCATCATAAAATATAACTAAATGTGGAAGAGAAAAAAAGGCAAAAGATGATGCTTTGAGCTACCATTTATTAAATAAACAGCCCGCAATAGCGAAAAGATAATAAAAAAAATTCATAAATCTACCACCAGATGTGAGCAAATTTACTTTCAACGTAAAGACAAGGACCGACTCGGTGCAATCTTACTACTGAGATGATATCTCATTTCTGAAAGTTCTATTCAAAACCTACCCTATAAAAATAGCAGCCAAATCAAAATACAGCCCTCTAACAAGATTTCAGAATTGTTAAAGCAGAAACATTAGCAGGCAGCTAAAGGAGAAGAAAACATAAGTTATATTATATTAGAGGAACATTGCTGATCCCTGAATGTCCATGTTTAACTCTTAGTAAGATTTACAACAAAGAAAATAGCATTAGCTGAAGCTTAATTATGTTTTCACTCAATTCCAAGTCACAATGATGAAACAGAAGAAAGAAAACCTCACCAAATCTACAGAATATATTATGAACACGTCATCAAAAGGAGGCTGAGAATGTCCGTCGAAGCTGGTATTTCGGTTCCGGTGGGTGCTGCGCGTACAGTATCTTGTCCAATTCCTGGAAAAAAGGGGCAAAAAAGGGGAACACAGAAAAGAAAAGCGATTAAAAAACAAAATGCAAAAGACAGCGTCCAAGTTCAAGGCTGACTAGCAACTCCAGCCTTATTTCACATAGGATCACTTGCATAAAATACACTTCATCGACCGCTCTTAACTCCTTGAATCACTTCTTAGCATATGAAACCCCTAGGTTTTAATCTCTATCTATATTCAAATATCACATACCTCAACGATGCCGGATGGTAATAAGCTAGTTGAGACTTGAGAGGTTATAAGTTCTGGAAGAGGTATATACATGAAAGGAGTTATGCAATTAACCTTTCATAAATTACTGCTTTAAAAGTGTTTTGTAGAGGTAGGAAAGCTGGAACATTGAAAATGAAAGGTTAAAAAGAGATTAAAGAACTCCCCTACAGCATGGCATGTGACATAAGATCATGAACAGAGTAAAGCAGCTAACGCAAAAGTGAAAAAGGAACTTGTATAGGAATTTCCAGAACTTGAATAAATACCCATTGGATTGTATGAAGAAAGAGGTCGTGCACAAGATTTTGTTTAATGAATAATGAACAGACTAATCCTTCATTGAATGATAACATATCTCTACTGTACCATCAACGGTGTCTTTAAACATCACTGGGCTCCTCAACAAGAAAGATATGTTTTGGATAACATAAATACAATAATACTAATACATAATGTCTCTCCAAGAGAAAATCAAGCTTTCACTCAGGAGTATTGATGCTCTTCTAAATTCTAATTGAAAGGCGCCAGACACTTGGGATTTAACATTTTCAGTCTCTTTAAAATGAAAACATGTAATCCTAGCTTTGCATGCTATTTTTTTATGTCGACCAAAGATGTGCATACTGCATAGTAAAAATATAAGTTCTCCCCGATCACGTTGATGACCAATAACCCCGAATGTTCCAATGTAGGAAGATAATACAAGGACCCTTTCTCTGTTAATCCTACTACGACACCAGCTCATAAAGACTTTTAATATCCTCCAAATACTAAATTAGAGAATTCTACTAAAATCGAATCTTGAAGGTAGGCTTAGTGCTCATTATTCATTAAACACAATAACAAGAATGGCTGTTTTGGAAGTTCATGATGGGAAGTGGCTTATTCTATAGTCGTCAAATAATCTCTCTTGCCAGATGCCTTAAGAATGTCTTGGAATTAAAAGTAATGAGAACATGTAGCAGTTTCAATGGGTACTTTCTATATGCAAATCTTGGAAAATTAGATTTTCTACGATATGGAAAAAGTAGATCAAACAATTTAAATTGCAGGAAGCAAAACCAGTATCACTAATGTGATATTTGCGATATTTGCTGATGACATTGCTATTAAAAAAATTAAGACATGGAGAAGCAATTGCCAACGACTCGTTGCAGAAATCTGCCCGAACAATGTCAGCAAATATGGATCCCCTTTAACTCAGAAAAATCAACAATCTAAAATCGCATCACGCTTTGGCTTCCAAATTATAGAAGATGGTTTCACCTACCTCAAAACCCCTATCTTTAGGACTATAGAACAAAAGGAGAGATGCGGAAAATCTACTGGATAACATCAAATGATCAAATAAAATTTGCTGCCTAAAAGGAGAGATTGACACTAGCCAAATTTATTATAGGTCTTGTACCATCCTCTTACTTCAGCGCCAACGCAATTCCAAAGTACATTTTGCAATGACAAACGACTCTGTGAGAGTGGGAACAGGCCTGGAGACCACGACCGCAGAGCAATCCGGCTAGGGAAGAGTGGGGACTTTTAACATCACTCAGAATAATTCTACACCCACCATGGATTTAGTCAGAATGCAGAAATAATGCAAAGTTCTAATATTGTTTCAAAGTAGACACCATCAAGGAATCCACCAAAGTCAAAAACTTGAAGAGGCAATTCTAGTAGTACAGATCAGTCCATCTGCACGTATGCTCTTATGCAACCAACTATAAGATTACCACAATAGTCATTCCAGGAAAGGATAAAACATAAATGCTAGATACATTGGATAACATTTTAACATCCAGATATCTTTAATAATAGAGTACCGCTGGTTCAGACGGAACAAAATTGGTACATAGTTTGATTTTACACTACTTACGTCTAAGATGAAGACTTTCTGCTTACTAAAATGATGGATGGGAAATATTTGAATGAATATAACTAGCCTGAGAACATTTTTAGGAGGGAGGTTGGATCCTTTCATGAAACGCAAATTCATGATCCCTTGATATGTTGATGCTGATGAACTTGTATTGGACAATGTCAGTATATCTTTCATCGTAAGTAACTAATATATACCGGAAGTTTCGGATCCTACCTTGACCTATTTAAAACATACCTATTTTATTGATTTCATACCAATAGATGGTGGATGAGGTGCGCTTTTCTTTTTTCTTTTCTTTTTTTTTCGGCGTGGGGGGTGGGGGTAAGGATTTTGTTTTACATGGGAACTAAAGTTAGGATTTATTGGAGGGCTAAGTTTTTATGTGAAGCTTGGTGGATGTTGACATTGACATAGAACTGGAGCTCAAGATGAAAATGGATTAGGAGTTTAAATAAACAGCATTAGAGAATTTATTTTTACAGAAAGAAAGGGTGTAGCACAAGTGCTCGCAAAAACTTAGCACCCAGCCAATGGAATCAACTTTCCTCAAATCACCTAGGCAAAACAAAATTACATAGAGAATTACAATTTTTATCAAAATTTTCACATCGAAAAACAATAGAGGAGATATCCTTATAAAGGAAAACTCTAAATAGAACTTGCAACTAGATCCATAACTTTCTTAATTTTTTTTTTTTAAATCCAGGAAAAAGAAAAATAGCAACTAACTATTAAACTAAGCAAACAACTCAAGATAGTACTACAATGCAAGTCTACAGATATCTAAACATGTAGAGCCATAAATGGTAAAACAGAAGGGCTGACATTAATTATCAACTACAGCCACTTCATGCAAATTGTAGTTAGTGGCGCGCCATTCGATTTTTAAGCCATCCACTAGTCAAAATCATTTCCAAGACAAGTATCTAAAGGACATTTGCATTTTTTTAACAAAAAATTATGAGAAATTTTAAGTGACAACATGTTCTTTGTTTTATCAGTGCCTTAATTGACCGTAATATCTTGTAGAACATCTTTCATCTTTTCCCTTCTTATAGACTTCTCCCTGATCTACGAGAAATTAGAGGTTATAAACTAGTTAACTAGGATTATGCAAAGCTTCCCTCTTTGCCCATAATTTTCTTGGCTAATAATTTGAAATTAATGGAAAAAGGGTTGAGATCAAGTAGTCAGCTAGTTGTAAGACTTTGTCAGATTTTTCATAAAGGCTAGCTTCATAGCCTATCTTATTGTGATGGGAAAACGCTTAGAATTCTGAAATGAAAAATAAAGAACAATAATAATGAAGGGGGGAAAAAAAAGAAACAGAATAGAACCACAAACCTTGAGAGCATGGAGATGAGCTCTATTATGGTTATATTTCCATTTGACTCTACCTTCACAGACAGAAAAAGTTTTGAGTCTTGCTCAAAAGATGGAAGTTTTTAAGGCCCTTAAGGATGGTATTGAATAGAATGAAGTAAGTTGTTTTCCTGCTATAATGAAATGGGGATATTGATTATTTATGTAGACTGGATCCTTACACCGATTTGGAAGTGCTACCCTTTTTTTGTGTGTGTGTGTGTGTTTTCAAGCGAATGAGGGGGAGATATAAGTGGGCTCCATCAAGTCTTATTGAGATTTGGCACGTCTTATATCTTATACACATGCACCTCTCATAGTTTTACCAATGTGGGACTATTTAATCCACATAACTCAACATTGTGCGTAGACAAGTGTTGTATGTGGCACGGACAAACTACTGAACACGAGTTCTCGAAATTAAGTCATAAGGATGCAACTAAATCAGTATTAGTTTTGTGAATTTAACATATTTTACAGATATGGTTATACATGTTTTACTTTTGTACTTGTGTATAACTGAAAGCTAAACGATGACATAAATATATAGCCGAAACGTAGAAAGTAGATAAACATACAGTATTTCTGAGGTCAATAAAGGTAAATGCCCTTGTAGGTGTTAGAACACAAGATATAAATGTGTCATATTGAAGAAAATGGACACTCCATTTTTCATAGGAAGAAATTTCCTATACATCACATAGTATATAGATCAAGGCAGGCAAAGGATTTGGGGAACAATTTGACATCTGGTTGAGTGTAAACGTGCAATCCTCTTTCAATCACTCCTAGAATTTTGCCAGAGATATTCTTAAGGGTTTCTCCTTTGTATTGTGACCTTAAGCTTCGTGAGCAATAGATTGAGTTGAGTTTAGCCAAAAAAATTCCTACTGGCCCACTGGCCTGCACCTCTCTCTTGCATTAGCCAAAAAAGTTGCAATTTGCACATACAAAGGCAAGGTATTTGATCGATTTTATAAAGTATTTGCTAATCTATGGAGCTTATATGCCTTATGAACCAAAGCCCAGCTTATTATTCAAAACTTTTCAAATTAAACTGAATGTTCTGCTTCATGGTGAGGCTGGTTCTGCAGTGATTGAAAGAACGGGCGCTTATCAAGGCCATACAATAGACTTGAATAACTGAAAAACTAAATCGAGAACAAATCTCGATGATGTTGGGGTCAAAAATTACACTCCGCTGCCAAAAAAAAAAAAATCAAAAAGTCAAAGTCAAAGACAAGACCCAAAAGGTCGGCCTGGGCCCAAGCCTGAACCCAAGTCAAGTGGGCCCAAACCGGTCCAAGCTCAAGCATGGGGACCGGCCCCATGGCAAGAAAGGAAAAGGAAAATAAATAAATTTGACATGTAATAAATAGATTCAATGTGTAAGATAAATACGCAAAAAGCCAATTTTGAAAAGTCCAAAGGCTTAAGTGCAAACATGTAAGGGGTATTTAAACCCCACCAAATGAAGAAATAATAACCTATTCTATTCTTTTTAGGATTTTGAACCTCCACCTCTTTTGAGGTGATTCTCTCTCTCATCATCTTCCCTATCATTTTTTTAGCTTTCCCTCTAAGAAAAGAGAGAAAAGGAACCCCTTTTCTATAAAAAAATTCACAAACTCAAAACATCAAAACTCAAGATCTAAGAAAAGAAGACTCATTTCCTCCAATCCAAAGGAAGGATCTGTTGGATATATATGCCCTTGAGGCCTTCATTGTATAGGATGCTAGGGATATGTATGTACATGACAATCTTGCTTGATATGATAGTACGCTATTTGGTTTGTCTTTATCTTAACATGTGATATATTTTACTTTGTATACATGTTGATAAAGCCCGTAGGGTGTGTGCCTGACTACCAGCATTGTGATGGCAGTCATACTTGTGGGAGCTGGATGGTCAATAAGCACATCCTTAAATGTCTCTAGTCGCAGAAGTATCGAGACTGCGCATCGATGCTCCAGAGTAGACTAGTGTATACATATCTAGACCCTGACGAAGGGCGATGAATTGGTCCCGCATCCATTGGTGATGTGCACTTAAGATTGTATACATATGCTCACTGGGTGTGAGTACACCGGACAGGACTCGCCGAGAACTGACTAGATGGTATTATACCTAGCGTCAGATAGCAGTTCTCAGGTGACATGTATGCAGATAGTCTGTTGACTTAAGGTCGTCATTTGTCTCGTGTGAGTTCCCACTGTGCTTTGATTACTATCCTACCACGGCTCAAAGGAATCGTGCAAACAGGTTTTAGTTGGGTACAGTCCCGAGCCATATGGAGGCAGCGAGCGACCGTTAGGGATTCATCTCTCCCGGTATAGGGAGTCGATATCGCACTGTGATTGGTTGGTCATTACCATAAGTCCCTGGCCAGGGCTGATTGAGAATTACCGGTGGACGGACCAGTAGATTCTCGGATGGTCTTGAGCCAACCTAACACGACTTGTACGGTTATTAGGGGTCTGACATTTTCCACCATCCTAGACCTTACATGCGATACTCTCAAATGAACAGACCGGACTGCACGATATTGTCACGGACATGCTCAGTAAGGGTTACGGACGAGTTCGCTCGTCGGCCTCCTTTTCGACACGTACCTGGGTTGTCGTTACGTACAGCTAGTGCCACTGATGGACTTGTGGTTAAACCCACTGTCAGCGTACTGTCGAGTCTTTAGAGTCCCACACAGAGGGTTTTGTAGGGTTCCTAGACACGCTAATGAAGTCTCACAAGGCATCAACCATGCCAATTTCAAATTTTATGGGTGCCGAGAAACCCTAATACGGATCGTTAACTAGAATTTTAGGCGAAACAAAAACTAGTTAACAACTTAACTATAAGTAGGAAACTACAACCTTTGTAGATCCGGTTATCCACTTCCTTAGCTCCTCGTAGTTGTCCCCTCGCTGTCCATCTCGGATCCGGGACTCTCGCATCGGCTTCATCGGAGAAATAAGCGGACAAGTCGTCGGCTACGATGCCGAAGATGATCTACGTCGAGGTTGCACAAGATCAAGCTCCAACTTCACCAAGTTGTGAAACTTGTGTAGAAAACACCCTATACTGCTTGGCAAGAGGTAGAGGGTGAAGAAATAGGAGGTGGGTTCACTTTAGAATTGGATTTCTCACACTTTTGCTCAAGTTGCCATTGATGGGCTTAAACTTTCTTTCTTGATGAAGATGATGATGAAGAAGAAAGAATATATTAAGCCTTTTAAAATGAAAAAGAAAATGAATACTTATCATCTCCTAACTATGGTTATGTGTAGAGATTAGACCATAGTTATTTGGAATGGTTAGGGTTAAACATGAAGACAAAATGGTCACATTAGTCAAACCTTCATGAAGCTTCAACAAGCTTCATGTTAGAATGAAACCATTTTGTTTTCTTTTATTTATTTTGAAAAGAAAGAATGGATAAATAAATAAGTGAATAACACAAAACCCTAACCATTATCATAACCATGGTTTAATTCTTTGCACAAAGCCAAGTAAGTATGTATCATCAAACATGATACAATCATGTGCACAAAAGTATATCACATATACAACTTGCACACCAAGTGAGAAAATCCTTTTAAAGTGAACCAATACTAGTTAATGCAAAGTAATATATCAAATATAAAATTATACATTAAATCATTAAATCAACACTTGATTCAATGATCCGGTCATGTCGCACATAACCGACTAGTATTCAATGAATCGACTTATCGAATCAATCTTTGATTCGATAACTAGGTTATATCGCATACAACCAATCGAAACATTCATCGCGAGAATGAAATACGGTATCACATACACGCATTATTCTCGGTCCTGCACATATCTCATATGCGCTCCTATTTCGTTTCGCTTGAGCCAGGAAACCTCTGTGTAGGACTCTAAAGACTCGTCAATACGCCGGTAGCAGATGATGATCATATCAATCACCCACAAGCCGCAAGCGGTCTGCTAAACGTAACGGCCACCCGGGTATTGAGCGATCAGAAGATCGACGAGCTAGCCCGCTCACACTCCTGTGAATCCAACCAGTAACACTTACCGTACAGTCCGGTCTGTTCGTCTGATATGTCGCATATCAAGTTTAGGGGTGGTAAACGTCAAACCCAAGTAACCGATAAGTCGTGCCGATGTGAGGCTCATAACGGGTCGAGAAACTACTGGTAACACTTACCAGCAAATCTCTGATCAGCCCTGGCCAGGGACTTCCCTGTTACAGCCAATCGAGCACAGCGCAGCATCAACCCCCAATACCGGGAGAGACGAAACCCCTCCTATCGCTCACTGCCTCCATGTGACTCGGGACTGTACCCAAAGACCACCGTTTTGCACGCCCTCATGGACGTGGTAAGGTGGAGATCAAAGTACAGTGGGAATCACACAAGACTCTATGACGATCTCGGGTCTACAGACTAACCTGTACTAGTGTCACCTGAGAACTGCCATCTGACGTGAGGTATAATACCATCTGGGAGTTCTCGGCGAGTCCGTCCAGTGTACCCAGTCTCCACTGAACACCCGTATACCATCTCTGATGTCAAACACCAATGGATATGGGATCATCCATCGCCCATCTCATGGGTCGAAAAGCGTATACGCTAGTCTACACTGGTATATCGATACCCCGTCTCGATACACCCACGACTAGGGATCTTGAAGGATGCACTTATGGACTATCATGTCCCCACTAGTATGATCTGCATCATAGTCCAGGCAGTCAAGTACACATCCTAAGGGCTTTACCAACATGTAACTTAAAGACAGTTTAAAGAGACTAGTGTACATGTTAAGATAAAGAGCAACCAGATAGCATACTATCATATCGAGCAAGAAAGTCATCTCTATATATGTCCAAGCATCCAATATAATATACATCATCTGTACAATACTGGCCTCTAGGACATACATACAACTAACAATCTCCCACTTGCACTAGGGCCAGCTGCTGTAGTATCGCATACCGAGCATCCCGAAGAGTCTCTCAAACTGTATCTGGGGAATGGCCTTCGTGAGTGGATCCGCCGTGTTGTTCTTCGTGTCAACCCTCCTGACCTCGATCTCCCGGCGATCAACTATCTCTCGGATCAGGTGATACCGCCTCAGAATATGCCTGGATCGCTGATGGGACCTGGGTTCCTTGGCCAAAGCCACCGCTCCATTGTTATCGCAATACAAAGGTATTGGATGCTCAATGGATGGAACCACTCCAAGTTCAGTAATGAACTTCTTGATCCAGACAGCCTCTTTAGCAGCATCGTTGGCAGCGATGTATTCAGCCTCCATCGTCGAGTCTGCCACGGTTTCCTTCTTGGAACTCTTCCAGCTAACCGTCCCTCCGTAAAGGGTAAAGACAAATCCCGACTGCGACTTAGAGTCGTCCTTATCACTCTGGAAGCTCGAATCGGTAAAGGACTCCACTTGGAGTTCTCCGTTACCATACACCAAGAGCATCTCTTTAGTCCTTCGTAAGTACTTAAGAATGCTCTTCACAGCTGTCCAGTGACTCTCTCCAGGATCAGCTTGATACCTGCCCACTACACTTAGTGAGTATGCTACATCGGGTCTGGTATATAGCATCGCATACATGATAGAGCCTACAGCCGAAGCATAGGGTATCCCTTGCATGTGAGCTCTCTCCAAATCAGTCTTGGGAGACATCTCTTTGGAGAGAGTTACTCCAGAGATCGTGGGCAAGTTTCCACGCTTGGATTCTTCCATACTAAACCTCTTTAGTATGGTGTCAATGTACCTGGATTGGGACAATCCCAAAATCCGTTTGGATCTATCTCTATATATCCTAATTCCCAATATGCAGGAGGCATCACCAAGATCTTTCATTGAGAATCTTTGTGATAAGAAGAGCTTGACTGATTGCAGCATAGGAATATCATTTTCTATCAAGAGTATGTCGTCCACGTACAATACGAGGAAGACAACCTTACTCTCTGCCACCTTCTTGTAGATACAAGGTTCATCTGGATTTTTGACGAAATCAAACTCTTTGATAACGACGTCAAAGCAGATGTTCCAACTCCGCGATGCTTGCTTTAATCCATAAATGGATTTAAGCAGCTTGCACACCTTCCCGCTGCTCCCACTGTCTACGAAGCCCTCTGGCTGAGTCATGTACACGCACTCTTCTAAATCACCATTTAGAAAGACGGTCTTAACATCCATTTGCCAGATTTCGTAGATGATATGCAGCGATGGCAAGCATGATCCGGATGGATTTAAGCATAGCCACTGGAGAAAAGGTTTCGTCATAGTCCACACCTGGTCTTTGACGAAAACCCTTTGCAACAAGTCTAGTTTTGAAAGTCTCCACTTTCCCATCTACACCAAGTTTCTTCTTGAAGATCCACTTGCTCCCGATGGGTTTTACCCCTTCAGGAGCAACATCCAAAGTCCATACGTTGTTGGTGTACATGGATTCCATCTCGGACCTCATAGCATCCAACCATTTCACTGAGTCCCTACTCGTGATGGCCTGCTCGAAACTAGTTGGGTCATCATCCTCCATGATGCAATCTTCGCTTCCACCGTTAATGAGAAAACCGTAGTATCTCTCAGGTGGACGAGAAACCCTGCTAGATCGGCGGAGAGGCTGGGGTTCGTCGGGTACTACTGAATCCTCTGGTTCTACTAAATCTTCAGTTATAGTTTGTGTTGCTGGAACCTCTTCCAGTTCTACCTCAATGCCACTAATCTGTTTCATAAGAAAACCTTTTTCTAAGAAAGTGGCATGTCGAGAAACAAACACCTTTTGTTCCTCGGGGTGGTAGAAGATATACCCTTATGAATTTTTGGGATATCCTACAAACTTACATAAGACTGATCTTACCTCGAGTTTGTCCGGATTTTGTCTTTTGACATAGGCTGGACAACCCCATATCTTAACATACTTAAGAGATGGTCTCTTCCCTTTCCATATCTCATATGGAGTGGTAGGCACAGATTTGGTAGGAACCATATTCAATAGGTGTATGGCTGTCTCAAGCGCATACCCCCAGAAGGAAATAGGTAACTCAGCTGTACTCATCATTGAACGCACCATATTCAATAGGTGTATGGCTGTTTCATAAGAAAACCTTTTTCTAAGAAAGTGGCATGTCGAGAAACAAACACCTTTTGTTCCTCGGGGTGGTAGAAGATATACCCTTATAAATTTTTGGGATATCCTACAAACTTACATAAGACTGATCTTGCCTCGAGTTTGTCCGGATTTTGTCTTTTGACATAGGCTGGACAACCCCATATCTTAACATACTTAAGAGATGGTCTCTTCCCTTTCCATATCTCATATGGAGTGGTAGGCACAGATTTGGTAGGAACCATATTCAATAGGTGTATGGCTGTCTCAAGCGCATACCCCCAGAAGGAAATAGGTAACTCAGCTGTACTCATCATTGAACGCACCATATCTAATAGGGTGCGATTCCTTCGTTCCGATACACCGTTGTGCTGTGGTGTATAAGGTGGAGTAAGCTGAGAGAGAATCCCATTCTCTTTTAGATAATCTTGGAACTCATTGCCTAAGTATTCTCCTCCTCGATCAGATCGAAGGATCTTAATACTTTTGCCCGTTTGGTTCTCTACTTCTTGCTTATATTCTTTGAATTTCTCAAAAGCTTCAGACTTGTGTTTCAATAGGAACACATGCCCGTATCTAGAGAGATCGTCAGTAAATGTAATGAAGTAGGAAGAACCGTTCCTGGCATGGGTAGACATGGGACCGCATACATCACTATGTACCAGTCCTAAGAGTTCAGTAACTCTTTCTCCGTGTCCACTAAATGGAGCTTTGGTCATTTTTCCTTTGAGACATGAATGGCAAGTATCATAAGATGATAATTCGAACGGATTCAAATAACCATCCTTGTGTAACTTAGCCAGTCGTGTCGCATTGATATGACCAAGTCTACAATGCCACAAGAAGGATTCGTTCATTTCTGAACTTTTCCTCTTGTGTGTGTTTTGTATATTGAGGACTGTATTTTGATTTAGAATGAATATGCCATTATGTAACGAGCCTGATGCAATCAACTTTTGATCTAGGAATATGTTCATAACATTATCCTGTACTACAAAATTATATCCTTCTTTACTCAATAAAGAAACTGATATAATGTTGCACATCATGTTCGGTATATAATAGCACTCATTCAGAATCATTATATCACCACTTGGTAATACTAGGTGATATTCGCCAACTGCTTTGGCTGCAACATTTGCACCGTTCCCTACTTGAACGGAATGATCACATTTACCCAGTTCTCTACCTTTCCGTAGCCCATGTAACTGCTTACATATGTGGGATCCTGATCCGGTATCTAATACCCAGGACGTAGGGTGAACTGAAAAACGGTTCTCAATAACTAACACACCCGAAGAAGATGCATCAACATGCATGTTCTTTTGGACGGCTTGAGAATCTAGATATTCTCATATTCCCTGTTCAGTCTTATAACTCTTATAAGAAAAAACGGGTCCAACGTTCCCCTGCACAGTATAACATGCGGGTTCGGTCAATACATCCATATTATTATCTTTATTAGGGCATGACATGGTCGCTACCTGGAGAGAGAGAAGAAAACACTTTAGCGTATGCTCTTGCAAGATCAGATTGGTTATTATCTTATCTAATCAGGATGGCTCCCACTGGTTTTTATCAAATCTTCCTTCAAACCCTAAAAGGAAAGACTAGCCAGGATTAATTACACACTACAAGTTCGCCAATCTTTCAGCCAGGCCAGTGTCGGTACTTTGAGGGAGGTCCCCCGTGCTTTCGCACGAACCTAATTAATGTAAACCTCGTTTTCCCAGAGGCGTAACCCCATTGACACCTTTCTAGACACCTACTTGATTAGCTAATTGCAATGTGTAAAACTCTCCCAGAAGTAACTCTTACTCGCAGTGGGTATCGGGATCCAACTATCTCATAGAAGGTATGCAATCTCATTGCAAATTTCAACACTTCAAATTCCCAATAATATTTTACCCCTAATGTTCTATGACCTTGACGAATGCCAAACAACCCATAGTCTACTAGTCAAGTTCAACCCGTACATTTCTTGATTGAATTAAACACACCCGCACGACCCTTGACGAATGCCAAACAACGCCGTACGAATACCCTAATCCAATCTGCATCATATGCATAAGCAGATAAATACTAGTTAGCTACCGTACACTACGCCTTGACGAATGCCAAACTACCGTAGCACGAATACTAAGTAGTACTTATCTGAAATGACGGAGGGCTACGCAGGTTTTCAGAAAACCATGAGCGTAATGAACTTGATATCGTCGTAGAATCATGTGAAACTTTTAAATGGAGTGTTTTTGAGGCTTTTCTAGTTTTGCTAAAGGGGTCACTCCCGGTGAAGGGATCGTCGGCCCTTTCCTCGTCGAATGAGGTGCGGGATATATCATATATATCGCTTTGCAAAGCAGAAACTATAAAAGCAATCAAAAGACAAACCGAGTGTGTAGCATTTGCCAGTTATTGCTAAAGGAGTCACTCCCGGTGAAGGGATCTCGGTCCTTTCCTCATCGAATAAGGTGCAGGGTATATCATATATACCGCTATGCAAAGCAAGAACTGTAGCTACCTGTTTTGTTTAAAAATTTGATTCTACAACATCTTAGGTTTCTTTTCTTTCATTAATCACATTAATGAAGTCTCATCATTTAAGTCACCTAAACATCACAGATAAATACGACGTACACTTATGCCATCCGCATTCGCCTGGATGTCCCCTCGTGCACCGTTAGGTTAGGTAACTAACGACAGAGCAGGGCAGGGCTAGTGCGGGTGAAAAACATAAGTAACGTCTATATAGTATATCATATATACTATATACTGTATCTATCACAAAACATCACATGATCACATCACAGATATCGCAGCAGAAGAAACATATGAAACATTGAATATACTAGGACGTCCGTGTTTTCAATACGAGCCAGTATAAAACACGGATTCCACGGTCGTGATGAATAGCCAATCCCACACCCCTAGACCCCTACGAGAGCGGCAAGCAACCCTACGAATTCTAGGGTTAGGAGACCCGGACTCGACTCCTCGAGATGGTCTCCCACTGGACCCTAGAACCCGGTTACTTATGCTCCCCTCCTTGGGTCTATCCTAATGCGGAAAAGTAAATAATATACAAAAGGTGACAACTTCCGCAACCTGGAAGTGCCCCAAATAAAAGAATATTACATACAAGTTTTTACATGAATGAAAATGAAAAACACTCATCTCACATAAAAAAAACCCGGCTATTCAAACACGACAATCCAATATAACATATCCAGCAACACATAACATCACATGTCATCAACGTAAGTAAATATGCGCATCCCAATTGTCGTTGACATATAACAACGAAACCGGCGATATCACATATTACACTTACGGTCACAGAAAAGAAAGTGTAAAACTACAACAGTTGGAATCCGCAACCTCTTTAGACATCGCATGCCTAATCAAATGAAATACTTAGACATCACATGCCTAACAATTATAAACCCCGCATTTTAGTCCCATTATCGAAAACTCTTTTCAATATCAAGTGAGATTAAACCGCTAGATTTATAACATTCATTCAGCTATCTCATAACTGTTTGTGAATTCCAATCATTGTATCACATTCCGGATAAATAGAAAATATTAAACTTTCCGATCGAACATTCGAATACCCAAGTTTTCCCGAAACCGTTCAACACATGAAATAAGTTCAAAGACGTTCACTTCATGCCTCGGTACCAACAGTCCAGCCGTAGAAGGGTCAAGCCAACGCCTCACATGTGGCACGCCGTACTGCCCCAAACCCTAAGGTTCAAAGGGCAGTTCAAGACGGTCACATAATCGAGTTAAGGTTTGTTGTCTTCTAGAGGGACCATCGCGTTACTTGCACTACTTAGAACGTCTTTAAACCTCAGAAAAATCCAACACTTGGAAATTTTCCGGCAGGGGAAAAGTTGGGTATTTATATCCGGTCGAACTTTTTAACATATTCTAAAGTTATCCGGAAAAACACATAGACGAAGTTTAATAATCCGATCGAATCAACGATTCCCAATGCAACCCCAGAACACTCAACTCTTGAGTCAAGTTAAAAATTCCCAGAAAACTCAGCATCATAAAGTAGGAATTACTGTGCAAAAATCGAATGATGATGTCATCATATGGCCGCGGAACCGCCGCAGAAGCCAGGCTTCTGCCGCGGTTCCGCCGCGCTTTGAACTGATCTCTTGGAAAAATTTGCACCGTAATTCTTATAATTCCCTGCTGAATTTTTTAAGCATTTTTAATCTGGAAAAAACCCAGATTTTAGAAAAAGTCCAGAGAGCGTGAAAAATATAGGGTTTCGGGTTCGATCGGGTTTCAAACATCGTCTAAGCATCGCCTAAGGCTCTAGCTAGGCTCTGATACCACTGTTGGTCAGGCAGCCACCCCATCCAATGGGGTCGCCGTGGCACCAACGGGTCCCTCAGCCGCTACTTTTTACGCATGCCCCCTCGCGAGGACTACAACCCGCCGGAACACCTTCCGGTCTCGGGACACCCTGGGGGTAAGAGCCTATGCTTCGCCACACTGTCACACAGTGAGAACCCCCCATAGGTCGACATCCAATGCCTAGTAGCTCTGATACCACTGTAGGGTTCCTAGGCACGCTAATGAAGTCTCACAAGGCATCAACCATGCCAATTTCAAATTTTATGGGTGCCGAGAAACCCTAATACGGATCGTTAACTAGAATTTTAGTCGAAACAAAAACTAGTTAACAACTTAACTATAAGTAGGAAACTACAACCTTTGTAGATCCGGTTATCCACTTCCTTAGCTCCTCGTAGTTGTCCCCTCGTTGTCCATCTCGGATCTGGGACTCTCGCATCGGCTTCATCGGAGAAATAAGCGGACAAGTCGTCGGCTACGATGCCGAAGATGATCTACGTCGAGGTTGCACAAGATCAAGCTCCAACTTCACCAAGTTGTGAAACTTGTGAAGAAAACACCCTATACTGCTTGGCAAGAGGTAGAGGGTGAAGAAATAGGAGGTGGGTTCATTTTAGAATTGGATTTCTCACACTTTTGCTCAAGTTGCCATTGATGGGCTTAAGCTTTCTTTCTTGATGAAGATGATGATGAAGAAGAAAGAATATATTAAGCCTTTTAAAATGAAAAAGAAAATGAATACTTATCATCTCCTAACTATGGTTATATGTAGAGATTAGACCATAGTTATTTGGAATGGTTAGGGTTAAGCATGAAGACAAAATGGTCACATTAGTCAAACCTTCATGAAGCTTCAACAAGCTTCATGTTAGAATGAAACCATTTTGTTTTCTTTTATTTATTTTGAAAAGAAAGAATGGATAAATAAATAAGTGAATAACACAAAACCCTAACCATTATCATAACCATGGTTTAATTCTTTGCACAAAGCCAAGTAAGTATGTATCATCAAACATGATACAATCATGTGCACAAAAGTATATCACATATACAACTTGCACACCAAGTGAGAAAATCCTTTTAAAGTGAACCAATACTAGTTAATGCAAAGTAATATATCAAATATATAATTATACATTAAATCATTAAATCAACACTTGATTCAATGATCCGGTCATGTCGCACATAACCGACTAGTATCCAATGAATCGACTTATCGAATCAATCTTTGATTCGATAACTAGGTTATATCGCATACAACCAATCGAAACATTCATCGCGAGAATGAAATACGGTATCACATACACGCATTATTCTCGGTCCTGCACATATCTCATATGCGCTCCTATTTCGTTTCGCTTGAGCCAGGAAACCTCTGTGTAGGACTCTAAAGACTCGTCAATACGCCGGTAGCAGATGATGATCATATCAATCACCCACAAGCCGCAAGCGGTCTGCTAAACGTAACGGCCACCCGTGTATTGAGCGATCAGAAGATCGACGAGCTAGCCTGCTCACTCCTGTGAATCCAACCAGCAACACTTACCGTACAGTCCAGTCTGTTCGTCTGATATGTCGCATATCAAGTCTAGGGGTGGTAAACGTCAGACCCCAGTAACCGATAAGTCGTGCCGATGTGAGGCTCATAACGGGTCGAGAAACTACTGGTAACACTTACCAGCAAATCTCTGATCAGCCCTGGCCAGGGACTTCCCTGTTACAGCCAATCGAGCACAGCGCAGCATCAACCCCCAATACCGGGAGAGACGAAACCCCTCCTATCGCTCACTGCCTCCATGTGACTCGGGACTGTACCCAAAGACCACCGTTTTGCACGCCCTCATGGACGTGGTAAGGTGGAGATCAAAGTACAGTGGGAATCACACAAGACTCTATGACGATCTCGGGTCTACAGATTAACCTGTACTAGTGTCACCTGAGAACTGCCATCTGACGTGAGGTATAATACCATCTGGGAGTTCTCGGCGAGTCTGTCCAGTGTACCCAGTCTCCACTGAGCACCCGTATACCATCTCTGATGTCAAACACCAATGGATATGGGATCATCCATCGCCCATCTCATGGGTCGAGAAGCGTATACGCTAGTCTACACGGGTATATCGATGCCCCGTCTCGATACACCCACGACTAGGGACCTTGAAGGATGCACTTATGGACTACCATGTCCCCACTAGTATGATCTGCATCATAGTCCAGGCAGTCAAGTACACATCCTAAGGGCTTTACCAACATGTAACTTAAAGACAGTTTAAAGAGACTAGTGTACATGTTAAGATAAAGAGCAACCAGACAGCATACTATCATATCGAGCAAGAAAGTCATCTCTATATATGTCCAAGCATCCAATATAATATACATCATCTAGTATATACATATCTAGACCCTGACGAGGGGCGATGGATTGGTCCCGCAGCCATTGGTGATGTGCACTTAAGATTGTATACAGATGCTCACTGGGTGTGAATACACCGGACAGGACTCGCCGAGAACTGACTAGATGGTATTATACCTAGCGTCAGATAGCAGTTCTCAGATGACATGTGTGCAGGTAGTCTGTCGACTTAAGGTCGTCATTTGTCTCGTGTGAGTTCCCACTGTGCTTTGATTACTACCCTACCACGGCTCAAAGGAGTCGTGCAAACAGGTTTTAGTTGGGTACAGTCCCGAGCCATATGGAGGCAGTGAGCGACCGTTAGGTATTCGTCTCCCCCGGTATAGGGAGTCGATATCGCACTGTGATTGGTTGGTTATTACCATAAGTCCCTGGCCAGGGCTGATTGAGAATTACTGGTGGACGGACCAGTAGATTCTCGGATGGTCTTAAGCCAATCTGACATGACTTGTACGCTTATTAGGGGTCTGACATTTTCCACCACCCTAGACCTTACATGCGATACTCTCAGATGAACAGACCGGACTACACGATATTGTCACGGACATGCTCGGTAGGGGTTACGGACGAGTTCGCTCGTCGGCCTCCTTTTCGACACGTACCTGGGTTGCCGTTACGTACAGCTAGTGCCACTGACGGACTTGTGGTTAAACCCACTGCCAGCGTACTGTCGAGTCTTTAGAGTCCCACACAGAGGGTTTCCCTGGATCAGGCGAGACGGTGTAGGTGCCGTATGGTCTTACGGCAGGGTTTCGATCGCATTCGTGTACTGGCTACTCGAATAACGATCGGACGGATAATACTAGTAGGCTTTGGTTTAAGCCGCATACTAGTATTGCAGTATTGGATTATACTGATCTCAGTGTATCCGTATTTTTCGGAATACGGATACGGGTATGAAAATACGAAAAAGGGCATTCTTGTAAATTCATAAGAATGAGCTTCTAGAAGGAGACACCTCATTATTGTTTTATTCTTTTTCATTAAAGAATTAATGAGGTGGAAATTAGGAGATATTATAGGAATGGGTTGAAGGCATAGCTAATTATTTGTTTATTTCATTTGGAGCCACTATTCAAACATGGTTGTAAATTATATGATTTAATAATTCAATGGTTGAATTATTGGTTCAATACTTAGCAATTCCATCTTCTCATTTCATTATCATTATGACAAAAGCTTTCTCTCTCCTAGGTTTTTCTTCTCTCCTTCTTCATCAAGCTCATAACACATGCATGTGTTGCAAATCAATGAGCTTGAAGATCAATTAATCCAATACACTCACTTTACATCAACTTAGTCTTCTCTCTTAGCAAGTTAGATCACTAAGGTATCTCTTTGAGGTTGGAGCTTGACCATAGCCCTCGGGTGGATCCATCTTTGACGCAAAGGAGACCGGCAAGCGAACTCTTCAAGGACCTAGAAGAAGCACAAGAAAGGAGATCAACAAGAAAGTTGAACCAAGGAGCAAGGAGCAACTTGAAAACCCGAAGGACTAGGAACGAGGGTATAACTCTTTTACTTAGTAGTTAGCTCTCTCTCTTAGTCTAGGTTTTTGTTAGCTAAGGTTTAAACAAGATCCAAAAGTGGAACAAGTTCATGATGCAAAGCTAAAACAAGTTTCTTTTGGTGCGAGAAAACCATTTTTAAAGTATTCCGCCTCCCCGCGACACGTGGGGTGTGCATCATGCACTTACAGGATCAACCCCATAGGGTGAAAGCTATCAAGGAGGGATCGACCCAATAGGGTGAAAGCCGATAGCTTTCATCATAGGTTGATCCCTCCAAGCACATAGAATGCTCATGGATGAAGGACCAAGGTGACACCCGCTGGTTTCATCCTTCAAGCACATAAAATCGACAGCTTTGGGCCGCAAGCTCAAAGCTTTCGTCTCATAAAGTTTCCTCGCCGCCGGATCACATTTAGGATCTGAAAGGAACATGGGGTCACAACCCAATGTTCCTCCCCAAATTTTTGAACACAGGAAAAACCCAATGTTCAGCTTCGAAATCCCCCTAAAAGGAGTTCCTGCTTCGGAACCCCCCTCAAAGGGAATTCCCCCTTTCGAAAACCCTCCAAAAGGGGTCGTGCTGTCGAGACTCGGTTCCCGCTTTCAGGACAACCCAAAAAGGGGTCTCCCGTTGTCGGGGCCCCTAAGTGGGGTCTCCCGCCGTCGGGAACCCCCAAAGGGGTCCCTGCCGCATCGTGAGGCCACCAAATTCGCTTCCCCCTTGTTTCCCATCTCGGGAACTCTCAAACGCACTCAAAGCACTTCCCTTCAAAAAAAATTGTTTCGGGATGCTGCCCCGAGCCTTGCAAAGGGGCCGCTAGCCCACTTGATCTTGAGCCCGCTGACCGAGTAGCGGGACCCCCCGTGTGTTGGCCCCCGATATGTTCAAAGTGGCCTAAAAATCGTTTTCCGCACACATACACATATCACAGAATTAGTTCGCATGATACCATGACCCGTCAATCATAGGTTCCTTTGCATCAAAGCGAGCGATAATTAACAGCAGTTTTGTCTGTGACTGCCGAAGATTAGAAACCCCACAATCAATAAACCCTTGTCTATCACGGGCAGGGGGGAATCTGTACACGCCTGACACGCGAGCCTATCCATCTCAACAGGGTGACGAAAAACACTCTACAGATTCTGACACGTCCGGTGGGACCGGTCTCTCCTCTCATCTTTCGAGTCAAACGATCATGCGAACTCATTCATCATTGTTGTACTGAAATCATACTCAGATTAACGGCAATCAACAGAAAATAAACAATCACCAACCAACAACGATGTCTTCGAGAACCAGCTCAACTTCTGATGCGACCCCTGTCGCACCCACGCTCAATACCACTGTCTGGGTGATTCTCCCAGCAGAGTTCATGCAGCAATGGGCAAACAGCCAGTCCAATTCAGGTCCATCACATTTGTTCCAGCTATCGGAGGTCCCGACCAGCCCAACGAACAAGCTGGTCTCAAGAGGAAGGAGGCTAAATGTTGTGGTCGCGAGGACACCCGAGCCCAAGCGCAAATCTGTATTTGAACGGCTGTCTACCGCTCCGATTGGGGGAAAAGCTATCAACTCAAAGGAAGCAACAAAACGTCTCGGACAGGCCCAAGCAGTGCCCTTGACTACTGCACGCTTAAGTGTCTTCTCCAGACTCTCTGCCAATCAACCTACAGCGGCCCCAAAAAAGCAGATGCCCGCCAAGCCCTAAAAGCTGAGAAACTAAGGCAGAAACGGCTCAGATACGGAACCAACAAAAAAGCTAAGGCTCCGCTCAATTGGTGTTCGTAAGGCTCCGGGAAAGTGGTTACTCGCGACAAAAGCCGAACCGGCCGTGAAAATCGCCAACTCTTTTGAACCATTAAATCTGGTTCAGAAAAATGCTATGACTGATAAAATAAAAAAGCAAGCGATTCAGAAAGTCTCGCAAAGAGGCATATCTAAACCCTCGACTCAAAAACGTGACACTATTTCATCAATAGTCTACTAAGCGCTTCTCTCCGCACGAAAGTAACAGAGAGAATTTAAAAAGGTGTCAGTACCACTCAAGACCCAGCCAGACCGACTGTCTTTAGTCGCCTATCCTTCCCCGAGAAGGAGGGGCCACGACGATGGTCAGGACGGCCAGCTGGCATTGCTCCCAACGATAAGGAGATGGACGGATACAAAATCCATACGGTCTATATGACAGGCACGGGCCCTAGCGCTAACCTTCGCAATAAAAGTAAAGAAGCCAATGTCGCTTCCCAGGCCCAATCTGGTTTAAGTATGGCTGCCACTTCCCAGTCTCAGCATACTTCGAAAGACAATGAAAACCCTTCTAGTGAGACACCAGGCAAAAAGGGCCTACGATTCCTGAAGAATCGGACTCGGACGGTAAGGATAGCCCAGCCTTCATTCCCAAGAATAAAGAACCGTTGCTCCAAGACCCTCAAAACCAGCTGAAGGACAGACAGAGATCACCAAGGTCTCTTCGAAAATCGATGACCTGATGAATGTTGTGATGCAGCTCACTGTAAGTCGATGCACAACACCCTACGACTTGCGGGGAGGCGGAATAATGAAAAACGATATTGTTTTATGCGTAAACATCGACTAACCGAGAATCTTTGCTTAAACAATAACTAACAAGAAACCATAGAAGAGTTAACTACTATGATAAGTGATTATACCTATAGAACCGAGTCCTTCGTCTTGTCGTTCTCCACGTCCTCTCCGGCCTTCTCTATGTAGTAGAAGATCCACCCGAGAGCTTTACTACAAGCTTCACCTCTAACTTGAGATAACTAGGTTTCTTAAATCGCTAATCTAAGTAACCTAGGTGATATAGAGAATGGTTAAGGATTAAGTAGTCTACTCTAATCCTTGGTCTCAACACATGAGAGGGGAGGATTAGGGTTTGAAGAGGGAGAGCTTGAGGAGAGAGAAAGTGAGCAAGAGAATGAGATGAGATAATAAGCTATCATAATATATATCAAGCATTATGATTTATCCAACAAAAGAAAATGAAGGATTAATCATCATGCTTAATAAATACAAGAGGGTGATTCATCTCCATGAGTCATTAAGCATTTATGATGCATTAATGACATGGATGAATCACTCAAATGACTCACTAATCTCATTTAATGCATATGCCACCTTAACCCCCAAGTCACCATGTTCTAGAAGCTTCTCGCGCAATTACGAGAACGCCCCTCCTATCCGTGAAAACACGGAAAAACCTTAGACTGTATAAATCCAATAACCGGATACTAGAAACTGGCTTAAACCAAAGCCGGCTAGTAAAAACTGCCCGGATGTCGTACGTGCGTAAACACACGTATGCGTCCGAACCCTTGTCGTAAAACCATACGACCTCTATATCATTTCGCCTGGAGTAGGCAAACTCTCTGTGTGGGACTCTAGAGACTCGACTACTACGCTGGCGTGGGTTTAACCACAGACCGCAAGCGGCACTAGCTGTACGTAACGGTCCCCAGGTAGATGTCGATAAGAAGGCCGATGATGAAACCCATCCGAACTCCTACTGAGTCTGATGTGACAATCTCCGTACAGTCTGGTCTGTTCTTCTAAGACTATCGCATATCGGGCCTAGGGGGCGGCAAGCGTCAGTCCCCTAATAGCGGTATAAGTCGTGTCGGAGCGAAGCCCATTACACCCTGAGAAACTACTGGAACCTACCAGCAAATCTCGCTTGCCCTGGCCAGGGACTTTGCGTAATGGCTCTCTGACACAGCGCGATATCAACCCCCAATACCGGGAGAGACGAATCATGTCTAACCGCCACTGCCTCCAAGTGCTCGGGACTGCACCCAACTGCTACCTGTTTGCACGACTCCTTTGAGCCGTGGTAGGGTAGCAATCTAAGAACAATGGGACACGCTCGAGGCGAAATAGCAGTGTCAAGTCTGCGGACTATGCTGTACTCATGTCACCTGGGAACTGTTCACTGACAACTGGTATAAAACCAACCAACAGTTCCCTGTGAGTCCTGTCCGGTGTACCCGTAACCCAACGAGCACCTGCATACTATCTCCAGTACGACGTACTGACGGCTGTGGGACAGACCATCTCCCCAACTGGGATGAGAAGCGTACACACTAGTCTACTCCGGAGTATCGATCCCTGTCTCGATAATCCTACGACTAGGGACCTGAATAAGGATGTGCTTGTAGACTACCCAGCCCCCACTAGTGTGACTGCTATCACAACGCTGGTAGTCAAGCAAGATCCTAAGAGCTCTATCAATACGTATACTCATATATTAAGATAGAAAAACCAAGTAGCATAGTACCATGTTTAGCAAGACTGTTATATACATGTGAATATCCCAAGCTTCCATTAAGTAATATACAAACTAGTATGATACAATAATGGCCCCTAGGGCATATACACTAACACTCACGATTCAAGTCACTTAGGTACAGTCCCTGCAAGCGCAAGGCTCTACCCATGAGCCAAGGAATAACGCTCCAAAGCAGCCGACACCTATTCCCATTAGTCCAGGGTAGGGGATCTTAATGAAAGTCAGCCACATTCAGCTGCAAGGGAAGTTTTAACGCTTGATAGAGGCAACCAAACACAGGACAAGATCATTAACTTAGTCACCAGCAAAGTCAAACCGTTGGTGGCTGAGGCCGAAGCACATAAAAACTGCAGCAGCAGCGGAAGACCGTATCCTGCCGGATATGATCTAGTGGATTATCCCAGTGGCTACGTCGTCTCCAAGTTCAAAAAATTCAACGGGATAGGAAATGCCAATCAACATATTGCCCACTTCAAAGCGTCAAGCGGAAATACCGGGGCCAAGTATGTGTTGCTCCTTAAGCGGTTTGTTAAAAGTCTAACCGACGTTGCCTGCGACTGGTATTCAAGCATACCAGACGTTTCGGTCACAACATTTGCTCAAATGGAATATCTGTTCAAGCAAAGATTCATGAGTGTCAGCGATAAGATCACCATTGCCGGTCTTGTGAGGACTGAAGCAGAGAACGAAAGCGTCATTGATTTTATAACCCGATGGCGTAATCTTACAGTCAAGTGCGAACCGTCGTTTGAGCAGGATCAATCCGTCAGCTTTCTTATAGGAAATATCGACAACTGGATGACTCTTTTTCTATGCACAGCGGGTCTCAAGACATTCCAAGAGCTGATCAAGAGGGTTCAGATGTTGGAACGCTCAAATCACGAGTTAACTCCGGACCTCCAAATTAACAATAAATTCAGGAACCGAAAAGACGATAACTGCAAAGGCGGAAGTTCCAACAATACTGATTCTTTCAATGCATCTAACGATAAAGGAAAGTAAAGACCGGGCAGATCAAAGACCGTCCGGCCTCGAAAGCCAATACTGGAAGGAAGATCGACTCTAGAAAAGAAGAATAAGGTCTACTCTTTCAGAAAGGACAAAGTCCGTAAAATATTCAAGAGCGTACTGAACAACGGTCTGCAACTGCCAGAATCAAAGAGATTTTATAAAGTAAAGATGACCGACAATCGCATGTACTGCACATATCACGGAGTGGTGAGTCACAAAATTAAAGACTGCTACATCTTCAAGGATTGGGTTGATAAACAATACAAGGCAAGAGAAATCGAACTGTCCAACGGCGTGTTAACAAACAATCAAGCCGCAACCGCCAACTTCGTACAAACGGAGGCCGAAGTCTTCTGGGGGTAGATGGTTCAATCGTCCGCTCCAAGAAATGATGGCAATCCACCGCAACCTTCGTGGAGCCTATATCTGTCCAAAAAGACGAAGATGTTAAAAGTGCTTCGGAAAGAGCCCAGGATTGAATGGGAGAATCAAATAGAGCCTATTGTTCCAGTTGTCAAGTTGGCTCGACCGAGCTCAAATTCAAAGAATCTCAAAAGGAAGAGAAGGAAAAATATGGTTCGATCCGAAAAGAGACCCGTGAGGAAATCGCCCTCCAATAATACATTGATTCACTCGAGTACTATGTGCAAAAGGAAAGAGGCCTGATCAAATTGAAGTTCTTCCCTAAAGAAGCGGCGGACATCCTAAAAGAAATGGAAAGCGATACTGGTAATGAAATCCCAGTAGTAACCTGCTACGCCATCTATCTTAGCAGCGATTCCGAGGAAGAGCTCTGTTTTCCCAAGAAAGACGAGCCCACCACGAAAGCCAATCAGGTCCAACTCCAAAGCAGCAAGGTGCTACCGCCGAAACAGGGCAATCCACCAAAGCAAAAGGAAAAATAAGCAGCAGCTGAAGAGGACGATGGAGAGCTAGCTCATGAAGGCTTAAGTTCTCCCTCAGTAGACTATGTCTTAGCTCATCTCCGGAAGCTCCCATCTCTCCTAAGCATCTATGACATTCTTATTCTGTCTACGGAGTTTAGAGATTTTCTCATTTATGCCCTGCAAAACCCTGAACGATACCAAGCCTGGTCCGCAAAAATCAATATAAAAGAAGCCCGGTACGCTGCACGGAGCTTCAGTCGCATTCAAGAACGAAGACCTGTTATTAGGGACAACCGAGCATAACAGGCCACTCTACATAACAAGATACAACGAAGGAGACAGGATTGATCGTATATTGATTGATCTGGGATCCTCGATAAACATCATGAACCTCCGGACCCTGAAGAGTTTATCAATGGATGTCCAGAACCTATCAAAGGAAAGGATCATCCAGGGCTTCATCCAGAACTGTCAACAAGTCTTTGGATTGAAAGTTCTGCTGATCAAATTTGAACACCTGCAAACATAGGCAAAGATATATGTCGACGCCAATACATCATACAAGGTTCTCTTGAGACGACCATGGCTTCATGATTATGGCATCGTCCCATCGACGCTCCATCAATGCATGAAATATACCAAAGATGACGAAGAAAGACGCATTGACGGAGACATACAGTCGTCCGGCATTCACGAAGTCCGATATGAGGATTCTCGATACTTCATGAATCCCCGACATACTACGCCACAACTTGCCGAAAATGAAACGGCCTTGAATTCCAAGCGCAAGTCAGAGCCGATTATCACTTTCAAAGCCAAATCGCCTCAAATGCGCCCACATTTTGGCAATGACACTGACAAGTCCGTTATTTTGGCAACGACACTGACAAGTCCGACACTGAAGGCTCGTCTCTCAGCTTTCATCTCAATAAAGTTCATCCACACTTCGGCAGTGACACCGATGAGCAAGACATAGAGGAGTCATCATACAACAAGAGTGCGAACAAAACGCATGCCCAAAAAGCAAGGCTAAGGGTGACTCCTGAAATCGCATTAGGGTCTATGTCCATCACGAGGCTCCCGGAGCAATTATATAAAGAACTCGACGCTCAGTCAGTCTCCACTGTAGATCAATTGAAAGCCTTCTGTCCCCGGAAATAAGAACGGGCAGAAAGGGATTTTGCTCTATAGGTCGAAATCTATCATTCACCCGAACGACTTGTCCCTGATATGCTTTCTATATGAAATAGGCATAAGAAATGTCTTGAACCTTAAATACTATGCGTCCGAGATGCGAGAATATTTTAAGAAATGTGGATGCCCGTTATATCAAACGAACTCCGAGGCAAAATTCTATGAAGGGCTATGGCACCCGCCCTGAGGCCGGCCGTTCATCGACGGACCAGTCCCAGATAGACGGGGTATAGGCTTCATCATGTCAAATCCTACTATATGATCCATATAGAAGAGCAACAAAAAACCTGGGGACGATGACGACCTGACCGAGCCAAAAGAAGCCCTTTAAGAGCTCGAAAACGGCGAACAAGCAACCTTCGACAAGCTGATCGAAATCGACTTAGTAACGCTCGATAATCCACAGCCGACATATATCAGCTCGCTCTTGTCGAAGGAAGTAAAAGAGCAAATAATTTCCCTACTGCATGAGTTCGTCTGACTGCTTTGCATGAACATACAAAGACATGTCTAGCCTCTCTCCGGAAGTTGCTGCATAAGCTAGCTATATCTCCTGATGTCAAGCCGCTCAAGCAAGCTCCTCCATGAATCAAAAGGGAGCTGGAAGAAAAGATCGAAGAAACTAAGAAACTCAACTGCTTCGTCGGGGAAAAGAAACATGCAGACTGGATTGCATGCATTGTCCCGGTGAAAAAGAAAAAGGACAGATTCAAATTTGCGCTAATTTCAGGGACCTCAATAAGACGTGCCCTAAAGATGATTTCCCACTGCCGATCATGAAAATGATGGTCGACGACATTTCAAGCTACGAACTGTTTACCTTCATGGATGGCTCGTTGGGATACAATCAAATCAAGATGTCACCCAATGATGAGAAACACACCGCGTTTCGGACTCTGATTGGCATATACTACTACAAGGTGATGCCGTTAGGACTAAAGAACACAGGCACCACATATCAAAAAGCGATGAATGTCTTCGATGACTTAATCCATAAAATCATCGAATGCTGCGTTGATGAGTTGGTCGCCAAGACTAAAGCTGAAGCCAATCATATATAAGATCTCCGAACCATATTCATGAGACCGAGAGAGTAAAATCTGAAGATGAATCCTCTGAAATGCGCTTTCGGCGTGTCATCGGGAAAATTCCTGGGCTTCGTAGTCCGACATCGGGGAATCGAAATCGACCCGTCAAAGATAAAAGCAATAATAGAGATATCTCCTTCAAAGAACTTGACGCAGTTGAGATCCTTCCAGGGCAAACTCGTATATATACGAAGGTTCATCTCGAACTAATCAGGAAGATGTCAACCTTTCTCAAAACTCATGAAGAAAGATGCTCCTTTCGTTTGGAACGCTGAATGTCAAGATACGTTTGAGAGCATCAAGCGATACATGTTGCACTCTCTGGTGCTCTCGACTCCCATTCCAAACAAGTCACTGATCCTCTACACTGCTGCACTAGACGGATTACTCGGTACGCTCCTTGTCCAAAATAATGAGGGTAAAGAAAACGCCCTCTACTATCTCAGTCAAACACTGGTCGGGACAGAGCACAACTACTCTCCAATTGAGAAGCACTGTTTGACTTTGATATTTGCCATGAAGAAGCTGAAGCACTATCTGCTCGCTTACCGGGTTAAGTTGATCTCTAAGATCGACCCGCTGAAATATC
Source organism: Agapanthus africanus (assembly GCA_030015575.1). Taxonomy (NCBI): domain Eukaryota; kingdom Viridiplantae; phylum Streptophyta; class Magnoliopsida; order Asparagales; family Amaryllidaceae; genus Agapanthus; species Agapanthus africanus. The sequence continues at coordinate 652,423,552 of JASDDO010000019.1, read as the reverse complement.
TAATGGCAAAAGCAAACTTGACGGGTAGGATGGCCAGATGGGCTGTCATGCTTCTTGAATTTGATATAGTCTATACTCCTCATAAAGCAGTAAAAAGGCAAGCTTTGGCCGATTGCCTCGTTGCACATCCCATACATGAAAGATTACCGCTAAATTACGAGTTGCCCTATAAACAAGCGATGCACCTCGAAAACAACGAGCTATGTTATGATCTCTACTTCGATGGAGCCTCATCAATGAGGACCTCCAGCAAATTAAGCATTCCGCAGATAAAAGTAGGGGTAGAATCAGTGTTCATCACGCCATCAAGAGAAACCCTACGACATTCTCTCGCTCTTACTGAGCCTCACACAAACAATAAGGCTGAGTATGAAACGCTAATAACGGGTCTCGAGCTCGCCATAGAAATACGGATTACCCGCCTCCGTGTCTACGGAGATTCTCAGCTGGTTGTCAGCCAAGTAGGTGGCGACTACAAAGTATACAAGCCCGAGTTGGCTCGATACAGATGCAGTATCGCGCTGGGTCGTGGAACTAATGGAACAGTTCATCTACATTGAACTAATAAGAATCTCCTGGACGTTGAACGGAAAAGATGACGTACTCACTCGCCTAGCCAAAGAACCGGTTGATCCTTACATGGATGACATTTTAATTACGGTCTTAACTAGGCAAATTCTACCTCTCATGGATCAGCGTGAAGAAGAAAGGCCAAAACAAAAATATTGTCCTGTCAAATAGGGCTTCACTATTGAAGAAGAGCCCGATTGGAGAGAACTCTTTATAGAGTATTTTCGATACGATAAGCTACCAGAAGACAAATTTGAGAGGGTTCAGCTGAAAAAGAAAGCTCTCCAATACGCGTTCGTAAATGACGCGCTATATCGAAAATCATACGACCAGTTATGGCTCAAATCTCTGTCTTCAACCGAAACCCAAAAGGTCATGAAGGAAATCCACTCGAGCGTTTGTGGAGCACATCAGTCCGGCCCAAAGACGCGTCTACAAATCAAACGGGTAGGATATTACTAGCCCACTATAATAAGGGATTGCGAAGAAATGCCACCTTTGTCAAATACGCCGCAGCTTCATACACAAGCATCTCAATCGGCTATATCATACTGTAGCATCACGGCCATTCGAAATGTGGGACACCGATGTAGTTGGCTCAATTGACCATCCGTCGTCTAAGAATCATAAGTTCATACTAGCTGAGCCCGATTACTTCTCCAGATAGGCTGAAATTGTCCCTCTAAAAGAAGTCAAAACAGAAGATATCCTGAAATTCTTCTGGCATAATGTTCTATATCGTTTCAGCGTCATCGGGCGGATCATTTCAGATAAGGTGCCTTCTTTCAAGAGCATCAAAGTATCAAGATTCACCACTCAATACAAAATAGACTAAAGATGTTCCTCCATCTAGAATCCAAGAGCCAAAAGGTGGTCCAAGTCTTTAACAAAACCCTATGCAAGCTTTTGACGAAAAATGTCTCGGCTAACAAACGAGACTGGGATCTCAAGCACCATGAGGCGTCGTGGACTTATTATGCCATGCACCGCACTCCAACACAATCTACCTCATACTCACTGCTCTTCGGGGTGGAAGAAATCCTTCCCCTCGAAGTCGAAATCCCAAGTTTAAGAATGGCCGTCCAGCACAGTCTAATAGAGGAGGAAAATGCTCTCCTTCGGCTTAAAGAGCTCGATGCGCTCTAAGAGAAAAGACGCGTCGTACAACAAAATATGGAATTGTACCAGGCCCAAATGTCACGAGCCTATGACAAAATGACATGCTTCCGCGTTTTCAAGAAAGACGAATTGGTTCTGGTTCTCAAAAGGCCAATCATCATCAACCGACATGCAAAAGGAAAATTTGAATCAAACTGGGAAGGTTTGTATATCATCGAGAAAGTATTTGGCGGAGGATCCTACTAACTGATAGGTGCTAAGGGAAATATGCTCATGCCGTCCATCAACGGCCGATATCTCAAAAAATATTATGCGCAAATGCTCCAAATTAGGGATAAGCTAATCCCAAACAGCCCTGCAAAGATGCGCCAAAAGTGTCAAACAAAAAAATGAAGCTTAGATTGACTCCTGAATCGTTAAACTGGGAACAAAATAAATGACTCCTAAGTCGTTAAACTGTGAACAGATGACTCCTAAGTCGTTAAACTGGAAACAAACTCCTCCAAAGGCAAATGACGAGTCGCTCCTGGCACTATACTTTAGTGTTAGCGGTGTTGATACCAACCAAATTTCAAAACCACAAATCCTCCAAAGGCAAATGATGAGTCGCTCCTGATACTATGCTTCAGTGTTAGCGGTGTTGATGCTGAACAAAAATCCAAATTCCAAGTCCCACTCAGCAGTGCTTCCAAGCTCAGAAGTCTTACCAAACAAAGTGGAAACAAAACAAATCAAATTAAAATCCCACACAGCAGTGCTTCCAAGCTCAAAAATTTCGTCGGACTGACTAGAACCTTCCAAATCAAATCAAATCGGTACCGGACGAGTTACCTCTGGAGCCCAATTCCAGTGGTAGAAATGTTGACTCCACTTCCAAATCAAGTCAAATCAAATCGGGTATCGGATAAGTAACCTCTAGAGCCAATTCCAGTGGTAGAAATGCCGACTCCACTCCCAAATCAAGTCAAATCAAATCAACCAACTTAGGGGTTTTTTTGGAAATAGGGTATAATATATTTAAATTATTAAAATAAAATCAATTTTTTTATTTACCAAAATATGGCGGTTTCAAACCCGCCCCCGCCCTCTTCTTAACCCCGCCCCCACCCTCTAAAGAAGAGGGCGGGTTCCTAGAACCCGCCCTCTCCTATATAGGGTGGGAGGCGGGTTCTTGGAACCCGCCCTCTCCTTTCCTCTCCTTAAAGGAGAGGGCGGGTTCTTGGAACCCGCCCATATTTTTTAAAAAATTAAAATTAAAAACAGAATTTAATAAATATCGACTAAAAAAATTAAACAATAATATTGTTGTTGTTTTTGCTCCGGACAATTGTTATTACAGTTCATATAGAATTACTATAAATATGAATCTTGTATACACTCCAATAACAAAATGAATAAGTCAAATTTATAATAAAAAATCATATTTGTTTGTAAAAGGTAAATTGTACAAGTTTCTTTACCGGCGCTAACCGATTTTCTTCCGGTATACTTGTCACGATCTCGAAGGTTCCGCCCCTGTTGACTGTCCTGGACATTCGGTCCTATAATGACCTGGTTGTTTGCATAGGCTACATCTGCCGTGCCTTTGCTGAGGATCATTATCCATTGTCATTCGATCTCGACGCGCTTTAGGTTTTCCGGGTCCTATATTTTTGTTTGGCGGTAATACAGTCGGTGTTTGTCTGTTCCCAGTATAATAGTGCCAATAGCGACTGTCTGGTATATGATGAAATTTTGGATCGTATGCGTCTTGGTAATTGGAAACTGTATACTAACGGGAAGCAAAATTGTAATGTGAATTATGCATGCTCCTCGCAGCAGCAATTGCGTGGGCACAAAGTAAATGTTGTTGCTGGAAAACACCGCATGTGTACGAAGAGAGCCCTTCAACTCTAAAATTTACGGTATATTGATTCCCATTACTCCCCGTAACTTGAAACTCCGCTGTGTCAAACCTTTCAGATCTGTAGTATTGTGCTCTGCGCTCTCTTTTTCGGAATATATCTACGCGGTGAGTGGAGTCTCCATCGCCAAGGACTTTTTCCTTCTTTGCACAAAATAAGTATTCACTCTGAAAAAGGTTCGAACAATCAACCTCTGTATCGGTAAGCCTCTAACACCTTTAAGGACCCCGTTGAAGCTTTCGGACATATTAGTGGTCATTAGTAGATATCTGCATCCATTATCATGTGCTTGTGACCACATGCGTACTGGATACTCATCTAACCATGCTTTCGCGGCTTGACACATCTCTCCAATTTTCGTCATGTAATGTCATGAACATTAAGGTCAGATACTTCACCGGTTTTGTACATAAGCTTATGTAGATCTGAATTTTTTAATTTTCTATCAAAATTTTGCCTGAAGTGCCGCAGGCAAAACCTATGTAGGGTCGTCGGAAATACAGCTCTCATTGCCGCTAGTATTTCTATATATCTATCAGATATGATGCATAAATCTCTTTTATCAATAACAGATGGGATACTTTTGAGTTGGCGGAAAAACCATGACCAGGATGATGTATTTTCACCCTCGACAATAGAAAATCCCAACGGAAATATACCGTTATTAGCATCAACACGTGTAGCAATTAACATGCAATCTCTGTACTTACCATATAGATACATCCCATCCACGCACAATACCGGCCGACGGTGTGTGAAACCAGCCGCACAAGGAGCAAAGCACAAGAAAATTCTTAGAAACCCGACACAGCCATCGACGTCTGTTTCTGTGGTTTTTAACCGGTATACGGACCCCGGATTTGATGCTTTCATGGCTTCCATAAAAGAGACTAGTGAGTTGTACGAGCTTTCCCAATCCCCAAATATCTTGCATAAAGCTTTTCTACGAGCATCCCATGCCTTCACATACGAAATCTGAATTTTGTGCTCTCCGCTGACGTAGAGTCGTATCTCTCAGGGAGTCATCGCCACATCTGTACGGATTAGTGGCATAATTAGTGAGTAAATGTAAGATGAAGCGCAATTCCTGTGATCTTTTAACATAATAAAATTGATGCAAGTATGTTCTTGGTTGTATTTCGTGACCTTCCAAGCTTTGGCTCTTTTGGAACATGCATGCAATCTCCATTTACATTCAGGAGCTTTCGTATATACCACGGTATAGTACGTCTTATTTGACTCTTCGGTTTTAAATGTAACGTTTTTTGAACAGCCCACGACTTCAGCTTACAAATAAGATCTTCTTTTTCTTGAAACATATCTCCAACAGTGACGCAATCTTCGCTTGCTACGGTCGCTTCCAAATAGGGTTCAGTATTTACTTCTGCCACGGCTAAGCCTATCCAACTATCATCTTCCAGCGGATCGAGACCGGGATCTTCTAGTTCGACAAAATCATTATTCGCAGCCATATCATCCATCAATGCTACTTCATTCAATCCAGCGGCATATTCCACGCAATCTTCCCCTTAATGACCTTCACCAGTTTCATCATCATCACTGCCATACATATCAATGTCACCCGTAGCAACATAAGGCTCAGGTGCAATATGTGATGGTTGAGGTCGGTGTAATGTGGATGGTTCGGGATGAAAAGACCGGAAAGATATTGACGGACATGCTTGGAATACACTACTTGGATCGTGTTGGAATGATGCGGAGGTATGGGAAAATCTGCGTTTAGTATATAAATTGTTCTTATATAATTTTTCCTTAATATTTTCGTATTACGAAGAATATAAATATAATCACCACTTGTTTCAGATTTATTTACCTTTGGAAGGTTGTATATGGTATTCCTTGTTGTTCTTCAGGAGTGCATGTAACTGCATCAGTCGATTGGGAAAATCTGTATTTAATATATAAAATATATTAGTATTTTGGTATTACAAAAAGTGGATTTATAAAATGTTTACCCTTGAGTTTGAAGGTTTGGATAATGTTGTGTATGGTCGTATCCACTGAGACTAACGGTATCATCGTTAACCATGGGACAGTACCCCCAGAAACTACCTCCAGCATTACCATCAAAATTACCTGTTGGAGAGACATCCGATACTCCCAATTGTTCCTTCTGAACTAAAAGTTCAAAAGAATGCTGGGTGTTTGCCAGACCGAAGTCTATCATCGAAGATATTGATACATCGTCTATAATTTCAACCAATACATTTCCATTAAACATAGGCCATATACAACTTAACTTGAGCTTAATTTCACGGGGATCGTATTTCGTGATTTTAAACATTTTATTCTCGATTTCATTATAAGTCGTTGATGGTTCTAATCGCATAATTCTTGCGCACCCGCCCATATACTCGGGACCTTATGCACTTGTGACAATTTGGCCATCGTATTTACTTACAACAAATAAACTTGAACTTGCCATTATCTGCATCAAACAATATCAAGCCAACAATAAAAAAAACGTTAACTTATATAATGATTATATTCATTGAAAAATAAATAAACGTTAAAATAAATTTACGTATATTTGAAGAGGTGCATATGAGATTTTGCAGGAGGTGCAGATGCAAATCGGAGCAGGATGAGATTTTGTAGGAGGTGCAGATACAAATCGGAGCAGAATGGAGAGCAAATGGAAGAAGAGTGCAGATGCAAATTGAAGCGGAATGGAGAGCAAATGGAGAGGAGAGAGAGTTGTTTTTTTAAGTGTTTGGTGGTAAAGGGATCACGGGTTTATCTTGGATTAATTAAAATTATTTAAAATATTAAGGAGGACGCGTTTCAAAAACCCACCCTCCTTAATTATTGAAGGGGACGTGTTCTAAGAACCCACCCTTTTCTTTGCAAAATGATATGACGACACATAATTATTATCAGTAAGATTTGACAACACAATATAAGAAAAAAAACAAAAGATTTGACAACACACGACAGGAAAAAACAGAAGAGATGAGGGCGGGTTCTTAGAACCCGCTGGTTCCTTAATTATTGAAGGGGACGCATTCTAAGAACTCGCTCTCTTCTTTGCAAAATGATATGACCACACATAATTATTATCAGTAAGATTTGACAATATAAGAAAAAAACAAAAGATTTGACAACACACGACAGGAAAAAACAGAAGAGATGAAAGCGGGTTCTTGGAACCCGCTGGCATAAAATTATTGAAGGGGGCGCGTTCTAAGAACCCGTCCTCTTCTTTGCAAAATGATATGACCACACATAATTATTGTCAGTAAGATTTGACAACACAATATCATTTAAGAAAAAAACAAAATATTTGAGGAAAAACAGAAGAGATGAGGGCGGGTTCTTGGAACCCGCTGGCATAAAATTATTGAAGGGGGCGCGTTCTAAGAACCTGCCCTCATCTCTGCAAAAATGATGTGTTCATTTTTAAAAGTAAGATTTGACAATGACAACACAATATGATTTGATAATGACAACACAATATAGAAAAAAACATAATTGTTCTGTGGGCAAAGATGAGGGCGGGTTCTCGGAACACGCCCTCCTTTCCCTATAAAACCCCGACATCTTCACTCTGATTTTCACTATCTTTATTTCACTATCTCTATCCAAATTCCCTTCTAAACCCACCAACTGTCTCAATCTTTCAGTAATTGTAATATCAAAATATTTCGATGGAGAATCAACCATTCGACAAATCACTACTAGTAAATCAAAACGAATATAGATTTTTCAGTATATTACACGGGGAGGAAAGATTCAAAACTTATTAAATTTGTTTTAATTCCCCATTTCTTTTAATTCTAATAGTTGAAAATAATATGATTAAATTTTGCAGGGTGGAGATAATCTTACAGTCGTCAGTCATAGTTCTGACAAGTGGCAAGTTACCGATTATAGTATAATCGAACGGATTTGAAAGAGCCGGATTTTATGAAGCTTCATTGCTTCATCATATCCAAATCGACCACAGTCTCGTTACCTCTCTTGTTGAGCGTTGGAGAAAAGAGACTCACACTTCTCATCTTAGATGAGGTGAGGCCACTATCACACTCCAGGATATTGGACTCTTACTTGGTTTACGGGTGAATGGACTTGGATTGGTCGGAGGTAAAATTGTGGGTCCAGATACCGAGCACCCATACTGTGATACACATGCCGAGCCTGCTCTCGGACGGGTATAATTCGTAATTTTTTAAATCAAAAGTTTAAGTATGTTACAGTGATACTAATTAACAATTATTTGTAAAATTCAGGCAGCAGGAGGCTATACTAAAGGGTATAAGATCAGTTTAAACTGGCTCAAAGATACATTTACTAATATCCCTGATGAAGCTACCGATAATGTCTTGGATAGACATGCGCGTGCCTACATTCTGTACATGATCGGTTCTTGGTTGATGTCGGACCAATCGGCAACGCATGTCCATCCTTTATACATTGGGTTTCTTACGGACTTTGATGTGTGTGGCCAGTATGTTTGGGGAGCAGGGGTCCTTGCCTATCTTTACAAGAAACTAGATAAGACATGTGCTCCTACGAAGAATAAAATTTGTGGCTGCATTACATTACTTCAGGTACATTCCTTTTTTTAATAGCTAGACATTTGCAAAATTGTAATATTAGTTCTTTCTCTTATCATCTGACACTTTATATATAGATTTGGTCATGGGAGCACATGTGTATGGGAAGACCAGATCGCATTAATATTTCTGCCGTGGATATCCCTGGAAAGCCTCTCGACTCTTGGTGGAATGGCAAGAAATCTTATAAGGCTCCTCGTCGAGTACTTAAATATTATAGAGATGAGTTGGATCGCATGGAGGCGACTTAGGTAACCATATCTTAGGTAATTGAATTTGTTTAAAAATTTTAAATTAGCTTCATAACAATTTTGTGCTGTGTTATTTGCGCAGTTCACGTGGACGCCTTATACAGCATATCGTCTGCAAGGATTACCTGGCATTTGTATCGAAAGAGAGCCGGTTTGGCGGGCTCGATACCCACTACTCTGCATTAATATCGTGGTCATGCACCTACCGGACCGGGTGTTGCGACAGTTCAGTAAATTGCAATATATTCCTGTTCCGCCACATACACTTATGACAATAGAGGAAGACATGCGAGGAGGAAAGGCGGAGCGTGATTGGAGGGAGCATCATCATCAATATTTGCTGAGATGGGAGGATAGGCAGCGTAATATTGCCTTACAACAAATAGGTGACCAAACAACCACCGACGCTACAGAAACATATCTACAATGGTATAAGCGTGTCACTATAAGATATCTTTCTACTCCCCCTAACGACTTTCCAAACATACAGCAGTACGAGCCTAGAGGCCACGTGGAACGAGAAATGGTAAGTTAAATTCTTTAAATTATATTAGTTTTTAACATCCGGCTGTATGAGTCAATAATTATTTCTTATTTTTAATGTAACGACGGGCTCGTGGGTTGCACCATATACAATCAATGATACATGATCCATATCCGACTGATGCTGGTCCAGATATTCAGGCTTTATTTTCTACTGTAGACTCGTATATTGGTGGTATATTCGGTTCATATAATATGCTTCCACATTTATCGCCATCGCGAGAGCAGCAGCATGAGCCGGCACCAGAGCCGCAACATGAGGGAGATCCAAAGCAGCGGGATCAGTAGTTTGGAACACCATACTGTCAGCAGCAACCCTAGCATACTGAACAAGCACAACAACCGGGGGAACAGTTTTAGGGGACAGGTTTTGCGCAACAGCAGTCTTGGGGGTCAGGTTTTGCACAACAACAGCAGTCTTGGGGGTCAGGATTTGCGCAGCCATGGGGGCCAGGTTTTGTACAACAGCAGCATGAAACCAGGACAGGTTCTTCGCAACAACAGCCTAGTTGGGAGACGGATTTTTCGTCCTACATGCAGTTGTTGGGAGGCAGCACATATGCGACACATGTCCCACATTCAGGATTTGTGGAATAACAGTCTGTCCAAGCCGATGCTAAAGACGAAGCAGACGCCGCTGCCGCCGCCATATACCCAAGAAACGGGAGGGTCATCCAGTCATCCGAAGAGGCGTAGGCTTATGTCAAGCCTTCTCGGATTGGGAAAGGGAAAGGGAAAGCGATAATTGTATACTTTTACAAACAGATGATTTTTTTTGTATTATAAATTTGACGGATTCATTTTGTTATTAGAGTGTATACAAGATTCATATTTAAACAACAATAATATTATTGTTTAATTTTTTTTAGTCGATGTTTATTAAATTCTGTTTTTAATTTTAAAAAAAAATTAATATGGGCAGGTTCTAGGAACCCGCCCCCCACCCTATATAGGAGAGGGCTATATAGGAGAGGGCGGGTTCCTAGAACCCACCCTCTTCTTTAGAGGGTGGGGGCGGGTTTGAAACCGCCCTATTTTGGTAAATAAAAAATTGATTTTATTTTAATAATTTTAATATTATTATACCCTATTTCTAAAAAAACACCAACTTAAGCACCGCCACCGCAGAAAGTGGATCTAGTCATGCACCGACAACGCAAAAAGTGGATCAAGTCAAGCACGACACCACCGAAAGTGGATTAAGTCAATCATCGACCTCCCGTTAGAATCAAGCTCCGTCTCGGAATCAAGTCAACCATCGACCTCCCCGTCGGAATAAAGTTTCGCTTCGGAATCAAGTCAAATGTCATCGATCGTCCATGTCGTAAAAAGGGCAATGCCAACTTCCAAAAAACGAGACCCAAATCAAGTCAACCTCTTCATGAAAGATCCATCAATTTCATGCACATGACCCATAAATGTGGTGTTCATTTATTGTTACACCCCACTGCCAAAATTAAAAAAAGTCAATCAAAATTAAGGCCCAAAAAGTAGGCTTGGGCCCGAACCGAAGCCAAATGGGCCCAAGCCCGAACCTAAGCCAAGTTGGCACGAGCACAGTCCAAACCAGTCCAAGCTCGAGCATGGGGGCCGGCCTCATGCCAAGAAAGAAAAAGGAAAATAAATAAATTTGATATGTAATAAATAGATTTAATGTGGAAGAAAATAGGCAAAAAGGCAATTTTGTAAAGCCCAAGGGCTTAAGTGCAAATATGTAAGGGGTATTTAAACCCGACCCAATGAAGAAATGATAACTTCTTATTTTATTCTTTCTAGGGTTTTGAGCCTCCGCCTATTTTGAGGTGATTCTCTCTCAACTTCTTCCCCTTCATTTTTTTAGCTTACCCTCCAAGAAAAGAGGAAAAAGGAACCATTTTTCTTTAAAAACTCCACAACCCATAACATCAAAAGTCAAGATCTAAGAAAAGAAGACTGCTTACCTCCCATCCAAGGTAGAAGGATCAACCCCCGGGGTGAAAGCCGATAGCTTTCCTCATGGGTCGATCCCTCCAAGCACATAGAATACTCATGGACAAAGGACCGTGGTGAAACCCATTGATTTCTCCCTTTAAGCATATAAAATCGACAACTTTGGGACGAAAGTTCAAAGCTTTCGTCTCACAAAGTTTCCTCACCGCCGGATCGCTTTTAGGATCCGAGAAGAACATGGGTCTCAACCCAGTGCTCCTCCCCAAATTTTTGAACACGGGAATAACCTCGTGTTCAGCTTCGGAACCCCCAAAATGTGCTTCCAGCTTCGAAACTCCCCTTAAAAGGAATCCCCCTTTCGGAACCCCCCAAGAGGGTCCCGCTGTCGGGACTCGGTTCCCGCTTTCGGGACCCCCTCAAAAGAGGGTCTCCCGCTTTCGGGACCCCCCAAAAGGGGGTCTCCCACCGTCAGGATCCCCAAGTGGGGGCTCCCGCATCCGGGACCCCTCAAAAGGGCTTTCCCACTGTCACACCTCGGAAGGCCTCCCGAACTCGGGAGGCCACCAAACTCTCTTCCCCTTCGTTTCCCATCTCGGGAACTCTCGGACATACTCAAAGCACTTCCCTTTCAAAAAAACAAAATTATGTTTCGGGGCGTTACCCCGTCCTCATAAAAGGACCACTAGCCCCTTGACCCCCAGCCTACTGACCGGACAGCGGGAACCCCATGATGACCCCTGATATGTTCAAAAAGGCTTAAAATCGTTTTCCGCACACATACACATCACAGAATGAGTTCGTATGAGATACATGACCCGTCAATCGGAGGTTCTCTCGCATCAAAAGCGAGAGGTAATTAACAGCAGCTATGTCCACGGCTGCCGGAGATTAGATTCCCTACAATAAATCAACCTCTGCCTAACACGGAAAGGGGGATCCGTACACGCCTGACACGCGAGCGTATCCATCTCAACAAGGTGACGAAAAACACTCAACAGATATCTTTATATATATATATATCATTTCCCACTTCGGATGTTATATATGCACTTGTAGTCTATGAAGTAAAAAGGTTGGCGAGCATTTCGGGGAAGCCATTATATGCATATTATTGGAAAAATGAAAAGATTAAATTAAGGCACACTTGTCAAAATTTCCCCAAGGCAATGCATCCAAGATAACTAATTGAACAGAAAACTATTGGCACGTGCAACTTATAGAATGCAGGTGTTGATGACAAGTGAGGGAATATGAAAGGAAATTAACGAGTTAACAATCTCAAGCATCTGCTCATCCATGTCTAAGTGTTCGATATAGGTTGAGAAGTCGTACTCTGAGTGAATCATCTCTATGGATAGATGGTTTCTAAATCCTAATACATAAGAAAGAGACTTTTGTTGAGGTTCTATGAAACTCATCAAGGAGACGAGAAACTATTCAAACGGCAACACACAATTCTAGCAATTTTGCAAGATAGATCCAGTAAGAGGCGAGGGTGTTTGTTAAAAATGCCTTGGAGGAAATCCATGAGTGTATCAGGTATCGTAGATGATATATTGTTAATTGCGAGAAGAAACAGTCACAAAACACACACACGCACACATTGGAGAAGAATATGGTCAAACCATACACATCAACTATTTTAAATCAGCATATGGATGATTCAGAACAGCTTACATGGATTACGAAGAATATGGTCAACCATACACATCAACTTTTTTGAAATCAGCATAAGGATGTTGCAGAACGGCTTACATGGGTTAGGAAAATGGTCTGCTAACGTTTCAAAGATACATATTTGATCCACTCATAGAATGTGCATAGAGAACTGAATGTTATGCCAAAGGATCCCCCCGCCTCTAATCCATGGGCGTATCAGGTATCGTAGATGATATATTGTTGATTGCAAGAAGAAAAGGTCACAAAACACACACACGCACACATTGGAGAAGAATATGGTCAAACCATGCACATCAACTATTTGAAATCAGCATAAGGATGATTCAGAACAGGTTACATGGATTACGAAGAATATGGTCAACCATACACATCAACTTTTTTGAAATCAGCATAAGGATGTTGCAGAAAGGCTTACATGGGTTAGGAAAATGGTCTGCTAACGTTTCAAAGATGCATATTTGATCCACTCATAGAATGTGCATAGAGAACTGAATGTTATGCCAAAGGATCCCCCCCCCTCGTAATCCATGAGCGTATCAGGTATGTCAAAGGATCCCCCCCCCCTCTTCTGGCACTGAAGCTAGGATTTGAATTCAGGCCTTTGGATCAATAACAATAAGCTTTACCACTAAGCTGTCAGTGGCACTTGGTAACCGCTATGCCAAAGAATTAGGCTCAAGATAAGTATACAAAAAAAAATTAGATGATGGACATCAGTGTACTATTCTATCGAACCTCTTTCGAAGTTGACAAATCTCTGTTGTCTGAGCTTGTTCAGGTCATATGGCTAGGGACAATATGAAAACTATTCAGAAAAACTGATTCCTATAGATATAAATAGGCTTATTTCATAGAATTCACCATGTGGTTTACTCGAGTTTTCCAAAACCGCCATTTAGTTCAAACATATCACGAAAACCCCCTATACTTGAAAATACCTTAGAGGGGGTGAATAAGATTTTTAAGTGTTTTATGGCAAATTTAAAACTTAATCGTGTTGGATTAACAAGTTTCTGTGGAAAAATTTAAAGTTAAATAATGAAACTTGTAGCAATAATCAACACAGAGCGGAGAAAAATTAAAGTAAAGAACAATATATCACACAGGATTTGTTGACTAGGCTTCACCACCATCTGTGGCTAATCCCCCACCTGAGATCTCCTTCTCAGGAATTTTCACTATATACCGGTGTGAAGAACACAATCCTTCTTCATTAGGATCATCCAGGAAAAACTCCTGAATCTGTGATACAGACAGTAAGAGATTCTCCTTGGAGGGAAGGAAACGATCCTTCTTCAAGGATTTACAGGTGTTACAATGATCCAATCTTGATGCTCACTCACAATCCAATGATCTCAAATATTAATACCAATTAGGCTTGAGAATTGCTTTGAGAGAGTATTGAAAGTTTTAAGGCACTTTTAGAAATGAAGAAAGAGTATAAACGATTAAGGCACAAGAAGAAAGAAAAATTGATTGATGAATATAGATTATTGAGTTTTGAGTAAAGTGTTTGATCTCTTGGGGTATTTATAGGAGTGGAAAGGATGTCATTTGTACAAAATTATAACTGTCAAAAATAGTTAATGACTGTTAAAACAATTCAAAATCAAAATGGAGTAAACACCCATTCGTTTGAAATTAAAAATTTTAAAAATAACTGTCAAAAAATTCCATGTCTGACGTCTGGCCAGACGTCTGCAATTCAAAAAATTTCTTAGAGGCGTCAGCCTCAGACGTCTCCATTTAAAAATAGAAACTGAGCAATTGAAAATTTTCTTTAGCAGACATCTCTGCAGCAAAAATAGTGGTTTGAAAAATGGAAAATTTATTCAACCGACGTCTGCGCTAGACGTCTGTGTTTCAAATTTTTTTTAAGCAGACGTCTGGGCCCGATGTCTACAGTATGATGAATTTTGAAATCAAATAAAAAATTCCAACGAATTTGAGTCCAACGATTATGTTAGACTTATCTTGATAAAGAGAAAACGTCTTATGAATAGAATTGAGTTGGAAAATACTTTCTAACTTTGCGAGATCAATACTGGACTCCAGGATAAAATAAAAACTACATTTTTCGACTCAATTCTTCTTCGGTCTTCATTTCCTTAATTTATTAATTTGAGACATCTTTGTTTCTTGATAAAACGTGTATCACGTTGTGTGTTTGCGTCAAGTCTTCATGCCATATAGTTGTTTTAAGCATGAATCTTATTGAAAGCGATCACTGCTTAATGTTGAGATATTGTGCTAGCTATAATCAAAAGTAAGAACTTGGAAACGCCGTTGGTAACATACGAACTTTAAATATAGTTTTATTCTAAATGTTAAAACTCAAGATCGTATGACACAAGTGTCAACAATCTCCCCATTTTTGATATTTAGCAGAACTTATTTTAAAGTATTCATGATATATGAAAAAGTGGAAATTAGAGTTAAATGATCCTCTCAATTCATGCTCAGTTGAAAAAAATATTTGAACTCTTATTAATGTCTCATACCACTAATACTATTTTTCAAAAAGCACTCATGAAGGCGAATGTTATTACTCAAATTTCATAATCAAAAATTGAGATACCAATTAATATTGTCAATATATGATATATATGATATGACATATGATATGATATTCGTGAATATTTTCTCCCCCTTTTTGAAAATATCAAAAAGTTAAACATAATTTGGAGCAAGGGGTAAGGAAATATACACGAATAGATAAGATTTTTGTTGAAATCCCATTTGAGCATAAGAATACATGAATAGATAAACAAAGAGCATAACAATTGAACAAGTCAGTCATGATATGAAGTTCACATAACTATTCATAACCATAATAGAAAAAGGATAAGGTTCAAAAATAGAATATATCAAACAAAATAAAAACTAATAAATAAGCAAACCAATATTGAAGATTGATCTTCTGGATTTTATGGGTCTTGAATACTTCTGTATGGTGACGGAGGGTCAATGTTAAGTTTAGAGTAAAGATAGATCATATGATAATCAAGATGCCCCGTAATACGATCCACAATCCGATTTTCAAATCCTTGATAGTCGAAGTCTTGAGGGGTTGCTTGAGTCGGAGCGTCAGTGGGAATTTGAAAAGTACGGAAGGAGCTTGTTCGTTGTTATCAAAAAATCCAATTTCATCAAATTAATGTTCCTTGCTCCAAAATCGGCATTGGGCTTTATTATATCCTTCAATCCACATAATTTGACTTTGCGATATTCTAGCAATTTAGTAATAGCATGTCCATAATATAAATTCCCGTGTCCACTCGACAAATCTCACATGCTATGAACTAAGAAGAGATGAAGATTCACTCGAATGCCCGCTAGGATACAGTGCGTCATAAGCTTGTGGCATCCATATAATGTCTCTCTACTTCCTGTTTTGGGAATACGGTGTGGCTAAGGGTGTTGGCAAGAACTCGAGCACGATTTGTTGAGGTTTTGGCTTGTTGATTATTAAAAAGATGGGGGTTATCTTGACCATGCAAAACCATCGAAGCCTTTTCTTCATTAACACTTCTGAATACTCAAAATTGGGCAAAGTGTTAAAATATATATCGACACCCTCATTCGGAATGTTTAATCCATGGCAATGGTTTCCGGAGTAAAATTGAATGTGGTGTCATGTACTTTTGTTTTAGGTTGGTGGGATCTTCATTGGTGCCAGCAAGGTTAGCATAAAATAGTTTGACGGCCATATCGAAAATTGGACAATCAAAAGTCAAGAATGGCATCCAACCTTGTCTTTTAAATAGATCTTGAAGACCAAAATCTTCTAAATCCATAAACAAAATAATGGAACCGGTATGAATAGGTTTATATATGAAAGATTGAAATCTCGTTTTACAATCATTGCCGAGAAAAAAGATCTTGAGGAACCTCGGTTGAGAAACTTTTTCTCTTCTTCGAAGATGATTCCGGAGCAACTCCCTTGTCTTTCTTTGGAGCCATGAGAATGTGGAAGAATTTGTGAAATTGAGAAGAATTCTAGGTTTTTGAGAGAATTGAGTGGAGGAAAAATAGAGATGTTTTAGGGTTTGATAACTGATAAGGTTTTGGGAAAATATATACACAAAAAATGGACGGATAAAATTAAAAGAGTGGCAATCGAACGATCAGATTTCATCTGATCAGTTTGAAATGTTACCCATGCAGACGTCTGATTGTAGATATCAGACGTCCCTGGTGCCAATTTCCAAAGGCAAGACTTGAACTGGAGACGTCTAGTCATAGATACCAGACATCTCCGGTGACAATTTCCAGAGCCCCATTTTGAATTGGAGACGTCTGGTGCAGACGTCTGATATGGTTTGCCTAGGGGGTTTGTTTATGTTTAGAGCGATTTAAAAAAAGTTTTATATTTAACATTACATGAAAAACATATATTAAAGCAAACACAATACATATAGAACATAAAACAAAACACTAAACAACACTTAAGCTAAAAAACACTAATACAAATAATATTATCCTAAACTAATCTAATCTTCTTTCTTGAATTTCTCCATCACTTCAGTGTTCCGTTTCTTGATGATCATGTTGTCCGCTTAATTAAAGAAGATTATGGTGTCGTCGGAGAAAGTTTGCCTAAAAAGTAGAACAAAACCATCTATTGGATTAGGTTGTGGTGGAGTTAGATTTGGTGGTGGAATAGGAGAGGGTGGAGCAGAGTGCTCGCTAGGATCCTCACTCAGATGAGAACTAAGGGTTGACTTCACCTTTTGTTGAAACTCATTATTTTGAAAATTAATCTTTCTCTTAATAATCTCCATTGTTTTCATTAAAGAGAGACACATAGGTTGAATTCTATTTATTGAGAAAGGAAAAACCACCTCAAAAGAAGTTTTAATAACTAAATATTTAGCTTTCTAACTTCTTCATAATTAAAACCACCAATTCATATTTGAATTTGAATTTCAGATTTTAAGTACTTATTTAAATTTATTTGTTTATAGATTAAGTAATTTAATTAACTATTCACAGTATTTATTAATTAATTATTGATACATTTAATAACAAAAAGAAAAGGTTAGAGCAGACGTCTAGTGCAAACGTCTGACTATGAAATTAACTGGAGCAGACGTCTCATGCAGACGTCTCATGCAGACGTCTGGTTCCAACAGAATTTTTCTTTTCTTATGTAAATGTTTTTTAAAGATGTTTATAGATTAAGAAATGACTAATTCGATCATATTGAGTTCTCCTCTAATATGGGGAAAACTAGCTTTATCTAGCAACTTAGTGAATATATATGCAAGTTGGTCTGTTGATACATATTCTAAAACAATATCTCCTTTATGATAACGATCTCTCAGGAAATGATATCATATGTCTGTGTTTAGTCCTAAAATATTGATCCGCATTTTTGGTCATGTGAACTGTACTTGTATTGTCACGAAGTATAGAGATCTTTGAAATACTTTCATTATAGTCTTTGAGTGTGTATTTCATCCATAAACTTTGTGCGCAACATGCACCGACAACAATATATTCTACCTCGGCGATCGATGGAGCCACTGAATTTTGTTTCTTGGAAATCCCAGAGACAAGATAGTTTCCTAAAAAGTGACATGTACCACTGGTTCTTTTTCAATCTTTTATGTTTCCGGCATAATCAGCATATGAATAACTGGTTAAATGAAAAAAGTTATTCTTTGGATACCATAAGCCAAAATTTATGGTTCCTTTAAGATATCTAAAGATTCTCTTCACAGCAGTCAAGTGTGACTCCTTAGGATTAGCCTGAAACCTAGCACACAAACATACAATAAACATGATATATGATCTACTAGCTGTCAAGTATAATAGATTTCCTATCATTCCACGATAAATTCGTGTGTCAACTTCTTGACCATCTTCATCTTCAGTGAGTTTGGTGTTAGAAGCCATTAGTTTTCACAAGTCTGTGTTTTCCAAACCAAATTTCTTTATCAATTTTTAGTGTATTTGGCTTGACTAATGAAGATGCCATTATCCGTTTGTTTAATTTGAAATCCGAGGAAGAAGTTAAATTCTCCCATCATGCTCATTTCAAATTCATAAATTTGGCGAACTCTTCACAAAAATTTTCATTTATCGAACTAAAAATGATATCGTCAACATATATTTGGACTATTAAAATATCCGGTTGAAAAGTTTTCATAAATAGGATTTTATCTACGATACCCTTTGTGAAACCTATATTTTCTAGAAACGTACTTAAACGTTCATACCAAGCATGAGAAGCTTGCTTAAGACCGTATAGTGGTTTTCTTAATTTATTGACATGATTTGGAGATGCATGATTCTCGAAACCAGGGGTTGAGATACATATACTTTCTCGTCTATTTGACTGTTTAAGAAAACACTTTTAACGTCCATTTGAAAAACTCTAAAGTTTTTATAGCGAGCGTAAACTAGTAGGATACGTATGGCTTCTAATCTCGCCATGGGTGCATGAGTTTCGTCATACTCTATACCATCAATTTGATTATACCCTTGGGCTAGTAAGCAGGCTTTGTTTCTAACTATTTTACCAAAATCGTCAAGTTTATTCTTAAATACCCACTTAGTACCTATAATTGGTCTATCATCCGGTTTTGGTACTAAATACCATACCTTTGTTTCTTTCAAATTGGTTTAGTTCATTTGCATAGCAATTATCCAATTTTCATCCAATATAGCTTCATTTATATTTTTGGTACCCTTTATCAATATCTCCAATGATCAGATCTTTAGGATGATCTTTCTTAAATTGCCAATCTTTTGGAAGATCTTTATCCTCAACTTATTGATGTTGCGGAATATTTTCAATATGTGATTATGCAATTCTCTTTTCAATTGATAGATTTTCTACACCATTTGAGATATTTGACTCGTCATCAATTTGTAAGGTTTTAGAGACATTTGTTTTCATCAAATTCAACGTACGTACTTTTTTATATAACTTGTGTTCTTTTATTATAGACACGATAGACTTTGCTAGTCATTGAATAACCAGCAAAAATACCTTCATCGCATTTAGAATCAAATTTACCTAGATTGTCTAAGGTGTTTAAAATAAAACATTTACACCCAAAAACTTTAAAATACTTAATATTTGGGGTTTTATTTATAAAATAGTTCGTATGGAGTTTTATTAAGAATTTTTCTAATGCTAACTTTATTAATGATATAGCAAGACGTATTAACGGTTTCAGCCCAAAAATACATAGATAAGTTATTTTTATTTAACGTGGTTTGTATTATTTCTTGTAATGAACGATTTTTCCTTTCAATAACACCATTTTGTTGTGGTGATCGCGCACATGGAAACTCGTATTTATAACATTTCTTATTACAATATTCTTTAAATAGAGTCTTTTCAAATTCCCCACCGTAATCATTTCTAATTTTAGAAATCTTAAGATTCATTTCATTTTAAATACGTTTGGAGAAAGATTTAAAAATACTAAACGTTTCATCTTTTGTTTTGAGAGAGTACACATGTAAATCTTGAAAAGTCGTCTACTATAACATAAGCATAGAGCTTTCCTTCTAAACTAGCATTCCTTCTAGGACCAAATAGATCCATGTGAATTAGTTGTAAAGGATTGCTCGTAGAGATTTCCTTTTTAGGTTTAAATGAAAATTTAGTTTGTTTACTCTTTAGACATGCATTACATTGTTTATCTTTTTCATATTTTAATGTAGGAATTCCTCCAAGTTATTCTTAGAAATTTTAGATAATGTGTCCATAGATGTATGGTTGACCTCTTATGCCAAAACAAAGATATATTGCTGTTGTTTACAACTAAACATTTTTTTATCTTTATTGTTAAAATCGTGTGTAGGTAATATAGATATTATTGTGTCGTTTCCTGGTTAAAATTATTATGTTGTAAATAATTTTGCAAATATCCTTTTCAAATATTACGTTGCATCCCCATCATAAAATTGGCTAACACTAAATAGATTGTGTTTTAAATTATCGGCATACAACACATCCTTAATAATATTAGTATTAGAATCATTAGTAAATGAAATGATACCTTTACCGATTATATTTGCCTTTTTATTGTCCCCAAATGTAACGGTACCACCTTCTTCTCTTGATAGCATTCGGAAGTAATTGATATTTCCAGTCATGTGTCTCGAGCAACCGCTATCAACGATCCACTTCACACTACGTTGTTTGGGATCCTGCAAAACAAGATGACGGTGTGACCTTAGGAACCCATATCATTCTAGGTCCACAGGAGTTAGAAATGTAATGATATTTATAAGTTGAATTCAATTTAATATTACAATACCAATATATGTGTCCTAATGTACAACAATATTACATGTCGTGTTAGCATATTTAATTCCATATCTAAATGCGTTTGAACTTCTAACAGATGTGATACGGTTTTCATATTTTAAATCATCGTGAAAACCTACACCTTGACGTTTATAATGATTCATACAAGTTCCAAGTATGACGTCAAGATTTCCCTTAGTTTTAGTAAACTTACAAATAATTTTATCTTTAATTTCTAATTTTCTTTTAAGATCAAAGATTTCAAATTTTAGAGTATCTATTAAACTTAGTGTATTCCTATTTGATTCTACCAGTGCTTCAAGTTAATATTTTCTAACTTAAGGTTATCACTTTCAATTTTAATAGTGTTTTCCTTATCATTAACACTATCTTTTAATCTCTTGTACTTAGAGCGTAATTTATCATAATTAGATTTTAAATAAAAACATAACTTAACTAAATTCTCTTTAGATAAATTATTAAGATCAAGAGTAGCATCACTAACCTCATCATCTTCTACAGTCATGAAGCACATATTAGCGACTTCTTTTTCTTACTCGCTCGAATCAAATTCATCCCATATAGCTTAGAAGGCACATCTTTCTGAATCTTTTTTTGATTTTTCCTTTTTCCCTTTTAGGTTTGGACAATCTGCCTTTATGTAACTGTAACACCCTAACTCGATCGTACGTTATTTATGATGTTAATTAGTACTTTGAACTTCTTTTTATTATTATTGTTTGGGTTGTGTTTGGTGTTTGAATAGTATGTGTGATTATCGGACCCGACCCGCTTGCGTAAAATCCGTTATGGGTATTTTATATCTAACCTTTAATTGTTAGTATGCCTTTATCCAATTTAAAAATCTCATGATATTTTATTGACGGTTATCTAGTACATATATATCCTGAACATCCTAAAATACTATGTATAATATGTTAGGTTAGAATATTTTTTCTAATCATTATATTTATGGCTTAAGTGGGCTACGTATGTGTAGATAATTTCTGGATATATTTTTTGAGATTTAGTAGAGACGGATCGGAGATCATAATATCTTTATAAAATATTATTTAGTTATTTATATATATATATATATTATGAGAATAATGGAGGAAAGATGCCATAGGAGAGAATTTCCTCCTATGACATCGAAAAAATGCACCCTCCCTCATTTTTTTCGCCAATCGGCACCCACCATCTTCATCGTTATCATCTAAGATATGGGTACACCAAATTTCATGTGATTCTACAACCATTTCACCGTTGATTTAGCAATGTAAAAAGTTCTATTGTCGGTAAACCGTTAATTTTGAACCCACTAAATCAACGGTGAAAAGGTTGTAAAATCACATGAAATTTGGTGTACCCACATCTTAGATGATAACGATGAAGATGGTTGATGCCGATCGTCGGAAAAAATAAAGGAGGCTGTATTTTTTCAACGCCATAGGAGGAAATTCCCTCATATGGCCTCTTTCCTCCATTAACCTCATATATTATATACTTATACCTATTATAATTATAAAAAAACTATATATATTAAAATAAAAACTCATTTCCCTCTATCTTCCTCGTCTCTTTTTCTTTCGTCCCCGACCCACGCTCACCTCGTCGACATCCTCCTTCCTCTGCCTCAAACATCCGAGCCCCATCTCCATCGAGCCCTAGCCTACAGAACCCATGCCCTCGACCATCGCACGCCCTCACCTTCGAACTCAACCTATCTCCTCCGAGCCTGATCACCCTCACCCGCAGACACTCCTTCATCCTCTTCCTTCAACTTCATTGCCTCACCATCACCTTCCTCGATCCCATCTCATCATCGCCGCCATCTCCATCATCACAGCAAACCCACACCGACTCTCAAAACCCACGCCAGCAACTCCATCTTCTTCTTCAACCCAAACCCATCACCTGCAGACCGCCGACGCCCCTCGCTCGAGCTCGTGGCCGAGTCCATCGCCCACTCAACCTCTCCTCCGAGCACTACCCCAAGAACTCATCCACGGAGACTTCATCTTCCTCTCGAGCACCACCTTCACCTTTGCCATCTCCTTCATCTTCCGCGTCTTCATCGCTGAACTTCACCGTCGTCGTGATCTTCTCATCTCAGCCCCTCGTCGTCATCACCAAGACCACCTCCATCATCCATTACTACCAACGCAGATCTCCTTCACCGTAGCCACCTTCAACTGCAGCGCCCTTCACCATCGTCTTCATCGCCACTTTAACCCAACTCCAACCAAGCCGCACCCTCGACTCACCCTCGCTTCCGCGCCGGCAGGTCCCAACGCCTCCATTACAGCCATGACTCCCTCATCCCCGATCACCCTCTAGTCACCATCGCCTAAGCACTGAGCTCGACACAACCCTCGCCATCATCACTACCCTCGTCGACACCATCAACTCTCTACCTCACCAAAACCTAGCCCAAGACCCCTACCTCGCCGATCTCCTTGCCAGCAACCCAAAACCCGGACTGCAAACACCCTCGCCTTCGACTGCAAAACTTGTCGCCATCTCGCTGCACATTCGCCGGGGCACCCATCGTTGCAGCAGCCCTTCGTCAAGATTCTCTTGGCGAGCCGTCAAAACTTGGTGTTGATTAGTTTAACTTCGTGTTCTATACTTCCTTTTCGTCTTCTCCGTAATCGTCCATCTCCAGGCAAGTTTTTAACTTACTACATGTTATAGTTAACGCAATATACCTATATGTTGTCGTATTATTACTATTATATCTATACAATTTGTATACATACAATTTGTATACATAGATAGCTAACATCAATAAGTTTAATATACTGTTTATACAATATATCTAATTAATAAGACCTGGTAATTATAACAAACTATTCTAGTATGGCCAAATTGTTAAATTGAACTGATAGGAGATGATATGGTGGTTTCTTTATATTGTATTTCATACCTAGATAACGGTTACAATCGTATTCATCATGATATGTTTACACGATGTTCTTACGAAATAACACTTCATATAATTTAATACAATATCCCTGACATGCTTATAACCTGCCAAACTGTTACTATTTTGTTAACATGTTGCTTGTAATACCTACTGAGGCCAACTATCCTGACTTGTTTTGATGGACGTAAGTTGTTGTCTTGATGGACGTGACCTGTTGTACCTGCATGTTCATGTGTTGGCATTAGGTAGATATTATATTCATACCTGACTTGGAAAACGAAATCTGGGGAAATGGGGAAATCAAAAGCGTAACTGAAGTGTAGCTCAAAAGGATATTACATATTTCCGTGGTTCCAGAGGTTAACGGAACAAAATCATTATTGATTTATACATCTTTGCATCCGTGGTCCCGGGGGGTAACGAGATATATCTTGCGTCCGTAATCTCGAGAGTAACGGGATATATACTTTTGAGTTACATGAAAGAGTACATTAATTGGTTTTAAATACCTTTAGAATAGATAATCTAGCGACATGGACCCTTAGGATACATATGATATGGTTGATATTGATATCTTGCTTATTACCTCGCATGTTACTGATATTGATTATTGTTTATACCCATGACATCGAGTTCATTGCATATGATATACTATATTTCATACTGGTTATATTATTATTATGATATTTTTGACGCACTGACGTCTGGATTTTTCATGGCCCAGATTCTTTAACCTTAAAACAGGAGGATCGTGAGTACCTTGACAGAATTGTGGATTAGTGAGGAGCATTCCACTGATATAATTCTTATTGTGGTTTAGGTATTCTCGTTTCTTTCTTGGATCTTTATTGCTTCCGCTATTGTTTCCTGTTATCGTTTCTTGTGACAATTGGACATGTGATAGATTTATTAGTTTATAGTTCTTGATTACTGATTGACAGCCGTAATGTAATTATGGAAGAATATTTCCTTACCGTAGATAGCATGTTTGGATTTGTTACGTTCCCGTATTTGAGTACATTAGGAAGCAGGACATGATAAGGTTTTGTTGGAATCAGAACTAGGTTTATGTTAGCTAGGTTTAGTTCTTCTGTAGTTGGGTATGGTACCCACTACATTGACCTTAAGATCCGGTATTATAGGAACATGCCCTGCCACACTATTGCCTTATCATTTTGAATCCTTGTCGTTATTAAATCTTTTTTCAGTAAAATTCCTTGTTTCTATTGAATCTCGTTTCCATTGTTAATTCTCGTCATTCGTGCTTGACTATGAGAGTTATGTCTAGAAGGAATCAACCCACTCCACCTACTGACAATGCTGCATTAGTGGGGTCGCACGTGGCATGATGGAGAATCAGCAGCGTCAGATAGAACTGGACCAGCGACAGGATGAGACTTTCCAAGAGGGCTTGAGGACCCACAGACTGCAACCAATGCAGTTGAGAGGGCAGCAGTTCCCAGGCAGGTCCAGCGTGAGGGTACGGTTGCTGATTTCAGAAGGCTCGGCCTGGCAACTTTAATAGGATTGGAGGAAGCTCTTCAGGCTGAACAATGACTCGTTGATACAGAGAACTTATTGAGTGTTGCTCTGATTTCGGACGAGAAGAAAGTGGATGTGGTGCGCATCCAGATGGTTGACTATGCTACAAAGTGGTGGCTTGTCGAGGAGAACCGTTTGACAAAGTTGATCAGCTGGGCAACTTTTACACGGAGTTTCTTAGAAAAATTCTTTCTGCAGTCTGCTAAGAAGGAAATGGAAGAGGAAGTTTATTGGCCTAAAGCAGAACGACGAATGTGTGGATACTCATGCAGCTGAGTGGATCCGACTCAGTCAATTTGCTGGGCCCTTGGTAGCCAATAAGGCTGATATGGTAAGGCGTTTTTTCGCAGTCTTGATGTAGAGATCCGGCGACATATTATTTCATTGAGACCGGGTACCTTCACTCAGGTTCTCACGGCAGCTAAAGAACAACAGGGGTTATCAAAGAAAGTGAAGGGTACACCTCGACAGGATATTTCAGCACGGAAGACGGTACGGGCACCCGCCAGACCTTCAGTATGTAAAGTTTACTTATATCACGAGCTCTTCTGAATCTTATTTTCTTGAATTCCTTCTCACTTTCCCGAATGATCATAGTTTTACGCCAACTGTGAATCTTTTATCTTTGTTGGATCTTATCCTGTAATCCTCTTTATTCCTTATTGTTTACTTCAATTTTATTCCATTGACTCTGATAATAGGATTTAAGCGACTTAGATAGAGTTATGTGATTGTAATCATGTATCGCGGCATGATTACAATACGGTACTCTGCTTAAGTAACTCTGAGTCCTACTCTTGATCCATTTCTCGACTTTATTATACTACTTTGTTTTTCATTCTGTTTAATTATTTCCAAACCTATGTCTTACCTTGAAAGTAGAATCTGACTCCTTTCTTCGATTCTTTTGAAGTTCACTTCTTGACTTCTTAAATTCTTAAAATTCATATACGATCGTTCTAGTTTTTGGAAGCGTCTGAGGAGTAGACTTTAGACCTTGAAGCGAGAGAAGCTGTATGCCAAGTTGGGCCAGTGTGAGTTTTCAATCGATGAAGTTAAGTGCTTAGGTGATAACATATCAAGATATAAGATCACAGTAGACTCGAAAAGACTGTAGCAACTTGAGGTTAGTCGAGTCCGAGGAAACTCGATATAAGAACAAGTTGGACCCGTTGGTTATTATCGGGGGTTCGTATATGATTTCACGTGGATAGCGGTGATGTTGGCCAAGTTGATTAGAAAGGATGACCCGCTGGTTAGTCCAAGAAGTGTGCAAGTTTCAACTCGTTAAATTGTATGTTAACAACCGCTCCTATTCTAACTGTGCCGAACAGTTTCGTAAGGATGGTAGATTCATATTGACGCGTCGGGAAAGGTTTTGAGCAATGTATTGAGGCAGCAAGGACGGGTGAAGCCTATGCGTCAAACAGTTGAATACGTTGAAGAAGAATTGCCGACGCATTACTCGAAAATTAGTTACAGTGATATTCGCATTGAAGTTAGGAAGACACTACTTTTAGGTAAGAAGGTCAAGATATCCATCGATCGTAAAAGCCTAAAAGTACATGTTCACGTGGAAGGATCACCATGTGAAGCAATTAAGATAGTTGGATCTAGTAACTGACTACAACCTGGATCTAGAAGTATCATCCGAACAGGAAGGTGTAATGCCGGATGTTGTAAGTTGGTTGCTAACCGGAATGATATTGGCATTGCAAGAGAAGCTAATAACTGATTGTCAGAGACTTGAGTTGGAATTAGTCTTATCAGATTCTTCGAGGGTTAAAACGACAAGTATAGTCATTATTGATAGATCGCATCAAGACTGCTCGAGCGTAGTATACTCAATTGAAAAGCTTGTGAAGACCTGCCTAAACTTATCAGAGTAGCCAGCGAAAGCATGGTAAACCTATGACCCACAAGGCTTGGGCATATTTTTCCTAATTCAAGGAGCTGGATCCTCATGGTATGGGAACCACATGTGTGTGCCAAAACGGGCAATTCGTGAAGAAATTTGTGAAGGGGGCATATAGTTCGACATGTTTGTTACATTCGGTAGGCGTTAACAAAGAAGCATATGCAGGAGATTGGGAGTTTGTGTGTGGCACTTGCTTGCCAAAGATTGATGGCTTGACATGGTTTGATTCTCCTTGTTACTGTACTCGTTTGGTTTCGTTCCATTTACTAGCATGGTTTAGATCGATATAGTGTATCATGATTAATTTAGTATACATTGGTGCATGCATATCTCCCTGATAAATCGTTTGACTTGTTTAGGCATCCTGGCATCTGTATTCCGGACAAAAATGTGTCTATATTTATCTGACTTGTGACATTATTCCATTGGTATGTATCTGAGTTATGACGTCCTTTATCTGATAATTGACATGTGTATATGATTTATGACATCTTTCATCGGTATTGATTAAAATATGATAACGAGATACCTTACATGTACGCTTGGATGACATTCACGCTAAACAAGCTCTATCGTAGTCATGGAATACCTTTCAAGGATGTTCACACTACTAACCTGATTCATGTTATGCGGCTTCCAACTAGTTATAGGATTTTCCGAGGATACGAGAACGTCAATTAGCCAATTCCACACACACACGTTACTTGAAATGGTTTTGAATATTAGATTGAAACCCGATTTAATTGACATGTAGATTGACGTTGTTTGACTTGATGATTGACATCCGGCTTAACATACTTTATATCTGCATTGTTTTTCTGCAACGTTTTCCTTCCTGTATTGTAGTTATTTACAGCGCGTGTTTCCGCATTGCTTTACATACGTGATTTTTCCCCAGAGTTGTTTCCTATGAATCTGAGTTTCTTTGATCTTGACTTTTCCTTGTTATTGTCCGTTTCTTGGCTATGGGATTTTTTTGTGCTTGTTCTTTCCCTGTTTTGTTCCTTTCATTCTACATTAATTTCGAGGACGAAAGTCTTTTGTAGTTAGGTATAATGTAATACCCTATCTCGATCGTACGTTATTTAATGATGTTAATTAGTACTTTGAGCTTCTTTTTATTATTATTGTTTAGGTTGTGTTTGGTATTTGGATAGTATGTGTGATTATCGGACCCGACCCGCTTGCGTGAAATCCGTTATGGGTATTTTATATCTAACCTTTAATTGTTAGTATACTTTTGTCCTATTTAAATATCCCATGATATTTTATTGACGGTTATCTAGTACATATAAATCCTGAACATCCTAAAATACTATGTATAATATGTTAGGTTAGAATATTTTTTCTAACCATTATATTTATGGTTTAAGTGGGCTACGTATGTGTAGATAACTTCTGCATATATTTTTTTAGATTTAGTAGAGACGGATCGGGGATCATAATATCTTTATAAAATACTATTTAGTTATTTAGTTATATACATGTGTATATATTATACTTATACCTATCACAATTATAAAATAAAACTATATATATTAAAATAAAAACTCATTACCCTCTCTCTCTCTTCCTCGTCACTTTTTCTCTCGTCCCCGACCCACGCTCACCTCATCGCCATCCTCCTTCCTCTACCTCAAACACCCGATCCCCATCTCCATCGAGCCCTAGCCTACAGAACCCACGCCCTCAACCACAGCAAGCCATCACCTTCGAACTCAACCCATCTCCTCCGAGCCCGATCACCATAACCCTCACCCGCAGCCACTCCTTCATCCTCTTCCTTCAACTTCATTGCCTCACCACCACCTTCTTCGATCCCATCTCAACTTCATCACCTCCATCTTCATCATCACAACATACCCCCATCAACTCTCAAAACCCACGTCTGTAACTCCATCTTCTTCTCCGGTTATCTTCTTCTTCAACCCAAACCCATCACCTTCAGACCGCCGACACCCCTCGCTCGAGCTCGTGGCCAAGTCCATCGCCTACTCAACCTCTCCTCCGAGCATAACCCCAAGAACCCATCCACGGCGACTTTATCTTCCTCTCGAGCACGTCCTTCACCTTTGCCACCTCCTTCATCTTCTACGTCTTCTTATTCGTTGAACTTCACCATCGTCGTGATCTCCTCATCTCAGCCCCTCGTCGTCATCACCAAGGCCACCTCCATCATCTCCATCCATTACCACCAACGCATATCTCCTTCACCGTAGCCACCTTCATCCGCAACGCCCTTCACCATCGTCTTCATCGCCACTTTAACCCAACTCCAGCTAAGCCGCACCCTCGACACACCCTCGCTGTCGTTGTTTCCGCGCCGACAGGTCCCAACGCCTCCATCACAACCATGACTCCCTCATCCCCGATTACCCTCCAGTCACCATCGCCCAAGCACCGATCTTGACATGACCCTCGCCATCATCATCACCCTCGTCGACACCATCAACTCTCTACCTCACCGAAACCGAACCTATTTCCTCAAGCTAGCCCAAGACCCCTCCTCGCCGATCTCCTTGCCTGCAACCCAAAACCTCGACTGCAAATACCATCGCCTTCGACTCCAAAACCCGTCGCCATCTCGCTGCACCATCGCCGGGCACCCATCGTCGCAGCAGCCCTTCATCACGATTCCCTAGCCGAACCATCAAAACTCGGTGTTAATTAGTTTAACTTCATGTTCCATACTTCCTTTTTGTCGTCTCCGTGATCGTTCGTCTCCAGGAAAGTTTCTAACTTGCTGCATGCTATAGTTTACGCAATATACCTATATGTTGTCATATTATTACTATTATTATTATTATACTATTATATATATATACAATTTATATACCTAGATAGTTAACATCAATAAGTTTTACAATATACTATTTATGCAATATATCTAATTAATAAGACCTAGTAATTATAACAAACTATTCTAGTATAACCAAATCGTTAAATTGAACCGGTAGGAAGTGATATGGTTGTTTCTTTACATTGTATTTCGTATCTAGATTACGGTTACAACCGTATTCATCATGATCTGTTTACACGATATTCTTACGAAATAACACGTCATATAATTTAATACATTATCCCTCACATGTTTGTAACCTGCTATTATTTTGTTATCATGTTAATACATGTTGCTTGTAATACCTACTGATGCTAACTATCCTGACTTGTTGTTCTGATGGACGTGACATGTTGTCTTGATAGACATAACATGTACCTGCATGTTCCTGTGTTGACATTAGATAGATATTATATTCATATCTGACTTGGAAAACGAAATATGGGAAAAGGGGAAAATCAAAAGTGTAACTGAAGTGTAGCTCAAAAGGATATTACATGTTTCCGTGATTCCAAGGGTTAACGGAACAAAATCATTATTGATTTATACCTCTTGCATCCATTGTCTCGGAGGTAACGGGATATATACTTTTGAGTTACATAGAGGGGTAAATTAATTGGTTTTAAATACCTTTAGGATAGATAATCTAGCGACATAGACTCTTCGAATTCACATGATATGGTTGATGATATCTTGCTTGTTACCTCACATGTTACTGATATTGATTATTGTTTATACCCGTGACATCGAGCTCATTGCATATGATATACTATATTTTATACTGGTTATATTATTATTATGATATTTATGACGCACTGACGTCTGGGTTTTGCATGGCCAGATTCTTTGACCTTAGAACAGAAAGATCGTGAGTACCTTGATAAGATTGCGGATTAATGAGGAGCATTCCACTGATATAGTTCTTATTTTGGTTTAGGTATTCTTGTTTCTTCCTTGGATCTTTATTGCTTCCGCTATCGTTTTCTGTAATCGTTTCTTGTGGCGATTGGACATGTGATAGATAGATTTATCAGTTTATAGTTCTTGATTACTGATTGGCAGCCGTAATGTGACTATGGAAGGATATTTTCTTACCGTAGATAGCATGATTGGCTTTGTTACATTCCCGTATTTAAGTATATTGGGAAGCGGGACGTGACAGTGACCCTCTTTATCACATTCAAAATCTCGCATAGTCTTCTTTGAACTCGAACGTTTCTTTATGGTATTACTTCTATTTTAAAGCAAATTCTTAAAATGCCTTGCGATGTTTGACATCTCTTAATCGTCACTCTCGTCATCGCTCGATAGATGGGATTCTTTGTCCTTGCTTGATAAGGCTTTTAAAGCGATGTTCTTGCATTGATTTTCTTCCTTCAACACGATATCTTCAAGTTGCATCAAATGTTTTTAACTTACCGATGAATGTATCAACACTCAACGTATTCATGTCGTTCGCTTCTTCTATTGCTGTGATCTTTGGCTGCCAAGTCATGGTTAGTGATCGCAAGATTTTATAGTTCTTTTCCTTTTCTACGAATGTTTTCGGTTACTATATTGTTAAACCTAGAATACATAGAATTACTCGCCTCATTTTCTCATTGAAAGCATTTCATATTCATGCATGAGACGATTAATTTTACTTTCCTTTACTTGATTTGTTCCTTCATGTGCAGTCTCAAGTGTACTCCACATATCATGTGCCGTTCGGCACATAGAAATTCTATAGAATTCCTCTAGAACAAGTGAGAAATGAAGGGCATTCAAAGCCTTTACGTTTAAAGTCATAAATCGTTTATCGGTGTCGGAAAAAGGTCTTGCAGTAGGAATTTCATAAGATGGTTCTGATATATCTAGGATCTCTAAATCTATATATTGTAAAAATATCCTCATCTTAGTTCTCCAAAATTAAAAGTTTGTGCATTAAAAATGGAGGTCGTGTGGTGGATTGTCCCTCTAATTGGTTTGCCATCTTTAGAATCAAAAACTCTAGATGTTAATATTAAAATATGAGCAATCTTGCTCTGATACCAATTGAAAATAGCTTAGAGGAGGTGAATAAGGTTTTTAAGAGTTTTATGGCAAATTTAAAACTTAATCATGTTAGATTAATAAGTTTCTGTGGAAAAATTTAAACAAGTTAAATAATGAAACGTGTAGCAATAATCAACACAAAACAAAGAAAAATTAAAGTAAAGAACAATATATCACACAGGATTTGTTGACTAGGGTTCACCACCATCTGTAGCTAATCCCCGCCTGAGACCTTTTTCTCAGGAATTTCCACTATATACCGATGTGAAGAACATAATCCTTCTTCACTGGGATCACCAAGAAAAAACTATTTTTTCCCAACCTGAATCCGTGATTCAGACAGTAAGAGACTTCTCTTGGAGGGAAGAAAATGATCCTTCTTCAAGGATTTACAAGCGTTACAATGATCCGATCTTGATGCTTACTCACAATCCTATGATCTTAAAGATTAATACCAATTAAGCTTGAGGATTGCTTTGAGAAAGTATTGAAAATTTTAAGGCGCTTTTGGAAATGAAGAGTGTGAACGATTAAGGCATAAAAAGAAAGAAAAATTGATTAATGATTATAGATTATTGAGTTTTGAGTGAGTAAAGTATTTGATCTTTTGGGGTATTTATAGGAGTGGAAGGGATGCCATTTGTACAGAATCAAAACTGTCAAAAACAATTAATGGTTGTTAAAACAATTCAAAATCGAAATGGCGCAACACCCATTCGTTTGAAATTCAAAATTTTAAAAATAATTGTCAGAAACTTCCATGTCGGACGTTTGGGGCCAGACGTCTGCAGTTCAAAAAATTTCTTAGATACGTCTGCCCCAGACGTCTCCATTTAAAAACAGAAACTAAGTAATTGAAATTTTTCTTTAGCAGACGTCTGTAACGACCGTATGTAGTTCAAACCCTTCTTAAGGAGACATCTGCTTAAACGTCTCTGCAACAAGAACAAATATTTGAAAATTAGAAAATTCCTTCAGCAGACGTCTGCGCCAGACGTCTGTGTTTCAAATTTTTCTTAAGCAAATGTCTGGGCCAGATGTCTACAGTAGGATGAATTTTGAAATCTGATAAAAAATTTCAAAGAATTTGAATCTTATATTAGACGTCTTGATAAGGAGGAGATGTCTTATGAATAAAATTAAGTGGGAAAATTGTTTCTAACCTTGTGAGATCAATACAAGAATAAAATAAAAACTACATTCTTCGACTCAATTCTTCTTGGTCTTCATTTCCTTAATTTGTTACTTTGAGATGTCATTGTTTCTTGATAAATCTTGCATCGCATTGTGTGCTTACGTCAAGTCTTCATGCCATATAGACGTTTTGAGCACGAATCTTATTGAAAGCAATCACTTGTGCTAGCTATAATCAAGAGTAAGAACTTGGAAACGCCGTTAGTAACATATGAATACTTTAAATATAGTTTTGTTCTAAATGATCAAAACTCAAGATCATATGACACAAGTGTTAGGGATATGTATGCCCTAGAGGCCATATTGTATATTGATGTATATTATAGTGGATGCTTGGACATATATATAGAGGACTTGCTTGCTCAACTTGATAGTATGCAATCTGGTTGCTCTTTATCTTAACATGTGCACTTGTATTATTATATTGTCTCTCATATACATGTTGATAAAAGTCCTTAGGATGTTGGCTTGACTACCAGGACTATGATGCAGATCTGTTAGTGTATATGCCCTAGAGGCCATTACTGTATCATACTGGTTTGTATATTACTTAATGGATGCTTGGGATATTCACCTTGTATATACAATCTTGCTCAAAATAGTAGTATGCTACTTGGTTTGTTTCTACTTCAATGTGTACATGTGTTTATTTTTGTATATCGCCTATACACATTAGTAGAGCCCTTAGGATCTTTGCTTGATTACCAACGATGTGATGGCCGTCACACTAGTGGGGCTGGGTAATCTATAAGCACATCCTTATGCAGGTCCCTGGTCGCAGGACTATCGAGACAGGGCATCGATACTCCGGAGTAAACCAGCGCATGCGCTTCTCATCCCAGTGTGGGAGACGGTCTGTCCCACAGCCGTCAGTACGTCGTACTTGAGATAGTATGCGGGTGCTCGTTAGGTTACGGGTACACTGGACAGGACTCGTCGGGAACTGACTAGTTGGTATTATACCTATCGTCAGTTATCAGTTCCCAGGTGACGTGAGTACAGCTTAGTCCGCTGACTTGACACTGTCACTCCGCCTCGAGTGTGTTCCCACTGTACTTTGATCACTACCCTACCACGGCTCAAAGGAGTCGTGCAAACAGGTAGTGGTTGGGTACAGTCCCGAAGCACTTGGAGGCAGTGACGGTTAGACAGGATTCGTCTCTCCCGGTATTGGGGGTTGACATCGCGCTGTGTCTAGAAGAGCCATTACACGAGTAGTCCCTGGCCAGGGCAAACGAGATATACTGGTAGGTTTCCAGTGTTATCTCAGGGTGTTTTGGGCTTCGCTCCGGCACGACTTGTACCGCTATTGGGGGACTGACGTTTACCGCCCCCTAGGCCCGCCATGCGATGTATCAGACGAACAGACCGGACTGTACGGAGAATGTCACACTCAGGCTCAGTAGGAGTTCAGATGGGTTTCGCCTCGTCGGTCTTCTTGTCGGCACTGCCTGGGGACCGTTACGCACAGCTAGTGCCGCTTGCGGTCTGTGGTTAAACCCACTGCCAGCGTAGTGTCGAGTCTTTAGAGTCCCACATAGAAAGCTTTTCGCCTTTAGGCAAAAGAGTAGAGGTCGCATGGTATTGCGACAGGTCGCATGGTTTTGCGACAGGGTTCGGTCACATCCGTGCACTTGTGCGCGTACAGTGTCCGGACAGTTTTCACTAGCGGGCTTTGGTTTAAGCCAGATCCTAGTGTACCTTATGGGATTGGATTTATCCAGTTTGCATTCGTGTTCCTCGGAACGCGGATGCGGGTGTGTATGCACAGTTGACAGGGAGGCAGAGGCAGCGGATTCTCATTAGGGTTGTTGACAGTTGACCGTTGACTATTTGACTTTATGCTCAACCCTAATGAGAATATGATATGTGATTAACTATTATATTAATTAAGTATTATGGTGATATGGTTGTTGACTTGTTGACTTTTGTTGACTTGTTGACTTTGTTGACTTGTTGACTTTTGTTGACTTGTTGACCGGTTGACTAGGCTTGACTAGTTGATCATCATGATAACCATAGCCATCATTTCATGGCAAAGACTTTTGTTTACTTGCTCATTTGTGTAAAATGAGTGCATGAAATGATATGGTTGTGGTTGCTTCAAACCATCACATAAGACTTTTTTTTGATATGATGAGTTATGATCACTTTGGATTATGAGAGGGTGAAAGACAAAAGAGAGCCTCATTCTTTCTTGCTCATTCTCTCTCTTGTTCTTGAGCTCTCCTATTGCTCTCACCCTCAACCTCTTGCTCCCTCTCTTGATCTATGGTTCTCTTGTCTCATGAGTTGAGAATCAAGAACCATAGATAAAATCCCATTCTATTTCTTCTCTACTCATTCTAGTTCACTAGGTTTAGCAAACCAAGTGAACTAGTTTCTTCAAAGAACGAAGAAGGAGCTAAAGGTTGGAGCTTTCAGGTGGATCTATCTTCGGCGTACGGAGACGACGAGAAGAAGCCATCGGACCACCATCGGAGCTTTGAAGACGAAGGAGTTCAAGACAAGCAAGGTATAACCCCCTAACCGAGTAGCTAAAACTCATAGTTAGGATGTTAGATAGATGTTTAACCAAGATCCGGGTTTTAGGTCCATGTTACCATCTTTAAGAAAATCGTTTTTTACCAAATTCCGCATTCCCGAAAGTACCGGGAGAGGTAGCATGGACTTACAGTGGTATCAGAGCCTAGTTAAACTCTATCTAACATGTTAGCAAGTAACTAGAAGATCGATCAAAGAAAAAGTCCCGAAAACAAAACCCCAAATTTTCAACTTTCTGTCGATTTCAAAAGCACTGGAAAAACTTTTTGGAACACACCTAAAATCGACTCAGGCTTTTTTAAAGAATCTGCAAAATTTTGGGCCCCTGACTCGATCAAAGCGCCGCGTTTCCGCGGCGGGAGCACGCTCCCGCCGCGGAAACGCGGCCGAGTTGACTCGGTCAGGAGTTTTATTTTTTGCAGTTTACTCTTGGGGGTATTTTGGGATTTTTGGTATATATATTTTCTGCCCAGATTTTCCAGAACGAAAATTTTATTTTGGGGTCCCGAAAATCCGTATTTTTGATCGAACTTCTAAAAGACTTAAGCTAACGGGTTTTCTGTAATGTGATATTTGTATTGAACGTCTACTAATCGCTATATGTCGATTAGTGGGGGTTATACAAATCTGTGATCTGTAATGTTGCTGGAATGTGGATATGAATATGTTGGATTGTCGCGGGTGAATAGCCGGGGGTTGTGAGACGAGAGTTTTCTTTTCTTTCAATTCATGTAAATTTGTAAATTGATGTAATTATTATTTGTATGGCCGCACAACCGGGTCGGGGTTGTAGCCGTCATTGTATAATTTCTTTTTACTGTTTTTGCTCCTAGGATAGACCCATGGAGGGGGTGCACAAACTACCGGGTATGCCGAAGTGTCGAGTGGCCTACTCATGGAGATGAGGGAGGTTACTACGCTTCGGGTACTTGGCGGGTAGTTTGCCGCACCCGTAGGGGTCTTGGGTGGGGTATTTGGCTATTCACCGCGACCGTGTAATTTGTCTTTCATTACAGGCTCGTACGAATTACAGATTCCTAGTATATCCAATGTATTCATCTGTGATCTGAAATGTTTATCATTGCAGTATATCTATATATGATATTATTTAGGCGTTGCTTATGTTTTACAGACGCGCTAGCCCAGCCCCCGCTCTGTCGTTAGTTAAGTAACCTAACGGGTAATGACGGGGCCCCGTGGCGAATGCGAATGGCATAAGCGTACGTCATATTTTGGTTGTTTTCTGCAATGGTAGGATTAAATGATGGGACGCATTAAAAGAACTAATGCAAGATAATAAACCAAGTTAAAGTCGTTGGAACACTTTCAAAAAAAAAACCACTCGGTTCTTTTCAAAACAAACTTTTAAAATACGGAG
This sequence comes from Agapanthus africanus, assembly GCA_030015575.1. Taxonomy (NCBI): domain Eukaryota; kingdom Viridiplantae; phylum Streptophyta; class Magnoliopsida; order Asparagales; family Amaryllidaceae; genus Agapanthus; species Agapanthus africanus. Next base: position 652,386,329 of record JASDDO010000019.1, on the reverse strand, counting down.
TTTGAGCCACTCCATTTAAAAGCTATCTCGTTCCATCGACCAAATCAAGTTCACTACGTTCACGGTTTTGCCAAAACCATCCGTAGCCCTCCATCATTTCAGTTAAATATTCGGTAGTATTCAAGCTATGTATTTTGACCTCACGCCAAGGCATAGTGATTGGTAGCTGCCGGATATTTATCTGTTGCATAGATAGAATGCGTTGGTTTGAGACAGTCGTACTGCCATTTTGGCCTACGTCAAGGGTATGTACGGGTGGGTTCAAATTAACCTGGATAATGATGGGACGAACTTGACATGTGACTTATGACATTTTGACCTCACGCCAAGGTCATAAGAGCATGGGGCAAAAATCCACATCGGGAGTTTCATAAGTACTGAAACTTGCTAGATTTGCATACCATTTGGAGTGTGATGATTCTGGTAGGATTCCTTCAGTTTCGTCACGCAATGATATTTGGATCCCGATCCTACTGTGAGTATATGCTACTCCTCGGGAAATTTCTCACTTAACGATCAATGCTATAAACCTAGTAGGTGCCTAGAAAGGTGTTAGCGGGGCTACGCCCCCAGGGAAAAGAGGTTCTTTAATTAAGGAACTTCGCGAAAGCGTTGGAAAACCTCCCTCGAAGTACCGACACCGGCCTGGCTGAACGGTTAAGCAAGTATTGTACGGTGGGATTGATCCTGACTAATTCTTCCTTTATGGTTTGAGGAGGGATTCGAGAAACAGTGGGAGCCATCCTGTTTAGACAAACTAAAAACCACTCTAAACTTGCAAGAGCAACATGCTGAGTGTTTCTTCTTCTCTCTCCTAATTGCAGCGACCAAATCGACATGACTGGACTTAAGTTACTCCTAGATAAAAACAAACTGACAGGGCCAAACTACAAAGATTGGCTCAGGAATGTCAAGATAGCAATCACTTACGACAAGCTGGGGTATCTTCTTACCACCAAAGCTCCCCCTGTCCCTGGTCCAACTTCCAGCGTCGCGGATAAGAAAATCCGTAAGACTTGGGAGATTGATAGCGCGAAGGCCAAATGCCTCCTGCTTGCCTCGATGGACAACGAACATCAGAGGAGGCATGAGAATATGGACATGGAATCCATATTGCTTCATACAAAAGAACTGTATAGAGAGCAATCTCGTATCGCAAGATACGAAGCGTCGAAAAAGTTGTTTTCGACAAGAATGGCCGTCGGATCATCAGTAGCCGAGCACGTGCTAAAGATGATCGGCTACATTGAGGAGCTCGCTGACCTAGGGATCACATTGGAGAGTGAGCTATATACGGATATAGTTCTCCCGTCCCTTCCTTCCACTTACGCCCAGTTTATACTGAACTTCAACTTACAAGAAAAAGAGGTTGAACTTTCAGAGCTCCTCAACATGCTGAGGAGCGCAGAGGGCACCCTACAGAAAGGTAGGGAAACATCCACTTTGTTTGTAGGAGGATCATCTTCTTCTAGGTCCAAGGCGAAAGCCAAGGGAAAGAAGAAGAAGGCCCCCGCCAAACCAAGGGGCGGTGTTAGTAAAGTGGATACGAAGGGAAAAGGTAAAGCAACAAAGATAGCGGGGAAGCTTGTGGATAAGGAAGAATGCTTCTATTGTCATAAGAAAGGACACTGGAAGAATGATTGCAGGGCCTGGAAGGCCAGAACACAGGAATTGAAGCAGGTTGCAGCTTCAGCTTCAGGTGTGTATGTTATTGAAAACTGTCTTTCAATAAACTCTACTTCCTGGGTATTGGATACCGGATCAGGATCTCATATCTGTAATTCTTTGCAGGCGTTGAGAAACCGTAGGGTTTTGAAGGCAGGTGACATGACCCTCAGAGTTGCGAACGGAGCTAGCATGGATGCTAAAGCCGTGGGGGACTATCACCTGGGAATGTCAGATGGACATGTTTTGGTTTTGCGTAATTGCTTTTTTGTACCCAACGCAACTTGTAATATCATTTCTGTATCTTTAGTTTCTAAAGAAGGTTATGAATTTGCGTTTGTAAGTAATGTTGTAAACATTCACCTTAATCAAGTTTTGATTGGGTCAGGTACATTGAGTAATGGTATATACGTGTTAAACCAACCACAGATTTTTAATGTCCAGAATACACACAAAAGAAAGTCTCCAGAAATAAATCAGACTTTCTTATGGCATTGTAGATTGGGTCACATCAATGAGAGAAGGTTGACTAAGTTACATACAGAAGGATATTTGAATGCGTTCGAATATCAATCGTATGCCACTTGTCAATCTTGTCTCAAAGGAAAGATGACAAAGACTCCGTTTACTGGACATGGAGTAAGAGTGAGCGAGCTCTTGGGACTCGTACACAGTGACGTGTGCGGTCCAATGTCTATACATGCCCGAAGCGGACATTCTTACTTCATTACTTTTACGGATGACTTCTCAAGGTACGGTTATGTCTTCTTAATGAAACATAAGTCCGAGGCCTTTGGAAAATTCCAGGAGTATAAGAATGAAGTAGAGAAACAGACCGGCAAAAGTATTAAGATTCTAAGATCGGATCGAGGTGGAGAATACTTAAGTGCCGAGTTCCTGGACTATTTAAAAGAGAACGGAATTCTCTCTCAGCTTACTCCTCCATACACCCCGCAACATAACGGTGTATCGGAGAGACGGAACCGCACCCTATTGGATATGGTGCGGTCCATGATGAGTAACGCTGAGTTACCGCGATCATTCTGGGGATATGCGCTAGAATCAGCAGCATACCTTTTGAACCGAGTTCCGACTAAGACTGTGCCTACCACCCCATATGAAATGTGGAGTGGGAAGAAACCCTATCTTCAATATCTGAAGATCTGGGGATGTCCAGCTTTTGTCAAAAAGCAGCATGCGGACAAACTCGAGGCACGCTCAGTACTATGCAAGTTTGTGGGATACCCAAAGAACACCAGGGGTATCTTTTCTACTACGCAGAGGAACAAAAAGTCCTTGTTTCTCGTAATGCCCACTTTCTAGAACACCAGTTCTTGGAAAAGGAAAATAGTGGGAGCGCAGTAGAACTGGAAGAAATTCCAGAACCACATACTATTACTGAAAGGTTAGTGGAACCAGAGGGTTCAACAGAACAGGACATTCCTACGCCGCTCCGCAGGAGTAGTAGGCAGTCTCATCCGCCCGAGAGATACTGCGGTTTTCTCATAGACGGGGATAGAGAGGATTGCATCATAGATTATGATGAGCCTACTAGCTTCCAGCAGGCCGTTCAGAGCGTTGACTCAGTGAAATGGCTGGATGCAATGCGGACCGAAATGGAGTCCATGTACACCAACAAGGTATGGACGTTGGACATTGCTCCAGACGGGGTAAAACCCGTAGGATGCAAGTGGATCTTCAAAAGGAAGATTGGTGTAGATGGACAGGTTGAGACCTATAAAGCTAGGCTGGTAGCAAAGGGTTTCCGTCAAAGACCTGGCTTGGACTATGACGAAACCTTTTCTCCAGTAGCCATGCTGAAATCCATTCGGATCCTTCTTGCCATTGCTGCCTTCCACGATTATGAGATCTGGCAAATGGACGTAAAGACCGCTTTTCTAAATGGAAATTTAGAGGAGTGTGTCTATATGGACCAACCAGAGGGTTTCATTCAGAGTGGGAGCAGCGGAAAGGTGTGCAAGTTGCTTAAGTCCATCTATGGACTAAAGCAGGCGTCGCGGAGTTGGAACATCTGCTTTGATGAGACGGTCAAAGAATTTGGCTTTATCAAAAATCCAGATGAACCATGCATCTATAGTAGATTTGTAGCGAGAACTGTAGTGTTCCTCGTTTTATACGTGGATGACATTCTCTTAATAGGAAATGACATTCCTATGCTACAATCTGTCAAGGGGTTCTTGTCACACAAGTTCTCCATGAAAGACCTGGGTGATGCCTCATACATTCTGGGTATCCGGATCTACCGTGACAGATCCAAGAGGATATTAGGACTTTCACAGTCCAGGTACATCGACACCATACTGAAGAGATTCAGTATGGAAGATTCCAAGCGCGGTAACCTACCGGCTTGTCACGGGATCACCCTCTCTAAAGAGATGTCTCCCAAGACTGATTTGGAGAGGGATCGCATGTCTATTATACCCTACGCTTCTGCGGTAGGCTCTATAATGTATGCGATGTTGTGTACCAGACCGGATGTAACTTATGCACTGAGTGTGGTAAGCCGGTATCAGTCAAACCCTGGGGAGAAACACTGGATAGCGGTAAAGAACATTCTCAAGTACCTGAGAAGGACTAAGGAGATGTTCTTGGTGTATGGCGGAAAAGACCTCCAGATCGAGGCCTTTGCTGACTCCAGCTTCCAGAGTGACAAGGATGATTCCAAGTCCATGTCGGGTTTTGTCTTTACCCTCAATGGAGGGGCGGTGTGTTGGAAGAGTTCCAAACAGGAAACCGTTGCAGACTCGACGATGGAAGCGGAATACATCGCTGCATCTGATGCCGCAAAAGAAGCTGTCTGGATGAGGAAGTTCTTGAAAGAACTTCAGGTGGTTCCGTCCATTGTTGATCCAATACCTCTGTATTGCGACAACAACGGGGCTATAGCTTTAGCGAAGGAACCAAGGTCCCATCAGAAATCCAGGCACATCTTAAGGCGGTATCACCTGATCAGGAAGATCGTAGATCGCCAGGAGATCGAGGTTCGGAGAGTCGCTTCAGAAGATAACACTGCAGATCCATTCACCAAGGCCCTGCCCCAGACTCAGTTCGAGCGGCTGATCGAGATGATAGGTCTTCGATACGCCAGTACATGGCCTTAGTGCAAGTGGGAGATTGTTAGTGTATATGCCCTAGAGGCCATTACTGTATCATACTGGTTTGTATATTACTTAATGGATGCTTGGGATATTCACATTGTATATACAATCTTGCTCAAAATAGTAGTATGCTACTTGGTTTGTTTCTACTTCAATGTGTACATGTGTTTATTTTTGTATATCGCCTATACACATTAGTAGAGCCCTTAGGATCTTTGCTTGATTACCAGCGATGTGATGGCCGTCACACTAGTGGGGCTGGGTAATCTATAAGCACATCCTTATGCAGGTCCCTGGTCGCAGGACTATCGAGACAGGGCATCGATACTCCGGAGTAGACCAGCGCATGCGCTTCTCATCCCAGTGTGGGAGACGGTCTGTCCCACAGCCGTCAGTACGTCGTACTTGAGATAGTATGCGGGTGCTCGTTAGGTTACGGGTACACTGGACAGGACTCGTCGGGAACTGACTAGTTGGTATTATACCTATCGTCAGTTATCAGTTCCCAGGTGACATGAGTACAGCTTAGTCCGCTGACTTGACACTGTCACTCCGCCTCGAGTGTGTTCCCACTGTACTTTGATCACTACCCTACCACGGCTCAAAGGAGTCGTGCAAACAGGTAGTGGTTGGGTACAGTCCCGAAGCACTTGGAGGCAGTGACGGTTAGACAAGATTCGTCTCTCCCGGTATTGGGGGTTGACATCGCGCTGTGTCTAGAAGAGCCATTACACGAGTAGTCCCTGGCCAGGGCAAACGAGATATACTGGTAGGTTTCCAGTGTTATCTCAGGGTGTTTTGGGCTTCGCTCCGGCACGACTTGTACCGCTATTGGGGGACTGACGTTTACCGCTCCCTAGGCCCGCCATGCGATGTATCAGACGAACAGACCGGACTGTACGGAGAATGTCACACTCAGGCTCAGTAGGAGTTCAGATGGGTTTCGCCTCGTCGGTCTTCTTGTCGGCACTGCCTGGGGACCGTTACGCACAGCTAGTGCCGCTTGCGGTCTGTGGTTAAACCCACTGCCAGCGTAGTGTCGAGTCTTTAGAGTCCCACACAGAAAGCTTTTCGCCTTTAGGCAAAAGAGTAGAGGTCGCATGGTATTGCGACAGGTCGCATGGTTTTGCGACAGGGTTCGGTCACATCCGTGCACTTGTGCGCGTACAGTGTCCGGACAGTTTTCACTAGCGGGCTTTGGTTTAAGCCAGATCCTAGTGTACCTTATGGGATTGGATTTATCCAGTTTGCATTCGTGTTCCTCGGAACGCGGATGCGGGTGTGTATGCACAGTTGACAGGGAGGCAGAGGCAGCGGATTCTCATTAGGGTTGTTGACAGTTGACCGTTGACTATTTGACTTTATGCTCAACCCTAATGAGAATATGATATGTGATTAACTATTATATTAATTAAGTATTATGGTGATATGGTTGTTGACTTGTTGACTTTTGTTGACTTGTTGACTTGTTGACTTTTGTTGACTTGTTGACCGGTTGACTAGGCTTGACTAGTTGACCATCATGATAACCATAGCCATCATTTCATGGCAAAGACTTTTGTTTACTTGCTCATTTGTGTAAAATGAGTGCATGAAATGATATGGTTGTGGTTGCTTCAAACCATCACATAAGACTTTTTTTTGATATGATGAGTTATGATCACTTTGGATTATGAGAGGGTGAAAGACAAAAGAGAGCCTCATTCTTTCTTGCTCATTCTCTCTCTTGTTCTTGAGCTCTCCTATTGCTCTCACCCTCAACCTCTTGCTCCCTCTCTTGATCTATGGTTCTCTTGTCTCATGAGTTGAGAATCAAGAACCATAGATAAAATCTCATTCTATTTCTTCTCTACTCATTCTAGTTCACTAGGTTTAGCAAACCAAGTGAACTAGTTTCTTCAAAGAACGAAGAAGGAGCTAAAGGTTGGAGCTTTCAGGTGGATCTATCTTCGGCGTACGGAGACGACGAGAAGAAGCCATCGGACCACCATCGGAGCTTTGAAGACGAAGGAGTTCAAGACAAGCAAGGTATAACCCCCTAACCGAGTAGCTAAAACTCATAGTTAGGATGTTAGATAGATGTTTAACCAAGATCCGGGTTTTAGGTCCATGTTACCATCTTTAAGAAAATCGTTTTTTACCAAATTCCGCATTCCCGAAAGTACCGGGAGAGGTAGCATGGACTTACAGATCATACTACTGGGACCTGGATAGTCCACAAGCACATCCTTCAATTGTTCCTAGTCGAGGGAATATCGAGACAGGACATCGATATTCCAGAGTAGACTAGTGTGTACGTTTCTTGACCCTATAGGGAGCAATGGTTAATCCCATATCCATTGGTGTTTGACATCAAAGATTGTACAAGGTGCTCATTAGAGAATGGATACACCGAACAAGACTCGCCGAGAACTCCTAGATGGTACTATACCTATCGTCAGATAGCAGTTCTCTGGTGACACTGGTACAGGTTAATCTGTAGACCCGAGATCGTTATAGAGTCTTGCGTGGTTCCCACTGTGCTTTGATTTCCTCCCTATCACGACTCAAAGGAGTCGTGCAAACAGGTGGATTTTGGGTACAGTCCCGAGTCACATGGAGGCAATGAGCGATATGAGGGGTTTCGTCTCTCCCGGTATAGAGAGTTGATATTAGGCTATGCTCGATTGGCTATAACAGGAAGTCCCTGACCAAGGCTGTTGATGAGATTTACTGGTAAGAGTTAGCAGTAGTTTCTCGTACCGTTATAGCCCACACATCGACATGACTTATCAAGTTATTGAGGTCTGACGATTCCACCCCAGACTCGATATGCGACATATCAGACGAAGAGACCGGACTGTACAGTAAGTGTTACTTATACGCTTCATGAGATTTTGGACAAGCTTGCTTGTAGATCTTCTAATCGCTCAATACCTGGGTAGCCGTTACCTCCAGCTAGTACCGATGATGGCTTGTGGGTGACTAATGTGATCATCACCTACTGCTGGTGTATTGACGAGTCTTTAGAGTTCCACACAGAAGTTTCCTACTTCAAACGAAATGAAGTAAGACACATATGCTGATATGTGCGAGGGCCTGATTAAATACGAGTATGTGATGCCGTATTCTTGTAACGTTTTGAAAATCGTTTAGGGGAATTTTTCGATAATAGTTAAAATAACCGGTGTTTTCCGTAAAAACCAAGATATGATTATTTTTCAACATAGACTCAATTATACCTATTTTAGATATGTAATGGCTAGTATTGGTATTTATTTAGTCACTTATAAATTTGCCAGTTTACTAAAATATTTTTCTTAATTAATTATTTTAAATATTATTATAAGCTTTCACTAATACTTTTAATTAGTGATAATTAAAAATTAGAATGGGTTAATACAAGTTTTGTGCATCATGACACATTAAACCAAAATGTAACATGTTGTTTTTGAGATGAAAGAAATTGTCAAGATGGTTTTAGAAATTTAATGAAAAGGGTTAAATGGAAAAGGAAAATTTAAAGGAAATAATAAAGAATAGAAGCATGGGCATGTTGATTTGAGTTTTGAGTTTTCTTTACTTGGAAATTCCCACACCCACACACATACAAACACTCACACCCCTTGCTTGGCCGAGCCTTGGGCTGCCCCCCCCCCCCCCTCATTCCTCAAACTTCAAAGTTTAATTAGAAATGAGAAAGAAAAAAAAAGAAAACAATAAACAATGAGGTATAGGTTTTAATACTTGAGGTATAGGGTAATTTTTCTTGACTTGGAATCTATCACTCATTCAACACCTCACTCTCTCTCCTCGTCTTCAAAATTGGCCGAGCCCTTCCCCATTTCCTGCAGCAGCCCCTCCCCAAATTCCCCACTTCATTTTCCATTAAAAATCTTCAAAATAATCCATCAAAAATCCTTATAAAGTCTCACAAATTCTTCATTTAACCCTTACCCATTTTTCCATGGCCTAAACTAACTTGGATCTAGGAGCAAGATGGCTTTTTGGGAGGCTAAGAATTCAAGTTTGATCTCAAAATGTGTAAGGTATAATCTTAATCCCATAGTTACTTTGTTAGTTAATTACTTTAATCTAAATTATTCAAGTGTTAATTTGGTTCTAATTGCTAGTTTAAGATTTTCAAGAGATGGGTTTGGATCCAAGTTAGGGTTTTTACTACTTGATCATGTTGACAATGTATAGTTTAACATCTTAAGATTTGCAAAACCTAACGTAATTGCTAAATTGTTAATTGTTAATTTTAAATTGTCCTAATTACATAATTTTGCAAACTAATTTCATGGTAAATGTTGATAAATGAGATTAAAAAATTTAGTTAAGAGTTGTGAAACCTAATTATGATATTAGATGAACATTGTGGCCACTAGAATTGTTTAAACATCTAGATTTGTACTAAAACGGTTAATTGATGCTTATTAGGTTTTTGGAATAAATCGTTTTGATTAAATTTGAGGTTTTGATGAGTTACAACTTATTTCATATAATATTTAGAGTATCGTGAACGCGCGTTTGGGTTCTAGACTTGGTGGTGGTCACGTATTAACGACCCTAGTGGTGGTTTTGGCATTGTTGCGAGCGCGTTTTGTGCACCAAGTGTGTGCGCGTCTAGTTAGTGCGCGAGATTTACTTGTATCGTTGTTTCCGCGACTATTCGTATATTTATTCTCTTATTTACTTGTGCACGTTTCTAGGGTGCAGAGACGTCGGATGTGACGCGGAAATGGCAGAGCTGAAATCGGATCAGATTAGCCGAGGCATCCCGGTGAGTAGATGTACACATCTACGGGGGAATCGTCTGGTTGGCGCGAGGCGCCCGATAGTCAGGATTTCCAGTAGTGCTTATATTTATATGCATAGTCTTCTAGTCATTCATCTCATTACATTGCATCATCATAGATATATATCATATTATCTCATAGGTCACTTGCACTATTACTATTGGTTTATGCCGCACGTGCACTATTCATGCGAACACACACGCCATTGGTAATTGCTATGTCACGAACACTATAGAATTACTTAGAATCGATACCCATGCATTTGCATCATATATGATATGTATACTTGTAGTTGTATATTCATCTCATCAGGATTGGATAAGTTGGATTGCTACTTATATGTATATACTTCATTGCACCATCGTTCATGCATAGCTTCTGGGCGTACTTCGCATGGTATATACTATCGTATCATAGACATCCACCATCACCGACATGGTTACATATTGTGATTCTTCTCGAGAATTTCGGTATTTATGAGATTTATGGATTTTGGGGAAAACCGCAAGGATTTTATAAACCTATTATCATTTTAAAATAGAAATTGCAGTTTTCTCGTGATATGATGTGAGCGGCGTCCACCATATGTTTTCTCGGTTCTTGAGCAGTATCATATACCCGATTCGAGGAGGGGGATGCACCGTCTACGGGTACATGGTGGACCCGGTGCGGTACCTTGGGGAAAGAAGATCGCACAGATGGCGTTGAGCCCGGCAGGGGAGCACTACCGACCGGTTATTTTGACGCGGCGGATATCCGGAGGATACCGTCGTAGTCGTGAGATTTGATGATATGGGTCGATCCCGATTGACGGAGCCCGAGATATTGAGACATTGAGATATTGGGATATATATATATATATATATTGTGTCGATGCTTGACACGGATTTTCTGTTGATTTCATTGATGATACTTCAGTGTATTGCATAGAGGTTTTTCTAATATAAGAACAAAGATTTTCTCATACCAGACTTGTTCAGGTTTCGTGTTTGATTATGCATTCTTGTTGCATGCATGTTAGTACATCGTATTATATCAATATGCGTAGGTTGAGACGCATTTGCTTCCATGCTTACGATAGCCTTATTAGATGTTATTTGCTACTCACGAGTTGGCAACTCATCCCCGTTGTGCCACAGTATCTTGCAGGTTCGACCCGTCAGCACAGTAGCGGCGGGCGTACCTTCTCCTTTTGCTTCATTGCATCGATTTGCTGCTTTGCGCATAGGTGGGTTGCGAGGATATTTGTCTCATCATGTATATTATTGTATCTAGTATACTCCATCTACCCTTGTATATTTGACAAGACTGTGAGACTCGTGGGACTTGTATTTATGATGTTGGTGTCGATGCTCACTTGAGCCAACGTGGTATTTTCTTATTTCTTGCTTTCAGATGTTTATTGTGCACTTTTGATATACATATTGCATGTGGTTGTGATTCCGCCATGGACGAAGAGCTAGCTCTCGCTTGGGGATGCATTTATTCTTCATTTTTATGTATTTTCATGTGTTGTGCCCGTTTGGAGGCCAGTATTTACAAAGGAGACTCTGCCGAAATTTTCGGGAAATTTCGATGTTGCTTTTAAAACGATTAATACGACTTAATTGGTTAAAATCGTTTTCTTTACATAAGTTTTCCTTCACTCTATTTCTAGAATTACATGGTTTTGATTTCTGGGCTTTGGCTTACTTAGATTACATACGTATTGAGACGTTTCGTAATCTAAGTGCTAGTCACGTTCCGTACCTTCGGGTCGTGACAAAGTTGGTATTAAAGCGATAGGTTTTACCTTTCTAAGTGTAGGATGACCCTTGGTAGATGGAGTAGGTGACTTAAGCAGAGTGACGTAGCGTGTGTATGTTCCGCGGCATACTTACGATACGGTACTCCGCCTAAGTGGCCTTAGGATATATGATTGCTTGTACTTCCTTCTTTGATTCCATATGTCCTCCTGTTTCGATCGCAATGTTCCTATCAATCATGTTTCTTGTTCCAGCCACTATGCCGCCGGAGACTACGAGGGCCAGAGGGTTGCCGCCAGGGAGGAGATTAGAGTGGCTCGTTTGAGACGAGGATCGATCAGAGCGGTACGCCTACCCCTCAGGGACAGAGTGATCCGCCCTCCAGGACAGATAGCTAGGCTGGAGTCGAGTATTCAGGACTTGTGGCAGATGGTTAGATTGTCAGTTGAGGTTAGCCGAGCTCCGAGAGCCGATGATGTCCCTAATATTTCAGGGACTGTGATTGTACCTGCTGCACAGGCAGTTGTTTCTGTTGTTGCCAAGATTATTTCCGTATCCTTATTGGAGTTTTTGAGGGTGAGGCCTCCAGTTTGTTTTTTTACCGGCACAGATGCAGCGGAGGATACGTAGACAATCCTTGACAGGATGGCTAGAAATTGTCGTTCACGGAGATGTTCTGACGAGATATGGATTGAGCTTGCGAGTATTCGTTTAGAGAGGTCTTGCTCAGATGTGGTGCGAGTCAATTGAGAGAGGTCGAGCTGCAGACCTGCTTTCTATGACTTGGGAGGAGTTCACAGCTGTATTTCTTGCTCGTTTCCTTCCGGAGAACGTTCGAAATGCCCGAGCTCGTAGTTTCGAGCCTTTGCGTAAGACTTCAGGGATTACAGTGTCCGAGTACGACGTTTAGTTTACTCAGCGGTCCAATATGCTCCTTACCTAATAGACTCTGAAGAGAAACAGATAAAGAGGTTCGTGTGGAGATTGGACATGTAGTTATTTCTTGCTATCGACGCCCAGCCTTTTTACACTTACGCCGCTGCTATGAACGAAACCTTACCGTTGGAGGAGCGCATTTCTAAGACTTCAGTCGTTTCTGGACCGAAGCGGAATTGTACCGGTATGCCAGCTCAGAGGCGATTAGATAGACGCTGTTGTGACAGTATTCTTTCGGTGTTTTCTTTCGATGAGTATTTCTTTCTGGTGTTGTTTGAAATGGTATCCACATATTTTGTATCGAAGTCTAGCCGATAGTGGCCCTTGCTAAATCAGCCGCTTGTTGTGATTTCTTCCATAGGCTAGTCTTTTGTAGCTCTATGTGTTTCTCATTCGTGGTTGTTTTGTTCGTACCGGAGATAGGGATTCTTCTGTCAATTTGATTTTTCTCGATATGTTTGACTTCGAAGTTCTTCTGAGCATGGGTTGGTTAGCCATGTGTTATGAATTCGTGGACGGCCGTAAGAGGAAGCAGTCGGATTTAGTTTTCTGGGTGAGCCAGTTCTTGTTTGTTTTCGGGGAGACCGTAGTGTCGCCGTCCCAGTTTGATTTCTCCTTTTCGCGTTAGTTAGCTTTTGAGAAAAGGATGTCAGGGATTCTTAGCGTATATTTGCGATGTTGAAGCCGTAGAGGTCCCGTTGGACCAGATCCCGATTGTGAGGGAATTTCAAGATGTCTTTCCTGACAAGTTGCTTGGTTTGTCGCCAGAGTACGATATTGATTTCTGCTTTGACTTGATTTCTGGCACGGAGCCTTTTTCTATATCGCCATATCGAATGGACCCGGCGGAGCTTAGAGAACTGAAGGACCAGTTGCAAGAATTGTTGGATAAAGAGCTTGTTCGTCCGAGTGCGTCACCTTTGAGAGTTCATGTCCTGTTCGTCAGAAGGACGGTCGTTGGCGTCTATATGTTGATTATCGTCAGTTGAATCGGGTTACTGTGCGGGACATTTCTCGAAAATTGACTTGCGATCAGGTTACCATTAGTTGCGGGTTCGAGAGGATGATATTCCGAAGACGGGTTTTCACACGTTTGGGCGTTACGAGTCTTGGTGATGTTATTCGAGCTCACCAATGCCCCAACAGCGTTTATGGACTTGATGAACCGAATATCCAGGCCGTTCTTGATCAGTTATCATCGTGTTCATTGAGGACGTCTTAGTGTACTTTTGGAGCCGAGTGGAGCCTGGGCAGTAATTGAGGATTTCATTACAGACTTTGAGGGAGCGCCAGCTATTCGCTAAATTATCCACGTGTGTTTTCTGGTTGGATGGTGTAGACTTTTGGGACCCGTAGTTACGAAAGATAGTATATGTATGGAACCGAATGAGATCGAGGCCGTTCAGCATTGGCCCAGACCTGTATCGGTGACGGAGGTTCGCAGCATTTTGGGTTTGGACGGATACTATTGATATTTCGTACAGGATTTTCGCATATAGCTGCAATGTTGACCGGGTTGACCCGGAAGGGAGTTTCTTTTCGTTGGACTGAGGTATGCGAGCGGAGCTTTTAGTAGTTGAAGACTCGTTTGATTACGACGCCAGTATTATCTTTGCCTTTAGGATCAGGCAGTTTTGCTGTTTATTGCAATGCTTCTCGGCAGTCGAAGAAGCACGAGCAGAACTATTCCACGTATGACTTAGAGATGGATGCGGTGATTTTTACACTTAAGTTTTGGAGACACTACTTATACGACAAGTCGTGCTAGATATTTACGGACCACACGAAGCTTATATCTTTCAGCAGCGAGATCTAGATTTAAGACAGCGCCGATGAATGGAGCTAGTGAAAGATTATAAATGTGAGATTTTTATCGTCCGGATAAGGCGAATGTTGTGGCAGATGCTTTGAGTTGGAGGCCCGGAGGTAGCTTTTGTTGTTTGAGCACAGTTCAGAGACAGTCGACGGCAGATTAGCAGATTCTTTGGGACAGCCGAGTACAGTTCGAGTTACGTCGACCGGGGGACAACTTGGCCGTGTCCGTGCACGTCCACAGTGATTTGACCATATCCATGAGGCATAATCCGATGACGTTCGTTGGTCAGAGATCATGGAGCGAGTTCGACAGGGCAGAGATTCACAGTTCATGATTGATGATTAGGGAGTACTACGATTTGAAACCCGACTGTGTGTGCCAGATTCCGAGGGACTGAGACGCGAGATTTTAGAGGAAGCACACCAGTCGACATATAGTGTTTATCCGGTTTCCACCAACATGTATCATGACGTAAGAGAGATCCCAGATTTTGTTTCGGGATGCTGACTTGTCAGCAAGTCAAGGCCGAGCATCAGGGGTCGGCAGGAGAATTACAACATTTGCCCATTCTAGAGTGGAAATGGGAAAGACTTCTATGGATCTTATTGTGGGTCTACCTAAGACCAGTCAAAAGTGTGACTCTATTTGGGAGATCGTAGACCGATTGACTGGAAGCAGCTAATTTTCTGCCAGTAAGGACCATTTTCGGATTCGTTCAGTATGCTCGGACACATGTTGATGAGATTGTGCGACTACATGGAGTTCCGATTTGTATTGTATCCAAAGAGACACCCAGTTCACCAGCCGACTATGGCAGAAACTTCAGAAGGGTTTGGACACCAATTGAGTTTTATTACAGTTTTCTATCCGCAGACCGACGGTCAATCAGAGCGGACCATTCAGATTCTTGAGGACATGCTCCGCGCTTGCGTTCTAGATTTCGGTGGCAGTTGGGATCGCCACTTTCCCTTAATAGAGTTTTCTTATAATAACATATTCCAGGAGAACGATTCAGATAGCACCCTTCGAGATATTATATAGGAGGAAATGTCGATCACCGATTTGTTGGACAGAGCTCGGTGAGAGCAGTATTTTGGGACCACAGATTATGCAAGAGACAACCGAAAAGATTCGGTTGATTTAGGATAGGATGAGAGCGGCCCAGAGCGGACAGAAATCTTATGCAGGCCGACGTCGGCACAGATTTGAGTTCGTCGTTGTAGATCATGTTTTCTTGAAGGTTTCTCCAATGAAGGGCGTGTCGAGATCCGGAAATAAAAGGAAGGCTTAGTTCCAGATATGTGGATTCTTCGAGATTCTCGAGCATGTCGGCGCAGTTGCTTATAGTTTGGCTCTTCCACAGCTTTCCAGATATTCACCCCGTGTTTCATGTATCAATGCTCCGCAAGTACCTTCATGACCCCTCTCGCGCGATACAGCATCAGACGATCCAGCTGGAGCTAAATCTTTCTTTCACCAAGTTGCCACTGGTCATTCTAGATCGACAGGTGAAGGAACTGAGGTCTAAGGTCATACCGTCCATGTAGGTTCTTTGACGTGGCCCGAACGGCGAAAAGGGTCACGTGGGAAACCAAGGACGAGATGCGGAAGAAATAGTCCCATCTCTTCGAGGGTACGCGTAGTTAGATTTTAAATTCGGAGACCGAATTTCTTTAAGGGGGGAAGATTGTAACGTTTTGAAAATCGTTTAGGGGAATTTTCCGATAACAGGTAAAATAACTGGTGTTTTCGGTAAAAACCAAGATATAATTATTTTTCAACATAGACTCAATTATACCTAATTTAGATATGTAATGGCTAATATTGGTATTTATTTAGTCACTTATAAATTTGCTAGTTTACTAAAATATTTTCCTTAATTAATTATTTTAAATATTATTATAAGCTTTCACTAATACTTTTAATTAGTGATAATTACAAATTAGAATGGGTTAATACAAGTTTTGTACATCATGACACATTAAACCAAAATGTAACATGTTGTTTTTGAGATGAAAGAAATTGTCAAGATGGTTCTAGAAATTTAAAGAAAAAGGTTAAATGGAAAAGGAAAATTTAAAGGAAATAATAAAGAATAGAAGTATGGACATGTTGATTTGAGTTTTGGGTTTTCTTTACTTGGAAATTCTCACACCCACAAACACACACTCACACCCCTTGCTTGGCCGAGCCTTGGGATGCCCCCACTCATTCCTCACACTTCAAAGTTTAATTAGAAATGAGGAAAAGAAAACAATAAACAATGAGGTATGGGTTTTAATACCTGAGGTATGGGGTAATTTTTCTTAACTTGGAATCTATCACTCATTCAACACCTCACTCTCTCTCCTCATCTTCAAAACTGGCCGAGCCCCTCCCCCATTTCCTGCAGCAGCCCCTCCCCAAATTCCCCACTTCATTTTCCATTAAAAATCTTCAAAAAAATCCATCAAAAATCCTTATAAAGTCTCACAAATTCTTCATTTAACCCTTACCCATTTTTCCATGGCCTAAACTAACTTGGATCTAGAAGCAAGATGGATTTTTGGGAGGCTAAGAATTCAAGTTTGATCTCAAAATGTGTAAGGTATAATCTTAACCCCATAGTTACTTTGTTAGTTAATTACCTTAATCTAAATTATTCAAGTGTTAATTTGGTTCTAATTTCTAGTTTAAGATTTTCAAGAGATGGGTTTGGATCCAAGTTAGGGTTTTTACTACTTGATCATGTTTACAATGTGTAGTTTAACATCTTAAGATTTGCAAAACCTAACCTAGTTGCTAAATTGTTAATTTTAAATTTGTTAGTGTTTATGCCCTAGAAGGCCATTACTGTATCATACTAGTTTGTATATTACTTAATGGAAGCTTGGGATATTCACATGTATATAACAGTCTTGCTAAACATGGTAGTATGCTACTTGGTTTTTCTATCTTAATATGTGAGTGTACGTATTGATAGAGCTCTTAGGATCTTGCTTGTCTACCAGCATTGTGATGGCAGTCACACTAATGGGGGCTGGGTAGTCTACAAGCACATCCTTATTCAGGTCCCTGGTCGTTGGATTATCGAGACAGAGCATCGATACTCCGGAGTAGACTAGTGTGTACGCTTCTCATCCCAGTTGGGGAGATGGTCTGTCCCACAGCCGTCAGTACGTCGTACTGGAGATAGTATGCAGGTGCTCGTTAGGTTACGGGTACACCGGACAGGACTCACAGGGAACTGTTGGTTGGTTTGATACCAGTCGTCAGTGAGCAGTTCCCAGGTGACATGAGTACAGCATAGTCCGCAGACTTGACACTGCTACTTCGCCTCGAGTGTGTCCTACTGTTCTTAGATTGCTACCCTACCACGGCTCAAAGGAGTCGTGCAAACAGGTAGCAGTTGGGTGCAGTCCCGAGCACTTGGAGGCAGTGGCGGTTAGACAGGATTCGTCCCTCCCGGTATTGGGAGTAGATATCGCGCTGTGTCAGAGAGCCATTACGCAAAGTCCCTGGCCAGGGCAAGCGAGATTTGCTGGTAGGTTCCAGTAGTTTCTCAGGGTGTAATGGGCTTCACTCCGACACGACTTATACCGCTATTAGGGGACTGACGCTTGCCGCCCCCCTAGGCCCGATATGCGATAGTCTTGGACGAACGGACCGGACTGTATGGAGATTGTCACATCAGACTCAGTAGGAGTTCGGATGGGTTTCCTCATCGGCCTTCTTATCGACAACTACCTGGGGACCGTTACGTACAGCTAGTGCCGCTTGCGGTCTGTGGTTAAACCCACTGCCAGCGTAGTAGTCGAGTCTCTAGAGTCCCACACAGAGAGTTTCCTACTCCAGGCGAAACGATATAGAGGTCGTATGGTTTTACGACAAAGGGTTCGGACGCGTATGTGTGTTTACACACTTACGTCGTTTGGACAGTTTTTACCAGTTGGCTTTGGTTTAAGCCAGTTACTGGTATCCGGTTATTGGATTTATACAGTCTAAAGTTTTTCCGTATTTTTTACGGATCGGAGGGGCGTTCTCGTAATTACTCGAGAAGCTTCTAGAAGATGGTGACTAAGGAGGGTTATGTGTCATATGCATTGAATGAGATTAGTGAGTCATGAGAGTGATTCATCATAGTCATTAATGCATCATAAATGCTTAATGACTCATGATAATGAATCACCATTAGATATTTATGAAGCAAGCTTATTCATCATTTATTTTCTTTTTCTTGTTAAAAGATAATGCTTCATATATATTATGAAAACTTACTATTCTCACTCATAATATTATTCACATTCTCTCTCCTCAAGCTCACTCTCTTCAAAAGACTAATCCTCACCCCTCATGTGTTGAGATCTAGGATTAGTTAGACTAAACAATCCATAACCATCACTCTATCTCAATCTATCTTCTTTGATTAGCAATCCAAGAAGGTTAGTTGCCTCAAGTTTAGAGGCTAAGCTTGGAGTTTTGCTCTCGGGTGGATCGTCTACTACTTCGAGAAGGCCGAGGAGAACAAGGAGTTCGTAAAGACGAAGGAGTTGGTTCATTAGGTATAATCCCTAAACACAGTAGTTTAGAAACACTTTGTGTTTGGTTATTTATAGTTTAGCTTCGATTCAAGCGGTTAGTCGATGTTCGTTCACTAAACAAGTTCGTTTTTGAAAATTCCGCCTCCCCACAAGTATTGGGGTGTAGTACATCGACTTACAGTGGTATCAGAGCCTCGCTAAACAATAAATAACTTAATTGCAAATTTGTACGAATTTCGAACGGAAAAACGAAGCCGGAAAACCCTAAAACTGTCAAATTTCTGTCGAAATTTAAATGAAGTCCAAAAATTTTTCAGGGTTGTTCAGAAAGCTTGAAAAGGGTCCAGGAGAACACCCATGAAATTTGAGCCCATGAATCGGCTAAAGAGCCGCGGAAGCGCGGCGGATCCCTACCGATCCGCCGCTGTTCCGCGGCCGAGTTGCCGAGTCATGGACTCATTTTTCATGTGTGGGTCCTCTCTGGTATTTAGGGTTTTCTGGAATATTTTAATTTTGCTCAGGTTTCCAGTTTACAGAGCAGTATTGGAGCAATATTAAATACGTTTAATCGATCGAAATTGTACAGTATTTGCATGTTGGATTATATCTGTGATTGATAAATGTGTTCGTAAACCTCCCCTAACTGCTAGTATGTCGGTTGGCAGGGGGTTGCACATTTCTGTAATGGTTATATCTGTTTGTGCATATGAACTGTATTGGACTGTTGTGGTGTATAGCCGGGGTTTAGCAATGGGTTATTGTTTAATTCATTTGTTGTAAATGTAATTTGTTGTAATATTATTTTTGCGGGGCACATCCAGGTTGCGGTTGTAGCCACCGTTGTATTATTTCATTTTACTGTTTTTGCTCCTAGGACTGACCCAAGGTGGGGTACACAAACTGCCGGGCGGGTAGTTTGCCATACCCGTAGGGGTCGAGGGTGGGGTAACGGCTATTCATCACAACTGTGTAATCTGTCTTTTCTTGCAGGCTCAAAAGAAATACAGATTGCTTGCAAATCCAATATTGTTTATCTGTGTTCTGGAATGTATATCATTGCGTCAGACGAATGTAAAATATCTATATATATGATAGCTATTTAGACGTCACTTATGTTTTACACCCGCGCTAGCCCAGCCCCCGCTCTGTCGTTAGTTAAGTAACCTAACGGGTGATGACGGGACCCCGTGGCGAATGCGGATGGCATAAGAGGACGTTGTATTTTCGTTGTTTTCTGCAATGATAGGTTAATGATGGGACGCATTATCTATAATGCAAAGAAAAACAAACCAAAGTTTAAATCGTTGGAACAGTTTAAAAGAAACCACTCGGTTAATTTTAAAAACAGATATTTTTAAATACGGAGCTTTAACCACTCCTTTTAAAAGCTATCAGGTTCCTTCGGTTATATCAAGTTCACTACGTTCACGGTTTCGCCAAAACCAGTCGTAGCCCTCCGTCATTTCTTATGGATAGTCAGTAGTATTCAAGCTGTGTTTGTTGGCTTTCGTCAAGACATAGTGTTTGGTAGCTGCTGGGTATTCATTTGTTACATAGATAGATGTGTTGGTTTGGGACAGTCGCATTACCTTGTTGGCTTTCGTCAAGGGTATATACGGGTGGGTTCAAATTGACAAGATAATGATGGGCAGAACTTGACATGTGACTTATGATTTGTTGGCTTTCGTCAAGGTCATAAGAGCATGGGGCAAAAATTTATATCGGGAATTTCTAAAGAAACTGAAATTTGCAAAGAGATGCATACCATTTGGAGTTTGATGAATGTTGGTAGGATTCCTTCAACATTATCATACGATGATATTTGGATCCCGATCCTACTGTGAGTATATGCTACTTATCAGGATATTCGTCACTTAACGATCAATGCTATAAACCTAGTAGGTGTCCAGAAAGGTGTCAGCGGGGTTACGCCCCCAGAGAAAAGAGGTTATTTAATTAAGGAACTTCGCGAAAGCGTTGGAAAACCTCCCTCGAAGTATCGACACTGGCCTGGCTGAACGGTTAAGCAAGTATTGTACGGTGAGAATAGTCCTGGCTAATTCTTCTTTTATGGTTTGAGGAAGGATTCGAGAAACAGTGGGAGCCATCCAGTTTAGATAAACTAAAAACCACTCTAAACTTGCAAGAGCATCATGCTAAAGAGCTTTCTTCTCTCTCTCCTAATTGCAGCGACCCTGAAAATGACTGGACTTAAGTTACTTTTAGAGAAAAATATACTGACAGGGCCAAACTATAAAGATTGGCTGCGGAATGTCAAAATGGCTTTGACCTATGACAAACTGGGGTACGTCCTCACCGCTACGGCACCTGCTGTCCCTGGTCCCAAATCTAGTAATGCGGATAAGGAAATCCGCAAAACCTGGGATTTAGATTGCGCGAGAGCCAAGTGCATCGTGCTTGCCTCAATGAACAATGAACATCAGAGGAGGCACGAGGATATGTCCCTAGATGGCATATTTCTCCATACAAAGGAACTTTATGGAGAGCAATCTCGTATAGCAAGATACGAGACATCTAAGAACTTGTTTCGAGCGAGGTTGGCTGTCGGGTCATCGGTAGGTGAACATGTCCTAAAGATGATCGGCTATATTGAAGAGCTCGCAGACCTTGGGACGACTTTGGATAATGAGCTCTATACAGACCTTATTCTCCAGTCCCTTCCTCCCACCTACGCCCAGTTTATCTTCAACTTCAATCTTCAAGGAAAAGAAGTTGAACTTGCGGAACTCCTGAACATGTTAAGGAGTGCAGAGGGCACCTTGCAGAAGGCAAGGGAAACACCCGCTATGTTTGTTGGCGGTGCATCTTCTTCCGGGTCCAAGGCTAGGGCCAAAGGAAGGAAGAAGAAGGCCGCACCCAAACCTAGAGGAGGTGTTAGTAAGGTGGGAAAGAAGGGAAAGAAAAAGCTTGCAGCACCGGTAGTTGGCCAGGATGAGTGCTTCCATTGTCACAGGAAAGGGCACTGGAAGAAGGATTGCAAGGCGTGGAACGCCAAGAACCAGGAACCGAAGCAAGCTGTGGCTTCGACTTCAGGTGTGTTTGTAATTGAGAATTGTCTGTCGATCAACTCTACTTCCTGGGTATTGGATACCGGATCAGGATCTCATATTTGCAATTCATTGCAGGCACTGAGAAACCGTAGAGTGCTGAAAGAAGGTGATATGATCCTCAGGGTTGCTAACGGAGCTAGCGTGAGAGCTGCGTCCGTCGGGGATTATCACCTAGGATTGACGAGTGGACACATTTTGGTTTTACATAACTGTTATTTTGTACCAAGCTTAACGTGTAATATCATATCAGTTTCCTTGTTATCAAATAAAGGTTATGATTTCACGTTTGTAAGAGATGTTGTCAACATCCACCTTAATCATGGTTTGATTGGGTCAGGTACACTAAATAACGGCATATATGTTTTAAACCAACTCCAAATTTTCAATGTCCAGAACACACTAAAAAGAAAGTCTCCAGATTTAAATAAAGCTTTCTTATGGCATTGTAGACTGGGTCACATCAATGAGAGAAGGTTGACTAAGTTGCATAGAGAAGGATATTTGGACACGTTCGAATATCAAACCTATGACACTTGTCAATCTTGTCTCAAAGGAAAGATGACAAAGACTCCATTTACTGGACAAGGAGAAAGAGCGAGCGAGCTCTTAGGACTCATACACAGCGATGTATGTGGTCCAATGTATACACATGCGAGAGGTGGTTATTCCTACTTCATTACTTTTACAGATGATTTCTCTAGGTATGGACATGTTTTCTTAATGAAGCATAAATCCGAGGCCTTTGAGAAATTCAAGGAATACAAGAGTGAAGCGGAAAACCAAACAGGCAAAAGTATTAAGACACTGAGATCTGATCGAGGTGGAGAATACTTAAGTGCCGAGTTCCTAGGTTACCTAAAAGAGAAAGGAATTCTCTCTCAGCTTACTCCTCCATACACTCCACAGCATAACGGTGTATCGGAGAGACGGAATCGAACCCTATTGGATATGGTACGATCCATGATGAGTAATGCTGAGTTACCGCGATCTTTCTGGGGTTATGCGCTTGAATCAGCGGCATATCTTTTGAACAAAGTTCCAACCAAAACTGTGCCTACCACACCATATCAGATATGGAGTGGGAAGAAACCCTGTCTTCAGTACCTGAAGACGTGGGGATGTCCAGCTTTTGTAAAAAAGCAGCATTCGGACAAGCTCGAGGCACGCTCAGTAGAGTGTAAGTTTGTGGGATATCCAAAGAACTCTATGGGATATTATTTCTATTATGCAGAGGAACAAAAGGTTTTTGTTTCTCGTCATGCCCGCTTCTTAGAAACTGAATTTTTAGAAAATCAGAAGAGTGGGAGCGTAGTAGAACTGGAAGAAATTCCAGAACCACAAACTGCTACTGAAAGTTTGGTAGAACCAGAGGTTCAAGAAGAACAGAACATTCCCGCACCCTTCCGCAGGAGTAGTAGGCCGTCTCATCCGCCTGAGAGATACTACGGTTTTCTCATAGACGGGGATAGAGAGGATTGCATCATAGATGATGATGAACCTACTGACTTCCAGCAGGCCATCCAGAGCGGCGACTCGGTACGATGGCTAGATGCAATGCGGACCGAGATGGAGTCCATGTACACCAACAAAGTATGGACTTTGGACTTTGCTCCAGATGGGGTAAAACCTATAGGATGCAAATGGATCTTCAAGAAAAAGATTGGTGTAGATGGACAGGTGGAAACCTATAAGGCTAGACTTGTTGCAAAGGGTTTTCGTCAAAGACCTGGTTTGGACTATGACGAAACTTTTTCTCCAGTGGCTATGCTCAAATCCATTCGGGTCCTTCTTGCTATTGCTGCCTTCCATGATTATGAAATCTGGCAGATGGACGTAAAGACGGCTTTTCTGAATGGAAATTTAAAAGAGAGCGTCTATATGGATCAGCCAGAAGGTTTCAATCAGAGTGGGAGCAGCGGGAAAGTATGCAAGCTGCTTAAGTCTATTTATGGACTAAAGCAGGCATCGCGGAGTTGGAACATCTGTTTTGATGAGACAGTCAAAGAATATGACTTTATCAAAAATCCAGATGAACCGTGCATATATAGTAAAGTTGTAGCCAGAAGTGTCGTATTCCTCGTCTTGTACGTGGATGACATTCTATTAATAGGAAATGACATTCCTATGCTACAATCTGTCAAAGGATTCTTGTCACACAGGTTCTCCATGAAAGACCTGGGTGATGCCTCTTACATTCTGGGGATCCGGATCTATCGTGATAGATCCAAGAGGATGTTGGGACTTTCGCAGTCCAGGTATATCGACACTGTACTGAAAAGATTCAGTATGGAAGATTCTAAGCGCGGTAATTTACCGGCTTGTCACGGAATCACCCTCTCCAAAGAGATGTCTCCCAAGACTGATTTGGAAAGGGAACGCATGTCTATTATACCCTACGCTTCTGCGGTAGGCTCTATAATGTATGCGATGTTGTGCACCAGACCAGATGTAGCTTACGCACTGAGCGTGGTAAGCCGGTATCAGTCAGACCCAGGGGAGAAACACTGGATAGCAGTAAAGAACATTCTCAAGTACCTGAGGAGGACTAAGGAAATGTTCTTGGTTTACGGCGGAAAAGACCTCAGGTTGGAGGCCTTTGCTGATTCCGGCTTCCAGAGTGATAAGGACGATTCCAAGTCCATGTCGGGTTATGTCTTTACCCTCAATGGAGGGGCGGTGTGCTGGAAGAGCTCCAAGCAGGACACCGTTGCTGACTCGACGATGGAAGCGGAGTATATAGCTGCTTGCGATGCCGCAAAAGAAGCAGTCTGGATGAAGAAGTTCCTAACAGAACTTCAGATGGTTCCTACCATTGTTGATCCAATACCTTTGTATTGCGACAACAACGGAGCTATAGCTTTAGCGAAGGAACCAAGGTCCCATCAGAAGTCCAGACACATCTTAAGGCGGTATCACCTGATCAGGGAGATCATTGATCGTCAGGAGATCGAGGTTCGGAGAGTTGCTTCTGAAGAGAACATTGCTGATCCATTCACGAAGGCCCTACCTCAGATTCAGTTCGAGAGGCTACTCGAGATCATCGGTCTACGATATGCCAGTACATGGCCCTAGTGCAAGTGGGAGATTGTTAGTGTTTATGCCCTAGAAGGCCATTACTGTATCATACTAGTTTGTATATTACTTAATGGAAGCTTGGGATATTCACATGTATATAACAGTCTTGCTAAACATGGTAGTATGCTACTTGGTTTTTCTATCTTAATATGTGAGTGTACGTATTGATAGAGCTCTTAGGATCTTGTTTGTCTACCAGCATTGTGATGGCAGTCACACTAATGGGGGCTGGGTAGTCTACAAGCACATCCTTATTCAGGTCCCTGGTCGTTGGATTATCGAGACAGAGCATCGATACTCCGGAGTAGACTAGTGTGTACGCTTCTCATCCCAGTTGGGGAGATGGTCTGTCCCACAGCCGTCAGTACGTCGTACTGGAGATAGTATGCAGGTGCTCGTTAGGTTACGGGTACACCGGACAGGACTCACAGGGAACTGTTGGTTGGTTTGATACCAGTCGTCAGTGAGCAGTTCCCAGGTGACATGAGTACAGCATAGTCCGCAGACTTGACACTACTACTTCGCCTCGAGTGTGTCCCACTGTTCTTAGATTGCTACCCTACCACGGCTCAAAGGAGTCGTGCAAACAGGTAGCAGTTGGGTGCAGTCCCGAGCACTTGGAGGCAGTGGCGGTTAGACAGGATTCGTCCCTCCCGGTATTGGGAGTAGATATCGCGCTGTGTCAGAGAGCCATTACGCAAAGTCCCTGGCCAGGGCAAGCGAGATTTGCTGGTAGGTTCCAGTAGTTTCTCAGGGTGTAATGGGCTTCACTCCGACACGACTTATACCGCTATTAGGGGACTGACGCTTGCCGCCCCCCTAGGCCCGATATGCGATAGTCTTGGACGAACGGACCGGACTGTATGGAGATTGTCACATCAGACTCAGTAGGAGTTCGGATGGGTTTCCTCATCGGCCTTCTTATCGACAACTACCTGGGGACCGTTACGTACAGCTAGTGCCGCTTGCGGTCTGTGGTTAAACTCACTGCCAGCATAGTAGTCGAGTCTCTAGAGTCCCACACAGAGAGTTTCCTACTCCAGGCGAAACGATATAGAGGTCGTATGGTTTTACGACAAAGGGTTCGGACGCGTATGTGTGTTTACACACTTACGTCGTTTGGACAGTTTTTACCAGTCGGCTTTGGTTTAAGCCAGTTACTGGTATCCGGTTATTGGATTTATACAGTCTAAAGTTTTTCCGTATTTTTTACGGATCGGAGGGGCGTTCTCGTAATTACTCGAGAAGCTTCTAGAAGATGGTGACTAAGGAGGGTTATGTGTCATATGCATTGAATGAGATTAGTGAGTCATGAGAGTGATTCATCATAGTCATTAATGCATCATAAATGCTTAATGACTCATGATAATGAATCACCATTAGATATTTATGAAGCAAGCTTATTCATCATTTATTTTCTTTTTCTTGTTAAAAGATAATGCTTCATATATATTATGATAACTTACTATTCTCACTCATAATATTATTCACATTCTCTCTCCTCAAGCTCACTCTCTTCAAAAGACTAATCCTCACCCCTCATGTGTTGAGATCTAGGATTAGTTAGACTAAACAATCCATAACCATCACTCTATCTCAATCTATCTTCTTTGATTAGCAATCCAAGAAGGTTAGTTGCCTCAAGTTTAGAGGCTAAGCTTGGAGTTTTGCTCTCGGGTGGATCGTCTACTACTTCGAGAAGGCCGAGGAGAACAAGGAGTTCGTAAAGACGAAGGAGTTGGTTCATTAGGTATAATCCCTAAACACAGTAGTTTAGAAACACTTTGTGTTTGGTTATTTATAGTTTAGCTTCGATTCAAGCGGTTAGTCGATGTTCGTTCACTAAACAAGTTCGTTTTTGAAAATTCCGCCTCCCCACAAGTATTGGGGTGTAGTACATCGACTTACAAAATTGTCCTAATTACATAATTTTGCAAACTAATTTCATGGTAAATGTTGATAAATGAGATTAAAAAATTTAGTTAAGAGTTGTGAAACCTAATTATGATATTAGATGAACATTGTGGCCACTAGAATTGTTTAAACATCTAGATTTGTACTAAAACGGTTAATTGATGCTTACTAGGTTTTTGGAATAAATCGTTTTGATTAAATTTGAGGTTTTGATGAGTTACAACTTATTTCATATAATATTTAGAGTATCGTGAACGCGCGTTTGGGTTCTAGACTTGGTGGTGGTCACGTATTAGCGACCCTAGTGGTGGTTTTGGCGTTGTTGCGAGCGTGTTTTGTGCACCAAGTGTGCGCGCGTCTAGTTAGTGCGCGAGGTTTACTTGTATCGTTGTTTCCGCGACTATTCGTATATTTATTCTCTTATTTACTTGTGCACGTTTCTAGGAGCGGGTGCAGAGGCGTCGGATGTGGCGCGGAAATGGCAGAGCTGAAATCGGATCAGATTAGCCGAGGCATCCCGGTGAGTAGATGTACACATCTACGGGGGAATCGTCTGGATGGCGCGAGGCGCCCGATAGTCAGGATTTCTAGTAGTGCTTATATTTATATGCATAGTCTTCTAGTCATTCATCTCATTGCATTGCATCATCATAGATATATATGATATTATCTCATAGGTCACTTGCACTATTACTATTGGTTTATGCCGCACGTGCACTATTCATGCGAACACACACGCCATTGGTAATTGATATGTCACGAACACTATAAAACTTGCTTAGAATCGATACCCATGCATTTGCATCATATATGATATGTATACTTGTAGTTGTATATCCATCTCATCAGGATTGGATAAGTTGGATTGCTACTTATATGTATATACTTCATTGCACCATCGTTCATGCATAGCTTCTGGGCGTACTTCGCATGGTATAAACTATCGCATCATAGACATCCATCATCACCAACATGGTTACATATTGTGATTCTTCTCGAGAATTTCAGTATTTATGAGATTTATGGATTTTGGGGAAAACCGCAAGGATTTTATAAACCTATTATCATTTTAAAATAGAAATTGCGGTTTTCTCGTGATATGATGTGAGCGGTGTCCACCGTGTGTTTTCTCGGTTCTTGAGCAGTATCATATACCCGATTCGAGGAGGGGGATGCACCGTCTGCGGATACATGGTGGACCCGGTGCGGTACCTCGGGACAAGAAGATCTCACAGATGACGTTGAGCCCGGCAGGGGAGCACTACCGACCGATTATTTTGACGCGGCGGATTTCCGGAGGATACCGTCGTAGTCGTAAGATTTGATGATATGGGTCGATCCGGACTGACGGAGCCCGAGATATTGAGACATTGAGATATTGAGACATTGAGATATTGGGGTATATATATATATTGTGTCGATACTTGACACGGATTTTCTGTTGATTTTATTGATGATACTTCAGTGTATTGCACAGCGGTTTTTCTAAGATAAGAACAAAGATTTTCTCATACCAAACTTGTTCAGGTTTCGTGTTTGATTATGCATTCATGTTGCATGCATGTTAGTACATCGTATTATATCAATATGCGTAGGTTGAGACGCATTTGCATGCATGCTTACGATAGCCTTATTAGATGTTATTTGCTACTCACGAGTTGGCAACTCACCCCCGTTATGCCACAGCATCTTGCAGGTTTGACCCGTCAGCACAGTAGCGGCGGGCGTACCTTCTCTTTTTGCTTCATTGCATAGATTTGCTGCTTTGCGCATAGGTGGGTTGCGAGGATATTTGTCCCATCATGTATATTATTGTATCTAGTATATTCCATCTACCCTTATATATTTGACTAGACGGTGAGACCCGTGGGACTTATATTTGTGATGTTGGTGTCGATGCTCACTTGAGCCGACGTGCTATTTTCTTATTTCTTGCTTTCAGATGTTTATTATGCACTTTTGATATACATATTGCATGTGGTTGTGATTCCGCCATGGGCGAAGAGCTAGCTCCCGCTTGGGGATGCCTTTATTCTTCATTTTTATGTATTTTCATGTGTTGTACCCGTTTGGAGGCCAGTATTTACAAAGGAGACTGCCGAAATTTTCAGGAAATTTCGATGTTGCTTTTAAAACGATTAATACGACTTAATTGGTTAAAATCGTTTTCTTTACATAAGTTTTCCTTCACTCTATTTCTTTACATGGTTTTGATTTCTGGGCTTTGGCTTACTTAATTACGTACGCCTTGAGACGTTTCGTAATTTAAGTGCCAGTCACGTTCCGTACCCTCGGGTCGTGACAATTCTAATCTGGCGATTATTTGATATCAGTTAGGTTATATGTGGTACAACCGGATTATTGAATCAAGTGTTGATTTGATAATGTGATATACAGATAAATGATATTAGTCGATTATATGTGATATAACCGGATTATTAAATTAAGTGTTGATTTAATAATATGATATATTTTTATATTTGATATAATTATATATTAACTAATATTATAGCTCACTAATTATTTACTTATCTTTATATGTATATTAATATATATATATAATATATATGTATATATATTATATAAAGCATGGTTGGTTTTTCTATTTTGTGAAAATAGAAATAAGGTGGAAAATGAGGAGATAATTGAGGAATGGGGTGAAGCATGGCTTTTATACTTATTTATTCATTTGTTTGCGCTATTGAAGCATGGTGCATTATATGTAATGTTTTATATTCATGCTTCAATAAGTGAGAAAATAAGAGAGCCGTTCTTCATCATTCTTCACTTTAAGTTATTTTCCTCACTTGAGCTTACTCTTGCTCTCTAGCTCTCTTCATCTTCCTCCTCACCTCCTCCAAGCTCAATTCCTCACATGAGTTATGAAACCGTGAGCTTGTGAGAACCCTAGTGAGCAAACAAAACCCCTACTTCACCATCCTACACTTGATTAGCAATTAAATGTAGTGTGTTTACTTCACTAAAGAGTTTAGTGAAGAGATAGCTTGGATTAGCGGGGCTTCGGATGGATCATCTTCGGCACGAAGATCGCAAAGGAAGCTCGATCCAATTTTCAAGTGGAGCCTTGTGGAGTCGTAGGGACTACTACACGGAGCTTGAGAAGAGAAGGACAAGGTTTACAAAGATTGTAGTTTCTTTCACTTGCTATAGTTTTCTTTATATCAAACTAAAACCCTAATCATCTAGTTTAAGATCTTGTTTAGTGTAAATTAGCATCCCGAAATTTTTTAAATTGGCATGCTTGATACTAGTAAAACCCAATAGCGGTGGTAATAAAACACTTTCATGGTATCATAGCCAAAGCTAAAGATTATACGATGTAGTTAGAATTACGAAAACAAAACAACTCCGAAACCGAAACCCAAAACACGAAGTTTCTGTAAATTTCAAAATGGTCTCTGAAATTTTTTTAAACAAGTGCAGAATGTTACATGTGATGTAACTAGAACACCAGAGAAAAACGAGCACAAAACTTGGAAGTTTGGCATGCGAGAATGCCAATATAGCCGGCGACGCCTGTTCTATAGTAATGATTTTGGCTCGTTTTTGTTTGGTGTTCTGTGGTGTTGAGTTTAGGGTTTCATGGTTATGTTTGATTAGCCCAGTTTGCATGTGATGTTAACTTTTGTTAAGGGGCTAATTCGGAGTGTTTCGTAGTCGTAATTTTTATATCGTTTCGGGTTTAAGTTTGATATGTGATACAGTAGTTGGAATCCACATTAAATTAGTTTTATGAAAACTAGTTTGTTTGTAAATCTAGCATGTTAGTCTGTATTGATCGATTGCCATGAAGTTTCGATTCGGATCGAAACTCCGTCGCAATCGCGTATCGTACGCGAATACTCGCAAGATAACTTTATTAGGTAACCACGCCCCATAGCCCCGACCAAGTGACTTTAGGAGAACCTCGTTGCCAAAAGCATCCACTCGGGTGCTCGCGGCCACGGTGTTCCGTCTAAGTGCACTTGGTCGACGGCATCGGGAATGCGGCCATCTACTAAAGTTCCCGATGAGTATTCGATCGGGTAGTCGGGAATCTTGTTGAATTACCCGACTAAGTTATTGAAAAGTGTTTTCGAATTGAAACTAAAATGCAAGGTTTATAGGTTAGGCATGAAATTCGGAATATGAGATATTCCGGGTTTATGATGTCTAAGGAAATGCGGATTCTAATTATTATAGTTTTTTATTTATTTTCTGCTACCGTAGGTGTAATATGTGGGGTATCCCAAATCTCATTGCTATATGTCAACGGAATTTGGGATACGTATATTTAGTTACGTTGATGACATGTGATGTTATGTGTTGCTGAAATATGTTATATTGGATCGTCGTGAATGAATAGCCGAGGGTTTTTGCGTGAGATAAGTATTTTCAATTTTCATTCATATAAAATTTGTATGTAATATTCTTTTATTGGGACACTTCCGTGTTGAGGATGATGTCACCATTGATGTATATTATTTACTTTTCCGCATTAGGATAGACCCAAGGCGGGGAGCACAAGTAATCGAGTTCTAGAGTCCAATGGAAAACCATCTCGACGAGTCGAGACCGGGTATCCTAACTCTAGAATTGGTAGGGTTGCTTTCCGCTCTCATAGGGGTCTAGGGATGTGGGTTTGGCTATTCATCACGACCGTGGAATCCGTGTATTTCATTACTGGCTTAATTTAAAACACGGACCTCCTAGTATATCCTATATTTCATAGGTTTGCTTTTGCTGCTAAAGTTCTGTGATGTGATCATATAACTGCGTGAGACGAATGCTATATATATATATATATAAACATTACTTATGTTTTGCACCCGCGCTAGTCCAGCCCCCGCTCTGCCGTTAGTTAAGTAACCTAACGGTGCATGACGGGGCCCCATGGTGAATGCGGATGGCATAAGCGTACGTTCTATTTTCGTTTTTTTTTTTTATGATGTTTAGGGAAACATAAATGATGGGACTTCATTAATGAAAAGAAAAAAAACCTAAAGATGTAGAATCAAAATTTTCAAAAAGGTAGCTTTAGTTCTTGCTTTGCATAGTGGTATTCCTTGATGAATATCCGGCACCTCATTCGATGAGGAAAGAGCCGAGATCGCTTCACCGGGAGTGACCTCTTTAGCAAAACTAGCAAATGCTACAACCCACTCGGTTTTGTTTTAATAGCTTCCCTAGTTCTTGCTTTGCATAGTGGTATTCCTTGATGAATATCTAGCACCTCATTCGACGAGGAAAGAGCCGAGATCCCTTCACCGGGAGTGACCTCTTTAGCAAAAGCTACAAAAAAGCACCCCTTTTTCAAATCACTAGATTCTACAACGATATCAAGTTCATTACGTTAAAGGTTTTCTTCAAAACCAATCGTAGCCCTCCGTCATTTCAGATAAGTACTATTTAGTATTTGTGCTGCATTTGTTGACCATAGTCAAAGCGTAGTGTGTGGTAGCTGATTGGTGCTTATCTGTCGTATATGATGCAATTGGATTAGGGTAGTCGTACGGCCTTGTTGGCCATAATTAAGGTCGTGCGGGTGGGTTTAATTCAATCACGAAACGACGAGTTGAACTTAGCTAGCGCTTATGATTTGTTGACCATAGTTAAGATCATAAGTCGCTAGGAGTAAAAACGGATATTGGGTATTTCAAGTGTTGAAATTTGTAATGAGATTGCATACCTTCTATGAGATAGTTGGATCCCGATACCCACTGCAAGTAAGAGTTACTCATGAGAGAGTTTTCCACTTTACAATTAGCCAAACCAGTAGGTGTCAACGGGGTTATGCCCCTGCGGAAACAAGGTTATTTAATTAGTTCCATGCGAAAGCATGGGGAGACTCCCTCGGAGTACCAATACCTGTCTAGCTGACCGATTGGCAAACTTGTATAGTGTAATTAATCCCGGCTAATCTTACCTTTTATGGTATGAAGAAAGATTTGATAAAAACAGTGGGAGCCATTCTGATTAGATAAGATAATAACCAATCTAATCTTGTAAATACCGCACGCTAATGTGTTTCCTTCTCTCTCCAGTAGAGACCAATGACAGCTTTAATCAAGATAATAATATGGATGTATTGACCGAACCCGCTTATTATACTGAGCTGGGAAACGTTGGTTGCGTTTTTTTTATGATTGTCATAAGTCTGAGCAAAGAATAGGGGAATATCAGGATTCACACGCCACCCAAACGAAGAATAAGCATGTTGATACATCGTCTTCGGGTGTGTTCGTAACCGAGAACTGTTTCTCAGTTTGCTCTACGTCCTAAGTATTGGATACCGGATCAGGATCCCACGTATTTAATTTGTTATATGGGCTAAAGAGAGGTAGAGAAATAGGAAAGGGTGATATGTCTCTAAAAGTAGGGAATGGAGCAATTGTTGCAGCCAAAACAGTTGGCGAATATCACCTTGTATTACCAAATGGTAATGCATTGATTCTAAACGACTGTTATTACGTACCAAATGTGATGTGCAATATTATATCAGTTTCTTTGTTGCATAAAAAAGAATATAACTTCGCATTAGAGGATAATGTTATGAACATTTTCCTAAATCAAGTGTTGATTGGGTTTGGTACGTTATGTAACGGTATATATTCTCAAAATCAAACGACGGTTCTAAACGTATAGAACACACATAAGAGCAAAAGTTCAGAAATGAACGAAACCTTCTTGTGGCATTATAGACTAGGTCATATCAATGCGACAAGACTGGCTAAGTTACATAAAGATGCATATTTGAATCAGTTTGAATTTACATCTTATGAAACTTGTCAGTCATGTCTCAAAGGCAAAATGACCATAACTCCATTTATTGGACACGGAGAAAGAGCTACTGAACTCTTGGGACCAATACATAGTGATGTATGTGGTCCTATGTCTATACATGCCAGGAATGGTTCCTCGTACTTTATTACATTCACCTATGATCTCTCAAGATACGGACATGTGTTCTTGATGAAACACAAATCTAAATCTTTTGAGAAATTCAAGGAATATAAGTACGAAGTTGAAAACCGGACGGGTAAAAGTATTAAAGTCCTACGGTCTGATCGGGGGGGGAGAACATTTGAGCACGGAATTCCGAGACTACTTAAAAGAGAATGAGATTCTCTCTCAGCTTACTCCTCCGTATACACCACAGCACAATGGAGTTTCGGAGCGCAGAAATCACACCCTATTAGATATAGTGCGCTCTATGATGAGTAATGCTGAGTTGCCTATTTCCTTTTGGGGTTATGCACTTGAGACTGCTGCATACCTATTGAATAGGGTTCCGACCAAATCCGTGCCTACCACTCCATATGAGATATGGAATGAGAAGAGACCATCTATTAAACGAGTTAAAATATGGGGTTGTCCGGCCTATGTTAAAAAGTAGAATCCGGACAAGCTCGAGGCAAGGTCTATTTTGTGCAAGTTTGCAGGATATCCAAAGGATTCATATGGTTATATTTTATACCACACTGAGGAACAAAATGTATTTGTTTCTCAATATGCCACCTTTTTAGAAAAGAAATTTCTTGTGAAAGAAATTAATAGCAATGAGGTAGAACTGGAAGAAGTTCCAGTTACACAAACTATAACTGACAATTTGGTAGAACCGGAGGATTCAATAGTCATTGACGAACCCCAGCCACTCCGCGGATCTAGTAGGGTTCCTCATCCACCGGAGAGATACTACGGTTTTCTCGTCCACAGTGGGAACGAGGATTGCATCATGGAAGATGATGACCCAACTAGTTTCGAGCAGGCCATCACAAGTGGAGACTCTATGAAATGGCTGGATGCTATGCGATCTGAGATGGAATCCATGTCCACCAACAAAGTATGGACTTTGGAAGTTAGTCCTGAAGGGGTAAAACCCATCGGGAGCAAGTGGATCTTTAAGAAGAAACTTAGTGTAGATGGAAAAGTTGAGACTTTCAAAGCTAGACTTGTAGCAAAAGGTTTTCGTCAACGACCAGGTGTCGACTATGATGAAACATTTTTTCCTGTCGCTATGCTTAAGTCCATCAGGATCCTACTTACCGTTGCTGCATATCATGACTACGAAATCTGGCAGATGAACGTCAAGACCGCTTTTCTAAATGGTGATTTAGAAGAGAGCGTGTACATGACACAGCCAGAGGGCTTCATAGACAGTGGGAGGAGCGGAAGCGTGTGCAAGCTGCTTAAATCAATCTACGGGTTAAACCAGGCAACGCGGAGCTGGAACATTTGTTTTGATGAAGCTATCAAAGAGTTTGACTTCATCAAAAATGTAGATGAAGCTTGTATATATAAAAAGGTTGTAGAGAGTAAGGTTGTCTTCCTCGTATTGTACGTGGATGACATACTCTTGATAGGAAACGATGTTTCTATGCTACACTCGGTCAAACTTTTCTTATCACATAAGTTTTCCATGAAAGATCTAGGTGATGCCTCCTACATCCTGGGGATAAAGATCTATAGAGATGGATCTAAACGGATGTTTGGATTGTCCCAATCTAGATACATTGACACCATACTAAAGAGGTTTAGTATAGAAGATTCTAAGCGTGATAATTTACCCGCTTGTTCAGGAATCACTCTCTCCAAAGAAATGTCTCCCAAGACTGATTTGGAGAGGGCTCGCATGCAAGGGATACCCTATGCTTCGGCAGTCGGGTCAATCATAGATGCGATGTTGTGTACCAGACTGGATGTAGCTTACTCGCTAGGTGTAGGGAGTAGATATCAATCAGATTCTGGGGAGAAACACTGGACAGCTGTGAAGAACATTCTTAAGTACTTGAGAAGGACTAAAGAAATGTTCTTGGTGTATGGTTACGGTGAACTCTAAGTAGAGTCCTTTACCGATTCGAGCTTCCAGAGTGATAAGGACGACAGTAAGTCGGTCTCGGATTTTGTTTTCACCCTCAATGGAAGGGCGGTATGTTGGAAGAGTTCCAAGCAAGATACCGTAGCAGACTCGACGATGGAGGCTGAATACATCGCTGCCAACGATACTGCCAAAAAGGCTGTCTGGATGAAGAAGTCCATTGCTGAACTTGGTGTGGTTTCATCCATTGAGCATCCAATACATGTGTATTGTGATAACAATGGAGTTGTGGCTTTAGCCAAGGAACCCCGGTCCCATCAGAGATCCAGACATATTCTTATGCGGTATCACCTGTTCCGGGAGATGGTAGATCGACGGGAGATCGAGGTCAGGAAAGTTGATATGAAGGACAACGTAGCGGATCCACTCACGAAGGCCCTCCCCAGACGCAGTTCGAGAGACTATTTGGGATGTTGGGTATGAGATACTACAACAACTGGCCTTAGTGCAAGTGGGAGATTGTTAGGGATATGTATGCCCTAGAGGCCATTATTGTACATTGATGTACATTATAGTGGATGCTTGGACATATATATCGAGGACTTTCATGCTCGACATGATAGTATACTATATGGTTGCTCTTTATCTGAACATGTACACTTGTATTATTATACCGTCTCTCATATACATGTTGATAAAGCCCTTAGAATGTTGGCTAGACTACCAGGACTATAATGCGGATCATACTACTGGGACCTGGATAGTCCACAAGCACATCCTTCAATTGTTCCTAATCAAGGGAATATCGAGACAGGGCATCGATATTCCAGAGTAGACTAGTGTGTACGTTTCTTGACCCTGTAGGGGGCGATGGTTGATCTCATATCCATTGGTGTTTGACATCAAAGATTGTACACATGTGCTCATTAGAGAATGGGTACAGCGAACAGGACTCGCTGAGAACTCCTAGATGGTACTATACCTATCGTCATATAGCAGTTCTATGGTGACACTGGTACAGGTTAGGTTGTACACCTGAGATCATCATAGAGTCTTGTGTGGTTCCCACTGTGCTTTGATTTCCTCCCTACCACGGCTCAAAGGAGTCATGCAAACAGATGGATTTTGGGTACAGTCCCGAGTCACATGGAGGAAATGAGCGATAGGAGGGATTTCGTCTCTCCCGGTATAGGGAGTTGATGTTGCGCTATGCTCGATTGGCTATAACAGAAAGTTCTTGGCCAGGGCTGTTGATGAGATTTTCTGGTAAGAGTTATCAGTAATTTCTCGTACCGTTATAAGCCACACATCGGCATGACTTATCAACTTATTAGGGTCTAACGATTCCACCTCCAGACTCGATATGCGACATATCAGACGAATAAACCGGACTGTACGGTAAGTATTACTTATAGGCTTCATGAGATTTTGGACAAGCTTGCTTGTTGATTTTCTAATCGCTCAATACCTGGATAGCTGTTACGTCCAGCTAGTACCGCTGACGGCTTGTGGGTGACCGATGTGGTCATCACCTGCTGCTGGCGTATTGACGAGTCTTTAGAGTCCCACACAGAAGTTTCCTAGTTCAAGCGAAACGAAGTAGGGCACATATGTTGATATGTGTGAGGGCCTGATTAAATACAAGTATGTGATACCGTATTCTAATCTGGTGGTTATTTGATATCAGTTGGTTATATGTGATATAACCGGATTATTGAATCAAGTGTTGATTTGATAATGTGATATACAGATAAATGATATTAGTCGGTTATATGTGATATAACCGGATTATTAAATTAAGTGTTGATTTAATAATATGATATATTTTTATATTTGATATAATTATATATTAACTAATATTATAGCTCACTAATTATTTACTTATCTTTATATGTATATTAATATATATATATGTGATATATATGTATATATATTATATAAAGCATGGTTGGTTTTTCTATTTTGTGAAAATAGAAATGAGATGGAAAATGAGGAGATAATTGAGGAATGGGGTGAAACATGGCTTTTATACTTGTTTATTCATTTGTTTGCGCTATTGAAGCATGGTGCATTATATGTAATGTTTTATATTCATGCTTCAATAAGTGAGAAAAATAAGAGAGCAATTCTTCATCATTCTTCACTTTACTTGAGTTATTTTCCTCACTTGAGCTTACTCTTGCTCTCTAGTTCTCTTCATCTTTCTCATCACCTCCTCCAAGCCCAATCTCTCACATGAGTTGTGAAACCTTGAGCTTATGAGAACCCTAGTGAGCAAACAAAACCTTACTTCACCATCCTACACTTGATTAGCAATTAAATGAAGTGTGTTTACTTCACTAAAGAGTTTAGTGAAGAGGTAGCTTGGATTAGCGGAGCTTCGGATGGATCATCTTCGGCATGAAGATCGCAAAGGAAGCTCGATCCAATTTTCAAGTGGTGCCTTGTGGAGTCGTAGGGACTACTACACGGAGCTTGTGAAGAGAAGGGCAAGGTCTACAAAGGTTGTAGTTTCTTTCACTTGCTATAGTTTTTCTTTATATCAAACTAAAATCCTAATCATCTAGTTTAAGATATTGTTTAGTGTTAATTAGCACCCCGAAATTTCTTAAATTGGCATGCTTGATGCTAGTAAAACCCAGTGGTGGTGGTAATAAAACACTTTCAACAAGTGTCCAACAATACTTTCAAGTTCGTTGTACAAAAAAACCATGCGGTTTGATTTGTAAAGTTATTTTGTGATTAGCGGGTCATGTGACCCCATATTTGATTGATTCTTGTAGTTTTATCCTAAATTATCCATTCTAA
The DNA here is from genome assembly GCA_030015575.1 of Agapanthus africanus. NCBI lineage: Eukaryota > Viridiplantae > Streptophyta > Magnoliopsida > Asparagales > Amaryllidaceae > Agapanthus > Agapanthus africanus. The sequence continues at coordinate 652,348,061 of JASDDO010000019.1, read as the reverse complement.
TCTCATTATATCAGCTTTTTTTTCGAATTTTGATTCAATGTCAACTTGAAGCTTCTTCCCCGAATTCTCAATCCTAAAGTTTTGTTCTCCAAATTAGGAAAATTGCACACTAAAAGGCACTAAGAGTATGGTTTACCTTCAACGCGTCTAGAGGGTCCGTATTTTTATTAAAGTAACCGGTTAATTTAGTCGATTTTTGTAATAAATAAACGCAGGGGTTTTCTGTGTGATGAAATAAAAGTTCGGGGGGGTTTCGTGATGAATTTAAACTACATGGTGGATTTGAAAAACTCAAGTAAACCTTAAGGTGGTTTCTATAAAAAAAAAAGCCATACAAATATACCTACAAATGTCGAAATGTCGAAAACACATGGTGTATCACAATTTAAGTAAGATGTCCTGTTTGCAATAGTCTTGGTACTTTGAACAGGCATAAGTCGTGGCATGGAATAAAACACTGATTTACTTGAGTATTAATCAGCTCACTACATGTATCAATATATTAATTATATGGAGCAAGTGAAATGAGGTTGCACGGTGAACAGAATATTAACTCGGGCCGGTAATATTGATGCAATAGAAATTACTTAGTTGATGTTGTCGTAAGCAAATGGTAACATTGTATATTTCTGTAAGGCTACAACTCTTATACTTGAGAGAAATGTGCTCATAATAATGAGGGGGAAAACCATGGAGTCTAGATTGAACTCATGATAATAAAGGATTTAAGTAGGATTCAATTAAGAAAGTTTTTCAATTTCCAACAGGAAAACAGCACAGAAGGATCCATATAAGTTTATGTAGTTGCAAGGTGATAATCCAGATATCTAGACTAGAGTATGAACATATGGCACGACGAAAGGGTTACAAGTCTTTTTCTACGCCACATTTGTAGCTTTGTCCGGTACCAAGAAGTGTGGTTTGAATTTAGGGCATATGATTGTGACATGAGTTGCAACAATTAGAAAATACAGTTTTATAAAAAGTTTTAAGCTTTAATACAGGAATGATGATACTATTCAAATTTGTAAATTAACACAAGTGAAATTAAAGACAAACTACAAATAGGGCTTCAAGCCAAAAATGTATCACGTTAAGAATGACATCTTAGGAATATGTATGCCCTAGAGGCCATTATTGTATATTATAGTGAATGCTTGGACATATATATATAGGACTTTCTTGCTCGACATGATAGTATGCTATCGGGTTGCTCTTTATCTTAACATGTACACATGTTGATAGCCCTTAGGATGTTAGCTTGACTACCAGAACTATGATGCAGATCATACTAGTGGGACTTGTGTAGTCCACAAGCACATCCTTTAAACAGTTCCTAGTCGAGAGAGTATCGAGACAATGCATCGACATTCTAGAGTAGACTAGTGTGTACGTTTCTTGACCTTGTATGGGGCGATGGTTGATCCCACATTCATTGGTGTTTGACATCAAAGATTGTATGCATGTGCTCATTAGAGAATGGGTACACTGAACAGGACTCGCTGAGAACTCCTAGATGGTACTATACCTATCGTCAGATAGCAGTTCTCTGGTGACACTTGTACAGGTTAATCTGTAGACCCGAAATCGTCATAGAGTCTTATGTGGTTCCCACTGTGCTTTGATTTCCTCCCTACCACGGCTCGAAGGGGTCATGCAAACAGGTGGATTTTGGGTACAGTTCCGAGTCACATGGAGGCAATGAGCGATAGAAGGGGTTTCGTCTCTCCTGGTATAGAGAGTTGATGTTACGCTATGCTCGATTGGCAATAACAGCAAGTCCCTGATCAGGGCTGATGAGATTTACTGCTAAGTGTTATCGGTAGTTTCTCGAACGGTTATAGGCCACACATCAGCATGACTTATCAAGTTACTGGGGTCTGACGATTCCACCCCTAGACTCGATATGCAACATTTCAGACGAAGAGACCGGACTATACGGTAAGTGTTGCTTATAGACTTCACGAGAGTTTGAACAAGTTTGCTTGTTGATCTTCTATTCGTTCAATACCTAGATAGCCATTACGTCTAGCTAGTACCGCTGACGGCTTGTGGGTATCTGATATGATCAATACCTACTGCTGGCGTATTGATGGGTCTTTAGAGTCCCAAACAAAGGTTTCCTAACTCAAGCGAAACGAAGTAGGGCACATACGGTGATATATGCGGATGCTTGATTAAATATGAGTATGTAATACCGTATTCAAATCTTACGATAATTGATATCGGTTAGGTTATATATGATATACCGGATTGTTGAATCAAGTGTTGATACAATGATATGTTATATGTATATATATTTGATATTGACCAATTATATATGATATGACCGTATTATTGAATCGAGTGTTGATTTGATATAGTATATTGAATGTTGTCGGTTATATGTGATATGACCGGGTTATTGAATCAAGTGTTGATTTGATAATTTGATATACATATAAATGAAATTAGTCGGTTATTTATGATATAACGAGATAATTGAATCAAGTGTTGATTTAATAATTTGTTATATATTTATATTTGATATATTTATATATTACCTAATATTAATGCTCACTAATGATATTCTTCTCTTCTCTTTATATATATAATTGTATGTATATATATATATGATATATATATATTTATTTATATATATAATACTATTGTGTCATGGTGGATGATACATAGAACATGGGTGTATGAGACTCACACCAAGACTTAAGATAATTTTATAACCTATTTAATTGTATAAGCATGTAGAAGTTATGACTCATCCCACTTATTTTGTTTTACTCTAAGATATTTTTTAACCCCATCTTTATCTTTAACTCATGGTTGACACTCTCTCATAATTCCATCACAACGCTAACTCACCCAAGTTCACTTCTTCCTCTCTAGTTTTTCTTGAGTTGGAAAATAAAAAGAGAAATTGATTTCTAAAGTGAGCAAAAATCCTACTTCATCAATCTGCACTCATCTAGCCCATTAGTTTAGGTTGTTAGCTTCACTAATACTTGATTGGTGAAGCATTAGCTTGAGTTAGAGAGACTTCAAGATGGATCATTTTCGGCTTTGAAGACATCAAAGCAAGCTCGATCTTTTCTTCAAGTGGAGCCAAGAAAAGTTCTGGGGACTACTACTTGGAGCTAAGGGACTACTACTTGGAGCAATAGAAGTGAAGGACTTGGTCTACAAAGGTTGTAATCCCCTTCACTTAGTTATAGAACTATTTTGCTTGTATAAAACCCCAATTCTCTAGTTCGATTCTAGGTTAGTGTAGCTTAGACCTCTAGATTTTTTTAAATTGCATACTTGATGCATGTGGAAACCTAGTAGAGGTGCTAAGACACACTTTCAAGACAATAACTCGTAGTTAGAACTGATGAGAACCAAAAAGAGAGGAACCCGGGTGTTTGGGGTTGTCTAGCATCTAAAATCTAAAGTAAAGTTTAGACTTGAATTCTCGCTTAGGAATATTATCTAGAACACTGCAACAGGTGTAAAAGTGTCCAAGGGTCCTAAAGTGCCTGAAAGCTAATTTTCAAAGTAGAATACGAGAACAGATACGTGCAAGTGCATGCCTGTGTAGACAGATACGTTTTCTTGGTTCCATATTAAATAGAGTAATATGCCTACTTGTCTATACTAGCATGACATAATTTTTTATTTTATTTGGGGGGAGGGACCTTCACACAAGTTTGGATGGTTTGGAAGGCCATGGGGTAAATAAACAAGTGGCTACCACCTAAGGCCTATGAAGCACAGAAACGGGTACGAGTATCCGATACGATGCAGTACGGATACGCTGAAACGTATTTTTCAAAAAACCTAGGATACGGGATACGTTTTTATATTTAATTTTTCTAACTATATGTGTGTGTTTATTTTTAATATATACATAAATATATAAATAAATAGAATGGCAAGATCACATCACATATATTCCGTCTACACTTTAGCATACTATTCTAAGAAAGCAATTGCAGCTTTCTCATTTATCATGTTCTATTTATCAACTCGCGTGCGATCTTCGATAGGGTCTCAGATCTAAGAGGGACGCAGGACTAGTCCTAAAAAATTTCGATATTTTAAAAACCCTATAGGTATCGAAGTTAAAAATAAAAGTAGACTTGAAAAATAACCATCATGAATCAGGCAAGATATCTAATTCGCAAATCGAGAAGTATCCTAAATTTTCCAGATATTTTTTGATTTATTTAAATAAAAAATAGAAGATTCACGTTTCCAAGTCGCATTTCTGTAGGTTTCCGAGAGTATCGGTGTCCGATACGCATTTGGAGACGATTCGTGAGGCTATTTGGAGTATATGTGCTTCATACCTTTGTACTTCATAGCTTGAGGCACAATGTGAAGATGTGAATCCAAGTAATTTAAGTCACTCTTTTTGTTCCTATTCTTAAAGTAATCCACAAACAAATCATACACATTAACTAATAGCATGTACTGCAAGGTTACATACAGCGTTTTAAAAGGTGGCCGTCTAAACGCGTAAAAGAGCTATGTCGCACTGCATTATACCGCTTAGTCAGAAATTATGCTTACGCTTGTAATTTTGTGGGTATACTCTTTTTATTTGTTAATTGAAGTGTAATATATAATAATTTGGAGTTGTTTTAACACTATTAAATGCCGACGGCCACTATGAGGGCCTTCCACCATCGATTTCGAGGGCCGTGAGGGCTAGCGATTATCGTTGGCTTCTAAATTCTCCAAGTCGATTTCGAACCAAGATCTCCACTTCGATTTTCACTTTAAACTTTGATCTAGTCTTTACCTTTGATTTTCAACTTCAAACTCCTCTTCGATTTCAAGCTTCAATCACGCCAACACCACCTTCAAGTTTCAACTGCTCCTTCGAGTTTCGAGTCTTTTGACAACAATGGGTTTTTTTTTGTCTTTTCATTTTTTTGCTTTTTTGGACTTAAAATTAGAGATAGCTTAGACAATTAATTAATTATTTGATTATTTTTTTTGGATCGTTGAAAAATTGGCGGAATTTACATCATTTATGGCTTGCATTTAATTGTTAACACCTTTGAAAATACTTATTTAGGCTGCTTTTATAAGCGAAAAAGAAACCAAAGTAGTTAACAATCAAATTAGAATCAATGTTTAACAAATAAGCTTAAGAAAATAACAAAATTAACTCAAAATACACATTAATTGATGTCAATGCGGCCTGGACAGCCGCCTAGGTGGCGTCTATACACCCAGGCCGTTTGGCCGGATCACTTTTTTTGCCGCTTTTTAATCACTGGTTAGATATATAAAAACAAGTTAATTTATAAAGTAATATAGAGATCACAACATCCTTGCACCCTCAAGGAGGGTTATAGAAACTCTGCACAATGCACACACTAACAAATTACTAGTAACAAATAACGTCATTAGAAAATTACAAATTAAATTTCGTAACTCATAAGCTCATTACCTATATGTCAAAATCCATAAATCACTGAATTCAATCCAAATAAAAAATAAAAAGTCCAAAATCACATATGAACCAAAGTAAATACCACAGTCTATGCGCTGTGAAGACGTGTACAAATTCGCTAGGGGTGCACTTAGGCATGTGATTCAAGGCATCATGCATTTCTGCCCCATGCTGGGCCAACACCCCGGAGACACCTAAACCTTGGGACATTCATTAGCAGGCCCAAGACATGAATTTTTGCACTTTATTTTTTAAAAGAACATTCCTGGTCACAGTTATTTCCTTTTGCTTACATTAGCTGTGTCAATTTGTTCATATAGCCAACCCCAAAAAATTGGGATGAAGGCTTGATGTTGTTGTGGCTGTGTCAATTTCAGAGACACAGGTGTTCAACTGTGGCGGCATGCCCCGGTATGACAGTTTTTTTCTTTATGAAATGGGGATCCATGAATAATATTCTTATCTAGTATTATCAACAAAGTACCATTTTTTAAATCAAGTGTGAAAAGCATGTTTATTGTGGAATTTTAATCAGGCTAAATTAACTTCATCGAAATCTTTGGATATTTTTGAGCAATCTAGCAAACAATCTCTTGCATAACATCAATTGCCCAACCCATAGTAGATCAGCGTTCCCAGAAAACAAATGCACTATTTAAAGTTTATCCAAATTCAAACCTCGGAAGTTTGTGCAAAGAAACAAAGCTTTAAAAGACAAAATTTTCAGTTACAGAAGTAAACATGTCCACGGTAAAGATGAAATATTTGCTGAGGATTAAGGATGAAATTGAGGATAGATGCCTCGATGAAATTGACCTTATTTTAAATATATTAGTAATGCTAAAACTTGATACCTAACATATATCAAAGAATCTTGATAACAGCTCAAGCAGAATAATTGCATTTATACTGTGTTAAAAAGACAAATAGCTAGGGTAATATGTTGTGTTCACTCTTGGCTTTACCTGAGCTCTAGAGTGTTGACTAATTCCTAATGGCAAATCTGTCCCCTCTCTCTAGCATTGTCACCCCAATTTATGAGAATTTGACGGATGCAAACCCTTCTCTTGTCCATAGTTTTCTCAGCTAGGAACTGGCACTAATTGGGTGGAAGATCAATGACCCATAGCCGATCCCATTTGGGAAGACTTAGATCAAGCAGACACTTCAAGACATTTATACAAAAATTACTAGTGTACGATAAGCATCAGAACATCACTGTTGCTAGATGCGTTCATGTAATTGTTATCAACTTAATCAGATTATTGAATTATCAAATAATTCATGTAAGCAAGAAGCAGACTATATCAATTAGTCCTGGTAATAAAGATGATAAAAATTACCTTTTGTTTCTTCAACCTCTCATTCTCTTCCTCAAGGCGGGAGACCTTATTCTCCAGCTCATTGGTATAAGCCTACAAAATCGGAATAGAAAGAACTATAAAGAACAAGCTTTGTTTTCTCAAGAAATATATAAGAACAAGCATTTATCCCAAACTTCTGGAAATGGCTAACATGAATCCTTTTATTACATTTAAGGGTCATATCCTTTTAATCAAATTGACAACTAATACATACTCTTTAAAGACACCCAACCATCACCTACGAATTTTGACCCATAATGCAGTCTTATATACATTATAGATTCTATCAAAATTTTCCTTCAAATCTTTCAGTACCATCATGCAATACTCGACAATAACCCTCATTTCAAAGAATAGGAACCAAACCCAAATAACAGTAAACATAAGACAGAAAAATAGATCATCAACCCACACCTGTTTCCTAGCTCTAGAACGAGCAGCAGACTCCCGATTCTTAATCATTCTCTTCTGCCTCCTCTCTACCAACTTATCCGCCACGTCACTTGAAGCTCCTCGTTTACGCCCTGGCGTTTGTGGGTCTGACATCGCCGACGAGAGGCTCATTTGATGATATGGGTTCATACCGGGCATCTGTTGATACTGATTCAACCAATGTGATCCTTGACCCGGATCACTCTCAATAAGATCATTCATGTTCATATTCGATCCCTCGGGCACAACCCCAGCCTTCGCTAAAAAATCTTCCAATGTCATTTCCCCGAAAGTCAGCTGCCTCTCATCACCCAACCTCACATCGTCGTTACTCCCCTTGTTATTATGGCCTAGTTGAATGTCTCTCCAAACTTCATCCACTGTCTTATCTCTCAAAGCTCGAGGCATTGTAATGCTTCCTTGTCTCTGAAGGCCGGAACTAGAAGCGTAGTGATCGGTGGGCCCGTCAACTTCCTGGTTGGCGTCTAGGCCCTTGAGGAGCTCTTCAAGGTTCATACTTTGCAAGGGCTCACCTAGATGGTTCTGTACCTCATTTAAAGTGAGACTATATAGAGAGCCTTGCCGGGCTAAGCTTTGAATTTGGATTCTTTGGCCGAGACCTCCGCCGCCGCCTTGGGAAGCCATTGTTTGAATCCCCATTCACTGATTTTATTTTTCACTCAATCTTCAAAAAACACAAGTAAACCCCAAATGATGAAATTTAGGCTGTGACATTTTATGTACTTTCTTAAAATAGAAATCAAATGCCATATGTAATTATAACTATAAGGAAAGAGAATCCATCAAAAAAAATAAAACCACAAAACTATAAAGAGAAAAGGCTGAATAAGATAAATTCAAATCAAACACAAGAACCCATTTCTACCAACAAAAAGAAAGAAAACACAAAAGTGGGGGAAAAAAGCAATCTCAAATCATAAAGCAAAACAATTTGCAAATAGAAAATGGCACTTGCTATTAAAAAGGGATTCCCAAAAAAATAAATCACAGCAATTATTTCAAGGTTTCATCATCAATTCCAATAATAAAAATTATCCCAAATTCCACTAGGGTGTGATTCAGATCACATGAAGAACAAAGGTCTTTTAATACAGGAACAATCCCATCAGTGAGAGAGAATCAATCCTAGAGATAGAAAAAGCAAGCATACCCAACAAAACCCAGAAGCCAAAATGTGATCTTTATGACAATGGGTTCCCCTAAAGGGGGCTCTCTAAGAACAGAATCCAATATAGTCCTTAGATCCTTTTTCCTTTTCTTTTGGCTTTAATTTTCACAGCAAGCTTCAATCCAAACAAAAATAATAATAACAGATAAAAATTTGGTACCTTTTAAATTGATGGATCTCCAAAAATAATAAATCAGGAGGAATTGGGCATGGTTTGAGAGAGTAGGGACAAGTGAGGAGAAGGTGGCAGACCCAAACTTGTTTTGAGGTAAGGCTCTGTTTTGGTTTGGGACAAGTTAATCATACAGGGTAAATTGTTGAAAAAAAACCCAGCCCAGGAAAAGGAGACACGTTAAAACACCCCGTGCCCATCATTTTTTCCCTCACAGGCTCACTCACCATCATTTTTTGGTATTTTAGTATATCCCAAAAATATCCTTCTTCTCACAGACCATTCTTTAAAAAAACACATTTTTCTCTTTTTCTTCTCTCTCTCACCTCTTTTGTTCCCTCCCCGTTACCGTCATCGCCAAGGACGGTTCTCGCTGCCTTCTCATCGTCGCTTTCTCCTCTCCTGTCTCGATCGCTATCTACGACCGTGATCCATCATCATCTTCTCTCCACTCTTCGATCCTTCTGCCTTCGTGTCACGACCCGAAAGCGGCATGTGACCGGCACTTCTTAGATCACGTGACGTCTAAAAATGTCGACGCGGTCCAAGTAAGCCAAAAACTCGGAATCTAAATCTTTTTAAGAAGATAGCGGAGGTGAAGTTTTAAAAAAAGTTATAAATGGGATCAAGTTTCTTTTTAAGATATAAGCAAGTTTGTTTGAAAACGCCTATGTAGTTTGAAAATCGGGCAGCACCTCCTTTGTAAATTTTGAATAAAACCGCATACAAAGCATAATATATATAAAATATCCCAACTAAAGCTAGCTTTTACGTCCAAACAGCGGAGTAACCACGCAGATAATATACGACGCTCAAGGCAAAGAAATAGAAAGCGAAATATAACCAACAAAAAAATAAAGTCGACTCCAAACTAGTGTGACGCCCAAAAACACATAAACATCTAAATCTCGCTTCTAAGTCCACAAATATACAAGTTTTAGTCGATGGGGTTTTTAAATAGATTCAAAAGAAAATACATATACAATGGGTGGTTACGATCCAACATATAACCCACCTACCAAACCATCACCGAAGTAAGAAATGTGCCAGCAAGACGCTGCTGATCCAAGCGGTCAATCCTGCAAGAAACTGGGGCACAACGGGGGTGACTTGCCAACTCAGTGAATAAAAGTATATCACAAGGTAGCAATCGAAATGCATAACGATTTATCTAGATCATAAAGTATAGTACCATCATATCCTGTAACAATATATGAATAATGTACAAGTGCTATAAGCGTATCAATATCAATCACGTAAACATGGAAATATATATATATATATATATATATATATATATATATATATATGCATCGAAATATAAGCCTATAAAGTAGCCGAAGATATATGCAAAACCCTTTCAAAATAGTTGTATGATTCGCATATCACGGCACAAGTAACAGACGTAGTTTTATGAAGTATTATATGCGTTTTGTTTAAAATATACGTCTCGCTTTTTAGAAATAAATTTTAAGAGGGTGTAACATTTCATAAAATAATATAATATTTTTGGGAATTTAAATAAATAAAATAATAAATTTTATGAATATTAATAAAGTATGAGAATTAGTTTTAATAGAATGGTATAATTATATACCGATAGTTTGGAAAATTAATATGAATTATTGATTTCGAAAGAATTTATGTGATTGGACATTTTATAAATTTTTATACAATTAATTGTATATAAGTTAACGTTAAACTTGATTAATATTTCGCTAATTATGCATTAATCTTGTTTATGTTCATGGCATGCAACCAAACATGTTATAAAACCACTTGTTACATATTTTTGAAACATACTTCATTTGTATTTATATTGCATTTGTTTTAAAAATAGAAAGAAAAGAAAAGTAGAAGATATTTTGTAGAGAGAGGGGGACCATATGACATGGAGTTATGGCTAGTGAGAGAGGGGGGAGAGGGGGGGCCTTCTACACATGGCTCATTTGTTAGTGATATATGCCCTGAAGGACACTATTGTATCATACTGAATTGTATATTACTTAATGGGAGCTTAGGATATACAAGGATATAGTAACAGTCTTGCTCAAAATGGTAGTATGCTACCTGGTTTGTTTCTACCTCAATATGTGCATGCGTTTCTTTTAGCATATCGCTTATACATATTGGTAGAGTCCTTAGGATCTTTGCTTGATTACCAGCGTTGTGATGGAAGTCACACTAGTGGGGGTCGGGTAATCTATAAGCACATCCTATACAGGTCCCTAGTCGTAGGATTATCGAGACGGGGCGTCGATAGTGTTGGATATATGTTAGTTATATGTATGCCCTAGAGGCCATTACTGTACATTGGATGTATATTGTAGTGGATGCTGGGACATATATAGGGAGGACTTTCTTGCTCGACATGATAGTATGCTATCTGGTTACTCTTTACCTTAACGTGTACATTGATTGTCTCTCTGTTACATGTCGGTAAAGCCCTTAGGATGTGTACTTGACTACCTGGACTATGATGCGGATCATATTAGTGGGGACATGGTAGTCCATAAGTACATCCTTCAAGGTCCCTAGTCGTGGGTGTATCGAGACGGGGCATCGATATACCAGAGTAGACTAGCGTATACCTTCTCGACCCATACAGATGGGCGATGGATGATCCCATATCCATTGGTGTTTGACATCAGAGATGATATACGGGTGCTCAGTGGAGACTGGGTACACTGGACGGACTCGCCGAGAACTCCCAGATGGTATTATACCTTACGTCAGATGGCAGTTCTCTGGTGACACTGGTACAGGTTAGTCTGTAGACCCAAGATCGTCATAGAGTCTTGTGTGATTCCCACTGTGCTTTGATTTCCACCTTACCACGTCCAAGAGGGCGTGCAAAACGGTGGTTTTTGGGTACAGTCCCGAATCACATGGAGGCAATGAGCGATAGGCGGGGATTCGTCTCTCCCGGTATAGGGAGTTGATGCTGCGCTGTGTTCGATTGGCTATAACCGGAAATCCCTGGCCAGGGTTGCTGAGATTTACTGGTAAGTGTTATCAGTAGTTTCTCGAACTGTTATAGACCTCATATCGACACGACTTATCGAGCTATTGGGATCTGACGTTTACCACCCCTAGGCAAGATATGCGACATATCAGACGACGAGACCGGACTGTACGGTAAGTGTTACTGGTTGGATTCACAGGAGTGTGAGCGGGCTTGCTCGTCGATCTTCTGATCGCTCAATACCCGGGTGGCTGTTACGTTTAGCAGACCGCTTGCGGCTTGTGGGTGTTTGATATGATCATCACCTGCTGCCGGCGTATTGACGAGTCTTTAGAGTCCTACACAGAGCTTTCCTGGCTCAAGCGAAACGAAATAGGAGCGCATATGAGATATGTGCGGGACCGAGAATAATGCGTGTATGTGATACTGTATTCCATTCTCGCGATTTGTATCATCGAACGGTTATATATGATATAACCAGGTTACCGAATCAAGTGTTGATTCGATACATTGATACACTCGATACTAGTCGGTTATATGCGATATGACCGGATCATTAAATCAAGTGTTGATTTAATGATTTAATGTATAATTATATATTTGATATATTACTTTGCATTAACTAGTATTTGTTCACTTAAAATGGATTTTCTCACTTGAAGTGCACATTGTATATGTGATATATTTTTGTGCACTTGATTGTATCATGTTTGATGATACATGCAAACTTGGGTGTGTATGATTAAACCATGGTTATGTTAATGGTTAGGGTTTTGATTTATTTATTTATTTATTTATTTATTTATTCTTTTTGGAAAAGATGAAATGGTGGCTTTATTTTTCTTTCTTTGCTTGAAGCTTCTTGAAGCTTCAAAGCATCTTTGAAAGTCCACCACTTTGTCTTCATCCTAAACCTAACCATTCACCTAACCTTAGTTTACTCTCTACACTTAACCAAGGTTGGATTATGATAACTTCACTTGATTTATCATTTGAAAAAGAATTCTTATCAAATTCTTTTTCTTCTTCTTCTTCTTCTTCAAGAAGAAGAAACCTTACAAGCTTCAATGGTGACTTGAGAAAAAGAGTGAGAAATCCAATTCTAAAGTGAACCCACTTCCTATTTCTTCATCCTCTACCACTTGCCAAGTAGTATAGGGTGTTTTCTTCACAAGTTTCATGGCTTGGTGAAGTTGGAGCTTGATCTTGTGTTGCCTCGACGTAAATCATCTTCGGCATCAAAGTCGACGACCAAGCCCGCCCATTTCTCCGATGAAGCCGACACTAGAGCCCGGGATCCGATGATCGCAGCGAGGGGACTTCATCACGGAGATATGGAGGTGGAGGACCGGATCTACAAAGGTTGTATTTCCGTTCACTTCTTAGTAAAGTTGTTAACTAGTTATCGTTTTCGCCTTAAACTCTAGTCAACGATTGCATTAGGGTTTCTCGGCACCGGGAATTTTTGAAATTGGCATAGTTGATGCCTTGTGAGACCTCATTAGTGTGCCAAGGAACCCTACAGTGGTATCAGAGCCTAGCTAGAGCCTTAGGCGATGCGTAGACGGAGTTAGAAGTCCGATCGAACCGAAACCCTAATCCAAATTTGCTCTCTGTACATTTTTTTAAATCGGGGATTTTTTAGAATTAAAAATATGCGGAAAAATCAGCAGGAGATTTTAAGAATTACTGTGAAGCTCGTACTCCTGATTCCACTAAAGCGCGGCGGAACCGCGGCAGAAGCCTGGATTCTGCGGCGGTTCCGTGGCCATATAATGATATCAGCCTTCAATTTTTGCACAGTAATTTGTTTCTTCAAGTGCTGAGTTTTCTGGAAATTTTTAAATTTTACTCAAGAGTTAAGTTTTATGGGTTGTATTGGGAGTTCGTAAATTCGATCGGATTATCAAATTTTGTCTATGTGTTGTTCCGGGTAATTTTAGAATATGTTAAAACGTTCGACCAGATATAAATACCCACTTTTTCCCCTGTCGGGAAATTTCCAATTGTTGGATTTTTTCCATAGTTTAATGACGTTCCAAGTAGTGCAAGTAACGCGATGGTCCCTCTAGAAGACAACAAACCTTAACTCGATTATGTGACCGTCTTGAACTGCCCTTTGAACCTTAGGGTTTGGGGCAGTACGGCGTGCCACATGTGAGGCGTTGGCTTGACCCTTCTACGGCTGGACCGTTGGTACTGAGGAACGAAGTGAATGTTTTTAAACTTATTTCATGTGTTGAGCAGTTTCGGGAAAACTTGGGTGTTCGATTGTTCAATCGGAAAGTTTATCATTTTCTATTTATCCGGAATGTGATACAATATTTGGAATCCACAAGGAGTTATGAGATAACTGATTTGAATGTTATAAACACAGCACTTTAGTCTCACTTGATCGGTTGCCACAGAATTTTGATGTGATCAAAAATCCGTCGCAATCACGTAGCGTACGCGGATACTCGCCGGATAAACTTAATAGACAGCTACACCTCTTAGCCCCGACCAAGTGACTATAGGAGAACCCCCGTCGCCGAAAGCATCCGTTCGGGTGCTCGCGGTAGCGGTGTTCCGCCTTAGTGCATTTCGTCGACGGTATCGGGGGTGCGGCCGCCTACTAAAGTTTGCGACGAGCATTCGATCAGTTTGTCGGGAATCTTGTTGAATTGCCCGACTTGATATTGAAAAGAGTTTTCGATAATGAGACTAAAATGTGGGGTTTATAATTGTTAGGCATGCGATGTCTAAGGAATTCATTTGTCAGGCATGCGATGTCTATGTAAGTTGCGGATTCCAAATGTTGTAGTTTTACACTTTCTTTTCTGTGACCGTAAGTGTAATATGTGATATCGCCGGTTTCGTTGCTATATGTCAACGACAATTGGGATACGCATGTTTACTTACGTTGATGACATGTGATGTTATGTGTTGCTGGATATGTTATATTGGATCGTCGTGTTTGAATAGCCGGGTTTTTTTTATGTGAGATGAGTGTTTTTCATTTTCATTCATGTAAAAACTTGTATGTAATATTATTTTATTGGGACACTTCCAGGTCGCGGAAGATGTCACCGTTTGTATATTATTTACTTTTCCGCACTAGGATAGACCCAAGGAGGAGGGCATAAGTAACCGGGTTCTGGAGTCCAGTGGGAGACCAACTCGAGGAGTCGAGTCCGGGTCTCCTAACTCTAGAATTGGTAGGGTTGCTTGCCGGTCTCGTAGGGGTCTAGGGGTGTGGGTTTGGCTATTCATCACGACCGTGGAATCCGTGTTTTATACTGGCTCGTATTGAAAACACGGACGTCCTAGTATATCCAATGTTTCATATGTTTCTTCTGCTGCGATATCTGTGATGTGATCATTTGATGTGTTCTGTGATAGATACTGTATATAGTATATACGATATATTATATAGATGTTACTTATGTTTTACACCCGCGCTAGCCCTGCCCTGCTCTGCCGTTAGTTACCTAACCTGACGGTGCACGAGGGGACATCGAGGCGAATGCGGATGGCATAAGTGTACGTCGTATTTATCTGTGATGTTTAGGTACTTAAATGATGGGACTTCATTAATGAGATTAATGAAATAAAAGAAACCTAAAGATGTTGTGGAATCGAATTTCAAAAATAAAACAAGGTAGCTACAGTTCTTACTTTGCATCGCGGTGTTCCTTGTAGAACATCCTGCATCTTATTCGATAAGGAAAAGACCGAGATCCCTTCACCGGGAGTGACTCCTTTAGCAATAACTGGCATATGCTACACACTCGGTTTGTCTTTTGATTGCTTCTATAGTTTCTGCTTTGCACAGTGATATATATGATATATCCCGCACCTCATTCGACGAGGAAAGGGCCGACGATCCCTTCACCGGGAGTGACCCCTTTAGCAAAACTAGAAAAGCCTCAAAAACACTCCATTTCAAAATTCATTCGATTCTACAACGATATCAAGTTCATTACGCAATAGGTTTTTCAGAAAAACCTGTCGTAGCCCTCCGTCATTTCAGATAAGTTGTATATAGTATTCGTGCTGCATTTGTTGGCTTTCGTCAAGGTGCAGTGTGCGGTAGCTATATGCTGCTTATCTGCAGCATACGATGCGATTGGATTAGGGTAGTCGTGCGACTTTGTTGGCTTTCGTCAAGGGTCGTGCGGGTGGGTTTAATTCAATCAAGAAATGACGGGTTGAATTTGACTAGCGGGCTATGGTTTGTTGGCTTTCGTCAAGGTCATAGCACGTTAGGGGCAAAATTATCGGGAATTTCAAGTGTTGAAATTTGCAATGAGATTGCATACCTTCTATGAGATAGTTGGATCCCGATACCCACTGCGAGTAATTGTTACTCCTGGGAGAGTTTTACACATTACAATTAGCCGATCAAGTAGGTGTCTAGAAAGGTGTCAACAGGGTTACGCCTCTGGGAAAACGAGGTTTACATTAATTAGGTTCGTGCGAAAGCACGGGAGACCTCTCTCAAAGTACCGACACTGGCCTGGCTGAAAGATTGGCGAACTTGTAGCATGTAATTAATCCCGGCTAGTCTTTCCTTTTAGGGTTTGAAGGAAGATTTGATAAAAACTGTGGGAGCCATCCTGATTAGATAAAATAATAACCAATCTATTCTTGCAAGAGCGCACGCAAAGTGTTTTCTTCTCTCTCTCTCTCTAGATAGCGACCATATCACGCCTTAATCAAGATAATAATACGGATTATTGACCGAACCCGCTTGTTATACTGAGCTGGGGAATGTTGGTCCCGCTCCAACTTATAATTGTTATAAGACAGAGCAGGAAATTGGGGAATGCCGGAATTCCTATGCCGCCCAAATGAAGAAAGTGCATATGATGCATCTTCTTCGTGTGTGTTCATTACAAAGAACTGTTTCTCAGTATCCTTTACATCCTGAGTATGTGATACCGGATCAGGATCCCGCATATGTAATTTGTTACTGTAAGTCGACTAACCGCATGAATCGAAGCTAAACGATAACTAACAACAATCATAGAAGTTCTAAACTACTATGTGAAGTGATTATACCTTAAGAACCATGTCCTTCGGGTCTTCATCGCTGTTCTCCACTCCTCGAAGGCTCCTTGGAACATCGGCACCTCAACGACCTCCTCGAATCAAAGACGATCCACCCGAAAGTTCCTACGCCAAGCTTAATCTCAAACTTGAGATAACTAGTTTACTCAAATCGCTAATCTAAGCTAACTGGGTGATATAGAGTGAGGTTATTGATGTATTAGTCTAGCTAACCCTTGTACTCAACACATGAGAGGGGAGGATTAGGGTTTGAAGAGAGAGAGAGCTTGAGGAGAGAGAAGATGAACATGATAATGAAATGAGAAAAATGAGCTATCATAATATATATCAAGCATTATTGTTTTTCAAGAAAAGAAAAGAAAATGATTTACAACCATGCTTGATAAATATCTAATGGTGATTCATCTCCATGAGTCATTAAGCATTTATGATGCTTTAATGACATGGATGAATCATCCATATGACTCACTAATCTTATTCAATGTATATGCCACCTTAACCCCCTTAGTCACCATCTTCTAGAAGGTTCCCGACAAATTACGAGAATGCCCCTCCAATTCGTGAAAACACGGAAAAACTTTAGACTGTATAAATCCAATAACCCGATACTAGAATCTGGCTTAAACCAAAGCCGGCTAGTAAAAACTGTCCGAAAAACTCGTACGTGCGTAAACACACGTACGCGTTCGAACCCTTGTCGTAAAATCATACGACCTCTATATCGTTTCGCCTGGAGCAGGGAAACTCTCTGTGTGGGACTCTAAAGACTTGACACTACGCTGGCAGTGGGTTTAACCACAGACCGCAAGCGGCACTAGCTGTACGTAACGGTCCCCAGGTAGATGTCGATAAGAAGGCTGATGAGGTAAATCATCCGAACTCCCATTGAGCCTGATGTGACAATCTCCGTACAGTCCGGTCTGTTCGTCTAAGACTATCGCATATCAAGCCTAGGAGGCGGCAAGCGTCAGTCCCCTAATAGCTGTATAAGTCGTGTCGGAGCGAAGCCCATTACGCCCTGAGAAGCTACTGGAACTTACCGGTATGTCTCGCTTGCCCTGGCCAGGGACTTTGCGTAATGGCTCTCTGACATAGTGCGATATCAACTCCCAATACCGGGAGAGACGAATCCTATCTAACTGCCACTGCCTCCAAGTGCTCGGGACTGCACCCAACTGCTACCTGTTTGCACGACTCCTTTGAGCCGTGGTAGGGTAGCAATCTAAGAACAATGGGACACACTAGAGGCGAAGTAGCAGTGTCAAGTTTGTGGACTATGCTGTACTCATGTCACCTGGGAACTGTTAACTGACGATGGGTATAATACCAACCAATCAGTTCCCCGGCGAGTCCTGTCCGGTGTACCCGTAACCTAACGAGCACTGTATACTATCTCTAGTACGACGTACTGATGACTGTGGGACAGACCATCTCCCCAACTGGGATGAGAAGCATATAAACTTAGTCTACTCCGGAATATCGATGCCCTATCTCGATAATCCAACGACCAGGGACCTATATAGGATGTTGCTTACAGACTACCCAGCCCCCACTAGTGTGACTGCCATCACGACGCTGGTAATCAAGCAAAGATCCTATGGGCTCTACTAATATGTATAAGTGATACGTTACAAGAAACATATGCACATATTAAAGTAGACACAAACCAAGTAGCATACTACCATTTTTAAGCAAGACTGTATATACAACTGTGAATATCCCAAGCTTCTATTAAGTAATATACATGCTAGTATGATACAATAATGGCCCCTAGGGCATATACACTAACAATCTCCCACTTGCACTAGGGCCATGAGCTGGCATATCGTAGACCTATCATCTCGAATAGCCTCTCGAACTGCGTCTGAGGAAGGGCCTTTGTGAATGGATCACCAATGTTATCCTCCGTCTTTACTCTCTTCACCTCGATCTCCTGGCGATCTACGATCTCCCTGATCAGGTGATACCGCCTTAAGATATGTCTGGACTTCTGATGGGACCTGGGTTCCTTCGCTAAAGCTATAGCGCCGTTGTTGTCACAATACATAGGTATTGGACCAACATTGGTAGGAACCACCTGAAGTTCTATGAGGAACTTCTTCATCCAGACTAATTCTTTTGCGGCATCGCAAGCAGCTATGTACTCTGCTTCCATTGTTGAGTCAGCAACGGTCTCTTGTTTGGAACTCTTCCAACAGACCGCCCCTCCATTGAGGGTAAAGACATAACCCGACATGGACTTGGAGTCATCTTTGTCACTCTGGAAGCCGGAGTCGGCAAAGGCCTCTAACTGGAGGTCTTTTCCGCCATACATCAAGAACATCTCCTTAGTCCTCCTCAGGTACTTGAGAATGTTCTTTACTGCTATCCAGTGCTTCTCCCCTGGGTTTGCCTGATACCGGCTTACAACGCTCAATGCGTATGCCACATCTGGTCTGGTACATAACATCGCATACATTATAGAGCCTACCGCAGAAGCGTAGGGTATAATCGACATGCGATCCCTTTCCAAATTAGTCTTGGGAGACATCTCTTTGGAGAGGGTGATTCCGTGACAAGCCGGTAGGTTACCGCGCTTAGAATCATCCATACTGAATCTCTTCACTATGGTGTCTATGTACGTGGACTGCGAAAGTCCCAACATCCTCTTTGATCTATCACGATAGATCCGGATTCCCAGAATGCAGGTGGCATCACCCAGGTCTTTCATGGAGAATTTATGTGATAAGAATCTTTTGACTGACTGTAACATAGGAATATCATTTCCTATTAGGAGAATGTCATCCACGTACAAGACGAGGAATACTACAGCTCTCCCTACAATCTTACTGTATATGCATGGTTCATCTGGATTTTTGATAAAGTCAAATTCTTTGACAGCATCATCAAAACAGATGTTCCAACTCCGTGATGCCTGCTTTAGTCCATAAATGGACTTAAGCAACTTGCATACTTTACCGCTGCTCCCACTCTGAATGAATCCTTCTGGCTAATCCATATAGACGCTTTCTTCCAAATTTCCATTTAGAAAGGCCGTCTTTACGTCCATCTGCCAGATTTCATAATCGTGGAAGGCAGCAATAGCAAGAAGGACCCGAATAGATTTAAGCATAGCCACTGGAGAAAAGGTTTCGTCATAGTCCAAACCAGGTCTTTGACGGAAACCCTTTGCAACAAGTCTAGCCTTATAGGTTTCAACCTGTCTATCTACACCAATCTTCTTTTTGAAGATCCATTTGCATCCTACGGGTTTTACCCCATCTGGAGCAATGTCCAAAGTCCATACTTTGTTGGTGTACATGGACTCCATTTCGGTCCGCATTGCATCTAGCCATTTTACCGAGTCACCGCTCTGAATGGCTTGCTGGAAGCTAGTAGGCTCATCATAATCAATAGTGCAATCTTCTCTATCCCCGTCTATGAGAAAACCGTAGTATCTCTCGGGCGGATGAGACTGCCTACTACTCCTGCGGAGTGGCGTCGGGATGTCCCTTTCCTCTGAAACTTCCGGTTCTACCATACTTTCAGTATCAGCTTGTGGTTCTGGAATTTCTTCCAGTTCTACTGCGCTCTCACTTGTTCTTTTTTCTAAAAACTTATGTTCCAGAAAGTGAGCATGACGAGAAACAAAAACTTTTTGTTCCTCTGCGTAATAGAATAGATACCCCTTGGAGTTCTTTGGATATCCCACAAACTTACAATGTACTGATCGTGCCTCGAGCTTGTCCGCATGCTGCTTTTTAACAAGCTATGGCTGTTCTCTTTTTTTTTGTAGCAAGGTTAAATGAAGATAATTGTGTGTGTGTGGGTGGTTTTGAAGCTGGGAGGGAGCTGATGTAGCAGCTGCTGCTGCTGATGTCCTGATGAAAAAGCTGATGCTGATGCTGTTTTGTGGTGTTTTGGTGCAGAAATGGTGGCTGAAAAGCTGATTTTTGAGGGTTTGGGTGGCTGATTTAAGTGTGAGAGTGAGAGGTTTGAGTGTGGGAGAGAGTTTGAAAGATATGAGTGAAAAGTTTTGAGTTGAATGGTGTGACTTAACCTTAAACCATCATGACACATCATATCCCTCTCTCTCTCTCTCCAAGTCAACCTTAAAACTCTCTAAATACCCATGGTCAAAGCCAACCATCCTCAATTTAAACTAATTAGCTCTAAACAACTCAATTAACTTAACCAAGGACCTAACCCACCATGATTAACTTAAACATAGTTAACCCACAACTCAATTATATGGCAACCCTAATCTTAACCCTAGTCAACGTGCACAAGTGTGTGTGATCGAGATAAAATTCTACAAAAATACCCATAAAACCAGATAAATTACTAGAATCCCGTTTTGGTAAACTTTTTACCAAAACCCCCACGTTAACACTTAATTACCACTAACCCTGATCTCAGGTGTTACAGTCTTCCCCCCTTAAGAAAATTCGTCCCCGAATTTTAAAATATGCAACTACGCGTACCTTCAAAAAGATGAGGGAATTTCTTCCGCATCTCTCCCTCGGCCTCCCAAGTGATCTCCTCGCTAGTCAGGCTGCGCCAAAGAACCTTCACCGACGGCAGGACCTTTGATCGAAGTTTCTTCACCTGCCGATCCAATATCTGCACTGGCTGCACGGTGAACGAAAGGTCGGGCTCAAGCTGAACTGTCTGATGCTGAATCGTGTGGGAAGGGTCATGGAGATATCTGCGTAGCATCGACACGTGGAAGACGGGGTGAACATCCGCAAAGCTGGGTGGAAGAGCCAAACGATATGAAACAGCGCCGACACGCTCGAGGATCTCGAAGGGACCTACGAATCTAGGGCTAAGCTTTCCCTTTCGCCCAAAACGCATCACGCCCTTCATCGGAGAGACCCTCAAAAAAACATGGTCGCCAACTGCGAATTCTAATCTGCGACGGCGCCTGTCCGCATACGATTTTTGCCTACTCTGAGCTGCTCTCATCCGGTCTCGAATCAGCTGTACTTTCTCGGTCGTCTCCTGCACGATCTGTGGCCCAAAAATACTGCTCTCGCTCAGTTCAGTCCAACAGACGGGCTACCTACATCTCCTCCCATACAACGCCTCGAAAGGTGCCATCTGAATAGTATCCTGGAAGCTGTTGTTATAGGAGAACTCCACTAGAGGTAAATGACGATCCCAGCTACCGCCGAAGTCCAAAACGCACGCTCTGAGCATGTCCTCGAGAGTCTGAATGGTCCGCTCTGACTGTCCGTCGGTCTGCGGATGAAATGCTGTGCTGAAGCTCAAATGAGTGCATAAAGCCTCCTGGAGTCTCTGCCATAGTCGGCTGGTAAACTGAGTGCCTCAATCTGATACTATACAAGTCGGTACGCCATGCAACCGCACGATCTCGTCAATGTAGAGCTGGGCATACTGAGCGAAGCTGAAAGTGGTCTTCACTGGCAGGAAGTGAGCCGCTTTCGTCAATCTATCCATGATCACCCAGATGGAGTCGTACCCTCGACTGGTCCTGGGTAGACCCATAACGAAGTCCATCGAAATCTGCTCCCATTTCCACTCCGGAATGGGTAACGGCTGTAGCTCTCCTGCGGGCCTCTGGTGCTCGGCCTTGACTTGCTGACAAGTCAGGTATCTCGATACGAACTCCGCGATGTCCCTCTTCATTCCGTCCCACCAGTAGGTCTCTCTCATATCATGGTACATCTTGGTGGAACCGGGGTGGACACTATACACCGATCTATGTGCCTCCTCAAGAATATCGCGCCGCAATCCCTCAGCATCTGGTACGCACAGTCTAGATCCAAATCGTAATATCCCCTGATCATCAATCACGAACTCGGAAAATCTGCCCTGTCCCATCTGTGCCATGATCTCTGAGCAGCGGTCATCCCTGCGCTGTGCCTCATATATACGGTCAAGCAACTGTGGGCGTGCACGAACATGCGCAAGCTGTCCCCCTGTCGGAGTGAACTCGAACTCAACTCGGCCGTCGCATAAAATCTGCCAATCTGCTGACGACTGCCTCTGCACTGCGCGCAAACAGGATAGACTACCCCCGGGCCTCCTGCTCAAGGCATCCTCCACTACATTCGCCTTGCCCGGGTGGTACAAGATCTCACAGTCATAGTCTTTCACCAGCTCCATCCAACGACGTTGTCTGAGGTTCAGGTCTCGCTGCTGAAATATATATTTTAAGCTCTTGTGGTCAGTGAATATCTGGCACGACTCGCCGTATAAGTAATGTCGCCATATCTTCAGTGCAAAGACCACTGCAGCCATCTCCAAATCATGAGTGGGGTAGTTCTGTTCATGTTTCTTCAATTGCCGCGAAGCATACGCGATCACCCTGTCATGCTGCATCAGTATGCATCCTAACCCCACTCGCGAAGCGTCACAGTAGACCACAAATCCGTCTGATCTCGAAGGCAAAGATAATACCGGCGCCGTAGTCAAACAAGTCCGTAGCTGCTGAAAACTGTGCTCGCACTCTTCCGTCCAAACGAAAGGAACTCCCTTCCAGGTCAAACCGGTCAAAGGTGCAGCTATACGGGAGAAGTCCTGAACAAAACGCCTGTAGTAGCCCGCCAGGCCTAGAAAACTACGGATCTCAGTAACCGACGTCGGTCGGGGCCACTGCTGGACGGCCTCAATCTTCTTCGGGTCCACATATATGCCGTCTCTCGTAATCACGTGACCCAAGAATCCGACGCTGTCCAGCCAGAATGCACACTTGGAGAACTTCACGAATAGCTGGTGCTCCCTCAGAGTCTGTAACGTAATCTGCAGGTGCTGCTCGTGCTCCTCTCGGCTCCGGGAGTACACCAAAATATCATCAATGAACACGATGATGAACAAGTCAAGATACGGCCTGAATGTACGGTTCATCAAATCCATAAATGCTGCGGGGGCGTTGGTGAGTCCGAACGACATCACCAGAAACTCATAGTGGCCATAGCGTGTACGGAAGGCTGTCTTCGGTATATCCTCCTGTCGGACTCGCAGCTGGTGGTACCCCGATCGCAAGTCGATCCTAGAAAAATACCCCGCACCCTGAAGCTGGTCGAACAAATCATCAATGTGCGGCAACGGATATCTGTTCCGCACAGTAACCTTGTTCAGCTGGCGGTAGTCGATACATAAGCGCAAACTTCCGTCCTTCTTCTTGACAAACAGGACCGGAGCACCCCATGGAGAAACGCTGGGCCGAATAAGTCCCTTATCTAACAAATCTTGCAACTGAACCTTCAACTCTCTAAGTTCCGCCGGGGCCATCCGATAAGGCGGTATAGAAATAGGCCCCGAGCCAGGAATCAAAT
This sequence comes from Agapanthus africanus, assembly GCA_030015575.1. NCBI lineage: Eukaryota > Viridiplantae > Streptophyta > Magnoliopsida > Asparagales > Amaryllidaceae > Agapanthus > Agapanthus africanus. The sequence goes on along the minus strand of JASDDO010000019.1, from coordinate 652,324,164 downwards.
CAATACAGAACTCGACATCGCGCTCAGGTGGCAATCTTGGCAGCTCATCAGGGAAGACATCGGGGAAGTCGCATGCAATCGGAACATGATCTAATGGAACATCTGTAGCTATAGTATCGCATACACAGGCTAGAAATCCCCGACATCCCTTTTTCAACAGCTGATCAGCGCGAAGAGAAGAAATCAATATGTGAGGGGCGGCTCCACGGTCCCCCTGCACAACAAAAGCCGACTCGCCGGGAAAACAAAATCTAACTGTCTTCTCGCGGCAGTCCACCGACGCATAGCACGTGGCTAACCAATCCATGCCCAAAAGAATGTCGAAGTCCAACATCTCAAGAAGGATCAAGTCGACAGGCAGCTCTCGCTCGCCAATACGAACGGTACAGGATCGGAACACGTGCCTAGCAACAAATGACTCTCCCACAGGAGTGGTCACCACAAGCGGCTGATCAAGCAACCCGGACTCTCTACCCAAACTCGGCACGAAGTGTGTGGAAACGTACGAGTGCGTGGATCCGGGATCAAACAACACGTGTGCGTCAACAGAGCAAACTGATAGGGTACCTGTAACTACGGCATTGGATGCCTGCGCATCCTGGGGTGTCAATGCAAAAACTCGGGCCTGACCTCTTCCAATAGCGGGCTGACCTCGGCCTCTGCCTCCTCGTCCTCTCTGGATCGGTGTGCCGTGCCCACGGCCTCTGGGTGCACCTAACTGGCGTGGAGCATCGCCTGTGGCAGGAAGTAGGGCTCTCTGAGGAGGGGGCGGTGATGGAGGTAGAGTCACATGCGGAATGGTCGTCGCTCCCTGTCGCCTCGCTGGACAATCTCTAACACGATGGTGCAGACTCCCGCACCCAAAGCACCCTGGCGACGACTTCTGTCCCTGTGTATACGACCCATACAGCCGACCGCGTCCAAACCCTCTGCCGGCCCTATCTCTCAGAACGAATCTGGCATGCTGTCGCTGATCTGGCGTGCCGGTACGAATCCTCTTCGGCCCGGGAATGGCCGAAGTCGCTGAAATACGTGCCTCCATCCGCAACGCCGTACCCATAGCCGCTGAATAGGTATCGAAATGCTGGGCGCCAATGGCAAGGTATAGCTGGGCATCCAGTCCCTGTATGAACCTCTTCACCCTCTTCGCTTCGGTATCCACCAGATACGGAGCATATCGAGACAACTGTGTAAACTAGACGTCATACTCAGACACCGTCATGCCTGGTGTCTTGATCAAGGCCTCAAAGCTATGAGCTCTGGCGTCACGAACACTCTCCGGAAGGAAACGGGCTAAAAAGACTGCTGTGAACTCGGTCCAGGTCATGGGCGGTAGACCTGCAGCTCGACCTCTCAACACTGACTCCCACCATATCTGTGCGAGACCCTCTAGTCGGAAACTCGCAAGCTCTACCCAGCGATCATCGGAACATCTCAGCGAACGGCAGATCCTGGCCAAACTATCAAGGAACGTCTGCAGGTCCTCTGCTGCATCGGTACCCTTGAAGACTGGAGGTCTCAGCCTCATGAACTCCTGTAGCAAAACCGGGATGGTCACGGCGGTAGTAGTAGGGGCAGGTACCATAGTGGTCTGGGATGTAGTAGGTACGTCCTCCGGCCTCGGTGCACGACCGGCTGCAACTAGGGATCCTACCATCAGACGTAGCTCCTGCATACTCCCCATCATCTGTCGCAACTCCTCCATACCAATCTCAAGCCTATCCATACGGCCTGGGGAAGGTGGATCGGTCTGTCCCTGCAGCGTAGGCATACCACCCTGCGCAGTCCTAGTCTCGGACGAGCCAGCTCGAATCTCGTCTCGGGCGGCAGCTCTCTGCGCTCTAGTAGCCCTCTGCGGCATAGTGACTGGTACAGGAAACAGGACAAAAAGAACGGTGCAATAGAATCGAAAGATACACGGAATTGAAGAAGGAATTTCCAGCAAGTATATCCTAAAGTCACCTAGGCGGAGTACCGCATCGCAAGTATGCCGCGGACATACGTACGCTACGCTACCCTGCTTAAGTCACTTACTCCATCTACTAAGGGTCATCCTACACTCGGAAAGGTGAAACCTATCGCTCTGATACCAACTTTGTCACGACCCGCAAGGTACGGAACGCGACCGGCACTTAAGTTACGAAACGTCTCAAGGCGTCCGTAGGATAAGTGTTAGTTGTATGTATGCCCTAGAGGCCAGTATTGTACAGATGATGTATATTATATTGGATGCTTGGACATATATAGAGATGACTTTCTTGCTCGATATGATAGTATGCTATCTGGTTGCTCTTTATCTTAACATGTACACTTGTCTCTTTAAACTGTCTTATGGTTACATGTTGGTAAAGCCCTTAGGATGTGTACTTGACTACCTGAACTATGATGCAGATCATACTAGTGGGGACATGGTAGTCCATAAGTACATCCTTCAGGATCCCTAGTCGTGGGTGTATCGAGACGGGGCATCGATATACCAGAGTAGACTAGCGTATACGCTTCTCGACCCATGAGATGGGCGATGGATGATCCCATATCCATTGGTGTTTGACATCAGAGATGGTATACGGGTGCTTAGTGGAGACTGGGTATACTGGACGGACTCGCCGAGAACTCCCAGATGGTATTATACCTCACGTCAGATGGCAGTTCTCAGGTGACACTTGTGCAGGTTAGTCTGTAGACCCGAGATTGTCATAGAGTCTTGTGTGATTCCCACTGTGCTTTGATCTCCACCTTACCACGTCCATGAGGGCGTGCAAAACGGTGGTCTTTGGGTACAGTCCCGAGTCACATGGAGGCAATGAGCGATAGGAGGGGTTTCGTCTCTCCCGGTATTGGGAGTTGATGTTGCGCTGTGCTCGATTGGCCGTAACAGGGAAGTCCCTGGCCAGGGCTGATCAGAGATTTTCTGGTAAGTGTTACCAGTAGTTTCTCGACCCGTTATGAGCCTCACATCGGCACGACTTATCGGTTATTGGGGTCTGACGTTTACCACCCCTAGACTTGATATGCGACGTATCAGACGAACAGACCGGACTGTACGGTAAGTGTTACTGGTTGGATTCACAGGAGTGTGAGCGGGCTAGCTCGTCGATCTTCTGATCGCTCAATACCCGGGTGGCCGTTACGTTTAGCAGACCGCTTGCGGCTTGTGGGTGCTTGATATGATCATCATCTGCTGCCGGCGTATTGACGAGTCTTTAGAGTCCTACACAGAGGTTTCCTGGCTCAAGCGAAATGAAATAGGAGCGCATATGAGATATGTGCAGGACCGAGAATAATGCGTGTATGTGATACCGTATTTCATTCTCGCAATGAATGTATCGATTGGTTATATTCGATATAACCTAGATATCGAATCAAGGATTGATTCGATGAGCCGATACATAGGATACTAGTCGGTTATATGCGATATGACCGGATCGTTAAATCAAATGTTGATTTAATGATTTAATGTATAATTATATATTTGATATATTACTTTGCATTAACTAGTATTGGTTCACTTTAAATGGATTTTCTCACTTGATGTGCAAGAAGTATATGTGATATATTTTTGTATCATGTTTGATGATACTAGATCATGTGGTTAAGTGTAAAGGATTAAACCATGGTTAAGAGATGATTAGGGTTTGCTTTTTCATTTATTTATTTGTTTATTTATTTGGAAATGATTTAGATAAGAATGGTGGCTTCTTTTGTTTCTAGTCAAAGCTTCATGAAGCTTTGACTTATGCAACCATTCTTGTCTTCATGCATAACCCTAACTCATCCAAGTAACCATGGTATATTCTTTACACTTAACCCTAGTTAGGATATGATAAGTATTGTTTTCTTTTTCATTTTAAAAAACACTTATCATATTCTTTCTTCTTCTTGATCATCTTCTTCTTCAAGAAAAGCTTAAGCCCATCAATGGCAACTTGAGCAAAAGTGAGTGAAATCCAATTCTAAAGTGAATCCACCTCCTATTTCTTCACCCTCTACCTCTTGCCAAGTTGTTTTGGGTGTTTTCTTCACAAGTTTCACAACTTGGTGAAGTTGGAGCTTGAACTTGTGCAACCTCGACGTAGATCATCTTCGGCACGAAGCCGACGACCTATTTCGCTCATTTCTTCGATGAAGCCGATGCGAGAGTCCGAGATCCGACTAGGACAGCGAGAGGACGTCTACCTGGAGCTAAGGAAGTGGATAACCGGATCTACAAAGGTTGTAGCCTCTCTCCTTTAGTTAAAGTGTTAACTAGATTCGTATTTCGCCTAGAATTCTAGCCGACGATCCGTATTAGGGTTTCTCGGCACCCATAAAATTTTAAATTGGCATGGTTGATGCCTTGTGAGACCTCTATTGTGTGCCTAGGAACCCTACAATAAGTAAGCCGAAGCCCAGAATACAAACCCAATTAAGAATTAGAGTGAAGGAAAAACTACTTATTTGCAACCTTTAACCCCATTAAACCATATCAAGTTTCATTTTAAAACAACTTTCTCTTTTTCCAAAAATTCCAACAGAGTTTCCTTTGTAAAACAAGCTCCAAACGAGTACAACAGGAATATAAATGAATAACATGAAAATGGCATCCCCAAGCGGGAGCTAGCTCTTCGCCTCAAGGCGGACACAAATCCCACGCAATATAAAATAACAATGTGCATAGATAAGCATGAAGCATAAGAAATAGCATGTCGACTCAAGTGTGCTCGACCCAGATATAATCATAGAATAAATCCCCAAGTCTCACAATCTCTCCTCTAGGTCAATATACAGTAATCCAAATAAGACTGGTACAGTTGAAATAGTAGTAGCAGATGGAGTACTCTAGATACAATGAACATATATAAGTGGTACAAAATGATAACAACCCACCTATGAGCAAAAGCCTCGAGTCCAGGCAAAAAGGGCAAAATGAGCAAAGGTATCCGCCGCTACAGTGCTGACGGAACGGACCTGCAGAAAAGCTGTGGCACAACGGGGGTGAGTTGCCAGCTCGTGAGTAATAAATAACATCTACAAAGGCTATCACATGAATGTACACAAGTATCCTAGCATCCCTAGAACAGGTATGGCTATATGTACTAGCAGGTATGTATGCATCATCAGTGTACTATCAAGTAATGTATGTCACATGGGTGTAATAACAGGTATGTATGCCACATGAATATACTATCATATATGTATGCTATATGAGTCAACTCAAGATTTCATCATGTAGGTATAAGAATTATTCTTCCTTTGTTTTTGAAACTCCTTTCAAGTATCGGCATAAAATCCAGGAAAAATCAACAAAATCCGTGTCTAGCAACGACACCTCAAAACTGTCTCAAATCTCATATATCCATGTCAAGTATCTCTGGCCTCAGCCGTCCAGCTGATCCATATCAAATGTCAATATCCCAATCCAGCGGCCACGGTCAGTATCCTCTGGATATCCGCCGCGCCAAATGAAGTCACCGGTAGGTAATCCGTCCCCTGCCAGGCTCAACGCCATCTCCTGCGATCTTCTTGCCCCGGGGTACCGTACCGGGCCCACCATGTATCCGAGACGGTTCATCCACCTCCTCGAAACGGGTCTCGAAAACCACATCAAACTCATGGTGGACGACACTTTACATCACTAGAAAACCGCAATCTTTATATTTTAAAAGATTATAAGTTTGAAATCTTGCGGCTTTCCCCCGAAATCCAGAAATATCATAAATCTCATGAAATCATCATGTATGCATATGTCAATGATAAGGAGTGCCTATGGTATCAATTTGCAATGTATGATTTATACTAGGCATGAACAAATGATATGATAATACATATGCACGAGAATAGCAGTTCTTATGATTTCATTTTAAATATTTGTTGCAATAACACAGGTCTAAGCAATTAACATGTTTCCGATTTATAGTTATCTAGTGTCGTGACATGGCAATTACCAGGGTGTGTGTGTACACATGAATAGTGCTCGTGCTGCATATAAAAACCTGGTAATGGTGCATGTGTCCTACAAATGAGTTTGCGTATATGGGTATAACATATGGGTCTAACTGCAGCAAATATCATGCGAGTATTATTATTCTAATGTCACAAGTAATATCAAGTTTACTAGTTTCGAGTTTACTAAATCTATCAGGCGACTCGCGCCATCCAAACGATCATCCCCCGTAGATGTTAAATCTACTCACCCGTGATCCTGCGCTAGGTGTGTCCGACCACCTACTTTCCTTTTTCCGTTGCGCTTGAAGTCCCCGCCGGCGAACCTAGAATTTACAAAGTCACATATATCAGGAAAATCCTGCAAAAACACGATATATCGATAAAAAGATACGTGTGCGTGAAACTAAACGCGCATGCACATGACACGACGTGACGCGCACAAACCTACCAGAACCTAAACTAACACGCTGTGTCGCGCAGCGCGCCACAGAACCACGCGTATCACGCGCGTGTCGCACGATACTTAAAACATCGAAAACACGCAATTAGATCCAGATTTTTCCTCTGGACCCAACTTGAAAAGTTACAGGTACTAACAGACTAACCTACCCAGAAGGACCCTATACCCAAAATCCCCACACCCCACCCCCTACTCTGGCCGAAATTTGCGGCCATAATGATTAAACCGGCGGCCTCAAAGGTGAGGTGGGTCCCCGTACTCTTTGTGTGTGTGTCTACTAGTCTCACCATGCTACAGTCTTCACAATTTTATTCTGAAGGTCTCGGGTCAACAGCAGATCCAACAGAGGCCAAAAAGTCGCTAAAACTACTAAATTACGCCAAGTCGGGTAAATCTGGTGTCTTGGAGAAATCTGGGGCAATCCTCTGGTTAACTGGTCTCAACAGAACCTAAAAGGGCTACTCTAACCAACACTACCTTTACATTAGCCAAAATTCCCTTAATTCACCCAAAAATCACTACTAAAGCATGCAATAAACACCATTCGTGCTAAATTACCATCATTTTAGCAATTTAAGGCTATCCATCTAAATTTAACGATACTACTAGGCTTAAACAGTTTAATTAACACCAAAAAGGGTTCATTAAGCTACAAGCACTCTAATGTAACTAGATCTAACATCACGACATAATTCTAGCACTAAATCTCCATTAAAATACTAAACTAGTTAAACAAACACATAATCTAAGCAACATGGAGAGAGTCTAGGAATTATACCCCCTAGGAACCTCACAAACACGGAGAAGGAGAAGAAGAAGGGAGTGTGGGCTGTGGCTATAGCCCCTGGTGCTGTAAAGCTTGACTGGAACGAGTTGATCTGCCACCTGCAGTTTCTGAAACTGGCTAATGCTTACAGTTGCTGCTGTTGCTTCAGTTTGGTGCTCACTCTGAGTTGGTGTTGTTGGGGTTGTGTTGGTGTTGTGGTGCTGATGTTGGGTAGTTGGTGTGTGTTGTTGTTGGCTGGTGTGGTGTGGTGTTGGGACTGAAAATGTTGCTGTTTCAGCTGAAGTTGCTGCTGCTGGAAAGAGCTGAAGCTATGGCTGTTCTCTTTTTTTTTTGTAGCAAGGTTAAATGAAGATAATTGTGTGTGTGTGGGTGTGGTTTTGAAGCTGGGAGGGAGCTGATGTAGCAGCTGCTGCTGCTGATGTCCTGATGAAAAAGCTGATGCTGATGCTGTTTTGTGGTGTTTTGGTGCAGAAATGGTGGCTGAAAAGCTGATTTTTGAGGGTTTGGGTGGCTGATTTGAGTGTGAGAGTGAGAGGTTTGAGTGTGGGAGAGATCTTGAAAGATATGAGTGAAAAGTTTTGAGTTGAATGGTGTGACTTAACCTTAAACCATCATGACACATCACATCCCCCCCTCTCTCTCTAAGTCAACCTTAAAACTCTCTAAATACCCATGGTCAAAGCCAACCATCCTCAATTTAAACTAATTAGCTCTAAACAACTCAATTAACTTAACCAAGGACCTAACCCACCATGATTAACTTAAACATAGTTAACCCACAACTCAATTATATGGCAACCCTAATCTTAACCCTAGTCAATGTGCACAAGTGTGTGTGATCGAGATAAAATTCTACAAAAATACCCATAAAACCAGATAAATTACTAGAATCCCGTTTTGGTAAACTTTTTACCAAAAACCCCACGTTAACACTTAATTACCACTAACCCTGATCTCAGGTGTTACAACCACCCTAGACTAGATATGCAACATATTAGACGAAGAGACCGGACTGTACGGGAGTGTTACTGATTGGATTCGCTGGAGAAAGTACATGCTTGCTTGTTGATCTTTTGATCGCTCAATACCTGGGTGGCCGTTACGTTTGGCAGACCGCTTGCGGCTTGTGGGTGTTTGATATGATCATCACCTACTGCCGGCGTATTGACGAGTCTTTAGAGTCCTACACAGAGGTTTCCTGGCTCAAGCGAAACGGAGTAGGAGCGCATATGTGATATGTGCGGGAATGAGATTAATGCGAGTATGTGATACCGCATTATATTCTCGCGATGTGTGACATGATTGGTTATATGTGATATAGCCGAGTTATCGGATCGAGCGTTGATTCGATAAGATGTTGCATTTGATATTAGTCGGTTATATGTGATATAGCCGGATTATTAAATCAAGAGTTGATTTGATAATTTAATGTATAATTATATATTTGATATATTATAATACATTAACTAATATTTAGCTCACTTATTGTTTTCTTTTCTCACATGATGTGCACATTGTATATATATACGCGATATGTAAATTTGTGTACATGGAATGTGTCATGTTTGATGATACATACAAGATGGGTGTATGAGATTAACGCAATGCTAAGGTTAAGTTAGGGTTTCTATTTATGTTAAGCTAATTCAAAAGAGATTGAGTTTGTTATGATAAAGCTTGCATAAAAGCTTATGGATAAGCTTTGACAAAGTCAACCCTTTTGTCTAGTTTAAGATATTTATCAAACCCAACCTCTAACCATAGCCATGAGTTAATTCTCTACATGAGTTAGCCATGAGGGCTTAACTCAACCATGGGTGAAATAATTTTTTGGATGAATTATTTACAAGTCTTCTTCTTCTTCTTGAAGCTCCATGAAAAAGCTTGCTAGCTCTAATGGAGTTTTGAGATAAAGTGTGAGAAAATCAATTCTAAAGTGAGCACACTTCCTACTTCTTCATCCTCTACCACTTGCCATGTAGTAGAGTGCATTCTCTTCACAAAGTTCATGACCTAGTGAAGGAATAGCTTGATTCAGTGTCTCCTCGACGTAGATCATCTTCGGCCTCGAAGTCATCGATGCAAGCACGTTCGTTTCTTCATAGAGCCTCTCTAGAGTCTGGGGTTTGCGATCGCAGCGAAGGGGACTACTACACGGAGCTATTTGAAGTGAAGGACCGGACTATAAAGGTTGTAATCCCAAACTCTTAGAAGTAAAGTTGTTTACTTGCTTATTGTTTTTCGCATAATCTCTAGTATACGATCTTGGTTAGGGTTGTTCGGCACGTCTAAATTTTGAATCGGGCATGGTTGATGCCTTGTAGAACCTTGTGAGAGTGTCTAGTAACCCTACAGTGGTATCAGAGCCAAGCTAGAGCTTTAGGCGAAGTCTAGGCGAAGTTTAAAGTCCGATCGAACTCCAGATACCCGTAAATCCCTACTTTATGGATTTTTTTTCAAAATGTTGATTTGTTCGTATTAAAAATACTCAAAAAAATCAGCAGGGTATTTTAGGAATTACTGTGCAAAACGAGACACTAATCCCACTAAAGCGCCGCGGAACCGCGGCCGTACCATGGCTTGCGCGGCGGTTCCGCGGCCGTATAAGAGGATTAGGGTTTACCGTTTGCACAGTAACATCCGTAGGTACTTCCTGATTCTTCTTGAAATTTTTAATTTATACTCAAGTGTTGAGTTTTCTGGGATGTATTGGGGACTCGTTGATTCGATCGGCTAATTTAACTTTGTTTAAGTTTTTCCGGGTAATTATAGAACGTGTTAAAAAGTTCGAACGGATATCAATAACTCACTTTTTCCCCTGCCGGAAAATTTCCAAGCGTTGGATTTTTCCATAGTTTAAGAACGTTCTAAGTCGTGCAAGTAACGCGGTGGACCCTCTAGAAGACAACAAACCTTAACTCGATTATGTGACCGTCTGAACCGCCTCTAAACCTTAGGGTTTGTGGCAGTACGGCGTTGCCACATGTGAGACGTTGGCTTGACCCTTCTACGGCTGGACCATTGGTACTGTGGCATGTGATGGATGTTTTTAAACTAATTTCAAGTGTTGAGAACTATTTGGGAAAACTTGGGTGTTTGATTATTTGATCGGAAAGTTTAACATTGTCTATTTATCTGGAATGTGATACAATATTTGGAATCCACAAGTAGTTTTGAGATAACTAATTTGAATGTTATAAATCTAGCAGTTTACTCCCATTTGATCGGTTGCCACGGGATTTTGATGCGATCAAAAGTCCGTCGCAATCACGTAGCGTACGCGGATACTCGCCGGGTAAACTTAATAGATAGCCACGCCCCATAGCCCTGACCAAGTGACTGTAGGAGAACCCCGTCGCCAAAAGCATCCGTTCGGGTGCTCGCGGCAGCGGTGTTCCGTCTTAGTGCACTTCGTCGACGGCATCCGGGGGTGCGGCCGTCTACTAAAGTTTGCGACGAGCATTCGATCAGGATGTCGGTAATCGTGTTGAATTGCCCGACTTGATATTGAAAAGAGTTTTCGATACTGAGACTAAAATGCGGAGTTTATAATTGTTAGGCATGCGATGTCTAAGGAATTCATTTGGTTAGGCATGCAATATCTAAGAAAGTTGCGGATTCCAACTGTTGTAGTTTTACACTTTCTTTTCTGTGACCGTAAGCGTAGTATGTGGTGTATCGCCGGCTTCGTTGCTATACATCAACGACAATCGGGATACGCATACTTGCTTACGTTGATGATATGAGATATTATGTGTTGCTGTGATATGTTATATTGGATCGTCGCGTTCTGAATAGCCGGTTTTTTTTATGTGTGATGAGAGTTTTTCTTTTTCATTCATGTAAAATTCATTAGTATGTAATATTCTTTTATTGGGGCACTTCCGGGCTGAGGATGTTGTCACCATTGTATATTATTTACTTTTCCGCATTATGTTAGACCCAAGGCGGGGAGCACAAGTAACCGGGTTCTAGGGTCCAGTGGGAGACCATCTTGAGGAGTCGAGACCGGGTCTCCTAACCCTAGAATTGGCAGTGTTGCTTGCCGCTCTCGTAGGGGTCTAGGGATGTGGGTTTGGCTATTCATCACGACCGTGGAATCCGTGTTTTATATAGGCTCGTATTAAAAACACGGACCTCCTAGTATATCCAATATTTCATATATGTTCTTCTGCTGCAATGTTCTGTGATGAGATCATATTACTGCCTGAGACGAATATTTATATTATATATATGAGATATATGTTATATTGCAGATTTCGTTTCAAATGTGATGCTAGTGAAGCATAATAAAATGAGACTTCATTAATGAGATTAATGAAATAAAAGAAACCAAAAGATGTTGTAGAAACTTGTTTAAAAACTGGTAGCTCTAGTTCTTGCTTTGCATAGCGGTGTTCCTTGTAGAACATCCAGCACCTTATTCGATGAGGAAAGAGTCGAGATCCCTTCACCGGGAGTGACCTCTTTAGTGAAACTAGCAGATGCTACAAACTCGGTTTGTCTTTTGATTGCTTCTATAATTCTTGCTTTGCATAGTGATATTTGTGTAATATCCTGCACCTTATTCGATGAGGAAAGAGCCGAGATCCCTTCACCGGGAGTGACCTCTTTAGCGAAACTAGAAAAGGCCTAAAAAACACTCCATTTAAAATTACTCGATTCTACAACGATATCAAGTTCATTACGCAAAAGGTTTTCTTAAAAACCTGTCGTAGCCCTCCGTCATTTTAGGAAGTAGAGTACTTAGTATTCGTGCTGCGTATGTCGACTTTAGTTGAGGCGTAGTGTACGGTAGCTAAGTGATGTCTTCCTACACAGCATATGATGCGATTAGTTAGGACATTCATGTGATTATGTTGACCATAGTTGAGGGTCATATAGGGTGGGTCTGATTAATCATGAAATGACGGGTAGAACTTGACTAGTGCTTATGATATGTTGACCTTAGTTAAGGTCATAAGTGCTAGGGGTAAAATATTATTGGGAATTTCAAGTGTTGAAATTTGCAATGAGATTGCATACCTTCTATGAGATAGTTGGATCCCGATACCCGCTGCGAGTAAGAGTTACTCCTGGGAGAGTTTTACACATTACAATTAGCCGATCAAGTAGGTGTCCAGAAAGGTGTCAATGGGGTTACGCCCCTGGGAAAACGAGGTTTATCTTAATTAGGTCCGTGCGAAAGCACGGGGAACCTCCCTCAAAGTACCAGCACTGGCCTGGCTGAAAGATTGGCGAACTTGTAGGGTGTAATTAATCCCGGCTAGTCTTTCCTTTTAGGGTTTGAAGGAAGATTTGACTAAAACAGTGGGAGCCATCCTGATTAGATAAATTGATAACCAATCTAATCTTGTAAAAAAGCGCACGCTGAGTGTTTTCTTCTCTCTCTCTCCTGGTAGTGACCATGTCACGCCTTAATCAAGATAATAATACGGATGTATTGACCGAACCCGCTTGTTATACTGCGCTAAGGAACGTTGGTTCCGTTCCAACTTATAATTGTTATAAGACAGAGCAGGAAATAGAGGATTACCAGAATTCCCGTACCGCCCAAACGAAGAAAGTGCATGCTGATGCATCATCTTCGGGTATGTTCATTACCGAGAACTGTTTCTCAGTATCCTTTACGTCCTGGGTATGAGATACAGGATCAGGATCCCAGATATGTAATCTATTACATGGGCTACAGATATGTAGAGAACTGAGAACGGGTGATAAGTTTCATGAGATAGAAACTGTGCAAGTGTTGCAGCCAAGTCTGTTGGTAGTTATCGCCCTGTATTAGCATATACATTGATTCTGAACGAATACTATTAGATACCGAACCTGATATACAACATCATATCAGTCTCCTTATTAGCAGAGAAGGATATAATTTTGTATTGTTGGATAATGTTTTGTACATTTCCTATATCAAGAGTTGATCGGTTCAGGCACGTTATCTAAAAGCATATACATTCTAAATCAAACCACAGTTCTTAGTGTAAAGAACACATACAAAAGGAAGAGTTCAGAAATGAACGAATCCTTCTTGAGGCATTGTAGACTAGGTCATATCAATGCGACCTGACTAGCTAAGTTACATTTAGATGCATATTTAAATTAGTTTAAATTTACATCTTGTAAAACTTGCCAGTCATGTCACAAAGATAAGATGACCATAGCTTTGTTTATTGGAAACAGAGAAAGAGTCAGTGAACTCTTAGGATTGATACATGATGATGTATGTAAGGTCCCCTGTCTACACATGCCAAGACTGGTTCTTTATACTTCATTACATTCACTGTTTATCTCTCAAGATTCGGACAAATGTTCCTGTTGAAACACAAGTCTGAACCTTTTGAGAAATTCAATGAATATGAGTTAGAAGTAGAGAACCAAAACGGGTATAAGTATTCTGTCCTTTGATGTGATCAGGGAGGAGAATACTTGAGCACGGGATTCCTGGACTTTTCTAAAGGAGAATGAGATTCTCTCTCAGCATTACTCCTCCGTATACACCACAGATAGTCGGTGTATCGGGGCGGAGCAATTGCACCCTATATGATATGGTGTGCTCTATTATGAGTACTACCGAGTTGCCTATTTCCTTTTGGGAGTTATGCACTTGAGAATTTGCATACATATTGAATAGGGTTCCAATCAAATCAGTAGCCTACCACTCCATATGTGATATGGTATGGAAAGATCCCATCTCTTAACGATATTAAGATTTGGGGTTGTTCGGCCTATGTCTAAAAGCAAAATCCGGACACAGCTCGAGGCAAAGTCAGTTCTGTAGAACTGGAAAGAGTTCCAGCTATACAAACTGAAGCTGATGATTTGATAGAACTGAAGGATTCAATAGTAACCAACGAATCTCAGTCTCTCCGCCGATCTAGTAGGGTTCCTCACCCACCTGAGAGATACTTCGGTTTCTCTATGATAGTGGGAGTGAGGATTGCATCATGAGATGATGACCTAACTAGTTTCGAGCTGGCTATCAGGAGTGGGACTCTGTAAGAATGGCTGGATGCTTAGTGATCTGAGATGGAATCTTTATAGACCAATAAAGTATGGACTTTGGTTGCTTTATCTGAAGGGTTAAATCCCCATCAGGAGCAAGTATATCTTGAGAAGATTACTTGGTGTACATGGAAAGGTTGAGACTTTTAAAGCTATACTTAAGTCCATCCAGATCCTACTTGCCACGGCTACATACCATGACTACGATATCTGGCGGTTGGGTGTCATGACTGCTTTTCTAAATGTTAATTTGGAAGAGAGCATCTATAAGTACACAGCCAGAGGGCTTCATAGACAGTGGGAGCAGCGGAAACGTGTGCAAGATGTTTTATGCGATAAAACAGGCATCACGGAGTTGGAACGTCTGTTTTGATGTGGTAGTCAAAGAGTTTGACTTTATCAAAATAGTAGATGAACCTTGTATATACCAAAAGGTAGTAGGGAGTATGGTGGTGATCCTCGTAGAGTACGTGGATGACATACTCTTGATAGGGAAAGGAGTTTCCTATGCTACGCTCGGTCAATCTCCTCTTATCACAAAAATTCTCCATATAGGATCAAGGTGATACCTCCTAAATCCTGGGTAATGGATCTATGAGATAGATCTAATTGGATGTTAGGATTCTCACTAGTTGTAGTGAGATGGTATCAATCGATCCTGGGGAGAATCACTGGAAATGTCATGGACATAATTTCAAAAAGTTATATCTCACTCTATAAAAATAGACGTACAGATATATCAATTTAAAATTGGTGCATAGCAACGGATATTCAAAACCAAATATTTGCCGTCCGACAAACAGCCCAGACGATTTCCTCAAATATCACCAATTACAACGAATTCCGATATAATGAGGATGATCACCTAATTCCCAATAATTTACTCCTGCTCATCATCTGTAAAACCATACAGATGTGAGAATCATACCTGGTAAATATATACCCTGGAGCAAGGTCTAATTGGGAAATCAGTTTTCTATTAACAGTACACAGTGAAACTGAAACATTAAAATATTTCGTAGGGGTATCCGGGTATTCCTGGTAATGCCTCTTCCATTATCCAGATTCACAACTATAACCGTATATTTCTTTGCCATCTCTCCAAATCCCTTTATATGTCTTTAGTCATTACCTTCTGTACACCCTCTTAGGCTAAATGGTTTTCTTCCTTCCCTACCTTTCGGCACCAGCCTATGGTTTGGAAGAAGACTATCCATTAAGCGTAATAGGTGTACTGTCCTAATCCTAGGAGCACTCGCAACCCGAGAGAAGGTAAAGATAAAAGACAACTGAATAAAACTTATTCCTATTCCTCCTGAACCAGAATCCATCCCTGAACTGGAACAAGTTCCTTCGAGTTCGTATATAACCATACGATAGAGTATCCAATAAACTCTAGATCTTCGTAGTGATACGGAGTGTTCTGGAGAAATACAAAGGTGATGTAGGAGTGGCGATGAAATACTTGGTTTAGTTGTGAATAGCAGTCGCAATTTACATTTCCCTCTTACTAATCCCTTTATTTGTCTTAACTTATTACCTTCTACACACCACACTTAGGCTAATCGGCTTTCTTCATTCCCTACCGTTCGGCACCAGCCTAAGGTTTAGAAGAAGACTATCCAATAAGCGTAATGGGTGTACTATCCCCTAATCCAAGGAGCACTCGCAACCTGAGAGAAGGTAAAAGGAAAAGACAACTGAATAGTCCTATTCGTTTTCTCCAGAACCGGAAACCATCCTCGAATAAATTCCTTCGAGTTCGTATATAACCATACGATGGTTTTATCCAATGGAAGTGGACGTTCGTAGTAATACGGGGTGTCCTGGAGAAAAGGGTAAGAGTAGGAGTGGCAATGAGGTATGCAACTCTGACAATCCAAAAGCCAGTGTTTTAAGAAAGTTCGGTTAACTTGGTCACTGAGTCATAGTCAAGAGTCGGGTCATGGTCGCTGCTAAAGAGAGAGAGAGAAAAGAAACACTCAGCGTGCACTCTAACCTAGATCAGAATGGTTATCACTTTATCTAATCAGGAAACCTCCCACTGTATCGTCAAATTCTCCTCCAAACCTGAAAGAAGAATTAGTTCGGATCACCCGAGGAGTAAACCAACTCATCAGTGGGAATCGGGATCCAACTATCATCGCATGATAACGTGATGGAATCCACTCACGTTATCACACTCCAGAAGATATGCGCATATCTGGCAAGTTTCAGTTTCTTTAGAAACTCCCGATGTGATTTTTACCCCATGCTTTTATGATCTTGACGAAGGCCAACATATCATAAGTCACATGTCAAGTTCTACCCGTCATTATCCGGTTAATTTGAACCCACCTGTACATACCGTTGACGAAGGCCAAAATAGTAGTACGACTGTCCCAAACCAACGCATCTATCTATGCAGCAGAAAAGCAACAAATAGCTACCATACATTATGCCTTGACGAAGGCCAACATACATAGCATGAATACTAAGTGCTACCTTTCTGAAATGGCGGAGGGCTACGAATGGTTTTTGGCGAAAAAACCTTTAACGTAATGAACTTGATATCGTTGAAGGAACCGGATAGCTTTTTATAAAAATATAGTGGCGAAAACCTTTGCTAAAGAGGTCACTCCCGGTGAAGGGATCTCGGCTCTTTCCCCGTAGAATGAGGTGCAGGATATTCCAACTGAATACCACGATGCAAAGCAAAAGGCAATCGGCTATAGTGAAGTTATTACCCTAACGCAAACTTCTGTCCAAGGGGTCACTCCCGGTGAAGGGATCTCGGCCCTTGCCTCGTCGACTGAGGTGCATGATATTCCAACTGAATACCACTGTGCAAAACAAAAGAGAACGTCCTTGCAATAACAGCTTTTTGAAAATTATTCCAACAACATCAGAATAGGTTTGTTTAACTTGCATTGATCCGAATCAACGCAGTCCCATCAATTGATCACACCAATAAAGAACGAAAATAATGATGTACGTATATACCATCCGCATTCACCACTGGGTCCCGTCATCACCCGTTAGGTTACTTAACTAACGACAGAGCGGGGACTGGACTAGCGCGGGTGCAAAACATATACAACATCTACTAGTATATATATCAATATATAATATTCGCTCAAAGCGTGATAAAATGCAACATCACAGAAGTGTAATAAGGATCACAGAACAATACAGATATCTGGGATCCCCGGGTTTCATAGAGCCGCTACTGAAACCCGACGTTCCCCTGGTCGTGTGGATAGCCTGTGCAATGGAATCCTAGACCCCTACGGGCGTAGCAAGTTACCCGCCAAAACCTGAAGCGAGGCAGCCCCCTTCAACAACGTGAATGGACCACCCAGCACTTCACGGAATCCGGTAACTTGAGCACCCCTCCTTGGGTCAACCTGTACCCCCTACGAGTGCGGCGAATAGCCCGCCAATTCTAGAGTAAAGCCCCTTCCGTCTCAAAGCCATGAGATGCGGGCCCGTTGCCCTCTAGAACCCGGCTATCCACGCACCCCTCCGCGGGGTAATCCTAGTACAGAAAATAAAATATACATACAACGGGCACATCGACCTCAGCCCAGTCGTGCCCCAAAAGAATAATATACAAACATGCAGTAACGACAGTCCACATGTCGTACGCTCGCCCCGCAATATCAAATGTACATATACAACCAAACTGTACTAATATTGCATCCAGGCTATCCACCACGACAGATCCGCAACATCACAGCACAACACAGAACATCAACGTGAATGTCACGTTCGCAAATCCGTCTAAAAGGGCTATAGCAGTTAGACAGGATTTACCGATCAAATGACATTCACAGTCACAGATATAATGTAAATACTGTGAACTAACATGTTTTAAAAATTTCGATCGACAAAATTTCCCGAAGTGAGCCCCAAGTACAACTGCAGCACTCAAAATAATCTGGGCCCAAACATAATATACCAAAACCCCCAATTTCAAGACAGAGACCTACTGAAGAAATTTGGTGCACTGTTGCTACAGTACGGTCGCTGATCCGCCGCCAAAACGTGGTTTTGGCCGCAGATCCGCCGCTTTACAGTAAAATCAGCGAACCAAATTTTTCCAGAATTCTCAAAAAACCCTGCACGATTTTCTGAGATGCTCAAAAATATTTTTAGGCCAGTTTAAAAAATCGACAGAAACACAGAGCTTGGAAATGCGGTTTTCGGAATTTTCGTTCGATCTTAGTTCTAAACATGTTAGAGCAAGCTAGTAAAGGTTAATGGCGTAGCTCTGATACCATGTAAGTCTACGGTAGCGCCCCGGCCGTCTTTCCGAGGCCAAAATGCAGAAACGAAACCTTTTCTTTTACTTTAAAACCGGCGCTACCGCATACTAATGTTAGTTGTATGTATGCCCTAGAGGCCAGTATTGTACAGATGATGTATATTATATTGGATGCTTGGACATATATAGAGATGACTTTGTTGCTCGACATGATAGTATGCTATCTGGTTGCTCTTTATCTTAACATGTACACTAGTCTCTTTATACTGTCTTAAAGTTACATGTTGGTAAAGCCCTTAGGATGTGTACTTGACTACCTGGACTATGATGCAGATCATACTAGTAGGGACATGGTAGTCCATAAGTACATCCTTCAAGGTCCCTAGTCGTGGGTGTATCGAGACGGGGCATCGATATACCAGTGTAGACTAGCGTATACGCTTCTCGACCCATGTGATAGGCGATGGATGATCCCATATCCATTGGTGTTTGACATCAGAGATGGTATACGGGTGCTCAGTGGAGACTGGGTACACTGGACGGACTCGCCGAGAACTCCCAGATGGTATTATACCTCACGTCACATGGCAGTTCTCAGGTGACACTTGTACAGGTTAGTCTGTAGACCCGAGATCGTCATAGAGTCTTGTGTGATTCCCACTGTGCTTTGATCTCCACCTTACTACGTCCATGAGGGCGTGCAAAACGGTGGTCTTTGGGTACAGTCCCGAGTCACATGGAGGCAATGAGCGATAGGAGGGGTTTCGTCTCTCCCGGTATTGGGGGTTGATGTTGCGCTGTGCGCGATTGGCCGTAACAGGGAAGTCCCTGGCCAGGGCTGATCAGAGATTTGCTGGTAAGTGTTACCAGTAGTTTCTCGACCCGTTACGAGCCTCACATCGGCACGACTTATCGGTTATTGGGGTCTGACGTTTACCACCCCTAGACTTGATATGCGACATATCAGACGAACAGACCGGACTGTACGATAAGTGTTACTGGTTGGATTCACAGGAGTGTGAGCGGGCTAGCTCGTCGATCTTCTGATCGCTCAATACCCGGATAGCCGTTACGTTTAGCAGACCGCTTGCGGCTTGTGGGTGCTTGATATGATCATCATCTGCTACCGGCGTATTGACGAGTCTTTAGAATCCTACACAGAGGTTTCCTGGCTCAAGCGAAACGAAATAGGAGCGCATATGAGATATGTGCAAGACCGAGAATAATGCGTGTATGTGATACCGCATTTCATTCTCGCGATATATGTTTCGATTGGTTATATTCGATATGACCTAGTTATCGAATCATTGATTCGATAAATCGATACATTGGATTCTAGTCGGTTATGTGCGACATGACCGGATCATTGAATCAAATGTTGATTTAATGATTTAATGTATAATTATATATTTGATATATTGCATTGCATTAACTAGTATTGGTTCACTTTATATGGATTTTCTCACTTGATGTGCAAGAAGTATATGTGATATACTTTTGTGCACATATTTGTATCATGTTTGATGATACTTGATCATTTTGTTAAGTGTAAAGAATTAAAACCATGGTTAAGTGTTGATTAGGGTTTTGCATATTCATTTATTTATTTATTTGAAAAGGATTATGATGAGAATGGTGGCTTTCTTTGTTTTAAGTTGAAGCTTCATGAAGCTTTGACCTTTGTAACCATTCTTGTCTTCATGCTTAACCCTAACTCATCCAAGTAACCATGGTCTATTCTCTACACTTAACTATAGTTAGCTTATGATAAGTATTGATTTATATTTCATTTTAACTCAAGACTTATCATATTCTAGCTTCATCTTCTCCTTCTTCCTCAAGATAGAAACCTTGATGCCATCAATGGCAACTTGAGTTCTAGTGAGAGAAATCCAATTCTAAAGTGAACCCACCTCCTATTTCTTCACCCTCTACCTCTTGCCAAGTTGTTTTGGGTGTTTTCTTCATAAGTTTCACAACTTTGTGAAGTCGGAGCTTGAACTTGTGATGCCTCGACGTAGATCGTTTTTGACACGAAGCCGACGACCTAGCTCGCCCGTTTCTCCGATGAAGCCGACGATTGAGTTCGGGATTCATGATGGACAGCGAGAGGAAACCCACGTGGAGCTAAGGAAGTGGAGAACCGGATCTACAAAGGTTGTAGCATCTAACTTTTAGTTAAGTAGTTAACTAGATTATCTTTTCGCCTAAACTTCTAGTCAACGATCCGTATTAGGGTTTCTCGGCACCCATAATTTTTGAAATTGGCATGGTTGATGTCTTGTGAGACTTCATTAGAGTGCCTAGGAACCCTACAGTGGTATCGGAGCCTAGCTAGAGCCTTAGGCGAAGTCTAGACGAAGTTTGAAGTCCGAACGAACCCGAAACCCTAAAACCCATGCGCTCTCTGGACTTTTTCTAAAATCTGGGATTTTTCCATATTAAAAATGCTTAAAAAATTCAGCAAAGAATTCTAAGAATTACGGTGCAATTTGTTTCCAATGAACAGTACACTGTGTGGCGGAACCGCGGCAGAAGCATGGCTTCTGCGGCGATTCCGCGGCTCTATGGTGACGTCAGCCCTAATTTTTTGCACAGTAATTCCTGATAAATTATGCTGAGTTTTCTGGGAATTTTTAAATTGAGTCAAGGGTTGAGTGCTCTGGGGTTGTATTGGGAATCGACGATTCGATCGGATTATCAAACCTTGTCTAAGTATTTTTCCGGATAACTTTAGAATATGTTAAAAAGTTGGATACGGATATAAATACCCAAGTTTTCCCCTGCCGGAAAAATTCCAAGTGTTGGATTTTTCTGTGGTTTAAAGACATTCTGAGTAGTGCAAGTAATGCGATGGTCCCTCTAGAAGACAACAAACCTTAACTCGATTATGTGACCGTCTTGAACTGCCCTTTGAACCTTCGGGTTTGGGGCAGTACGGCGTGCCACATGTGAGGCGTTGGCTTGACCCTTCTACGGCTGGACCGTTGGTACTGAGGCATGAAGTGAATGTCTTTGAACTTATTTCATGTGTTGATCGGTGTCGGGAAAACTTGGGTGTTCGAATGTTCGATCGGAAAGTTTGATATATTCTATTTATCCGGAATTGGATACAATAATTGGAATTCACAAACAGTTATGAGATAACTGGATGAATGTTATAAATCTAGCGGTTTAGTTTCACTTGATATCGAAAAGAGTTTTCGATAATGGGACTAAAATGCGGGGTTTATAACTGTTAGGCATGTGATGTCTAAAGAGGTTGCGGATTCCAATTGTTGTAGTTTTACACTTTCTTTTCTGTGACCGTAAGTGTAATATGTGATATCGCCGGTTTTGTTGCTATATGTCAATGACAATTGGGATGGACATATTTACTTACGTTGATGACATGTGATGTTATGTGTTGCTGGATATGTTATATTGGATTGTCGTGTTTGAATAGCCGGGTTTTTTTATGTGAGATGAGTGTTTTTCATTTTCATTCATGTAAAAACTTGTATGTAATATTCTTTTATTTGGGGCACTTCCAGGTAGCGGAAGTCGTCACCTTTTGTATATTATTTACTTTTCTGCACTAGGATAGACCCAAGGAGGGGAGCACAAGTAACCGGGTTCTAGGGTTCAGTGGGAGACCAACTCGAGGAGTCGAGTCCGGGTCTCCTAACCCTGGAATTGGTAGGGTTGCTTGCCGCTCTCGTAGGGGTCTAGGGGTGTGGGATTGGCTATTCATCACGACCGTAGAATCCGTGTTTTATACTGGCTCGTATTGAAAACACGGACGTCCTAGTATATCCAATGTTTCATATGTTTCTTCTGCTGCGATATCTGTGATGTGATCATGTGATGTTCTGTGATAGATACTATATATAGTATATATGATATATTATATAGACGTTACTTATGTTTTGCACCCGCACTAGCCCTGCCCTGCTCTGTCGTTAGTCACCTAACCTAACGGTGCACGAGGGGACATCGAGGCGAATGCGGATGGCATAAGTGTACGTCGTATTTATCTGTGATGTTTTGGTATTTAAATGATGGGACTTCATTAATGTGATTAATGAAAGAAAAGAAACCTAAGATGTTGTAGAATCAAATTTTAAATAAAACAGGTAGCTACAGTTCTTGCTTTGCATAGCGGTATGTGTGATATGCCCTGCACCTTATTCGATGAGGAAAGGACCGAGATCCCTTCACCGGGAGTGACTCCTTTAGCAATAATTGGCAGATGCTACACACTCGGTTTTCTTTTGATTGCTTTTGTAGTTTCTGCTTTGCACAGTGATATATATGATATATCCCGCACCTCATTCGACGAGGAAAGGGCCGACGATCCCTTCACCGGGAGTGACCCCTTTAGCAAAACTAGAAAAGCCTCAAAATCACTCCATTTCAAAACTTCATTTGATTCTACAACGATATCAAGTTCATTACGCAATAGGTTTTCAGAAAAACCTGTCGTAGCCCTCCGTCATTTCAGATAAGTACTAGTTAGTATTCGTGCTACGTTTGTTGACTATGTTAAGGCGCAGTGTGCGGTAGCTAATTAGTGCTTATATGTATAAGCATATGATGCGATTGGATTAGGGTAGTCGTGTGACTTTGTTGACTATGTTAAGGGTCGTGCGGGTGGGTTTAATTCAATCAGGAAATGACGGTTGAACTTGACTAGCACTTATGATTTGTTGACTATGTTAAGGTCATATAGCTGCTAGGGGCAAAAGATTATCGGGAATTTCAAGTGTTGAAATTTGCAATGAGATTGCATACCTTCTATGAGATAGTTGGATCCCGATACCCACTGCGAGTAAGAGTTACTCCTGGGAGAGTTTTACACATTGCAATTAGCCGATCAAGTAGGTATCTAGAAAGGTGTCAACGGGGTTACGCCTCTGGGAAAACGAGGTTTACATTAATTAGGTTCGTGCGAAAGCACGGGGGACCTCCCTCAAAGTACCGACACTGGCCTGGCTGAAAGATTGGCGAACTTGTAGTGTGTAATTAATCCCGGCTAGTCTTTCCTTTTAGGGTTTGAAGGAAGATTTGATAAAAACCAGTGGGAGCCATCCTGATTAGATAAGATAATAACCAATCTGATCTTGCACGAGCATACGCTAAAGTGTTTTCTTCTCTCTCTCTCCAGGTAGCGACCATTTCATGCCTTAATCAAGATAATAATATGGATGTATTGACCGAACCCGCATGTTATACTGTGCTGGGGAACGTTGGTTCCGTTCTTTCTTATAAGAGTTATAGGAATGAACAGGATATAGGGGAATACCAGGATTCCCATGCCACCCGAATGAAGAAAGTACATGTTGATGCATTTTCTTCGGGTGTGTTCGTTACAGAGAACTGTTTCTCCATTTGCTCTACGTCCTGGGTATTGGATACCGGGTCAGGATCCCATATATGTAATCAGTTACATGGGCTTAGGAAAGGTAGAGAACTTGGAGAAGGTGATAAAGACATTAGAGTTGGAAATGGTGCAATTGTTGCAGCTAAGACTGTCAGGGAATATCACCTTGTATTACCAACTGGTAATACATTGGTTCTGAACGAATGCTATTACATGCCGAACCTGATATGCAACATTATATCGGTTTCTTTACTGAGTAAAGAGGGATATAATTTTGTATTACAGGACAATGTTATGAACATTTTCCATAACCAAAAGTTGGTTGGATCAGGCACGTTGTGCAATGGCATTTATGTTCTAAATCAATCAACAGTTCTAAGTATAACAAACACACACAAGAGGAAGAGTTCTGAACTGAACGAATCCTTCTTGTGGCATTGTAGACAGGGTCACATCAATGCGACACGACTAGCTAAGTTGCATAAAGATGGATATTTGAAACCGTTCGAATTTTCATCTTATGACACTTGCCAGTCCTGTCTCAAAGGAAAGATGACCAAAACTCCGTTTACGGGACACGGAGAAAGAGTTACCGAACTCTTGGGACTAATACATAGTGATGTATGCGGTCCCATGTCTACACATGCCAGGGATGGTTCTTCGTACTTCATTACATTCACTGACGATCTCTCTAGATTTGGATATGTGTTCCTGATAAAACACAAATCAGAAGCTTTTGAGAAATTTAGAGAATATAAACAAGAAGTCGAAAACCAAACCGGAAAAAGTATTAAAATCCTTCGATCTGATCGAGGAGGTGAATACTTAAGCGGTGAATTCCTGGACTTCCTAAAAGAGAATGGGATTCTCTCTCAGCTGACTCCTCCATATACACCACAGCACAACGGTGTATCAGAACGGAGGAACCGCACCCTATTAGATATGGTGCGCTCTATGATGAGCACAGCTGAGTTACCTATTTCCTTCTGGGGATATGCGCTGGAGACAGCAGCATACCTATTGAATCAAGTTCCATCTAAATCTGTACCTACCACACCATATGAGATATGGAGTGGGAAGAGACCATATTTTAAACGAGTTAAAATATGGGGTTGTCCGGCCTATGTCAAAAGGCAAAATCCAGACAAACTCGAGGCACGGTCAGTTCTTTGCAAGTTTGTGGGATATCCTAAGAATTCCCAAGGATATTTTTTCTACCATGCTGAAGAACAAAAAGTGTTTGTTTCTCAATATGCCACCTTTTTAGAAAAGGAATTTCTTGAAAAAGAAATTAGTGGCAAAGTGGTAGAGCTGGAAGAGGTTCCAGATACACAAACAGTAACTGAAGATCTAGTGGAACCAGAAGATTCAGTAGCTCCCAATGAACCTCAGCCTCTCCGCCGATCTAGTAGGGTTCCTCGCCAACCTGAGAGATACTACGGTTTTCTTATGGATGGTGGGAGCGAGGATTGCATCATGGAGGATGATGACCCAACTAGCTTCGAGCAGGCCATCACGAGTAGGGACTCAGTGAAATGGCTGGATGCAATGCGGTCTGAGATGGAATCCATGTACACCAACAAAGTATGGACTTTGGAAGTTGCTCCTGAAGGGGTAAAACCCATTGGGAGTAAGTGGATCTTCAAGAAGAAACTTGGTGTAGATGGGAAAGTGGAGACTTTCAAAACTAGACTTGTAGCAAAAGGTTTTCCTCAAAGACCAGGTGTGGACAACGACGAAACCTTTTCTCCAGTGGCTATGCTTAAATCCATCCGGATCATGCTTGCCATCGCTGCATATCACGACTACGAAATCTGGCAAATGGATGTTAAGACAGCCTTTCTAAATGGTGATTTAGAAGAGTGCGTGTACATGACTCAGCCAGAGGGCTTCATAGATAGTGGGAGCAGCGGGAAGGTGTGCAAGCTGCTTAAATCCATTTATAGATTAAAGCAAGCATCGCGGAGTTGGAACATCTGCTTTGACGTCGTTATCAAAGAGTTTGATTTCGTCAAAAACCCAGATGAACCTTGTATCTACAAGAAGGTAGCAGGGAGTAAGGTTGTCTTCCTCGTATTGTACGTGGACGACATACTCTTGATAGGAAATGATATTCCTATGCTGCAATCGGTCAAGCTCTTCTTATCACAGAGATTCTTAATGATAGATCTTGGTGATGCCTCCTGCATACTGGGAATCAGGATCTATAGAGATAGATCCAAACGGATATTGGGATTGTCCCAATCCAGTTACATTGACACCATACTAAAGAGGTTTAGTATGGAAGAATCCAAGCATGGGAACTTACCCACGATCTCTGGAGTCACTCTCTCCAAAGAGATGTCTCCCAAGACTGATTTGGAGAGAGCTCGCATGCAAGGGATACCCTATGCTTCGGCTGTAGGCTCTATCATGTATGCGATGCTATGTACCAGACCCGATGTTGCATACTCACTAAGTGTAGTGAGCAGGTATCAAGCTGATCCTGGAGAGAGTCACTGGACAGCTGTGAAGAGCATTCTCAAGTACTTACGAAGGACTAAAGAGAAGCACTTGGTGTATGGTAGTGGAGAACTCCAAGTGGAGTCCTTTACCGATTCCAGCTTCCAGAGTGATAAGGACGACTCTAAGTCGCAGTCGGGTTTTGTCTTTACCCTTTACGGAGGGGCGGTTAGCTGGAAGAGTTCCAAGCAGGAAACCGTGGCAGACTCGACTATGGAGGCTGAATACATCGCTGCCAACGATGCTGCTAAAGAAGCTGTTTGGATCAAGAAGTTCATTACTGAGCTTGGTGTGGTTCCATCCATTGAGCATCCAATACCTTTGTATTGCGATAACAATGGAGCAGTGGCTTTGGCCAAGGAACCCAGGTCCCATCAGCGATCCAGGCATATTCTGAGGCGGTATCACCTGATCCGGGAGATAGTTGATGGCCGGGAGATCGAGATCAGGAGGGTTGACACGAAGAACAACACGGCGGATCTACTCACGAAGGCCATTCCCCAGATACAGTTTGAGAGACTCTTCGGGATGCTCGGTATGCGATACTACAGCAGCTGGCCCTAGTGCAAGTGGGAGATTGTTAGTTGTAAGTATGCCCTAGAGGCCAGTATTGTACAGATGATGTATATTATATTGGATGCTTGGACATATATAGAGATGACTTTCTTGCTCGACATGATAGTATGCTATCTGGTTGCTCTTTATCTTAACATGTACACTAGTCTCTTTATACTGTCTTAAAGTTACATGTTGGTAAAGCCCTTAGGATGTGTACTTGACTACCTGGACTATGATGCAGATCATACTAGTGGGGACATGGTAGTCCATAAGTACATCCTTCAAGGTCCCTAGTCGTGGGTGTATCGAGACGGGGCATCGATATACCAGTGTAGAATAGCGTATACGCTTCTCGACCCATGTGATGGGCGATGGATGATCCCATATCCATTGGTGTTTGACATCAGAGATGGTATACGGGTGCTCAGTGGAGACTGGGTACACTGGACGGACTCGCCGAGAACTCCCAGATGGTATTATACCTCACGTCAGATGGCAGTTCTCAGGTGACACTTGTACAGGTTAGTCTGTAGACCCGAGATCGTCATAGAGTCTTGTGTGATTCCCACTGTGCTTTGATCTCCACCTTACCACGTCCATGAGGGCGTGCAAAACGGTGGTCTTTGGGTACAGTCCCGAGTCACATGGAGGCAATGAGCGATAGGAGGGGTTTCGTCTCTCCCGGTATTGGGGGTTGATGTTGCGCTGTGCGCGATTGGCCGTAACAGGGAAGTCCCTGGCCAGGGCTGATCAGAGATTTGCTGGTAAGTGTTACCAGTAGTTTCTCGACCCGTTACGAGCCTCACATCGGCACGACTTATCGGTTATTGGGGTCTGACGTTTACCACCCCTAGACTTGATATGCGACATATCAGACGAACAGACCGGACTGTACGGTAAGTGTTACTGGTTGGATTCACAGGAGTGTGAGCGGGCTAGCTCGTCGATCTTCTGATCGCTCAATACCCGGATGGCCGTTACGTTTAGCAGACCGCTTGCGGCTTGTGGGTGCTTGATATGATCATCATCTGCTACCGGCGTATTGACGAGTCTTTAGAGTCCTACACAGAGGTTTCCTGGCTCAAGCGAAACGAAATAGGAGCGCATATGAGATATGTGCAGGACCGAGAATAATGCGTGTAAGTGATACCGCATTTCATTCTCGCGATATATGTTTCGATTGGTTATATTCGATATGACCTAGTTATCGAATCATTGATTCGATAAATCGATACATTGGATTCTAGTCGGTTATGTGCGACATGACCGGATCATTGAATCAAATGTTGATTTAATGATTTAATGTATAATTATATGTTTGATATATTGCATTGAATTAACTAGTATTGGTTCACTTTATATGGATTTTCTCACTTGATGTGCAAGAAGTATATATGATATACTTTTGTGCACATATTTGTATCATGTTTGATGATACTTGATCATTTGTTAAGTGTAAAGAATTAAAACCATGGTTAAGTGTTGATTAGGGTTTTGCATATTCATTTATTTATTTATTTGAAAAGGATTATGATGAGAATGGTGGCTTTCTTTGTTTTAAATTGAAGCTTCATGAAGCTTTGACTTTTGTAACCATTCTTGTCTTCATGCTTAACCCTAACTCATCCAAGTAATCATGGTCTATTCTCTACACTTAACTATAGTTAGCTTATGATAAGTATTGATTTATATTTCATTTTAACTCAAGACTTATCATATTCTAGCTTCATCTTCTCCTTCTTCCTCAAGATAGAAACCTTGATGCCATCAATGGCAACTTGAGTTCTAGTGAGAGAAATCCAATTCTAAAGTGAACCCACCTCCTATTTCTTCACCCTCTACCTCTTGCCAAGTTGTTTTGGGTGTTTTCTTCACAAGTTTCACAACTTTGTGAAGTCGGAGCTTGAACTTGTGATGCCTCGACGTAGATCGTCTTTGACACGAAGCCGACGACCTAGCTCGCCCGTTTCTCCGATGAAGCCGACGATTGAGTTCGGGATTCATGATGGACAGCGAGAGGACACCCATGTGGAGCTAAGGAAGTGGAGAACCGGATCTACAAAGGTTGTAGCATCTAACTTTTAGTTAAGTAGTTAACTAGATTATCTTTTCGCCTAAACTTCTAGTCAACGATCCGTATTAGGGTTTCTCGGCACCCATAATTTTTGAAATTGGCATGGTTGATGCCTTGTGAGACTTCATTAGAGTGCCTAGGAACCCTACAACTAAAACCCCGGATCGAACCATTAACCTAATATTAGCTAACAAGAGAAAGGGTAGAAAGCTATACCGAGCGATCCGTGTCCTTCGGTCTTCGGCCACCATCCCGATCTCCTCGCAGAATCTCCGGTCTCCATCTCCTCGTCGAAAAGGGCACCACATCGAGAAGTATTTTTACGGGCTCCCGTTTCGTCTGAAGCAACTCCGGCACGAAGTGTGCTAGCCGACGTGCCCAAGGTTGAAGTAGAGTATGTTGTGATCACTTTGTCTCTTTGCATCCATGGCTTGGATGGAGGTTGAAGGTGTTGCCATTGGAGGAAGACAATGAGCTAGAGGAAGAAGAAGAAGAAGAGAAGGCCTTTTCTTTTTCTTTTCTTTTGTTGTGTTGGTATGAGAGTGAGTATGTGAGATCAAGAAAAATACAAGACTAATATCACCACCATGGCAGCCCCTCTCTCTCTCCATCTCATTTCAACACTTTAAACAAAACACTAATGTGACATATTTGCTAAAAAAAAGACCATGAGTCATCTAAATGTCCATGTCACATTTAATGCAATGCATGATGAAATTCTAGCTCATTATTTCCATTAACAAACATTAATCCAAATGTTTGCCACAACAAAAAGGTCCGGCAACATCTAAAGTAAACTCGTGACGAATCACAAGGATACCCCTCACCTGTATATACATACCTGCACCCGCATTCCGACTGAATGCGAATGTGATGAGACTAAAGTAATCAAATAAATCTAATACTAGGATCCGGCTTAAACCAAAGCCCACTAGTATGATCCGTCCGATCATGATGCGTGCAATACCGCACGTATAAGATCGAACCCTGCCATATATCATACGGCCTCTACAACGTTTCGCCCAAAACTTGAGAAACTGTCTGTGGGGGACTCTAAAGACTCGTCAATACTTTGGCTGTGGATTTAACCACTAGCGCGTCAGAGGTATTAGCCGTACGTAATGGGCTACCAAGTATTGACCAAAAGAGAGGTCGATGAGCGAACTCATCCTGACACCCTACTGAGCCTGTCAGTGACAATATCCGTACAGTCCGGTCCGTTCGTCTATGAGCATCGCATGGTGGGCCTAGGGGGTTGGTAAAAGTCAGACCCCCAAAAGCGGTACAAGTCGTGTCAGAGTGTAGCCCAGAACACCCTGAGTACTACTGGAATACCTACCAGTAAATCTCCTGCCTCGGCCGAGGGCTTTGTGTAATGGCTCTCCTAGACACAGCGCGACCTCACCCCCAATACCGGGAGAGACGAACCCCTGCCGATCCTCTCACTGCCTCCATATGGCTCGGGACTGTACCCAACTAAAACCTGTTTGCACGACTCCTTTGAGCCGTGGTAGGGTAGTAATCAAAGCACAGTGGGAACTCACACGAGACAAATGACGATCTCAGGTCGATGAACTAACCTGTACACATGTCATCACGGAACTGCTATCTGACGTCTGGTATAATCCCAACTAGCATGTTCCCGGCGAGTCCTGTCCGGTGTACTCATAACCCAATGAGCACATGTATACATCTTAGGTGAACCAACTGACACCAGTGGCTTGTGAGACCGGCCACCGCCCCTTGTCGGGGTCTCGACTGTATACACTAGTCTACTCTGGAGTATCGATGCCCTATCTCGAAAACTCCCATGACTAGGGACCACTTTAAGGATGTGCTTATAGACTACCCAACTCTCACGTATATGATCGCCATCATACTGCTGGTAGTCAAGTAAGAATCCTATGGGCTCTATCAACGTGCAATAGTGACCTGTAAGGTCACCTAAAGCAGTACACGATGATAAAGATAAACCAGATAGCATACTATCATCTTGAGTAAGACTGTCCTACCGGTATAGGTCATCCCTCAATCATTGTAATCATGTGCCTGTGATCCAATAATTGACTCTGAGGGCACTATATCCAACAGGATGATCCCATATCCATTGGTGTTTGACATCAGAGAAGGTATACGGGTGCTCAGTAGAGACTGGGTACACTGGACGGACTCGCCGAGAACTCCCAGATGGTATTATACCTCACGTCAGATGGCAGTTCTCTGGTGACACTGGTACAGATTAGTCTGTAGACCCGAGATCGTCATAGAGTCTTGTGTGATTCCCACTGTGCATTTATTTCCATCATACCACGTCCAATGGGGCGTGCAAAACGGTGGCTTTTGGGTACAGTCCCGAATCACATGGAGACAATGAGCGATAGGAGGGGATTCGTCTCTCCCGGTATAGGGAGTTGATGTTGTGCTGTGTTCGATTGGCTATAACTGGAAGTCCCTGGCCAAGGCTGATATAGAGATTTTCTGGTAAGTGTTACCAGTAGTTTCTCGACCTGTTATGAGCCTCACATCGACACAACTTATCGGTTACTGGGGTCTGACGTATACCACCCCTAGACTAGATATTTAACATATCAGACGAAGAGACCGGACTGTACGGGAGTGTTACTGATTGGATTCGCTGGAGAAAGTACATGCTTGCTTGTTGATCTTCTGATCGCTCAATACCCGGGTGGCCGTTACGTTTGGCAGACCGCTTGCGGCTTGTGGGTGTTTGATATGATCATCACCTACTGCCGGCGTATTGACGAGTCTTTAGAGTCCTACACAGAGGTTTCCTGGCTCAAGCGAAACGGAGTAGGAGCGCATATGTGATATGTGCGGGAACGAGATTAATGCGAGTATGTGATACCGCATTATATTCTCGCGATGTGTGACATGATTGGTTATATGTGATATAGCCGAGTTATCGGATCGAGCGTTGATTCGATAAGATGTTGCATTTGATATTAGTCGGTTATATGTGATATAGCCGGATTATTAAATCAAGAGTTGATTTGATAATTTAATGTATAATTATATATTTGATATATTATAATACATTAACTAATATTTAGCTCACTTATTGTTTTCTTTTCTCACATGATGTGCACATTGTATATATATATGCGATATGTACATTTGTGTACATGGAATGTGATATGTTTGATGATACATACAAGATAGGTGTATGAGATTAACACAATGCTAGGGTTAAGTTAGGGTTTCTATTTATGTTAAGCTAATTCAAAAGAGATTGAGTTTGTTATGATAAAGCTTGCACAAAAGCTTATGGATAAGCTTTGACAAAGTCAACCCTTTTGTCTAGTTTAAGATATTTATCAAACCCAACCTTTAACCATAGCCATGAGTTAATTCTCTACATGAGTTAGCCATGAGGGCTTAACTCAACCATGGGTGCAATAATTTTTTGGATGAATTATTTACAAGTCTTCTTCTTCTTCTTGAAGCTCCATGAAAAATCTTGTTAGCTCTAATGGAGTTTTGAGATAAAGTGTGAGAAAATCAATTCTAAAGTGAGCCTACCTCCTACTTCTTCATCCTCTACCACTTGCCATGTAGTATAGTGTGTTCTTTTCACAAAGTTCATGACCTAGTGAAGGAATAGCTTGATTCAGTGTCTCCTCGACGTAGATCATCTTCGGCCTCGAAGTCATCGATGCAAGCACGTTCGTTTCTTCATAGATCCTCTCTAGAGTCCAAGGTTTGCGATCGCAGTGAAGGGGACTACTACATAGAGCTATTTGAAGTGAAGGACCGGACTACAAAGGTTGTAATCCCAAACTCTTAGAAGTAAAGTTGTTTACTTGCTTATTGTTTTTCGCATAATCTCTAGTGTATGATCTTGGTTAGGGTTGTTCGGCACGTCTAAATTTTGAATCGGGCATGGTTGATGCCTTGTAGAACCTTGTGAGAGTGCCTAGTAACCCTACAGCGGGCATGTATATACAGTTGACAGAGGCAGAGAAGGAGACACCTCATCAGGGTTTTGACCATTGACTTGATTAAAACCATTATGAGGTGGAGGAAATTGATTACTAATTTTTATTAGAGATAATTGTGTTATGGATAATTTGGTTTGACCATTTGACCATGTTGACCATTGTTGACTTAGATATTTTTGTTGAGCAAAAGATATTTTGCTTAGCATTAATTGTGACATGATAATGGTCAAATCAACATCAACCATGACAATTATCTAAAAAAAACCTATTATTCTTTTTCCTAATATGAGAGCTCACTCTTCATTTTATCAAGTACATTCTCTCTCATGGTGGCTCTCTCTCCTTCTTCCTCTCTCTCAAGCCCCAGTGTTTCATGAGTTGAAAATCAAGGGCCATTGAGACCAGACCATCAAAATCCTTCTCTACTCACTCTAGGGTTCTTAGTTTAGCACACCAAGCACCCTAATTACTTCATTATATAGGTTGGAGCTCAAGGTAGAGACTTTCGGGTGGATCATCTTTGACGTAGAGAAGCCGGTGAAGAGGAACCATCTGCAACCACTCCAAAGAGCTCACAACAAAGAGAAGCACAACAAAGGAGAAGAAGGAGTTCAAGCTTGAGGTATAACCATCCAATATAGTAGTTAGAACTCCTAGTTAGTTTGTTAGTTAATGTTTAGCAAAGATCCTAGTTGCTAGTCTATGTTATCTTGCAAAGAAAAATTCAATTTTTACCTATTCCGCCTCCCCGTGAACTACCGGGGTGGGTAACATAGACTTAAAGTGGTATCAGAGCCAGGCTAAACAATAACTAACATGTTAGCAAAGTCTTTAGAACTTCGATCACGGAAAAATCCCGAAAACACGAACAAAAATTTCCTCTTCTGTCGATTTTAAAAACGGATCTAAAAATATTTTCAGAGACCTGAAAAATACGTGCAGGCTTTTTCTAGAACACTGAAGAAATTTGGGCGCCTAACTCGGCCAGACCATCGAGGAACCGCGGCCGAACCAAGCGTTCCGCCGTGGATCCATGGCCGAGTCGACTCCGAGTTGGTCCAAATTTTTTCTGGTGCTCTCTTTGTTGGTTTTTTGTTTTCTGGGATATTTTGTTTCTGCTCAGGAATTATTGTGTACAGTGTTGTACTTGGAGTAGATTCAAATATGGTTATTGATCGGAATTTTATAAACTTTAGCTAATCGGGTTATATCTGTAATGTATTATATGTGCTGAACGTCTACTAATCGCTATAGTCGATTAGTGGAGGTTGCACATATCTGTGATGTGTGATATTGGTTTGTGTATATGAACTTGTTGGATTGTCGTGGATGAATAGCTGGGGATGTGAGATGAGTGTTTTTATCTTTCATTTGATGTAAATTGTAAAGTTATGTAATATTATTTTTGCGGGGCACATCCGGGTTGAGGTTGTAGCCACCGTTGTATTATTTCTTTTACTGTTTTTGGTCCTAAGATAGACCTAAGGTGGGGTGCACAAACTACAGGGTATTTTGAAGTGCTGAGTGGCCTACTCACTTTTTTGAGGGAGGTTGCTTCACTTTGGGTATTTGGAGGGTAGTTTGCCGCACCTGTAGGGGTCTAGGATGGGGTTTGGCTATTCATCACGACCGTGTAATCCGTATTTCGTTGCAGGCTCAAACGAAACGCGGATTCCTAGTATATCCAATGTGTTCATCTGTGATCTGGAATGCCTATCATTGCGTCTGACGACTGTATATATCTATATATATGATATCTAGTAGACGTTGCTTATGTTTTGCATCCGCGCTAGTCCATCCCCCGCTCTGTCGTTAGTTAAGTAACCTAACGGGTGATGACGGGGCCCCGTGGAGAATGCGGATGGCATAAGCGTATGTTGTATTTTCTTTTCTTTCTGCAATGGTAGGATTAATTGATGGGACGACATTAACTTATTAATGCAAAGAAAACAAACCTAAACTAAATC
This sequence comes from Agapanthus africanus, assembly GCA_030015575.1. Taxonomy (NCBI): domain Eukaryota; kingdom Viridiplantae; phylum Streptophyta; class Magnoliopsida; order Asparagales; family Amaryllidaceae; genus Agapanthus; species Agapanthus africanus. The sequence continues at coordinate 652,289,316 of JASDDO010000019.1, read as the reverse complement.
GTTGGAACAATTTCAAAACCACTCGGTTTTCTTCAAAAAGTAAATTTGAAATGCGAAGCTTAAACCACTCCTTTTTTAAAAAAAAGCTATCATGGTTCCTTCGATTATATCAAGTTCATTACGTTAACGGTTTTGCCAAAAACCAGCCGTAGCCCTCCATCGTTTCATATAAACAACACATCGTATTCATGCTATGTTTATTGGCCCACGTCAAGGCATAGTGAATGGTAGCAATGTGTTGCTTATTTATTGCATAGATAGATGCATTAGTTTAGGACAGTCGTACAGCCTTGTTGGCCTACGTCAAGGGAGAGTACGGATGGGTCTAAATTAATCAGGACAACAACGAGTAGAACTTGACTTGCATCTTATGATTTGTGGCCTACGCCAAGGTCATGAGAGCTTGTGGTAAAAATCTCATCGGGAGTTTCAAACATAAAGGAAACTTGCAGATTTAGCATACCTTCTGGAGTGTGGTGACTAGAGTGGCCTCCATCTAGGTCATCATACAATGATAGATGGATCCCGATCCCACTGATGAGTGGGATTACTCTCGGGAAATTTTCTCACTTAACAATCAATGCTATAAACCAAGTAGGTGTCTAGAACGGTGTTAGCGGGGCTACGCCTCCAGGGAAAAGAGGTTATATAATTAAGGAACTTCGCGAAAGCGTTGGAAAACCTCCCTCGAAGTACCGACACCAGCCTGGCTGAAAGGTTAAGCAAGTATTGTGACGTGCGATTAATCCTGACTAATTCTTCTTTTAGGGGTTTGAAGAAGAATTTGAGGAAACAGTGGGAGCCATCCTGTTTAGATAAAATAATAAACCAATCTAAATTTGCAAGAGTATATACTGAGTGTTTCTTTTCTCTCTCTCTGGCAGCTACCATGACAGGACTAAAACTATTACTTGAAAAGAATACACCGACCGGGCCAAACTATAAGGATTGGCTAAGGAACGTCAATATTGCACTGACTTATGACAAAATTGTATATGTCACCACCGCTACCGGTCCCCCTATCCCAGAACCAGATTCCTCAGTTGCGGACAAAGAGGTCCGCAAAACTTGAGATCTAGACTGCGAGAAAGCTAAGTGTATCGTGCTGGCGTCCATGAACAATGAACTCCAGAAACAGCACGAAAGTATGGATATTAAATCCATTTTTCTCCATTCCAAGGAATTGTATGGAGAGCACTCTCGTATCACGAGGTACGAGACCTCAAGGAAACTATTCCAGATGAGGTTAGCTCCAGGATCACCTGTAGCAGAGCACGTCCTGAAATTGATCAGCCTCATTGAGGAACTCGCAAACCTGGTATGCGTGCTCGAAAATGAGTTGTACATCGACTTGATTTTGCAGTCCCTTCCCCACACCTTCTCTTAGTTCGTGCTGAACTTCAACATTCACGATATGGAAGCCGATCTTCCAAAGCTCCTCAACATGTTGAGGGTAGCAGAGAGCTCCTTGAAAAAGGAGAAGACCCCTGTTCTGTATGTTGGCCAATCAACCTCTTCTAAATCCAAAGCGAAAGCTAAGGGGAAGAAGAACATGAACGCCACCAAACCGAAAGGTAGGGTCAAAAAGGTGCAGGGAACGAACAAGGCAGGGAGAGTGAAAGCGGACAAGAATGAATGCTATTATTGTCACAAGAAAGGGCACTGGAAAAAGGATTGCATGGCTTTCACAAGGACACAAAGCAAGCTACTGCTTCTGCTTCAGGTGTGTTTGTAATCGCAAACTGTTTTGCAGTAAACTCTATATCATGGGTACTTGATACCGGTTCTGGTTCTCACATCTGGAATTCTTTGCAGGCTCTGAGAAACCGTAGAGCACTGAAGGCAGGTGATATGACCCTCCGGGTTGGCAATGGAACAAACGTAGATGCTGTTGCAGTGGGCGATTATCACCTGTGGTTGACTAGTGGGCACATTTTGGTGTTGTATAGCTGTTTTTGTATTCCCGGTATACTATGTAATATTATATCAGTATCTTTGTTGTTTAATGAAGGATATAATTTTTCACTTGAAAGAAATGTCATGAAATTCTCCTAAATTAAGAAATGATTGGGTTTGGCACACTGGAAAACGGCATATACATACTTAATCAACCCCAAGTTTTCAATATTCAAAACACACTCAAAAGAAAGGCTCCAGATTTAAACCAAGCCTTCCTATGCCATTGTAGACTTGGTCATATAAATGAAACAAGGTCGACTAAGTTGCATAAAGATGGATATTTAGATCCGTTTGAGTATTCATCATATGCAACTTGTCAATCATGTATCAAAGGGAAAATGACCAAATCTTCGTTCACGGGACATGGAGAAAGGGCCACGGAGTTATTGGGACTTGTACACAGCGATGTATGTGGTCCGATGACTACACATGCACGAAGCGGTCATTCCTACTTCATTACTTTTACTGATGATTTCTCAAGGTTTGGACATGTGTTCTTAATGAAGCATAAATCCGAAGCCTTTGAGAAATTTAAGGAGTATAAAAATGAAGTAGAGAAACAGACTGGTAAAAATATCAAGATGCTTCGATCTGATCGAGCTGGAGAATACTTAAGTACTAGTTTCCTTGAATGATTAAAAGAGAATGGAATTCTCTCTCAGCTTACTCCTCCGTATACACCTCAGCATAATGGTGTATCAGAAAGGAGGAATCGCACGCTACTGGACATGGTGCGTTCAATGATGAGTAGTGCTGAGTTGCCACTTTCCTTCTGGGATTTTGCGCTAGAATCAGCTGCATACCTATTGAATAGAGTTCCGACTAAGTCTATGCCTACCACTCTATATGAAATGTGGAGTGGGAAGAGACCATATCTCAAGTATCTCAAGATATGGGGGTGTCCAACATTTGTTAAAAAGCAGAATCCGGACAAGCTCGAGGCACGATCGGTCTTGTGCAAGTTTGTGGGATACCCCAAGCATTCGAGGGGGTATCTTGTCTACCACACTGAAGAACAAAAGGTGTTTGTCGCTCGCCACATTGTCTTCTTAGAGAGCGAATTTCTTGCAAAAGAAATTAGTGGGAGCGCGGTTGAACTAGAAGAAATTCCAGAACCACAAACTGCTGCTGGAGACTTAGTAGAACCTCAGGTTTCAAAGAGCCCGACGAACCAACGCCGCTCCGCAGATCTAGTAGGCTTTCTTGTCCTCCTGAAAGATACTATGGGTTTCTTGTAGATGGGGATCGAGAAGATTGCATTATCTATGATAATGAGCCTACTAATTTTCAGCAGGCTATCATGAGTAAAGACTCGGTGAAGTGGCTGGAGGCTATGAGATCCGAAATGGAATCCATGTACACCAATAAAGTATGGACTTTGGATGTCGCTCCTCCCAGGGTAAAACCAGTTGGATGCAAACGGATCTTCAAAAGGAAGATTGGTGCATTTGGACAAGTGGAAACCTACAAAGCTTGGCTCGTTGCAAAAGATTTTCGTCAAAGACCAGGATTGGACCATGATGAAACCTTTTCTCCGGTAGCTATGCTTAAATCCATTCGGATCCTGCTTGCCATTGCTGCCTTCCATGACTATGAAATCTGGCAGATGGACGTAAAAACAACTTTTCTAAATGGAAATTTAGAAGAAAGTGTTTACATGGATCAACCAGAAGGTTTCTTAGATAGTGGGAGCAGCGGAAAAGTGTGCAAGTTGCTTAAATCCATTTATGGATTAAAGCAAGCATCGCGGAGTTGGAACATCTGCTTTGATGAGACAGTGAAAGAATTTAACTTTATCAAAACTGTAGATGAACCATGCATTTTTAGGAAGATTGTAGAAGGAGCAGTAGTCTTCCTAGTTCTGTACGTCGATGACATACTGCTGATAGGGAATGATATCCCTATGGTACAATCAGTAAAGCTCTTCTTGTCACAAAAATTCTCCATGAAAGACTTGGGAGATACCTTCTACATTCTGGGGATTAAGATCTATCGTGATAGATCCAAAAGAATGTTGGGACTTTCACAGTACAGGTAAATTGATATTATACTAAAGAGATTTAGTATGGAAGATTCCAAGCGCGGTAATTTACCCGCTTGTCACGGGATCACCCTCTCCAAAGAGATGTCTCCAAAGACTGATGAAGAGAGGGCTCGCATGGGCATTATACCCTACGCTTCGGCTGAAGGATCTATAATGTATGCGATATTATGTACCAGACCAGATCTAGCTTACGCACTTAGTGTGGTAAGCATGTATCAGTCTTACCCAGGCGAGAAGCATTGGATAGCGGTAAAGAACATTCTCAAGTACCTGAGAAGGACTAAGGAGATGTTCTTGGTTTACGGTAATGGGGACCTCCAGGTCGAGGCTTTTACCGACTCCAACTTCCAAAGTGACAAAGATGACTCTAAATCCGTTTCGGGTTTTGTGTTTATTCTCAATAGAGGGGCGGTATGTTGAAAGAGTTCCAAACAGGATACCGTCACAGACTCAATAATGGAAGCTGAGTATATAGCTGCTAACGATGCCGCAAAAGAGGCTGTCTGGATGAAGAAGTTCATCTCTGAACTTTAGGTGGTTCCGTCCATTGCCAATCCAATACCTTTGTATTATGATAACAATGGGGTTGTGGCATTAGCGAAGGAACCAAGGTCCCATCAGAAATCCAGGCATATCTTGAGGCGGTATTGTTAGTTATATGTATGCCCTAGAGGCCATTACTGTACATAGGATGTATATTGTAGTGGATGCTGGGACATATATAGGGAGGACTTTCTTGCTCGACATGATAGTATGCTATCTGGTTGCTCTTTACCTTAACGTGTATACTGATTGTCTCTCTGTTACATGTTGGTAAAGCCCTTAGGATGTGTACTTGACTACCTGGACTATGATGCAGATCATACTAGTGGGGACAGATAGTCTATAAGTACATCCTTCAAAGTCCCTAGTCGTGGGTGTATCGAGACGGGGCATCGATATACCAGAGTAGACTAGCGTATACCTTCTCGACCCATACAGATGGGCGATGGATGATCCCATATCCATTGGTGTTTGACATCAGAGATGATATACGGGTGCTCAGTGGAGACTGGGTACACTGGACGGACTCGCCGAGAACTCCCAGATGGTATTATACCTTACGTCAGATGGCAGTTCTCTGGTGACACTGGTACAGATTAGTCTGTAGACCCGAGATCGTCATAGAGTCTTGTGTGGTTCCCACTGTGCTTTGATTTCCACCTTACCACGTCCAAGAGGGCGTGCAAAACGGTGGTTTTTGGGTACAGTCCCGAATCACATGGAGGCAATGAGCGATAGGAGGGGATTCGTCTCTCCCGGTATAGGGGGTTGATGTTGCGCTGTGTTCGATTGGCTATAACAGGAAATCCCTGGCCAGGGTTGCTGAGATTTACTGGTAAGTGTTACCTGTAGTTTCTCGAATTGTTATAGATCTCATATCGACACAACTTATCGAGCTATTGGGGTCTGACGTTTACTACCCCTAGGCGAGATATGCGACATATCAGACGATCAGACCAGACTGTACGGTAAGTGTTACTAGTTGGATTCACAGGAGTGTGAGCGGGCTTGCTCGTCGATCTTCTAATCGCTCAATACCCTGGTGGCCGTTACGTTTAGCAGACCGCTTGCGGCTTGTGGGTGCTTGATGTGATCATCATCTGCTACCGGCGTATTGACGAGTCTTTAGAGTCCTACACAGAGGTTTCCTGCCTCAAGCGAAACGAAATAGGAGCGCATATGAGATATGTGCAGGACCGAGAATAATGCGTGTATGTGATACCGTATTCCATTCTCGCGATGAATGTATCGAATGGTTGTATGCGATATAACCTAGTTATCGAATCAAGGATTGATTCGGTAAGCCGATACATAGGATACTAGTCGGTTATATGCGATATGACCGGATCGTTAAATCAAGTGTTGATTTAATGATTTAATGTATAATTATATATTTGATATATTACTTTGCATTAACTAGTATTGGTTCACTTTAAATGGATTTTCTCACTTGAATTGTGCAAGTTGTATATGTGATATACTTTTGTGCACATGTTTGTATCATGTTTGATGATGCATGCTTATTTGGTTAAGTGTAAAGAATTAAACCATGGTTAAGTTGATGATTAGGGTTTAGCTTATTCATTTATTTATTTGTTTATTCATTTTGGAAAAGCATAAAGAGAAAATGGTTGCTAGTTTTGTTTTATCTTTGAAGCTTCATGAAGCTTTGACTAAAGTGACCATTTTGTCTCATGCTTAACCCTAACCATTCACTTGAACCTTAGTTAGTTCTCTACACTTGACCATGGTTCATGATATGATAAGAATTCATTTATTTTCTATTTAGAAAATAACTTATCATAAAATATTCATCTTCTTCTTCTTCTTCTTCACATGAAGAAGCTTGCTTCATCAATGGTGATTGATGAAAATGAGTGAGAAATCCAATTCTAAAGTGAACCCACTTCCTATTTCTTCATCCTCTACCTCTTACCAAGTAGTATAGGGTGTTTTCTTCACAAGTTTCATGACTTGGTGAAGTGGGAGCTTGATCTTGTGATGCCTCGACGTAGATCATCTTCGGCATCGACATCGATGACCTAGCCCGCCCATTTCTCTGACGAAGCCGACGCAAGAGTCCGGGATCCGATTTGGACAGCGGAGGGACATCATTGCGGAGCTATGGAGGTGGAGCACCAGATCTACAAAGGTTGTATTTCCGTTCTATTAGTTAAGTTGTTAACTATTCGCAAGTTGTTTGCTCGCATTTGTTTTCGCCTAGAAATCTAGTTAACGATCCGTATTAGGGTTTCTCGGCACCCGTAAAATTTGAAATTGGCATGGTTGATGTCTTGTGAGACCTCATTAGCATGCCTAGGAACCCTACAGTGGTATCAGAGCCTAGCTAGACCCTTAGGCGATGCCTAGACGACGTTTGAAACCCGATCGAACCGAAACCCTAATTCAAAACATGCTCTCTGGACTTTTTTCAAAAACTGGGATTTTTCCAGATTAAAAATGCTTAAAAAATTCAGCAGGGAAATATAAGAATTACTGGTGCAAAATTTAACTCATGAACAGTACAAACGGCGGCGGAACCGCGGCAGAAGCCTTGCTTCTGCGGCGGTTCCGCTGCCAGATGATGTCGTCACCCCTTCAATTTTGCACAGTAATTCATTTTTTTAGGTGCTGAGTTTTCTGGGAATTTTTAATATGCACTCAAGAGTTGAATTTTCTGGGTTGTATTAGGGGTTCGTAGATTCGATCGGATTATCAGATTTTGTCTATGTGGTTTCCGGATAATTTTTGAATATGTTAAAAAGTTCGACCGGATATAAATACCCAATTTTTCCCCTGTCGGTAAATTTCCAAGTGTTGGATTTTTCCGGTGTTTAAAGACGTTCTAAGTAGTGCAAGTAACGCGATGGACCCTCTAGAAGACAACAAACCTTAACTCGATTATGTGACCGTCTTGAACTGCCCTTTGAACCTTAGGGTTTGGGGCAGTACGGCGTGCCACATGTGAGGCGTTGGCTTGACCCTTCTACGGCTGGACCGTTGGTACTGAGGCACGAACTGAATGTTTTTAGACTTGTTTCATGTGTTGAGCTGTATCGGGAAAACTTGGGTGTTTGGATGTTCGATCGAAAAGTTTAACATTTTCTATTTATCTGGAATGGGATACAATAATTGGAATTCACAAGTAGTTATGAGATAACTGAATGAATGTTATAAACATAGCACTTTAGTCTCACTTGATCGGTTGCCACGGAATTTTGATGCGATCAAAAGTCCGTCGCAATCACGTAGCGTACGCGAATACTCGCCGGGTAAACTTAATAGACAGCCTCACCCCATAGCCCCGACCAAGTGACTGTAGGAGAACCCCATCGCCGAAAGCATCCGTACGGGTGCTCGCGGCAGCGGTGTTCCGCCTTGGTGCACTTTGTCGACGGTGTCGGGGGTGCGGCCGCCTACTAAAGTTTGCGACGAGCATTTGATCAGGATGTCGGGAATCTTGTTGAATTGCCCGACTTAATATTGAAAAGTGTTTTCGATTTTGAGACTAAAATGCGGGGTTTATAATTGTTAGGCATGCGATGTCTAAGTAATTCATTTGATTAGGCATGCGATGTCTAAAGAGATTGCGGATTCCAACTGTTGTAGTTTTACACTTTCTTTTCTGTGACCGTAAGTGTAATATGTGATATCGCCGGTTTCGTTGCTATATGTCAACGACAATTGGGATGCGCATATTTACTTACGTTGATGACATGTGATGTTATGTGTTGCTGGATATTCTATATTGGATTGCCGTGTTTGAAAAGCCGGGGGTTTTTATGTGAGATGAGTGTTTTTCATTTTCATTCATGTAAAAACTTGTATGTAATATTCTTTTATTTGGGGCACTTCCAGGTTGCGGAAGATGTCACCTTTTGTATATTATTTACTTTTCCGCACTAGGATAGATCCAAGGAGGGGAGCACAAGTAACCGGGTTCTGGAGTCCAGTGGGAGACCAACTCGAGGAGTCGAGTCCGGGTCTCCTAACTCCAGAATTGGTAGGGTTGCTTGCCGCTCTCGTAGGGGTCTAGGGGTGTGGGTTTGGCTATTCATCGCGACCGTGGAATCCGTGTTTTATACTGGCTCGTATTGAAAACACGGACGTCCTAGTATATCCAATGTTTCATTTGTTTCTTCTGCTGCGATATCTGTGATGTGATCATGTGATGTTCTATGATGGATACTTTATATAGTATATATGATATATTATATAGACGTTACTTATGTTTTACACCCGCGCTAGCCCTGCCCCGCTCTGCCGTTAGTTACCTAACCTAACGGTGCACGAGGGGACATCGAGGCGAATGCGGATGGCATAAGTGTACGTCGTATTTATCTGTGATGTTTAGGTAACTTAAATGATGGGACTTCATTAATGTGATTAATGAAATAAAAGAAACCTAAAGATGTTGTAGAATCGAATTTCAAAGATAAAACAGGTAGCTACAGTTCTTGCTTTGCACAGCGGTATATATGATATATCCTGCACCTTATTCGATAAGGAAAGGACCGAGATCCCTTCACCGGGAGTGACTCCTTTAGCAATAACTGGCAGATGCTACACACTCGGTTTTTTTTTTGATTGCTTTTAAGAGTTTTTGCTTTGCACAGTGATATATATGATATATCCCGCACCTCATTCGACGAGGAAAGAACCGACGATCCCTTCACCGGGAGTGACTCCTTTAGCAAAACTAGAAAAGACTAAAAAACACTCCTTTTTTAAAAATCATTTGATTCTACAACGATATCAAGTCCATTACGCAATAGGTTTTCAGAAAAACCTGTCGTAGCCCTCCGTCATTTCAGATATGTACTGGTTAGTATTCGTGCTACGTTTGTTGACCTCTGTCAAGGCGTAGTGTGCGGTAGCTGATTAGTGCTTATCTGTATAAGCATATGATGTGATTGATTTAGGGTAGTCGTGCGACCTTGTTGACCTCTGTCAAGGGTCGTGCGGGTGGGTTTACTTCAATCAGGAAATGACGGGTTGAACTTGACTAGCAGCCTATGGTTTGTTGAACTCTGTCAAGGTCATAGGACGCTAGGGGCAAAATATTATTGGGAATTTCTAGTGTTGAAATTTGCAATGAGATTGCATACCTTCTATGAGATAGTTGGATCTGTTAGTGTATATGCCCTAGAGGCCATTACTGTATCATACTAGTTTGTATATTACTTGATGGAAGCTTGGGATATTCACAGTTGTATATACAATCTTGCTCGAAATGGTAGTATGCTACTTGGTTTGTCTCTGCTTTAATATGTGCATGTGTTTCTTTTAGCATATTGCAGATATACATATTAGTAGAGCCCTTAGGATCTTTGCTTGATTACCAGCGTTGTGATGGCGCTCACACTTGTGGGAGCTGGGTGATCTATAAGCACATCCTTATACAGGTCCCTAGTCGTTGGACTATCGAGACAGGGCATCGATACTCCGGAGTAGACTAGCGTATGCGCTTCTCATCCCAGTGTGGGAGACGGTTTGTCCCACAGCGTTAGTACGTCGTACTTGAGATAGTATACGGGTGCTCGTTAGGTTACGAGTACACTGGACAGGATTCGTCGGGAACTGTTGGTTGGTATTATACCTATCGTCAGTTATCAGTTCCCAGGTGACATGAGTACAGCTTAGTCCGTTGACTTGACACTGTCACTTCGCCTCGAGTGTGTTCCCACTGCACTTTGATTACTACCCTACCACGGCTCAAAGGAGTCGTGCAAACAGGTAGTTTTTGGGTGCAGTCCCGAAGCACTTGGAGGCAGTGACGGTTAGACAGGATTCGTCTCTCCCGGTATTGGGGGTTGACATCGCGCTGTGTCCAGGAGAGCCATTACACGAGTAGTCCCTGGCCAGGGCAAGCGAGATATACTGGTAGGTTTCCAGTGTTATCTCAGGGTGTTCTGGGCTACACTCCGACACGACTTGTACCGCTATTAGGGGACTGACGTTCACCGCTCCCCTAGGCCCGCCATGCGATGTATCAGACGAACAGACCGGACTGTACGGAGATTGTCACATACAGGCTCAGTAGGAGTTCAGATGGGGTTCACCTCGTCAGTCTTCTTATCGACATCTACCTGGGGACCGTTACGTACAGCTAGTGCCGCTTGCGGTCTGTGGTTAAACCCACTGCCAGCGTAGTGTCGAGTCTTTAGAGTCCCACACAGAGAGCTATTCGCCTTTAGGCAAAATGAGTAGAGGTCGCATGGTTTTGCGACAGGGTTCGTTCGCATCCGCGCACTTGTGCACGTTTGCTGTCCGGACAGTTTATACTAGCGGGCTTTGGTTTAAGCCGGATCCTAGTATATGATTTGGGATTGGTTTTTCTCATTGTATTCGTGTTCCTCGGATCACGAATGCGGGTGCGTATGCACAGTTGTTTGAGACCGAGGGAGAGGACCTTGATTAGGGTTAATGGCTATTGTCATTTTATTAACCCTAATGCTTATGTGTGTATTATAGTTAATTGATAATTAGTTTAAATAATTGTGCATGGTTATGGTTGTTGACCATTTGACCTCCTTGACTTGTTGACCTAGGTTGACACTTTGACCATCATCATTTCTTTTGGAAGATGCTTTTTGATCCTTGCAAATTGAAATGATAATGGTCATGTCATGATTAACCATGATAATTATCTAGCTAATTATTTAATTATAATAATATACACATATTAGTGAGAATGGTTCACAATTATTCTCATTCTAGCATATCCTTTCTCTCTCTTGTTCTTCCTCTCCCTCAAGCTCTCTCCCTCTCATGTGTTGAGAAACACTTGAGCTTGAGAAAAACCCTCTCTTGATCATCTTTACTCTCATCTAGGGTTCAAGGACTAGCACTTCTTGCACCCTAGTTACTTCTAGCTTGGAGTTGAAGCCAAAGGTTGAGGCTTTCGGGTGGATCTTTCTTTGACGGGAGAAGACGACAAGGTGACCTTCTTCCACTACTCCAAGGAGCAAGGAGAGAAGGACATAAAGACCAAAGGTATAACCTTTCTAGCACTTAGCTAGTTTCTAGTTAGCTTTAGCAAGTTTTTGTTTAGCAAAGATCCTTTAAAGTCTAGTCCATGTTGCCTAAGCTCATAAAAATCCGATTTTTATTCCGTTTTCCGCCTCCCCGCAAGCACCGGGGTGGGCAACGTGGACTTACAGTGGTATCAGAGCCTAACTAAACATAAACTAGCTAAGTAGTGAAGTGTAACGAAGTTCGAAACCGAAAAATCCAAAAACCAAAATTTCAAAAACCCTAGTTTCTGTTAATTTTTTTTCTGGTCAAAACAAAATTTGTTATACTCCAAAAATCGTCTCAGGGTTTTTTAAAGAAAACCACCAAACCCGGTCCAGTGATTCGTCTAAACCGCCGCGTTTCCGCGGCAATAGCAAGCTATTGCCGCGGAACCGCCGCCGTTTGGACTCTTCACTGAGTCGAGTTTGGTGCAGTTTTCTTATGGCTTGGTTTTAGGATTTTTAAGATATGTTATATGTGCCCAGATTTTCCAGAATAGAAATTTATTTTTGGGGGCCTATAAATCCGTATTTTTTCCGAACTTCACTACACTTTGACTATGAGGGTTATATCTGTGATGTTTGTATGTATTGAACGTCGGCTAATCGCTATATGTCGATTAGTCGGGGTTATACATATCTGTGATCTGTGTTTGATATTGGTATGTGTATATGAATGGGTTGGATTATCGCGGATGAATAGCCGGGGTGGATGTGAGATGAGTGTTGCTTTTTCTTTCATTCATTGTAACATGTAAATTGATGTAATATTATTATTTGTATGGCCGCACAACCGGGTCGGGGTTGTAGCCGTCATTGTATAATTCTTTTTACTGTTTTTGCTCCTAGGATAGACCCATGGAGGGGGTGCACAAACTACCGGGTATCTCGAAGTGCCGAGTGGCCTACTCACGGTGTTGAGGGAGGTTGCTTCGCTTCGGGTACTTGGCGGGTAGTTTGCCGCACCCGTAGGGGTCTTGGGTGGGGTATTTGGCTATTCACCGCGACCGTGTAATCCGCTTTTCGTTGCAGGCTCGAACGGATTGCGGATTCCTAGTATATCCAATGTATTCATCTGTGATCTGTAATGTCTATCATTGCTATATATTTATATATGATAACTATTTAGGCGTTGCTTATGTTTTACAGCCGCGCTAGCCCAGCCCCCGCTCTGTCGTTAGTTAAGTAACCTAACGGGTGATGACGGGGCCCCGTGGCGAATGCGAATGGCATAAGCGTACGTCATATTTTGGTTGTTTTCTGCAATGGTAGGATTAAATGATGGGACGCATTAAAAGAACTAATGCAAGAAAATAAACCAAGTAAAAGTCGATTGGAACACTTTGAAAACCACTCGGTTCTTTTCAAAACTAAACTTTTAAACGCGGAGCTTGAACCACTCCTTTTAAAAGCTATCTCGTTCCAACGATTATATCAAGTTCACTACGTTCACGGTTTCGCCAAAACCATTCGTAGCCCTCCGTCATTCCACATGAATGGTCAAAAAGTATTCAAGCTATGTATTTTGGCCAAAGTCAAGGCATAGTGATTGGTAGCTATTGGGTATTCATGTGCAGCATAGATAGATGCGTTGGTTTGGGACAGTCGTGCTGCCATTTTGGCCAAAGTCAAGGGTAGGTACGGGTGGGTCCAAATTAACCAGGAGAATGACGGGTAGAACTTGACATGTGACTTATGATATTTTGGCCAAAGTCAAGGTCATAAGAGCATGGGGCAAAAATCCACATCGGGAGTTTCATAAGTACTGAAACTTGCTAGCGCTGCATACCATTTGGAGTGTGATAATTCTGGTAGGATTCCTTCGGTTTTATCACGCGATGATATTTGGATCCCGATCCTACTGTGAGTATATGCTACTCCTCGGGAAAACTCTCACTTAACGATCAATGCTATAAACTTAGTAGGTGTCTAGAAAGGTGTTAGCGGGGCTACGCCCACAGGGAAAAGAGGTTACTTAATTAAGGAACTTCGCGAAAGCGTTGGAAAACCTCCCTCGAAGTACCGACACTGGCCTGGCTGAACGGTTAAGCAAGTATTGTACGGTGAGATTGATCCTGACTAATCCTTTCTTTACGGTTTGAGAAGGGATTCGAGAGACAGTGGGAGCCATCCAGTTTAGACAAATTAAAAACCACTCTAAACTTGCAAGAGCATCATGCTAAAGTGTTTCTTTTCTCTCTCCTAATTGCAGCGACCATTCAACATGACCGGACTTAAGTTATTACTAGATAAAAATATATTGACAGGGCCAAACTACAAAGATTGGCTCAGGAATGTCAAGATGGCAATCACTTACGACAAGTTAGGGTATGTCCTTACCACCAAAGCTCCCCCTGTCCCAGGTCCCAAAACCAGTGTCGTAGATAGGGAAATCTACAAGACCTGGGAAATAGATTGCGCGAAGGCCAGATGCCTCGTACTAGCCTCGATGGACAACGAACATCAGAGGAGGCACGAGAATATGGACCTAGAGTCCATATTTCTTCATACAAAAGAACTGTATGGAGAGCAGTCTCGTATCGCAAGATACGAAGTGTCGAAGAAGTTGTTTTCGGCAAGGTTGGCGTCGAATCATCGGTAGCGGAACACGTGCTTAAGATGATTGGCTACATTGAGGAGCTCGCGGACCTTGGGACCACGTTGGAGAATGAACTCTATACTGATTTGATTCTCCAGTCCCTTCCTTCCACTTACGCCCAGTTCATTCTTAACTTCAACATGCAAGGAAAGGAGGTTGAACTTTCCGAGCTTCTGAACATGTTGAGGACTGCTGAGGGCACCCTACAGAAAGGTAGGGAGACATCCACTTTGTTTGTAGGAGGATCTTCCTCTTCTAGGTCCAGGGCGAAAGCCAAGGGCAAGAAGAAGAAATCCCCCGCCAAACCAAGAGGCGGTGTCGGTAAAGTGGATCCGAAGGGAAAAGGAAAAGCAACAAAGATAGCGGGAAAGCTGGTGGGGAAGGAAGAATGCTTCTATTGTCACAAAAGTGGTCACTGGAAACAGGATTGCAAGGCTTGGAAAGCCAGAACACAGGATTTGAAGCGAGTTGCGGCTTCAGCTTCAGGTGTGTATGTTATTAAAAACTGTCTATCAATAAACTCTACATCCTGGGTATTGGATACCGGATCAGGATCTCATATCTGTAATTCTTTGCAGGCGTTGAGAAAGCGTAGAGTTTTGAAGGCAGGTGACATGACCCTCAGAGTTGCAAACGGTGCTAGCATGGATGCTGAGGCCGTGGGGGACTATCACCTGGGATTGTCGGATGGACACTTTTTGGTTTTGCGTAGTTGTTATTATGTACCAAATGCAACCTGTAATATCATTTCTGTATCTTTATTATCTAAAGAAGGTTATGAATTTGCATTTGTAAGTAATGTAGTGAACATTCACCTTAATCAAGTTTTGATTGGGTCAGGTACATTGAACAACGGTATATACATATTAAACCAGCCACAGATTTTCAATGTCCAGAATACACACAAAAGAAAGTCTCCAGAAATAAATAAAACTTTCTTATGGTATTGTAGACTGGGTCACATCAATGAGAGAAGGTTGACTAAGTTACATGCAGAAGGATATTTGGATCCGTTCGAATATCAATCGTATGCAATTTGTCAATCCTGTCTCAAAGGAAAGATGACAAAGACTCCGTTCACTGGACACGGAGAAAGAGCGAGCGAGCTCTTGGGACTCGTACACAGCGACGTGTGCGGTCCAATGTCTACACATGCACGAAGCGGTTATTCTTACTTCATTACTTTTACGGATGACTTTTCAAGGTACGGTTATGTCTTCTTAATGAAACATAAATCCGAGGCTTTTGAAAAATTCCAGGAATATAAGAATGAAGTAGAAAAACAAACAGGCAAAAGTATCAAGGCACTGAGATCTGATCGAGGTGGTGAATACTTGAGTGCCGAGTTCCTGGGTTACTTAAAAGAGAATGGAATTCTCTCTCAGCTTACTCCTCCATACACTCCGCAACATAACGGTGTATCGGAGAGACGGAACCGAACCCTATTGGATATGGTGCGGTCCATGATGAGTAACGCTGAGTTGCCGCGATCGTTCTGGGGATATGCGCTAGAATCAGCTGCATACCTTTTGAACCGAGTTCCAACTAAGACTGTGCCTATTACACCATATCAGATGTGGTGTGGGAAGAGACCCTATCTTAATCACATTAAGACATGGGGATGTCCAGCTTTTGTAAAAAAGCAGCATGCGGACAAGCTCGAGGCACGCTCAGTACAGTGCAAGTTTGTGGGATATCCAAAGAGCTCCAAGGGATATTACTTCTATTGCGAAGAGGAACAAAAAGTCCTTGTTTCTCGCCATGCCCACTTTCTAGAACACCAGTTCATAGAAAAAGAATTAAGTGGGAGCGCAATAGAACTGGAAGAAATTCCAGAACCACGAGCTATTACTGAAAGCTTGGTTGAACCAGAGGGTTCGAAAGATCAGGACATTCCCACGCCACTCCGCAGGAGTAGTAGGCAGTCTCATCCGCCCGAGAGATACTACGGTTTTCTCATTGACGGGGATAGAGAGGATTGCATCATAGACTTTGATGAGCCTACTAGCTTCCAGCAAGCCATTCAGAGCGTCGACTCGGTAAAATGGCTGGATGCAATGCGGACCGAGATGGAGTCCATGTACACCAACAAAGTATGGACGTGGGCATTGCTCCAGATGGGGTAAAACCCGTAGGATGCAAGTGGATCTTCAAAATGAAGATTGGTGTAGATGGACAGGTTGAGACCTATAAAGCTAGACTGGTAGCAAAGGGTTTTCGTCAGCGACCTGGTTTGGACTATGACGAAACGTTTTCTCCAGTGGCTATGCTGAAATCCATTCGGATCCTTCTTGCCATTGCTGCCTTCCACGATTATGAGATTTGGCAGATGGACGTAAAGACAGCTTTTCTAAATGGTCATTTAGAGGAGTGTGTCTATATGGATCAGCCAGAGGGTTTCATTCAGAGTGGGAGCAGCGGAAAGGTGTGCAAGTTGCTTAAGTCCATTTATGGACTAAAGCAGGCATCGCGGAGTTGGAACATCTGTTTTGATGAGACAGTCAAGGAATTTGGCTTTATCAAAAATCCAGATGAACCATGCATCTATTGTAGATTTGTAGCGAGAACTGTAGTATTCCTCGTTTTATACGTGGATGACATTCTCTTAATAGGAAATGACATTCCTATGCTACAATCTGTCAAGGGGTTCTTGTCACACAGGTTCTCCATGAAAGACCTGGGTGATGCCTCATACATTCTGGGTATCCGGATCTACCGTGACAGATCCAAGAGGATATTAGGACTTTCGCAGTCCAGGTACATCGACACCATACTGAAGAGATTCAGTATGGAAGATTCCAAGCGCGGTAATCTACCGGCTTGTCACGGGATCACCCTCTCCAAAGAGATGTCTCCCAAGACTGATTTGGAGAGGGATCGCATGTCTATTATACCCTACGCTTCTGCGGTAGGCTCTATAATGTATGCGATGTTGTGTACCAGACCGGATGTAGCTTATGCACTGAGTGTGGTAAGCAGGTATCAGTCAAACCCTGGGGAGAAACATTGGATAGCAGTAAAGAACATTCTCAAGTACCTGAGAACGACTAAGGAGATGTTCTTGGTGTATGGTGGAAAAGACCTGCAGATTGAGGCCTTTGCTGACTCCAGCTTCCAGAGTGACAAGGATGATTCCAAGTCCATGTCGGGTTTTGTCTTTACCCTCAATGGAGGGGCGGTGTGTTGGAAGAGCTCCAAACAGGAAACCGTTGCTGACTCGACTATGGAAGCGGAATACATCGCTGCATCTGATGCCGCAAAAGAAGCTGTCTGGATGAGGAAGTTCTTGAGAGAACTTCAGGTGGTTCCGTCCATTGTTGACCCAATACCTCTGTATTGCGACAACAACGGGGCTATAGCTTTAGCGAAGGAACCCAGGTCCCATCAGAAATCCAGACACATCTTAAGGCGGTATCACCTGATCAGGGAGATCGTAGATCGCCAGGAGATCGAGGTCCGGAGAGTTGCATCAGAGGATAACATTGCAGATCCATTCACCAAGGCCTTGCCCCAGACTCAGTTCGAGCGGCTGATCGAGATGATAGGTCTTCGATACGCCAGTACATGGCCTTAGTGCAAGTGGGAGATTGTTAGTGTATATGCCCTAGAGGCCATTACTGTATCATACTAGTTTGTATATTACTTGATGGAAGCTTGGGATATTCACAGTTGTATATACAATCTTGCTCGAAATGGTAGTATGCTACTTGGTTTGTCTCTGCTTTAATATGTGCATGTGTTTCTTTTAGCATATTGCAGATATACATATTAGTAGAGCCCTTAGGATCTTTGCTTGATTACCAGCGTTGTGATGGCGCTCACACTCGTGGGAGCTGGGTGATCTATAAGCACATCCTTATACAGGTCCCTAGTCGTTGGACTATCGAGACAGGGCATCGATACTCCGGAGTAGACTAGCGTATGCGCTTCTCATCCCAGTGTGGGAGACGGTCTATCCCACAGCCGTCAGTACGTCGTAATTGAGATAGTATACGGGTGCTCGTTAGGTTACGAGTACACTGGACAGGACTCGTCGGGAACTGTTGGTTGGTATTATACCTATCGTCAGTTATCAGTTCCCAGGTGACATGAGTACAGCTTAGTCCGTTGACTTGACACTGTCACTTCGCCTCGAGTGTGTTCCCACTGCACTTTGATTACTACCCTACCACGGCTCAAAGGAGTCGTGCAAACAGGTAGTTTTTGGGTGCAGTCCCGAAGCACTTGGAGGCAGTGGCGGTTAGACAGGATTCGTCTCTCCCGGTATTGGGGGTTGACATCGCGCTGTGTCCAGGAGAGCCATTACACGAGTAGTCCCTGGCCAGGGCAAGCGAGATATACTGGTAGGTTTCCAGTGTTATCTCAGGGTGTTCTGGGATACACTCCGACACGACTTGTACCGCTATTAGGAGACTGATGTTCACCGCCCCCCTAGGCCCGCCATGCGATGTATCAGACGAACAGACCGGACTGTACGGAGATTGTCACATACAGGCTCAGTAGGAGTTCAGATGGGGTTCACCTCGTCAGTCTTCTTATCGACATCTACCTGGGGACCGTTACGTACAGCTAGTGCCGCTTGTGGTCTGTGGTTAAACCCACTGCCAGCGTAGTGTCGAGTCTTTAGAGTCCCACACAGAGAGCTATTCTCCTTTAGGCAAAATGAGTAGAGGTCGCATGGTTTTGCGACAGGGTTCGTTCGCATCCGCGCACTTGTGCACGTTTGCTGTCCGGACAGTTTATACTAGCGGGCTTTGGTTTAAGCCGGATCCTAGTATATGATTTGGGATTGGTTTTTCTCATTGTATTCGTGTTCCTCGGATCACGAATGCGGGTGCGTATGCACAGTTGTTTGAGACCAAGGGAGAGGACCTTGATTAGGGTTAATGGCTATTGTCATTTTATTAACCATAATGCTTATGTGTGTATTATAGTTAATTGATAATTAGTTTAAATAATTGTGCATGGTTATGGTTGTTGACCATTTGACCTCCTTGACTTGTTGACCTAGGTTGACACTTTGACCATCATCATTTCTTTTGGAAGATGCTTTTTGATCCTTGCAAATTGAAATGATAATGGTCATGTCATGATTAACCATGACAATTATCTAGCTAATTATTTAATTATAATAATATACACATATTAGTGAGAATGGTTCACAATTATTCTCATTCTAGCATATCCTTTCTCTCTCTTGTTCTTCCTCTCCCTCAAGCTCTCTCCCTCTCATGTGTTGAGAAACACTTGAGCTTGAGAAAAACCCTCTCTTGATCATCTTTACTCTCATCTAGGGTTCAAGGACTAGCACTTCTTGCACCCTAGTTACTTCTAGCTTGGAGTTGAAGCCAAAGGTTGAGGCTTTTGGGTGGATCTTTCTTTGACGGGAGAAGACGATAAGGTGACCTCCTTCCACTACTCCAAGGAGCAAGGAGAGAAGGACATAAAGACCAAAGGTATAACCTTTCTAGCACTTAGCTAGTTTCTAGTTAGCTTTAGCAAGTTTTTGTTTAGCAAAGATCCTTTAAAGTCTAGTCCATGTTGCCTAAGCTCATAAAAATCCGATTTTTATTCCGTTTTCCGCCTCCCCGCAAGCACCGGGGTGGGCAACGTGGACTTACAGGATCCCGATACCCACTGCGAGTAATTGTTACTCCTGGGAGAGTTTTACACATTACAATTAGCCGATCAAGTAGGTGTCTAGAAAGGTGTTAACGAGGTTACACCTCTGGGAAAACGAGGTTTACATTAATTAGGTTCGTGCGAAAGCACGGGGGACCTCCCTCAAAGTACCGACGCTGGCCTGGCTGAAAGATTGGCGAACTTATAGCGTGTAATTAATCCCGGCTAGTCTTTCCTTTTAGGGTTTGAAGGAAGATTTGATAAAAAGCAGTGGGAGCCATCCTGTTTAGATAAAATAAAAACCAATCTATTCTTGCAAGAGCGCACGCTGAGTGTTTTCTTCTCTCTCTCTTCTGGTAGCGACCATATCACGCCTTAATCAAGATAATAATACGGAATATTGACCGAACCCGCTTGTTATAATGAGCTGGGGAACGTTGGTCCCGCTCCAACTTATAATTGTTATAAGACAGAGCAGGAAATTGGGGAATACCTGAATTCCCGTGCCGCCCAAACGAAGAGAGTGCATGCTGATGCATCATCTTCGGGTGTGTTCATTATACAGAACTGTTTCTCAGTATCCTCTACGTCCTGGGTATTTGATACCGGATCAGGATCCCAGATATGTAATCTGTTACATAGGGCTACAGACAGGTAGAAAACTGAGAACGGGTGATAAGTTTCATGAGACAGAAAACGCGGCAAGTGTTGCAGCCAAGTCTGTTGGTCACCGTCACCCTGTATTACCAATACATTGATTCTGAACGAATGTTATTAGATACCGAACCTGATATACAAAATCATATCAGTCTCTTTATAAGTAAAGAAATGATAAAATTTTGTATTGCTGGATAATGTTTTGAACATTTCCTATATCAAAAGTTGATCGGATCAGGCACGTTATCTAAAAGCGTTGATGTTCTAAATCAAACTACAGTTCTTAGTATACGGAACACACACAAGAGGAAGAGTTCAGAAATGAACTCTTGGGATGATACATGTTGATGTATGTAGGTCCCCTGTCTACAAATGCCAAGACTGGTTCTTTGTACTTCGTTACATTCTCTGATAATCTCTCAAGATTCAGACATATGTTCCTATTGAAACACAAGTCCGAACCTTTTGAGATATTCACAGAATATGATTTAGAAGTAGAAAACCAAAACACGGGTAAAAGTATTGATAAGATCAAGGAGGAGAATACTTGAGCACGGAATTCTTGGACTATTCTAAAGGAGAATGAGATTCTCTCTCAGCATTACTCCTCCGTATACACCATAGCACGATGGTATATCGGGGCGGAGCAATCGCACCCTATGTGATATGGTGTACTCTATGATGAGTACTACTGAGTTTCCTATTTCCTTTGGGAGTTATGCACTTGAGAAGATGCATACCTATTAAATTAGGTTCGAATCAAATCAGTTCCCTACCATTTCATATGAGATATGATAAGGGAAGAGCCCATATCTTAAGTTAGTTAAGATTTAGGGTTGTCCGGGCTATGTCTAAAAGCAAAATCCGGACAAGCTCGAGGCAAAGACAGTTATGTAGAACTGGAAAGGTTCCAGCTATACAAACTTAAGCAGATGATTTGATAGAACCAAAGGATTCAATAGTTACCAACGAACCTCAGCCTCTCCGCCGATCTAGTAAGGTTCCTCACCCGCCTGAGAGATACTTCGGTTACTCTATGACAGTGGAAGCGAGGATTGCATCATGAGATGATGACCCAACTAGTTTCGAGCAGGCCATCAGGAGTGGGACTCTGTAAGAATGGCTGGATGCTTAGCGATCTGAGATGGAATCCTTATACACCAACAAAGTATGGACTTTGGTTGCTATATCTGAAGGGTTAAATCCCCATCAGGAGCAAGTATATCTTGAGAAGATTACTTGGTGTACTTGGAAAAGTTGAGACTTTCAAAGCTAGACTTGCTAAAGCTTTTCGTCATCGACCAGGCGTGGATAATGATGAAACCTTTTCAAGTGGCTTAGCTTAAGTCCATCCAGATCCTACTTGCCACGGCTACATACCATGACTACGATATCTGGCGGTTGGGTGCCATGACTGCTTTTCTAAATGATGTTTTAGAAGAGAACGTCTATAAGTACACAGCCAGAGGCCTTCGTAGACAGTGGGAGCAGCGGAAACGTGTACAAGATGCTTTATATGATAAAGCAGGTATCGCGGAGTTGGAACATCTGTTTTGATGTAGTAGTCAAACAGTTTGACTTCATCAAATTGGTAGATGAACCTTGTATATACAAAAAGGTAGTAGGGAGTGTGGTGATCTTCGTAGAGTACGTGGATGACATACTCATGATCGGGAAGGAGTTTCCTATGCTACGCTCGGTCAAATCTCCGCTTATCACAAGGATTCTCCATATAGGATCAAAGTGATACCTCCTAAATCCTGTGTTTTTCATCTATGAGATGGATATAATTGGATATTAGGATACTCACTAGATGTAGTGAGATGGTATCAATCGATCCTGGGGAGAATCACTGGAAGTGTTCCAGGGTGATACAGACGACTGAATGTCAGTCACAGGCATTGTCTTTACCCTCAGTAAAGGGACGGTATGTTGGAAGAGTTCCAAGCTAGATACCGTGGCTAACTAGACGATAAAGGCAGGATACATCGCTACTTGAGATGCTACCAAAGAGGCAGTCTGGATGTATATTTGTTCATAAGATGAACTTAGTTCCTCCCATTGTGTGACAATGGAGTTGTGGCTTATGCTAAGGAACGCCCGTCCCATCAGTGATCCAGACATATTCTAAGGCAGTATCACCTGATCATGGAGATGGTTGATCTCCAGGGTGATCGAGGTTAGGAGAGTAGACTCAGAGGACAACACGGCGGATCCACTCACGAAGGCCTATTCCCAGAGAGAGATTTTTATGGGATGGTTGAGTATGAGATACTGCAACCACTGCTACAGATGGCCCTAGTGCAAGTGGGAGATTGTTAGTTATATGTATGCCCTAGAGGCCATTACTGTACATAGGATGTATATTGTAGTGGATGCTGGGACATATATAGGGAGGACTTTCTTGCTCGACATGATAGTATGCTATCTGGTTGCTCTTTACCTTAACGTGTATACTGATTGTCTCTCTGTTACATGTTGGTAAAGCCCTTAGGATGTGTACTTGACTACCTGGACTATGATGCAGATCATACTAGTGGGGACAGATAGTCTATAAGTACATCCTTCAAAGTCCCTAGTCGTGGGTGTATCGAGACGGGGCATCGATATACCAGAGTAGACTAGCGTATACCTTCTCGACCCATACAGATGGGCGATGGATGATCCCATATCCATTGGTGTTTGACATCAGAGATGATATACGGGTGCTCAGTGGAGACTGGGTACACTGGACGGACTCGCCGAGAACTCCCAGATGGTATTATACCTTACGTCAGATGGCAGTTCTCTGGTGACACTGGTACAGATTAGTCTGTAGACCCGAGATCGTCATAGAGTCTTGTGTGGTTCCCACTATGCTTTGATTTCCACCTTACCACGTCCAAGAGGGCGTGCAAAACGGTGGTTTTTGGGTACAGTCCCGAATCACATGGAGGCAATGAGCGATAGGAGGGGATTCGTCTCTCCCGGTATAGGGGGTTGATGTTGCGCTGTGTTCGATTGGCTATAACCGGAAATCCCTGGCCAGGGTTGCTGAGATTTACTGGTAAGTGTTACTTGTAGTTTCTCGAATTGTTATAGACCTCATATCGACACGACTTATCGAGCTATTGGGGTCTGACGTTTACCACCCCTAGGCGAGATATGCGACATATCAGACGATCAGACCGGACTGTACGGTAAGTGTTACTGGTTGGATTCACAGGAGTGTGAGCGGGCTTGCTCGTCGATCTTCTGATCGCTCAATACCCGGGTGGCCGTTACGTTTAGCAGACCGCTTGTGGCTTGTGGGTGCTTGATGTGATCATCATCTGCTACCGGCGTATTGACGAGTCTTTAGAGTCCTACACAGAGGTTTCCTGGCTCAAGCAAAACGAAATAGGAGCGCATATGAGATATGTGCAGGACCGAGAATAATGCGTGTATGTGATACCGTATTCCATTCTCGCGATGAATGTATCGAATGGTTGTATGCGATATAACCTAGTTATCGAATCAAGGATTGATTCGGTAAGCCGATACATAGGATACTAGTCGGTTATATGCGATATGACCGGATCGTTAAATCAAGTGTTGATTTAATGATTTAATGTATAATTATATATTTGATATATTACTTTGCATTAACTAGTATTGGTTCACTTTAAATGGATTTTCTCACTTGAATTGTGCAAGCTGTATATGTGATATACTTTTGTGCACATGTTTGTATCATGTTTGATGATGCATGCTTATTTGGTTAAGTGTAAAGAATTAAACCATGGTTAAGTTGATGATTAGGGTTTAGCTTATTCATTTATTTATTTGTTTATTCATTTTGGAAAAGCATAAAGAGAAAATGGTTGCTAGTTTTGTTTTATCTTTGAAGCTTCATGAAGCTTTGACTAAAGTGACCATTTTGTCTCATGCTTAACCCTAACCATTCACTTGAACCTTAGTTAGTTCTCTACATTTGACCATGGTTCATGATATGATAAGAATTCATTTATTTTCTATTTAGAAAATAACTTATCATAAAATATTCATCTTCTTCTTCTTCTTCACATGAAGAAGCTTGCTTCATCAATGGTGATTGATGAAAAAGAGTGAGAAATCCAATTCTAAAGTGAACCCACTTCCTATTTCTTCATCCTCTACCTCTTGCCAAGTAGTATAGGGTGTTTTCTTCACAAGTTTCATGACTTGGTGAAGTGGGAGCTTGATCTTGTGATGCCTCGACGTAGATCATCTTCGGCATCGACATCGACGACCTAGCCCGCCCATTTCTCCGACGAAGCCGACGCAAGAGTCCGGGATCCGATTTGGACAGCGGAGGGACATCATTGCGGAGCTATGCAGGTGGAGCACCGGATCTACAAAGGTTGTATTTCCGTTCTATTAGTTAAGTTGTTAACTATTCACAAGTTGTTTGCTCGCATTTGTTTTCGCCTAGAAATCTAGTTAACGATCCGTATTAGGGTTTCTCGGCACCCGTAAAATTTGAAATTAGCATGGTTGATGCCTTGTGAGACCTCATTAGCGTGCCTAGGAACCCTACAGTATCACCTGATCAGGGAGATCATGGATCGTCGGGAGAACGAGGTGCGGAGAGTGGACACAAAAGACAACACGGCAGATCCATTCACCAAGGCCATCCCTCAAGTCCAGTTCGAGAGGCTGTTTGAGATGTTGGGCATATGGTACGCCATCAACTGGATCTAGTACAGACGGTGGGTACTCATTGCACCAATTACAGGCCTTAGTGCAAGTGGGAGAATGTTGGATATATATGCCCTAGAGGCCTTCATTGTATATGATGCTAGGGATATGTATGTACATGACATTCTTGCTCGATATGATAGTACGCTATTTGGTTTGTCTTTATCTTAATATGTGATATATTTTACTCTGTGTTTCATATATTGTGAACATGTTGTAGGGTTTCCTTAGCACCTCGTTTAGGGTTTGGAAGCATCACACATGCCATAACTTTAAATTTATAAGGTGCTAAGTAAACTAAACTAGGAATCGAACTAGAATTATGAAGTAACTGTTTACCCCAATCAGAGCAAAGCTCTGTTCAAATTCCAAGACGGGAGATGAAGCAACGCTTTACCTTCCCCCAATCAGAGCAAAGCTCTACTTTGAAAATTTAAACTTTAGTAAATGAAGCAACGCTTCAGATTTTTTGCGCTGCGCGCAACGCTCCACGTGTCAGGTGCAGATACATCAGCGCAGCGCCCAAGGCAGCGCGCCCAATCAGAGCAAAGCTTTGTTTAAAGCAAAATTAAAGGAAGCAACGCTTCAGTTGCGCAAGCGCTGCGCTGGACACGTGTCAGCGCAGATGCGCTAGCGCAGTTGCGCTATGCTTTGAGCTGCGCGACACGTGTCAGCGCAGATGCGCTAGCGCAGTTGCGCTGCATGACGCGTGTCAGCATAGATGCGCTAGCGCAGTTGCGCTGCGCTCTGCGCTGCGCGACACGTGTCAGCGCAGATGCTCTAGCGTAGTTGCGCTGCGCTGTTTGCTGCTTGACACGTGTCATGCGCTGGGGCATTTACGCCAAACAGAATCAAGATTCTAAAGAAATCTTTCTGTTCTTGTTAAAACAAGAAGATTTTCTTCTGTAAAACAGAAGCCCTTGGATCAAAGATCCAACAGTGGGAAAAATTCCCCAAATCACTCAGAGAAAGATCTCTTTAACTAATTTATGGGCACTATAAAAAGGACCCTAGACCTCAATTCAAGAGGAACATTTTTGAGAAATCAAGAGCTTCAAACAGAGAGAACTCTAAAGAAATTTCAAGAAAAAGGTAAAAACCTTCATAAAATGGAAGAAATCTCTTCTAATAGATCATTGATCTAAGAACAAGATCAATGATCTTCACATAATAAACAGTGCTTTGCACTTCTTATGAACCACTGGTTCTTTAAACAAGAAAAACAAGAAATACTTGTTTTCTTTGATTCTCATTAGATCAAAGAAAACAAATAGTGCTTTGCACTTTATCATGAACCATTGGTTCTAAAAGATTCTCAAATTATAGTGCCTTGCACTTGCAAACTGCGCTGTTGCGCTCCTGGACTGGCGCAAGCCACCAGAGCGCACCACGTGTCAGCAACGCAGGCGCAGCGCACTGTGCTTGCGTGACACGTGTCAACACCACAAGCGCTTGCGCTCTCTGATTGGCGCAAAGCGCCTGACAAATGCAATGCATTTCCTAAAGGGCCAGGCCCAAATCAAAAAGACCAAGCATGCCTAATTAAATTGTAATGCAATAAAAAGGGGAGAGCCCAAACAGAATTGATGACAGAATTGATGCTCTGCATCATTTATAAATGGGCAGAGCCCAGACGAAATAATAAAAAATGCTATGCATTTTAAAAAGGGCAGAGCCCAAACAAAGTAGATGCTTTGCATCATTTATAAATGGGCAGAGCCCAAAACAAATTGATGCTCTGCATCTTTTATGGGTAGAGCCCAAATAAAAATAAAAAGAAATGCAATGCAAAAGCAAATAAAATGTTGAACATTTTCAACTGGACTTAGCCCAATTTTGGCCGTAAGTCCTCAAATTAAATTGACCGAGCAAGATTGCTCTCTTAAATCAATTTACCTCCGGTTCGAGGGTACATCTCCGAACTCCTCTGACACCTGTCATTGTAATCCTTCAACGACGTCAGAGAGGTGACGGGTCCCGACGACCACATACGTATACGGACTGCGGGGTCCTTAAACTCGTGGACCGAAACGTCCTTAAACTAATGTCGGACCGAAACGTCCTTAAACTAATAATGGACCGCCACGTCCCTAAACTGGAACATGGACCGAAACGTCCTTAAACTAATGTTGGACCGAAACGTCCTTAAACTAAGGATGGACCACCACGTCCCTAAACTGGAACACGGACCGAAACGTCCTTAAACTAACGATGGACCACCACGTCCCTAAACTGGAACATGGACCACCACGTCCCTAAACTGGAACATGGACCGCCGCGTCCCTAAACTGGAACATGGACCGCCGCGTCCCTAAACTGGCGATGGACCACCACATCCCTAAACTGGAATATGGACCACCACGTCCCTAAACTGGAACACTAGAGTCTCCAAACGCTCTTTTGTCAGATCCAAACGATCCCGTTAAATTGATCTTAGTCTCAAATCAGACTAACGTATCCTTAACAAACGTTTAAGTCGATCTTAGCCTAAATACGGCTAACGTATCCTTAAACTAAAACACCAAACCCAAATCTAAGTAAATACGGATTTGGACTAATCCACGTCCTACGGGCGACGGCATAACTTAGTCTCCGTATACAATCCATGGGCAACCACAAACAAAACAATCACACACGACACGAAGTGAAATTCTGGAGAAGGAGAAAGTCGTTACCGCGATGCGGTAGCATAATTAACTGCAGGGTCTTGCGGCTGCAGGGAAGAGCATCCCCACAATCAAAAACCCCTCAAACGAGGGGGAATCTGACGGAGTCTGCTACATCGGCCGCATCCGTCTAAACCTCCGATACACGGTGCCATAAATCAACTTGGCATCTTCGGAGAGGTGGACGGATAAAACCAAATAGCATCTGTCCCGAACCTCAGCGTCAGGACCTCGCAGTCTTGTGCGCCGCCTTTCGGAGGGAAACAGATTCTGGCAAGCCCGGTGCGACCTTTTCCTCTTTCCACTCCACACTTCGTGTGTCGTCCTCGCGAACCAATCGCGGTTTGTTTAATGGTTGCCTTCGGATCTTCAGTTACTAAGATTTGGTCTTTTGCCTGGCGCAGAACTCAAGCATCAATGGCCTCTAACTGCACCAACTGCTCGAAGTGCCACTGCAACGGACGCTCCACCTCCCCTGGAGGTGCAGCATATGGGCCCAAGCGGCCTCCTTCCTCGCTCTGCCGGTAGAACAGGTGACCCAGGCCACCACCGGCCTGTTTTTCGGGACCATGATCCCACCTACAAGCTTCTCTATGCCAATACCTGCACTGGAAGTGAACAAGAAGTCGGTCTTCGACCGGCTCACTGCTACGACGGCCCCTGTCAACGGGTCGCCCACTACCAAACCAACAGCTTCTGTTTTCGCCAGGCTGGATCAGAACTCTAAATTGGCTGTCCCAAGGAAGGCAATAACTGCTGCTCCAGAAGTCGTCAAGGCGGCTTCCCCTGTCAAAGAGTCAGTCTTTTCAAGACTGACGACTCCTGCCCCTGCTCGAGGATCTGTCTTTGACAGGTTGAATATCATCCCTCAAAAGACAACTTCAGTCTTTAAGAGGTTAACACCAGCGGTGCCTCATTCAGACAGGGGGCAAAAAGAAGCTGTCTCAATCTCCGAGCCAGTCCCAACGGCTCGTCATGCTCGACGTCGCCATTGGCGACGAGTAAGGAAGGCAGGGGGCAACTCCCCCTCAGGGCTAACTCCACCGGCTCTAGTGGTGGAAGTCAACGCTGCTGTTCCAACTGGGAACAGCTTTGAACTGCTGAGGAGGGTACGTAAGAACTCTCCAACCGCTACACTGAAAAGATCTCCTCCACCTGCGGAGAGAGTTCCGGAAACAAAACAGGAACAGCCCCCTCAACGGCTGTCCTAAAAAATTTATAAAGTTTGGCGGAGAGTTCAAAACTCTGTAATTGACCCAGATCGCTCTCGTCAACAGAAAAGGCGAAAGTGGAAAAAGAAAAAGACCGTCCGATCAAACAGGAAAGGATGACAGTCACTTGGGTGCCCAAAGCAACGGCCCCCTCAACTTCTATGGCCCATAAGAGAAGAAGGCCAGAAAAAGTCCCTACGCCAACGATGAATATCAAAGGTGGTGAACCCAAACGCCCTAAGTCAGGGGGCATTGTAGTTCATACCGTCTATGTGGCGTCTGGTAAAGAGGACAGTCGCATATCTACGGGTCATCGACCGCTTACGCGATCAGTGACCAAAGCGCAAGAGTAGCAACAGAAGCTCCAAGAGATGATGAACGCTATGGCCGCACTTACTGGGCCAAAAGAAAACCATGAAACGTCCTCGGATGAACGCTAAGAGGAAGAAACCGACGCCGAATTCCTTCGTCGAATATTGGAAAAGAAGGACAAAGAGGCTGCTGAACAAGCAGCCAACATACAGCGTATGGGCCTCCTGTTCCAAGACATGGTGGGGATGATGATCCAACAAGATCCTCCGGCCGAAGATCCCCCGATCGTCCTTGAAGACGATAGGGGAGAGACGTCAAATCCTCCGCCAGCTCTATCAACAGCTAAGGAGGATACAATCTCCAAAGCTGATTTGGACGAGTACATAGCTCAAAAAATACGGGTTCATCATGCGACTGAAGCAGCTGGCCAGGTCGTAAAAACGGGGCAGCCATATCCAAGTTGGTACGATCAAATCAAGTACCCGCCAGGCTACACAATTCCCAAGTTCCATGTCTACAAGGGGACGGGCAATCCTCACCAGCATGTCGCCCAGTTCAGGGCACTCTGCGGCAACACCGGCGGTGACGACAAGCTTTTGCTTCGCCAGTTTGTTGGAAGTTTATCAGATACGGCGTTTGAGTGGTACTCTGAGCTCCCGAATAACTCTATCAAGACCTTTGCGGAGATGGAGCTGTTGTTTACTCAGCGTTTTGTGAGCGCCAGTGAACGGACCGCGATGACGGCACTGATTAACGCCAGGATAAAGCCAGGTGAGACATGGGTTCAATATGCTATACGGTGGCGGAACTTATGGTCGAAATGCGAGCAGCGCATTAAAGAAGCTCCCGCGGTGGGTATGTTTGTGGGAACCCTTGATCCGCAAGCAACCATCTCACAATTTATGATGTTTTTCAAGCCAACTACTTTCCAGGCCTTGATTGACAAGCTAGCACAAATGGATCAGATGGGCCATAAACCCCCTCTTCCAAAGCCGGACTCCCGAAATGACAAAGGGAAGGGAAAAGCGATCGTTGTCGCTAATGCTCAACAACAACCGAGCGACTCGAAGCCGGTTGTTCGTCAAAATAATATGCGTCCGTACGTAGCCCTTGAGGAGAGGCTAGGACGTTCTTACTCTTTTCCCCACGATAAAATGAGAAGGTTATTCGAGCTGGCGTTACGCAACCGACACATAAATCTGCCGGATCCAAAACGTCCGTTGCAACCAAGTGATGTCAATGAGCCCAACTACTGTCCTTATCATCGAGTACTGGGCCATCCTATCGAAGATTGCTACGTTTTCAAAAATTGGCTTGAAAACCAGTACCGACAGGGCAAATTCACGTTATCTGACAAATGGAAGGTGAATCCCCCGCAGCCCCACACCTCTAAGGGGACGAATACGCCGGGGGCAACATGCTCCGTCGTTGAAGAAGCTCCTTGGGAGGTTGTATTATCAACCAAGACAAAGAGAATGCTAAACGATCTTCAGACATGTCCAGCAATTAGGTGGAAGAACCCGTTGGAACCGCAGGTCATTGAGGGGATGTTGAAGCCACGTACAACTCCAAAGACCGATGGTGGTGGCCCAAGCACTCGCAACCAGCCGTCAAAATCTTCGAAAAAGAAGAAGAAGAAATCTAAGAAGCTCGTGAAGCCCGGCGACAAACGCACGGACTT
Organism: Agapanthus africanus; assembly: GCA_030015575.1. Taxonomy (NCBI): domain Eukaryota; kingdom Viridiplantae; phylum Streptophyta; class Magnoliopsida; order Asparagales; family Amaryllidaceae; genus Agapanthus; species Agapanthus africanus. The sequence continues at coordinate 652,258,308 of JASDDO010000019.1, read as the reverse complement.
GCAAAAACAAATTGACGCGCTGGAGGAATACAACCAGAAGACACGGACTCCCATTACATTCCAAGAGTTCCTCAATCATGTCTTTCAAGAGAAAGATGAGGGAGAAAGTTCATCTGATCAATCTGAAGAATATGTGGCGAGCTGTCATGTGATTTCCCATTCGTTCATGGACGATGAGGAGACTCCTTGCACTGAAAAGCTGGGGGCAGATCCTGAACCAAAAATTCAGGGGCCATCAGATGAAGTAATCGACGCATTCCTTAATGAAGCTCGGTTGAAAAGTAAAGCTGATCGAGAACGCGAGGCGGTCATATTTGAAAAGGCCAAGCGCCAGCGACTTGATGAAAGAGCAGAGACGAACCACTAGAGCAAAATACCTCCACTACCGACAAGAGCAAATTCAAGATGAGGAAAAGGTTTGCTAAGGCCATGTCAATGGGCATGAAGCTACCATCCTCTGAAGGAAAAATTACTGGTGAAATAGAAATGCACCCCTCCTATTGCTTATATCATCAGAAGGTTTCGCACCTTATTAAAGAGTTCAAAGCTTTCGATAGATGGTGGCAAGGATACGTTGCTCATCGGCAACGCTTTAAGCGGGAAAAGCGTAAAACTCGTCGGGAGCAAAGAAATACGACCGAAGGGCTTAAAAGAACTACCGGTGATTGTCGCATGGTTAGCACCGGCGGGTCACAAGTGCCTACATTCGGGAGCGATTCTGATGGGGAGCTGGAGCTTGGCTTTCTCTTTAAAGAGTCCACCTCGGGAAAAGAAGAAGAGCCGAAGGTCTGCGAAAATATCCGGCTACGTAATCGCACGCTCCTCGAAAAGAATCTCGGGCCCTCGAACAGAAAAGATAAAGGGAAAGAAAAGGTCTCTGAAGATATCATCTTAGATGACCAAGTGGTGGAGGAGCTAAGTGCCAAGGACCCGCCGAAGAGAAATAAGGTGGATTACAACATCTTAGCGCATCTGAGGAAGCTACCCTCACAGCTCAGCATTCTTGACGCCCTTTTGCTATCAAGGAGGTGAGAGATGCATTAATCAAGGCATTACAAGATCCGGAATAATTCCAAGCTTTCTTGGCTGAAGAAAAGATGAAGGATGAATTGGAGGAAGTGCACACGGCCGATGTCGCTTTTGGTGATGAAGACCTTCTCCTTGGGACGTGCGAGCACAATCGCCCCCTCTATGTCTCAGGATACTGCCACGACATAAAGATAGGCAAAATCCTGATCGATAATGGATCCTCCGTTAACCTCCTCAATGTGCGGGTGTTAAAAGAAATCTGCATGAGCGTCCAGCACCTTGCTTGGGACAAGATCATCATCTCCGGGTTTGACTCACAGTCATCAAGAACTCTTGGGTCTGTGATACTGACGCTACGCTTTGGTCTACTTGTCACGGACATTAAGTTCCACGTCATAGATGCCAAGACATGCTATAATGCTTTGCTCGGCCGACCGTGGTTACACGAGTACAACGTCATCCCTTCTACACAACATCAGTGTATGAAATACGCTAAGGATGGTCTCGAGTATACCGTGGCGGGAGAACTGAACCCGTTCTCTGTGAACGAGGTCCGCAAATATGAAGATGCCAAATACTTTTTACCGGATTTCGAAGACACGGAAAGGTGTCACAAGCCGGACAACAAAGCTAACGCCACCATCCCTGTTTTCGAGAGTGATACCGAGGAGGAAGAAAAGATAGTGTATTCGGGTCCGCCCCAACACAACAAGCCAGGACCGTCCACTCCTACGTTGATCTTTGGTAGCGACTCAGAAGATGAGATCCATACTGTATTCTCTGCTCGACCTTCAATACGAACGTCCGCTGACGAAGAACAAAGTCTACAAGTCGCCATGGTGCCGCTTAAACACCGTAAGGAACTGGATGCACTTGATATCTACAATGTAGAAGAGCTGCGAACGTTCTATATCCCTCCCAGGCGAGAAAGCGAAAAAGCAATTCTATTCTACCGCTCTGAAGAAACCAAAGTGGAGAAAGAAATCTGGCATGGCGCGGATCCTACGCTCGACAGGCTTCAGCCTATCCGTCTTCCCAGATATTATACGGAAGGTTTGAAAAAGCTGCTGAAATGCCAGGGGATATCCTTCAAGCAGACTGTTCGAAAAGCCAAGTTCTATGACAAAGTCTGGAACGTTCCCGGGGCTCAACGCAAACTGCCTAATGGGAGAATGGAGACAAAAGGACTTGGATACATCCGGTCAAAGAAACGAGAAATACTAAACAGCTGCTATGTCATGTATGACTTCGATGAAGAAGCGAATGCTCAATGGGAGGACGCTAATCCTGAGCCAGTGAAAGTTCCAGATGCAAAAGAGCCCAGTCCGTCGTTCGAAGAACAAATGGACAAGCTTATAAGGGAAGCGGGTCAAAAAGTCTGGGACGATCATAACCGCGAAATGGTCATCTACGAGAAAGCCAAAACGCAACGCCTCCTCCAACAGGCCGTGAAAGATGAAAATGCCGCTCCTTGTCAACCTGTTATAAAGAAGGCCCGACGCAGAGGCAGAAATAAGTCGAAAGGCCAAAAAAGCGCTCAACAGCAACAAAGCAGGGCTAAGAAGCCACGCAAACGGGAGTCGAGCGTTATTGATCTATCACTCATGAAGAAAATGGGTCGAGCGTACTCGTTTCCTCGGGACAAGACGAAGAAGATACTTGATCTTGCTCTAAAACATCAAATGCTTACACTGCCGGAGTCCAAAAACCCCGAACAAGCAGGCGAAGTTTCTGACCCAAACTATTGCTCTTACCATCGAGTAATAGGGCATCCTCTTGAAGATTGCTTCACCTTCAAGAATTGGGTTGAAGATCAGTATCAGCTTGGCAAATTCACTCTGTCTGATAACTGGAGGGTAGCGCCGCCACAGAAGCACGAACCCAGGGCCACGAAAGAAGAACCAGTTCCGCATTAGGATTGGAAGCGAATTCGTACTTGTCACGTGATAACGATATCAAAAGAAGAGCCTGAGAATATGGATGACCTTCCCTGGTGCTTCGAAAACAGCAACGACGAGGTAATCTCAGAATTTCCACCAGCGCCAAAAGAGCTGGAAGATGGAATCCATACTGTTAGTGTATATGCCCTAGAAGCCATTACTGTATCATACTAGTTTGTATATTACTTAATGGATGCTTGGGATATTCACCTTGTATATACAATCTTGCTCAAAATAGTAGTATGCTACTTGGTTTGTTTCTACTTCAATGTGTACATGTGTTTATTTTAGTATATCGCCTATACACATTAGTGGAGCCCTTAGGATCTTTGCTTGATTACCAGCGATGTGATGGCAGTCACACTAGTGGGGCTGGGTAATCTATAAGCACATCCTTATGCAGGTCCCTGGTCGCAGGACTATCGAGACAGGGCATCGATACTCCGGAGTAGACCAGCGCATGCGCTTCTCATCCCAGTGTGGGAGACGGTCTGTCCCACAGCCGTCAGTACGTCGTACTTGAGATAGTATGCGGGTGCTCGTTAGGTTACGGGTACACTGGACAGGACTCGTCGGGAACTGATTAGTTGGTATTATGCCTATCGTCAGTTATCAGTTCCCAGGTGACATGAGTACAGCTTAGTCCGCTGACTTGACACTGTCACTTCGCCTCGAGTGTGTTCCCACTGCACTTTGATTACTACCCTACCACGGCTCAAAGGAGTCGTGCAAACAGGTAGTAGTTGGGTGCAGTCCCGAAGCACTTAGAGGCAGTGACGGTTAGACAGGATTCGTCTCTCCCGGTATTGGGGGTTGACATCGCGCTGTGTCTAGAAGAGCCATTACACGAGTAGTCCCTGGCCAGGGCAAACGAGATATACTGGTAGGCTTCCAGTGTTATCTCAGGGTGTTTTGGGCTTCGCTCCGGCACGACTTGTACCGCTATCGGGGGACTGACGTTTACCGCCCCCTAGGCCCGCCATGCGATGTATCAGACGAACAGACCGGACTGTACGGAGAATGTCACATTCAGGCTCAGTAGGAGTTCAGATGGGTTTCGCCTCGTCGGTCTTCTTGTCGGCACTACCTGGGGACCGTTACGCACAGCTAGTGCCGCTTGCGGTCTGTGGTTAAACCCACTGCCAGCGTAGTGTCGAGTCTTTAGAGTCCCACACAGAAAGCTTTTCGCCTTTAGGCAAAAGAGTAGAGGTCACATGGTATTGCGACAGGTCGCATGGTTTTGCGACAGGGTTCGGTCACATCCATGCACTTGTGCACGTACAGTGTCCGGACAGTTTACACTAGCGGGCTTTGGTTTAAGCCAGATCCTAGTGTACCTTTTGGGATTGGATTTATCCAGTGTGCATTCGTGTTCCTCGGAACGCGGATGCGGGTGCGTATGCACAGTTGACAGGGAGACAGAGGCAGCGGATTCTCATTAGGGTTGTTGACAGTTGACCGTTGACTATTTGACTTTTTGTTCAACCCTAATGAGAATATGATATGTGATTAACTATTATATTAATTAAGTATTATGGTGACATGGTTGTTGACTTGTTGACTTTGTTGACTTGTTGACTTTTGTTGACTTGTTGACTTTGTTGACCGGTTGACTAGGCTTGACTAGTTGACCATCATGATAACCATAGCCATCATTTCATGGCAAAGACTTTTGCTTGCTTGCTCATTTGTGTAAAATGAGTGCATGAAATGATATGGTTATGGTTGCTTCAACCATCACATAAGACTTATTTGATATGATGAGTTATCATGACTTTGGATTATGAGAGGGTGAGAGACAAAAGAGTTGCTCATTCTTTCTTGCTCATTCTCTCTCTTGTTCTTGAGCTCTCTTGTTTTGCTCTCACCCTCTTGCTCTTTTTCCCTCTCTTTAATCTATGGTTCTCTTGTCTCATGAGTTGAGAATCAAGAACCATAGATAAAATCCCATACAAACTCTTCTCTACTCACTCTAGTTCACAAGGTTTAGCAAACCGAGTGAACTAGTTTCTTCAAAGAACGAAGAAGGAGCCAAAGGTTGGAGCTTTCAGGTGGATCTATCTTCGGCGTACGGAGACGACGGGAAGAAGCCAACCCGGACCACCATCGGAGTTTGAAGACGAAGGAGTTCAAGACAAGCAAGGTATAACCCCCTAACCGAGTAGCTAGAAACTCGTAGTTAGGTTGTTAGATAGATGTTTAACCAAGATCCGGGTTTTAGGTCCATGTTACCACCTCCATAAAAATCATTTTTTACCAAATTCCGCATTCCCGAAAGTACCGGGAGAGGTAGCATGGACTTACAGTGGTATCAGAGCCTAGTTAAACTCTATCTAACATGTTAGCAAGTAACTAGAAGATCGATCAAAGAAAAATTCCCGAAAACGAACCCCGAAATTCGAACTTTCTGTCGATTTTTATACTGTTCAAAAGTTGATTATTTTCACACCTAAAATCGGCTCAGGGTTTTTAAAAGCCACTGTAGAAAATTCACCAAGAGTTACCCCTAAACGACCGCGGAAACGCGGCAATAGCTTGCTATTGCCGCGGTTCCGCGGCCTCCTTGGCCCCTCTCTGGTGTTTCTTTGCTACAGTGTACTTGCAGGGGTATTTTGGGATTTTTGGAATATATATTTTCTGCCCAGATTTTCCAGAACGAAAATTTTATTTTGGGGTCTCGAAAATCCGTATTTTTGATCGAACTTCTAAAAGATTTAAGCTAACGGGTTTTTCTGTAATCTGATATTTGTATTGAACGTCTACTAATCGCTATATGTCGATTAGTGAGGGTTATACAAATCTGTGATCTGTAATGTTGCTGGAATGTGTATATGAATATGTTGGATTGTCGCGGGTGAATAGCCGGGGGTTGTGAGACGAGAGTTTTTCTTTTCTTTCAATTCATGTAAATTTGTAAATTGATGTAATATTATTTGTATGACAGCACAACCGGGTCGGGGTTGTAGCCGTCATTGTATAATTTCTTTTTACTGTTTTTGCTCCTAGGATAGACCCATGGAGGGGGTGCACAAACTACCGGGTATGCCGAAGTGTCGAGTGGCCTACTCATGGAGATGAGGGAGGTTGCTACGCTTCGGGTACTTGGCGGGTAGTTTGCCGCACCCGTAGGGGTCTTGGGTGGGGTTTTGGCTATTCACCGCGACCGTGCAATCTGTTTTTCGTTACAGGCTCGTGCGAATTACAGATTCCTAGTATATCCAATGTATTCATCTGTGATCTGAAATGTTTATCATTGCAGTATATCTATATATGATATTATTTAGGCGTTGCTTATGTTTTACAGACGCGCTAGCCCAGCCCCCGCTCTGTCGTTAGTTAAGTAACCTAACGGGTAATGACGGGGCCCCGTGGCGAATGCGAATGGCATAAGCGTACGTCATATTTTGGTTGTTTTCTGCAATGGTAGGATTAAATGATGGGACGCATTAAAAGAACTAATGCAAGAATATCACGCATTAAAAGAACTAATGCAAGATAATAAACCAAGTTAAAGTCGTTGGAACACTTTCGAAAAACCACCCGGTTCTTTTCAAAACCAACTTTTAAATGCGGAGCTTGAGCCACTCATTTTAAAAGCTATCTCGTTCCATCGACTAAATCAAGTTCACTACGTTCACGGTTTTGTCAAAACCATCCGTAGCCCTCCGTCGTTTCATATGAATAGTCAATAGTATTCAAGCTGTGTATGTTGGCCAAAGTCAAGGCACAGTGATTGGTAGCTATTGGGTGTTCATGTGTAGCATAGATAGATGCGTTGGTTTTGGGACAGTCGTACTGCCATTTTGGCCAAAGTCAAGGGTAGGTACGGATGGATCCAAATTAACCTGGATAAAGACGGGTAGAACTTGACATGTGACTTATGATATTTTGGCCAAAGTCAAGGTCATAAGAGCATGGGGCAAAAATCCACATCGGGAGTTTCATAAGTACTGAAACTTGCTAGATTTGCATACCATTTGGAGTGTGATGATTCTGGTAGGATTCCTTCAGTTTCGTCACGCGATGATATTTGGATCCCGATCCTACTGTGAGTATATGCTACTCCTCGGGAAATTTCTCACTAAACGATCAATGCTATAAACCTAGTAGGTGCCTAGAAAGGTGTTAGCGGGGCTACGCCCCCAGGGAAAAGAGGTTCTTTAATTAAGGAACTTCGCGAAAGCGTTGGAAAACCTCCCTCGAAGTACCGACACCGGCCTGGCTGAACGGTTAAGCAAGTATTGTGCGGTGGGATTGATCCCGGCTAATTCTTCCTTTATGGTTTGAGGAGGGATTCGAGAAACAGTGGGAGCCATCCTGTTTAGACAAACTAAAAACCACTCTAAACTTGCAAGAGCATCATGCTGAGTGTTTCTTCTTCTCTCTCCTAATTGCAGCGACCAAATCGACATGACTGGACTTAAGTTACTCCTAGATAAAAACAAACTGACAGGGCCAAACTACAAAGATTGGCTCAGGAATGTCAAGATAGCAATCACTTACGACAAGCTGGGGTATCTTCTTACCACCAAAGCTCCCCCTGTCCCTGGTCCCACTTCCAGCGTCGCGGATAAGGAAATCCGCAAGACTTGGGAGATTGATAGCGCGAAGGCCAAGTGCCTCGTACTTGCCTCGATGGACAACGAACATCAGAGGAGGCACGAGAATATGGACCTTGAATCCATATTTCTCCATACAAAAGAACTGTATGGAGAGCAATCTCGTATCGCAAGATATGAAGCGTCGAAGAAGTTATTTTCGGCAAGAATGGCCATCGGATCATCAGTAGCCGAGCACGTGCTAAAGATGATCGGCTACATTGAGGAGCTCGCGGACCTAGGGACCACATTGGAGAGTGAACTCTATACGGATATAGTTCTCCAGTCCCTTCCTTCCACTTACGCCCAGTTTATACTGAACTTCAACTTACAAGAAAAAGAGGTTGAACTTTCAGAGCTCCTTAACATGCTGAGGAGCGCAGAGGGCACCCTACAGAAAGGTAGGGAAACATCCACTTTGTTTGTAGGAGGATCATCTTCTTCTAGGTCCAAGGCGAAAGCCAAGGGAAAGAAGAAGAAAGCCCCCGCCAAACCAAGGGGCGGTGTTAGTAAAGTGGATACGAAGGGAAAAGCTAAAGCAACAAAGATAGCGGGGAAGCTTGTGGATAAGGAAGAATGCTTCTATTGTCATAAGAAAGGACACTGGAAGAATGATTGCAGGGCCTGGAAGGCCAGAACACAGGAATTGAAGCAGGTTGCAGCTTCAGCTTCAGGTGTGTATGTTATTGAAAACTGTCTTTCAATAAACTCTACTTCCTAGGTATTGGATACCGGATCAGGATCTCATATCTGTAATTCTTTGCAGGCGTTGAGAAACCGTAGGGTTTTGAAGGCAGGTGACATGACCCTCAGAGTTGCGAACGGAGCTAGCATGGATGCTAAAGCCGTGGGGGACTATCACCTGGGAATGTCAGATGGACATGTTTTGGTTTTGCGTAATTGCTTTTTTGTACCCAACGCAACTTGTAATATCATTTCTGTATCTTTAGTTTCTAAAGAAGGTTATGAATATGCGTTTGTAAGTAATGTTGTAAACATTCACCTTAATCAAGTTTTGATTGGGTCAGGTACATTGAGTAATGGTATATACGTATTGAACCAACCACAGATTTTCAATGTCCAGAATACACACAAAAGAAAGTCTCCAGAAATAAATCAGACTTTCTTGTGGCATTGTAGACTGGGTCACATCAATGAGAGAAGGTTGACAAAGTTACATACAGAAGGGTATTTGAATGCGTTCGAATATCAGTCGTATGCCACTTGTCAATCCTGTCTCAAAGGAAAGATGACAAAGACTCCGTTTACTGGACATGGAGTAAGAGCGAGCGAGCTCTTGGGACTCGTACACAGTGACGTGTGCGGTCCAATGTCTACACATGCGCGAAGCGGCCATTCTTACTTCATTACTTTTACGGATGACTTCTCAAGGTATGGTTATGTCTTCTTAATGAAACATAAGTCCGAAGCCTTTGGAAAATTCCAGGAGTATAAGAATGAAGTAGAGAAACAGACCGGCAAAAGTATTAAGATTCTAAGATCGGATCGAGGTGGAGAATACTTAAGTGCCGAGTTCCTGGACTATTTAAAAGAGAACGGAATTCTCTCTCAGCTTACTCCTCCATACACCCCGCAACATAACGGTGTATCGGAGAGACGGAACTGCACCCTATTAGATATGGTGCGGTCCATGATGAGTAACGCTGAGTTACCGCGATCATTCTGGGGATATGCGCTAGAATCAGCCGCATACATTTTGAACCGAGTTCCCACTAAAACTGTGCCTACCACGCCATTTGAGATGTGGTGTGGGAAGAGACCCCATCTTAATCACATTAAGACATGGGGAAGTCCAGCTTTTGTCAAAAAGTAGCATGCGGACAAGCTCGAGGCACGCTCAGTACTGTGCAAGTTTGTGGGATATCCAAAGAATTCCAAAGGATATTTCTTCTACTGCGAAGAGGAACAAAAAGTTCTTGTTTCTCGTCATGCCCACTTTCTAGAACACCAGTTCTTAGAAAAGGAAATAAGTGGGACCGCAGTAGAACTGGAAGAAATTCCAGAACCACGGACTATTACTGAAAGTTTAGTAGAACCAGAGGGTTCGAAAGAACAGGACATTCCTACGCCGCTCCGCAGGAGCAGTAGGCAGACTCATCCGCCCGAGAGATACTACGGTTTTCTCATAGACGGGGATAGAGAGGATTGCATCATAGATTATGATGAGCCTACTAGCTTCCAGCAGGCCGTTCAGAGCGTTGACTCAGTGAAATGGCTGGATGCAATACGGACCGAAATGGAGTCCATGTACACCAACAAGGTATGGACGTTGGACATTGCTCCAGACGGGGTAAAACCCGTAGGATGCAAGTGGATCTTCAAAAGGAAGATTGGTGTAGATGGACAGGTTGAGACCTATAAAGCTAGGCTGGTAGCAAAGGGTTTTCGTCAAATACCTGGCTTGGACTATGACGAAACCTTTTCTCCAGTAGCCATGCTGAAATCTATTCGGATCCTTCTTGCCATTGCTGCCTTCCACGATTATGAGATTTGGCAGATGGACGTAAAGACAGCTTTTCTAAATGGAAATTTAGAGGAGTGTGTCTATATGGACCAGCCAGAGGGTTTCATTCAGAGTGAGAGCAGCGGAAAGGTGTGCAAGTTGCTTAAGTCCATCTATGGACTAAAGCAGGCATCGCGGAGTTGGAACATCTGCTTTGATGAGACGGTCAAAGAATTTGGCTTTATCAAAAATCCAGATGAACCATGTATCTATAGTAGATTTGTAGCGAGAACTGTAGTATTCCTCGTTTTATACGTGGATGACATTCTCTTAATAGGAAATGATATTCCTATGCTATAATCTGTCAAGGGGTTCTTGTCACACAGGTTCTCCATGAAAGACCTGGGTGATGCCTCATACATCCTGGGGATCCGGATCCATCGTGATAGATCCAAGAGGATATTAGGATTTTCTCAGTCCAGGTACATCGACACCGTACTGAAAAGATTCACTATGGAAGATTCCAAGCGCGGTAACCTACCGGCTTGTCACGGGATCACCCTCTCTAAAGAGATGTCTCCCAAGACTGATTTAGAGAGGGATCGCATGTCTATTATACCCTACGCTTCTGCGGTAGGCTCTATAATGTATGCGATGTTGTGTACCAGACCGGATGTAGCTTATGCACTGAGTGTGGTAAGCCGATATCAGTCAAACCCTGGGGAGAAACACTGGATAGCGGTAAAGAACATTCTCAAGTAACTGAGAAGGACTAAGGAGATGTTCTTGGTGTATGGTGGAAAAGACCTCCAGATCGAGGCCTTTGCTGACTCCAGCTTCCAGAGTGACAAGGATGATTCCAAGTCCATGTCGGGTTTTGTCTTTACCCTCAATGGAGGGGCGGTGTGTTGGAAGAGTTCCAAACAAGAAACCGTTGCAGACTCGACGATGGAAGCGGAATACATCGCTGCATCTGATGCCGCAAAAGAAGCTGTCTGGATGAGGAAGTTCTTGAAAGAACTTCAGGTGGTTCCGGCCATTGTTGATCCAATACCTCTGTATTGCGACAACAACGGGGCTATAGCTTTAGCGAAGGAACCCAGGTCCCATCAGAGATCCAGGCACATCTTGAGGCGGTATCACCTGATCAGGGAGATCGTGGATCGCCAGGAGATCGAGGTTCGGAGAGTCGCTTCAGAAGATAACACTGCAGATCCATTCACCAAGGCCCTACCCCAGACTCAGTTCGAGCGGCTGATCGAGATGATAGGTCTTCGATACGCCAGTACATGGCCTTAGTGCAAGTGGGAGATTGTTAGTGTATATGCCCTAGAGGCCATTACTGTATCATACTAGTTTGTATATTACTTAATGGATGCTTGGGATATTCACCTTGTATATACAATCTTGCTCAAAATAGTAGTATGCTACTTGGTTTGTTTCTACTTCAATGTGTACATGTATTTATTTTACTATATCGCCTATACACATTAGTGGAGCCCTTAGGATCTTTGCTTGATTACCAGCGATGTGATGGCAGTCATACTAGTGGGGCTGGGTAATCTATAAGCACATCCTTATGCAGGTCCCTGGTCGTAGGACTATCGAGACAGGGCATCGATACTCCGGAGTAGACCAGCGCATGCGCTTCTCATCCCAGTGTGGGAGACGGTCTGTCCCACAGCCGTCAGTACGTCGTACTTGAGATAGTATGCGGGTGCTCGTTAGGTTACGGGTACACTGGACAGGACTCGTCGGGAACTGATTAGTTGGTATTATGCCTATCGTCAGTTATCAGTTCCCAGGTGACATGAGTACAGCTTAGTCCGCTGACTTGACACTGTCACTTCGCCTCGAGTGTGTTCCCACTGCACTTTGATTACTACCCTACCACGGCTCAAAGGAGTCGTGCAAACAGGTAGTAGTTGGGTGCAGTCCCGAAGCACTTGGAGGCAGTGACGGTTAGACAGGATTCGTCTCTCCCGGTATTGGGGGTTGACATCGCGCTGTGTCTAGGAGAGCCATTACACGAGTAGTCCCTGGCCAGGGCAAACGAGATATACTGGTAGGCTTCCAGTGTTATCTCAGGGTGTTTTGGGCTTCGCTCCGGCACGACTTGTACCGCTATTGGGGGACTGACGTTTACCGCCCCCTAGGCCCGCCATGCGATGTATCAGACGAACAGACCGGACTGTACGGAGAATGTCACATTCAGGCTCAGTAGGAGTTCAGATGGGTTTCGCCTCGTCGGTCTTCTTGTCGGCACTACCTGGGGACCGTTACGCACAGCTAGTGCCGCTTGCGGTCTGTGGTTAAACCCACTGCCAGCATAGTGTCGAGTCTTTAGAGTCCCACACAGAAAGCTTTTCGCCTTTAGGCAAAAGAGTAGAGGTCGCATGGTATTGCGACAGGTCGCATGGTTTTGCGACAGGGTTCGGTCACATCCGTGCACTTGTGCACGTACAGTGTCCGGACAGTTTACACTAGCGGGCTTTGGTTTAAGCCAGATCCTAGTGTACCTTTTGGGATTGGATTTATCCAGTGTGCATTCGTGTTCCTCGGAACGCGGATGCGGGTGCGTATGCACAGTTGACAGGGGGACAGAGGCAGCGGATTCTCATTAGGGTTGTTGACAGTTGACCGTTGACTATTTGACTTTTTGTTCAACCCTAATGAGAATATGATATGTGATTAACTATTATATTAATTAAGTATTATGGTGACATGGTTGTTGACTTGTTGACTTTTGTTGACTTGTTGACTTTGTTGACCGGTTGACTAGGCTTGACTAGTTGACCATCATGATAACCATAGCCATCATTTCATGGCAAAGACTTTTGCTTGCTTGCTCATTTGTGTAAAATGAGTGCATGAAATGATATGGTTATGGTTGCTTCAACCATCACATAAGACTTATTTGATATGATGAGTTATCATGACTTTGGATTATGAGAGGGTGAGAGACAAAAGAGTTGCTCATTCTTTCTTGCTCATTCTCTCTCTTGTTCTTGAGCTCTCTTGTTTTGCTCTCACCCTCTTGCTCTTTTTCCCTCTCTTTAATCTATGGTTCTCTTGTCTCATGAGTTGAGAATCAAGAACCATAGATAAAATCCCATACAAACTCTTCTCTACTCACTCTAGTTCACAAGGTTTAGCAAACCGAGTGAACTAGTTTCTTCAAAGAACGAAGAAGGAGCCAAAGGTTGGAGCTTTCAGGTGGATCTATCTTCGGCGTACGGAGACGACGGGAAGAAGCCAACCCGGCCACCATCGGAGTTTGAAGACGAAGGAGTTCAAGACAAGCAAGGTATAACCCCCTAACCGAGTAGCTAGAAACTCGTAGTTAGGTTGTTAGATAGATGTTTAACCAAGATCCGGGTTTTAGGTCCATGTTACCACCTCCATAAAAATCGTTTTTTACCAAATTCCGCATTCCCGAAAGTATCGGGAGAGGTAGCATGGACTTACACATACCACCGCAGATAACCTTAAGAAAATTGAGTTGGGAACAGCGAATGACCCGCGACCGACATTCATCAGCGAGCTGCTATCTGAAGAAAGGGTGGCTGCGTTAAAGGACGCGCTTCTACAGCATAGAGATTTCTTCGCGTGGAACTATTCCGAAATGCCGGGACTAGATCCAGAAATTGCTGTGCACAGATTGGCGATATCTCCGGACGTCAAACCAGTCAAGCAGGCGCCGAGAAGAATGCGGCTCGAGCTTGAAATGAGTATCAATGCTGAAGTCAAAAAGCTGATCGACTCTGGCTTCATCCAGGAAGTTCAATACCCTGAATGGATCGCCAACATCGTCCCGGTGATGAAGAAAAATGGGACAGTGCGCATATGCGTAGACTTCCGGGATCTCAATAAAGCCTGCCCGAAGGACGATTTCCTAGTGCCAGTTACCGAACTGATGATAGACAATACATCCACTCACGAGGTTTTCTCCTTCATGGACGGCTCGTCAGGATATAATCAGATAAAAATGCATCCCGAAGACCAGAAGCACACCGCCTTCAGGACTCCTTTGGGTATATTCTGCTACAAGGTGATGCCCTTCGGTTTGAAGAATGCCGGCGTCACCTACCAGAGGGCCATGACGAAGATTTTTGATGACCTTATACATGAAATCGTCGAATGTTATATCGACGATCTCGTGGTTAAAAGCAAATCATACGAAGAACATCTCGAGCATCTGAAGACCGTATTTCAACGTCTTCGACAATACAACTTGAAGATGAACCCCCTCAAATGCGCATTCGGAGTTTCCTCGGGCAAATTCCTGGTATTCATCGTCCGACATCGAGGCATTGAGATAGATCCGTCAAAGATCAAGGCGATCATGGAAATGCCACCGCCAAGGACTCTCAAACAATTGCAGTCTCTCCAAGGGAAGCTCGCGTATATACGGCGATTTATAGCCAATCTTTCAGGAAAGTGCCGTCCCTACAGCCAACTGATGAAGAAGGGAACCCCGTTCGTCTGGGACCAAAAATGCCAAAGCACGCTAGACGAGATCAAACAATACCTGCAGAACCCGCCGGTGTTGGCTGCTCCGGTCAAGGGAAAGCCCCTCATTCTTTATACAACCGCCCTCGAAGGTTCCTTAGGCGCATTATGGGCACAAGAGAACGATCAAGGGAAGGAAAGAGCACTCTACTACTTAAGTCGAGTTCTACTGGGGGCAGAAAGCAACTACTCCCCCATCGAAAAACACTGCCTGGCGTTAATCTTCGCGATAACAAAGCTTAGGCACTATGCGTTGGCGCATGAGGTCCGTCTCATTTCGAAGGTGGACCCTCTTAAATATTTAATGTCAAAGGCCATATTAACGGGACGACTCGCTAAATGGGCCCTGCTCTTGATGGAGTTCTCGATAACCTATCAGCCTCTCAAGGCAATAAAAGGCCAGGCCATCGCCGACTTCCTCGCTGAGCATCCGATACCCGCCGATTCTCCTTTAAATTGCGATCTTCCAGACGAACATGCGTTTGATGCGATCGATGGTGATGATACCCGATGGGAGCTTTATTTCGATGGAGCATCTTCCATGAAGAAACGCAAAAAAAGTACCCCTATAATCAAATCGGGGGTAGGACTCATCTTTGTAACTCCACAAAGAGGGATAATGCGTTTTGTTTTCTCCCTAACAGAGCCAAGGACAAGCAATGAAGCCGAATACGAAGCTCTGATAGCAGGCCTCGAGATCGCCATCGATATGGGAATTGAAAACCTCCTCATATACGGAGATTCCCAACTGGTCGTTAGTCAAGTAAACGGCGACTACCAAACATGCAAACCAGAATTGGTGAAGTACGGTGAAAAAGTGCAGCAACTGTTGACCCAAATTCCCTCCTATACTTTGGAAAGCATACCGCGCATGGAAAACAGCAAAGCAGACGCGTTGGCCAAGCTTGCTAAAGAATTGGCTGATGAGAACCTCGATGACGTCAGAATCGTGGTACAGAGCCGTCGCGTGCTTGCCCCAGCAGAAATATCTCCGGAATCACCCGAAGAGAAGAGAGCGACTGAGCAGACGACCCTGCAAATAAAAGATCGGGAAAATACCGAGGATTGGAGAGAAGTCTTTATGGACTACTTCAAATACCGCCGAATGCCCGAAGATGCGTCCTCAAGACATCAGCTTATGAAACGAGTTCTGTCTTTCGCCTTCGTCAATGATACCCTGTACAAGAGGTCGTTTGATTCTTTGTGGTTGAGATGCCTGGGACCAGACGAAGCAAAAAGAGTCGTCCAGGAAGTTTATGACGGACTCTGCGGTTCTCACCAAGCGGGCCCGAAGATGAAGTTGAAGATTAAACGGATGGGTTACTACTGGCCCACGATAATTCAGGACTGCCTCGAATATGCGAAGCAATGCCACTCATGCCAAATTCATGGGGACTTCATCCACCAGCATCCAAATCCACCGCATCCAACGGTGGCTAGCTGGCCGTTCGAAATGTGGGGAACTGACATAGTCGGCCCCATCGAACCAGCATCGTCTAGAGGACATCGTTTCATCCTGGCGACGACTGACTACTTCTCTAAATGGGCAGAAGCAGTACCGCTGAGGGAAGTGAAGACGGAGAATATCCTCCATTTCTTCAAGACGCACGTCATATATCGGTTTGGAACTCCGCGCCGGATCATCTCCGATAACGGGCCAGCTTACAGAAGCCACAAGATCAGTCGCTTCACGCAACAGCACAATATAGACTGGAGATATTCCTCGGTTTATAATCTGCGAGCTAACGGTCTAGCTGAGGCCTTCAATAAGACTTTAACAAAGATTATGAAGAAGAAAGTGTCCCGAAATAAGAAGGACTGGCACGAGAGACTGCAAGAAGCTCTCTGGGTGTATCGAACTACGTTCAAGACGGCCACAAACACAACGCCGTACGCGTTGGTATTCGGTACAGAAGCAGTACTCCCTCTCGAGATAGAGTTACCCTCTCTAAGAGTGGCAGTCCACTGCGAGCTAACAGATGAAGAAAATGCTAACCTTCGGCTTGAGGAGCTTGATGCCCTTGAAGAAACCCGGCTCATAGCGCAACAAAATCTGGAGGCCTATAAAGCAAAGATGACGCGCTCATATGAAAGATTGACCCGGTCAAGGACATTTCGCCAAGGCGAACTTGTGCTAGTGGTCAAAAGGCCTATGATTCCCAATCGCGCCAAGCGGGGAAAATTCGAGCCAAACTATGAAGGCCCGTACATCATAGATAAAGTTTACGAGGGTGGGGCCTATCTACTCATGGACATGCACGGTGAAAGGCCTTTCAGGCCAATAAATGGTCGCTTCCTAAAGAAATACTACGCTTAGAAGGTTACCGCCTAGGTCAATGATAGATGACGCCGACTATGTCCGCTCGCTATCTTCCTAAGCTCAAACTTTATAAGCGGTAGCCAGCCTTCTCAATAGCGGACCGAAACGTCCTTAAACTAGTACCGCAGCATCCGTAGG
This sequence comes from Agapanthus africanus, assembly GCA_030015575.1. Taxonomy (NCBI): domain Eukaryota; kingdom Viridiplantae; phylum Streptophyta; class Magnoliopsida; order Asparagales; family Amaryllidaceae; genus Agapanthus; species Agapanthus africanus. The sequence goes on along the minus strand of JASDDO010000019.1, from coordinate 652,241,307 downwards.
CTGACAAAATAAAAAAAAATATATAAAAAATATAAATAAATAAAAACGGTATGTCCATAAGCAAAAAGGGGCACGGATGAAAACCCGAAAGGGCTCCGTGAGTAAAAACAACAGGGCTACCGGCGAGTGTTCGTGAAAACCCGAAAGGGCGCGACCTCATAAAAAAAAAGAGAAGAAGAAAATAAATAAAAAAATAAAATAAAATAAAAACGGTATGTCCATAAGCAAAATGGGCACGGGTGAAAACCCGAAAGGGCTCCGTGAGTAAAAACAGCAGGACTACCGGCGAGTGTTTGTGAAAACCCGAAAGGGCGCAACCTCGTTAAAAGACACTTATAAGGTCCTCTCGACCTTGTAAGGAGAAACCACCCGCGTGAGATCCTTACGACTCACAAGGGAGCAACACACTTAGGATCCCCACGATCCCTAAGGAGAAAATACACTTGCGAGATCCTCACGACTCGTAAGGAGAACTCTCTTATGGGACCCTCACGGCTCATCAGAGTTGAAAGTCTTAAGTTACAGAGACCTAAACCTGTGCTTAAGCAACCCCCATAACTTTTGATAATGCCGTACAAGTGGTTCAATACTGACCCTTGTATACAATCCACGGGCGCGAATAAACATTTCCCTAACCAAGTTTCATCCGTGATTGGGGATATGTACACATGATAAACAACCCTTGTAGGTCCTCTCGATTTACAAGGAGAAAACCCCCTTGTAGGATCCTTCCGACTTACAGAGGAACACACACTTAGGAATCCTCACGATTCCCAAGGAGAAAATACACCTACAAGATCCTCACGACTTGTAGGGAGAAACACCTTTGTGAGACCCTTACGGCTCATGAAGTTAAAAGCCTTAGTCGACAGGACCTTAACCTTGATCGCTAAGCCACCTTTGTTTGACATCGACAGAGGCAGATGATGATTCTCTCCTGGCAATATCTCAGTTGTAGCGGTGTTGATGCCGAAATCGGTGTCTAATTTCAGGTTTACGGTAAAAAGCCAATAGGCCGCACATGCATACGAAATAGCCGAAATGATAGGGCAACTTGTAATAAAAAGCAGCAAGTAAAAATGTATGCATGCAAAATGGCCGAAATGATTGGGCAACTCGCAATAAAAAGCAGCGAGTGAAAATAAAATAAACAGCCAAAATGATTGGGCACCGCGAGAAATAGCCGAAATGATTGGGCAATCACGACCTTCGCGATATAAAAGCTGAAATGATAGAGCATCGCGGAAATAATAATAAAAAAAGAGATGATAAAACTTTAGCCCTACAGCTGAGATCACATCGATCCCTGTACACAATCCAAGGGCGCAAACAAAGAGGGAACCATATTTTCCCAACAGGCTCCGCCAGAAAACGAAGCCAAATTTCGACGGTTCATCCCAACCCCGAAGAAACCAGTGTCTTCGGCAGATCCCTTGACTCGAGGAAACAAGCGTCCTTGACGAAGAAAATCCTGATTCGCGTCGACTCGCAGAGCAACCAGTGCTTCCGTGGGAAATTCTCGACTCGTTTCAACACCAAAGAAACAAATAATCCTTGGCACCAGGGAAACAAATAATCCTTGGCACCAGGGAAACAAATAATCCCTGGCAAATACCTCAACTCAGGGAAACAAACAATCCTTGACGAGAGCCTCCTGATTCGCATCGACTCGCAGAGCAACCAGTGCCTCCGTGGGAAATTCTCGATTCGTTTCAACACCAGGGAAACAAATAATCCCTGGCAAATACCTCAACTCAAGGAAACAAACAATCCTTGACGAGAGCCTTCTGATTCGCATCGACTCGCAGAGAAGCCAGTGTCTCCGTGGGAAATTCTCGATTCGTTTCAACACCAAGGAAACAAATAATCCTTGGCAAATATCTCAACTCAGGGAAACAAACAATCCTTGACGAGAGCCTTCTGATTCGCGTCGACTCGCAGAGCAACCAGTGTCTCCGTGGGAAATTCTCGGCTCGTTTCAACACCAAGGAAACAAATAATCCTTGGCAAATACCTCAACTCAGGGAAACAAACAATCCTTGACGAGAGCCTCCTGATTCGCATCGACTCGCAGAGAAACCAGTGTCTCCGCGGGAAATTCTCGATTCGTTTCAACACCAGGGAAACAAATAATCCTTGGCAAATACCTCAACTCAGGGAAATAAACAATCCTTGACGAGAGCCTCCTGATCCGCGTCGACTCGCAGAGCAACCAGTATCTCCGTGGGAAATTCTCGACTCGTTTCAACACCAGGGAAACAAATAATCCTTGGCAAATACCTCAACTCAGGGAAACAAACAATCCTTGACAAGAGCCTCCTGATCCGCGTCGACTCGCAGAGCAACCAGTGTCTCCGTGGGAAATTCTCGATTCATTTCAACACCAAGGAAACAAATAATCCTTGGCAAATACCTCAACTCAGGGAAACAAACAATCCTTGATGAGAGCCTCCTGATCAGCGTCGACTCGCAGAGCAACCAGTGTCTCCGTGGGAAATTCTCGATTCGTTTCAACACCGGGGAAACAAATAATCCTTGGCAAATATCTCAACTCAGGGAAACAAACAATCCTTGACGAGAGCCTCCTGATCCGCGTCGACTCGCAGAGCAACCAGTATCTCCGTGGGAAATTCTCGACTCGTTTCAACACCAAGGAAACAAATAATCCTTGGCAAATATCTCAACTCAGGGAAACAAACAATCCTTGACGAGAGCCTCCTGATTCGCGTCGGCTCGCAGAGAAACCAGTGTCTCCACGGGAAAATTCCCGATTCGTCTCAAATTGCAAGATGAAGCCTTAGGCAGCAGGGACTAAAAAACTTGCTCCCTGAACAATGGGACCCTGCAAGTCGATCTAAAACGGTCCCTTGCATACTATTCACGGGTCTCACTCTCCAAAAGTCGAGTTTCGACGAGGAGGGAAACAACCGCTTACGGGTCCTCTCGACTCGTAGGAGGGAAAAATTCTCTTATAAGATCCTTATGACTTATAAGAGAAAACGCACTTAGGAGTCCCCACGATTCCTAAGGAGAAAACACACCTACGAAATCCTCTCGATCCGTAGGGAGAAAAATCTCTATGAGACCCTCACGGCTCATAGAGTTGAAAAGTCTTAGGCAACAGATCTGAACCTGCGGCCTAAGCCATCGCTATCCCTTGGAGAAATCTAGATGCTTACTCTATTATCTATCGACCTTGTTTATTAACACAGCATGCTGAGAATAAAAGAAAGAAGAAAGCGACGGAAAGAGCATCCGATTTACATTTGATCAAGCATAGAAAAAAGATTCAGAACAAGAAATAAGACAAACTGAAATGAAAATTTTCTATTCATATCAAGGGGTCCTTACAATCACGGAGAAATAGATAATAACATTATTAAAATGTTTACAAAGGAATAACCTCGAACCCAGGACATGGATTGAGGAACTCGAAAGTGACCCTATCTATGACTTTCCAAGCCTCGCGGACCATCCTAGTGTGCTTTCTTTCGCGAGCACAAGCGTCAGGGTCCCGTCTGATGTCTTCCACCCTCCGATAAGCAGCGAGTATGGCAGACTGTTGAAAGACCTCATGCAAGAGATCGATAAGACTGTCTCGCCGTCTCTTCGAGATAAAGTTCATCAGGTACACCGAGTGCACCTTATCCTCGGCGGCATCCAACGCCCTAAGTGGCACACCGGAACAGAATAGGGGAAGCGCTTCCCAGATGGCTCCTACGATAAGCTTAAGGAGGGAGGAACGTCGGGGAAGCAGTGGACCGTTGTATGCGTCGAAGCGGCTCATGATTTCAGCACACTCCGCGTTTGTGAACTCTCGATTTTAAGAGGGCCAAGTCGGCGGATGTCCCCGTAAGAGATGATCTCGTTAAGAGCATACATATGGGCATCCATTGTTCCTGTGAAAGAAGATCAACAGAATTAGCAGACCGACTGATTAAGCGAATTCTTGTTAAAAAACGAGCACAAAGAGTTAAACTTCTCGAGAGCAATGCTCTACGAATAGGGGTGACGCCTATCAAATTCCATAATAAGGGAAATTTAAAGAAGTCCCCCAAGAACTCTGAGATCATTATTATTAAAAGATGATATAATACATTAAATACAAAACTCCATTTTTAATTTTCATTATCCATACTCAAACTCTTAAGAGTTCATCTTTTTTTTAGATCAAAGGGATCTATGTTTTGCCAAAGATGCAAGGTTCTGTTCATGGGTTGAGAAACCCTGAAACAGATTCCTGAGAGCAAGGCTCTATTTGGTGAAACCCCAAAAGGATTTTCTTTAGATCAAAGATCTATGAGAGCAAATCTCTATTAATTGAAATTAATTTAATTCAAGGTTAATTTTTACCTAAAAAGTTTCTTTTGAGGAAAATTTAACTCTGAGAGTTCCTAAAGGCAAGAGCAGAGCTCTGGAGTTTTGAAAGTAAAAATCTTAAAGATGATAACCATCTGCTGAGGACCAAAGGTACTATTTATAGGCATCAAGTGCCCTTTCAACTTCCAAAAGCTGCCGCAACGGTTGGAATTCTGCCACCGTTGCGCTTGCGTTTGGGGCCACGTAAGCGCAACGGTGGGGGGGCATTTGTTTATCCCAATCAGAGCAAAGTTCTGTTCAAATTCCAAGGCGGGAGATGAAGCAACGCTTCACCTTCCCCCAATCAGAGCAAAGCTCTACTTTGAAAATTTAAACTTTAGTAAATGAAGCAACGCTTCAGATTCTTTGCGCTGCGCGCAACGCTCCACGTGTCAGGTGCAGATACATCAGCGCAGCGCCCAAGGCAGCGCGCCCAATCAGAGCAAAGCTCTGTTTAAAGCAAAATTAAAGGAAGCAACGCTTCAGTTGCGCTGCGCTGCGTGACACGAGTCAGCGCAGATGCGCTAGCGCAGTTGCGCTGTGTTGTGCGCTGCGCGACACGTGTCAGCGCAAATGCGCTAGCGCAGTTGTGCTGCACGACGCGTGTCAGCATAGATGCGCTAGCGCAGTTGCGCTGCGCTGTGCGCTGAGCGACATGTGTCAGCGCAGATTGTTAGTGTATATGCCCTAGAGGCCATTACTGTATCATACTAGTTTGTATATTACTTAATGGATGCTTGGGATATTCACCTTGTATATACAATCTTGCTCAAAATAGTAGTATGCTACTTGGTTTGTTTCTACTTCAATGTGTACATGTGTTTATTTTTGTATATCGCCTATACACATTAGTAGAGCCCTTAGGATCTTTGCTTGATTACCAGCGATGTGATGGCCGTCACACTAGTGGGGCTGGGTAATCTATAAGCACATCCTTATGCAGGTCCCTGGTCGCAGGACTATCGAGACAGGGCATCGATACTCCGGAGTAGACCAGCGCATGCGCTTCTCATCCCAGTGTGGGAGACGGTCTGTCCCACAGCCGTCAGTACGTCGTACTTGGGATAGTATGCGGGTGCTCGTTAGGTTACGGGTACACTGGACAGGACTCGTCGGGAACTGACTAGTTGGTATTATACCTATCGTCAGTTATCAGTTCCCAGGTGACATGAGTACAGCTTAGTCCGCTGACTTGACACTGTCACTTCGCCTCGGGTGTGTTCCCACTGTACTTTGATCACTACCCTACCACGGCTCAAAGGAGTCGTGCAAACAGGTGGTGGTTGGGTGCAGTCCCGAAGCACTTGGAGGCAGTGACGGTTAGACAGGATTCGTCTCTCCCGGTATTGGGGGTTGACATCGCGCTGTGTCTAGGAGAGCCATTACACGAGTAGTCCCTGGCCAGGGCAAACGAGATATACTGGTAGGTTTCCAGTGTTATCTCAGGGTGTTTTGGGCTTCGCTCCGGCACGACTTGTACCGCTATTGGGGGACTGACGGTTACCGCCCCCTAGGCCCGCCATGCGATGTATCAGACGAACAGACCGGACTGTACGGAGAATGTCACACTCAGGCTCAGTAGGAGTTCAGATGGGTTTCGCCTCGTCGGTCTTCTTGTCGGCATTACCTGGGGACTGTTACGCACAGCTAGTGCCGCTTGCGGTCTGTGGTTAAACCCACTGCCAGCGTAGTGTCAAGTCTTTAGAGTCCCACGCAGAAAGCTTTTCGCCTTTAGGCAAAAGAGTAGAGGTCGCATGGTATTGCGACAGGTCGCATGGTTTTGCGACAGGGTTCGGTCACATCTGTGCACTTGTGCACGTACAGTGTCCGGACAGTTTACACTAGCGGGCTTTGGTTTAAGCCAGATCCTAGTGTACCTTATGGGATTGGATTTATCCAGTTTGCATTCGTGTTCCTCGGAACGCGGATGCGGGTGTGTATGCACAGTTGACAGGGAGGCACAGACAGTGGATTCTCATTAGGGTTGTTGACAGTTGACCGTTGACTTTTTGACTTTTTGCTCAACCCTAATGAGAATATGATATGTGATTAACTATTATATTAATTAAGTATTATGGTGATATGTTTGTTGACTTGTTGACTTTTGTTGACTTGTTGACTTTGTTGACTTGTTGACTTTTGTTGACTTGTTGACCGGTTGACTAGGCTTGACTAGTTGACCATCATGATAACCATGGTTATCATTTCATGCCAAAGACTTTTTCTTGCTTGCTCATTTGAGTAAAATGAGTGCATGACATGATAAGGTTATGGTTGCTTCTAACCATCACATAAGACTTTTTTGATATGATGAGTTATGATCACTTTGGATTATGAGAGGGTGAGAGACAAAATACTTGCTCATTCTTTCTTGCTCATTCTCTCTCTTGTTCTTGAGCTCTCCTCTTGCTCTCACCCTCAACCTCTTGCTCCCTCTCTTGATCTATGGTTCTCTTGTCTCATGAGTTGAGAATCAAGAACCATAGATAAAATCCCATTCTAAATCATCTCTACTCATTCTAGTTCACTAGGTTTAGCAAACCAAGTGAACTAGTTTCTTCAAAGAACGAAGAAGGAGCTAAAGGTTGGAGCTTTCAAGTGGATCTATCTTCGGCGTACGGAGACAACGAGAAGGAGCCATCGAACCACCATCGGAGCTTGAAGAGAAGGAGTTCAAGTTTAGGTATAACCATCTTCATCCGAGTAGCTAAATATCTTTAGCTTAGTATGCTAGTTTTAGTTTAGGTAAAGATCCCGACCTAGCTTAGTCCATGTTGCCTCTTGCGTTAAAATTTTGATTTTATACCGTTTCCGCCTCCCCGTAAGAACCGGGGGTCGCAACGTGGACTTACAGTGGTATCAGAGCCTAACTAAACTTAAACTAGCATGGTAGTGAAGTGTAACGAAGTTCGGAACCGGAAAAATCCAAAAACCAAACTTTTACAAAAACTGAGTTTCTGTTGAAATTTTTTTGGCTCAAAATGAAAAACTTTACACTTGTAAATTCGGCTCAGGGTTTTGTGTGAACACCCAAGAAAAACGATACAGTAATTCGTCCAAACCGCCGCCCTTCCGCCGCGTGAGCTAGGCATCCGCCGCGGAACCGCCGCGCTTTGTCGTCTTCTGTGCATCGTTTTTCGTGCAGTGTGTGTCTGTGTTAGTTTTGGGATTTTTGAAATATATTATATGTGCCCAGATTTTCCAGAAAAGAAATTTCCTTTTGGGGTCCTATAATTCCGTATTTTTTCCCGAACTTCACTGCACTTTGACTATGATGGTTATATCTGTGATGTTTGCCTGTATTGAACGTCGGCTAATCGCTATAAGTCGATTAGTCGGGGTTATACATGATCTGTAATGTGCTGGAATGTGTATATAAATATGTTGGATTGTCGCGGGTGAATAGCCGGGGGTTGTGAGACGAGAGTTTTCTTTTCTTGCAATTCATGTAAATTTGTAAATTGATGTAATAATTATTTGCATGGCCGCACAACCGGGTCGGGGTTGTAGCCGTCATTGTATAATTTCTTTTTACTGTTTTTGCTCCTAGGATAGACCCATGGAGGGGTGCACAAACTACCGGGTATGCCGAAGTGTCGAGTGGCCTACTCATGGAGATGAGGGAGGTTGCTACGCTTCGGGTACTTGGCGGGTAGTTTGCCGCACCCGTAGGGGTCTTGGGTGGGGTTTTGGCTATTCACCGCGACCGTGTAATCTGTTTTTGTTACAGGCTCGTACAAATTACAGATTCCTAGTATATCCAATGTATTTATCTGTGATCTGAAATGTTTATCATTGCAGTATACCTATATATGATATTATTTAGGCGTTGCTTATGTTTTACAGACGCGCTAGCCCAGCCCCCGCTCTGTCGTTAGTTAAGTAACCTAACGGGTAATGACGGGGCCCCGTGGCGAATGCGAATGGCATAAGCGTACGTCATATTTTGGTTGTTTTCTGCAATGGTAGGATTAAATGATGGGACGCATTAAAAGAACTAATGCAAGAATATCACGCATTAAAAGAACTAATGCAAGATAATAAACCAAGTTAAAGTCGTTGGAACACTTTCGAAAAACCACTCGGTTCTTTTCAAAAACAACTTTTAAATGCGGAGCTTGAGCCACTCCTTTTAAAAGCTATCTCGTTCCATCGACCAAATCAAGTTCACTACGTTCACGGTTTTGCCAAAACCATCCGTAGCCCTCCGTCGTTTCACATGAATAGTCAATAGTATTCAAGCTGTGTTTGTTGGCCAAAGTCAAGGCACAGTGATTGGTAGCTATTGGGTATTCATGTGCAGCATAGATAGATGCGTTGGTTTGGAACAGTCGTACTGCCTTGTTGGCCAAAGTCAAGGGTAGGTGCGGGTGGATTCAAATTAACCTGGAGAACGACGGGCAGAACTTGACATGTGACTTATGATTTGTTGGCCAAAGTCAAGGTCATAAGAGCATGGGGCAAAAATCCACATCGGGAGTTTCATAAGTACTGAAACTTGCTAGATTTGCATACCATTTGGAGTGTGATGATTCTGGTAGGATTCCTTCAGTTTCGTCACGCGATGATATTTGGATCCCGATCCTACTGTGAGTATATGCTACTCCTCGGGAAATTTCTCACTTAACGATCAATGCTATAAACCTAGTAGGTGCCTAGAAAGGTGTTAGCGGGGCTACGCCCCCAGGGAAAAGAGGTTCTTTAATTAAGGAACTTCGCGAAAGCGTTGGAAAACCTCCCTCGAAGTACCGACACCGGCCTGACTGAACGGTTAAGCAAGTATTGTACGGTGGGATTGATCCTGACTAATTCTTCCTTTATGGTTTGAGGAGGGATTCGAGAAACAGTGGGAGCCATCCTGTTTAGACAAACTAAAAACCACTCTAAACTTGCAAGAGCATCATGCTGAGTGTTTCTTCTTCTCTCTCCTAATTGCAGCGACCAATCAACATGACTGGACTTAAGTTACTCCTAGATAAAAACAAACTGACAGGGCCAAACTACAAAGATTGGCTCAGGAATGTCAAGATAGCAATCACTTATGACAAGCTGGGGTATCTTCTTACCACCAAAGCTCCCCCTGTCCCTGGTCCAACTTCCAGTGTCGCGGATAAGGAAATCCGCAAGACTTGGGAGATTGATAGCGCGAAGGCCAAGTGCCTCCTGCTTGCCTCGATGGACAACGAACATCAGAGGAGGCATGAGAATATGGACATGGAGTCCATATTGCTCCATACAAAAGAACTGTATGGAGAGCAATCACGTATCGCAAGATACGAAGCGTCGAAAAAGTTATTTTCGACAAGAATGGCCGTCGGATCATCAGTAGCCGAGCACGTGCTAAAGATGATCGGCTTCATTGAGGAGCTCGCTGACCTAGGGATCACATTGGAGAGTGAGCTATATACGGATATAGTTCTCCAGTCCCTTCCTTCCACTTACGCCCAGTTTATACTGAACTTCAACTTACAAGAAAAAGAGGTTGAACTTTCAGAGCTCCTCAACATGCTGAGGAGCGCAGAGGGCACCCTACAGAAAAGTAGGGATACATCCACTTTGTTTGTAGGAGGATCATCTTCTTCTAGGTCCAAGGCGAAAGCCAAGGGAAAGAAGAAGAAGGCCCCCGCCAAACCAAGGGGCGGTGTTAGTAAAGTGGATACGAAGGGAAAAGGAAAAGCAACAAAGATAGCGGGGAAGCTTGTGGATAAGGAAGAATGCTTCTATTGTCATAAGAAAGGACACTGGAAGAATGATTGCAGGGCCTGGAAGGCCAGAACACAGGAATTGAAGCAGGTTGCAGCTTCAGCTTCAGGTGTGTATGTTATTGAAAACTGTCTTTCAATAAACTCTACTTCCTGGGTATTGGATACCGGATCAGGATCTCATATCTGTAATTCTTTGCAGGCGTTGAGAAACCGTAGTGTTTTGAAAGCAGGTGACATGACCCTCAGAGTTGCAAACGGGGCTAGCATGGATGCTAAAGCCGTGGGGGACTATCACCTGGGAATGTCAGATGGACATGTTTTGGTTTTGCGTAATTGCTTTTTTGTACCCAACGCAACTTGTAATATCATTTCTGTATCTTTAGTTTCTAAAGAAGGTTATGAATTTGCGTTTGTAAGTAATGTTGTAAACATTCACCTTAATCAAGTATTGATTGGGTCAGGTACTCTGAGTAATGGTATATACGTGTTAAACCAACCACAGATTTTTAATGTCCAGAATACACACAAAAGAAAGTCTCCAGAAATAAATCAGACTTTCTTATGGCATTGTAGATTGGGTCACATCAATGAGAGAAGGTTGACTAAGTTACATACAGAAGGATATTTGAATGCGTTCGAATATCAATCGTATGCCACTTGTCAATCTTGTCTCAAAGGAAAGATGACAAAGACTCCGTTTACTGGACATGGAGTAAGAGCGAGCGAGCTCTTGGGACTCGTACACAGTGACGTGTGCGGTCCAATGTCTACACATGCCCGAAGCGGACATTCTTACTTCATTACTTTTACAGATGACTTCTCAAGGTACGGTTATGTCTTCTTGATGAAACATAAGTCCGAGGCCTTTGGAAAATTCCAGGAGTATAAGAATGAAGTAGAGAAACAGACCGGCAAAAGTATTAAGATTCTAAGATCGGATCGAGGTGGAGAATACTTAAGTGCCGAGTTCCTGGACTATTTAAAAGAGAACGGAATTCTCTCTCAGCTTACTCCTCCATACACCCCGCAACATAACGGTGTATCGGAGAGACGGAACCGCACCCTATTGGATATGGTGCGGTCCATGATGGGTAATGCTGAGTTACCGCGATCATTCTGGGGGTATGCGCTAGAATCAGCAGCGTACCTTTTGAACCGAGTTCCGACTAAGACTGTGCCTTCCACACCATATGAAATGTGGTGTGGGAAGAGACCCTATCTTAAGCACATTAAGACATGGGGATGTCCGGCTTTTGTCAAAAAGCAGCATGCGGACAAGCTCGAGGCACGCTCAGTACAGTGCAAGTTTGTGGGGTATCCAAAGAACTCAAAAGGATATTTCTTCTACTGTGAAGAGGAACAAAAAGTTCTTGTTTCTCGTCATGCCTACTTCTTGGAAACTGAGTTTTTGGAAAACCAGATAAGTGGGAGCACAGTAGAACTGGAAGAAATTCCAGAACCACGGACTGTTACTGAAAGTTTAGTGGAACCAGAAGGTTCGGAAGAACAGGACATTCCTACGCCGCTCCGCAGAAGTAGTAGGCAGTCTCATCCGCCCGAGAGATACTATGGTTTTCTCATAGACGGGGATAGAGAGGATTGCATCATAGATTATGATGAGCCTACTAGCTTCCAGCAGGCCGTTCAGAGCGTTGACTCAGTGAAATGGCTGGATGCAATGCGGACCGAAATGGAGTCCATGTACACCAACAAGGTATGGACGTTGGACATTGCTCCGGACGGGGTAAAACCCGTAGGATGCAAGTGGATCTTCAAAAGGAAGATTGGTGTAGATGGACAGGTTGAGACCTATAAAGCTAGGCTGGTAGCAAAGGGTTTTCGTCAAAGACCTGGCTTGGACTACGACGAAACCTTTTCTCCAGTAGCCATGCTGAAATCCATTCGGATCCTTCTTGCCATTGCTGCCTTCCACGATTATGAGATCTGGCAAATGGACGTAAAGACAGCTTTTCTAAATGGAAATTTAGAGGAGTGTGTCTATATGGACCAGCCAGAGGGTTTCATTCAGAGTGGGAGCAGCGGAAAGGTGTGCAAGTTGCTTAAGTCCATCTATGGACTAAAGCAGGCATCGCGGAGTTGGAACATCTGCTTTGATGAGACGGTCAAAGAATTTGGCTTTATCAAAAATCCAGATGAACCATGCATCTATAGTAGATTTGTAGCGAGAACTGTAGTATTCCTCGTTTTATACGTGGATGACATTCTCTTAATAGGAAATGACATTCCTATGCTACAATCTGTCAAGGGGTTCTTGTCACACAGGTTCTCCATGAAAGACCTGGGTGATGCCTCATACATTCTGGGTATCCGGATCTACCATGACAGATCCAAGAGGATATTAGGACTTTCTCAGTCCAGGTACATCGACACCGTGCTGAAAAGATTCAGTATGGAAGATTCCAAGCGCGGTAACCTACCGGCTTGTCACGGGATCACCCTCTCTAAAGAGATGTCTCCCAAGACTGATTTAGAGAGGGATCGCATGTCTATTATACCCTACGCTTCTGCGGTAGGCTCTATAATGTATGCGATGTTGTGTACCAGACCGGATGTAGCTTATGCACTGAGTGTGGTAAGCCGGTATCAGTCAAACCCTGGGGAGAAACACTGGATAGCGGTAAAGAACATTCTCAAGTACCTGAGAAGGACTAAGGAGATGTTCTTGGTGTATGGCGGAAAGGACCTCCAGATCGAGGCCTTTGCTGACTCCAGCTTCCAGAGTGACAAGGATGATTCCAAGTCCATGTCGGGTTTTGTCTTTACCCTCAATGGAGGGGCGGTGTGTTGGAAGAGTTCCAAACAAGAAACCGTTGCAGACTCGACGATGGAAGCGGAATACATCGCTGCATCTGATGCCGCAAAAGAAGCTGTCTGGATGAGGAAGTTCTTGAAAGAACTTCAGGTGGTTCCGTCCATTGTTGACCCAATACCTCTGTATTGCGACAACAACGGGGCTATAGCTTTAGCGAAGGAACCCAGGTCCCATCAGAGATCCAGGCACATCTTGAGGCGGTATCACCTGATCAGGGAGATCGTAGATCGCCAGGAGATCGAGGTTCGGAGAGTCGCTTCAGAAGATAACACTGCTGATCCATTCTCCAAGGCCCTGCCCCAGACTCAGTTCGAGCGGCTGATCGAGATGATAGGTCTTCGATACGCCAGTACATGGCCTTAGTGCAAGTGGGAGATTGTTAGTGTATATGCCCTAGAGGCCATTACTGTATCATACTAGTTTTTATATTACTTAATGGATGCTTGGGATATTCACCTTGTATATACAATCTTGCTCAAAATAGTAGTATGCTACTTGGTTTGTTTCTACTTCAATGTGTACATGTGTTTATTTTTGTATATCGCCTATACACATTAGTAGAGCCCTTAGGATCTTTGCTTGATTACCAGCGATGTGATGGCCGTCACACTAGTGAGGCTGGGTAATCTATAAGCACATCCTTATGCAGGTCCCTGGTCGCAGGACTATCGAGACAGGGCATCGATACTCCGGAGTAGACCAGCGCATGCGCTTCTCATCCCAGTGTGGGAGACGGTCTGTCCCACAGCCGTCAGTACGTCGTACTTGGGATAGTATGCGGGTGCTCGTTAGGTTACGGGTACACTGGACAGGACTCGTCGGGAACTGACTAGTTGGTATTATACCTATCGTCAGTTATCAGTTCCCAGGTGACATGAGTACAGCTTAGTCCGCTGACTTGACACTGTCACTTCGCCTCGGGTGTGTTCCCACTGTACTTTGATCACTACCCTACCACGGCTCAAAGGAGTCGTGCAAACAGGTGGTGGTTGGGTGCAGTCCCGAAGCACTTGGAGGCAGTGACGGTTAGACAGGATTCGTCTCTCCCGGTATTGGGGGTTGACATCGCGCTGTGTCTAGGAGAGCCATTACACGAGTAGTCCCTGGCCAGGGCAAACGAGATATACTGGTAGGTTTCCAGTGTTATCTCAGGGTGTTTTGGGCTTCGCTCCGGCACGACTTGTACCGCTATTGGGGGACTGACGGTTACCGCCCCCTAGGCCCGCCATGCGATGTATCAGACGAACAGACCGGACTGTACGGAGAATGTCACACTCAGGCTCAGTAGGAGTTCAGATGGGTTTCGCCTCGTCGGTCTTCTTGTCGGCATTACCTGGGGACCGTTACGCACAGCTAGTGCCGCTTGCGGTCTGTGGTTAAACCCACTGCCAGCGTAGTGTCGAGTCTTTAGAGTCCCACGCAGAAAGCTTTTCGCCTTTAGGCAAAAGAGTAGAGGTCGCATGGTATTGCGACAGGTCGCATGGTTTTGCGACAGGGTTCGGTCACATCCGTGCACTTGTGCACGTACAGTGTCCGGACAGTTTACACTAGCGGGCTTTGGTTTAAGCCAGATCCTAGTGTACCTTATGGGATTGGATTTATCCAGTTTGCATTCGTGTTCCTCGGAACGCGGATGCGGGTGTGTATGCACAGTTGACAGGGAGGCACAGACAGCGGATTCTCATTAGGGTTGTTGACAGTTGACCGTTGACTTTTTGACTTTTTGCTCAACCCTAATGAGAATATGATATGTGATTAATTATTATATTAATTAAGTATTATGGTGATATGGTTGTTGACTTGTTGACTTTGTTGACTTGTTGACTTTTGTTGACTTGTTGACCGGTTGACTAGGACCATCATGATAACCATGGTTATCATTTCATACCAAAGACTTTTTCTTGCTTGCTCATTTGAGTAAAATGAGTGCATGACATGATAAGGTTATGGTTGCTTCTAACCATCACATAAGACTTTTTTGATATGATGAGTTATGATCACTTTGGATTATGAGAGGGTGAGAGACAAAATACTTGCTCATTCTTTCTTGCTCATTCTCTCTCTTGTTCTTGAGCTCTCCTCTTGCTCTCACCCTCAACCTCTTGCTCCCTCTCTTGATCTATGGTTCTCTTGTCTCATGAGTTGAGAATCAAGAACCATAGATAAAATCCCATTCTAAATCATCTCTACTCATTCTAGTTCACTAGGTTTAGCAAACCAAGTGAACTAGTTTCTTCAAAGAACGAAGAAGGAGCTAAAGGTTGGAGCTTTCAAGTGGATCTATCTTCGGCGTACGGAGACAACGAGAATGAGCCATCGAACCACCATCAGAGCTTGAAGAGAAGGAGTTCAAGTTTAGGTATAACCATCTTCATCCGAGTAGCTAAATATCTTTAGCTTAGTATGCTAGTTTTAGTTTAGGTAAAGATCCCGACCTAGCTTAGTCCATGTTGCCTCTTGCGTTAAAATTTTGATTTTATACCGTTTCCGCCTCCCCGTAAGAACCGGGGGTCGCAACGTGGACTTACACAGATGTGCTAGCGCAGTTGCGCTGCGCTGTTTGCTGCTTGACACGTGTCACGCGCTGGGGCATTTGCGCCAAACAGAATCAAGATTCTAAAGAAATCTTTCTGTTCTTGTTAAAACAAGAAGATTTTCTTCTGTAAAACAGAAGCCCTTGGATCAAAGATCCAACAGTGGGAAAAATTCCCCAAATCACTCAGAGAAAGATCTCTTTAACTAATTTATGGGCACTATAAAAGGACCCTAGACCTCAATTCAAGAGGAACATTTTTGAGAAATCAAGAGCTTCAAATAGAGAGAACTCTAAAGAAATTTCAAGAAAAAGGTAAAAACCTTCATAAAATGGAAGAAATCTCTTCTAATAGATCATTGATCTAAGAACAAGATCAATGATCTTCACATAATAAACAGTGCTTTGCACTTCTTATGAACCACTAGTTCTTTAAACAAGAAAAACAAGAAATACTTGTTTTCTTTGATTCTCATTAGATCGAAGAAAACAAACAGTGCTTTGCACTTTATCATGAACCATTGGTTCTAAAAGATTCTCAAATTATAGTGCCTTGCACTTGCAAACTGCGCTTTTGCGCTCCTGGACTGGCGCAAGCCACCAGAGCGCGCCACGTGTCAGCAACGCAGGCGCAGCGCACTGCGCTTGCGTGACACGTGTCAATACCACAAGCGCTTGCGCTATCTGATTGGCGCAAAGCGCCTGACAAATGCAATGCATTTCCTAAAGGGCCATGCCCAAATCAAAAAGACCAAGCAGGCCTAATTAAATTGTAATGTAATAAAAAAGGGGAGAGCCCAAACAGAATTGATGACAGAATTGATGCTCTGCATCATTTATAAATGGGCAGAGCCCAGACGAAATAATAAAAAATGCTATGCATTTTAAAAAGGGCAGAGCCCAAACAAAGTAGATGCTTTGCATCATTTATAAATGGGCAGAGCCCAAAACAAATTGATGCTCTGCATCTTTTATGGGTAGAGCCCAAATAAAAATAAAAATAAATGCAATACAAAAGCAAATAAAATGTTGAACATTTTCAACTGGACTTAGCCCAATTTTGGCCGTAAGTCTTCAAATTAAATTGACTGAGTAAGATTGCTCTCTTAAATCAATTTACCTCCGGTTCGAGAGTACATCTCCGAACTCCTCTGACACCTGTCGTTGTAATCCTTCAACGACGTCAGAGAGGTGACGGGTCCCAACGACCACATACATATACGGACTGTGGGGTCCTTAAACTCGTGGACCGAAACGTCTTTAAACTAATGTCGGACCGAAACATCCTTAAACTAATGATGGACCACCACATCCCTAAACTGGAACATGGACCGAAACGTCCTTAAACTAATGTCGGACCGAAATGTCCTTAAACTAAGGATGGACCACCACGTCCCTAAACTGGAACACGGACCGAAACGTCCTTAAACTAACGATGGACCACCACGTCCCTAAACTGGAACATGGACCACCACGTCCCTAAACTGGCGATGGACCACTACGTCCCTAAACTGGAATATGGACCACTATGTCCCTAAACTGGAACATTAGAGTCTCCAAACGCTCTTTTGTCGGATCCAAACGATCCCGTTAAGTTGATCTTAGTCTCAAATCAGACTAACGTATTCTTAACAAACGTTTAAGTTGATCTTAGCCTAAATACGGCTAACGTATCCTTAAACCAAAACACCAAACCCAAATCTAAGTAAATACGGATTTGGACTAATCCACGTCCTACGGGCGACGGCATAACTTAGTCTCCGTATACAATCCATGGGCAACCACAAACAAAACAAACACACACGACACGAAGTGAAATTCTGGAGAAGGAGAAAGTCGTTACCGCGATGCGGTAGCGTAATTAACTACAGGAGCTTGCGCCTGCAGGGAAGAGCGTCCCCACAATCAAAACCCCCCAAACGAGGGGGAATCTGACAAAGTCTGCTACATCGGCCGCATCCGTCTAAACCTCCGATACACGGTGCCATAAATCAACTTGGTATCTTCGGAGAGGTGGACGGATAAAACCAAATAGCATCTGCCCCGAACCTCAGCGTCAGGACCTCGCAGTCTTGTGCGCCGCCTTTCGGAGGGGAACAGTAACAATTAAAAGTATCACATCTAAAAGATAATTTACACTAAGTGGAGAGACTACAACCTTTGTAGACCTCCTAGGGTGACTCCTTGGATCTCTTTTGGTTTGGTACGGCTCGCTAGATCACCTCCAAGTCCACGACGATCCACCCGAAGTCCTTTGCCCAAAGCTTGTTGCTTCACTTGATCTTTGAAATCCTTGAAGCAAAACACCCTACACAAAGTTGCAAGGGTTGTGTAGGATGATGAAGTGGTTGCTAATCTCACTTAATACCCTTTCTTTTATTTTATCTAACTCAATTTAGAACTCAAGAGAGAGCTAGAGAGAGGAAGAAGAAGATGGCTTGATATTTTTTCTTTTGGATGAATAATGCAAAAAGAAAATGAGAGAGAGAGATAAATATCATCATAATAACCATAGTTAATAAATAATATCTAGATATTTCTTCATGAGTTAAAAGGCAAAGGAAAATAAACCATGGTTAAATCAAAGTCAACCATGGAAAAGTGTAGAAGAAATGAGTCATTTAAAAAGAAATGAGTCATTATATATTTTCCTTTATCTTTAACTTAATTAAAAAATGTTCATATATTAAATTATGAACCATGTGATTCTTATATTGCCATCTAAGTTGTATCATCAACCATGATACATATGCATGTATGTATGTGTGTATGCACATCATCATGTACATATACATGCATGCATCCATTAAAAGAAAGGGGTTTAAATAAATGAGATAAAAGTCAATATTAAATCAATACTTGATTTAATAAACCGGTCATATCTCATACGACCCGACTAGTATAAAACGCCCGATTAAAATACAGTATCACATACTCGTATTTAATTGAGCTTCCGTACATATCTCATATGCGCACCACGTCGTTTCGCCTGAGCCGAGAAACTTCTATATGGGACTCTAAGACTCGTCAATACGCCAGCAGTAGATGATGATCATATCAAACATCTACAAGCCGCAAGCGGTCAGCTAAACGTAACGGCCACCCGGGTATTGAGCGATCAGAAGAAGAACAAGCGAACCTGTCAAAACTCCTGTCAATCAAACTGGCAACACTTACCGTACAGTCCGGTCTCTTCGTCAGATATGCTGCATATTTGTAACACCTTAGAATGTGTTTTGTGGTTAATTATATTTTATATATATAGTTTTTAATAAAAAGTTTACCAATTTGGTTTTTAATTATTTTATCCTATTTAATGAATATTTTATTAGATTTTTCCTAGGCTTGCACACACTTGAGCATGATAACTAGGGTTTAGAGATGGGGTTAGACCATGATTAGCAAGCATGATGGATTAACCCATTCTCTTTAAGTTAATTATTATTTAAGTGTTTTGGTTTTATTATTCATGGTTGTTTTAAAAATGAAAATGAATTTGAAAAAGGTTTTAATATTGGGTTGAATTGTTGACTTTGGGGGAGAGAGAGAGAGGGAAAGCATGGGGCAACATGGCTCAAGCCATGCTCAATAAACGAGGGAAGAGAAAGAGAGTGGATGGGTTTTTTGAATTTCCTCTCATTTCTCTCTTTGTTCTCTCTTTTCACTCACTCTCTCACTCTCTCTCACACACACACACACACACACACACACTCAGCAGCCACAGCAGCAGAAGAAGCAGCATCAGTAGCAGAGACAGCAACAACAACATCAGCAACAACTGCAACAACAACAGAAACAACAGCAGCACCAGAGGAAGCAACAACAACAGCTAGCAGAAGCAGCTCGAGGCAACATCAACAGCAGCAGCTCGAGCAGGCAGCAGCAACAGCAGAAGGCATCAGCATCAACATCAGCAGCAGCACTGGCAGCAGCAGCACTGGCAGCAGCAGCAGCACTGGCGGCAGCAGCAGCAGCACTGGCAGCAACAGCAGCCCCATCACTTGCAGCAGCTCCTTTCACTTCTTCACTTGCAGCCCCAGCACTTGCAGCAGCTCCTTTCACTTCTTCACTTGCTTTCTAGGGTTCTCTACGGTATAATTTCTTAACCCAATCCCCTAGTTGCTAAGCTTGTGTGTTGATTTGCTTCGATTAGTGTTAATTAGCTAGTTTTGTGCTAGTTGTGGTGATTTATGTGGAATTTTGATTGTGTGGTGATTGTGTTGGTTAACCCTACCTATTTAAGTGTTATTAGGGCCACTTCAACTGAGAATTAACCCAGATTTCACTAAAATACCATAGGGTTTGTGTTTAGTGCAAATTGGTGTTTTAAGCGATATTTGTGACCTTCTGTGATCTGCTTTTAACCCAGACCCTTCAGGAAAAAATTGAGCAAACTGGAGCATGTACACTAGGTATAGATACCACCACCAGAATACGAACCCACCATTCCCAATGCAGGACGCCAATTTATTGATTCTGGCCGCAAATTGCGGCCAGGAAGGGGACATGGGTGTTGCGGTCTTGGCTAGGGTTCTCTGCTGTGTTGTCTAGTGTCTTGGCATGTATAGTTTTGTAAGATTTGACCTGTAAGAAAATCTGGGATCTAATATCGTTTTTCATGTTCGTTGTGTTTGCGTGATACGCGCGATACGTGAGTGGGTTCTGTGATCCAGCGTATCGCGGTAGTTTTAGACGCGTATACACACGTTTTAGCGTATCGTGCACATGCGCGTTTAGTTCGCGACGCGAGTTTCTCGTTTGGGGTTCGATATCGCGTTTTGTGAAATATTTGGCTTATATATGATTTCCTTGTCTCATTTTCAGGTTTGCAGGCGGGGACTACTGACACTGCTACAGAGGGAGACAGGTGGTAGGATTCACCTAGCGTGGAGTGTAGGTGAGTAGATTTAACATCTACAGGGGAATCGCCCGCATGGCGTTATGCGTCTGGGCTAGGATTCAAATACTTGTCGCATATTCTACGTCATTGTTAGAATTGCACCTTTACCTTATTTTCTTGATATAGTTGTACTGTGACTAGCAGCCATAGGACACTGCACATATTATTGACGGTTCATGTTGCACGAGCACGGATTGTATGCTACACACACACCGTCAATAATTGCCATGTCACACACAAACCATTATAGACATTATATTGCTTGGTTAGGGATCTTGTGACATTGATTTGTACTGCTTATCACATATGACATTTACCCTACCTGTATACCTATAGAGTATCGTACCATTAGTGATAGGTATATATACCCTTACGATACAGCTACAGGAATACCTTGCTCATATTCTACTTATACCCAGGGGGATATACGACATCAGTTCTTATAGGTAGTACCTATACATTGCTACACCTGTATGTACACACATATTCAGTTGCAGTTACGAATTTACCTTTACTGATGTTACTTAGCTATACCTTATTGGCTTCGCATACATCTGGTTTCAGCTACATATTCTCATTTATATGCTCGCATTTCAGATATATTGCATATATTTATTCCTGGATTTACGCATTGTTATTTGGATTTCACATGATGATTTCTGGATTTGGGAACCGCGGGAGTTCATGAAATTATGCATACATTGAAAAACCCGGTTTCCTTGATATGATATTTGCGCATCCACCATGAGCTTTATCGGTTCTGATTTATATATACCCCTACGAGGAGGCGTCGAGGCCGCAGAGGGTACATGGTGGGGTCCGGTATGGTTCCCCTCGGCAAGAAGATCGATGGATTTTGCCGATTGAGCCTGGAGGCGGGCTAGTACCTACCGGTGACAGTACTGATGCCTCGGCGGGGATCATGGAGATACCGTTGGGAGTCATGTACGTATGCATACGTCGAAAGGCGAGGGTCAGAGCTAGGCACTCGTGCTTTCGGGATAGCGTATGATACGTGATCAGGATTTCTGTGTCGATGCTTGGCACATGGTTTTCATGATATTTCTTTAACACCTTTGTATATATAACAGGGGATTTAGCCGTTGTTATATATACCCTTACACCAATATTAGTGGAATGGGACGCTAATATATGTGTATTGCCCCCATCATATTTATTTCTGCATATATATATATTTAGGATGTTAGAAATTTACTTGAGATTCGACTTGGGATATAGGTGATTCATTAAGATTGGATATTGGATATGAAAGAGATTGTTGATTTGTACATTCGAGATATAGGAGAGCTATTTGATATTGTACATTGAGAGGATGTGAGACTTATATGACGTGAGAGCCCAGTTTGGGGGTTGATTTGAGGATTTGTGGATTTGAGTGTCTTGATGGATTGTGATCCTGCCACGATGTCAGGTTTCCGTGGAAATGACATATTCCACCCTATACCTCACACTTACCTATTTTATGCACAGTTTCATATATTGGTAGTACCTGTTAGTGTACCCTTATGATAGTTGCATATCTACATTCTCATATCCCTATTGCATGGTTATTGCATACTACTGTCATGTTACTATTGTTTCACATATTGATTGTACCTGCTAGTGTACTTTCCATTATTTTGCATTCACATGACATGTTATTACTGTAATCGCATACCTTAGATTCATGCTGTACGTACATTCCTGCGATTACCTGCATATGTTATCTACTATTCACGAGTTGGCAACTCACCCCCGTTGTGCCACAGGTGTTTCAGGTTGTTCCCCAGAGTAGTCAAGGCAGGCTATTCCGCTATTCAGCTATCATCTTTTTCTACAGATACCGCATCAGGTCACAGTACTATTTTGCTTAGGTGGGTTTTGGTGGTTATCTGTATTTTGTATTGTACAGTCGTTGTATCTTGTACTCTCCATCTACTATTATGTGGTTGACTTAGAGACTTGGTGAGGACGATATTGTATATTATTGTGGATTTGTTGTCTTTTATATACAGCTTTCTCTCTATTGTCTTATTTCTTCGCTACGGCGTCGTATATTTGTGTTGTATTCATCTTGGTTAGTTTTTACAAAAAGGAGGTGTTGCCAAAATTTTAAAGAAAGAAAGTAGAACTTTTAAAGAATTTGGGTTGCGATTTCAAATGTTTCAAAAACTTATATTATCTTTTCCGTATTTTCTTGGTTTAGATTTCTGGGTTTTGGCTTTCTTTTACTACGTTACGTCTTAGGGCGTTGCGTAGTACTAGGGCCGTCACGGGCCAATTTCGGGTCGTGACAAAGTTGGTATCAGAGCACTAGGTTTTACCTTTCGTAGTGTAGGATGACCTTAGTATGATGGAGTAAGTAGCTTAAGCAGAGTAACGTAGTGTGTGTATGTCTGCAGCATACCCACGATGCGGTACTTCGTCTTAAGTGACCTAAGTACAAATTTGCTTGAATTTCCTTCCTCGATGATTCAAATCCTTGAGATTCGATTCCTTATTCTCATCGAATCTTATATCTATTTATAGCCTTGTCGCCGATGACTATGGGGACTCAGAGTGATGCAGCGAGGGTCAGGGTCAGAATTGGCTCGGGTGAGACGAGTACTGACCAGGATGGCACCCTAGTTGCACAGGTGCAGACGGATCAGCCTACGACATATACTATTGATAGACTTTTGGCAGAGATGCAGGACTTCCGCCAGACTATGAGTTCATTGGTTGATGTCGTTCGGGAGCTACGACAGGAGGTTGTCACCCCTGTTACTCAGTTATCACTTACGATCAGCATGCAGCAGTCCGTCACCTACATAGCACCAGTGGTTGCAGCTCCAGTAGACGAGGCACATATTCCAGGACAGTGGAGGACTCATACCGGCGTACCAGCCCAGAGGCAGAGGTTTGGTCATCGAGACAGATTTCGTGGCCGTCGCGGGAGTAGCAGAGGCTTAGGACGAGGACAGTCGTTCAGCTCTCATCCCCAGGAGGGTCAGCAGTCAGCGCGTTGATGTTTTCGATGTGGGAGCCTTCAGCACTTCGTCAGGGATTGTTCCTTAGCACCTCGTCATGATCGTTTTCAGAAAGGCTGTGGACGTGGAAGATTTGCTCAGAGAGCTCAGTCTACCAGAGGAGTTCCTCCAGTTGCGGGTAGAGGGCAGACACAGGAGTTCGCTTCTACTCATCGGGACGCGCAGACGTCCAATGTGGAGTTTTCAGGTACCCTTTATTTATATGTTCTTGGATGTATTCGTTTGTTTTTCATGCTTGTACCATGGTTGGGTAGATTAGTCGTAGTTTGTTATTTTAACTTCTGTCAGCGATTCTTGTTGCGCGATACGTATTTCAGTTGTGTGCCAATCGGATAGGGGATAGAGATTCGTCCGTCGTTTCGATCCTTCTAGAGATGTTGGATTTGACGTTCTCCTGGGCACGGACTGGTTAACTACGTGCTAGGCGTTTGTGGACTGCCGTGAGGAAACAATCAGGAATTGTTTTCCCGGCAAGTCAGTTCTTGTTGTGCAGGTGGGTAGTTGTGCCGCCTCTCACAGCTTGAATTCAGCCTTTTTCGCTAGTCGGCTACTGAAGAGATGTCGTGGATTCTTGGCGTTCATTCATGATACCGTAGCCACAGAGGGTTTGTTGGACCGGTGTTCCATTCGTGCGAGAGTTTTCCGACGTTGTTCCGGATGAGCCGGCGAAGCTTAGGGAGCTTAAGGATCAGCTGCAGAGTTGTGGTTTGGGGAGTTTTGTGCGTCTGAGTGTTTCGCTTTTGGAAGCTCCTATTTCTGTTTGTCGAGGAGGAAGACGGCAGTTTGAGGTTGTGTATCGACGGATCGTCAATTGAACCGGCTTACGGTGCGGATAGGTATCCTTTACCTCGCTGTGACGATTTCTTCGATCAGCTCCACAGTGCGAGGCATTTCTAAGTTTGTTTGGGATCGGGTCATCATTATTGCGGATTCGGGGTGATGGCATTCTGAAGACTGCCTTATGCGTGCGATGGGTTTTGTGTGTTTTAGTGAGTCGTTGGATTCACTGATGCCCTGGCAGCATTTGTAGATGTGATGAACCAGATTTCTTCAGGCCGTCTCTCAACCAGTTTTTGTTGTGTTATTTACGACATTATGGTCTATTTAATGTGTCTTGAGGAACAGGAGCAGCACTTGAGGATTTGTTATGCAGATACTGGGAGAGCACCAGCAGTTTGCTAAATTCTCGGAGTGTTTCTTCAGGCTTGTTTCGTGTTGACTCCTAGGTCTTGTAGTCACGGGAGACGGTTTCGTATGGTTCCGAGGGAGATCGTGGCCGTACAGCTTAGGTCCAGACTTGTGTGCAGGACGGAGGTCCGCATATTTTTGGGCTTAGCAGGTTCTTACCTCCGTTTCGTGCAGGATTGCTAGAGTAGTACTGCACCGTCGACTGAATGGACCGGAAGGGAGGTTTCTTTTCTGTGGACTGAGGCATGTGTGCGGAGTTTCGGCAGTTGAAGATTCTGTTAACAACTGCACCAGTTCTTTCCTTGCTTTCTGGTTCGGGCGACCTTGTTGTTTAACTGTAATGTTTCTTGAGTGGGGCTCGAGTGTGTACTGAGGTGACACTATAGAGTGATCGCTTTTGCTTCCCTACATTTGGAGGAAGTACGAGAAGGATATTCTACTCATGATCTGGAGATGGCCGCGGTGGTTTTGTGTTGGAGATTTGGAGACACTATCTGTTCGAGAGTCATGTCAGATTTTCACAGACCACCAGAGCTTAACGTACATCTTCCTGCAGCGGATTTTGATTGTTGTGATAGTCTTCTGTAGATTTACAGTTCTTGTGTGATCGTTGAGTACAGCTTAAGTTCGTCTCTACGGAGGGGACAGCTTGCTCATGTCCGCGCCCGACCACTTTCCTTAAATCGCTTTCGCGAGACACTGCCTACCTATGCTCGTTCGTCAGTGATACTTGAGCATACTCGGCTGGGTAATGATTCAGAGTTCTTGATTTGTGACACGGTGTGCTAAGTTAGGGATGCGTGGGTGTACCTGATGTTATCAGGAAGAGACGTGTAATCCTAGAACATGCACATCTGTCAACGCTCTATATGCATTCAAGTTCCACCAACATTTAGTGTGACTTGTGAGATAGTTACGGGTGGACAGGGATGTAAAGAGAAGTTTCAGGTTTCGTTTCAAGGTGTCTGTCTTGTTGTGTGTTTGGTTTGAGCATCTGAGGCCGGCTGGAGAGTTGCAACCTTTAACCGTTCCGAAATAGGAGTGGGAGCAGATCTCCAAGAATTTCGTTATGGTGTCTACCCAGGTTAGTCAGGGTGTGGCTCCATTCGGATTCTTGTCGTCCGGTTATACTCAGTTTGCTCAGTTGTTTTTGTTAAAGTGGTGTGTTTGTTTTAACTGTTGTTAGCAGTTGGGGATCGTCACTCGCCATCGTTAGGGTTCTCCTTCGATAGCTGTTATCAGGAGACACTCTAATTGGCCACCTTTAGGCTTAGGGGTTAGGTCGTGTCGATCACCAGTCTGTTGTTTTTCTGACTCTGCGTAAGTAGGACTTTGGACCCCAGCTAGTTTAGAGACTTCGGAGATGGTCCAGTTGTGTTAGGTCAGGATGGAAATTGTCCATTGCGAACTGAGGTCTTATGCCGACTGTGTTGGTCATAGACTCGAGATCGCAGGGACAGATCATGTACTCCTACGGACTTTTCCGATGAATGACGTGTTGGTTTGTGGGGAGCTTGTCCCAGGATTGTAGGTCCTTTCGAGATCCTATAAGCGAGTTAGTTTCGTTACCTTTAATTTGGCACTTCCGCCCAGATTATCGAATTTCACCCCGTATTCCTTGTGATGATACTTTACAATTACCTTCTTGACCTTTCTCACATGATTTAGCACAGACCTTTTAGCTTGACGCGATCTTTCGTTCACCAGCAGCCAATGGTATTAATGGCTCGGCAGGTAGAGGAACATCGGTCAAGGGTCTTGCTATCTGTGAAGGGTTTTTCTTGGACGTAGCCGTATAGTGAGATAATCACTTGGGAGGCTGCGAGCGAGATTTGAGAGTTGTAATCTTCTCTTTGAAGGTACACGTAGCAGTATATTTTTTAAATTCGGGGACGAATTTCTTTTAACGGGGGGGGGGGGGGATTGTAACACCTTATAATGTGTTTTGTGGTTAATTATATTTTATATATATAGTTTTTAATAAAAAGTTTACCAATTTGGTTTTTAATTATTTTATCCTATTTAATGAATATTTTATTAGATTTTTCCTAGGCTTGCACACACTTGTGCATGATAACTAGGGTTTAAAGATGGGGTTAGACCATGATTAGCAAGCATGATGGATTAACCCATTCTCTTTAAGTTAATTATTATTTAAGTATTTTGGTTTTATTATTCATGGTTTTTTTAAAAATGAAAATGAATTTGAAAAAGGTTTTAATATTGGGTTGAATTGTTGACTTTGGGAGAGAGAGAGAGGGAAAGCATGGAGCAACATGGCTCAAGCCATGCTCATTAAATGAGGGAAGAGAAAGAGAGTGGAGGGTTTTTTTGAATTTCCTCTCATTTCTCTCTTTGTTCTCTCTTTTCACTCACTCTCTCACTCTCTCTCACACACACACAAACTCAGCAGCCACAGCAGCAGAAGAAGCAGCATCAGTAGCAGAGACAACAACAACAACATCAGCAACAACTGCAACAACAACAGAAACAACAGCAGCACCAGAGGAAGCAACAGCAACAGCTAGCAGCAGCAGCTCGAGGCAACACCAACAGCAGCAGCTCGAGCAGGCAGCAGCAACAGCAGAAGGCATCAACATCAACATCAGCAGCAGCACTGGCAGCATCAGCAGCTGTAGCAACAGCAGCCCCAGCACTTGCAGCAGCTCCTTTCACTTCTTCACCTGCTTTCTAGGGTTCTCTAGGGTATAATTGTAACAACTCCAATTTTTGTATACATAAATTTGATTTAAATTTGAAGCATACTTGGAGTATTTAATGTTGCTGATATCACTTTAAGTATCTATTTTCCTACAATAATTACAAGAAGGAGCTTGTAGCTCATTGGTAATACCTTGCACTGCTGAACCAAGCCACCAGAGTTCGAATCTCATGCCCCACATTATTTTTATATTGTTTTGTTTTAAATTTTTTGGAAAGTCAACAGTTAAACAGCCATAACTCTTAAAATTTATACTGAACCCAAAAAGTTAGATGCACCAAAATTCTCCCCATAAGTTTCCCCACCCGACGGTGCCCGACTCGGGCCGGCGCCGTCGGCCGGACGGCAGAGTCGTCAACACGGAATTTCTCCGTGTTGACCTGGTCATACCCCCTGCATACTCTAAAATTTTTGATCGGTTACCAGATTCGCAATAAACCTCTTTTACTCCCAAATTTAATGATATTTTTATATATTTTTATATTTTTTTTAATTAAAACCCTAACCTTAGCCTAGCCCTATATAAACACCCCTACCCTCTACCCTTTCACTCTATATTCCTAAGTCCACTCTCTAAAAAATTCAAGAGAACTCGGTACGTTAGAAAAAGAGCGGAAGGCGAAGCGCTGCCGAAATCGACGACGAATTCCGGCAATCATACTAGGACCCTTCGCGACGTTTCGACGCCCGACAACCCACTACCTTCCTAGCACTCTCTAACGTGTCCAAAACCCGTAAGTCCCCCTCTTTCTATCTTCCTTTTCTTTTAAGAAAAATACCTTTTTTTAAAACCCGACGGAAATCGAAACAAACCGATTTCCGATTCGGTTTTCTATCAAAACTCACTTGTCACAAATTACTGTTAGTTATATGTATGCCCTAGAGGCCATTACTATACATAGGATGTATATTGTAGTGGATGCTTGGACATATATAGGGAGGACTTTCTCGCTCGACATGATAGTATGCTATCTGGTTACTCTTTACCTTAACGTGTATACTGTTTGTCTCTCTGTTACATATTGGTAAAGCCCTTAGGATGTGTGCTTGACTACCTGGACTATGATGCGGATCATACTAGTGGGGACATGGTAGTCCATAAGTACATCCTTCAAGGTCCCTAGTCGTGGGTGTATCGAGACGGGGCATCGATATACCAGAGTAGACTAGCGTATACCTTCTCGACCCATACAGATGGGCGATGGATGATCCCATATCCATTGGTGTTTGACATCAGAGATGATATACGGGTGCTCAGTGGAGACTGGGTACACTGGATGGACTCGTCGAGAACTCCCAGATGGTATTATACCTTACGTCAGATGGCAGTTCTCTGGTGACACTGGTACAGAGTAGTCTGTTGACCCGAGATCGTCATAGAGTCTTGTGTGGTTCCCACTGTGCTTTGATTTCCACCTTACCACGTCCAAGAGGGCATGCAAAACGGTGGTTTTTGGGTACAGTCCCGAATCACATGGAGGCAATGAGCGATAGGAGGGGATTCGTCTCTTCCGGTATAGGGAGTTGATGTTGCGCCGTGTTCGATTGGCTATAACCGGAAATCCCTGGCCAGGGTTGCTGAGATTTACTGGTAAGTGTTACCAGCAGTTTCTCGAACTGTTATAGACCTCAAATCGACACGACTTATCGAGCTATTGGGGTCTGACGTTTACCACCCCTAGGCGAGATATGCGACATATCAGACGACGAGACCGGACTGTACGGTAAGTGTTACTGGTTGGATTCACAGGAGTGTGAGCGGGCTTGCTCGTCGATCTTCTGATCGCTCAATACCCGGGTGGCCGTTACGTTTAGCAGACCGCTTGCGGCTTGTGGGTGTTTGATATGATCATCATCTGCTACCGGCGTATTGACGAGTCTTTAGAGTCCTACACAGAGGTTTCCTGGCTCAAGCGAAACGAAATAGGAGAGCATATGAGATATGTGCGGGACCGAGAATAATGCGTGTATGTGATACCGTATTCTATTCTCGCGATGAATGTATCGATTGGTTGTATGCGATATAACCTAGTTATCGAATCAAGGATTGATTCGGTAAGCCGATACATAGGATACTAGTCGGTTATATGCGATATGACCGGATCGTTAAATCAAGTGTTGATTTAATGATTTAATGTATAATTATATATTTGATATATTACTTTGCATTAACTAGTATTGGTTCACTTTAATTGGATTTTCTCACTTGAAGTTCACAAGTTGTATATGTGATATACTTTTGTGCACTTGATTGTATTATGTTTGATGATACATGCTTACTTGAGTTTGTGTAAAGATTAAACCATGGTTATATGAGTGGTTAGGGTTTTGTTTATTTACTTATTCATTTATTTATTTCTTTTGTTCATTTTGACAAAAGAAAATGATAAAGAGAAAATGGTGGCTTTCTTTGTTTGATATTGAAGCTTCATGAAGCTTTGACTAAGTGACCATTTTGTCTCATGCTTAACCCTAACCACTCCACTTAACCATGATTCATTCTCTACACTTAACCATAGTTTATATTATGATAAGTATTCATTTTCTTTTGTAATTTAATATACTTATCATAACATAATCATCTTCATCTTCTTCTTCTTCAAAGATGAAGAAAGCTTGCTTCATCAATGGCAACTTGAGCAATTGAGTGAGAAATCCAATTCTAAAGTGAACCCACCTCCTATTTCTTCATCCTCTACCTCTTGCCAAGTAGTATAGGGTGTTTTCTTCACAAGTTTCATGACATGGTGAAGTGGGAGCTTGATCTTGTGATGCCTCGACGTAGATCATCTTCGGCATCGAAGTCGACGACCTAGCCCGCCCATTTTTCCGATGAAGCCGACGCTAGAGCCCGGGATTCGATTTGGACAGCGAGGAGACTTCATTGCGGAGATATGGAGGTGGAGGACCGGATCTACAAAGGTTGTATTTCCGTTCTTTTAGTTAAGTTGTTAACTAGTTTCATTTTTCGCCTAGACATCTAGTTAACGATCCGTATTAGGGTTTCTCGGCACTTGTAAAATTTGAAATTGGCATGGTTGATGCCTTGTGAGACCTCATTAGTGTGCCTAGGAACCCTACAGTGGTATCAGAGCCAGGTTAGAGCCTTAGGCGATGCGTAGACGGAATTAGAAGTCCGATCGAACCGAAACCCAAACCCTAATTTGCTCTCTGTACATTTTCTGAAATCGTGGATTTTTGAGAATTAAAAATATGCAGAAAAACCAGCAGGAGATTCTAAGAATTACTGAGAAGTTCGAGCACCTAAGTCGATAGAAGCGCGGTGGAACCGCGGCAATAGCATGCCTATTGCGGCGGTTCCGCGGCCAATTTATCTGTTTATACAATCATGTTTACACAGTAATTCCTAGTTTTTAGTTCTGGTTTTCCTGGGAATTTTTAATATTTATTACAAAGTTGAAATTTCTGGGTTGTATTGGGGCCTCGGTGTATCGATCGGATTGTCTAATTTTGTCAGTGTGTTTTTCCGGGTAATTTTGAATATGTTAAAAAGTTCGACCGGATATAGATACCCACTTTTTCCCCTGCCGGAAAATTTCCAAGTGTTAGATTTTTCCGTGGTTTAAAGACGTTCTAAGTAGTGCAAGTAACGCGATGGACCCTCTAGAAGACAACAAACCTTAACTCGATTATGTGACCGTCTTGAACTGCCCTTTGAACCTTCGGATTTGGGGCAGTACGGCGTGCCACATGTGAGGCGTTGGCTTGACCCTTCTACGGCTGGACCGTTGGTACTGAGGCACGAACTGAATGTTTTTAGACTTGTTTCATGTGTTGATCTGTTTCGGGAAAACTTGGGTGTTTGACTGTTCAATCGAAAAGTTTAACATTTTCTATTTATCCGGAATGTGATACAATAATTGGAATTCACAAGCAGTTATGAGATAACTGAATGAATGTTATAAACATAGCATTTTAGTCTCACTTGATCGGTTGCCACAGAATTTTGATGTGATCAAAAGTCCGTCGCAATCACGTAGCGTACGCGGATACTCGCCGGGTAAACTTAATAGACAGCCTCACTCCATAGCCCCGACCAAGTGACTGTAGGAGAACCCCGTCGCCGAAAGCATCCGTTCGGGTGCTTGCGGCAGCGGTGTTCCGCCTTGGTGCACTTCGTCGACGGCATCGGGGGTGCGGCCGTCTACTGAAGTTTGCGACGAGCATTCGATCAAAATTGTCAGGAATCCTGTTGAATTGCCCGACTTGATATTGAAAAGTATTTTCGATTTTGAGACTAAAATGCGGGGTTTATAATTGTTAGGCATGTGATGTCTAAGGTATTCATTTGATTAGGCATGCGATGTCTATGCAGGTTGCGGATTCCAACTGTTGTAGTTTTACACTTTCTTTTCTGTGACCGTAAGTGTAATATGTGATATCGCCGGTTTCGTTGCTATATGTCAACGACAATTGGGATGCGCATATTTACTTACGTTGATGACATGTGATGTTATGTGTTGCTGGATATGTTATATTGGATCGTCGTGTTTGAATAGCCGGGTTTTTTTTATGTGAGATGAGTGTTTTTCATTTTCATTCATGTAAAAACTTGTATGTAATATTCTTTTATTGGGGCACTTCCAGGTTGCGGAAGATGTCACCCTTTGTATATTATTTACTTTTCCGCACTAGGATAGACCCAAGGAGGGGAGCACAAGTAACCGGGTTCTGGGGTCCAGTGGGAGACCAACTCGAGGAGTCGAGTCCGGGTCTCCTAACTCTAGAATTGGCAGGGTTGCTTGCCGCTCTCGTAGGGGTCTAGGGGTGTGGGTTTGGCTATTCATCACGACCGTGGAATCCGTGTTTTATACTGGCTCGTATTGAAAACACGGACGTCCTAGTATATCCAATATTTCATATGTTTCTTCTGCTGCGATATCTGTGGTGTGATCATGTGATGTTATGTGATAGATACTGTATATAGTATATATGATATATTATATAGGCGTTACTTATGTTTTACACCCGTGCTAGCCCTGCCCCGCTCTGTCGTTAGTTACCTAACCTAACGGTGCACGAGGGGACATCGAGGCGAATGCGGATGGCATAAGTGTACGCCGTATTTATCTGTGATGTTTAGGTACTTAAATGATGGGACTTCATTAATAAGATTAATGAAAGTAAAAAGAAACCTAAAGATGTTGTAGAATCGAATTTCAAAAATAAAACAGGTAGCTACAGTTCTTGCTTTGCACAGCGGTATATATGATGTATCCTGCACCTTATTCGATGAGGAAAGAACCGAGATCCCTTCACCGGGAGTGACTCCTTTAGCAATAACTGGCAGATGCTACACACTCGGTTTGTCTTTTGATAGCTTCTATAGTTTTTGGTTTGCACAGTGATATATATGATATATCCCGCACCTCATTCGACGAGGAAAGGACCGACGATCCCTTCACCGGGAGTGACTCCTTTAGCAAAACTACAAAAGCCTAAAAAACACTCCATTTTAAAATCATTTGATTCTACAACGATATCAAGTTCATTACGCAATAGGTTTTCAGAAAAACCTGTCGTAGCCCTCCGTCATTTCAGATAAGTTGTATATAGTATTCGTGCTGCATTTGTTGGCTTTCGTCAAGGTGCAGTGTGCGGTAGCTATATGCTGCTTATCTGCTGCATACGATGCGATTGGATTAGGGTAGTCGTGCGGCTTTGTTGGCTTTCGTCAAGGGTCGTGTGGGTGGGTTTAATTCAATCAAGAAATGTACGGGTTGAACTTGACTAGCGGGCTATGGTTTGTTGGCTTTCGTCAAGGTCATAGCACGTTAGGGGAAAAATATTATCGGGAATTTCAAGTGTTGAAATTTGCAATGAGATTGCATACCTTCTATGAGATAGTTGGATCCCGATACCCGCTGCGAGTAAGAGTTACTCCTGGGAGAGTTTTACACATTACAATTAGCCGATCAAGTAGGTGTCTAGAAAGGTGTTAACGAGGTTACGCCTCTGGGAAAACGATGTTTACATTAATTAGGTTCGTGCGAAAGCACGGGGGACCTCCCTCAAAGTACCGACACTGGCCTGGCTGAAAGATTGGCGAACTTGTAGCGTGTAATTAATCCCGGCTAGTCTTTCCTTTTAGGGTTTGAAGGAAGATTTGATAAAAAGCAGTGGGAGCCATCCTGATTAGATAAAATAATAACCAATCTGATCTTGCAAGAGCGCACGCTGAGTGTTTTCTTCTCTCTCTCTCCAGGTAGCGACCATGTCACGCCTTAATCAAGATAATAATACGGATTATTGACCGAACCCGCTTGTTATACTGAGCTGGGGAACGTTGGTCCCGCTCCAACTTATAATTGTTATAAGACAGAGCAGGAAATTGGGGATTACCAGAATTTCCATGCCGCCCAAACGAAGAGAGTGCATGCTGATGCATCATCTTCGGGTGTGTTCATTACAAAGAACTGTTTCTCCGTATCCTCTACGTCCTGGGTATGAGATACCAGATCAGGATCCCAGATATGTAATCTGTTACATAGGGCTACAGAAAGGTAGAGAACTGAGAACGGGTGATAAGTTTCTTGAGGCAGAAAACGGGGCAAATGTTGCAGCCAAGTCTGTTGGTCACTGTCACCCTGTATTCCAAATACATTGATTCTGAACGAATGTTATTAGATACCGAACCTGATATACAAAATCATATCAATCTCTTTATTAGTAAAGAAAGGATATAATTTTGTATTGTTGGATAATGTTATGAACATTTCCTATATCAAAAGTTGATCGGTTCAGGCACGTTATCTAAAAGCATTAATGTTCTAAATCAAACTACAGTTCTTTAGTATACGGAACACACACAAGAGGAAGAGTTCAAAAATGAACGAATCCTTCTTGAGGCATTGTAGACTAGGTCATATCAATGTGACCCGACTAGCTGAAGTTACATGTAGATGCATATTTAAATCAGTTTCAATTTACATCTTGTGAAACTTGCCAGTCATGTCACAGAGATAAGATGACACCAGCTCTGTTTATTGGAAACAGAGAAAGAGTTAGTGAACTCTTGGGATGATACATGTTGATGTATGTAGGTCTCCTGTCTACACTTGCCAAGACCGGTTCTTTATACTTCATTACATTCTCTGATGATCTTTCGAGATTCAGACCTATGTTCCTGTTGAAACACAAGTCCGAACCTTTTGAGAAATTCACAGAATATAAGTTAGAAGTAGAGATCCAAAATACGGGTAAAAGTATTATGTCCTTTGATGAGATCAAGGAGGAGAATACTTGAGCATGGAATTCCTGGACTATTCTAAAGGAGAATGAGATTCTCTCTCAGCATTACTCCTCCGTATACACCATGGCACGATGGTATATCGGGGCGGAGCAATCACACCCTATATGATAAGGTGTGCTCTATGATGAGTAATACTGAGTTGCCTATTTCCTTTTTTGGGAGTTATGCACTTGAGAAGCTGCATACCTATTGAATAGGGTTCGAATCAAATCAGTTGCCTACCACTTCATATGTGATATGGAAAGGGAAGAGCCCATATCTTAAGTTAGTTAAGATTTGGGGTTGTCCGGGCTATGTCTAAAAGCAAAATCCGGACAAGCTCGAGGCAAGGTCTGTAATGTAGAACTGGAAAGGTTCCAGCTATACAAACTACAGCAGATGATTTGATAAAACCAAAGGATTCAATAGTTACCAATGATCCTCAGCCTCTCCGCCGATCTAGTAGGGTTTCTCACCCACCTGAGAGATACTACGGTTACTCTATGACAGTGGGAGCGAGGATTGCATCATGAGATGATGACCCA
Source organism: Agapanthus africanus (assembly GCA_030015575.1). Lineage (NCBI taxonomy): Eukaryota > Viridiplantae > Streptophyta > Magnoliopsida > Asparagales > Amaryllidaceae > Agapanthus > Agapanthus africanus. The sequence continues at coordinate 652,206,241 of JASDDO010000019.1, read as the reverse complement.
ACTAGTTTCGAGCTGGCCATCAGGAGTGGGACTCTGTAAGAATGGCTGGATGCTTAGCGATCTGAGATGGAATCCATGTACACCAACAAAGTATGGACTTTAGTTGCTATATCTGAAGGGTTAAATCCCCATCAGGAGCAAGTATATCTTGAGAAGATTACTTGGTGTATATGGAAAAGTTGAGACTTTCAAAGCTAGACTTGTTAAAGGTTTTCGTCATCGACCAGGCGTGGATAATGATGAAACCTTTTTCCAATGGCTATGCTTAAGTCCATCCAGATCCTACTTGCCACGGCTACACACCATGACTACGATATCTGGTGGTTGGGTGTCATGACTGCTTTTCTAAATAATGTTTTGGAAGAGAGCGTCTATAAGTACACAGCCAGAGGGCCTCGTAGACAGTGGGAGCAGCGGAAACGTGTGCAAGATGCTTTATAGGATAAAGCAGGCATCGCGGAGTTGGAACATCTGTTTTGATGAGATAGTCAAAGAGTTTGACATCATCAAAATGGTAGATGAACCTTGTATATACAAAAAGGTAATAGGGAGTATGGTGGCGATCCTCGTAGAGTACGTGGATGACATACTCTTGATAGGGAAGGAGTTTCCTATGCTACGCTCGATCAATCTCCGCATATCACAATGATTCTCTATATAGGATCATAATGATACCTACTAAATCCTGGGTTTTGGATCTATGAGATAGATCTAAATGGATGTTAGGATACTCACTAGTTGTAGTGAGATGGTATCAGTTGATCCTGGGGAAAATCACTGGAAGTGTTCCAGGGTGATAAAGACGACTGAATGTCAGTCACAGGCATTGTCTTTACCCTCAGTAAAGGGACGGTATCTAAATACCGTGGCTTACTAGACGATAAAGGCAGGATACATCGCTACTTATGATGCTACCAAAGAGGCCGTTTGGGTGTATATTGGTTCATGAGATGAACTTAGTTCCTTCCATTGTGTGACAATGGAGTTGTGGCTTATGCTAATGAACGTCCGTCCCATCAGTGATCCAGACATATTCTAAGGCAGTGTCACCTGATCAAGGAGATGGTTGATCTCCAGTGAGATCGAGGTAAGGAGAGTAGACTCAGAGGACAACACGACGGATCCACTCACGAAGGCCTATTCCCAGAGAGAGACTTTTATGGGATGGTTGAGTATGAGATACTACAACCACTGCTATCAGATGGCCCTAGTGCAAGTGGGAGATTGTTAGTTATATGTATGCCCTAGAGGCCATTACTATACATAGGATGTATATTGTAGTGGATGCTTGGACATATATAGGGAGGACTTTCTCGCTCGACATGATAGTATGCTATCTGGTTACTCTTTACCTTAACGTGTATACTGTTTGTCTTTCTGTTACATATTGGTAAAGCCCTTAGGATGTGTGCTTGACTACCTGGACTATGATGCGGATCATACTAGTGGGGACATGGTAGTCCATAAGTACATCCTTCAAGGTCCCTAGTCGTGGGTGTATCGAGACGGGGCATCGATATACCAGAGTAGACTAGCGTATACCTTCTCGACCCATACAGATGGGCGATGGATGATCCCATATCCATTGGTGTTTGACATCAGAGATGATATACGGGTGCTCAGTAGAGACTGGGTACACTGGATGGACTCGCCGAGAACTCCCAGATGGTATTATACCTTACGTCAGATGGCAGTTCTCTGGTGACACTGGTACAGAGTAGTCTGTTGACCCGAGATCGTCATAGAGTCTTGTGTGGTTCCCACTGTGCTTTGATTTCCACCTTACCACGTCCAAGAGGGCGTGCAAAACGGTGGTTTTTGGGTACAGTCCCGAATCACATGGAGGCAATGAGCGATAGGATGGGATTCGTCTCTCCCGGTATAGGGAGTTGATGTTGCGCCGTGTTTGATTGGCTATAACCGGAAATCCCTGGCCAGGGTTGCTGAGATTTACTGGTAAGTGTTACCAGCAGTTTCTCGAACTGTTATAGACCTCAAATCGACACGACTTATCGAGTTATTGGGGTCTGACGTTTACCACCCCTAGGCGAGATATGCGACATATCAGACGACGAGACCGGACTGTACGGTAAGTGTTACTGGTTGGATTCACAGGAGTGTGAGCGGGCTTGCTCGTCGATCTTCTGATCGCTCAATACCCGGGTGGCCGTTACGTTTAGCAGACCGCTTGCGGCTTGTGGGTGTTTGATATGATCATCATCTGCTACCGGCGTATTGACGAGTCTTTAGAGTCCTACACAGAGGTTTCCTGGCTCAAGCGAAACGAAATAGGAGCGCATATGAGATATGTGCGGGACCGAGAATAATGCGTGTATGTGATACCGTATTCTATTCTCGCGATGAATGTATCGATTGGTTGTATGCGATATAACCTAGTTATCGAATCAAGGATTGATTCGGTAAGCCGATACATAGGATACTAGTCGGTTATATGCGATATGACCGGATCGTTAAATCAAGTGTTGATTTAATGATTTAATGTATAATTATATATTTGATATATTACTTTGCATTAACTAGTATTGGTTCACTTTAATTGGATTTTCTCACTTGAAGTTCACAAGTTGTATATGTGATATACTTTTGTGCACTTGATTGTATTATGTTTGATGATACATGCTTACTTGAGTTTGTGTAAAGATTAAACCATGGTTATATGAGTGGTTAGGGTTTTGTTTATTTACTTATTCATTTATTTATTTCTTTTGTTCATTTTGACAAAAGAAAATGATAAAGAGAAAATGGTGGCTTTCTTTGTTTGATATTGAAGCTTCATGAAGCTTTGACTAAGTGACCATTTTGTCTCATGCTTAACCCTAACCACTCCACTTAACCATGATTCATTCTCTACACTTAACCATAGTTTATATTATGATAAGTATTCATTTTCTTTTGTAATTTAATATACTTATCATAACATAATCATCTTCATCTTCTTCTTCTTCAAAGATGAAGAAAGCTTGCTTCATCAATGGCAACTTGAGCAATTGAGTGAGAAATCCAATTCTAAAGTGAACCCACCTCCTATTTCTTCATCCTCTACCTCTTGCCAAGTAGTATAGGGTGTTTTCTTCACAAGTTTCATGACATGGTGAAGTGGGAGCTTGATCTTGTGATGCCTCGACGTAGATCATCTTCGGCATCGAAGTCGACGACCTAGCCCGCCCATTTTTCCGATGAAGCCGACGCTAGAGCCCGGGATTCGATTTGGACAGCGAGGAGACTTCATTGCGGAGCTATGGAGGTGGAGGACCGGATCTACAAAGGTTGTATTTCCGTTCTTTTAGTTAAGTTGTTAACTAGTTTCATTTTTCGCCTAGACATCTAGTTAACGATCCGTATTAGGGTTTCTCGGCACTTGTAAAATTTGAAATTGGCATGGTTGATGCCTTGTGAGACCTCATTAGTGTGCCTAGGAACCCTACAGTGGTATCAGAGCCAGGTTAGAGCCTTAGGCGATGCGTAGACGGAATTAAAAGTCCGATCGAACCGAAACCCAAACCCTAATTTGCTCTCTGTACATTTTTTGAAATCGTGGATTTTTGAGAATTAAAAATATGCAGAAAAACCAGCAGGAGATTCTAAGAATTACTGAGAAGTTCGAGCACCTAAGTCGATAGAAGCGCGACGGAACCGCGGCAATAGCATGCCTATTGCGGCGGTTCCGCGGCCAATTTATCTGTTCATACAATCATGTTTACACAGTAATTCCTAGTTTTTAGTTCTGGTTTTCCTGGGAATTTTTAATATTTATTACAGAGTTGAAATTTCTGGGTTGTATTGGGGCCTCGGTGTATCGATCGGATTTTCTAATTTTGTCAGTGTGTTTTTCCGGGTAATTTTGAATATGTTAAAAAGTTCGACCGAATATAGATACCCACTTTTTCCCCTGCCGGAAAATTTCCAAGTGTTGGATTTTTCCGTGGTTTAAAGATGTTCTAAGTAGTGCAAGTAACGCGATGGACCCTCTAGAAGACAACAAACCTTAACTCGATTATGTGACCGTCTTGAACTGCCCTTTGAACCTTCGGGTTTGGGGCAGTACGGCGTGCCACATGTGAGGCGTTGGCTTGACCCTTCTACGGCTGGACCGTTGGTACTGAGGCACGAACTGAATGTTTTTAGACTTGTTTCATGTGTTGATCTGTTTCGGGAAAACTTGGGTGTTTGACTGTTCAATCGAAAAGTTTAACATTTTCTATTTATCCGGAATGTGATACAATAATTGGAATTCACAAGCAGTTATGAGATAACTGAATGAATGTTATAAACATAGCATTTTAGTCTCACTTGATCGGTTGCCACAGAATTTTGATGTGATCAAAAGTCCGTCGCAATCACGTAGCGTACGCGGATACTCGCCGGGTAAACTTAATAGACAGCCTCACTCCATAGCCCCGACCAAGTGACTGTAGGAGAACCCCGTCGCCGAAAGCATCCGTTCGGGTGCTCGCGGCAGCGGTGTTCCGCCTTGGTGCACTTCGTCGACGGCATCGGGGGTGCGGCCGTCTACTGAAGTTTGCGACGAGCATTCGATCAAAATTGTCGGGAATCCTGTTGAATTGCCCGACTTGATATTGAAAAGTATTTTCGATTTTGAGACTAAAATGCGGGGTTTATAATTGTTAGGCATGTGATGTCTAAGGTATTCATTTGATTAGGCATGCGATGTCTATGCAGGTTGCGGATTCCAACTGTTGTAGTTTTACACTTTCTTTTCTGTGACCGTAAGTGTAATATGTGATATCGCCGGTTTCGTTGCTATATGTCAACGACAATTGGGATGCGCATATTTACTTACGTTGATGACATGTGATGTTATGTGTTGCTGGATATGTTATATTGGATCGTCGTGTTTGAATAGCCGGGTTTTTTTTATGTGAGATGAGTGTTTTTCATTTTCATTCATGTAAAAACTTGTATGTAATATTCTTTTATTGGGGCACTTCCAGGTTGCGGAAGATGTCACCCTTTGTATATTATTTACTTTTCCGCACTAGGATAGACCCAAGGAGGGGAGCACAAGTAACCGGGTTCTGGGGTCCAGTGGGAGACCAACTCGAGGAGTCGAGTCCGGGTCTCCTAACTCTAGAATTGGCAGGGTTGCTTGCCGCTCTCGTAGGGGTCTAGGGGTGTGGGTTTGGCTATTCATCACGACCGTGGAATCCGTGTTTTATACTGGCTCGTATTGAAAACACGGACGTCCTAGTATATCCAATATTTCATATGTTTCTTCTGCTGCGATATATGTGATGTGATCATGTGATGTTATGTGATAGATACTGTATATAGTATATATGATATATTATATAGGCGTTACTTATGTTTTACACCCGTGCTAGCCCTGCCCCGCTCTGTCGTTAGTTACCTAACCTAACGGTGCACGAGGGGACATCGAGGCGAATGCGGATGGCATAAGTGTACGTCGTATTTATCTGTGATGTTTAGGTACTTAAATGATGGGACTTCATTAATAAGATTAATGAAAGTAAAAAGAAACCTAAAGATGTTGTAGAATCGAATTTCAAAAATAAAACAGGTAGCTACAGTTCTTGCTTTGCACAGCGGTATATATGATGTATCCTGCACTTTATTCGATGAGGAAAGAACCGAGATCCCTTCACCGGGAGTGACTCCTTTAGCAATAACTGGCAGATGCTACACACTCGGTTTGTCTTTTGATAGCTTCTATAGTTTTTGCTTTGCACAGTGATATATATGATATATCCCGCACCTCATTCGACGAGGAAAGGACCGACGATCCCTTCACCGGGAGTGACTCCTTTAGCAAAACTACAAAAGCCTAAAAAACACTCCATTTTAAAATCATTTGATTCTACAACGATATCAAGTTCATTACGCAATAGGTTTTCAGAAAAACCTGTCGTAGCCCTCCGTCATTTCAGATAAGTTGTATATAGTATTCGTGCTGCATTTGTTGGCTTTCGTCAAGGTGCAGTGTGCGGTAGCTATATGCTGCTTATCTGCTGCATACGATGCGATTGGATTAGGGTAGTCGTGCGGCTTTGTTGGCTTTCGTCAAGGGTCGTGTGGGTGGGTTTAATTCAATCAAGAAATGTACGGGTTGAACTTGACTAGCGGGCTATGGTTTGTTGGCTTTCGTCAAGGTCATAGCACGTTAGGGGCAAAATATTATCGGGAATTTCAAGTGTTGAAATTTGCAATGAGATTGCATACCTTCTATGAGATAGTTGGATCCCGATACCCGCTGCGAGTAAGAGTTACTCCTGGGAGAGTTTTACACATTACAATTAGCCGATCAAGTAGGTGTCTAGAAAGGTGTTAACGAGGTTACGCCTCTGGGAAAACGATGTTTACATTAATTAGGTTCGTGCGAAAGCACGGGGGACCTCCCTCAAAGTACCGACACTGGCCTGGCTGAAAGATTGGCGAACTTGTAGCGTGTAATTAATCCCGGCTAGTCTTTCCTTTTAGGGTTTGAAGGAAGATTTGATAAAAAGCAGTGGGAGCCATCCTGATTAGATAAAATAATAACCAATCTGATCTTGCAAGAGCGCACGCTGAGTGTTTTCTTCTCTCTCTCTCCAGGTAGCGACCATGTCACGCCTTAATCAAGATAATAATACGGATTATTGACCGAACCCGCTTGTTATACTGAGCTGGGGAACGTTGGTCCCGCTCCAACTTATAATTGTTATAAGACAGAGCAGGAAATTGGGGATTACCAGAATTTCCATGCCGCCCAAACGAAGAGAGTGCATGCTGATGCATCATCTTCAGGTGTGTTCATTACAAAGAACTGTTTCTCCGTATCCTCTACGTCCTGGGTATGTGATACCAGATCAGGATCCCAGATATGTAATCTGTTACATAGGGCTACAGAAAGGTAGAGAACTGAGAACGGGTGATAAGTTTCATGAGGCAGAAAACGGGGCAAATGTTGCAGCCAAGTCTGTTGGTCACTGTCACCCTGTATTCCAAATACATTGATTCTGAACGAATGTTATTAGATACCGAACCTGATATACAAAATCATATCAATCTCTTTATTAGTAAAGAAAGGATATAATTTTGTATTGTTGGATAATGTTATGAACATTTCCTATATCAAAAGTTGATCGGTTCAGGCACGTTATCTAAAAGCATTAATGTTCTAAATCAAACTACAGTTCTTTAGTATACGGAACACACACAAGAGGAAGAGTTCAAAAATGAACGAATCCTTCTTGAGGCATTGTAGACTAGGTCATATCAATGTGACCCGACTAGCTGAAGTTACATGTAGATGCATATTTAAATCAGTTTCAATTTACATCTTGTGAAACTTGCCAGTCATGTCACAGAGATAAGATGACACCAGCTCTGTTTATTGGAAACAGAGAAAGAGTTAGTGAACTCTTGGGATGATACATGTTGATGTATGTAGGTCCCCTGTCTACACTTGCCAAGACCGGTTCTTTATACTTCATTACATTCTCTGATGATCTTTCGAGATTCAGACCTATGTTCCTGTTGAAACACAAGTCCGAACCTTTTGAGAAATTCACAGAATATAAGTTAGAAGTAGAGATCCAAAATACGGGTAAAAGTATTATGTCCTTTGATGAGATCAAGGAGGAGAATACTTGAGCATGGAATTCCTGGACTATTCTAAAGGAGAATGAGATTCTCTCTCAGCATTACTCCTCCGTATACACCATGGCACGATGGTATATCGGGGCGGAGCAATCACACCCTATATGATAAGGTGTGCTCTATGATGAGTAATACTGAGTTGCCTATTTCCTTTTTTGGGAGTTATGCACTTGAGAAGCTGCATACCTATTGAATAGGGTTCGAATCAAATCAGTTGCCTACCACTTCATATGTGATATGGAAAGGGAAGAGCCCATATCTTAAGTTAGTTAAGATTTGGGGTTGTCCGGGCTATGTCTAAAAGCAAAATCCGGACAAGCTCGAGGCAAGGTCTGTAATGTAGAACTGGAAAGGTTCCAGCTATACAAACTACAGCAGATGATTTGATAAAACCAAAGGATTCAATAGTTACCAATGATCCTCAGCCTCTCCGCCGATCTAGTAGGGTTTCTCACCCACCTGAGAGATACTACGGTTACTCTATGACAGTGGGAGCGAGGATTGCATCATGAGATGATGACCCAACTAGTTTCGAGCTGGCCATCAGGAGTGGGACTCTGTAAGAATGGCTGGATGCTTAGCGATCTGAGATGGAATCCATGTACACCAACAAAGTATGGACTTTAGTTGCTATATCTGAAGGGTTAAATCCCCATCAGGAGCAAGTATATCTTGAGAAGATTACTTGGTGTATATGGAAAAGTTGAGACTTTCAAAGCTAGACTTGTTAAAGGTTTTCGTCATCGACCAGGCGTGGATAATGATGAAACCTTTTTCCAATGGCTATGCTTAAGTCCATCCAGATCCTACTTGCCACGGCTACACACCATGACTACGATATCTGGTGGTTGGGTGTCATGACTGCTTTTCTAAATAATGTTTTGGAAGAGAGCGTCTATAAGTACACAGCCAGAGGGCCTCGTAGACAGTGGGAGCAGCGGAAACGTGTGCAAGATGCTTTATAGGATAAAGCAGGCATCGCGGAGTTGGAACATCTGTTTTGATGAGATAGTCAAAGAGTTTGACATCATCAAAATGGTAGATGAACCTTGTATATACAAAAAGGTAATAGGGAGTATGGTGGCGATCCTCGTAGAGTACGTGGATGACATACTCTTGATAGGGAAGGAGTTTCCTATGCTACGCTCGATCAATCTCCGCATATCACAATGATTCTCTATATAGGATCATAATGATACCTACTAAATCCTGGGTTTTGGATCTATGAGATAGATCTAAATGGATGTTAGGATACTCACTAGTTGTAGTGAGATGGTATCAGTTGATCCTGGGGAAAATCACTGGAAGTGTTCCAGGGTGATAAAGACGACTGAATGTCAGTCACAGGCATTGTCTTTACCCTCAGTAAAGGGACGGTATGTTGGAAGAGTTCCAAGCTAAATACCGTGGCTTACTAGACGATAAAGGCAGGATACATCGCTACTTATGATGCTACCAAAGAGGCTGTTTGGGTGTATATTGGTTCATGAGATGAACTTAGTTCCTTCCATTGTGTGACAATGGAGTTGTGGCTTACGCTAAGGAACGTCCGTCCCATCAGTGATCCAGACATATTCTAAGGCAGTGTCACCTGATCAAGGAGATGGTTGATCTCCAGTAAGATCGAGGTAAGGAGAGTAGACTCAGAGGACAACACGACGGATCCATTCACGAAGTCCTATTCCCAGAGAGAGACTTTTATGGGATGGTTGAGTATGAGATACTACAACCACTGCTATCAGATGGCCCTAGTGCAAGTGGGAGATTGTTAATTATATGTATGCCCTAGAGGCCATTACTATACATAGGATGTATATTGTAGTGGATGCTTGGACATATATAGGGAGGACTTTCTCGCTCGACATGATAGTATGCTATCTGGTTACTCTTTACCTTAACGTGTATACTGTTTGTCTCTCTGTTACATATTGGTAAAGCCCTTAGGATGTGTGCTTGACTACCTGGACTATGATGCGGATCATAATAGTGGGGACATGGTAGTCCATAAGTACATCCTTCAAGGTCCCTAGTCGTGGGTGTATCGAGACGGGGCATCGATATACCAGAGTAGACTAGCGTATACCTTCTCGACCCATACAGATGGGCGATGGATGATCCCATATCCATTGGTGTTTGACATCAGAGATGATATACGGGTGCTCAGTGGAGACTGGGTTTACTGGATGGACTCGCCGAGAACTCCCAGATGGTATTATACCTTACGTCAGATGGCAGTTCTCTGGTGACACTGGTACAGAGTAGTCTGTTGACCCGAGATCGTCATAGAGTCTTGTGTGGTTCCCACTGTGCTTTGATTTCCACCTTACCACGTCCAAGAGGGCGTGCAAAATGGTGGTTTTTAGGTACAGTCCCGAATCACATGGAGACAATGAGCGATAGGAGGGGATTCGTCTCTCCCGGTATAGGGAGTTGATGTTGCGCTGTGTTCGATTGGCTATAACCGGAAATCCCTGGCCAGGGTTGCTGAGATTTACTGGTAAGTGTTACCAGCAGTTTCTCGAACTGTTATAGACCTCAAATCGACACGACTTATCGAGCTATTGGGGTCTGACGTTTACCACCCCTAGGCGAGATATGCGACATATCAGACGACGAGACCGGACTGTACGGTAAGTGTTACTGGTTGGATTCACAGGAGTGTGAGCGGGCTTGCTCGTCGATCTTCTGATCGCTCAATACCCGGGTGGCCGTTACGTTTAGCAGACCGCTTGCGGCTTGTGGGTGTTTGATATGATCATCATCTGCTACCGGCGTATTGACGAGTCTTTAGAGTCCTACACAGAGGTTTCCTGGCTCAAGCGAAACGAAATAGGAGCGCAAATGAGATATGTGCGGGACCGAGAATAATGCGTGTATGTGATACCGTATTCTATTCTCGCGATGAATGTATCGATTGGTTGTATGCGATATAACCTAGTTATCGAATCAAGGATTGATTCGGTAAGCCGATACATAGGATACTAGTCGGTTATATGCGATATGATCGGATCGTTAAATCAAGTGTTGATTTAATGATTTAATGTATAATTATATATTTGATATATTACTTTGCATTAACTAGTATTGGTTCACTTTAAATGGATTTTCTCACTTGAAGTTCACAAGTTGTATATGTGATATACTTTTGTGCACTTGATTGTATCATGTTTGATGATACATGCTTACTTGAGTTTGTGTAAAGATTAAACCATGGTTATATGAGTGGTTAGGGTTTTGTTTATTTACTTATTCATTTATTTATTTCTTTTGTTCATTTTGACAAAAGAAAATGATAAAGAGAAAATGGTGGCTTTCTTTGTTTGATATTGAAGCTTCATGAAGCTTTGACTAAGTGACCATTTTGTCTTATGCTTAACCCTAACCACTCCACTTAACCATGATTCATTCTCTACACTTAACCATAGTTTATATTATGATAAGTATTCATTTTCTTTTGTAATTTAATATACTTATCATAACATAATCATCTTCATCTTCTTCTTCTTCAAAGATGAAGAAAGCTTGCTTCATCAATGGCAACTTGAGCAATTGAGTGAGAAATCCAATTCTAAAGTGAACCCACCTCCTATTTCTTCATCCTATACCTCTTGCCAAGTAGTATAGGGTGTTTTCTTCATAAGTTTCATGACATGGTGAAGTGGGAGCTTGATCTTGTGATGCCTCGACGTAGATCATCTTCGGCATCGAAGTCGACGACCTAGCCCGCCCATATTTCCGATGAAGCCGACGCTAGAGCCCGGGATTCGATTTGGACAGCGAGGAGACTTCATTGCGGAGCTATGGAGGTGGAGGACCGGATCTACAAAGGTTGTATTTCCGTTCTTTTAGTTAAGTTGTTAACTAGTTTCATTTTTCGCCTAGACATCTAGTTAACGATCCGTATTAGAGTTTCTCGGCACTTGTAAAATTTGAAATTGGCATGGTTGATGCCTTGTGAGACCTCATTAGAGTGCCTAGGAACCCTACAATTACATATTGCTTAAACATATTCATGTTGACTATTAATCACTTAAAAATCAATTTGGATAAAGTTTTTCACATGAAATGATAACGTTTCCATTTATCGTATTTCTTTCACTTAAATACCACGATATTTAGTTATCACATTTAACCCTTAACAATTGCTATACCTTAACGTAGATCACGAGGTAATGACCTACCTCCACACACACGCAAATACAACCCTAATTGATATCATCAAAACTTAGAATACGAAAATACAAGACTTTACATTAAAATACCCTTTTCTTTATAAACCTTTTCTAAAAGTTCTAAGTTGTATACAATTTTAAAACAAAATCTTTTAATAGGAAAATACGATATGTCATGGACATCGATAGTTTATCTAAACTGATTTTGTGGTGTCTAGGCTAGGCAAGTGAGCTTGGGTAACTTTAAAAGGCCCGCCTCACGATTCGTGAGCGGATCCCTCCCTCCTCACTTGTACTTACCTGGCCGCAATTGGCGGTGAAGAGGCGATTTGAGGCTTCTAATGACTTGTCGTTTAGACCCTTTAGAAATAGGCTAGTTGGCTTAGGAAACCCTAGAAACTAAAATACGGAAATTCACACCTTTTACAAATAAATACCTCATCTTTATAAAACCATTTTTTTCTAAACGACTAGTATTTATTAAATCTTTGCAAAGCGCCACTACAACCCACCTTTGGGGAACTCGTTAGGGATAGTACGGTTTATCGTGCACCTTCGAGCTTAGTAGTGCGAGATTCAGACCTCCGCAAGGAGCATTCGGTCTCGAAAGGTTTAAAATACGACATTTAAGAAAAATGAGATTTTTTGAAAATAAAATATTTATTAAAAATTATTCTTGTATTAATATATATATATATATATATATATATATATATATATATAATTATCATTTAAAACGCCTATTTTGTTATAAGATAAAGTTTCCACCTTTTCCTAAAAATTACAAGATTAAAAGTTACATTAAAATACCATGAATTTTCAAATAAATCAATGTTATAATTTAATACTTTTATTAGGTATATTCACTAGAATAAAACAAATAAAATTTACACTCATTATAACAATAAAGACGAATAATAAATACTTGGGGTGTATCTTGAAAACTATACAAAAGTATTTTTATATAAACCCCCCTCAAGTTTTATAAATTACAATAAGGACCCTAACAATTATAGAACTTCAAATTACTTTTCTTTTAATCTGACTCGGGTTTGAGTCTGACTATTTCTGACTTGAATATGATTCAAGTCAATCTATATTCTTTAATATTCCAACTCAATATGAACACATGAATCCCTGAATCCAGTTAACAATCTATTCAACTTGACTGAATCAAACCATGGATATACATCCATTATTCCGTTATCCCATTTACCTGATTATGCAGTTACAATATGTTTACTGATATCATGGTTGTGGTCAGTCATCCAACTTACACAATACAATACAACAATACTGTCAAAACACTACAGGGTTAAGGGGTAGATTGGTACGGAAGGTGTTAAAGGTGGCACGAGGTGATCAGATTAAGACACCTAACCTATATTCAGTTGCTGTTGTACCGTGGCTTAACGGTTCCTTGTACATTCCGTTTGCCCTGGTCTCTAGCATATAGAGACCCCTCTCGTATACACTGGCATCCTTCTGTACCAAGCTACAAACAACAGCGTTAACATAATATTCCATAATATTCCACAACATAATACTTAGAAAATACCTCTTATTCTGTCTTTTCTTATCTTTGGGACTTACCGAGCGACCTGTTCGCTGACGACATTCTATTTCTTTCTTCTTTGAATGTCGTCAGGTGCTTTGGACCCAGCAGAGATCGAGCCCACCGGTGAAGACTTGGAGCAGTTTCACGAAGATCCCGAGCTCTAGATATTGTACCTTGTTCTTTTCAGTATTTTCATTTCCTGTTATGCCACTGTTTAGGCATTGCTTTTCATTTCAGTTGTATTTACTTTTCATGCATTGTACAAAAGAATGTTATCAATAAAGTTGCTGTTATTTCTATATCTCTTGTCTCTTGTGATTTATTTTTATATTGCTTAGATATGCTTAGCGTATTTACTTCACAGTAAATACGTAGCGGACCTCGTCGCGTCCACTTCGCCGTACACCGGGAAGCGGGGCGTGACAGGTTTTGTTGGTGGTCCATGCAGGGTCAGAGCTGTATGTATCCCTATCATGCAGTTCTGGTCTGCGTGAACAACCTAAGCAATATAACACAAGAACCAGCAACTAAAACATTCTTTACAATTCATGTTCCTTGAATCTTGCAAATTTCTATTCCTTGAATCTTATCATTTCATGTATTTGAATCTGTTCTAACCCAAATTTTTCTTCAAGGTTATGGATTCCCCGAACAACACCAGCACCAACGTCAACAACACCCCTCCAGCACTACCTCTCGCACCAGCTGTTCCTGCACCACCCACTGAGCAAACAATGCTATTTGAGGCGATCCGCAGCCTTCTCGAGGGACAGCAACAACTTCTGAACCGTCCCGAGACTGACGCACCGGGAGTAAAGCAATTCAGGGCTTTACATCCCAAGCAGTTCTCTGGTAAAGGAAGCCCTCTTGAAGCGGAAGAATGGGTACAAAGCATCGAAGACGATCTGGCAGCAGCTCAAGTGCCAGACAACGCTTGGGTTCGTGTAGCAAAACTACAGCTCACGGATAATGCTCGTAACTGGTGGAAGGCGGAAGAAAGTCGTCTGGTACAGCCGATTGAATGGAAGACCTTTCGCGAGAAGTTCGACGTGAAATACTTCCCTGTGACTGCTAGGTTTGCAATGGAGCAGCAGTTTATTCATCTACAACAGGGTTCAATGTGAGACAAATCAGTAGATGAATACGATGCTGAATTCACCATGTTAAGCCGGTAAGATATGTTACAATAGTTCAATTTTTTAAATATCACATACTACACAGCTAACAAAACCTTTAAACAGATTCGCGGCACACTTGATACCGACGGATGATATCAGAGCCTGTCGCTTTCAACAAGGACTGAACACGGAGATTCAGGCTGCTCTAGCCACAGGAAAGTTTTTGACTCATGAGGATGCTTTAGAAGCTGCCCGCAGTTATGAGGCAGTGATAAAAGCAAGGGGCAGACCTCAATCTGCTGGAGTCAAACGCCCTGCCAACCAGATGGCAGGTGGAGCCTCGTCCAGGCCACCTTTTGTGCCAAGGCGACCCGGAGTACCAACCCATTGTCCCAGCCCAGCCTTTTGCACCTACTGCAAGAGAACTGGACATATGATGAAGGACTGTCGTCGAGCCAACCGCCTTTGCTTAGTCTGCGGCTCAGCTACTCACGATATTGGGTCTTGTCCCCAAAGACAGAACCCAGTTACTGCACCCAGGCCAGCAATTACTTATCCGCAGCGACCAGCTCTTCAGGCACCTGCTCCCAGACCTGCACTACCTGCACCACCCAGAGGACCACAAGCTGCACCACCTCCTCGTCAGTTCCATCAAGCTTAAAGGAACGTTCCGAGGAATGCTCCTCAGAACAGGAGGAATGTACCAAGGCGCCAGGCTTTCATGATGTCCGTGGAAGAAGCTGAGGCCACTGGCCAAGTCATCACTGGTAAATTTTTTCTTTTCAAACTTTGCTTTTCTACTACTTATTTACATATTTCCTATACCTAAAACTAATCCCACATACTTTAGGTACAATCTTAGTATCCTCAATCCCTGCACTTGCACTGTTTGATACTGGAGCATCACATTGCTTTATGTCGCAACGGTTTGTCCGAACCCATGCGATTCCAGTTTCACCGCTTGTATCCAGCTGGAATGTCAGTTCCGGAAATGGCGTTCTAAAGGCAACTTTGGGATATAGCATGTGTCCAGTCGTCGTCTGCAGTCGAGAGTTTTATGCTAACTTCAAAGTGCTGGACATACCAAACTTCGATGTGGTTCTAGGAATGGATTGGCTTGGAACTTTTTATGCTACCATAGACTGTCGTCAAAGGAGGGTAGTATTCGAGATTCCAGACCATCCGGTTTTCTATTTCAAAAGCGGAGACCGTACACTGGAGCCAAGTACCTACAAAGCGAAGCCAAGAGAAGCAGTAGTTGCAGCAGCTCAAGCAGAGGAAGAATCAAGACCAGATGTGGTTCGAGAGTTCGACGATGTATTTCCTGACGATATATCAGGTTTGCCTCCCGACCGAGCTCTTGAATTCAGTATTGATTTAGTACCAGGAGCACAACCGGTGATCAAAGCCCCTATCGTTTAAGTCCGGAAGGTTTGAAGGAAGTCCGAACACAGTTGGACGAATTACTGGCGAAAGGATGGATTCGTCCCAGCACTTCAAGTTGGGGATCACCTGTACTACTTGTGAAGAAGAAGGAATGTTCATACAGAATGTGCATCGATTACAGAGCCTTGAACGAAGTCACTATAAAGAACAAGTATCCACTCCCGTGCATCGATGATTTATTCGATCAGTTAAGTGGATCTTGTGTTTTCTCTAAACTAGATCTTCGTTCAGGTTACATCAAGTGAACGTCAAGGAAGCTGATATTCACAAAACAGCTTTTAGGACTCGCTATGGACATTACGAATTTCTAGTGATACCATTTGGAGTGACCAACGCACCTGCAATATTCATGAATCTTATGAATCAAGTTTTCCGGGAGTACTTATGTTAGTGTATATGCCCTAGAGGCCATTACTGTATCATACTAGTTTGTATATTACTTAATGGATGCTTGGGATATTCACCTTGTATATACAATCTTGCTCAAAATAGTAGTATGCTACTTGGTTTGTTTCTACTTCAATGTGTACATGTGTTTATTTTAGTATATCGCCTATACACATTAGTGGAGCCCTTAGGATCTTTGCTTGATTACCAGCGATGTGATGGCCGTCACACTAGTGGGGCTGGGTAATCTATAAGCACATCCTTATGCAGGTCCCTGGTCGCAGGACTATCGAGACAGGGCATCGATACTCCGGAGTAGACCAGCGCATGCGCTTCTCATCCCAGTGTGGGAGACGGTCTGTCCCACAGCCGTCAGTACGTCGTACTTGAGATAGTATGCGGGTGCTCGTTAGGTTACGGGTACACTGGACAGGACTCGTCGGGAACTGACTAGTTGGTATTATACCTATCGTCAGTTATCAGTTCCCAGGTGACATGAGTACAGCTTAGTCCGCTGACTTGACACTGTCACTTCGCCTCGGGTGTGTTCCCACTGTACTTTGATCACTACCCTACCACGGCTCAAAGGAGTCGTGCAAACAGGTGGTGGTTGGGTGCAGTCCCGAAGCACTTGGAGGCAGTGACGGTTAGACAGGATTCGTCTCTCCCGGTATTGGGGGTTGACATCGCGCTGTGTCTAGGAGAGCCATTACACGAGTAGTCCCTGGCCAGGGCAAACGAGATATACTGGTAGGTTTCCAGTGTTATCTCAGGGTGTTTTGGGCTTCGCTCCGGCACGACTTGTACCGCTATTGGGGGACTGACGTTTACCGCCCCGTAGGCCCGCCATGCGATGTATCAGACGAACAGACCGGACTGTACGGAGAATGTCACACTCAGGCTCAGTAGGAGTTCAGATGGGTTTCGCCTCGTCGGTCTTCTTGTCGGCACTACCTGGGGACCGTTACGCACAGCTAGTGCCGCTTACGGTCTGTGGTTAAACCCACTGCCAGCGTAGTGTCGAGTCTTTAGAGTCCCACACAGAAAGCTTTTCGCCTTTAGGCAAAAGAGTAGAGGTCGCATGGTATTACGACAGGTCGCATGGTTTTGCGACAGGGTTCGGTCACATCCGTGCACTTGTGCACGTACAGTGTCCGGACAGTTTACACTAGCGGGCTTTGGTTTAAGCCAGATCCTAGTGTACCTTATGGGATTGGATTTATCCAGTTTGCATTCGTGTTCCTCGGAACGCGGATGCGGGTGTGTATGCACAGTTGACAGGGAGGCAGAGGCAGCGGATTCTCATTAGGGTTGTTGACAGTTGACCGTTGACTTTTTGACTTTATGCTCAACCCTAATGAGAATATGATATGTGATTAACTATTATATTAATTAAGTATTATGGTGATATGGTTGTTGACTTGTTGACTTTTGTTGACTTGTTGACTTTGGTGACTTGTTGACTTTTGTTGACTTGTTGACCGGTTGACTAGGCTTGACTAGTTGACCATCATGATAACCATGGTTATCATTTCATGCCAAAGACTTTTACTTGCTTGCTCATTTGAGTAAAATGAGTGCATGACATGATAAGCTTATGGTTGCTTCAAACCATCACATAAGACTTTTTTGATATGATGAGTTATGATCACTTTGGATTATGAGAGGGTGAAAGTCAAAAGAGTTGCTCATTCTTTCTTGCTCATTCTCTCTCTTGTTCTTGAGCTCTCCTCTTGCTCTCACCCTCAACCTCTTGCTCCCTCTCTTGATCTATGGTTCTCTTGTCTCATGAGTTGAGAATCAAGAACCATAGTTAAAATCCCATTCTATTTCCTCTCTACTCATTCTAGTTCACTAGGTTTAGCAAACCAAGTGAGCTAGTTTCTTCAAAGACCGAAGAAGGAGCTAAAGGTTGGAGCTTTCAAGTGGATCTATCTTCGGCGTACGGAGACGACGAGAAGGAGCCATCGGACCACCACCGGAGCTTGAAGACGAAGGAGTTCAAGACAAGCTAGGTATAACCATCTTCATCCGAGTAGCTAAATATCTTTAGCTTAGTATGCTAGTTTTAGTTTAGGTAAAGATCCCGACCTAGCTTAGTCCATGTTGCCTCTTGCGTTAAAATTTTGATTTTATACCGTTTCCGCCTCCCCGTAAGAACCGGGGGTCGCAACGTGGACTTACAACTTAGACATGTTTGTTGTCATCTTCATCGACGACATCCTGGTGTATTCTAAGAGTTGGAAAGAGCATGCAGAACATCTAAGAATTGTCCTGGAAACTCTTCGACAACATCAGCTTTATGCCAAGTACAGCAAGTGCGAGTTTTGGCTAAATCAAGTTGGTTTTCTTGGACATATCGTATCAGGAGAAGGAATCTCTGTAGATCCAGCAAAAGTTTTGGCAGTTAGCGAATGGCCTACACCAAAGTCAGTGAAGGATATTCGAAGTTTCTTGGGTTTAGCTGGATATTACAGAAGATTTATTGAAGGCTTTTCAAAGATAGCAACGCCCCTGACCAAGCTCACACGTAAAGATGAAGAATTTGTGTGGTCGGAAGCATGCGAACAAGCTTTCGTAGAACTCAAGTCAAGGTTGACATCAGCACCTATTCTCGTCATACCGGATCAATCTGGAGGATTCGAAGTGCATTGCGATGCATCCGGTAAAGGTCTAGGATGTGTTCTACACCAGCACGGTAAGGTTGTGGCTTATGCTTCAAGACAACTGAAGATCCATGAGCGCAATTATCCGACGCATGATTTGGAATTTTGCAGCAGTCATCTTTGCTCTCAAAATTTGGCGTCATTATCTACTTGGTGAACGAGTGAACATCTACACGGATCATAAGAGCTTAAAGTATGTGTTTACTCAGAAGGAGTTGAATATGCGGCAGAGAAGATGGTTAGAACTCATGGCTGACTTTGACATCAACTTGCAATATCACCCAGGGAAGGTGAATGTAGTACCCGATACTCTTAGTCGCCAACCATTAACAATGAATCTCACCGCTAAGTGGAAGCTTCAACAAGACTTGCATCAGATGGAGATTGAAGTAGTCATGCCAGGTAATGCTTCAAGTTTGATGAATTTACAAGTTCAATCAACCATTGTCAATCAGATCAAAGCAGCTCAAGCCAGCGATGCTAAGTTGCAAAAGATCAGAGAACAAGTGGAGAATGGACTCAGAACAGATTTCATCATCCATGAAGACGGATCTTTGAGATACGACAGCAGATTGTGTGTACCAAAAGGTCCTGTACGAGAAGAGTTAATGAAAGAAGCTCACAGCTCTCCCTACTCGGTACATCCTGGAGGTACCAAAATGTACAAAGATCTACGTCAGAATTATTGGTGGCATGGAATGAAGCGTGAAGTAGCCAGAAGCGTCGCAAAATACTTGGTGTGTCAGCAAGTAAAGGCTGAACATCACAGGACTGCTGGATTACTTCAACCGTTACCAATCCCAGAATGGAAGTGGCAACACATCACGATGGATTTTATGACTGCTCTTCCTCGTAGCACAAAGGGTAACGATACCGTATGGGTCATTGTGGATCGACTCACAAAGTCGGCTCACTTCATCCCATTTCGAGTTGGCCAATCAACTGAGACACTAGCAAAGAAGTACATGGAGGTAATAATCTAATTTAGATTTAAAACTCTTCATAATGTACTATCTCTGATACCCATGAACTCATACAGGAAATTGTGAGATTCCATGGAGTACCGGTCTGCATTGTCTCCGATCGTGACACCAGGTTCTGATCGCAATTTTGGCAAAGTCTGCAAGAAAGCTTGGGAACAAGTCTGAACTTCAGCACGGCTTATCATCCACAAACAGATGGTCAGTCGGAAAGAACTATTCAGATCTTGGAGGATATGCTCAGAGCGTGTATGCTAGACTTCAAGGGATCGTGGGAAGATCACCTACATCTTGTGGAGTTTTCGTACAACAACAGCTACCAAGCAAGCATAGGAATGGCACCTTTTGCAGCATTGTATGGAAGGAAGTGTCGATCGCCATTAAGTTGGGACGACATCGGAGATAGAGAACTTCTTGGACCGGAGATGATAGTAGCAACTGTTGATGTGGTTCGTACTATCAAGGAAAGGATGCGCATAGCCCAAGATCGACAGAAGCACTGGGCTGATGCAAAGAGACGACACTTGGAGTTCCAGCCAGGAGATCACGTATTCCTGAAGATATCTCCGAACCGTGGAGTGATCCATTTTGGAAGACGGGGTAAGCTAAGTCCGAGATATATTGGACCGTTCGACATACTCGAACGAGTCGGCGAAGTGGCATACCGTTTAGCGCTTCCACCCTCATTGGAAGGAGTGCATAACGTGTTCCACATATCCCAACTCAGAAGGTATGTGAGTGACCCCAGCCATGTACTTGATCATTCCGAGCTCACTATACAGCCCGACTTGTCTTGTGTGCAACAACCTGTGGAAATCCTGGACAGGAAAGTGAAGACATTTCGGAACAAGGAAGTTAACTTGGTCCGGGTAATGTGGAGAAAAGACACTCCAGGAGAATCCACGTGGGAAAGGGAAGATGAAATGCGTGCAAGATATTCGCACCATTTTGTAAACCAGTCCTCAAATAAAAGTTGTAAATTTCGAGGATGAAATTTTTGTAAGGAGGGTAGATTGTAACAACTCCAATTTTTGTATACATAAATTTGATTTAAATTTGAAGTATACTTGGAGTATTTAATGTTGCTGATATCACTTTAAGTATCTATTTTCCTACAATAATTACAAGAAGGAGCTTGTAGCTCATTGGTAATACCTTGCACTGCTAATCCAAGCCACCAGAGTTCGAATCCCATGCCCCACATTATTTTTATATTGTTTTGTTTTAAATTTTTTGGAAAGTCAACAGTCAAACATCCATAACTCTCAAAATTTATACTGAACCCAAAATGTTAGATGCACCAAAATTCCCCCCATAAGTTTCCCCACCCGACGGTGCCCGACTCGGCCGAGTCGGCTGGCGGACCGGCCGACTCGGGCCGGCGCCGCCGGCCGGACTCGGCCGGACGGCCGAGTCGTCAACACGGAATTTCTCCGTGTTGACCTAGTCATACCCCCTGCATACTCTAAAATTTTTGATCGGTTACCAGATTCGCAATAAACCTCTTTTACTCCCAAATTTAATGATATTTTAATGAATTTATATATATTTTTATATTTTTTTAATTAAAACCCTAACCCTAGCCTAGCCCTATATAAACACCCTTACCCTCTACCCTTTCACTCTATATTCCTAAGTCCACTCTCTAAAACATTCAAGAGAACTCGGTACGTTAGAAAAAGAGCGGAAGGCGAAGCGCTGCCGAAATCGACGACGAATTCCGGCGATCATACTAGGACCCTTCGCGACGTTTCGACGCCCGACAACCCACTACCTTCCTAGCACCCTCTAACGTGTCCAAAACCCGTAAGTCCCCCTCTTTCTATCTTCCTTTTCTTTTAAGAAAAATACTTTTTTTTAAAACCCGACGGAAATCGGAACAAACCGATTTCCGATTCGGTTTTCTATCAAAACTCACTTGTCACAAATTACATAATGCTTAAACATATTCATGTTGACTATTAATCACTTAAAAATCAATTTGGATAAAGTTTTTCACATGAAATGATAACGTTTCCATTTATCGTATTTCTTTCACTTAAATACCACAATATTTAGTTATCACATTTAACCCTTAACAATTGCTATACCTTAACGTAGATCACGAGGTAATGACCTACCTCCACACACACGCAAATACAACCCTAATTGATATCATCAAAACTTAGAATACGAAAATACAAGACTTTATATTAAAATACCCTTTTCTTTATAAACCTTTTCTAAAAGTTCTAAGTTGTATACAATTTTAAAACAAAATCTTTTAATAGGAAAATACGATATGTCATGGACATCGATCGTTTATCTAAACTGACTTTGTGGTGTCTAGGCTAGGCAAGTGAGCTTGGGTAACTTTAAAAGGCCCGCCTCACGATTCGTGAGCGGATCCCTCCCTCCTCACTTGTACTTACCTGGCCGCAATTGGCGGTGAAGAGGCGATTTGAGGCTTCTAATGACTTGTCGTTTAGACCCTTTAGAAATAGGCTAGTTGGCTTAGGAAACCCTAGAAACTAAAATACGGAAATTCACACCTTTTACAAATAAATACCTCATCTTTATAAAACCATTTTTTTCTAAACGACTAGTATTTATTAAATCATTGCAAAGCGCCACTACAACCCACCTTTGAGGAATTCGTTAGCGATAGTACGGTTTATCGTGCACCCTCGAGCTTAGTAGTGCGAGATTCAGACCTCCGCAAGGAGCATTCGGTCTCGAAAGGTTTAAAATACGACATTTAAGAAAAATGAGATTTTTGGAAAATAAAATATTTATTAAAAATTATTCTTGTATTAATATATATATATATATAATTATCATTTAAAACGCCTATTTTGTTATAAGATAAAGTTTCCACCTTTTCCTAAAAATTACAAGATTAAAAGTTACATTAAAATACCATGAATTTTCAAATAAATCAATGTTATAATTTAATACTTTTATTAGGTATATTCACTAGAATAAAACAAATAAAATTTACACTCATTATAACAATAAAGACGAATAATAAATACTTGGGGTGTATCTTGAAAACTATACAAAAGTATTTTTATATAAACCCCCCTCAAGTTTTATAAATTACAATAAGGACCCTAACAATTATAGTACTTCAAATTACTTTTCTTTTAGTTTGACTCGGGTTTGAGTCTGACTATTTCTGACTTGAATATGATTCAAGTCAATCTATATTCTTTAATATTCCAACTCAATATGAACACATGAATTCCTGAATCCAGTTAACAATCTATTCAACTTGACTGAATCAAACCATGGATATACATCCATTATTCCGTTATCCCATTTACCTGATTATGCAGTTACAATCTGTTTACTGATATCATGGTTGTGGTCAGTCATCCAACTTACACAATACAATACACCAATACTGTCAAAACACTACGGGGTTAAGGGGTAGATTGGTACGGAAGGTGTTAAAGGTGGAACGAGGTGGTCAGATTAAGACACCTAACCTATATTCAGTTGCTGTTGTACCGTGGCTTAACGGTTCCTTGTACATTCCGTTTGCCCTGGTCTCTAGCATATAGAGACCCCTCTCGTATACACTGGCATCCTTCTGTACCAAGCTACAAACAACAGCGTTAACACAATATTCCATAATATTCCACAACATAATACTTAGAAAATACCTCTTATTCTGTCTTTTCTTATCTTTGGGACTTACCGAGCGACCTGTTCGCTGACGACATTCTATTTCTTTCTTCTTTGAATGTCGTCAGGTGCTTTGGACCCAGCAGAGATCGAGCCCACCGGTGAAGACTTGGAGCAGTTTCACGAAGATCCCGAGCTCTAGATATTGTACCTTGTTCTTTTCAGTATTTTCATTTCCTGTTATGCCACTGTTTAGGCATTGCTTTTCATTTCAGTTGTATTTACTTTTCATGCATTGTACAAAAGAATATTATCAATAAAGTTGCTGTTATTTCTATATCTCTTGTCTCTTGTGATTTATTTTTATATTGCTTAGATACGCTTAGCGTATTTACTTCACAGTAAATACGTAGCGGACCTCGTCGCGTCCACTTCGCCGTACACCGGGAAGCGGGGCGTGACAGGTTTTGTTGGTGGCCCATGCAGGGTCAGAGCTGTATGTATCCCTATCATGCAGTTCTGGTCTGCGTGAACAACCTAAGCAATATAACACAAGAACCAGCAACTAAAACATTCTTTACAATTTATGTTCCTTGAATCTTGCAAATTTCTATTCCTTGAATCTTATCATTTCATGTATTTGAATCTGTTCTAACCCAAATTTTTCTTCAAGGTTATGGATTCCCCGAACAACACCAGCACCAACGTCAACAACACCCATCCAGCACTACCTCTCGCACCAGCTGTTCCTGCACCACCCACTGAGTAAACAATGCTATTTGAGGCGATCCGCAGCCTTCTCGAGGGACAGCAACAACTTCTGAACCGTCATAACTCCAAAAGTCAAGCAATCATGAAGTAAAGAAGTCAAATGAAGCAAGAACCATCATGAAGAAACTACTTGCAAATAACACCCTCCACAATGCTAATTTGCACATTTGCAAATAAGCCCTCCTCCACCAATTTTCAGCCAATGAAAGATACAAAGAAAAATGGCCGAAACGGAAAGCAAACTGGCAACTTCAAAAAACCGATCCCGTAATAAATTACAGGAAAATCCCGCGACTGTATATATATATCCGCATTTGTATTACGACCGAATACAAATGCAATGAGACAAAATCTACACTGTACAATACTAGGATCTGGCTTAAACCAAAGCCCGCTAGTATTATCCGTCCGATCATGATCTGTGCAATACCGCACGTATATGATCGAACCCTGCCATATCTCCATACGGCCTCTACAGCGTGTCTCCCGAAACTTGAGAAAATGGTCTGTGGGGGACTCCAAAGACTCGTCAATATTTTGGCTGTGGATTTAACCACTAGCACGTCAGAGGTATTAGCCATACGTAACGGGCTACCAGGTATTGACCAAAAGGGACGTCGATGAGCGAACTCATCCTGACACCCTACTGAGCCTGTCGGTGACAATATCCGTACAGTCCTGTCCGTTCGTCTATGAGCATCGCATGGCGGGCCTAGGGGGTTGGTAAAAGTCAGACCCCCAAAAACGGTACAAGTCGTGTCGGAGTGTAGCCCAGAACACCCTGAGATATTACTGGAATACCTACCAGTAAATCTTCTGCCTTGGCCAAGGACTTCGTGTAATGGCTTTCCTAGACACAGCGCGACCTCACCCCCAATACCGGGAGAGACGAACCCCTGCAGATCCGCTCACTGCCTCCATGTGGCTCGGGACTGTACCCAACTAAAACCTGTTTGCACGTCTCATTTGAGCGAGGTAGGGTAGTAATCAAAGTACAGTGGGAACTCACACGAGACAAATAACGATCTCAGATCGATGAACTAACCTGTACATATGTCACCAGGGAACTGCTATCTGACGTCAGGTATAAGACCAACTAGTATGTTCTCGGCAAGTCCTGTCCGGTGTACTCATAACCCAATGAGCACCTGTATACATCTTAGGTGAACCAACTGACACCAATGGCTTGTGAGACAGGCCACCGCCCCTCGTCGGGGTCTCGACTGTATACACTAGTCTACTCTGGAGTATCGATGCCCTGTCTCAAAACTCCCACGACTAGGGACCTTTTAAGGATGTGCTTATAGACTACCAGCTCCCACGTATATGATCGCCATCATACTGCTGGCTGTCAAGCAAGAATCCTAAGGGCTCTATCAACGCACAATAGTGACCTGTAAGGTCACCTGAAGCAGTACACGATGATAAAGGTAAACCAGATAGCATACTATCATCATGAGTAAGACTGTCCTACCGGCATAGGTCCTCCATCAATCATTGCAATCACATTCCTGTGATCCAATAATTGACTCTGAGGGCACTATCTCCAACAATCTCCCACTTGCACTCAAGGCTAATTATTGCGATGTCGCATACTCACAGCCCATGTGATACCGAACACCCAACTCCTCTACTAATCAGTCTCACAAAACCAGTTTGCGAAACTAATGTGTTCGAGGAATAGCCTCAGTGAGTGGATCCACCTTGATGTTTCTTTCTATGTCTCTCTTTATCTCAAGTTCGCGGAGAAAGCCATCTCCCGAAATGAGCAATACCTATCTTAGAATATGTCTGGATATCTGATGGGACCTAGCTCATAAATGAACTCCAAATCCAAACTTCTTAGACCGTATCGTCAACTGAACTTAATCAGTATCCTTCGTCATGCCTCCCTCAGTATCCCCTTGGACCACCTGTCCAAAATACCGCCCCTCGTCAGAAGGAAAACTATAACCCTGACAACCTCTCTGTCATTCATGTCACCTTGGAAGCCTGGAATGGTAACTGTCTCCCAAATGAGGCTGTCGTTATCATATCCCTAGAACATCCACTTATGTTCTATAACTGCTTCCGATCGTTTCTCCAGGATTGGATTAATATCAACTTATTGCATCTACTGTAAAAACAACATCTGCTGTGGTACTTGACATCTCATGATTGACTCAATTGCCTAAGCAAGTGATCTGCCAATCATGCACATCCCTTTCCCCTTTAGTCTGTAAGACACCTTTAGAGAGGGTGACTCCATCACCTGCAGGTACACTACCGTGCCAGGAGTCGTCCATTCTAAAGCACCTTTAGAATGCTGTCTAAGTACCCAGATTGGGATACTACCCAAATCTAGATCAAAAACCATAGATCCAGTAACCAAGATGTCTGATATAAAATCCAAGTTCCATGTGGAGAAACCACTGTGTGACAACCAAAGTATAACCGACCGTAGTAAGGGAATTTCACTTCCTACTCTGTGTATGACATCCAAATGCCAGGACATCATACGCTACTACCTTCTTAACAGATCCATCCCCTATTCTGATGAAGTCAAACCTATGACTGTCACATCAGAAATAGATGATCTATCTCCGCTATATCTGCTTTAGTCTATAAATAGACATAAGCCACCTGTCCACTATGCTTCCGCTGACCATGACAACCCTTTGGCAGAGTCATATAGACATACACTTCTAAAGCTAGTTTAGAATGACGCTATACTCATCCTCCTGCCGGGTCTCACAGTCTGGAACAACAGCAATGTAAAGTCTGGGTAAACAAGAACCTCCCTGCCACCATCCTTGAGGCTACCGGAGTACCTCTCGGGTGCCTGAGGTTACCCACCATATTTGCGGAGTGTCTAATGGAATGTCAATCAGATCGAATCTTTAGGTTCTTATCAAATTTTCAGTAATCGTCTGCGGTTCTGGAATCACTTCCAGTTCTACCATACTCCCACTACCGTTTTCTGAAAAAGTCCATTTTACTTAAAACTGTGGCGAGTCAAGAACAATATCACTATTGATCTTCCAGATGGTAGAAAGTCAACCCTCGTCATAGCCTGGGTCAACCCACAAACAGCCATTACAGAAACGTGCCTTGAGTTATCCAGAGTCTGGTTTTGAGCATAAGCTGGACAACTCCCCGTACCTTAACAATGTCAAGATATGAACCATTCTATATCCAATATAGAAACAGAGGCACTGATTTAATTGAACCAGATTCAAATCATGCAGCTGTCTCCAGTGCATGTCAACTAAATGGAAGGAGGCCGATCATCGTTATTCAACTTAGGAACGCTTTGAATTATGAGTAACCTGAAAGAGAAGCAAGTTCTCATAATCATTACTATCAACTGAATACCACACACAAGTATCTACGTCTTCGATTACTTTGAAGAATCCCGATACTTGCAACACCTGGTTCTCTACTTTACTCTTATACCTATAACTTCTCAAAACTTGGACATTGTATTTCTACGAAACACATGTCTAAGAATTAGAGAAGTCACAAGT
Organism: Agapanthus africanus; assembly: GCA_030015575.1. Lineage (NCBI taxonomy): Eukaryota > Viridiplantae > Streptophyta > Magnoliopsida > Asparagales > Amaryllidaceae > Agapanthus > Agapanthus africanus. The sequence continues at coordinate 652,178,390 of JASDDO010000019.1, read as the reverse complement.
AAAACAGAATATAGTACGAGTATCAACCCCTCTGTCTTAATGGACACTGGACAATATACAATACTTTGTACAAGTCCCTTGAGTCTAATAACTCAATCCCTGTGTGTCGTAGGTTGAAAACTGTACTTATGGTTAAGAAGAATTACACTGCTGTCTAATGCTCCTTACCTAACCATCCACTGATATAGGTAAATATCATGGACATAATTTCAAAAAGGTATATCTCACTCTATAAAAATAGACATACAGATACATCAATTTGAAATTGGTGCACAACGACGGATATTCAAAACCAAATATTTGCCGTCCGGCAAACAACCCAGACGATTTCCTCAAACATCACCAATTACAACGAAGTCCGATATAATGAGGATGATCACCTAATTCCCAATAACTTACTCCCACTCATCATCTGCAAAACCATACAGATGTGAGAATCATACCTGGTAAATACATACCCTGGAGTAAGGGCTAATTGGGAAATCAGTTTTCTTTTAACAGTACACAGTGAAACTGAAACATTGAAATGTTTCGTAGGGGTATCCGGGTATTCCTAGTAATGCCTTTTCCATTATCAGATTCATAACTATAGCCGTATATCTCTTTGCCATCTCTCCAAATCCCTTTATATGTCTTTTAGTCATTACCTTCTGCACACCCACTTAGGCTAAATGGTTTTCTTCCTTCCCTACCGTTCGGCACCAGCCTATGGTTTGGAAGAAGACTATCCAATAAGCGTAACAGGTGTACTGTCCTAATCCTAGGAGCACTCGCAATGCGAGAGAAGGTGAAGATAAAAGACAACCGAATAAACCTTATTCCTATTTCTCCTGAACCAGAATCCATCCCCGAACTGGAACAAGTTCCTTTCGAGTTCGTATATAACCATACGATGGAATATCCTATAAACTGTGGATCTTCGTAGTGATACGGAGTGTTCTGGAGAAATACAAAGGTGAAGTGGGAGTGGTAATGAAATACTTGGTTTGGTCATGAATAGCAGTCGCAGTTTACTTTGCCCTCCTTCTAATCCCTTTATTTGTCTTTACTTAATACCTTCTGTACACCACACTTAAGCTAATCGGCTTTCTTCATTCCCTACCTTTCGGCACCAGCCTAAGGTTTGGAAGAAGACTATCCAATAGGCGTAACGGGTGTACTATCTCCTAAACCAAGGAGTACTCGCAACCTGAGAGAAGGTAAAAGGAAAAGACAACTGAATAGTCCTATTCGTTTTCCCCAGAACCGGAAACCATCCTCGAATAAATTCCTTCGAGTTCGTATATAACCATACGATGGTTTTATCCAATGGAAGTGGACGTTCGTAGTAATACGGGGTGTCCTGGAGAAAAAGGGTAAAAGTAGGAGTGGCAATGAGGTTTGCAACTCTGACAATCCAAAAGCCAGTGTTTAAGAAGGTTCGGTTAATTTTGGTCACCGAGTCATAGTCAAGGGTCGGGCAATGGTCGCTGCCAAAGAGAGAGATAAAAGAAACACTCAGCGTGCACTCTAACCTAGATTAGAATGGTTGTCGCTTTATCTAATCAGGAAACCTCCCACTGTAACGTCAAATTCTCCTCCAAACCTGAAAGAAGAATTAGTCGGGATTGTAAGTCCATGCTACCTCTCCCGGTACTTTCGGGCATGCGGAATTTGGTGAAAAACAAACTTCTAGAGGCGGTAACATGGACTCAAAACCGGATCTTTGTTAAACATCTAACTAACAACCTAACTAGGAGTTGTTAACTACTCGGTTAGGGGGTTATACCTTTCTTTCTTGAACTCCTTCGTCTTCATCTCTTGATGGTGTACGGATTGGCTTCACCCCGTCGTCTCCTTGCGCCGAAGATCGATCCACCCGAAAGATTCTACCTTTGGCTTCTTCTTCGAACTTTGAAGAAACTAGTTCACTTGGTTTCCTAAACCTTGTGAACTAGAGTGAGTAGAGGAGAGTGTGATGGGATTTTCTCTATGGTTCTTGCTTCTCAACACATGAGACAAGTGAACCATAGACAAGAGAGAGCAAGAGGAAGAGGGTGAGAGCAAGAGGAAGAGAGAGCTCAAAACCTAGAGAGAGAAAGACCATGAAAGAATGAGCCTCTCTTTTCTCTTTCACCCTCTCATAATCCAAAAGCATCATGAGCCATAATGTTAATCAAGTATTATTATGTGATGGTTCATATCATGTCAAAGGCAATATCATTTCCATGCACTCATTTTGCAAACCACAACAAGCAAGCAAAAGTCTTTGCATGAAAATGACAACCATTGTGATGATGATGGTCAACTAGTCCAACCTAGTCAACCGGTCAACAAAGTCAACAAGTCAACAAAGTCAACCCCTCAACAACCATGTCACTATAATACTTAATTAATATTATTGCTAATCATATATCATATTCTCATTAGGGTTGAGCAAAAAGTCAATAGTCAACAGTCAACGGTCAACAACCCTAATGAGAATCCTCTGCCTCTATCTCTCCGTCAACTGTGCATACACACCCGCATTCGCGTTCCGAGGAACACGAATACAAACTGGATAAAACCAATCCCAATACGTACACTAGGATCTGGTTTAAACCAAAGCCCGCTAGTGTAAACTGTCCGGACACTAAACGTGCACAAGTGCACGGATGTGACTGAACCCTGTCGCAAAACCATGCGACCTCTACTCTTTTGCCTAAAGGCGAATAGCTTTCTGTGTGGGACTCTAAAGACTCGACACTACGCTGGCAGTGGGTTTAACCACAGACCGCAAGTGGCACTAGCTGTGCGTAACGGTCCCCAAGTAGATGCCGACAAGAAGACTGACGAGGTGAAACCCATCTGAACTCCTACTGAGCCTGAATGTGACAATCTCCGTACAGTCCGGTCTGTTCGTCTGATACATCGCATGGCGGGCCTAAGGGGGCGGTAAACGTCAGTCCCCTAATAGCGGTACAAGTCGTGTCGGAGTGAAGCCCAATACACCCTGAGATAACACTGGAAGCCTACCAGTATATCTCGCTTGCCCTGGCCAGGGACTACTCGTGTAATGGCTCTCCTAGACACAGCGCGATGTCAACCCCCAATACCGGGAGAGACGAATCCTGTCTAACCGTCACTGCCTCCAAGTGCTTCGGGACTGCACCCAACTACTACCTGTTTCCACGACTCCTTTGAGCCGTGGTAGGGTAGTAATCAAAGTACAGTGGGAACACACTCGAGGCGAAGTGACAGTGTCAAGTCAGCGGACTAAGCTGTACTCATGTCACCTGGGAACTGATAACTGATGATAGGTATAATACCAACCGGTCAGTTCCCGACGAGTCCTGTCCAGTGTACTCGTAACCCAACGAGCACCAGCATACTATCTCCAGTACGACGTACTGATAGCTGTGGGACAGACCACCTCCCACTCTGGGATGAGAAGCGCATACGCTAGTCTACTCCGGAGTATCGATGCCCTGTCTCGATAGTCCTGCGAGTAGGGACCTGCATAAGGATGTGCTTATAGATTACCCAGCCCCCACTGGTGTGACTGCCATCACAACGCTGGTAATCAAGCAAAGATCCTAAGGGCTCCACTAATGTGTATAGGCGATATACTAAAATAAACACATGTACACATTGAAGTAGAAACAAACCAAGTAGCATACTACTATTTTGAGCAAGATTGTATATACAAGGTGAATATCCCAAGCTTCCATTAAGTAATATACAAACTAGTATGATACAGTAATGGCCTCTAGGGCATATACACTAACAGGGATCACCCGAGGAGTAAACCAACTCATCAGTGGGAATCGGGATCCAACTATCATCGCATGATAACGTGACGGAATCCGCTCACGTTATCACACTCCAGAAGGTATGCGCATATCTAGCAAGTTTCAGTTTCTTTAGAAACTCCCGATGTGATTTTTGCCCCATGCTCTTATGACCTTGACGAAGGTCAACAAATCATAAGTCACATGTCAAGTTCTACCCGTCATTGTCCAGGTTAATTTGAACCCACCCATACAAGCCCTTGACGAAGGTCAACAAGGCTATACGACTGTCCCAAACCAACGCATCTATCTATGCAGCAGAAAGACAACAAGCAGCTACCATTCACTATGCCTTGACGAAGGTCAACAAACATAGCATGAATACTACGTGCTACCCGTCTGAAATGACGGAGGGCTACGAATGGTTTTTGGCGAAAAACCTTTAACGTAATGAACTTGATATCGTTGAAGGAACCAGATAGCATTTTATAAAAATATAGTGACGAAAACCTTTGCTAAAGAGGTCACTCCCGGTGAAGGGATCTCGGCTCTTTCCCCGTAGAATGAGGTGCAGGATATTCCAACTGAATACTATGATGCAAAGCAAAAGGCAATCGACTATAGTGAAGTTATTACCCTGACGCAAACTTCTGTCCAATGGGTCACTCCCGGTGAAGGGATCTCGGCCCTTGCCTCGTCGACCGAGGTGCAGGATATTCCAACTGAATACCACTGTGCAAAACAAAAGTGAACGTCCTTGCAATAACAGCTTTTTGAAAAATTGTTCCAACAACATCAGAATAGGTTTTTTTAGTTTGCATTGATTCGAATCAATGCAGTCCCATCAATTGATCACACCAATAAAGAACGAAAATAATGATGTACGTATATGCCATCCGCATTCGCCACTGGGTCTCGTCATTACCCGTTAGGTTACTTAACTAACGACAGAGCGGGGACTGGACTAGCGCGGATGCAAAACATATACAACATCTACTAGTATATATATCAATATATAATATTCGCTCAAGGCGTGATAAAATGCAACATCACAGAAATGTAATAAGTATCACAGAACAATACAGATATCTGGGATCCCCGGGTTTCATAGAGCCGCTACTGAAACCCGACGTTCCCCTGGTCGTGTGGATAGCCTGTGCAATGAAATCCTAGACCCCTACGGGCGCGGCAAGTTACCCGCCAAAACCTGAAGCGAGGCAGCCCCCTTCAGCAACGTGAATGGACCACCCAGCACTTCACGGAATCCGGTAACTTGGGCACCCCTCCTTGGGTCAACCTGTACCCCCTACGAGTGCGGCGAATAGCCCGCCAATTCTAGAGTGAGGCCCCTTCCGTCTCAACGCCATGAGATGCGGGCCCGTTGCCCTCTAGAACCCGGCTATCCGTGCACCCCACCTTGGGGTAATCCTAGTACAGAAAGCAAAATATACATACAACGGGTACATCGACCTCACCCCGGTCGTGCCCCAAAAGAATAATATACAAACAGGCAGTAACGGCAGTCCACATGTCGGACGCTCGCCCCACAATATCAAATGTACATAATAAACTAAACTGTACTACCATTGCATCCAGGCTATCCACCACGACAAATCTGCAACATCATAGCACAACACAGAACATCAACGTGAATGTCACGTTCGCAAATCCGTCTAAAAGGGCTATAGCAGTTAGACGGGATTTACCGATCAAGTGACATTCACGGTCGCAGATATAATGTAAATACTGTGAACTAACATGTTTAAAATTTTCGATCGACTGAATTTTCCGAAGTGGGCCCCAAGCACTACTGTAGCACTCAAAGAAAATCTGGGCCCAAACAGAATATACCCAAAACCCTATTTCCATGTCAGAAGCTCACTGTAAAAATTTGGTGCAGTTTGGACACAAAACGGCGGCGTATCCGCGGCCTAAACATGGTTTTGGCCGCTGATCCGCCGCGCTACAGTAATATCAGCCGACCAAATTTTCACAGAATTCTCAAAAAACCCTGCACGTATTTTTACAATGTACTAAATAATTTTTTGACCACTGCAAAAATTCGACAGAAACTGATGCATGAAAATACGGTTTTTGGAAAATCCAATCGATCGAACTTGTAAACATGTTAGAGCAAGCTAGACTAGGTTAATGGCGTGGTTCTGATACCAGTGTAAGTGCACGGCGGCGTCCCGGCCGTCAATCCGAGGCCAAAATACGGAAACGATACTTTTCTTTAACTTGTAAAACCGGCACCACCGCGCACTATAAACCCGGATCGGGCCATTAGCCTACTCCTAGCTAACTAGAGAAGGGGTAGAGAGATATACCGAGCATTCCGTGTCCTTCGGTCTTCTCGTCGTCGTCCCGATCTCCCCGCAGAATCCCCGGTCTTCATCTCCTCGTCGGAAGGGCACCACATCGCCGGGTTCTTTTATGGGCTCCCACCTCTGGACCGAGGCAACTCGGGCATGAAGTTGGCGAGTCGACATGTCCAAGGATGCTGTAGGCTAAGTGTAGAACACTGGGTCTCATGGGGTTACTAGAAGTTTCCCTTTTATGAAGTGGAAAGGAGATGTGAAATTTTGTGATGAACTAGGGAATTTTGCAAGCAAAATAAGAACAAAATCCCCACCCAAATTTTTGGACAGCCCCTAAGGCTTATGTCCGGCCATGCAACAAGCAAGCATGAGAGGAGAGAGTGAGTGGATCAAAAATAATAATGCAAGAGAGAGAAAGGGTGATGATGAGAAGAAATAATCACAAACCAAATCCAACACTCCATCAACTATCATAAGTCCAAATGTCAAGCAATCATGAAGTAAAGAAGTCAAATGAAGCAAGAACCATCATGAAGCAACTACTTGCAAATAACACCCTCCACAATGCTAATTTGCACATTTGCAAATAAGCCCTCCTCCACCAATTTTCAGCCAATGAAAGATACAAAGAAAAATGGCCGAAACGGAAAGCAAACTTGCGACTTCAAAAAACCGATCCCGTAATAAATTACAGGAAAACCCCGCGACTGTATATACATACCCGCATTTGTATTACGACCGAATACAAATGCAATGAGACAAAATCTACACTGTACAATACTAGGATCCGGCTTAAACCAAAGCCCGCTAGTATTATCCGTCCAATCATGATCCGTGCAATACCGCACGTATATGATCGAACCCTGCCATATCTCCATACGGCCTCTTCAGCGTTTCGCCCGAAACTTGAGAAAACGGTCTGTGGGGGACTCTAAAGACTCGTCAATACTTTGGCTGTGGATTTAACCACTAGCACGTCAGAGGTATTAGCCATACGTAACGGGCTACCAGGTATTGACCAAAAGGGACGTCGATGAGCGAACTCATCCTGACACCCTACTGAGCCTGTCAGTGACAATATCCGTATAGTCCGTTCGTCTATGAGCATCGCATGGCGGGCCTAGGGGGTTGGTAAAAGTCAGACCCCCAAAAGCGGTACAAGTCGTGTCGGAGTGTATCCCAGAACACCCTGTGATATTACTGGAATACCTACGAGTAAATCTCCTGCCTTGGCCAAGGACTTCGAGTAATGGCTCTCCTAGACACAGCGTGACCTCACCCCTAATACCGGGAGAGATGAACCCCTGCAGATCCGCTCACTGCCTCCATGTGGCTCGGGACTGTACCCAACTAAAACCTGTTTGCAGGTCTCCTTTGAGCGTGGTAGGGTAGTAATCAAAGTACAGTGGGAACTCACACGAGACAAATGACGATCTCAGGTCGATGAATTAACCTGTACACATGTCACCAGGGAACTGCTATCTGACGTTAGGTATAAGACCAACTAGCATGTTCTCGGCGAGTCCTGTCCGGTGTACTCATAACCCAATGAGCACCTGTATACATCTTAGGTGAACCAACTGACACCAATGGATTGTGAGACCGGCCACCGCCCCTCGTCGGGGTTTCGACTGTATACACTAGTCTACTCTGGAGTATCGATGCCCTGTCTCGAAACTCTCACGACTAGGGACCTTTTAAGGATGTGCTTATAGACTACCAGCTCCCACGTATATGATCGCCATCATACTGCTGGCTGTCAAGCAAGAATCCTAAGGGCTCTATCAACGCGCAAGAGTGACCTGTAAGGTCACCTGACGCAGTACACGATGATAAAGGTAAACCAGATAGCATACTATCATCTTGAGTAAGACTGTCCTACCGGCATAGGTCCTCCATCAATCATTGCAATCACGTTCCTGTGATCCAATAATTGACTCTGAGGGCACTATCTCCAACAGTTTATAACAGATCGAGAAACTTACTGATAACACTTATCAGTAATATCTCAACAGCCCTGGCCAAGGACTTCCTGTTATAGCCAATCGTGCACAACACAACATTAACCCCCAATACCGGGAGAGACGAAACCCCTCCTATCGCTCACTGCCTCCATATGTCTCGGGACTATACCCAAAATCCACCTTTTTGTACGACTCAGTAGAGCCGTAGTAGGGTGGAGATCAAAGTACAGTGGGAGGACACACAAGACTCTATGACGATCTCGGGTCTATAGACTAACCTGTACCAGTGTCACCTGAGAACTACTATCCTGCGTATGATATTATACCACATAGGAGTTCTCGGTGAGTCCATTCAGTGTACCCAATCTCACTGAGCACCCGTATACTATCTTTGGTGTCAACACACCAGATGGATATAGGATCATCCATCGCCTATCATATGGAACAAGAATGGTATACGCTAGTCTACACTGGAATATCGATGCCCTGTCTCGATATACCTACGACTAAGAATATTTCAAGGATATGCTTATAAACTACAGATGTCCCACTAGTATGATCCGCATCATAATCCCAGTAGTCAAGCCAATATCCTTAGGGCTTTATCAACATGTACCAAATGAATATAAACATGGTCAAGTGAACATATGATAAATTGAAACCAGATAGCATACTATCATGTCGAGCAAGACTGTCCTCTGAATACACACACACACACACACACACACACACACACATCAGTACATACACTATCTCATAATGGCCTCTAGGGCATACATATATCCAACAATCTCCCACTTGCACTAAGGCCAATTATTGGCGTATCTCATACCCAACATCTTAAAAAGTCGCTCATGCTGCGGCTGAGGGAGGGCCTTGGTGAATGGATCCTCAGCGTTGTTCTTTGTGTCTACTCTCTTAATCTCGATCTCGCGGCGATCAACTATCTCCCGGATTACATGATATCGCCTCAGGATGTGTCTGGACTTCTGATGGGACCTGGGCTCTTTGGCCAATGCCATAGCCCTATTATTGTCACAATACAAAGGTATTGGATCAATAATGGTTGGAACTACTCCTAGCTCCGCGATGAACTTCCTCATCCAGACGGCTTTCTTGGCAGCATCATTTGCAGCAATATATTCAGCTTCCATCGTTGAGTCTGCAACGGTAACCTGTTTGAAACTCTTCCAACTCACCGTCCCTCCATTGAGGGTAAATGCAAACCCTGAGATAGACTTGCTGTCATCCTTGTCACTCTGGAAGCTCGAATCGGTAAAGGCCTCCATTTGGAGATCCCCATTACCATACACCAAGAACAATTCTTTAGTCCTTCGCAAGTACTTAAGAATGTTCTTCACAGCAATCCAGTGATTCTCCCCTGGGTTTGACTGATACCTGCTTACTACACTAAGTGCATAAGCAACATCAGGGTGTCTACATAACATCGCATACATTATCGATCCTACTGCCGAAGCATAGGGAATAATGCTCATGCGAGCTCTCTCTATATCAGACTTTGGGCAATCGTCCTTTGAGAGAGTGACTCCGTGGCAAGCGGGTAAGGCACCCCAAGGCATCCCGCTTGGAGTCTTCCATACTAAACCTCTTTAGGATGGTGTTAATGTACTTGGTTTGGGACAATCCCAATAACCGTTTGGATCTATCCCTATAGATCCGTATGCCCAATATGTATGTGGCATCACCCAGGTCCTTCATGGAGAACCATTGTGATAAGAATGATTTGACCGACTGTAGCATAGGAATGTCATTTCCTATCAGAAGTATGCCATCCACGTACAATACGAGGAATGCGACATTTCTCCCTACAGTCTTCTTATAAATACAAGGTTCATCTGGATTTTTGATGAAATCAAACTCTTTGATAACATCATCAAAATAGATGTTCCAACTCCGTGATGCCTGCTTTAATCCATAAATGTATTTAAGCAACTTACATGCTTTTCCGCTGCTCCCACTGTCAATGAAGCCCTCTGGCTGATCCATATAAATGCATTCATCTAAATCACCATTTAGAAATGCTGTTTTAACGTCCATCTGCCAGATTTCATAGTCGTAGTGAGCAGCAATAGCAAGTAGGATCTGAATGGATTTGAGCATGGCTATCGGAGAGAAAGTCTCGTCATAGTCCAAACCGGTCTTTGACGAAAACCTTTCACTACCAACCTTGCCTTATAGGTCTCTACCTGCCCATCTACACCGATCTTTCTTTTAAAGATCCATTTGCAACCCACAGGTTTTATCCCGGAGGGTACATCTTCCAAAGTCCATACTTTGTTGGTGTACATGGACTCCATTTCAGATCTCATGGCATCCAGCCATTTTATAGAGTCACCACCCGTGATAGCCTGATGAAAACTTGCAGGATCATCATCATCCATGATGCAATCTTCTCTATCACCATCAATGAGAAAACCGTAGTATCTCTCCGGTGGGCGAGAAGTCCTACCAGATCTACGGAGTGGCTGAGGCTCATTAGATTCTGTTATAACTTCAGGTTCAGCCAAGTCGTCATTTGTAACTTGTGTCTCTAGAACCTCTTCTAGATCTACCACATTGCCATCGGCATCATTTGAAAAAATCTCATTTTCTAAAAAGGAGGCATACTGAGAAACAAACACCTTTTGTTCCTTCTTGTGGTAGAAAAGATACCCAAACGAATGTTTAGGATATCCTACAAATATACATTTGTCTGATCGTGTCTCGAGTTTGTCTGGATTCTGCTTTTTGACAAAAGCCGGACAACCCCAAATCTTAACTCTTTTAAGAGATGGTTTCTTCCCATGCCATATCTCATATGGAGTGGTAGACACGGTCTTGGTTGGAACTTTGTTTAACAGAAAAGCTGATGTTTCCAATGCATGCCCCCAAAACGAGAGAGGTAATTCAGAATCACTCATCATGGATCGTACCATATCTAATAGGGTACAATTCCGCCGCTCTGAAACACCGTTGTGCTGTGGTGTGTAAGGTGGAGTGAGCTGAGAGAGAATCCCATTCTCTTTTAGGAAGTCCAAGAACTCAGTACTTAAGTACTCTCCACCTCGATCTGATCGAAGTATCTTGATACTCTTTCCTGTTTGGTTTTCTACTTCATGTTTATACTCCTTGAATTTCTCGAAAGGTTCAGACTTATGCTTTATCAAATACACATGACCGAATCTTGAGAAATCATCAGTAAAAGTTATGAAGTAAGAAAAACCGCTTCTTGCATGTGTAGACATTGGTCCGCATACATCACTATGTATGAGGCCTAGGAGCTCAGTAGCTCTTTCTCCGTGTCCTGTAAACGGAGTTTTGGTCATTTTACCTTTGATACAAGACTGGCAAGTTGTATAAGATTTATACTCAAAAGAATTTAAATATCCATCTTTATTAAGCTTGTTTAGTCTTGTTTCATTAATATGACCAAATCTACAATGCCAAAGAAAAGCTTCATTTATATCTGAAAATTTTCTTTTATTTGTGTGTTGTACGTTGAAAACTGTGTGTTGATTAAGGACGTATATCCCGTTATTTAGTGTACCATAACCAATCAACTCTTGATTAAGTCTAATGTTCATAACATTGTGTCGCACAACAAAATGATACCCTTCATTGTCTAACAAGGAAACAGATATAATATTACAAAGCATACTTGGCACAAAATAACACGGGTTCAAAACCAATATACAACCCGAAGGCAACCCTAGGTGATACTCTCCCACTGAAACTGCATTTACATTGGAACCATTTCCAACTTGGAGAGTATGATCACCTGTCTTCAGAACTCTGCTAGTTCTCAACGCCTGCACAGAATTGCAAATATGAGAACCCGAACCGGTATCCAATACCCAGGAAGCAGAGTTAATAGAAAAACAGTTTTCAATTACGAACACACCTGAAGCTGAAGCATCACCATGCTTCTTCTTGAGTTCTAGGTACTCAATACAGTTCCGCTTCCAGTGTCCCGTCTTTTTGCAGTGGAAACATTCTCCTTTCCCCGATTCCCCAACCTTGGACTTGCCTTTTCCCTTAACCTTTTTGACTCCACCCTTAGGTTTGGTGGGTTTCTTCTTCATCTTTCCCTTGGCCTTAGCCTTCGGGTGAGAGGAGGAGGATGGCCCAACACTCATAACGGGAGTCTTCACTAACTTCAATGTGCTCTCTGCACTCCTTAACATATTAAGGAGTTCAGGCAGTTCCTTCTCCATATTGTGCATGTTGAAGTTAACTATGAACTGAGCAAAGGTGGAGGGGAGAGACTGCAGAATAATATCCGTATATTGTTCATTGTCCATTATCCACCCAAGGTCCTCAAGCTCTTCTATGAGAGCTATCATTTTCAGAACATGGTCTCCTACTGCTGTGCCAGCGGCCATTCGCATCTGAAACGGTTTCTTAGATGCTTCGTATCGTAATACGTGAGATTGCTCTCCATACAACTCTTTTGTATGGAGGAATATGGCTTGTACGTCCATATTCTCGTGCTTCTTCTGATGTGTGTTATCCATCGATGCAAGCGCGAGGCATTTAGCCGTGGCACAGTCAGCGTCCCATGTCTTGCGGATTTCCCTATCCGCAACTGAAGGTTTAGGACCTAGGGTGGGCGGGGTTGAAGCCGTGAAGACATATGATACTTTATCATAAGTCAAGGCAATGTTTAGATTCCTCATTCAGTCTTTATAGTTGGTCCCATTCAGCTTGTTTCTATCTAATAGAAGCTTAAGTCCTGTCATAGGTATCTGCCATTAAGAGAGAGAAAAGAATACACTTAGCGAAAGGTTTTGCAAAGATCAGATTGGTTATTATCTTGTCTAATCGATGTCTCCCACTATTTTTATCAAATTTTCTTTAAAACCTTTTAAAAAGAAAACTAGCCGGGATTAATTACATTCTGCAACTTCGCTAACCGTTCAGCCAGGCCAGTGCCGGTACTTAAGGGAGGTTCCCCGTGCTTTCGCACGGACCTAATTAAAATAAACCTCATCTTCCCAGAGGCGTAGCCCCGTTTGACACCTTTCTAGACACCTACTGAGTTAGCTAATTGTAAAGTGCAAAATTCTCCCGGGAGCAACATTTGCTCGCAGTGGGATCGGGATCCTACTATCATATAGAAGGTATACAATCTCATTGTAATTTTCAACTCTTGAAATTCCTGATATTATTTTTACCCCTAGTACTCATGACCTTAACTAAAGTCAACATATCATAAGTACTAGTCAAGTTCTTCTCGTCATTTCGTGATTAACTAGACCCACCCATATGACCCTTAACTAAAGTCAACATAATCATATGAATGTCCTAACTAATCTGCATCATATGCAGTGTAGGAAGACATCACTTAGCTACCGTTGACTGCGCCTAACTAAAGTCAAAATACACAGCACGAATACTAAGTACTCTACTTCCTAAAATGACGGAGGGCTGCAGATAGTTTTTAAGAAAACTTTTAACGCTTTGAACTTGATATCATTGTAGAATCCAATGGGTTTAAAAAAGGAGTGGCTTAAGCTCCGCATTTTGAAACTTGCTTTTTCATAAAAGGCCGAGTGTGTTTCAAATCTGATTCTACAACATCTTTTTAGATTCATTTATCTTTTACATTAATCTCATTAATGTAGTCCCATCATTTAAATGCTAAGCCATTACAGAAAGAAACGAAAATATAACGTACACTTATGCCACTCGCATTCGCCACAGTGTCCTGATATGCACCGTTAGGTTACTTAACTAACGGCATACTAGGACGGGGCTAGCGCGGGTGAAAAACATAAGTAACGTCTATTATATATCATATATATAATATCGCATTCGTCTCAGATATATATTAAATGATCACATCAGATAATAAAAGCAGCAGAAGCACATTTAATATAGGATATCTAGGAGGTCCGTATTTTGTATTTAGCCAGCAATAAAAATACGGATTCCACGGTCGCGATGAATAGCCAAGCCCACACCCCTAGACCCCTACGAGAGCGGGAAGCGATCCTACCAATTCTGGAGTTTAGGAGACCCGGTCTCGACTCCTCGAGATGGCCTCCCACTGAACCCTAGAACCCGGTCACTTGTGCCCTCCTCCTTGGGTCTATCCTAATGCGGAAAAGTAAATAATATACAACACTGGTGACATCAACCTCAACCCGGAAGTGCCCCAAATAAAAGAATATTACATACAATTTAATTTTACATGAATGAAAAGAAAACTCTCATCTCACATAAAACCCCCGGCTATTCAATCACGACAATCCTGCACATCAAATCTCATCGACACAGAATATCAAATATCATCAACGTAAGTAAGTATGCATACACCGATCGTCGTTGATGTATAGCAACGAAAACGGGCAATACAACTACATACTACACTTACGGTCACAGAGAAATAAAATGAAAAACTACAATAATTGGAATCGTAACAGCCTTTAGACAACACAAACCCGGAATATCACATATACAAGATTTCATGCCTAACAATGTAAAGCTCGCATTTGGGTCTCATCCAAGAAAACACCTTTTCAAAACAAACCGGATAATTCAACAAGATTTCCGTTTATCCCGAGACCGAACTGCTAGATTTACACGCAACAAACAAATTTGTAGATTCCAATTATTGTATCACATACTAATAAACTAGGCGCAGTTAAAACATTCGATCGAATGATTAAACACCCATAGACTTCTCAGAAAGCTCAACACTTGAGCAGTTTTAAAAAATACCAGTAACTGCACAAAATACATACGGGCCTGCACAAGAAAATACGGCCCATGACCCACCTACTGCGCCGCGGAACCGCCGCAGAAAAGCCACTATGGCCGCGGTTCCGTGGTCGTACGGATGAGTTAGGGCGTCGTACTTCTTGTGGGCCCATAAAATACCATGCTGAATTTTTTAAGTATTTTTAATGTGGAAAAATCCACGTTTTTGAAAAATTTCCAGAGAGCACCCTTCGGGCGTCGTGTTTCGTTCGTTCGAGATTTTTAACGTCGTCTAGGTTACTCCAAAGCTTTAGCTTGGCTCTGATACCACTGTAGGGTTTCCGTAGCACCTCGTTTAGGGTTTGGAAGCATCACACATGCCATAACTTTAAATTTATAAGGTGCTAAGTAAACTAAACTAGGAATCGAACTAGAATTATGAAGTAACAATTAAAAGTATCACATCTAAAAGATAATTTACACTAAGTGGATAGACTACAACCTTTGTAGACCTTCTAGGGTGACTCCTTGGATCTCTTTTGGTTTGGTACGGCTCGCTAGATCACCTCCAAGTCCACGACGATCCACCCGAAGTCCTTTGCCCAAAGCTTGTTGCTTCACTTGATCTTTGAAATCCTTGAAGCAAAACACCCTACACAAAGTAGCAAGGGTTGTGTAGAATGATGAAGTGGTTGCTAATCTCACTTAATACCCTTTCTTTTATTTTATCTAACTCAATTTAGAACTCAAGAGAGAGCTAGAGAGAGGAAGAAGAAGATGGCTTGATATTTTTTCTTTTGGATGAATAATGCAAAAAGAAAATGAGAGAGAGAGATAAATATCATAATAATAACCATAGTTAATAAATAATATCTAGATATTTCTTCATGAGTTAAAAGGCAAAGAAAAATAAACCATGGTTAAATCAAAGTCAACCATGGAAAAGTGTAGAAGAAATGAGTCATTTAAAAAGAAATGAGTCATTATATATTTTCCTTTATCTTTAACTTAATTAAAAAATATCCATATATTAAATTATGAACCATGTGATTCTTATATTGCCATCTAAGTTGTATCATCAACCATGATACATATGCATGTATGTATGTGTGTATGCACATCATCATGTACATATACATGCATGCATCCATTAAAAGAAAGAGGTTTAAATAAATGAGATAAAAGTCAATATTAAATCAACACTTGATTTAATAAACCGGTCATATCTCATACGACCCGACTAGTATAAAACGCCCGATTAAAATACAGTATCACATACTCGTATTTAATCGAGCTTCCGCACATATCTCATATGCGCACCACGTCGTTTCGCCTGAGCCGAGAAACTTCTATGTGGGACTCTAAGACTCGTCAATACGCCAGCAGTAGGTGATGATCATATCAAACATCTACAAGCCGCAAGTGGTCATCTAAACGTAACGGCCACCGGGTATTGAGCGATCAGAAGAAGAACAAGCGAACCTGTCAAAACTCCTGTCAAACCAACTGGCAACACTTACCGTACAGTCCGGTCTCTTCGTCAGATATGCTGCATATTGAGTCTAGGGATGGAATTGTCGACCCCAATAACTCAATAAGTCATGCCGGTATGTGGTCTATAACAGATCGAGAAACTTACTGATAACACTTATCAGTAATATCTCAGCAGCCCTGGCCAGGGACTTCCTGTTATAGCCAATCGTGCACAGCACAGCATTAACCCCCAATACCAGGAGAGACGAAACCCCTCCTATCGCTCACTGCCTCCATATGCCTCGGGACTATACCCAAAATCCACCTATTTGTAGGACTCAGTAGAACCGTAGTAGGGTGGAGATCAAAGTACAGTAGGAGTACACACAAGACTCTATGACGATCTCGGGTCTATAGACTAACCTGTACCAGTGTCACCTGAGAACTGCTATCCGACGTATGATATAATACCACATAGGAGTTCTCGGTGAGTCCGTTCAGTGTACCCAGTCTCACTGAGCACCCGTATACTATCTTTGGTGTCAACACACCAAACGGATATGGGATCATCCATCGCCCATCATATGGAACAAGAATGGTATACGCTAGTCTACACTGGAATATCGATGCCCTGTCTCGATATACCTATGAGTAGGAACATTTCAAGGATATGCTTATAAACTACAGATGTCCTACTAGTATGATCCGCATCATAATCCCAGTAGTCAAGCCAATATCCTTAGGGCTTTATCAACATGTACCAAATGAATATAAACATGATCAAGTGAACATATGATAAAGTGAAACCAGATAGCATACTATCATGTCGAGCAAGACTGTCCTCTGAATACACACACACACACACACGCACATCAGTACATACACTATCTCATAATGGCCTCTAGGGTATACATATATCCAACACATGTTGATAAAGCCCGTAGGATGTTTGCCTGACTACCAGCGTTGTGATGGCAGTCATACTTGTGGGAGCTAGGTGGTCAACATGCACATCCTTAAATGTCCCTAGTCGCAGAAGTATTAAGACTGGGTATCGATACTCTAGTGTAGACTAGTGTATACATATCTAGACCCTAACGAGGGGCGATGGATTGGTCCCGCAGTCATTGGTGATATGCTCCTAAGATTGTATACAGATGCTCACTGGGTGTGAGTTCACCGGACAGGACTCACCGAGGACTGACTAGATGGTATTATACCTAGCGTCAGATAGCAGTTCTCTGATGACATGTGTGCAGATAGTCTGTCGACTTGAGGTCGTCATTTGTCTCGTATGAATTCCCACTGTGCTTTGATTACTACCCTACCACGGCTCAAAGGAGTCGTGCAAACAGGTTTTAGTTGGGTACAGTCCCGAGCCACATGGAGGCAGTGAACGAATGTTAGGGATTCGTCTCTCCGGGTATAGGGAGTCGATATCGCACAGTGATCGGTTGGTCATTACCATAAGTCCCTGTCCAGGGCTGATTGAGAATTACTGGTGGACGGACCAGTAGATCCTCAGATGGTCTTGAGCCACACCAACACGACTTGTACGGTTATTAGGGGTCTGACGTTTTCCACCCCCTAGACCTTACATGCGATACTCTCAGACGAACAGACCGGACTGCACGGATATTGTCACAGACATGCTCAGTAGGGGTTTTGGACGAGTTCGCTCGTCGGCCTTCTTATCAACATCTATCTGGGGACCGTTATGTACAGCTAGTACCACTTGCGGCATATGGTTAAGCCCACTGCCAGCGTAGTGTCGAGTCTTTAGAGTTCCACACAGAGGGTTGTTCACCTTTGGGCGAAACGAGGTAGAGGTCGTATGGTTTTTACGACAGGGTTTGTTCACATACGCGCACTTGTGCATGTTTGGTGTTCGGGCAGTTGATACTAGAGGGCTTTGGTTTAAGCCGGATCCTAGTATTTGATTTTGGATTGGTTCAGTCTCATTGTATTCGTGTTCCTCGGAACACGGATGCGGATATGTATATACAGTCGACAGAGGCAGAGAAGGAGACACCTCATTAGGGTTTTGACCATTGACTTGATTAAAACCATTATGAGGTGGAGGAAATTGATTATTAATTTTTATTAGAGATAATTGTGTTATGGATAATTTGGTTTGACCATTTGACCATGTTGACCATTGTTGTAACGTTTTGAAAACCGTTTAGGTGAAATTTCGGAAAATCGGTAAAATAACGGGTGTTTTCCGTAAAAATTAGGATATAAATATCTTTTAATATAAAATTAAATATACATATTCTAGCTATAAAATTTCTAGTATTTAGTGTTTATTGAACCACTGGTAAAATTTCTAAATTACTGAAATTTTTTCCGAAATTAATTATTTTAATATTATTTTAAGCCGTCACTAATACATTTAATTAGGGAAAATTACAAATTGGAATGAGTTAATACAAATTTTTTTGCATCATGACACACTAAATTAACATGAAAATATTGTTTTTTGAAATGAAATGAACTGTCAAACGGTGTTAGAAAATATCGAAGAAAAAGGCTTAAATAGTGAAATTAAGGTAAATGGAAATTTGGGGTATAACATTTATCTTTTTCCCTCACCCCACACCCACACCCACACTCACTCACCCCCATCCCCACATGGCTGAACCCCATGTTGCATCTCTCCCCATTCTCCCCACTTTACCCCTTCATTTCTCCTCAAAAATAAAGTTAAAAAGAAAAGAAAGAATAAAGAATGAGTGTGTTGACTTGAGGTATGGGTTTTTGACTTTCTCTTTCTCTTTCAACACCTCACTCTCTCCCACACTTTCCACACCTGCACATTGGCCGAGCCCTCCTTTCTTTAGCCCCCTTCATTTCTTCATCTCATTTCTCATCAAAAATCCACCATTTTTGCCTCAAATCCATACAAAAATCAAAGCAAAATCAAAATCCAACTCCTACCCATTTTTCCTTGGCTACTCTAGTATGGATCTAGGAGCATGGAGGCCATTTTGGGTGACAAGTTTTCAATTTGATCTCAAGAATTTGGGAGGTATAATTGTTAACCCTTTGGTTATGTGTTGATTAATTCCTCCAATTTAAATTATTGTGATGTTTAAAAAGGGTTTTAAATTTAAGTTTGAAATCTCAAGTGGAAGGTTTTGAATTAAGATTAGGGTTTGATCATTGGATTATGGTTGTGATGGGTAGATTAACTTATTGTGATATGCTAAAATCTAAGCTAGTTGCTATATTACAATTGTTATTTTAAAAAATTGTCCAAATGATACAATTTGCAAACTAGTTTTTTTTAAGTTAATACAAAATAGTGTGATAAAATATAGTAAATGTTTATGTGACTTAATTAAGTTGTTTAACGAACATTATAGCCACTAAAATTGTTAAAACATTTAGATTGGTGCTAAAACGGGAAATTTAGGCTTACTAGGGTTCTTGAAAATAAATCGATTTGAGCAAATATAAGGTTTTTATGAATTGCACCATATTTTCATATAAATTTTAGTGCGTTATGAACGCGCGATTGGTACATTGGGTTTTTCTCGATAGTTCGATGTTTGTACATCAACATCGAGGGTTGGTTTGGCTATTCTTGCATGCGTAGGCGATAGGTTTTGACCGATACGTAATACACATGCCGATTTGATTTTCGTATGCCGTTTCGATTTCAAATTGGGTTTTTATGCGATACGATACGTTGTGACATGTAGGTACCCCATGTGGACTTCGAGACGACAAGCAAGCACGTGGCGACGTCGGCACCGGCGAGCGAAGATCAGGTGAGTAGATTTATATCTACGGGGAGAAGTCGGGTGGATGGCGTATAGCACCCCCGCAAAGTTATGAGAAATGATGTGATGTGGTAACGATATACTTTTATATGTTAATGTGAGATATGTACACCTAGTAAGAGAAGCCTTAGGAGCGTATGGATTAGTGTTAGCGAGGAACGGAGGAAGGTTTTGGTTGGTTTCTAAATTGCATCCCTAGAGTAAGGATTTGCATACACGCACACATATACACTTGCGTACACCATTTTCTTGTGCGTATATGGCAATGTGTATATATGTATATACGAATAGGTATGGGACTATGCATATATATATATATACACACATATACACATGCATGAATGTTGAGAATATTGTATGATATTTGGAGATGAGTTGATGAGATTGTGTTTGAGGCCATGAGATCGGGTTTGAGGCCATGAGATCGGTGATGTGATATGGTCCGTATTTGAGATACGACAAGATATTTTAGCGGGTTCTTTAGGCGTGGCGTTTTCATACACACGCATGCATTTCATAGATGATATCATTATTGTACTAGACGTAGATCAGTACCCCGATCATGATATTTGATAAGAGGATACCAGATGAATAATGTGATAGATGTGACATTTGACCCGTACCCAGATTTGGGATGCCGTACGATGAATTTACCGTACGAGCTATTGATGATAGATCCGCACTCTTGATTCGAGGATGTCATATTAGATGATGTATCATATGAGATATTATTGAGGCGGGATCACCGACTATATATATGTATATATATCGACTCAGATTTAGGTGGTTTCCATATCCCTTTCGATTGGTTGTTAGTTAGACCTGTAATTTACCTAGTAGATGTCAGACTGGACCCGAGTCATACCTATTTCCAAAACTAACGAATCGTGAGGATTTTAAAGGCATATCAAGGGATACTACGGATATTTCAAAAGACGTACCTTTTCTTAAAAAAACCGTACCCCTTATTTTCAAAACACCACGATTCGTATTTTTTCAAACGGCAAAACAGTATAACACAGGTGTAGCGGTGTAGATTCCTTATTGTTACATTATCATTCACGTTCCGCATATTATTGTTGCAATTACTACTCATTGCCATTTATCATGTTGTTATCGTCTCATTGCATGTTTATTGTGTACTTAGTGATTATGAACCATGCTGTCAGGACACCAGCACCATTACCGATGATGCGTATACTCCACATACACTTGCTTGCCGGCTCACACACATCATTATCGGTAATTGCCATGTCACGTACACTTTAGACAATACCATTTCATTGGCATAGCTTGATAGCTAATGTTGCAATATGTTATAGCTTTCATATGCTAGTTAAACTATTGCACTCATTGCATGATATCAGATGCATTCATATATTCATTGGTTATACAGTATTATGGACATTATGTCGGTTTTCACTTTCATTGACATGGTGATTTGATGTTTTCGGATCCGTCTTGAGATTTTCTGGATTTGGAAACCGCATGTGAAAGTTTTATAACTGATGATGTATTTTAAAGAGAAAAATGCGGTTTTTCCTTGATATGATGAGTAGTGTCTGTTCACACCAGAATATTGCTTTTACTACCGCCCATTCTTATGCTCGTTTGCTTATCGGTAGGTACTCTTGAGCCGTGTTGTCACGACCCGAAAGAGCACGTGACTGGCCCTTGAACCATATGAAGTCTATAGGACTCCATCTGATCCAAGTAAGCCAAAAACCCAGAAATCTAAAACCATATTAAAAGTAAATAAGAAAACTGGTTTAAGAAGTAAAGAAAAACATGTTTGAAGTCAAGGTTTTAAATAACTAAGTCGAATATGAATTTTTAAAATGTAGTCTTTTCTAAAAATTTCGGCAGAGTTTCTTTTGTAAATACTGGCCCCGAACGGGGTACAACAAGAACAATATATATGCAATGATAAAAGGCATCCCCAAGCGGCAGCTAGCTCTTCGTCAATCGACAGCCACAACCACGCAAGCAATAATAATATACAACGCCAAAGGGCGAGGATCAAAACCCAAAAGGAACTCAAAACAGCCAGAAAACCACAATACTACAAGCGCGACTCTAAGGTCGAAATAATACATCACTGTGTCTAAGTCTGAAACAATATACAAGTTTTGGTTGATGGAATTTCTAGATACAATGAATAATAAATGTACAATTGTGGTTCTGATACAAAGAACCCACCTACTCAAGCAAGTCACCCATATAGAAGCAGTGTGCCAGAAAAGCCGCTATGGAATCTGTACGGCAAGAACCTGGAAGAACCGTGGAACAACGGGGGTGAGTTGCCAACTCGTGAATAGAAAATATCTACAAGCAAAGATCGAATGTATGACCCATCCTAGGTCAATACAATCAGATATAAATAAAGCTCAATATGAATAAGTCTGCAGCATGGTAAACTGGTAATGTAATCTCAATAAATGAGTGTAATGCCAAGTGCTCGTGCCAGTGCCTCAGGTAATAGCATATCATAAATATGAGGTAAAATCAGTGTAATCAAATCTGCATGTACGTGGATCACGTCCACTCGTCACTCAATGACAATAACCATCATGCATGTAAATATCATCAGCATATGCAGGGAAATATGAGGATACAACCAAAAGCATGGAACCTGAGTGCCTAGCATCGACACTCGAAAACATCATGAAAACCAGTGCCTAGCATCGGCACGTAAATCCACATATATCGGGCATCCGTCTGTCCGCGTCAGCCCACTCTCTCATATATCGGGCATCCGTCAGTCCGGGTCAGCCCACTCTCTCATACATCGGGCATCCGTCAGTCCGGGTCAGCCCACTTTCTTATATATCGGGCATCCGTCAGTCCGGGTCAGCCCACTCTCTCATACATCGGGCATCCGTCAGTCCGGGTCAGCCCACTCTCTCATACATCGGGCATCCGTCAGTCCGGGTCAGCCCACTCTCTCATACATCGAGCATCCGTCAGTCCGGGTCAGCCCACTCTCTCATACATCGGGCCTCCATCAGTCCGGATCAGCCCACTCTCTCATACATCGGGCCCCACCATGTACCCTCATACGGCACCACTCCTCATATGGAGTATAAAATCGGGACCGATAAATCTCATGGTGGCAGCGCAAATATCATATCAAGGGAAACCGGGTTTTTCAAATAAGTACATACCTTGCTTTGAAATTATCCACGGTTCCCAAATCCAGAAATATCATGAAAACGAATATCTCGATGCGTATAATCAAAAAGCATGATGTGTGTGACATATTAATGAAATGCAAGTACAACATGATATCATGCAACATGGAATAATAGTATGCACATACAAGGTCCTATCCTGATGCAATAATACTACTGTGTAGTGACATGGCAATTATCGATGATGAAGTGTGTGAGCCGACAACAAGTGTACGTGGAACATACGCATCATCGAT
Organism: Agapanthus africanus; assembly: GCA_030015575.1. Taxonomy (NCBI): domain Eukaryota; kingdom Viridiplantae; phylum Streptophyta; class Magnoliopsida; order Asparagales; family Amaryllidaceae; genus Agapanthus; species Agapanthus africanus. The sequence goes on along the minus strand of JASDDO010000019.1, from coordinate 652,154,966 downwards.
AATGATGCTGGTGTCCTAGCAGCATGACTATAATATATCAACAACACAAGCGATGCAATGCAAATAGCATGAGTATGCGGAATCGAATAATCAACGCAACAGTAAAGAATCTATCTCAATAAATATATCATGCAGCCTTGCCTTTTGAAATAAGACGAATCGGGTTTTTAATAAAATAAGGGCTACGGTGTTTTAAGAAAAGATGCTTCGTTTGAAAATACCCGTAGAATCCTTTTTGCCTATCTTTAAAATATCCCCGATTCGTTAGTTTTGCAATAGGTATGACTCGGGTCTAGTCCAATGTCTACTAAGCCAAGTCCATCAGGAGGGGTATGGAAACCACCTAAATCTGAGTCGATATATATATAAATATAATAGTCAGTAATCCCGCCTCAATAGTATCACAAACGATATAACATCCTCGAGTCATGAGCGCGGATCTATCATCAATGTAGGCTCGTACGGTAAATCATCGTACGGCATCCCAATAGCTGGGTACAGGTCAAAATCACATTCATCTCATCACATATCAGGTATCACTACCATCATATCACATAATCTAGGGTACAGATCTAAGTCTAGTACAATCGATACCATCTACATAGGTATGAATGCGGGGTAACACACATGCCCAAAAGCCCGCTAAACCAATCATGCCGTATCTCAAATACGAACTCTGTCATATCGCCGAATCTCACGGCCTCAATCAAATCACATCGACTCATCTCAATCCCACGTATCATACTCAAATCCCGTATATGAACACATAGTCCCATACCCATGTGTAGATATACACACCTCCAAATGCGCACAGATAAAAGAAAGAATGTATGCAAGTATATGTGTACGTGTATGTGTGGGTGCAACCACTACTCTAGGGTTTCGCACTATACTAAACCAATACATCCTTATCATCCATAATCCATTATTACCATCAATAAACTGAAACAACACATAATAAATATACGTGTATACGTATTCGTATACATCACCACGGACTGCGGGGGTGCTATATGCCATCCACCCGACTTCTCCCCGTAGATATACATTTACTCACCTTGCGTTCTTTATCTGTCGACGTCGCCACGCGTTTACTTGTCATCCCGAAGTCTTCATGGGGTACCTACACATAATGTATCGCAAATGCGTATCAAAACCAATTCAAAACTAAAACGGCATACGAAACCCCAAAGCGATACGCTATGTTCTATAGGTTAGAACCTATGGACAATGCCTTCCAAAACCATCAACAACCCTCGATATCGTCGTATGAACGCCAAGTAGTCGAGGTAAAACACCATACCCAGATTCAGAATTATAAATACGGAATACGGAAACACGAATCCAAAATAGCAATTAAGAAAATAGGCTCCAGATTTCACCCTAGGTCAAATTAGACAAATCTATACATGCCAGGGGTCTAAACTACAGATAAGGGAACACCAAAACCAAAACGAGCCAATATGGGGTAGGTCTGGCCGCAAATTGCGTCCAAACAGAATAAATCTGCGGCCGGGAAAATGAGTTAGGGGCTGGGGTCTTGTGTGGTGATTCTAGGGTGCATGCACATCTCACTGTCCAATCAATTTAATTTTCAGAGTCTCGGGGTAAAAGCAGATTCAATGTAACCATCACAGATTCACAGTTTTTCCCCGACATCGTCTCATAAATCCGTATTCTGTGTTCTAGTCTCTAGTTTGATCCAAAATAACATCACACCAGGGGTTCTAAAGTCACCAAAATCCTCAATTTCACTCTTGATTTCAGATCCACCCTAAACCCTAACTTGAATTTCCCAAAGTTCCTCAAAACACACAATATCGACAAGAAACTAGTATGGATGCATAAGAAATCGAAATACTATACTAATGGTGCAGAATTTACCTCCTTTGGCAACTCAAGAATTTTCTTGAGTTGCTCAAAGTCCTCTAAATCCACTCTTTCTTAGTTCGATGTGTTTGTCTCGAGCTCGTGCACCTTTTTTGTGAAAGGAAATTGGTGTTTTGAGTTTGTTTTAGAGATGAAGTAGGGTGTTTTGTGGAAGGGAGGAAAGAGGGAAGCAGCAGCAGCTGAGCAAGAGGGAGAAGAGGAGAGAAAATGAAGAAGAGGATGAAGTGAGACTAAGTCAAGAGAACCCCTTACCTTTCTCTCTCTCACCCACCTACTACACCATTATTCTAATCAAATTCTTTTCTTTTCTTTTTCTAAAACCTTCTCACTCAAATAGTAAACCCAAAGTAAAGCCATGGTAATAAAAATGTAACACAAGTGTAGAAAAAAATATGCGCATGTTTTGCACAAAAATGCCAAAAATCCGATTAGCGATTTTTAATCGCGATTAGCGCTAAATTAGCATATAACTAATCATAAAAACTTTAAAATGGCATAATTCCATAAAATACCCTATTTTAGAATTTTCCATAATTTTCCATAATTTTTCCCCATTTATCGTATTTAATTATACCGGAATATTAAAATATTCATTAGAATAATATTAAATTATAAAACTTCCCAAAAATAATATTTTATTATTTTGAAACGTTACAATCTACCCCCCTTAAAGAAATTTGGTCCCCGAATTTAAATTTAAACCCCCAAATACTTAAACATTTCAGTAAAAATCCAATTTGTCGAGGCTCCGAAAACATCAATACATAGCGAATATCATAAAATTGTACTGCTCTATTAGAAATCAATCCCCAAAAATGTATATATATAAAAATATCCTGTGCGTCTGGTGCGCAAGGAATCCAAAATCCATATATGTGTCATACAGGTGCACAAAACAACATCTAGGTGCAACTGGTATGCACGAAACATCTGTCATAGGCAACGTGTATGCCTGGCAGCAAAATCAGGTGCATATGACATGCACGAAGAATCCCGATTTAGTGCATCTGGCGTGCACCAAAATCGTATATCAAAACACTAAAGGTGCATGAAAACTATGCTGGAAGTGTACATCAAATCACTGCATAAGATAGGCGTGAAATTAAAATCAATATCTCAAATGTAATAACTATGCGCAAAATATAAATACCAAGTGGGTGCATGAAAACAAATATCATGAAACTCAGCCATCAAGACTAAATCATACAAACAGAACGCCCAAAACACCGAAATCCAAGATGACGGATGTGTGATAACCGAATCACAAAATCACAAATCATAAATACCGTCGTCGGTAGTTCCTCCTTCAAAGTCGAGAAGGTGCCGGTGCATCCAATACTAGCAGCGCAAGATATCTACTTGCCTCTTGCTCCCGGTCTGGCGTCCTCTATCTTCTCTGCGGATTACCTATCTTGCAATCAATCGGCTCATCAGCCCTGTCAGGTGTGCTAACGGGGACGATTCCGTTCTGGCACTTCTCTGGTCATCCCTTGGTCAACCATCACGACTACTCATAAAGCGGCATGTCACTGGCATCGGCCTCTGGCTCTCTGAATACACATGACACATTTGATCCTGGGTGCAAATATCATTGCAGCAGTGTCCTGGAAGGAATCCGGCTCAGGGTCTCTTCCGATCTTGCCTATGCCGAACTGTACGGAGGCTGGTACTCTTGCATAATCTCTTCTTGCTCAATGGACAGCTGTGTCCTTAGCACAACATTTCTCGGAAACTGGTCGCATCCCAACGCCTCTGTAAGCATATCAAGTCTCTGGTCTCGACGAAAAGTAATGACAGCTCGTCAGCGTCTCGCACGAACCTCTTGTCCCGCTTTGTCTGTATCATCGTCCACTTCGACGTCACGTCTCTATCTGCGCACTGCAATGCTCTCGGCTACGGTCAATCCGAAGTCCCTCACACGGACTCGAAATCACGAACTCGGTATCTTCATCACTCAGTAGAAGATATCTAGCCAAACACGTTCTCAGCGTGCATATCGCGTCTCTGATGTCAGCGGAGTAGAACGTCATCTCGTCAAAATCTCGTGCGAACTCTTTACTCCACTTGTTCCAAGGTCGACTGATTCGGACTCGTCTCATCATGGCTGCACGGACTACGCTCCAACAGCTATACTCGTATCTGGAGTCTCCCAAGCAGTGTGTCCCATCACAATATCCGAAAGATGTCGAACCATCCGATCGACTCGTCAGAACCTCATAATCCCCCAAGAGCTCAACATCATGGGTACAGTTTAATAGTATCGAGTACATACCACAGCATCAGTGGTCTAGCCGTAGAAGGGCAAACCCAAGCCTCACTAATGGCGCCGCGGAACTGCCGTAAACCCTAAGGTTCAAAGGCTTTCACACGGTCATTATGTCGAGTTAGGGTTTCATTCTTCTAGAGGGTCCATAGAATCGCTTGCATTTCTTTCCGAATACTTTAAACTTGGAAATGGGTTCCCGACATTCGATCGTCTCAATCGACTCTCAACGAATCTGCGAGAAATCGTCTCTAGTTGGAATCAATCTACCTGATGACTTCGCATCGGGGTAAGAATACGAACCACATGTCCTAGTCATTCATCCTCAGTGACTAGCGACTCACCATCATATCTCTAAGAATATGCTCAAGCTGCAGTAGCTCCAACATCTGGGGCGATATCTCGTCATTCGCAGCAACAACTGGCTCATCCGTCCGTATGCTGAACAGCCCCTCAATCATCATGAATAAGCAACCTATCAATGGTCATCACATCCTGGCTGGCCTCTATCAGTGGCTCAATCCTCTGGTACCGATCGGCTGTTGCGCCACGGCAGCGCCCCGGCCTTCTACTCGAGGCCAAAATGCGGAATCAAATTTTTTTCTTAACTTTAACCGGCGCTACCGCGGACAATAAAACCCGGATCGTGACCATTAACCCAATCCTAGCTAACAAGAGAAGGGGTGAGAGATATACCGAGTGATCCGTGTCCTCCGGTCTTCGTCTCCACTCCGATCTCCCGCGGAATCCTCGTCCGTCACCTCCTCGTCGAAAAGGGCACCACGTAGCCGAATACTTTTACGGGCTCCCACCTCTGGACCGAGGCAACTCGGGCGCGAAGTTGGCTAGCCGACGCGTCCAAGGGATGCTGTAGGCAAGTGTAGAAACCATGTCTCTTTGGGGTTTAGTGTAGTTGCCATGGATGTGGAGGTGGAGAAAGAAAATGAGCTTGTGGAAAAAGGGAGCTATCTTTTTCTTGCAAGAATGAGATGAAGGAAATATGCCACCACCAAAATGAAAATCTCTCTCACTCTCTCATCCAATGGTGGCTGCCCCCCCTTAGGAAATATGGTGGAGGAATCAACAAAACAAGAAGGAAGGTGAGTGTAGGAAAAGAGAATGGGTGACCATATCCAAAACAATGATAACAAAGTCATTTCCAAATCAAATCCAACTCTAATCACAAAAAGCAAGCCATCATGAAAAAGCAAAGATGCTTAACTTATCATAATGCCACAAATGCAAGAAACCCCTCCACAAAAAGTTATTTGCAAACTTGCAAATAACCCCCTCCATCAGAAAAGTCCGGCCGTGAAGGAACAAAGGAAAACAGGCCGGAACGGAATGCAAACTGGCAACTTCAGAAAACTGATCCCGTAATAAATTACAGGAAAACCCCACAACTGCATATACATGCCCGCATTTGTATTCCCACTGAATACAAATGCAAAGAGACAAAATCTACACTATCTAATACTAGGATCCGGCTTAAGCCAAAGCCGGCTAGTAAAAACCGTCCGATCACGATCCGTGCAATACCGCACGTATCTGATCGAATCCTGCCATATCTCCATACGGCCTCTACAGCGTTTCGCCCGAAACTTGAGTAACTGAGTGTGTGGTGGACTCTAAAGACTCGTCAATACTATGGCTATGGATTTAACCACTAGCACGTCAGAGGTATTAGCCATACGTGACGGGCCACCAGCTATTGACCAAAAGGGATGTCGATGAGCGAACTCATCCTGACACCCTACTGAGCCTGTCAGTGACAATATCCGTACAGTCCGGTCCGTTCGTCTATGAGTATCGCATGGCAGGCCTAGGGGGTTGGTAAAAGTCAGACCCCCAAAAGCGGTACAAGTCGTGTCGGAGTGTAGCCCAGAACACCCTGAGATACTACTGGAATACCTACCAGTAAATCTCTTGCCTCGGCCGAGGGCTTTGTGTAATGGCTCTCCTAGACACAGCGCGACCTCACCCCCAATACCGGGAGAGACGAACCCCTGCAGATCCGCTCACTGCCTCCATGTGGCTCGGGACTGTACCCAACTAAAACCTGTTTGCACGACTCCTTTGAGCCGTGGTAGGGTAGTAATCAAAGTACAGTGGGAACTCACACGAGACATATGACGATCTCAGGTCGATGAACTAACCTATACACATGTCACCAGGGAACTGCTATCTGACGTCAGGTATAAGACCAACTAGCATGTTCCCGGCGAGTCCTGTCCGGTGTACTCATAACCCAATGAGCACCTGTATACATTTTAGGTGAACCAACTGACACCGGTGGCTTGTGAGACTGGCCACCGCCCCTCGTCGGGGTCTCGACTGTATACACTAGTCTACTCTGGAGTATCGATGCCATGTCTCGAAACTCCCACGACTAGGGACCTTTTAAGGATGTGCTTATAGACTACAGCTCTCACGTATATGATCGCCCTCATACTGCTGGCAGTCAAGCAAGAATCCTAGGGGCTCTATCAACGTGTAATAGCGACGTGTAAGGTCACCTAAAGCAGTACATGATGATAAAGATAAACCAGATAGCATACTATCATCTCGAGTAAGACTGTCCTACCGGGATTGGTCATCCCTCAATCATTGCAATCACGTGCCTGTGATCCAATAATTGACTCTGAGGGCACTATCTCCAACATCGGCACGTCTGGGAAAATATCGTAAAAGCGATCAGTCAAACGCTCACGGCGCGAAAACACAATAAGACGACACCTCTATATACAATCGTATATCTCTGGAATCACGCCCTGGTTAGTCCTCGTCCACGACGAGCTCAAGCTGACGCAACTCGAGCCGTAGCTCACTCTGCCCGTGCAATCGCGGCAGCAAAATCATAACCAGTATCGATGAGGATAGATCATAGGAAGGAATATAATACTGTGCAAAGAAATGTACATCCTAAGGTTTCTTAAGCGGAGTGGCGTGTCGTAAGTATGCCGCGGAACATACGTACGGTACGTCCCTCTACTCAAGCTACCTACTCCATCAACCAAGGGTCATCCTATGCGACGAAAGTTCGGGTATAATACCCCCTCGACTAAGTCTAAGTTCCGTAAGGTCAAGCCTAAGTTCCGTATATATATATATATATATATATATATATATATATATATATAACCGCCCTAGGCTCCACATAGTCAAACTTAGACTCGAACTAAGGTTAACCTAGCGCTTTGATACCAACTTTGTCACGACCCGAAAGAGCACGTGACTGGCCCTTGAACCATATGAAGTCTATATGACTCCATCTGATCCAAGTAAGCCAAAAGCCCAGAAATCTAAAACCATATTAAAAGTAAATAAGAAAACTGGTTTAAGAAGTAAAGAAAAACATGTTTGAAGTCAAGATTTTAAATAACTAAGCCGAATATGCATTTTAAAAATGTAGTCTTTTCTTAAAATTTCGGCAGAGTTTTTTTGTAAATACTGGCCCCGAACGGGGTACAACAAGAACAATATATATGCAATGATAAAAGGCATCCCCAAGCGGGAGCTAGCTCTTCGTCAATCGACGGTCACAACCACACAAGCAATAATAATATACAACGCCAAAGGGCGAGGATCAAAACCCAAAAGGAACTCAAAACAGCCAGAAAACCACAATACTACAAGCGCGACTCTAAGGTCGAAATAATACATCACTGTGTCTAAGTCTGAAACAATATACAAGTTTTGGTTGATGGAATTTCTAGATACAATGAATAATAAATGTACAATGGTGGTTCTGATACAAAGAACCCACCTACCCAAGCAAGTCACCCATATAGAAGCAGTGTGCCAGAAAAGCCGCTATGGAATCTGTACGGCAAGAACCTGCAAGAACCGTGGAACAACGGGGGTGAGTTGCCAACTCGTGAATAGAAAATATCTACAAGCAGAGATCGAATGTATGATCCATCCTAGGTTAATACAATCAGATATAAATAAAGCTCAATATGAATAAGTCTGCAGCATGCTAAGATGGCAATGTAATCTCTATACATGAGTGTAGTGCCAAGTGCTCGTGCCAGTGCCTCAGGTAATAGCATATCATAAATATGAGGTAAAATCAGTGTAATCAAATCTGCATTTACGTGGATCCCGTCCACTCGTCACTCAATGACAATAACCATCATGCATGTAAATATCATCAGCATATGCAGGGAAATATGAGGATACAACCAAAAGCATGGAACCTGAGTGCCTAGCATCGACACTCGAAAACATCATGAAAACCAGTGCCTAGCATCGGCACGTAAATCCTCATATATCGGGCATCCGTCTGTCCGCGTCAGCCCACTCTCTCATATATCGGGCATCCGTCAGTCCGGGTCAGCCCACTTTCTCATACATCGGGCATCCGTCAGTCCGGGCAGCCCACTCTCTCATACATCGGGCATCCGTCAGTCCGGGTCAGCCCACTCTCTCATACATCGGGCATCCGTCAGTCCGGGTCAGCCCACTCTCTCATACATCGGGCCTCCATCAGTCCGGGTCAGCCCACTCTCTCATACATCGGGCCCCACCATGTACCCTCATACGGCACCACTCCTCGTATGGAGTATAAAATCGGGACCGATAAATTTCATGGTGGCAGCGCAAATATCATATCAAGGGAAACCGGGTTTTTCAAATAAGTACATACCTTGCTTTGAAATTATCCACGGTTCCCAAATCCAGAAATATCATGAAAACGAATATCTCGATGCGTATAATCAGAAAGCATGATGTGTGTGACATATTAATGAAATGCAAGTACAACAGGATATCATGCAACATGGAATAATAGTATGCACATACAAGGTCCTATCCTGATGCAATAATACTACTGTGTAGTGACATGGCAATTATCGATGATGAAGTGTGTGAGCCGACAACAAGTGTACGTGGAACATACGCATCATCGATAATGATGCTGGTGTCCTAGCAGCATGACTATAATATATCAACAACACAAGCGATGCAATGCAAATAGCATGAGTATGCGGAATCGAATAATCAACGCAACAGTAAAGAATCTATCTCAATAAATATATCATGCGGCCTTGCCTTTTGAAATAAGACGAATCGGGTTTTTAATAAAATAAGGCTACGGTGTTTTAAGAAAAGATGCTTTGTTTGAAAATACCCGTAGAATCCTTTTTGCCTATCTTTAAAATATCCCCGATTCGTTAGTTTTGCAATAGGTATGACTCGGGTCTAGTCCAATGTCTACTAAGCCAAGTCCATCAGGAGGGGTATGGAAACCACCTAAATCTGAGTCGATATATATATAAATATAATAGTCAGTAATCCCGCCTCAATAGTATCACAAACGATATAACATCCTCGAGTCATGAGCGCGGATCTATCATCAATGTAGGCTCGTACGGTAAATCATCGTACGTCATCCCATTAGCTGGGTACAGGTCAAAATCACATTCATCTCATCACATATCAGGTATCACTACCATCATATCACATAATCTAGGGTACAGATCTAAGTCTAGTACAATCGATACCATCTACATAGGTATGAATGCGGGGTAACACACATGCCCAAAAGCCCGCTAAACCAATCATGCCGTATCTCAAATACGAACTCTGTCATATCGCCGAATCTCACGGCCTCAATCAAATCACATCGACTCATCTCAATCCCACGTATCATACTCAAATCCCGTATATGAACACATAGTCCCATACCCATGTGTAGATATACACACCTCCAAATGCGCACAGATAAAAGAAAGAATGTATGCAAGTATATGTGTACGTGTATGTGTGGGTGCAACTACTACTCTAGGGTTTCGCACTATACTAAACCAATACATCCTTATCATCCATAATCTATTATTACCATCAATAAACTGAAACAACACATAATAAATATACGTGTATACGTATTCGTATACATCACCACGGACTGCGGGGGTGCTATACGCCATCCACCCGACTTCTCCCCGTAGATATACATCTACTCACCTTGCGTTCTTTATCTGTCGACGTCGCCACGCGTTTGCTTGCCATCCCGAAGTCTTCATGGGGTACCTACTCATTAACGTATCGCAAATGCGTATCAAAACCAATTCAAAACTAAAACGGCATACGAAACCCCAAAGCGATACGCTATGTTCTATAGGTTAGAACCTATGGACAATGCCTTCCAAAACCATCAACAACCCTCGATATCGTCGTATGAACGCCAAGTAGTCGAGGTAAAACACCATACCCAGATTCAGAATTATAAATACGGAATACGGAAACACGAATCCAAAACAGCAATTAAGAAAATAGGCTCCAGATTTCACCCTAGGTCAAATTAGACAAATCTATACATGCCAGGGGTCTAAACTACAGATAAGGGAACACCAAAACCAAAACAAGCCAATATGGGGTAGGTCTGGCCGCAAATTACGGCCAAATAGAATAAATCTGTGGCCGGGAAAATGAGTTAGGGGCTGGGGTCTTGTGTGGTGATTCTAGGGTGCATGCACATCTCACTGTCCAATCAATTTAATTTTCAGAGTCTCGGGGTAAAAGCAGATTCAATGTAACCATCACAGATTCACAGTTTTTTCCCGACATCGTCTCATAAATCCGTATTCTGTGTTCTAGTCTCTAGTTTGATCCAAAATAACATCACACCAGGAGTTCTAAAGTCACCAAAATCCTCAATTTCACTCTTGATTTCAGATCCACCCTAAACCCTAACTTGAATTTCCCAAAGTTCCTCAAAACACATAATATCGACAAGAAACTAGTATGGATGCATAAGAAATCGAAATACTATACTAATGGTGCAGAATTTACCTCCTTTGGCAACTCAAGAATTTTCTTGAGTTGCTCAAAGTCCTCTAAATCCACTCTTTCTTAGTCCGATGTGTTTGTCTCGAGCTCGTGCACCTTTTTTGTGAAAGGAAATTGGTGTTTTGAGTTTGTTTTAGAGATGAAGTAGGGTGTTTTGTGGAGGGGAGGAAAGAGGGAAGCAGCAGCAGCTGAGCAAGAGGGAGAAGAGGAGAGAAAATGAAGAAGAGGATGAAGTGAGACTAAGTCAAGAGAACCCCTTACCTTTCTCTCTCTCACCCACCTGCTACACCATTATTCTAATCAAATTCTTTTCTTTTCTTTTTCTAAAACCTTCTCACTCAAATAGTAAACCCAAAGTAAAGCCATGGTAATAAAAATGTAACACAAGTGTAGAAAAAGATATGTGCATATTTTGCACAAAAATGCCAAAAATCCGATTAGCGATTTTTAATCGCGATTAGCGCTAAATTAGCATATAACTAATCATAAAAACTTAAAAATGGCATAATTCCATAAAATACCCTATTTTAGAATTTTCCATAATTTTCCATAATTTTTCCCCATTTATCGTATTTAATTATACCGGAATATTAAAATATTCATTAGAATAATATTAAATTATAAAACTTCCCAAAAATAATATTTTATTATTTTGAAACGTTACACGTGTTTGCTAGTTAATTGCAGGATACAGGTTCTCAGCTCTAAACAGTGAAATTCATGGAAAAGCACGACAAATTCCGGATTACTGCCAACCACAGATAAAACACGGGTCTCCGCTCTCTATCCGTATGTTGCCGCACACCAGTTTAAGGGACAAAATGGCAAATCAATGTCATTTTCATGCACAAAGCTCAATGTCAACACAAGATCCAACATATCTACGCGGAGCTCAAGAAAAATCATGACAAAAGATCCACATCACATCACCTTTTGATCTGCTGGAATTCTGGAAATATTGTGAAGAGATTCTGAGAAACAACATATACCACACTGAAGAGTACAGAAAACCAGGGATACCGACAAAAATAGAAGGCCTAACTCCCCATAATGGCCGCGAAACCTCGGCATAAGCACGCTTAGGCCGCGGAACCGCGGCCTGACTAAGTCGACAGTATCTTATACTTTGGGGCAGTTTGGTCAGTTCATGTTTGTTCTAAATGTTGCCCTAGGTTCTCTGTTTCCTGCCTATAAATAGCCCAGAACTTGCCAAGCCATGGGATGAACTATTATGCCCACTTTTTGTTAGTTTTTAGTTTGACTTCTTCTTCATCATCATCTTTTCTCCATTAAATTGTTGTGAGAGCTTTTGAGTGGATGTTAAATGAAGATGAGGGTTAGTATCATTCTTTTGCTTAGCTTCCCCCTTGAGCTCTCTACCATAACTTGATCTTGCAACCTCTTAAGTGAGCTTGCAAGTTTAAGCTTTGGTCATTGATCTCAAGGGGTTGTATCATTTTGGAATCAATAATGTTCTCTCTTTTGTGCTTCATTCTCTATGAGTTCTTTGCCTTTTCTTGATCTTGCAACCTCTTAATTGAGCTTGCAAGTTTAAGATTTGGTTATTGAACCCATGTCTTGTTTTGGGTTCTATGGTTCCTAGTTTCATTTATTGCTCATTTACTTTCATGCACTTAAATTCCATGCACTTTTAATTACTTGCTTGTAATCTTTTCTTTTCTTTGTTTATCTTTTCTTTTGCTCTTTTTGGTTCATTTTGTGAATGGTTGTAATATGTTGTTGTTAAGAATAAATACAATATTGTAAGTTAAGTTTTCATTCCTCATTTCCTTTTCCCGTTATTTTCCTTTGAACTCCGCCCAAACGTTACGCAAGCGCTCCGTTAGGCACCCTACCCTACCAAGGTAACGGTGATTCCTAACCGCGACCGGTTGCGTTCGGTTTGGCCGGAGGCGAAAGCAATAGATAAGAACGGACGGACAAGGGTCAATAAGCCGGATTCCACGAATACCGTGCTTAAGTACCCTAATCCACGTTGTTGCCGATTGCTCTAGCTTCAATTGGTCAAGACTCGGCTCAAAGGTTTTGAGTGCGGATTTCTTTAGCTTACACTTTCGTATCTTTTTCTTAACAACTTTATACTTGCATATAAAACACATAGGTTAGAATTGAACAAACATATACACATTCTTCATTGACTCGTCTAAAACTCGAACGGACATACAACCATCTCCCTGTGGATCGACCCGTGCTCAACCGGCTAGCTGCAAAGCGACACCGTCCTGATTGCGGTTATAACTTTAGAACTTTGAACATCCGACACGCCAAAAGCGTGCGATCAGTGTCCACCATGATGTTTTCTCGGTTCTAAGATAGTTTTCGAGACCCGATTTGAGGAGTTGGATGAACCGTCTGCGGGTACATGGTGGACCCGGTTTGGTACCCCGGGGCAAGAAGTTTGAGTAGTAGACGATGAGCCCGGCAGGGGCAGACTACCTACCAGTGATTTTACCTGGCGCGGCGGATATCCGGAGGATACCGTTCATGGCCGTGAGATTGATGATATGGGTTGATCCGTTCTGCCGGAGCCCACGGGCCGATCCCGTAGATGATACAGATGCCTGAGATATTGATATTTGAGATTTGAGATTTGAGATTTGAGATATTGAGATTTGATATTGAGATACTGAGACTTATGTTTTGTGTCAATGCTTGACACTGATTTCTCTGTTGCATTCATTGATGATACGTGATTGACATACATATAGAAATCTCATTGATTAAAGAAAACAGTTGTCACTCTCATGATATATTCTGTCTCCATTCGTAATGCATTCATACATCATATGTCTGATATGTTGCTATCTGAGGCACTGACACGAGCAGGTAGTATTACACTATTCATAGCTGGACCAGGATTTTTTTTATTTGAGGATATTACCTGATATGACCTAGGATAGCGTTATGCATGCGATTTCTACTCGTAGATGTTTTCTACTCACGAGTTGGCAACTCACCCCCGTTGTGCCATAGTTCCTTGCAGGTTTTGCCGTACAGGTTTCGTTGCGGCTTGCTGGTACACCGTTCCTTCCGGGTGATTGCTTTGGTAGGTGGGTTCTTTGCATCAGGACCACATTTAGTTATTCATTATTTCAGTTGTATCTAGAAACTCCATCAACCGGATTATATATTTGAGAGAGATAGAAAACCAGACCTGTTATTATTTCGACCTTAGAGTTGCGCGTTGTATTATTATGGTTTTCATGCTGATTTTGGGTTTTCTTTTGAGTTTTGATCCTCGCCCTTCGGCGTTGTATATTATATTGCTTGCGTAGTTGTGACCGTCGTTTGACGAAGAGCTAGCTCCCGCTTGGGGATGCCTTTTTTGTATTTCGTATACTATTCATGTTGTATCCCGTTTGGGGGCCAGTATTTACAAAGGAGACTCTGCCGAAATTTTCAGAAAATACTTGAGATTTTAAAAATACATACTTCGGCCTATGTTGATTAAAACTACTTGTTTTCAATTGGTTTTTCCTTCACTCCACTGCTTCTTTGGTTTTGATTTCTGGGTTTCGGCTTACTTAGATTACGTACGCCTCAATACGTTTCGTAATTTAAGTGCCGGTCATGTTCCATACTTTTCGGGTCGTGACAATTGTTGACTTAGATATTTTTGTTGAGCAAAAGATATTTTGCTTAACATTAATTGTGACATGATAATGGTCAAATCAACATCAACCATGACAATTATCTAAATAAAACTTATTATTCTTTTTCCTAATATGAGAGCTCACTCCTCATTTTATCAAGTATACATTCTCTTGTTAGTTGTATATATGCCCTAGAAGCCATTGTTGTACATATGATGTATATTATAATGGATGCTTGGATTTATATAGAGAGGACTTTCTTGCTCGATATGATAGTATGCTATCTGGTTTCACTTTGTCTAAGCATGTTGACTTGTACTGGTTTACTGTCTTGCTCTCACATGTTGATAAAGCCCTTATGATATGTACCCGACTACTAGGACTATGATGCAGATCATACTAGTTGGGCCAGGGTAGTCCAAGAGTACATCCTATAACTGTTCCTAGTCGAGGGTGTATCGAGACAGGACATCGATACATCAGAGTAGACTAGCGTATACGCATCTTGACCCATATGATGGGCGATGGATGATCCCATATCCATCGGTGTTTGACATCAAAGATGGTGTACGGGTGCTCAGTGGAGACTGGGTACACTGAAGGGACTCGCCGAGAACTCCTAGCTGGTATTATACCTATCGTCAGATAGCAGTTCTCTGGTGACACTGGTACAAGTTAGTCTGTAGACCCGAGATCGTCATAGAGTCTTGTGTGATTCTCACTGTGCTTTGATTTCCACCTTACCACGTCCAAGACGGCGTGCAAAACGGTGGCTTTTGGGTATAATCCCGAATCACATGGAGGCAATGAGCGATAGGAGGGGTTTCGTCTCTCCCGGTATAGGGAGTTGATGTTGTGTTGTGTTCGATTGGCTATAACTGGAAGTTCCTGGCCAGGGTTGATATGGAGTGCTACTGGTAAGAGTTATCAGTAGTTTCTCGGCCCGTTATGAGCCTCACATCGACACGACTTATCGGTTACTGAGGTCTGACGTTTACCACCCATAGACTTGATACGCGACATACCAGACGAAGAGACCGGACTGTACGGTAGTGTTACTGATTGGCTCGACGGGAGTTTTGACAGCTTCGCTGGTTTTCTTCTGATCGCTCAATACCTGGGTGGCCGTTACGTTTAGCTGACCGCTTGCGGCTTGTGGGTGTTTGATACGATCATCACCTACTGCCGGCGTATTGACGAGTCTTAGAGTCCCACACAGGAGTGTGGTGTGCATATGAGATATGCGCGGGGACCCGATTGAATGCGAGTATGTGATACTGTATGTTGATCGGGCGTTTTTCTATTGGTCGGGTCGTATGTGATATGACCGAATTGTTAAATCAAATGTTGATTTAACATTAGACTTTTAGTTTTATTCTTTATTTAAAACCCTTTTCCTTAATGAAGATGTATGCATATACGTATGCACATGTTGATGTGCATGGACACATACATGCATAGTGTCATGGTTGATGATACAACATTGGTGGCAATATAAGACTTACATGGTTCAATACACACACACACACACACACACATATATTTTTATTTGGAAATAAAAAGGCAAATGGAAATTAAATCATTAATAGTTTTTTTCCACACACTTTTTTTCTTTGACCTTGGTTAAACCCTTGGTTTAGTTTCCATTTGGACTTTAACCCAAATAGAAAATATCTAGATATTATTTGAACCATGGTTTTTAATGACAAATAGAAAATATATATAATATCTTTTCTATTTTTCATTAAGCTTTATCATTATCATTTAGACAAAAGCTTTCATCATCTTCTTCTTCCTCCCTCTCTTGAGTTTTCATTTGAGTGAGTTAGTTAAAAAGAAAGGGTTTTGATTAGAGAATACAAACCACCTCATCATTCTACACACATCTAGCCTATTTGTGTAGGGTGTTTGCTACACTTCTTCCATGGATCAAGTAAAGCAAAGAACTTTGGGCAAAGGGACTTCGGGTGGATCATCGCGGACTTGGAAGGTTACTAGCGATCCGCTCCAAACTCTCAAAGGTCCGAGGAGTCACCAAAGAGAGACTACAAAGGTTGTAATCTCTACTCGTAGTGATAGATTATTCTTTGTATGTGATACAAATCTTGTTACCCTAAAAATTCTAGTTTAAAGATTCATGGTTATTTGTTTTGCGCCTCTCTAATTTTCAAAGTGGCATGAGTGATGCTACCAAACCCTAGACTAGGTGCAAGGGAAACCCAACAGTGGTATCAGAGCCAAGCTAGAATTTTAGTCGATGTTAGATATTACGAAACCGAAACAAATACAGAAAATACGATTTTCTGGAAACCCAAGATCTGCTCTCTGTCGAATTTTAAACGATCTGTAAAATTTTTTTAAACAAGTGCAGAAGCATGTATGTGATACTACTAGAGCACACAAGAAAAATGGAGCCAACCCACCGGATTTTGGCCGAGCCCTAGCCCCCAAAATCCGAGCAGGCCGGCCCCATCATGTCCATTTTGCTCCGTTTTGGTTTTATGCTCTGGTGTGAAGGTTTTGGGGTTTCAGGTGTTGTTTGCTTAGCCCAATTTTTCATATGATGATAATTGTGCTTTGGGGCTATTTTGTAGTGTTTCGTAGTCATAAATTTAACATTGTAATGGTAACCTAGGCAATGTTTAACAGTTCGAACGAACTTCGTACTCCACATCATGTACCCCGCTGAAATTTCCAAGTGTTGTGATTTTCCTTAGTTAACTTTATATTCAATAGTCGCGCAAGTATCCTATGGACCCTCTAGAAGGACATAATAACCTTAACTCGATTCTATGTCCACGGAACCGCGATCGAATCTTCGGGTTTGCCGTAGTTCCGTGGTGTCAAAGGTGAGGCGTTGGTTAACTCCTTCTACGGCTGGACCATAGACACTACAACAACAACAACAACAACAACTGAGCCTTTTATCCCAAGCATATGGGGTAGGCTACATGAACCAACATGAGAATCACGCCGGGTCCAGCACATGAATCCTTTGCCTCCACTCACTCCTATCGAACAATATATTTTCATTGAGTCCTTTGGCAACCATATCGTTTCGTATCACCTCCATCCATGTTTTCTTCGGTCTCCTTTTTTCCTTTTGCCATTGCCCATATCGAGAGTATCTATTCGTCGAACCGGTGCTTCCATAGGTCTGCGTCGCACATGACCAAACCATCTTATCCGGTTTTCCCGTATCTTCTCCTCCACAGGTGCTACACCAACTTTTGCACGAATATCCTCATTTCGCACCTTATCTTTTCTAGTGTTACCGCACATCCAACGAAGTATGCGTATCTCCGCTACGTGCATCTTCTGCGTATGATGTTTCTTAGGAGCCCAGCATTCTGTACCATATAATAAGGCATGCCGAATAGCGCTCCGATAAAACTTCCCTTTCAATTTTAACGGAAAGTTACGATCACACAAAATCCCTGTTTCACTCCTCCATTTCAACCAACCAGTGGATCCTTTGATTAACATCACTATCGATCTCCCCATTCTTTTGGATGATGGAACCTAGATATCTAAACTGGTCGCTCGGTGATATCTCTTGCCCTTCCAATGTTATACCAATATGATTTTGACTTCTCTGGTTACTAAATTTGTAATGCATATATGCTGTCTTGGACCTGCTCAATCTGAATCCCCGAGATTCCAATGTTTGGACCATGGAAACTGTGGCGCGTTTTTGAGTATTTGTAACTTTGCTCAAGTGTTGAGCTCACGGGGTAATTTGTGAGTGTATGTTGATTCGATCGAAACGTTAAACATTGTCTTGATATATCTGTAATGTGATACAATATGTGGAATTCATAGAGTTAGGCATGAAATCCGCAATATGTGATATTTCGGGTTTACGATGTCTGAGATGATTTTAGATTCTAAATATTGTAGTTTTTCACTTTTCTTTTCTGCGACCGTAAGTGTAGTATGTGGTGTATCGTTGATTTCGTTGCTATACATCAACAACAATCGGGATACGCATACTTGCTTACGTTGATGATATGAGATATTATGTGTTGCTGTGATATGTTATATTGGATCGCCGTGTTTTGAATAGCCGGGGTTTTTATGTGAGATGAGGGTTTTTATTTTCATTCATGTAAAATTCATTGTATGTAATATTCTTTTATTGGGGCACTTCCGGGTTGAGGATGATATCACCATTGTATATTATTTACTTTTCTATATTAGGATAGACCCAAGGTGGGGAGCACAAGTAACCGGGTTCTAGGGTCCAGTAGGAGGCCATCTCGAGGAGTCGAGACCGGGTCTCCTAACCCTAGAATTGGCAGGGTTACTTGCCGCTCTCGCAGGGGTCTAGGGATGTGGGTTTGTCTATTCATCGCGACCGTGGAATCCGTGTTTTATATAGGCTCAAAATAAAACACGGACTTCCTAGTATATCCAATATTTCATATGTTTCTTCTGCTGCTGATATACTGTGATGTGATCATATTATATGCGTGAGACGAATGCTTTATTATGGTATATACGATATATAATAAACGTTGCTTATGTTTTGCACCCGCGCTAGTCCCGTCCCGGTATGCCGTTAGTTAAGTAACCTAACGGTGCATAACGGGACACTGTGGCGAATGCGGATGGCATAAGTATACGTTGTATTTTCGTTTCTTCTGTGATGCTTAGGAAGCATAAATGATGGGATTCATTAATGAGATTAATGAAAGAAAAGAAACCTAAAAGATGTTGTAGAATCAAATTTATAAAAAAAAGGGTAGCTCTAGTTTTGCTTTGCATAGCGGTATTCCTTGTGAAATATCCTGCACCTTATTCGATAAGGAAAGAGCCGAGATCTCTTTATCGGGAGTGACCTCTTTAGCGAAACTAGCAGATACTACAAACTCACGGTTTAGTTTTTGATTGCTTCTATAGTTCTTTCTTTGCACAGCGGTATTTGTGAAATATCCTGCACCTTATTCGATAAGGAAAGAGCCGAGATCCCTTCACCGGGAGTGACCTCTTTAGCAAAACTAGAAAAGCCTCAGAAAACACTCCTTTTCAAAATCACTTGTTTCTACAACGATATCAAGTTCATTACGCTCATGGTTTTCTTGAAAACCTGCATAACCCTCCGTCATTTCAAATAAGTGCTACTTAGTATTCGTGCTACGTTTGTTGGCCTCCGTCAAGGCGTAGTGTGCGGTAGCTAACTAGTGTTTATCTGCAACATAAGATGATATTGGATTAGGGTAGTCGTACGACTTTGTTGGCCTCCGTCAAGGGTCGTGCGGGTGGGTTTGATTCAATCATGAAATGTACGGGTTGAACTTGACTAGCAGCCTATGGTTTGTTGGCCTCCGTCAAGGTCATAGGATGCTAGGGGTAAAAGCATTATCAGGAATTTCAAGAGTTGAAATTTGCAATGAGATTGCATACCTCCTATGAGATAGTTGGATCCTGATACCCACTGCGAGTAAGAGTTACTCATGGGAGAGTTTTACACATGACAATTAGCCGATCAAGTAGGTGTCTAGAAAGGTGTTTACGGGGTTATGCCTATGGGAAAACGAGGTTCATTCTAATTAGGACCATGCGAAAGCACGGGGAACCTCCCTCAAAGTACCAACACTGGCCTGGCTGAAAGATTGGCGAACTTGTAAAGTGTAATTAATCCCGACTAGTCTTACCTTTTAGGGTTTGAAGGAAGATTTGATGAAAACAGTAGGAGCCATCCTGATTAGATAAGATAATAACCAATCTAATCTTGCAAGAGCATACGCTAAAGTGTTTTCTTCTCTCTCTCTCCATGTAGTGACCATGTCAGGCCTTAATCAAGATAATAATATGGATGTATTGACTGAACCCGCTTATTATACTGAGCAGGGGAACGTTGGTCCCTCTCCAACTTATAATTGTTATAAGTCCGAGTAGGGAATAGGAGAATATCTGGATTCTCACGCCGCCCAAACGAAGAATAAGCATGATGATGCATCTTTTTCAGGTGTGTTAGTTATCGAGAACTGTTTCTCAGTTCACTCTACGTCCTGGGTATTAGATACCGGATCGGGATCCCATATATGTAATATGTTACATGGGCTACGTAAAGGTAGGGAACTGGGAGAGGGTGATCATTCCATAAGAGTAGGGAATGGTGCAAATGTTGCAGCCAAGGCTATTGGCGAATATCAACTTGTGTTACCAAATGGTAATACATTGATTCTGAACGAATACTATTACATTCCGACCCTGATATGCAATCTTATATCAGTTTCTTTATTGAGTAAAGAGGGATATAATTTTGTAGTACAGGATAATGTTATGAACATCTTCCTGAATAAAAAGTTGATTGGATCAGGCTCGTTAAATAATGGCATATACATTCTCAATCAAACTACAATACTTAATGTGCAAAACACACACAAGAAGAAGAGTTCAGAAATGAATGAATCCTTCTTGTGGCATTGTAGACTAGGTCATATCAATGCGACACGACTAGCCAAGTTGCATAAGGATGGATATTTAAATCCGTTCGAATTTTCATCTTATGACACTTGCCAGTCATGTCTCAAAGGCAAGATGACCAAAACTCCGTTTAGTGGACACGGAGAAAGAGTTACTGAACTCTTAGGGCTGATACATAGTGATGTATGTGGTCCCATGTCTACACATGCCAGGAATGGTTCCTCGTACTTCATTACATTCACTGACGATCTCTCAAGATACGGACATGCGTTCCAGTTGAAACACAAGTCTGAAGCTTTTGAGAAATTCAGAGAATATAAGAACGAAGTAGAGAATCAAAAGGGTAAAAGTATTAAAATCCTTCGATATGATCGAGGAGGAGAATACTTGAGCAATGAGTTCCGGGATTATTTAAAAGAGAATGGGATTCTGTCTCAGCTTACTCCACCTTATACACCACAACACAACGGTGTATCGGAACGGAAGAATCGTACCTATTAGATATGGTGCGCTCTATGATGAGCACCGCTGAGTTACCTATTTCCTTTTAGGGCTATGCGCTTGAGACAACAGCATATCTATTGAATAGAGTTCCAACCGAATCAGTGCCTACCACTCCATATGAGATATGGGAGGGAAAGAGACCGTGTCTTAATTTTGTTAAGATATGGGGTTGCCCGGCCTATGTTAAAAAGAAAAATCTGGACAAACTCGAGGCAAGGTCTTTTCTGTGTAAGTTTATAGGATATCCCAAGCATTCACGAGGGAATATCTTCTACCACCCTGAGGAACAAAAGTGTTTGTTTCTCGACATGCCATCTTTTTAGAAAAGGAATTTCTTGAAAACGAAATTAGTGGCAATGAGGTAGAACTGGAAGAAGTTCCAGCTACACAAACTACAACAGAAGATTTGGTGGAACCAAAGGATTCAGTAGTTCGCGACGAACTCCAGCCTCTCCGCCGATCTAGTAGGGTTCCTCATCCACCTGAGAGATACTACAGTTTTATCATAGACAGTGGGTGCGAGGATTGCATCATGGAAAATTTTAACGTTTTGAAAATCGTTTCGGTGAAATTTCGAAAAAAACGGTAAAATAAGAGGGTTTTCTGTAAAAAGTCAAAATGCAAATATCTTTATTATAAAAGTAAATATGCATATTCTAGCTATGTAATTGCTAGTATTTGGTGTTTATTGAGCCACTGGTGAAATTTCAAATTTTCTGAAAATTTTTCCGAAATTAATTATTTTAATATTATTTTAAGCCGTCACTAATATATTTAATTAGGGAAAATTACAAATTGGAATGAGTTGAAACAAATTTTTTGCATCATAATACATTAAACAAAATTTTATCATGTAGTTTTTGAAATGAAATCGTTTGCCAAAACGGTTTAGAAAATATCGAAGAAAAATGCTTTTTTTCGGTGAAATTAGTGTAATGGAAGTGGGTTACTACACTTATCTCTTTTTCTCACCCAAACAAAACCCACACCCATTCCCCCAACATGCTTTGGCCGGCCCCCCTTGATCAGCCCAACATTCTTGGGCCTCCCATTTCACACAATAAAACAAAGAAAAGAAAAGAAAAGAAAAGGAAATGTAGAAACCAAGGTGGACTTTGACTACATATCATTTTCTCCACCTCCCTCTCTCTCCTCTTTTTCCTCCACAAGCAGCCGACCTCCCCTCTTCTGCTGTCCAGAAATTTCCCACAAAACCCCACCTCTTTTCTCCTCAAAAAAATGTCCAAATTCCATCAAAAATCAAAGCTAAATCTAAATCCAACACTTACCCATTATTCTTTAGCTCATCTAGCATGGATCTTAGGGTATAGAAGCTAATTTGGAAGGCTAGGTTGGATGTTTGATTCAAGTTTTGTGAGGTATAAATCCTTGTTCCATGGTTTGTTTGTTGCTTAGTTACTTAATTGTTGCTATCATACCTCATTTGAAGCTAATTAGGTGTTTAATTAGGTTTAATTGCTTGGTTGGAAAAATTCAAGAAAAGGGTTTGTAAATCAAATTAGGGTTTTCTTCATTGGGTATTGATCTTGATGTGGGGATTACCATGTTAATGTTATGCTAAAACTAACCTAGTTGCTAGTTTACTACTTGATACTTATAATTTTTAAAAATTGGAATTTTATGCAAACTAGGTTTTGGAATTTAATTGCAAATGGGAGATTAAAAATCTAATTAGGTTTTTTATGACTTCATTAACATTATTAAGTGTAGTTTAACACTTTAGTTCATGGAAATCCAACCTAAATTGTGGTTTGTGCATTTTGCTATAAAATTGTTAAAATTTAGGTATTTTGTAAACTAGAATTTTAGGGTTTTTGGAATTTAATGAGATTAAATTATGAGAATTGTTTTTATGACTTATTTAAGTTATTTAATAAGTATATTGGCCGCTACATTCATTTAAACGTCGAGTTTTGTACTAAAACGGGTAATTTTTGCTTGCTAGATTTTCGGAAAAATGGCTTCTAAAGTGAATTTGGGGTTTTTGTGAGTTTTAACCTATTTTATATTAAAATTAGTGTTCGTGAATGTGCAAATAAGTGTGATTGGATTTTTCTCGATGGTTTGATGTTTGTACATCGACATCGAGGGTAGGTTGGCTATTTTGCATGCGTAGGCGATAGGTTTTGACCTATGCGTGATACGCGTGCCGATTTGATTTTCGTGTGCCGTTTCGATTTCGAATTTGATTTTAATGCGATGCGGGGCGTTATGATATGTAGGTACCCCCATGTGGACTTCGAGATGGCAAGCAAGCGCATGGCGACGTCGGCACCGGCGAGCGAGGACCAGGTGAGTAGATTTATATCTGCGGGGAGAAGTCGGGTGGATGGCGTATAGCACCCCCGCAGTCCGTGGTGGTGTATACGGATGCGTATACACACCAACAATTATTATATGTTATTTGGGATTAATAACGATGTTAGGATGGATATTGGTGTGTTGGATTACTTTAGTGTTGCGAACCCTAGGGTAGTGTTGCACTATACATACACACATACATACTTGCATACATTCCTATTTATATGTGCTCATGGGATTCTTTATAGTTATGTGTTCACATGGGTATGGGACTATGTGTTCACATACGGATTTGAGGATGATATTGGGATTGAGCTGAGTCGATGAGATTTGTTTTGTGGTTGTGATATCGGTGATATGGCAGGATTCGTACTTGAGGTACGTCCTGGGGTTATAGCGGACCTTGGGGCGGCGTTACGGGTGAATAGTGTTATAAATAAAATGGTCGACATGTGATCGTGATATGAGGAATGATATGCTAGGATATTAATATTAGGCCGTATAGGGCGATGTATACCCCTTGATGATGATATGTGCTGACGATATCGGTTTGTACGAGATTGTCGATCAGTAGTCAGATCATGAGTATATTGAGGATATTAGTATTGTACTAGCCATAGGTCAGTACCCTAGACTATGATCTTGAATAAAGAGGATACCAGAGGAATGGTGTGAGGAATATGATATTGACCCGTACCCAGATTTGGGGATACCGTACGACGGATTTACGTACGAGCTATATCTTGATGATTGATCCGCACTCTTGACTTGGGATGTCTGATTATAGATATGGTATCGGATATGATATTATTGAGGCGGGATCACCGACTAATATATATACAGGTATGTATATGGATCGACTCAGATGTTAGGCGGTTTCCTTACCTGTAGTCCAGCTTGTTAGTGTAGCCCTCTAGTTTAGTTTAGTTGTTAGATTAGATTCGATTCTTACCTATTTCAAAAACTAACGAATCATGGGCATTTTAAAAGACAGCCCAAGGGATCCTACGGATATTTCAAAAGACGTATCTTTTCATAAAAACACCGTAGCCCCTATTTTCAAAACCCCATGATTCGTGTTATTTCAAAAGGCACCATTTGTAGGACTTATATTAGATTAATGCAGATTAGTTATAGTTGCGTCTAGTTTTCATCTCCCGCTCTTTTTTTGTGGTCCGCTTCGCATCGCATGTTTATATTATGTTTTATACTCCATTATTGATATCATGCTGTTAGGACACCAGCACCATTACCGATGATGCGTATGTACCACGTACACTTACTTGCCGGCTCACACACATCTTCATCGGTAATTGCCTTGTCACGTACACCTTAGAAAATATTATTGCTTGACATAGCCTGTTAGCTAATAGTTTAGACATGATATTAGCGTACTTGCCTTATATGTTAGTTTAGACATTGTAGTTATTACCTGCTACTTCATGCATACTGTTATTCATTGTTATGCCGCATTCATGGATTCTCATGCATATATTCACTATTTTACGTGTTATTGAGGTTTTGGATTCCGATTTCCATGAGATTTTTCTGGATTTGGAGGAAAACCGCAAAAACATAAATAAACCTTTTCTCTCTTTTAAAATAAAAAGTGCGGTTTTCCCATGATGTATGAGTCGTCCACCATGAGTTTGCTGATGGATTTCGAGACCCGATTCGAGGAGACGGATGAACCGTTTCGGGTACATGGTGGACCCGGTAAGGTACCCTGGGGAAAGAAGCGCGTGATGATGACGATGTGAGCCTGGCAGGGGAGCACTACCTACCGGTGATTTTACCCGACGCGTCGGATATCCGGAGGATACCGTCGTGGTCTTGAGATGGATGGTAGGGGCCAGTCTGGACCGACGGCGCCCTAGATAT
Source organism: Agapanthus africanus (assembly GCA_030015575.1). Taxonomy (NCBI): domain Eukaryota; kingdom Viridiplantae; phylum Streptophyta; class Magnoliopsida; order Asparagales; family Amaryllidaceae; genus Agapanthus; species Agapanthus africanus. Next base: position 652,129,268 of record JASDDO010000019.1, on the reverse strand, counting down.
TGAGACGCTGATATTGAGATTTCGAGATATTGAGATACAGAGGCTGTGATACAGAGATATCGAGATATTGGGATTACGTTTTGTGCCGATGCTAGGCACTGTCTTATGCTGATTTCATTATGATACCTCATTTTAAAAATACAAAGGAAATCTCACTAAATTATGAAAACAGTTCTTCATTTACATGTATTCTGTTTCATGCATTCATACCTCATTCATATGATATATTGCTACCTGAGGCACTGACACGGGCACATGAGATTACACTCGGGTTAGATATCTACCCTAGCCTTGTTATAGGTTGCATGTTATTCTTATATTTGATGATACATTATGATCATTGACCTAGGATTGCGTTATTTATGCGATTTCTTTTCGTAGATGTTTTCTATTCACGAGTTGGCAACTCACCCCCGTTGTGCCCCAGTTTCCTGCAGGTTTGCCGTACATGTTTCATTACGGCTTTACGGGCATAGTTTCCTTCGGGTGATTTGCTAGTAGGTGGGTTTACTTGTATCGTACCCCCATTATATTTCTTGTATATCATTATTCTGTTGTATCTAGAAGTTCCATCAACCAAACGTGTATTTATTTGAGATAGAGACGAGTGATGTTATTCTTTCGACCTTAGAGTCGCGCGTTGTATTTCTATGGTTTTCTTGTTGTTTTGAGTTCCTTTTGAGTTTTGATCCTCGCCCTTGGCGTTGTATATTATATTGCTTGTGTGGTTGTGACCGTCGATTGACGAAGAGCTAGCTCCCGCTCGGGGATGCCTTTCTATTGATTTCGTATACTATTCATGTTGTATCCCGTTTGGGAGCCAGTATTTACAAAGGAGACTCTGCCGAAATTTTCAGGAAATACTTGATGTTTTTAAAACCGCATAACTCGGCTTATGCTATTAAAACTACTTGTTTTAAATTGGTTTTCCTTCACTCTACTACTTTTCTTGGTTTGGGTTTCTGGGTTTTCGGCTTACTTAGGTTACGTACGCCTCGAGACGTTCGTAGTTTAAGTGCCGGTCATTTTCCGTACTTTCGGGACGTGACAAAGTTGGTATCAGAGCGTTAGGTTTTAACTTCGGAGCGTAGGATGACCCTTGGTTGATGGAATAGGTGACTAAAGTAGAGTGACGTACCGTAGGTATGTTCCGCGGCATATTTACGATACGCTACTCCACTTAAGAAGCCTTAGGATGTACATTTCTTTGCTCAGTATTATATTCATTCCGATCTAGCCTCATCAGTACCAGTTATGGTTTTGCTACCACGATTACGGACAGGGAGAGCTACAGCTAGAGTTGCGGTCAGCACGAGCTCGTCACGAACGAGGACTGACCAGGGCGAAATTCCGGCAACACACGATTGCAAAGATGTGTCTTTTTACTATATTTCCGTGCCACGAGCGTTTGGCGGATCGCCTTTATGAGGTTACTCGGATGTGCTGATCGACACTAGAGGATTGAGCCAATGATAGAGGCCAGCCAGATTTTGATGACCGTTGGTGTGTTGCTTATTCTTGATGATCGAGGCACTGTTCAGCGTGTAGACGAGCGAGCCAGTTATTGCTGCGAACGACGAGATATTGCCCCAGATGATGGAATTAGGGCAGAACGAGTTGTACTAAGAGATGATAGAAGGTCGCTAGTCATCTAGGATGAATGACTAGGACATGTGGATCGTTCGCCTACCCCGATGCGAGGTCATCAGATAGATTGATTCGCGCTAGAGACGACTTCACGCGGAGACGTTGAGAGTCGACAGAGACGATCGAATGTCAGAAACCTATTATTCCAAGTTTAAAGTAGTCGGAAATACATGCAGGCAATTCTATGGTCCCTCTAGAAGAATGAAACCCTAACTCGACTTAATGACCGTGTGAAAGCCTTTGAACCTTCGGGTTTGCGGCAGTTCTACGGCGCCATTAGTGAGGCTTGGGTTTGCCCTTCTACGGCTGGACCACTGATGCTGTGGTATGTACTCGATACTATTAAACTGTGCCCAAGATGTTGAGCTCTTGGGGGATTATGAGGTTTTGACGACTCGATCGGATGGCTCGACTTAATTCGGATGCTAGGTGGTGAGATGCATTTCTTGGGAGACTCCAGATACGAGGATAGCCGTTGGAGCTCAGTCCATGCAGCCACGACGAGACGAGTCCGGAGCAGTCGACATTAGAGAAAAGTGGAGTAAGAGGTCCGTACAGGATCTGGATAAGACGACGTTCCACTCCGCCGACATCAGAGATGCGATACGCATGCCGAGGCAGAGTACTGGATATACCTTCCAGAAGGAGTCGCGATGGGTATGCAGCCGTTCCGGAGCAAGATGCAGATATAGGAAAGGACGATGACTTCCGGACAGTTGGCAGAGACGAGACATAGAAGAGACCGTGAGAAGGATTCCTTCCAGGACACTGCTGCAATGATACTTGCACCCAGGATCAGATGTGTCACGTACATTCGGAGAGCCAGAGGCCGACGCCAGTGATATGCTGTCTTACGAGTGGTCGCGATGATTGACCGGGAGATGACAAGAGACGTGCCAGAACGGGATCATCCCCGTTAGCACACCTGACAAGGCCGATGAGCCGATAGACCGAGAGATTGGTAATTCCCAGTGAAGACCTTGACCCAGGAGTGGTCATTGTTACGCACACCAGCAGGCCAGAGTTCATGATCATCGACGAGACGTCCCTCTAGTGACCGCGGCAGTTGGCCCGAGATTCTTAGAGGATGCGCTTGAGCGGTACTATGCCGCCATTATTGATTTCGATCTTTTGGGTGATTTATTCGAATGATTTGATTTTGATGATTGAGGATTTACGATCCTTGCACAGTGTTGCACTTGATATCTTTTTCGTGCTTGGGTTTCACATGTTTGTGATTTTACGGTTTTAGACATTTGAGTTGATTTTGTGCGTATGCACGCACACGATTTGGTTCCTGCACTCTGTATAGTTTATATATGCTTGCAGTGCAGTGGTACGCCTTTTGTGCACTTAGATGCATTGGACTTTGATTTCGATGGTGATGTTCGATATTTGTTTCGTGCACGATTGATGCACCTGATTGGATTTTCGCGCATGTTGGGCGCATGTTTTGAAGTGTGATTTTGGTGCACACCAGATGCACTAAATCGAGATTTTTCGTGCATGTCAGATGCACCTGATTTTGCTGTCAGGCACACATGTTGCCTACGACAGATGTTTCGTGCACACCCGATGCACTTAGATGTTGTTTCTGTGCATATGTATGGCACATATTTGGATTTTGATTTCCGTACGCACAAGACGCGCGTAGTATTCATACGCGTATTTTGGGATTGATTTTTCTTATAGAGCAGTACGTTTTTATGATATTGCTATGTGTTTTCGTAATGAGCAGGACTAGTCAAAGGACAGTACCTGAATATATTTTACATGTATAGTTTCGAGTTATATCACATTGGTTTTGCTTTGGATTTGGTATTGATGTCTTCCCCATGACTCCGATGATTGCGGAATGCTTGACGGAGTTCTGATTTGAGTTATACGCTCATTTTTCATGCGCATGCGTTGCGCTACGATTTGTTTTATGTATTTATGATTTCGGAGCCCCGGCGATTTGATGGTTTTGGCTGAAATATTTTAGTATTTGGGGGAAATTTTAATTTAAATTCGGGGACCGAATTTCTTTAAGGGGGGAAGATTGTAACGTTTTGAAAATCGTTTCGGTGAAATTTCGAAAAAAACGGTAAAATAAGAGGGTTTTCTGTAAAAAGTCAAAATGCAAATATCTTTATTATAAAAGTAAATATGCATATTCTAGCTATGTAATTGCTAGTATTTGGTATTTATTGAGCCACTGGTGAAATTTCAAATTTCCTGAAATTTTTTCCGAAATTAATTATTTTAATATTATTTTAAGCCGTCACTAATATATTTAATTAGGGAAAATTACAAATTGGAATGAGTTGAAACAAATTTTGTGCATCATAATACATTAAACAAAATTTTATCATGTGGTTTTTGAAATGAAATCGTTTGCCAAAACGGTTTAGAAAATATCGAAGAAAAAGGCTTTTTTCGGTGAAATTAGTGTAATGGAAGTGGGTTACTACACTTATCTCTTTTTCTCACCCAAACAAAACCCACACCCATTCCCCCAACATGCTTTGGCCGGCCCCCCTTGATCAGCCCAACATTCTTGGGCCTCCCATTTCACACAATAAAACAAAGAAAAGAAAAGAAAAGAAAAGGAAATGTAGAAACCAAGGTGGACTTTGACTACATATCATTTTCTCCACCTCCCTCTCTCTCCTCTTTTTCCTCCACAAGCAGCCGACCTCCCCTCTTCTGCTGTCCAGAAATTTCCCACAAAACCCTACCTCTTTTCTCCTCAAAAAAATGTCCAAATTCTATCAAAAATCAAAGCTAAATCCAAATCCAACACTTACCCATTATTCTTTAGCTCATCTAGCATAGATCTTAGGGTATAGAAGCTAATTTGGAAGGCTAGGTTGGATGTTTGATTCAAGTTTTGTGAGGTATAAATCCTTGTTCCATGGTTTGTTTGTTGCTTAGTTACTTAATTGTTGCTATCATACCTCATTTGAAGCTAATTAGGTGTTTAATTAGGTTTAATTGCTTGGTTGGAAAAATTCAAGAAAAGGGTTTGTAAATCAAATTAGGGTTTTCTTCATTGGGTATTGATCTTGATGTGGGGATTACCATGTTAATGTTATGCTAAAACTAACCTAGTTGCTAGTTTACTACTTGATACTTGTAATTTTTAAAAATTGGAATATTATGCAAACTAGGTTTTGGAATTTAATTGCAAATGGGAGATTAAAAATCTAATTAGGTTTTTCATGACTTCATTAACATTATTAAGTGTAGTTTAACACTTTAGTTCATGGAAATCCAACCTAAATTGTGGTTTGTGCATTTTGCTATAAAATTGTTAAAATTTAGGTATTTTGTAAACTAGAATTTTAGGGTTTTTGGAATTTAATGAGATTAAATTATGAGATTGTTTTTATGACTTATTTATGTTATTTAATAAGTATATTGGCCGCTACATTCATTTAAACGTCGAGTTTTGTACTAAAACGGGTAATTTTTGCTTGCTAGATTTTCGGAAAAATGGCTTCTAAAGTGAATTTGGGGTTTTTGTGAGTTTTTGTTAAGTCCACGTTACCTCTCCCGGTACTTTCGGGGTTGCGGAAACGGTAAAACAAAAATTTTTCTAAGCTTTGTAACATGGACCGTAAAAGCCGGATCTTTGCTAAACCATAAACTAGCAACCTAACAAGAGATGTATCTACTCGGTTAGGGGTTATACCTCAACTTGAACTCCTTCTCTTCTTATTGTTCTTCTTCTTGTTGTTCTTCTCTTTGCTTGCTCAATGGTTGATCCGGACTTCGGTCACCTCCGCGGCCTCCTTGAGTCGAAGACGATCCACCCGAGAGATGTACACTGAGCTCCACCTCAAGCCGAGGTAACTAGGGCAAGGAGATTGCTAATCTAGAAGCCCTAGGATGTGTAAAGAAGATGTATGGATGTGTTTGTCAAGTGGAATCCTTTTTCTCTCAACACATGAGATCAAAGGAGAAATCAAGAGGAGGAAGAAGAAGGAGGTTTTCTTGCAACCATGGAGCTTCTCATTTCAAGAGAGAGAAAGAGAATAATATTATGATACAAAAGAAAAGTACCATGGTTGCAAATAATGCAAAACAACATCATTACTAATCCCATCAAGATAAAGTTGATGGCTACTTTGAAATGACCATTATCATAATCCAAAAGAAAAAGGAAAAGAAAAGAAAAGTGTAGAACCCTCTTGAAAGTCAATGGTCAACCCGGTCAACCGGTCAACAAAGTCAAGAGAGGTCAACGGGGTCAAATGGTCAATGCAATTAGCCATCATAAGATTATCACTAATAGGATTAGTAAATGATGTTCGCGGCTCATAATGATTTTGACCAATACGAACTGTCAAAACCCTAATGAGTCCGCCTCAAAATGGTTTTGACCGAATCAACTGTCAAAACCCTAATGAGCCTGCCACATAGCGGTTTTGGCCGAACCAACTGCCAAAACCCTAATGAGGCACCTCCTCCTTCATCGCTCCGGAAAACTGTGCATACACACCTGCATCCGTATTCCGTAGAATGCGGATGCGCAGAAGACAAAACAAATCCATCCGTGCAGTACTAGGATCCGGCTTAAACCAAAGCCTACTAGTACTGCCTGCCCGAACACCATACGCACACAAGTGTACGTAAGTGATCGGAGCCCTGCCGTAAAACCATACGGCCTCTACACGTTTCGCTCAGTGCAGGGAAACTCTCTGTGTGGGACTCTAAAGACTCGACACTACGCTGGCAGTGGGTTTAACCACAGACCGCAAGCGGCACTAGCTGTACGTAACGGTCCCCAGGTAGATGTCGATAAGAAGGCCGATGAGGTAAACCCATCCGAACTCCTACTGAGTCTGTATGTGACAATCTCCGTACAGTCCGGTCTGTTCGTCTGATACATCGCATGGCGGGCCTAGAGGGGCGGCAAGCGTCAGACCCCTAATAGCGGTACAAGTCGTGTCGGAGTGAAGCCCAATACACCCTGAGATAACACTGGAACCTACCAGTACATCTCGCTTGCCCTGGCCAGGGACTACTTATGTAATGGCTCTCCTAGACACAGCGCGATGTCAACCCCCAATACCGGGAGAGACGAATCCTGTCTAACCGTCACTGCCTCCAAGTGCTTCGGGACTGCTCCCAACTACTACCTGTTTGCACGACTCAGTAGAGCCGTGGTAGGGTAGTAATCAAAGAACAGTGGGAACACACTCGAGGCGAAGTGACAGTGTTAAGTCAGCGGACTAAGCTGTACTCATGTCACCTGGGAACTGATAACTGACGATAGGTATAATACCAACCATCAGTTCCCGACGAGTCCTGTCCAGTGTACTCGTAACCTAACGAGCACCCGCATACTATCTCAAGTACGACGTACTAACGGCTGTGGGACAGACCGTCTCCCGTGCTGGGATGAGAAGCGCATACGCTAGTCTACTCTGGAGTATCGATGCCCTATCTCGATACTCCCACGACTAGGGACGTGTATAAGGATGTGCTTGTAGATTACCCAGCCCCCACGAGTGTGATCGCCATCACAACGCCGGTAATCAAGCAAAGATCCTAAGGGCTCTACTAATGCGTATAGGTGATATAATAAATAAACACACATGTACACATTAAAGCAGAGACAAACCAAGTAGCATACTACTATATTGAGCAAGATTGTCTGTACAACTGTGAATATCCCAAGCTTCCATCAAGTAATATACATACTAGTATGATACAGTAATGGCCTCTAGGGCATATACACTAACAATCTCCCACTTGCACTAAGGCCATGTACTGGCGTATCGAAGACCTATCATCTCGATCAGCCGCTCAAACTGAGTCTGGGGTAAAGCCTTCGTGAATGGGTCCGCAGTGTTGTCTTTTGTGTCCACTCTCCACACCTCGATCTCCTGTCGATCAATGATCTCCCTGATCAGGTGATACCGCCTTAAGATGTGCCTGGATTTCTGATGGGACCTTGGTTCCTTCGCTAAAGCTATAGCCCCATTGTTATCGCAATACAAAGGTATTGGGTCAACAATGGACGGAACCACCTGAAGTTCACTAATGAACTTCTTAATCCAGACCGTCTCTTTTGCGGCATCGCTTGCAGCAATGTATTCAGCCTCCATCGTCGAGTCTGCGACGGTATCCTGCTTGGAACTCCTCCAACATACCGCCCCTCCGTTGAGGGTAAACACAAAACCCGAGACAGACTTGCTGTCATCTTTGTCACTCTGGAAGATTGAATCGGTAAAGGACTCGACCCTGAGGTCTCCATTACCGTAAACCAGGAACATCTCCTTAGTCCTTCTCAGGTACTTGAGAATGTTCTTCACTGCTGTCCAGTGGTCCTCGCCTGGGTCTGACTGATACCGGCTTACAGCGCTCAACGCGTAAGCTACATCTGGTCTTGTACATAGCATCGCATACATTATAGATCCTACCGCCGAAGCGTAGGGTAAAGTGCTCATGCGAACCCTCTCCTCGTCAGTCTTAGGAGACATCTTCTTGGAGAGGGTAATTCCGTGCAATGCGGGTATGTTACCGCGCTTGGAATCCTCCATACTAAATCTCTTTAGTACGGTCTCTATGTACCTGGACTGCGAAAGTCCCAATAGTCTCTTGGATCTATCTCTATAGATCTTGATCCCCAGAATGTACGAGGCATCACCCAGGTCCTTCATGGAGAACCTTTGTGACAAAAACAGCTTGACCGATTGTAGCATAGGAATGTCATTTCCTATCAAAAGAATGTCGTCCATGTACAAGACTAGGAATACGACAGTTCGTCCTACAATCTTCTTATATACACAGGGTTCATCTTCGTTCTTGATGAAATCAAATTCCTTGATCGCCTCATCAAAACAGATGTTCCAGCTCCGCGATGCCTGCTTTAATCCATAAATGGATTTAAGCAACTTGCACACCCTTCCGCTGCTCCCACTGTCTACGAAACCTTCTGGTTGATCCATGTAAACGCACTCTTCCAAACAACCGTTTAGGAAAGCCGTCTTAACATCCATCTGCCAGATTTCATAGTCATGGAAGGCAGCAATGGCAAGTAAGATCCGAATGGATTTGAGCATAGCCACCGGAGAAAAAGTCTCGTCATAGTCCAAACCAGGTCTTTGACGAAAACCTTTTGCAACGAGTCTAGCTTTATAGGTTTCCACCTGCCCATCTACACCAAGTTTCCTTTTGTAGATCCATTTGCATCCAACGGGTTTTACCCCAGGTGGAGCAATATCCAAGGTCCACACTTTATTAGCGTACATGGACTCCATTTCGGATTGCATTGCTTCCTGCCACTTATCAGAGTCCCTACTGATAATGGCCTGCCTGAAACTGTTAGGGTCATCTTCTTCCAAGATGCAATCCTCTCGATCCCCGTCTATGAGAAAACCATAGTATCTCTCGGGCGGATGAGAAATCCTACCAGATCTGCGGAGTGGCTGAGGTTCGTTTGGGGTCACTGAATTTTCTGGTTCTGCTAAATCCTCAGTTTGAGTTTGTGGATCAGATATTTCATCCAGTTCTACCGTGCTCCCACTTATTTCTTTTGCAAGAAATTGCCACTCTAAAAAGGTGGCGCGGCGAGCAACGAACACCTTCTATTCCTCAGTGTGGTAGAACAGATATCCCAGAGAATTTCTAGGATATCCCACAAACTTACATAAAACTGACCGTGCCTCAAGCTTGTCTGGTTTTTGTACTTTTACATAGGCCGGACAACCCCATATCTTAATTCGTTCTAGATATGGTTTCTTACCACTCCATATTTCATATGGAGTCTTAGGCACGGATTTAGACGGAACCTGATTCAGTAAGTATGCCGCTGTATCTAGCGCAAGTCCCCAGAATGAAAGAGGTAACTCAGCATCACTCATCATGGATCGAACCATATCCAATAGGGTACGATTCCTTCTCTCCGATACACCGTTGTGCTGTGGTGTATAAGGAGGAGTAAGCTGAGAGAGAATACCATTCTCTTTTAAGTAATCTCGGAATTTCGTGCTTAAGTACTCCCCTCCTCTATCAGACCGGAGGATCTTGATACTTTTGCCTGTCTGGTTCTCTACTTCGTTTCTGAATTCCTTGAATTTCTCAAAAGTTTCAGATTTGTGTTTCATCAGATACATATATCCGAACCTAGAGAGATCGTCAGTGAATGTGATGAAGTACGAGAACCCACCCCTTGCAAGTATAGACATCGGACCACACACATCACTGTGTATGAGTCCCAAGAGCTCTATTGCTCTTTCTCCATGTCCGGTGAACGGAGATTTGGTCATCTTCCCTTTGAGACAAGACTGACAAGTTTCATAAGATGAAAACTCGAACGCATTCAAGAGTCCATCTTTATGCAACTTACTCAGTCTTTTCTCTCCGATATGACCAAGTCTACAACGCCACAAGTAGGATTCATTCGTATCTGAATTCTTCCTCTTGCGTGTGTTCTGTATATTGAGAACTGTATTCTGATTTAGAACGTAGATACCATTACACAGTGTACCCTCTGCAACCAGTACCTTATCAAGGTAAATGTTCATGATATTCTTTTCAAGAACAAAGTTATATCTATCTTTATCGAGTAAAGAAACTGATATGATGTTGCAAACCATGGAGGGTACATAGTAGCAATCGTTCAAAATCATAGTCTTGCCATTTGGCAATACTAGGTAATATTCACCGACGGCTGCCGCATTAACTTGTTCTCCGTTCGCTACTCTGAGCGACATATCACCCGGTGCAACTTTCCTACTTTTTCTCAGTCCCTGTAATAAATTACAGATATGAGATCCTGATCCGGTATCAAGTACCCAGGAGGTAGGGCTGACCGTAAAACAGTTCTCAATTACAAGAACACCTGAAGTAGATGCAAAACCATGCTTCTTCTTCAACTGGGTATCCTGGAAATCCATACAATCCCCTTTCCCATTCTCATGACTGTTGTCACAAGTTAGAGCTGAACCAACTTTCCCCAGTCCCGAATAAGAATTCGGATCGGTCAAGCGATACATTTTATTATCTTGATTAGGGCGTGAAAAGGTTGCTGCCTGGAGAGAGAGAAAAGAAACACTCAGCGTATGCTCGTGCAAGATTAGATTGGTTTATTAATTTATCTAACCAGGATGTCTCCCACTGTTTCCTCAAATTCCTCTTAAAACCTTTTAAAAGAAGAACTAGCCGGGTTTTTAATTCACGTCACAATACTTGCTTAACCTTTCAGCCAGGCTAGTGTCGGTACTTCGAGGGAGGTTTTCCAACGCTTTCGCGAAGTTCCTTAATTAAAGAACCTCTTTTCCCTGGGGGCGTAACCCCGCTAACACTTTTCTAGACACCTACTAGGTTTATAGCATTGATCGTTAAGTAAAATAATCTCCCGAGAGTAAACCAACTCATCAGTGGGATCGGGATCCAACTGTCATTGTGTGATAACCTAGATGGAATCCACTCTAGTCACCACACTCCAGAAGGTATGCTAAATCTGCAAGTTTCAGTTCTTTTGAAACTCCCGATGTGGTTTTTGCCCCTAACGATTCATGACCTTGACAATGCCAACATATCATGAACTGTTAGTCAAGTTCGGCCCGTCATTATCTTGATTAACTTAGACCCACCCGCACAACTCTTGACAATGCCAACATAGCTATGCGACTATCCTAAATAATCTGAAAAATAAGGTTGCAAACAAGCAATACTTAGCTACCGATCACTACGCCTTGACAATGCCAAAATACGTAGCTCGAATACTGAGTAGTACTTGTAGGAAATGACGGAGGGCTACGGCTGGGTTTTTGGCGAAAAACCCGTTAACGTAATGAACTTGATGTCGTTGAAGGAACCTGATAAGCCTTTTTTTTGGAAAAATATAGTGGCGAAATCTTTTTGCTAAAGAGGTCACTCCCTGTGAAGGGATCTCGGCTCTTTCCTCGTCGAATGAGGTGCAGGATATTCCAAATTGAATACCTCGATGCAAAGCAAGAATAATCGACTATGGTGAAGTTATTACCCTGACGCAAACCTTTTGTCCAAGGGGTCACTCCCGATGAAGGGATCTCGGCCCTTGCCTCGTCGATTGAGGTGCTGGGCATTCATAACCGAATACCTCGATGCAAAACAAAAAAGATGAACGTCCTTGTAATAACAGCCTTTTGAAAAAACTTGTTCCAACAACGTCTTTTAGGTTTATTTTCTTGCATTAGTTCTTTTAATGCGTCCCATCATTAAATCCTACCATTGCAGAAAACAACCAAAATATGACGTACGCTTATGCCATTCGCATTCGCCACGGGGTCCCGTCATCACCCGTTAGGTTACTTAACTAACGACAGAGCGGGGGCTGGGCTAGCGCGGCTGTAAAACATAAGCAACGCCTAAATAGTAAAGCAATGATAGACATTACAGATCACAGATGAATACATTGGATATACTAGGAATCCGCAATCCGTTCGAGCCTGCAACGAAAAGCGGATTACACGGTCGCGGTGAATAGCCAAAACCCTACCCAAGACCCCTACGGGTGCGGCAAACCACCCGCCAAGTACTCGGTAGTTTGTGCACCCCTCCATGGGTCTATCCTAGGAGCAAAAACAGTAAAAAGAATTATACAATGACGGCTACAACCCCGACCCGGTTGTGCGGCCATACAAATAATATTATTACATCAATTTACATTTACAAATGAATGAAAGAAAAACAAAAGCTCATCTCACATCCACCCCAGCTATTCACCCGCGACAGTCCAACACATTCATATACACATTCCAATATCAAACACAGATCACAGAGATGTATAACCCCGACTAATCGTCTTATAGCGATTAGCCGACGTTCAATACATGCAAACATCACAGATATAACCTTCATAGTCAAAGTATATTGAAGTTCGGAAAAATACGGAATTATAGGCCCCCAAAAACAAATTTCAATTCTGGAAAATCTGGGCACATATAATATATCTGAAAAATCCTAAAACCATGTCAGAAACATTCTGCACCAAAAACGAGGCAGCAACTCACCAAGTTGGCCGCGTTTCCGCGGCAATAGCTTGCTATTGCCGCGGAAACGCGGCTCTTTAGTCGAGTCGCTGTTTCGTGTTTGGTGACTTTCTTCTACAAACCCTGAGATGATTTTTGGAGTATAACAAATTTTTCTTTGACCAGAAAAATTTTTAACAGAAACTCAGGTTTTTATAACTTGGTTTTTTCGATTTTTCCGTTTCGAACTTCGATACACTTTACTACCAAGCTAGTTTATGTTTAGTTAGGCTCTGATACCACTGTTAGGTCCACGTTACCTCTCCCGGTACTTTCGGGGTTGCGGAAACGGTAAAACAAAAAATTTTCTAAGCTTTGTAACATGGACCGTAAAAGCCGGATCTTTGCTAAACCATAAACTAGCAACCTAACAAGAGATGTATCTACTCGGTTAGGGGTTATACCTCAACTTGAACTCCTTCTCTTCTTATTGTTCTTCTTCTTGTTGTTCTTCTCTTTGCTTGCTCAATGGTTGATCCGGACTTCGGTCACCTCCGCGGCCTCCTTGAGTCGAAGACGATCCACCCGAGAGATGTACACCGAGCTCCACCTCAAGCCGAGGTAACTAGGGCAAGGAGATTGCTAATCTAGAAGCCCTAGGATGTGTATAGAAGATGTATGGATGTGTTTGTCAAGTGGAATCCTTTTTCTCTCAACACATGAGATCAAAGGAGAAATCAAGAGGAGGAAGAAGAAGGAGGTTTTCTTGCAACCATGGAGCTTCTCATTTCAAGAGAGAGAAAGAGAATAATATTATGATACAAAAGAAAAGAACCATGGTTGCAAATAATGCAAAACAACATCATTACTAATCCCATCAAGATAAAGTTGATGGCTACTTTGAAATGACCATTATCATAATCCAAAAGAAAAAGGAAAAGAAAAGAAAAGTGTAGAACCCTCTTGAAAGTCAATGGTCAACCCGGTCAACCGGTCAACAAAGTCAAGAGAGGTCAACGGGGTCAAATGGTCAATGCAATTAGCCATCATAAGATTATCACTAATAGGATTAGTAAATGATGTTCGCGGCTCATAATGATTTTGACCAATACGAACTGTCAAAACCCTAATGAGTCCGCCTCAAAATGGTTTTGACCGAATCAACTGTCAAAACCCTAATGAGCCTGCCACATAGCGGTTTTGGCCGAACCAACTGCCAAAACCCTAATGAGGCACCTCCTCCTTCATCGCTCCGGAAAACTGTGCATACACACCTGCATCCGTATTCCGTAGAATGCGGATGCGCAGAAGATAAAACAAATCCATCCGTGCAGTACTAGGATCCGGCTTAAACCAAAGCCTACTAGTACTGCCTGCCCGAACACCATACGCACACAAGTGTACGTAAGTGATCGGAGCCCTGCCGTAAAACCATACGGCCTCTACACGTTTCGCTCAGTGCAGGGAAACTCTCTGTGTGGGACTCTAAAGACTCGACACTACGCTGGCAGTGGGTTTAACCACAGACCGCAAGCGGCACTAGCTGTACGTAACGGTCCCCAGGTAGATGTCGATAAGAAGGCCGATGAGGTAAACCCATCCGAACTCCTACTGAGTCTGTATGTGACAATCTCCGTACAGTCCGGTCTGTTCGTCTGATACATCGCATGGCGGGCCTAGGGGGCGGCAAGCGTCAGACCCCTAATAGCGGTACAAGTCGTGTCGGAGTGAAGCCCAATACACCCTGAGATAACACTGGAACCTACCAGTACATCTCGCTTGCCCTGGCCAGGGACTACTTGTGTAATGGCTCTCCTAGACACAGCGCGATGTCAACCCCCAATACCGGGAGAGACGAATCCTGTCTAACCGTCACTGCCTCCAAGTGCTTCGGGACTGCTCCCAACTACTACCTGTTTGCACGACTCAGTAGAGCCGTGGTAGGGTAGTAATCAAAGAACAGTGGGAACACACTCGAGGCGAAGTGACAGTGTCAAGTCAGCGGACTAAGCTGTACTCATGTCACCTGGGAACTGATAACTGACGATAGGTATAATACCAACCATCAGTTCCCGACGAGTCATGTCCAGTGTACTCGTAACCTAACGAGCACCCGCATACTATCTCAAGTACGACGTACTGACGGCTGTGGGACAGACCGTCTCCCGTGCTGGGATGAGAAGCGCATACGCTAGTCTACTCTGGAGTATCGATGCCCTATCTCGATACTCCCACGACTAGGGACGTGTATAAGGATGTGCTTGTAGATTACCCAGCCCCCACGAGTGTGATCGCCATCACAACGCCGGTAATCAAGCAAAGATCCTAAGGGCTCTACTAATGCGTATAGGTGATATAATAAATAAACACACATGTACACATTAAAGCAGAGACAAACTAAGTAGCATACTACTATATTGAGCAAGATTGTCTGTACAACTGTGAATATCCCAAGCTTCCATCAAGTAATATACATACTAGTATGATACAGTAATGGCCTCTAGGGCATATACACTAACAGTTTTAACCTATTTTATATTAAAATTAGTGTTCGTAAATGTGCAAATGAGTGTGATTGGATTTTTCTCGATGGTTTGATTTTTGTACATCGACATCGAGGGTAGGTTGGCTATTTTGCATGCGTAGGCGATAGGTTTTGACCTATGCGTGATACGCGTGCCGATTTGATTTTCGTGTGCCGTTTCGATTTCGAATTTGATTTTAATGCGATGCGGCGCGTTATGATATGTAGGTACCCCCATGTGGACTTCGAGACTGCAAGCAAGCGCATGGCGACGTCGGCACCGGCGAGCGAGGACCAGGTGAGTAGATTTATATCTACAGGGAGAAGTCGGGTGGATGGCGTATAGCACCCCCGCAGTCCGTGGTGGTGTATACGGATGCGTATACACACCAACAATTATTATATGTTATTTGGGATTAATAACGATGTTAGGATGGATATTTGTGTGTTGGATTACTTTAGTGTTGCGAACCCTAGGGTAGTGTTGAACTATACATACACACATACATACTTGCATACATTCCTATTTATATGTGCTCATGGGATTCTTTATAGTTATGTGTTCACATGGGTATGGGACTATGTGTTCACATACGGATTTAAGGATGATATTGGGATTGAGCTGAGTCGATGAGATTTGTTTTGTGGTTGTGATATCGGTGATATGGCAGGATTCGTACTTGAGGTACGTCCTGGGGTTAAGCGGATCTTGGGGCGGCGTTACGGGTGAATAGTGTTATAAATAAAATGGTCGACATGTGATCGTGATATGAGGCATGATATGCTAGGATATTGAGATTAGTCCGTATAGGGCGATGTATACCCCTTGATGATGATATGTGCTGACGATATCGATTTGTACGAGATTGTCGATCAGTAGTCAGATCATGAGTATATTGAGGATATTAGTATTGTACTAGACATAGGTCAGTACCCTAGACTATGATCTTGAATAAAGAGGATACCAGAGGAATGGTGTGAGGAATATGATATTGACCCGTACCCAGATTTGGGGATACCGTACGACGGATTTACGTACGAGCTATATCTTGATGATTGATCCGCACTCTTGACTTGGGATGTCTGATTATAGATATGGTATCGGATATGATATTATTGAGGCGGGATCACCGACTAATATATATACAGGTATGTATATGGATCGACTCAGATGTTAGGCGGTTTCCTTACCTGTAGTCCAGCTTGTTAGTTTAGCCCTCTAGTTTAGTTTAGTTGTTAGATTAGATTCGATTCTTACCTATTTCAAAAACTAACGAATCGTGGGCATTTTAAAAGACAGCCCAAGGGATCCTACGGATATTTCAAAAGACGTATCTTTTCATAAAAACACCGTAGCCCCTATTTTCAAAACCCCATGATTCGTGTTATTTCAAAAGGCACCATTTGTAGGACTTATATTAGATTAATGCAGATTCGTTATAGCTGCGTCTAGTTTTCAGCTCCCGCTCTTTTTTTGTGGTCCGCTTCGCATCGCATATTTATATTATGTTTCATACTCCATTATTGATATCATGCTGTTAGGACACCAGCACCATTACCGATGATGCGTATGTACCACGTACACTTACTTGCCGGCTCACACACATCTTCATCGGTAATTGCCATGTCACGTACATCTTAGAAAATATTATTGCTTGACATAGCCTGTTAGCTAATAGTTTAGACATGATATTAGCGTACTTGCCTTATATGTTAGTTTAGACATTGTAGTTATTACCTGCTACTTCATGCATACTGTTATGCATTGTTATGCCGCATTCATGGATTCTCATGCATATATTCACTATTTTACGTGTTATTGAGGTTTTGGATTCGGATTTCCATGAGATTTTTCTGGATTTGGAGGAAAACCGCAAAAACATAAATAAACCTTTTCTCTCTTTTAAAATAAAAAGTGCGGTTTTCCCATAATGTATGAGTCGTCCACCATGAGTTTGCTGATGGATTTCGAGACCCGATTCGAGGAGACGGATGAACCGTTTCGGGTACATGGTGGACCCGGTAAGGTACCCCTGGGCAAGAAGCGCGTGATGATGACGATGTGAGCCTGGCAGGGGAGCACTACCTACCAGTGATTTTACCCGACGCGTCGGATATCCGGAGGATACCGTCGTGGTCTTGAAATGGATGGTTGGGGCCGGTCTGGACTGACGGCGCCCTAGATATTGAGACGGTGATATTGAGATTTCGAGATATTGAGGTACAGAGGCTGTGATACAGAGATATCGAGATATTGGGATTACGTTTTGTGCCGATGCTAGGCACTGTCTTATGCTGATTTCATTATGATACCTCATTTTAAAAATACAAAGGAAATCTCACTAAATTATGAAAACAGTTGTTCATTTACATGTATTCTGTTTCATGCATTCATACCTCATTCATATGATATATTGCTACCTGAGGCACTAACACGGGCACATGAGATTACACTCGGGTTAGATATCTACCCTAGCCTTATTATAGGTTGCATGTTATTCTTATATTTGAGGATACATTATGATCATTGACCTAGGATTGCGTTATTTATGCGATTTCTTTTCGTAGATGTTTTCTATTCACGAGTTGGAAACTCACCCCCATTGTGCCCCAGTTTCTTGCAGGTTTGCCGTACATGTTTCATTACGGTTTTGCGGGCATAGTTTCCTTCGGGTGATTTGCTAGTAGGTGGGTTTACTTGTATCGTACCCCCATTATATTTCTTGTATATCATTATTCTGTTGTATCTAGAAGTTCCATCAACCAAACATGTATTTATTTGAGATAGAGACCAGTGATGTTATTCTTTCGACCTTAGAGTCGCGCGTTGTATTTCTATGGTTTTCTTGTTGTTTTGAGTTCCTTTTGAGTTTTGATCCTCGCCCGTGGCGTTGTATATTATATTGCTTGTGTGGTTGTGACCGTCGATTGACGAAGAGCTAGCTCCCGCTCGGGGATGCCTTTTTATTGATTTCGTATACTATTCATGTTGTATCCCGTTTGGGAGCCAGTATTTACAAAGGAGACTCTGCCGAAATTTTCAGGAAATACTTGATGTTTTTAAAACCGCATAACTCGGCTTATGCTATTAAAACTACTTGTTTTAAATTGGTTTTTCTTCACTCTACTACTTTTCTTGGTTTGGGTTTCTGGGTTTTCGGCTTACTTAGGTTACGTACGCTTCGAGACGTTCGTAGTTTAAGTGCCGGTCATTTTCCGTACTTTCGGGACGTGACAAAGTTGGTATCAGAGCGTTAGGTTTTAACTTCGGAGCGTAGGATGACCCTTGGTTGATGGAATAGGTGACTAAAGTAGAGTGACGTACCGTAGGTATGTTCCGCGGCATATTTACGATACGCTACTCCACTTAAGAAGCCTTAGGATGTACATTTCTTTGCTCAGTATTATATTCATTCCGATCTAGCCTCATCAGTACCAGTTATGGTTTTGCTACCACGATTACGGGCAGGGAGAGCTACAGCTAGAGTTGCGGTCAGCACGAGCTCGTCATGAACGAGGACTGACCAGGGCGAAATTCCGGCAACACACGATTGCAGAGATGTGTCTTTTTACTATGTTTTCGCGCCACGAGCGTTTGGCGGATCGCCTTTATGAGGTTACTCGGATGTGCTGATCGACACTAGAGGATTGAGCCAATGATAGAGGCCAGCCAGATTTTGATGACCGTTGGTGTGTTGCTTATTCTTGATGATCGAGGCACTGTTCAGCGTGCAGACGAGCGAGCCAGTTATTGCTGCGAACGACGAGATATTGCCCCAGATGCTGGAATTAGGGCAGAACGAGTTGTACTAAGAGATGATAGAAGGTCGCTAGTCATCGAGGATGAATGACTAGGACATGTGGATCGTTCGCCTACCCCGATGCGAGGTCATCAGATAGATTGATTCGAGCTAGAGACGACTTCACGCGGAGACGTTGAGAGTCGACAGAGACGATCGAATGTCAGAAACCTATTATTCCAAGTTTAAAGTAGTCGGAAAGACATGCAGGCAATTCTATGGTCCCTCTAGAAGAATGAAACCCTAACTCGACTTACTGACCGTGTGAAAGCCTTTGAACCTTCGGGTTTGCGGCAGTTCTACGGCGCCATTAGTGAGGCTTGGGTTTGCCCTTCTACGGCTGGACCACCGATGATGTGGTATGTACTCGATACTATTAAACTGTGCCCAAGATGTTGAGCTCTTGGGGGATTATGAGGTTTTGACGACTCGATCGGATGGCTCGACTTAATTCGGATGCTAGGTGGTGAGATGCATTTCTTGGGAGACTCCAGATACGAGGATAGCCGTTGGAGCTCAGTCCAAGCAGCCATGACAAGACGAGTCCGGAGCTGTCGACATTAGAGAAAAGTGGAGTAAGAGGTCCGTACAGGATCTGGATAAGACGACGTTCCACTCCGCCGACATCAGAGATGCGATACACATGCCGAGGCAGAGTACTGGATATACCTTCCAGAAAGAGTCGCGATGGGTATGCAGCCGTTCCGGAGCAAGATGCAGATATAGGAAAGGACGATGACTTTCGGACAGTTGGCAGAGACGAGACATGGAAGAGACCGTGAGCAAGATTCCTTCCAGGACACTGCTGCAATGATACTTGCACCCAGGATCAGATGTGTCACGTACATTCAGAGAGCCAGAGGCAGACGCCAGTGATATGCTGTCTTACGAGTGGTCGCGATGATTGACCGGGAGATGACAAAAGACGTGCCAGAACGGGATCATCCCCGTTAGCACACCTGACAAGGCCGATGAGCCGATGGACCGAGAGATTGGTAATTCCCAGTGAAGACCTTGACCCAGGAGTGGTCATTGTTACGCACACCAGCAGGCCAGAGTTCACGATCATCGACGAGACGTCCCACTAGTGACCGCGACAGTTGGCCCGAGATTCTTAGAGGATACGCTTGAGCGGTACTATGCCGCCATTATTGATTTCGATGTTTTGGGTGATTTATTCGAATGATTTGATTTTGATGATTGAGGATTTACGATCCTTGCACAGTGTTGCACTTGATATCGTTTTCGTGCTTGGGTTTCACATGTTTGTGATTTTACGGTTTTAGACATTTGAGTTGATTTTGTGCGTATGCACGCACACGATTTGGTTCCTGCACTCTGTATAGTTTATATATGCTTGCAGTGCAGTGATACGCCTTTTGTGCACTTAGATGCATTGGACTTTGATTTCGATGGTGATGTTCGATATTTGTTTCGTGCACGATTGATGCACCTGATTGGATTTTCGCGCATGTTGGGCGCATGTTTTGAAATGTGATTTTGGTGCACACCAGATGCACTAAATCGAGATTTTTCGTGCATGTCAGATGCACCTGATTTTGCTGTCAGGCACACATGTTGCCTACGACAGATGTTTCGTGCACACCCGATGCACTTAGATGTTGTTTCTGTGCATATGTATGGCACATATTTGGATTTTGATTTCCGTGCGCACAAGACGCGCGTAGTATTCATACGCGTATTTTGGGATTGATTTTTCTTATAGAGCAGTACGTTTTTATGATATTGCTATGTGTTTTCGTACTGAGCAGGACTAGTCAGAGGACAGTACCTGAATATATTTTACATATATAGTTTCGAGTTATATCACATTGGTTTTGCTTTGGATTTGGTATTGATGTCTTCCTCATGACTCCGATGATTGCGGAATACTTGACGGAGTTCTGATTTGAGTTATATGCTCATTTTTCATGTGCATGCGTTGCGCTACGATTTGTTTTATGTATTTATGATTTCGGAGCCCCGGCGATTTGATGGTTTTAGCTGAAATATTTTAGTATTTGGGGGAAATTTTAATTTAAATTCGGGGACCGAATTTCTTTAAGGGGGGAAGATTGTAACGTTTTGAAAATCGTTTCGGTGAAATTTCGAAAAAAACGGTAAAATAAGAGGGTTTTCTGTAAAAAGTCAAAATGCAAATATCTTTATTATAAAAGTAAATATGCATATTCTAGCTATGTAATTGCTAGTATTTGGTGTTTATTGAGCCACTGGTGAAATTTCAAATTTTCTGAAATTTTTTCCGAAATTAATTATTTTAATATTATTTTAAGCCGTCACTAATATATTTAATTAGAGAAAATTACAAATTGGAATGAGTTGAAACAAATTTTGTACATCATAATACATTAAACAAAATTTTATCATGTGGTTTTTGAAATGAAATCGTTTGCCAAAACGGTTTAGAAAATATCAAAGAAAAAGGCTTTTTTTCGGTGAAATTAGTGTAATGGAAGTGGGTTACTACACTTATCTCTTTTTCTCACCCAAACAAAACCCACACCCATTCCCCCAACATGCTTTGGCCGGCCCCCCTTGATCAGCCCAACATTCTTGGGCCTCCCATTTCACACAATAAAACAAAGAAAAGAAAAGAAAAGAAAAGGAAATGTAGAAACCAAGGTGGACTTTGACTACATATCATTTTCTCCACCTCCCTCTCTCTCCTCTTTTTCCTCCACAAGAAGCCGACCTCCCCTCTTCTGCTGTCCAGAAATTTCCCACAAAACCCCACCTCTTTTCTCCTCAAAAAAATATCCAAATTCCATCAAAAATCAAAGCTAAATCTAAATCCAACACTTACCCATTATTCTTTAGCTCATCTAGCATGGATCTTAGGGTATAGAAGCTAATTTGGGAGGCTAGGTTGGATATTTGATTCACGTTTTGTGAGGTATAAATCCTTGTTCCATGGTTTGTTTGTTGCTTAGTTACTTAATTGTTGCTATCATACCTCATTTGAAGCTAATTAGGTGTTTAATTAGGTTTAATTGCTTGGTTGGAAAAATTCAAGAAAAGGGTTTGTAAATCAAATTAGGGTTTTCTTCATTGGGTATTGATCTTGATGTGGGGATTAACATGTTAATGTTATGCTAAAACTAACCTAGTTGCTAGTTTACTACTTGATACTTGTAATTTTTAAAAATTGGAATATTATGCAAACTAGGTTTTGGAATTTAATTGCAAATGGAAGATTAAAAATCTAATTAGGTTTTTCATGACTTCATTAACATTATTAAGTGTAGTTTAACACTTTAGTTCATGGAAATCCAACCTAAATTGTGGTTTGTGCATTTTGCTATAAAATTGTTAAAATTTAGGTATTTTGTAAACTAGAATTTTAGGGATTTTGGAATTTAATGAGATTAAATTATGCGAATTGTTTTTATGACTTATTTAAGTTATTTAATAAGTATATTGGCCACTACATTCATTTAAACGTCGAGTTTTGTACTAAAACGGGTAATTTTTGCTTGCTAGATTTTCGGAAAAATGGCTTCTAAAGTGAATTTGGGGTTTTTATGAGTTTTAACCTATTTTATATTAAAATTAGTGTTCGTGAATGTGTAAATGAGTGTGATTGGATTTTTCTCGATGGTTTGATGTTTGTACATCGACATCGAGGGTAGGTTGGCTATTTTGCATGCGTAGGCGATGGGTTTTGACCTATGCGTGATACGCGTGCCGATTTGATTTTCGTGTGCCGTTTCGATTTCGAAGTTGATTTTAATGCGATGCGGTGCGTTATGCTATGTAGGTACCCCCATGTGGACTTCGAGACGGCAAGCAAGCGCGTGGCGACGTCGGCACCGGCGAGCGAGGACCAGGTGAGTAGATTTATATCTAAGAGGAGAAGTCGGGTGGATGGCGTATAGCACCCCCGCAGTCCGTGGTGGTGTATACGGATGCGTATACACACCAACAATTATTATATGTTATTTAGGATTAATAACGATGTTAGGATGGATATTGGTGTGCTGGATTACTTTAGTGTTGCGAACCCTAGGGTAGTGTTGCACTATACATACACACATACATACTTGCATACATTCCTATTTATATGTGCTCATGGGATTTTTTATAGTTATGTGTTCACATGGGTATGGGACTATGTGTTCACATACGGATTTGAGGATGATATTGGGATTGAGCTGAGTCGATGAGATTTGTTTTGTGGTTGTGATATCGGTGATATGGCAGGATTCGTACTTGAGGTACGTCCTGGGGTTATAGCGGATCTTGGGGCGGCGTTACGGGTGAATAGTGTTATAAATAAAATGGTCGACATGTGATCGTGATATGAGGCATGATATGCTAGGATATTGATATTAGGCCGTATAGGGAGATGTATACCCCTTGATGATGATATGTGCTGACGATATCGGTTTGTACGAGATTGTCGATTAGTAGTCAGATCATGAGTATATTGAGGATATTAGTATTGTACTAGACATAGGTCAGTACCCTAGACTATGATCTTAAATAAAGAGGATACCAGAGGAATGGTGTGAGGAATATGATATTGACCCGTACCCAGATTTGGGGATACCGTACGACGGATTTACGTACGAGCTATATCTTGATGATTGATCCGCACTCTTGACTTGGGATGTCTGATTATAGATATGGTATCAGATATGATATTATTGAGGCGGGATCACCGACTAATATATATACAGGTATGTATATGGATCGACTCAGATGTTAGGCGGTTTCCTTACCTGTAGTCCAGCTTGTTAGTTTAGCCCTCTAGTTTAGTTTAGTTGTTAGATTAGATTCGATTCTTACCTATTTCAAAAACTAACGAATCGTGGGCATTTTAAAAGACAGCCCAAGGGATCCTACGGATATTTCAAAAGACGTATCTTTTCATAAAAACACCGTAGCCCCTATTTTCAAAACCCCATGATTCGTGTTATTTCAAAAGGCACCATTTGTAGGACTTATATTAGATTAATGCAGATTAGTTATAGTTGCGTCTAGTTTTCAGCTCCCGCTCTTTTTTTGTGGTCCGCTTCGCATCGCATGTTTATATTATGTTTCATACTCCATTATTGATATCATGCTGTTAGGACACCAGCACCATTACCGATGATGCGTATGTACCACGTACACTTACTTGCCGGCTCACACACATCTTCATCGGTAATTTCCATGTCACGTACACCTTAGAAAATATTATTGCTTGACATAGCCTGTTAGCTAATAGTTTAGACATGATATTAGCGTACTTGCCTTATATGTTAGTTTAGACATTGTAGTTATTACCTGCTACTTCATGCATACTGTTATTCATTGTTATGCCGCATTCATGGATTCTCATGCATATATTCACTATTTTACGTGTTATTGAGGTTTTGGATTCGGATTTCCATGAGATTTTTCTGGATTTGGAGGAAAACCGCAAAAACTTAAATAACCCTTTTCTCTCTTTTAAAATAAAAAGTGCGGTTTTCCCATGATGTATGAGTCGTCCACCATGAGTTTGCTGATGGATTTCGAGGCCCGATTCGAGGAGACGGATGAACCATTTCGGGTATATGGTGGACCCGGTAAGGTACCCCGGGGCAAGAAGCGCGTGATGATGACGATGTGAGCCTGGCAGGGGAGCACTACCTACCGGTGATTTTACCCGACGCGTCGGATATCCGGAGGATACCGTCGTGGTCTTGAGATGGATGGTAGGGGCCGGTCTGGACTGACGGCGCCCTAGATATTGAGACGGTGATATTGAGATTTCGAGATATTGAGGTACAGAGGCTGTGATACAGAGATATCGAGATATTGGGATTACGTTTTGTGCCGATGCTAGGCACTGTCTTATGCTGATTTCATTATGATACCTCATTTTAAAAATACAAAGGAAATCTCACTAAATTATGAAAACAATTGTTCATTTACATGTATTCTGTTTCATGCATTCATACCTCATTCATATGATATATTGCTACCTGAGGCACTGACACGGGCACATGAGATTACACTCGGGTTAGATATCTACCCTAGCCTTGTTATAGGTTGCTTGTTATTCTTATATTTGAGGATACATTATGATCATTGACCTAGGATTGCGTTATTTATGCGATTTCTTTTCGTAGATGTTTTCTATTCACGAGTTGGCAACTCACCCCCGTTGTGCCCCAGTTTCTTGCAGGTTTGCCGTACATGTTTCATTACGGCTTTGCGGGCATAGTTTCCTTCGGGTGATTTGCTAGTAGGTGGGTTTACTTGTATCGTACCCCCATTATATTTCTTGTATATCATTATTCTGTTGTATCTAGAAGTTCCATCAACCAAATATGTATTTATTTGAGATAGAGACCAGTGATGTTATTCTTTCGACCTTAGAGTCGCGCGTTGTATTTCTATGGTTTTCTTGTTGTTTTGAGTTCCTTTTGAGTTTTGATTCTCGCCCTTGGCGTTGTATATTATATTGCTTGTGTGGTTGTGACCGTCGATTGACGAAGAGCTAGCTCCCGCTCGGGGATGCCTTTTTATTGATTTCGTATACTATTCATGTTGTATCCCGTTTGGGAGCCAGTATTTACAAAGGAGACTCTGCCGAAATTTTCAGGAAATACTTGATGTTTTTAAAACCACATAACTCGGCTTCTGCTATTAAAACTACTTGTTTTAAATTGGTTTTTCTTCACTCTACTACTTTTCTTGGTTTGGGTTTCTGGGTTTTCGGCTTACTTAGGTTACGTACGCCTCGAGACGTTCGTAGTTTAAGTGCCGGTCATTTTCCGTACTTTCGGGACGTGACAAAGATGATGACCTGACTAGCTTCGAGCAGGCCATCATGAGTGGAGAATCTGTGAAATGGCTGGATGCAAAATCTGAGATGGAATCCATGTACACCAACAAAGTATGGACTTTGGAAGTTGCTCCTGAAGGGGTAAAACCCATTGGGAGCAAATGGATCTTTAAGAAGAAACTTGGTGTAGATGGAAAGTTGAGACTTACAAAGCTAGACTTGTTGCAAAGGGTTTTCATCAACGACCAGGTGTGGATTATGACGAAACCTTTTCTCCAGTGGTTATGCTTAAGTCCATCCGGATCTTACTTGCCATTGCTGCATACCATGACTACGAAATCTGGCAGATGGATGTTAAGACCGCTTTTCTAAATGGTGATTTAGAGGAGTGCGTGTACATGTCTCAGCCAGAGGGCTTCGTAGATAGTGGGAGCAGCGGAAAAGTGTGCAAGCTGTTTAAATCCATTTATGGGTTAAACAGGCATCGCGGAGTTGGAACATCTACTTTGATGTGGTAGTCAAAGAGTTTGACTTCATCAAGAACGTAGATGAACCTTGTATCTACAAGAAGGTTGCAGAGAGTAAGGTTGTATTCCTCGTATTGTACATGGATGGCATACTCTTGATAGAAATGATGTTCCTATGCTGCACTCGGTCAAGCTCTTCTTACCACATAGATTCTCAATGAAAGACTAGGTGATGCCTCCTGCATTTTGGGAATTAAGATCTATAGAGATAGATCTAAACGGATACTGGGATTGTCCCAATCTAGGTACATTGACACCATACTAAAGAGGTTTAGTATAGAAGAATCCAAACGTGGGAATCAACCCACGATCTCTGGACTCACTCTCTCCAAAGAGATGTCTCCCAAGACTGATTTGGAAAGAGCTCGCATGCAAGGGATACCCTATGCTTCGGCAGTAGGCTCTATCATGTACGTGATGCTATGTATCAGGCCCGATGTAACATACTCACTAAGTGTAGTGAGTAGGTATCAAGCAGATCCAGGAGAGAGTCACTGGACAGCTGTGAAGAACATTCTCAAGTACTTGAGAAGGACTAAGGAGATGTTCTTGGTGTATGGTAACGGAGAACTCCAGGTGGAGTCCTTTACCGATTCAAGCTTCCAAAGTGATAAGGACGACTCTAAGTCGCACTCGGGATTTGTCTTTACCCTAAATGGAGGGGCGGTTTGTTGGAAGAGTTCCAAGCAAGAAACCGTTGCAGACTCGACGATAGAGGATGAATACATCGCTGCCAACGATGCTGCCAAAGAGGCTGTCTGGATGAAGAAGTTCATCGCTGAACCTGGTGTGGTTCTGTCCATTGAGCATCCAATACCTTTGTATTGTGATAACAATGGAGCTGTGGTTTTGGCCAAGGAACCCAGGTCCCATAAGAAGTCCAGACATATTCTGAGGCGGTATCACCTGATCCGAGAGATAGTTGATCGTCGCGAGATCGAGGTCAGGAGAGTTGACACGAAGGACAACACTGCTGATCCACTCACGAAGGCCATACCCTAGATACAATTTGAGAGACTTTTCAGGATGTTGGGTATGAGATACTACAACAGCTGGCCTTAGTGCAAGTTGGAGATTGTTAGTTGTATATATGCCCTAGAGACCATTGTTGTATATATGATGTATATTATAGTGGATGCTTGATATATATAGAGAGGACTTTATTGCTCGATATGATAGTATGCTATCTGGTTTCACTTTGTCTAAACATGTTGACTTGTAATGGTTTACTGTCTTGCTCTCATATGTTAATAAAGCCCTTAGGATATGTACTCGACTACTAGGTCTATGATGCAGATCATTCTAGTGGGGCCAGGGTAGTCCAAGAGTACATCCTATAACTGTTCCTAGTCGAGGGTGTATCGAGACAGGGCATCGATACACCAGAGTAGACTAGCGTATACACATCTTGACCCATATGATGGGCGATGGATGATCCTATATCCATCGGTGTTTGACATCAAAGATGATGTACGGGTGCTCAGTGGAGACTGGGTACACTGAACGGACTCCCCGAGAACTCTTATATGGTATTATACCTGTCGTCAGATAGCAATTCTCTGGTGACACTGGTACATGTTAGTCTGTAGACCCGAGATCGTCATAGAGTCTTGTGTGATTTCCACTGTGCTTTGATTTCCACCTTACCACGTCCAAGAGGGCGTGTAAAACAGTGGCTTTTGGGTACAGTCCCGAATCACATGGAGGCAATGAGAAATAGGAGGGGTTTCGTCTCTCCCGGTATAGAGAGTTGATGCTGTGTTGTGTTCGATTGGCTATAACTGGAAGTCCCTGGCTAGGGCTGATATGGAGTGCTACTAGTAAGAGTTATCAGTAGTTTCTCGACCCGTTGTGAGCCTCATATCGACACGACTTATCGGTTACTGGGGTCTGACGTTTACCACCCCTAGACTTGATATGCGACATACCAGACGAAGAGACCGGACTGTACGGTAGTGTTACTGATTGGCTCGACGGGAGTTTTGACAGCTTCGTCGGTTTTCTTCTGATCGCTCAATACCCGGGTGGCCGTTACGTTTAGCTGACCGCTTGCGGCTTGTAGGTGTTTGATATGATCATCACCTACTGCCGGCGTATTGACGCGTCTTAGAGTCCCACACAGGAGTTTCCTAGCTCAGGTGAAACGTGTGGTGTGCATATGAGATATGCGCGGGGACCCGATTGAATGCGAGTATGTGATACCGTATGTTGATCGGGCGTTTTTCTATTGGTCGGGTCGTATGTGATATGACCGGATTGTTAAATCAAATGTTGATTTAACATTAGAATTTTAGTTTTATTCTTTATTTAAAACCCTTTTCCTTAAAGAAGATGTATGCATATATGTATGCACATGTTGATGTGCATGGACACATACATGCATAGTGTCATGGTTGATGATACAACATTGGTGGCAATATAAGACTTACATGGTTCAATACACACACACACACACATATATTTTTATTTGGAAATAAAAAGGCAAATGGAAATTAAATCATTAATAGTTTTTCCACACACTTCTTTGCTTTGACCTTGGTTAAACCCTTGGTTTAGTTTCCATTTGGACTTTAACCCAAATAGAAAATATCTAGATATTATTTGAACCATGGTTTGTAATGACAAATAGAAAAAATATATATACTATCTTTTGTATTTTTCATTAAGCTTTATCATTATCATTTAGACAAAAGCTTTTGCCATCATCTTCTTCTTCCTCCCTCTATTAAGTTTTCATTTGAGTGAGTTAGTTAAAAAGAAAGGGTTTTGATTAGAGAATACAAACCACCTCATCATTCTACACACATCTAGTCCATTTGTGTAGGGTGTTTGCTACACTTCTTCCATGGATCAAGTAAAGCAAGAAGCTTTGGGCAAAGGGACTTCGGGTGGATCATCGTGGACTTGGAAGGTTACTAGCGATCCGTTCCAAACTCTCAAAGGTCCAAGGAGTCACCAAAGAGAGACTATAAAGGTTTTAATCTCTACTCTTAGTGATAGATTATTCTTTGTATGTGATACAAATCTTGTTACCCTAAAAATTCTAGTTTAAAGATTCATGGTTATTTGCTTTGCACCTCTCTAATTTTTAAAGTGGAATGAGTGATGCTACCAAACCCTAGACTAGGTGCAAGGGAAACCCAACATCTCTCTCATGGTGGCTCTCTCTTCTTCTTCCTCTCTCTAAAGCCCTAGTGTTTCATGAGTTGAAAATCAAGGGCCATTGAGACCAAACCACCAAAATCCTTCTCTACTCACTCTAGGGTTCTTAGTTTAGCACACCAAGCACCCTAGTTACTTCATTATAGAGGTTGGATCTCATGGTAGAGACCTTCGGGTGGATCATCTTTGACGTAGAGAAGCCGGTGAAGGGGAACATCCGCAACCACTCCAAGGAGCTCACAACAAGGAGAAGCACAACAAAGGAGAAGAAGGAGTTCAAGCTTGAGGTATAACCATCCAACATAGTAGTTAGAACTCCTAGTTAGTTTGTTAGTTAATGTTTAGCAAAGATCCTAGTTGCTAGTCTATGTTATCTTACAAAGAAAAATTCGATTTTTACCTATTCCGCCTCCCCGTGAACTACCGGGGTGGGTAACATAGACTTACAGATACTCCACAGCAGACTGGTGTATACGCTTCTCATCCCAGCAGGGAAGATGGTCTATCCCACAGCCATTAGTACGTCGTACCGGAGATAGTATGCAGGTGCTCATTAGGTTATGAGTACACTGGACAGGACTCGTCGGGAACTGTTGGTGGGTATTATACCTATCGTCGGGTAGCAGTTCCCAGATGACATGAGTACAGCTTAGTCCGTCGACTTGACATTGCTGCTTCGTCTCAAGTGTGTTCCCACTGTACTTTGATTATTACCCTACCATGGCTCAAAGGAGTCGTGTAAACAGGTTGTAGTTGGGTGCAGTCCTGAAGCACTTGGAGGCAGTGGCGGTTAGATAGGATTCGTCTCTCCCGGAATTGGGGGTTCATATCGCGCTGTGTTCGGAAGGCCATTACACAAAGTCCTTGGCCAAGGCAAGCGAGATTTACTGGTAGGTATTCCAGTAGTTTCTCAGGGTGTATTGGGCTACTCTCTGACACGACTTATTGCGCTATTAGGGGTCTGACGAATACCGCCCCATAGGCCCGATATGCGATACTCTTAGACGAACAGACCGGACTGTACAGAGATTGTCACATTTAGGATCAATAGGAGTTCGGATGGGTTTTCTTCATTGGCCTTCTTATCGACATCTACTTGGGGACCGTTACGTGCAGCTAGTACCGCTTGCGGCCTGTGGTTAAACCCACTGCCAGTGTAGTGTCGAGTCTTTAGAGTCCCACATAGAGAGTTTCCCTGCATCGGGCAAAAGGTGTAGAGGCCGTATGGTTTTACGGCAAGGCTTCGATCACTTACATGCACTTGTGCCCGTATGATGTTCGGGCAGATAATACTAGTGGGCTTTGGTTTAAGCCGGATCCTAGTATTATATTGATGGATCAGTTTCGTCTCTTTGTATTCGTGTTTCTCGGAACACGAATGCGGGTATGTATATACGGATGAGAGAGGCATAGAAGGAGACACCTCATTAGGGTTTTGACCATTTACTTGATTAAAACAATTATGAGGTCGAGGAAAGTATTTGTTATTTTTGTAAATGATAATTGAGGCATGGCTATTTGTTTTGACTACTTGACTTGGTTTGACCATTTGACTTGGTATGACCATTTGACTTGGTTTGACCACTTGACTTGGTTTGACTCTTTGACTAGATATTTCTTATGAGATATTTTGTGGCACTAGATATTTTGGATGAGATATTTTCATGCCATGCTTGTAGTCAAGTCAAGGGAGCCATCTCATTTTTATCATTATCATTATCAAAAATCTTTTCTCTTTCCTCATGTTAGCTCTCTTCTTCTTCCTCACATCAAAAACCCTTAAGGTCTCATGAGTTGAGTAAACTAGGGTTTAAAGAGACAAATAAATCCATCTTCATACTCTACATCACCTAGGCCATCAAGTTTGGCAAGCTTGTTGCCCTAGTTACCTCGGTTTTGAGGTGGAGCTCGGACTATAGACTCTCGGGTGGATCGTCTTTGACTCGAGGAGGCCGTCGAGGTTGCTACGCTCCGGATCGATCCTTGGAGCCTACGATGAAGAAGAGGACAGCGGAGAAGACCCGAAGGACTTGTATCATGAGGTATAACATTCTTTCCGAGTAGTTAAATCTCATGTTGTTTGCTAGCTAGGGTTTATGGACGATCATTGGTTCTAGTCAGTGTTGCGAAGCCCGTAAAAATTATTTTTTGCAAATTACGCCTCCCCACGAACTCGTGGGGTGCACGACATCGACTTACAGTGGTATCAGAGCCTCTCATAAACCCTACATATCATGTAGCGATGTTAGAATTCCGCAGTTTTTGCCGCGCAAAAACTGCCGAAAAAACAGTTTCCAAAATTGATGTTTTGAGTTGTTTGCATACCCCGCGGCCTCACGGTTTGAACCGAGAAGCCGCGGGATGGAGCGTGCGCACCTCGGGACCCTTCGGGGTGGTCGAAAGGCCAGTCCCACTCCCCAAGACCACCACAAGGTGGTCTTGGCAGTGGGGACCCAAAACTGCCCCACCTTGGGCAGTTTCGGGTCTACCTCACCCTGTGGCCACCTCATGGTGGCCTCGGAGGTGGGGTACCCCCTATAGGCCCTCCGACTCGAAGTTAATTTCGTGCTCTAACTTCCTGTGAAGGTTCAGACGCGTTTCGTTTTTATTTGGACTTCCGAATTGGTTTAAAACGATCGGTTTTGGAACTTTAGCTCACTCGATTTTCATGTCTTGGAAAATTGGTTATGTTTGCTAATTGCGTGCGGAATTCTAATGTCGTAGTAACTTTACAAGATTTGTGATATATATATGTGTTTGGAAATGTCGACTAATTGCTATATGTCGATTAGTCGGGGTTGCACATATCTGTGATGTTGTTATGATGGTTTGTGTATATGAACTTATTGGATCGTCGTGGATGAATAGCCAGGGATGTGAGATGAGAGTTTTCATTCTTTCATTCAATGTAAAATCTTTAAAGTGATGTAATATTATTTTGTGGGGCACATCCGGGTTGAGGTTGTAGCCACCGTTGTATTATTTCTTTTACTATTTTTGCTCCTAGGATAGACCAAAGATGGGGTGCACAAACTACCGGGTACTTTGAAGTGCCGAGTGGCCTACTCAATTTGTTGAGGGAGGTTGCTTCACTTCGGGTATTTAGCGGGTAGTTTTCCGCACCCGTAGGGGTTTAAGATGGGGTTTTGGCTATTCATCACGATCATGGAATCCGTCTTTCGTTACAGGCTCAAACGAAACGCATAATTCCTAGTATATCCAATGTGTTCATCCGTGATCTGGAATGCCTATCATTGCATCTGACGAATGGATATTATTATATATATATTTAAATAATATATGTTGCTCGCTCTAGTCCAGCCCCCGCTCTGTCGTTAGTTAAGTAACCTAACGGGTGATGATGGGCCCCGTGGCGAATGTGGATGGCATAAGCGTACGTTGTATTTTCGTTGTTTTCTACAATGGTAAATAATTGATGGGACTGCATTAAATTAATGCAAAGCAAACAAACCAAAGCTGAATCGTTGGAATAAATTTTAAAACCACTCGGTTATTTTAAAACAGGAGACTTTTAAATGCGGAGCTTAAACTGCTCCTTTTAAAAGCTATCAGGTTCCTTCGATTATATCAAGTTCACCACGTTCACGGTTTCGCCAAAACCAGCCGTAGCCCTCCGTCATTTCATATGAATATTCAATAGTATTCAAGCTATGTTTGTTGACCTTCGTCAAGGCATAGTGATTGGTAGCTGCTGGGTGTTCATATGTAGCATAGATAGATGCGTTGGTTTGGGACAGTCGTATTACCTTGTTGACCTTCGTCAAGGGTATATACGGGTGGGTTCAAATTAACCTGAACAATGATGGGTAGAACTTGACATGTGGCTTATGATTTGTTGACCTTCGTCAAGGTTATAAGAGCATGGGGCAGAAATCCACATCGGGAGTTTCTAAGGAAACTAAAACTTGCTAGTGCTGCATACCATTTGGAGTGTGATAATGTTGGTAGGATTCCTTCAGGATTATCACACAATGATATTTGGATCATGATCCTACTGTGAGTATCCGCTACTCCTCGGGAGATTCTTCACTTAACGATCAGTGCAATAAACCAAGTAGGTGTTTAGAACAGTGTTAGCGGGGCTACACCTCCAGGGAAAAGAGGTTTTATAATTAAGGAATTTCACGAAAGCATTGGAAAATCTCCCTCGAAGTACCGACACTAGCCTGCCCGAACGGTTAAGCAAGTATTGTACGGTGATATCAATCCTGACTAATTCTCCTTCTATGGTTTGAGGAAAGATTCAAGAAACAGTGGGAGCCATCCTGTTTAGATAAATTAAAAACCAATCTAAACTTGCAAGAGTATCATGCTGAGTGTATTCTTCTCTCTCTCCTAATTGCAGCGACCAGGTGACCAGATTGGGTTACAGATAGATAATAAAATGACCGAGTTATACTATAATGACTGGCAAAGGTTTGTCCAGATGTCCATTACCTATGACAAGCTGGACCACCTAATTACTATTCAAGCCCCCGCCGTCCTAAGTCTAGTTTCCACCGTCGCGGATAAGGATATCCGTAAGACAAGGGAAAAGGACAGTATGAATGTCAAGTGCCTCGTGTTGGCCTCAGTTGATGGTGTATACCAGAGGCAGCACGAGAAGATGGACTTAGTTTCCATCTTCCTCCATAACAATGTTTTATTTGGAGAGCAATCTCATATCGCAAGATATGATACCTCGAAAGAATTGCTTCAAGCGAGGTTGGCTATCGGATCATTTGTAGGGGACCACGTCCCTACAATATTATCTATATTAAAAAGCTCACGGACCTGGAGACCACGTTGGAGAACGAGTCATATGCTGACTTGATTCTACAGTCCCTACGTCCTAATTACGCCCTGGGGAAGAAAGTTATACTTCCAGTTAAGGGCACCCTGAAGGAAACCAGGGATACATCCGCTCTGCTTATTGGGGAATCTTCCTCTTCTGGATCTAAGGCGGATACCAAGGGTGAGAAGAAGAAGACCTCCACAAAGCCGATAGGTGGTGTCGGTAAGGTAGAAGAAAAGAGAAGAGCAAAAGTTTCGGGGGTTAACTGTAGGGAAGGAGGGATATTCCTATTGTTACGGGAAAAAGGCATTGGCAGAAGGGATGCAAGGCTTGGAAAGCCAGAATCCAGGATCCGAAGCATGTTGTGGCTTCGACTTCGGGTGTGTTTGTGATTGAAAACAGTTTGTCAATTAACTCTGCTTTCTGGGTACAAGATACCGGATCAGGATCTCATATCTGTAATTCATTACCGGCTTTGAGAAACCATAGAGTTATCAGGGCAGATGATATGACTCTCAGGGTTGCTAACGGAATGAGCGTGGACGTTGTATCCGTAGAGTATATCACCTAGAATTGACAAGTGGGCAGATATTGATTCTACATAACTGTTTGTGTGTACCAAGTCTAGTTTGTAAGCGATGTGGTTCACATCCACCTAAATCAAAGTTTGATTGGGTCAGGTACACTGGAGGACAATATATATTGAATCAAGCTCAGGTTTTCAAACGTCCAGAACACACTTAAAAGAAAGTCTCCAGAATTAAATAAAACTTTCTTATGGCATTGTAGACAGGGTCACATCAAAGAAACACGGTTTTCGAAGTTACATAGAGAGGGATATTTGGATCTGTTCGAATATCAGTCTTATGCAACTTGTCAATCTTGTCTCATAGGAAAAATGTCAAAGACTCCGTTCACTGGATATGGAGTAAGAGCGAGCGAGCTTTTGGGACTCATACACAGCGGCGTGTGTAGTCAAATATCTACAGATGCACGAAGTGGTTATTCTTATTTCATTACTTTTACGGATGATTTCTCTAAGTTAGGACATGTCTTCTTGATGAAGTATAAATCCGAGACCCTTTGAAAAATTCCGAGAATACAAGAATGATGTGGAAAAACAAACAGGCAAAGTATCAAGACACTGAGATCTGATGGATGTGGTGAAAACTTAATTGCCGAGATCCTGGATTACCTAAAAGAGAATGGAATTATGTCTCAGCTTACTCCTCCATACACACCACAACACAACGGTGTATAGGAAAGACGGAACAGAACCTTATTGGATATTGTTTGTTCCCTGATGAGTAACGCTGAGTTGCCGTGATCCTTCTGAAGTTATGCACTAGAATAAGCCGCATATCTTTTGAATAAGGTTCCTACCAAGACTGTGTTGGCTATAGTGCCCTTAAAGTCAATTATGGGATCGCAGGCACGCGATTGCAATGATTGAGGGAGGACCTATACCGGTAGGACAGTCTTACTCGAGATGATAGTATGCTATCTGGTTTGTCTTTATCATCGTGTATATGCTTTAGGTTACATTACAGATCACTATTACACGTTGATAGAGCCCTTAGGATTCTTGCTTGACTACCAGCAGTATGATGGCGATCATATACGTGAAAGTTGGGTAGTCTATAAGCACATCCTTAAAGTGTCCCTAGTCGTGGGAGTTTCGAGACTGGGCATCGATACTCCGAGAGTAGACTAGTGTATACGGATCGAGACCCCAATGAGGGGCGATGGCCGTTCTCACAAGCTATTGGTGTCAGTTGGTTCACCTAAGATAGTATACAGGTGCTCATTGGGTTATGAGTACACCGGACAGACTCGCTGGGAACATGCTAGTTTGTATTATACTTATCGTCAGATAGCAGTTCCCTGGTGACATGTGTACAGGTTAGTCTATCGATCTGAGATCGTCATTTGTCCCATGTGAGTTCCCACTGTGCTTTGATTACTATGCTACCACGACTCAAAGGAGTCGTGCAAACAGGTTTTAGTTGGGTACAGTCCCGAGCCGCATGGAGGCAGTGAGCGGATCGGCAGGGGATTCGTCTCTCCCGGTATTGGGGGTGAGATCGCGCTGTGTTTAGGAGAGCCATTACACAAAGTCCCTGGTTAGGGCAAGCGAGATTTACTGGTAGGTATTTCAGTAGTTTCTCAGAGTGTTCTGGGCTACACTCCGACACGGCTTATACCGCTATTGGGGGTCTGACATTTACCAGCCCCCTAAGCCCGATATGCGATACTCATAGACGAACAGACAGGACTGTACGGATATTGTCACTGACAGGCTCAGTAGGGTTTCAGGATGAGTTCGCTCATCAGCCTCCCTTTTGCTCAATACATGGGCAGCCATTACGTACAGCTAGTGCCACTGACGTGCTTGTGGTTAAACCCACTGCCAGCGTATTGACGAGTCTTTAGAGTCCTCCATAGAAAGTTTTCCCAAGTTCGGGCGAAACGTTGTAGAGGCCGTATGGTTTTATGGCAGGGTTCGATCATATACGTGCACTTGTGCACGGATCATGATCGGACGGATCATACTAGTGGGCTTTGGTTTAAGCCGGATCCTAGTATTAGATTGTTGGATTATTTTTGTCTCATAGTATTCGTATTCAGTCGGAATACGGATGCGGGTATATATATACAGATGAGGGGTATTCTTGTGATCCGTCACGAGTTTACTTTAGAAGATGTCATTCTATTTATTGTTTTAAACATTTGGATTAATGTTTATTATGTGGAAATTGTGAGTGCAAGTTTTGTTCAAGAGCATTAAATATGGCATGTGCAATTTTGGTGACTCATGGTGTGATTTTTGTGCCATGTCCATTTCTTTATTGTTTTTGGGTGTGAGATATTTTGTGGAGCAAAGAGAGGGCAGCCACTTGAGGTTGGGGTTGGTTCTTGATTTGTTTCTAGAGCTCACATAAAAGATCTCACACAAAATAGCAATGCCATTTTTCTTCACTAGCTTTTCTTGTGCTCACAACTCTTCACTCATGGCTTCATCTTCAACCTCCACTCTATCTCTCTCATGTGTTGAGAACCCTAGAGTGTATTGAGATAAAGTAATCACACACTATCTCTACTTCATCTTGGTCGTCTCTTTTGGCAAACTTGATGTCCGAGTTACTTCGGTTTGAAGCGGGAGCCCGTATAAAGAATCCTCGACGTGGAACCACTTCGACGAGTGAGATCGGAGAGCGAACTTCGTTGGAGCAGCCGCAACTAGCAACGGACAAAGATTGAAGACCGAACGACACGGATCGATCGGTATAATCTCTCCAAACTCTTTTACTGTTTACTAGTTTACGGTTAATGGCACGATCCGGATTTTAGGGTTACGGTAGCGCCAGTTTATAAAAGTTTGAGTTCCACATTTGGCCTCGGAAAGACGGCCGGGACGCTGCCGTAGCCTTACATGGTATCAGAGCCAACCTATTTACCGTATACTAGTTGTTTAGATAGTGTTAAAATATGGAAACCGAAACAACCCCGAAACAATACCAATGAAATTTGTGGTGAGGGAAATTAAGCAGGCTGCTGTTTTTTTTGTGCAAGGGTGGCTCTGTCAATTTGAAATTGGTGTGCAGGATTTTTTAGTGGTTGTGTGTTTTTGGGTGCATGGAGATTTTTTATGTGTTGCTTAATTAATGGACACCACCACTTCAACATAAAAAAAAACCCACAGAGACCAATTTCGAATTGACAGAGCCCATTTTTCCTCACTTTCAAAATTCTAGTGCTCACATTTACTTCACCCCAATTGAATTTAGTCTCTGGAATATTGGTTCACTGGTATTACTAGTTTAGCCCAGTTTTGATATGGATTTATCTAGTTGTTTGGGGCTATTTGGGGGTTATTTCGAAATCGATATTTTCTAACATTGTTTAATGTTTGCAGTACTTACATTACTATCTGCGGCCGTGAATGTCATTCGGGCGGTACAACTTGTCTAATTGCTATAGTTCTTTTAGACGGGTTTGCGAACGTGACATTCATGTTGATGTTCTGTGTTGTGCTGTGATGTTGCGGATTTTTCGTGGTGGATAGATTGGGTACAATGTTAGTGCAGTCTAGATTTATTTGTATATTTGATATCGCGGAGCGAGCGTCCGACATGTGGACTGCCGTCACTGCCTGTTTGTATATTATTTTTGGGGCACGACCGGATTGAGGTCGATGTCACCGTTGTACATATTTTATTTTCTGTACTAGGTTTACCCCGCGGTGGAGTGCACGGATAGCCGGGTTCTAGAAGGCAACGGTGTAACATTTCAGAAAATATAAATATTATTTTTGGAATTTAATATTAAAATAATATATTTCCCGAAAACTGTCCGATTTGCGAAATTGGGGTTTTCGAAAAAGGGTATAAATATATACCAATAATTGTGAAATAATTGGAAATTAAAATGATTTATTCATTTAAAAATATATTTAAAGGATTTGGCGTTTTAAAAATTTATTATATGCAGTTTTCATAAAAACCCGATTAGCGTACTGCTAATCGCGATTAGGCCAAATCCGTATTTTTACAGTTTTCCATGGTTAGTGCACCATAACATGTTACATGTTATTTCATTTGTGTTGTTTTATTTGGGTTATGTGTTTAGTGGTGAGAAAAGAAAAGAAAAGGGAAAAAGGTGTCATGATGATTAGAGAGAGAGAGAGAGAGTGAGAAAATGAGTGAATGGGGGTGAGAATAAGAGAGGAAAGAGAGAGCGGGCAGCCACACCATTTCATTTTCCCCATTACTTTTCTTTCTTCATCTTCCTCCAACCTTATCTCCCTCCACCTCCATCCCAAGGAATCATCTCAAAATATTCATCCAAACCCTAAACCCCTTTCATTAAAGTTAATCCCCTCCTTCTCCTCTACACATTGGACCAAGAAAAGTAGGATTTTGACAACATTGGCAAACTAGGGTTTTGCTTGGCTACATCCATGAGGTATAATTCATTTCCTTTAGTGTAGTTTCTAGTTTCTTGCATTCTAGTTAGTTAGAAATGGGGTTAAGATATGG
Source organism: Agapanthus africanus (assembly GCA_030015575.1). Classification (NCBI taxonomy): domain Eukaryota; kingdom Viridiplantae; phylum Streptophyta; class Magnoliopsida; order Asparagales; family Amaryllidaceae; genus Agapanthus; species Agapanthus africanus. The sequence goes on along the minus strand of JASDDO010000019.1, from coordinate 652,090,047 downwards.
ATTTGTGAACTTAGAAATTCCTAGAGAAGGGTTTGAGTGTTGTGTGGTTTGGGTGATGCCTAGTGGCTGTTACAAGACCCTAGAGACCCATTTCTTAACCTAGACCAATGACCAAACCCCAAAATACGAACTTTAGATTCGTCGATATTGGAAATTTGACGATTTGTGAGGATATTTGGAGATCTGGAGTGACCCGAGACAACCATTGAATAAGTTCCCATGACCATGAGACGTGCAGGCAACCATGGACCACCCCCTGAAACCTGAGCCCCTACCCCTACTTTCTGGCCGCAGATTTATTCATATGGGCCGCAATTTGCGGCCATGTCGGGAGGAAATGCGTTGAATTTTGGTTGGTGAGTCCCTTAGGTGATATCTAGAGCAACCCTATATGCAAAATTGGCTAGTTTGACCTGAGTCAAAATCTGGGAGCACTTTGGTGTGTTTTTGGCTATGTTTTCCGTATTCTGAAATTTGGATTTTAGTATCTGATATTGTATTTGGTTGTTGGATGTTTGTACATCAACAACTAGGGATAATTGGTTGGTTTTGCATGCGTGGGCTATAGGTTCTAACCTATAGGTGATCCGTGTGCCGTTTCGGTTTTCAGAACTTGATTTTAATACGCATTTGCGATTGTTTATTATTGTAGGTACCCTCTCATGGATTCCAAGGCGACGGAGCATAGCGTCATCGACTTCGGCAAGTAAGGAGCAAGGTGAGTGGATCTATATCCACGGGGGAAGTCGGGTGGATGGCGTATAGCACCCCCGCAAAGTTTTGTTGGAAACCTATTTGTAGAGTATGATTAAGAAAACCTAGATTAGGAAACTAGGGTTAGAGTTAAAAGATTTTTAGTGAAACCATATTATAAACTAAGGATAGTTAGAAGTGATATGATACGATTAGTATGTGATGACGGGACTTGAGGATGAGATTTGATGATTTTGCCATTTAGGGTACTATAGGACTAGATAGTCGACGTAGATGAGTCATCCGAACCATACCTATTTCCAAACTGAAGAATCTTATGCATCTTTTAAACTGATACCTTGAGGGATGTTACGTATTTTCAAATGACATCTTTTTCTTAAAAACACCATAGCCCCTACTTTCAAAACTACGATTCGCATCTTTCAAAAAAAAACTGTTTGTATGGTTCAGGTGTGTATGTTAGATTAGATACTTATGCTTATAGTAAAAGTAGAATGTATTTATAAAATTGACTTGATGAGGGATATAAATGCGATGAAAAGAATATACGACGTGATATGATGATTTGGTGATATGTTGGTATACGGATGCGAGTCGATTGAGATAATTGATACCCTGCCGGTCCCCTGATATGAGATTATTACGGATGTGACCTGGGACATAGGTATATATATATATGTGTGTGTGTGTGTGTGTGTGTGTGTGTGTGTGTGTGTGTGTTTTGAATCGTGAGTGATAGCCGTACGAGACGTTAGGTCCGTACCCTCCTCGTTTTATAGGATGATAGGATCCCTGATAGCTTAATGCCGCCGTATGACGATTTTCCGTATGTGATAAGTTTGATTTGAGGTTTGATTCATACCCTTGACTAGAGGCTGCCGTACGATGGAGTATACCGTATGGGATGTTGTGAGGCTGGATGCCGATTGATAGATTCACCGACTCGGTCATGTTAGATACGTATATCCGTCAGCGTTTGCATATGATTTACCTTATGCTGCATTCATGTTATTCGCATTGCATTACTTATATCTGTGATAGTACACCTGCACCATTATCGATGATGCTTATGTTACACGTACACAGATTGTAGGCTCACACACTTCATCATCGATAATTACCATGTCACTACACAGTAGTATTGCTGCATCATGATATGACTCTTCGCATAATATACCTGCGTACATACATATTGTACACCCATACTTGCGCACATACATATTGTACACTTATACTTGCGCATATACCACTTGTACATCTATACTTGCGCACATACATATTGTACACTCATACTTGCGTATATACCACTTGTACATCTATACTTGCGCACATACATATTGTACAAGTATACTTGCGCATATACCACTTGTACATCTATACTTGCGTACATACATATTGTACACTCATACTTGCGTATATACCACTTGTACATCTATACTTTCGTACATTCATACTGTACACCATACCTGCGTACATACATATTGTACACCCATACTTGCGGACATACACATTTGTACGTCCATACTTGCGTATATACACATATGCACCTTTATACGATATTGCATTCGATTTTGGAGATTTGGGAACCGCATGATATATTTTAAAAACTGGATTAATTTGAAAGAGCGGTTTTCCCTCGATATGTGCATAGTACTGTTCCATGTTGCATGATATACGAATATGCTTACATTTCTATCATATGTCACATACATCATGCTTTATGATTTTACGTATTGAGATATGCTGTTTTCATGAGATTTCTGGATTTGAGAACCGTGACTATTTCAAAAGAAAGCATGTACTATTTTAAAAACCCGGTTTCTCTTGATATGATATTTCAGTGAGTCCACCATGCGTTTTCTCGGTTCTGAGACGTGTGATATGTGAAACCCGATTCGAGGAGGCGGATGATTCCGTTTGCGGGTACATGGTGGACCCGGTATGGTACCCCAGGGCAAGAGAGAGATTTCGTGTGGATGACGATGAGCCTGGCAGAGAGATTACTACCTACCGATGATAGTATTTGGGCTCGGCGGATATCCGGAGGATACCGACCCGAGTCGAGAGATGATATGGGCCGATCCGGACTGACGGAGCCCGTGGGCCGATAGATATGAGGATTTACGTGTCGAAAGATATTTTTAGCATGCCTTTTGCCCTATAAACTTGACCCTGGGTATGTCTAGTTTTGACTGATTCCAGTTAGGGTAAAATCTGGGTTGATTTTCTTGAGTTGGCGTATGATTTACGACTTGTTTTAGCAAGGATTTTGGTATTTGGTGATTCGTTTCTGTCGGATGGCGTTTGGACGTCAACGACAAGTGGATATTGAACGTGTTTACATGCGAGACGATAGGTTTTTACCTATGCGAGTAGAGTGTGCTATTTTGGTTTCCGATGTGATTTTCATGTGCTTTAGCGTTGTGATATACTTGTAGGTACCCTACGTGATGTTGATGCGAAGAAGATGAAGATGGCGACATCGGCATCGGCACATGAGAAGCAAGGTGAGTAGATTTATATCTACGGAGAGAAGTCGGGTGGATGGCATATAGCACCCCCGCGGTCCGTGGTGATGTATACGAATACGTATACACACATATATTTATTATGTGTTGTTAGGACTATTGATGGTAATAATGGAATTATAGATGATAAGGATGTATCGGTTTAGTAGTGCGAAACTCTAGAGTAGTGGGTGCACTCACACATACACACATACACACATACTTGCATACATTCTTTCATTTATCTGTGCGCATATGATGGTGTGTATATGTACACATGGGTATGGGACTATGTGTTCATATACGAGATTTGAGGATGATACGTGGGATTGAGATGAGTCGATGAGATTCGATTGAGGCCGTGTGATTTGGCGACATGACAGAGTTCGTATTGGAGATGTGATATGATGGTAGTGATCCTGTTATGTGATGAGATAATGTGATATTGACTTAGATTTAGGTGGTTTTCATACCCCTCCCGATTGACTTGATTGTTGGGTCCGTAGTTCGCATAATAGGCGTTAGACTGACCCGAGTCATACCTATTTCAAAACTAACGAATCAGGGATATTTTAAAGATAGGCAAAAGGGACTCTACGGATATTTTCAAACGACGCATCTTTTCTTAAAACACCGTAGCCCTTATTTTACCAAAAACCCTGATTCGTCCTTTTCCAAAAGGCAAGGCTGCATGATATATTTATTGAGGCAGGTTCTTTACTGTTGCGCTGATTATTCGATTTGGCATATTCATGCTATTTACATTGCATTGCTTGTGTTCATTGATATATTACAGTCATGCTGCTAGGACACCAGCACCATTATCGATGATGCGTATGTTCCACGTACAATGTTTGCCGGCTCACACACTTCATCATCGATAATTGCCATGTCACTACACTGTAGTACTGTTGCATTCAGGATATGATTCTTGCATGACAGATTGATGTGCTTGCATTTCTTTTACATGTCACATACATCATGCTTTTTGATTATACGCATTGAGAGTTGTTTCCATGATATTTCTGGATTTTGGGAACCGTGGGTATTTCAAAAGAGAATATGTCATTGCTTTAAAAACCCGGTTACCCTTGATATGATATTTCAGTGCGTCCACCATGTGTTTTCTCGGTGCTGAGAGCGACATGTGAAACCCGATTCGAGGAGTGGATGAGCCGATTGCGGGTACATGGTGGACCCGGTATGTAGGGTTCTTAGGCATACTATAGAGGTCTCACAAGGCATCGAACATGCTAATTTAAAATTTTATGGGTGCCGAGAAACCCTAATACGGATCGTCGGCTAGATTTCTGAGCGAAACAATAAACTAGTTAACACTTTAACTAAAAGTTAGATGCTACAACCTTTGTAGATCCGGTTCTCCACTTCCTTAGCTCCACGTGGGTGTCCTCTCGCTGTCCATCATGAATCCCGAACTCAATCGTCGGCTTCATCGGAGAAACGGGCGAGCTAGGTCGTCGGCTTCGTGTCAAAGACGATCTACGTCGAGGCATCACAAGTTCAAGCTCCGACTTCACAAAGTTGTGAAACTTGTGAAGAAAACACCCAAAACAACTTGGCAAGAGGTAGAGGGTGAAGAAATAGGAGGTGGGTTCACTTTAGAATTGGATTTCACTCACTTTTGCTCAAGTTGCCATTGATGGCATCTAGTTTTCTCTCTTGAAGAAGAAGGAGAAGATGAAGCTAGAATATGATTAGTGTTATGTATAATAGAAAAATAAATCAATACTTATCATATCTTAACCAAGGTTAAGTGTAGAGAAAAGACCATGGTAAATGAGAAGGGTTAGGGTTAAGCTAGAAGACAAAATGGTTTCTTTAGTCAAAGCTTCATGAAGCTTCAACAAGCTTCATGATGAAAAGAAACCATTATGTTTTCATTTATCCATTTAAATAAATAAAGAATGGATAAATAAAAGAGAGAATAAATCAAAACCCTAATTATCTTTTTAACCATGGTTTAATTATTTACACTTAACCATGTGAGCAAGTATCATCAAACATGATACATATATGTGCACAAAAGTATATCACATATACAACTTGCACATCAAGTGAGAAAATCCGTATAAAGTGAACCAATACTAGTTAATGCAAAGTAATATATCAAATATATAATTACATTAAATCATTAAATCAACATTTGATTCAATGATCCGGTCATGTCGCACATAATCGACTAGTATTCAATGTATCGATTTATCGAATCAATGATTCGATAACTAGGTCATATCGAATATAACCAATCGAAACATTTATCGCGAGAATAAAATGCGGTATCACATACACGCATTATTCTCGCTCCCGCACATATCTCATATGCGCTCCTATTTCGTTTCGCTTGAGCCAGGAAACCTCTGTGTAGGACTCTAAAGACTCGTCAATACGCCGGTAGCAGATGATGATCATATCAAGCACCCACAAGCCGCAAGCGGTCTGCTAAACGTAACGGCCATCCGGGTATTGAGCGATCAGAAGATCGACGAGCTAGCCCGCTCACACTCCTGTGAATCCAACCAGTAACACTTACCGTACAGTCCGGTCTGTTCGTCTGATATGTCGCATATCAAGTCTAGGGGTGGTATACGTCAGACCCCAATAACCGATAAGTCGTGCCGATGTGAGGCTCATAACGGGTCGAGAAACTACTGGTAACACTTACCAGCAAATCTCTGATCAGCCCTGGCCAGGGACTTCCCTGTTACGGCCAATCGAGCACAGCGCAACATCAACCCCCAATACCGGGAGAGACGAAACCCCTCCTATCGCTCATTGCCTCCATGTGACTCGGGACTGTACCCAAAGACCACCGTTTTGCACGCCCTCATGGACGTGGTAAGGTGGAGATCAAAGCACAGTGGGAATCACACAAGACTCTATGACGATCTCGGGTCTACAGACTAACCTGTACAAGTGTCACCTGAGAACTGCCATCTGACGTGAGGTATAATACCATCTGGGAGTTCTCGGTGAGTCCGTCCAGTGTACCCAGTCTCCACTGAGCACTCGTATACCATCTCTGATGTCAAACACCAATGGATGTGGGATCATCCATCGCCCATCTCATGGGTCGAGAAGCGTATACGCTAGTTTACTCTGGTATATCGATGCCCTGTCTCGATACACCCACGACTAGGGACCTTGAAGGATGTACTTATGGACTACCATGTCCCCACTAGTATGATCTGCATCACAGTCCAGGTAGTCAAGTACATATCCTAAGGGCTTTACCAACATGTAACTATAAGACAGTATAAAGAGACTAATGTACATGTTAAGATAAAGAGTAACCAGATAGCATACTATCATATCGAGCAAGACAGTCATCTCTATATATGTCCAAGCATCCAATATAATATACATCATCTGTACAATACTGGCCTCTAGGGCATACATATAACTAACAATCTCCCACTTGCACTAGGGCCAGCTGCTGTAGTATCGCATACCGAGCATCCCGAAGAGTCTCTCAAACTGTATCTGGGGAATGGCCTTCGTGAGTGGATCCGCGGTGTTGTTCTTCGTGTCAACCCTCCTGACCTCGATCTCCCGGCGATCAACTATCTCCCGGATCAGGTGATACCGCCTCAGAATATGCCTGGATCGCTGATGGGACCTGGGTTCCTTGGCCAAAGCCACCGCTCCATTGTTATCGCAATACAAAGGTATTGGATGCTCAATGGATGGAACCACTCCAAGTTCAGTAATGAACTTCTTGATCCAGACAGCCTCTTTGGCAGCATCGTTGGCAGCGATGTATTCAGCCTCCATCGTCGAGTCTGCCACGGTTTCCTGCTTGGAACTCTTCCAGCTAACCGCCCCTCCGTAAAGGGTAAAGACAAAGCCCGACTGCGACTTAGAGTCGTCCTTATCACTCTGGAAGCTCGAATCGGTAAAGGACTCCACTTGGAGTTCTCCGTTACCATACACCAAGAACATATCTCTAGTCCTTCGCAAGTACTTGAGAATGTTCTTCACAGCTGTCCAGTGACTCTCTCCAGGATCTGCTTGATACCGACTCACTGCACTTAGTGAGTATGCAACATCGGGTCTGGTACATAGCATCGCATACATGATAGAGCCTACTGCCGAAGCATAGGGTATCCCTTGCATGCGAGCTCTCTCCAAATCAGTCTTGGGAGACATCTCTTTGGAGAGAGTGAGTCCAGAGATCATGGGTAAGTTCCCACGCTTGGATTCTTCCATACTAAACCTCTTTAGTATGGTGTCAATGTACCTGGATTGGGACAATCCCAATATCCGTTTGGATCTATCTCTATAGATCCTGATTCCCAATATGCAGGAGGCATCACCAAGATCTTTCATTGAGAATCTTTGTGACAAGAAGAGCTTGACCGATTGCAGCATAGGAATATCATTTCCTATCAAGAGTATGTCGTCCACGTACAATACGAGGAAGACAACCTTACTCCCTGCCACCTTCTTGTAAATACAAGGTTCATCTGGGTTTTTGACGAAATCAAACTCTTTGATAACGACATCAAAGCAGATGTTCCAACTCCGCGATGCTTGCTTTAATCCATAAATGGATTTAAGCAGCTTGCACACCTTGCCGCTGCTCCCACTGTCTACGAAGCCCTCTGGCTGAGTCATGTACACGCACACTTCTAAATCACCATTTAGAAAGGCGGTCTTAACATCCATTTGCCAGATTTCGTACTCATGATATGCAGCGATGACAAGCATGATTCGGATGGATTTAAGCATAGCCACTGGAGAAAAAGTCTCATCATAGTCCACACCTGGTCTTTGACGAAAACCCTTTGCTACAAGTCTAGCTTTGAAAGTCTCCACTTTCCCATCTACACCAAGTTTCTTCTTGAAGATCCACTTGCTCCCAATGGGTTTTACCCCTTCAGGAGCAATTTCCAAAGTCCATACTTTGTTGGTGTACATGGATTCCATCTCGGACCGCATTGCATCCAGCCATTTCACTGAGTCCCTACTCGTGATGGCCTGCTCGAAGCTAGTTGGGTCATCATCCTCCATGATGCAATCCTCGCTCCCTCCATCCATGAGAAAACCGTAGTATCTCTCAGGCTGGCGAGGAACCCTACTAGATCGGCGGAGAGGCTGAGGTTCATTGGGAACTACTGTATCTTCTGGTTCCACTAAATCTTCAGTTACGGTTTGTGTATCTGGAACTTCTTCCAGCTCTACCACTTTGCCACTAATTTCTTTTTCAAGGAATTCCTTTTCTAAAAAGGTGGCATGTTGAGCAACAAACACTTTTTGTTCCTCACTGTGGTAGAAAAAATACCCATAGGAGTTCTTTGGATATCCCACAAATTTGCAAAGAACTGACCGTGCCTCGAGCTTGTCCGGATTTTTTCTTTTGACATAGGCTGGACAACCCCATATCTTAACTCGTTTAAGATATGGCCTCTTCCCACTCCATATCTCATATGGTGTGGTAGGTACAGATTTAGATGGAACTTGATTCAATAGGTATGCTGCTGTCTCCAGTGCATATCCCCAGAAGGAAATAGGTAACTCAGCTGTGCTCATCATAGAGCGCACCATATCTAATAGGGTGCGGTTCCTCCGTTCTGATACACCGTTGTGCTGTGGTGTATATGGAGGAGTCAGCTGAGAGAGAATCCTATTCTCTTTTAGGAAGTCCAGGAATTCATTGCTCAAGTATTCACCTCCTCGATCAGATCGTAGGATTTTAATACTTTTTCCGGTTTGGTTCTCAACTTCTTGTTTATATTCTCTAAATTTCTCAAAAGCTTCTGATTTGTGTTTCATCAGGAACACATATCCGAATCTAGAGAGATCGTCAGTGAATGTAATGAAGTATGAAGAACCATCCCTGGCATGAGTAGACATAGGACCGCATACATCACTATGTATCAGTCCTAAGAGTTCGGTAACTCTTTCTCCGTGTCCCGTAAACGGAGTTTTGGTCATCTTGCCTTTGAGACATGACTGGCAAGTGTCATAAGATGAAAATTCGAATGGTTTCAAATATCTATCCTTATGCAACTTAGCCAGTCGTGTCGCATTGATGTGACCCAGTCTACAATGCCACAAGAAGGATTCGTTCATTTCTGAACTCTTCCTCTTGTGTGTGTTTGTTATGCTCAGAACTGATGATTGATTTAGAACATAAATGCCATTGCACAACGTGCCTGATCCAACCAACTTTTGGTTACGGAAAATGTTCATAACATTGTTCTGTAATACAAAATTATATCCCTCTTTACTTAATAAAGAAACTGATATAATGTTGCATATCAGGTTCGGCATGTAATAGCATTCGTTCAGAACCAATGTATTACCAGTTGGTAATGCAAGGTGATATTCCCCGGCAGTCTTAGCTGCAACAATTGCACCATTTCCAACTCTAATGTCTTTATCACCTTCTCCAAGTTCTCTACCTTTCCTGAGCCCATGTAACTGATTACATATATGGGATCCTGACCCGGTATCTAATACCCAGGACGTAGAGCAAATGGAGAAACAGTTCTCAGTAACGAACACACCCGAAGAAAATGCATCAACATGTACTTTCTTCATTCGGGTGGCATGGGAATCCTGGTATTCCCCTATATCCTGTTCATTCCTATAACTCTTATAAGAAAGAACGGAACCAACGTTCCCCAGCACAGTATAACATGCGGGTTCGGTCAATACATCCATATTATTATCTTTATTAAGGCATGAAATGGTCGCTACCTGGAGAGAGAGAGAAGAAAACACTTTAGCGTAAGCTCGTGCAAGATCAGATTGGTTATTATCTTATCTAATCAGGATGGCTCCCACTGGTTTTTATCAAATCTTCCTTCAAACCCTAAAAGGAAAGACTAGCCGGGATTAATTACACACTACAAGTTCGCCAATCTTTCAGCCAGGCCAGTGTCGGTACTTTGAGGGAGGTCCCCCGTGCTTTCGCACGAACCTAATTACTGTAAACCTCGTTTTCCCAGAGGCGTAACCTCGTTAACACCTTTCTAGACACCTACTTGATCGGCTAATTGTAATGTGTAAAACTCTCCCAGGAGTAACTCTTACTCGCAGTGGGTATCGGGATCCAACTATCTCATAGAAGGTATGCAATCTCATTGCAAATTTCAACACTTGAAATTCCCGATAATGCTTTTGCCCCAAACGATCTATGACCTTGACAAGGTCAACAAACTACAGACCGTAAGTCAAGTTCAACCCGTCATTTCTTGATTGAATTAAACCCACCCGCACGACCCTTGACAAGGTCAACAAGGCCGTACGACTACCCTAACTCAATCTGCATCATATGCATAAGCAGACAAATACTGGTTAGCTACCGCACACTGCGCCTTGACAAGGTCAACAAACGCAGCACGAATACTAAACAGGACTTATCTGAAATGACGTAGGGCTACGACAGGTTTTTCTGAAAACCTATTGCGTAATGAACTTGATATCGTTGTAGAATCAAATGAAGTTTTGAAATGGAGTGATTTTGAGGCTTTTCCAGTTTCGCTAAAGGGGTCACTCCCGGTGAAGGGATCGTCGGCCATTTCCTCGTCGAATGAGGTGCGGGATATATCATATATATCACTGTGCAAAGCAAAACTCAAAAACAATCAAAAGCAAACCGAGTGTGTAGCATCTGTCAGTTATTGCTAAAGGAGTCACTCCCGGTGAAGGGATCTCGGTCCTTTCCTCATCGAATAAGGTGCAGGGTATATCATATATACCGCTATGCAAAGCAAGAACTGTAGCTACCTGTTTTGTTTAAAATCTGATTCTACAACATCTTAGGTTTCTTTTCTTTCATTAATCACATTAATGAAGTCCCATCATTTAAATACCTAAACATCACAGATAAATACGACGTACACTTATGCCATCCGCATTCGCCTCGATGTCCCCTCGTGCACCGTTAGGTTAGGTAACTAACGACAGAGCAGGGCAGGGCTAGTGCGGGTGCAAAACATAAGTAATGTCTATATAATATATCATATATACTATATATAGTATCTATCACAGAACATCACATGATCACATCACAGATATCGCAGCAGAAGAAACATATGAAATATTGGATATACTAGGACGTCCGTGTTTTCAATACGAGCCAGTATAAAACACAGATTCCACGGTCGTGATGAATAGCCAATCCCACACCCCTGGACCCCTACGAGAGCGGCAAGCAACCCTGCCAATTCTAGGGTTAGGAGACCCGGACTCGACTCCTCGAGTTGGTCTCCCACTGGACCCCAGAACTCGGTTACTTGTGCTCCCCTCCTTGGGTCTATCCTAATGCGGAAAAGTAAATAATATACAAAAGGTGACAACTTCCGCAACCTGGAAGTGCCCCAAATAAAAGAATATTACATACAAGTTTTTACATGAATGAAAATGAAAAACACTCATCTCACATAAAAAACCCCGGCTATTCAAACACGACGATCCAATATTACATATCCAGCAACACATAACATCACATGTCATCAACGTAAGTAAGTACGCATACCCCAATTGTCGTTGACATATAGCAACGAAACCGGCGATATGATTATACTACACTTACGGTCACAGAAAAGAAAGTGTAAAACTACAACAATTGGAATCCGCAACTTCTTTAGACATCGCATGCCTAGACAAATGAAATACTTAGACATCACATGCCTAATAGATATAAATCCCGCATTTTAGTCTCATTATCGAAAACTCTTTTCAATATCATGTGGGACTAAACTGCTAGATTTATAACATTCATTCAGTTATCTCATAACAGTTTGTGAATTCCAATTATTGTATCACATTCCAGATAAACAGAAAATGTTAAACTTTCCGATCGAACAGTCGAATACCCAAGTTTTCCCGATACAACTCAACACATGAAATAAGTCTAACAACATTCAGTTCGTGCCTCAGTACCAACGGTCCAGCCGTAGAAGGGTCAAGCCAACGCCTCACATGTGGCACGCCGTACTGCCCCAAACCCGAAGGTTCAAAGGGCAGTTCAAGACGGTCACATAATCGAGTTAAGGTTTGTTGTCTTCTAGAGGGTCCATCGCGTTACTTGCACTACTTAGAACGTCGTTAAACTACGGAAAAATCCAACACTTGGAAATTTCCCGACAGGGGAAAAATTGGGTATTTATATCCGGTCGAACTTTTTAACATATTCTAAAATTTATCCGGAAAGCCACATAGACAAAATCTGATACTCCGATCGAAACACCGAATCCCAAAAACAACTCCAGAAAATTCAACTCTTGAATAAATTTTAAAAATACCCAGAGAACTCAGCACCTGAAACAATGAATTACTGTGCAAAAAGTAAGGGCTGACGTCACAATTCTGCCGCGGAACCGCCGCCTAAGCTAGGCTTATGCCGCGGTTCCGGCGCCTATTACACTGTTCATGCAAAACTTTTTGCGCCGTAATTCTTAGATTTCCCTGCTGAGTTTTCTGCATATTTTTAATTTGGAAAAATCCACGATTTTAGAAAAAGTACAGAGAGCAATTTTTGGGGTTGGGTTTCGGTTCGATCGGGTTTCAAATTCCGTCTAGACTTCGCCTAAGGCTCTAGCTAGGCTCTGATACCACTGTAGGGTTCTTAGGCACACTATAGAGGTCTCACAAGGCATCGAACATGCCAATTTAAAATTTTATGGGTGCCGAGAAACCTTAATACGGATCGTCGGCTAGATTTCTAGGCGAAACAATAAACTAGTTAACACTTTAACTAAAAGTTAGATGCTACAACCTTTGTAGATCCGGTTCTCCACTTCCTTAGCTCCACGTGGGTGTCCTCTCGCTGTCCATCATGAATCCCGAACTCAATCGTCAGCTTCATCGGAGAAACGGGCGAGCTAGGTCGTCGGCTTCGTGTCAAAGACGATCTACGTCGAGGCATCACAAGTTCAAGCTCCGACTTCACAAAGTTGTGAAAATTGTGAAGAAAACACCCAAAACAACTTGGCAAGAGGTAGAGGGTGAAGAAATAGGAGGTGGGTTCACTTTAGAATTGGATTTCACTCACTTTTGCTCAAGTTGCCATTGATGGCATCTAGTTTTCTCTCTTGAAGAAGAAGGAGAAGATGAAGCTAGAATATGATTAGTGTTATGTATAATAGAAAAATAAATCAATACTTATCATATCTTAACCAAGGTTAAGTGTAGAGAAAAGACCATGGTAAATGAGAAGGGTTAGGGTTAAGCTAGAAGACAAAATGGTTTCTTTAGTCAAAGCTTCATGAAGCTTCAACAAGCTTCATGATGAAAAGAAACCATTATGTTTTCATTTATCCATTTAAATAAATAAAGAATGGATAAATAAAAGAGAGAATAAATCAAAACCCTAATTATCTTTTTAACCATGGTTTAATTCTTTACACTTAACCATGTGAGCAAGTATCATCAAACATGATACATATATGTGCACAAAAGTATATCACATATACAACTTGCATATCAAGTGAGAAAATCCGTATAAAGTGAACCAATACTAGTTAATGCAAAGTAATATATCAAATATATAATTATACATTAAATCATTAAATCAACATTTGATTCAATGATCCGGTCATGTCGCACATAACCGACTAGTATTCAATGTATCGATTTATCGAATCAATGATTCGATAACTAGGTCATATCGAATATAACCAATCGAAACATTTATCGCGAGAATGAAATGCGGTATCACATACACGCATTATTCTCGCTCCCGCACATATCTCATATGCGCTCCTATTTCGTTTCGCTTGAGCTAGGAAACCTCTGTGTAGGACTCTAAAGACTCGTCAATACGCCGGTAGCAGATGATGATCATATCAAGCACCCACAAGCCGCAAGCGGTCTGCTAAACGTAACGGCCATCCGGGTATTGAGCGATCAGAAGATCGACGAGCTAGCCCGCTCACACTCCTGTGAATCCAACCAGTAACACTTACCGTACAGTCCGGTCTGTTCGTCTGATATGTCGCATATCAAGTCTAGGGGTGGTATACGTCAGACCCCAATAACCGATAAGTCGTGCCGATGTGAGGCTCATAACGGGTCGAGAAACTACTGGTAACACTTACCAGCAAATCTCTGATCAGCCCTGGCCAGGGACTTCCCTGTTACGGCCAATCGAGCACAGCGCAACATCAACCCCCAATACCGGGAGAGACGAAACCCCTCCTATCGCTCATTGCCTCCATGTGACTCGGGACTGTACCCAAAGACCACCGTTTTGCACGCCCTCATGGATGTGGTAAGGTGGAGATCAAAGCACAGTGGGAATCACACAAGACTCTATGACGATCTCGGGTCTACAGACTAACCTGTACAAGTGTCACCTGAGAACTGCCATCTGACGTGAGGTATAATACCATCTGGGAGTTCTCGGCGAGTCCGTCCAGTGTACCCAGTCTCCACTGAGCACTCGTATACCATCTCTGATGTCAAACACCAATGGATGTGGGATCATCCATCGCCCATCTCATGGGTCGAGAAGCGTATACGCTAGTCTACTCTGGTATATCGATGCCCTGTCTCGATACACCCACGACTAGGGACCTTGAAGGATGTACTTATGGACTACCATGTCCCCACTAGTATGATCTGCATCACAGTCCAGGTAGTCAAGTACATATCCTAAGGGCTTTACCAACATGTAACTATAAGACAGTATAAAGAGACTAGTGTACATGTTAAGATAAAGAGTAACCAGATAGCATACTATCATATCGAGCAAGAAAGTCATCTCTATATATGTCCAAGCATCCAATATAATATACATCATCTGTACAATACTGGCCTCTAGGGCATACATACAACTAACACGGTATAGTTCCCCTCAGCAAGATGATCGAAGGATTTTGCCGATTGAGCCTGGAGGCGGGCGAGTACCTACCGGTGATTGGTTGGACCTGGCGGTTATCCGGAGGATACCGACCAGAGTCGATAGATGGATATGGGCGTCCTGCTGGGGCCGAGGGCCGATTCCGCAGATGGAGCCCGATATATAAGGATTTACGTGCCGATGCTGGGCACAGTTTTCATGATGTTTTTGAGTGTCGATGCTGGGCACTCCGGTTCCATGATTTTGACGTGTCGCGAGGGACACAGGTGGGTTATATCCTCATATTTCCTTGCATATGCTGATGATATTTACATGCATGATGGTTATTGTCATTGGGTGACGAGTGGACGGGATCCACGTATATGCAGATTGATTTCATTGATTATACCTCACATTTATGATATGCTATTACCTGAGGCACTGGCACGAGCACTTGGCACTACACTCATGTATAGAGATTACATTGCCAGTTTAGCATGCTTCAGACTTGTTCATATTGAGGTTTATATATATATCTGATCGTATTGACCTAGGATGGGTCATACATTCGATCTCTGCTTGTAGATATTTTCTATTCACGAGTTGGAAACTCACCCCCGTTGTGCCACAGTTCTTGCAGGTTTTTGCCATACTGGTTCTATAGCGGCATTTCTGGCTCACTGCTTCCATATGGGCGACTTGCTTGGGTAGGTGGGTTCTTTTGTATCAGAACCGCCATTGTACCTGTACTATTCATTTGTATCTAGAAATTCCATCAACCAAAACTTGTTTATTGTTTCAGACTTAGAGACAGTGATGTATTATTTCAACCTTAGAGTCGCGCTTGTAGTATTACGGTTTTCTGGCTGTTGAGTTCTTTTTGGGTTTTGATCCTCGCCCTTTTGGCGTTGTATATTATTATTACTTGCGTGGTTGTGACCGTCGATTGACGAAGAGCTAGCTCCCGCTTGGGGATGCCTTTTTCATTTCATATATGTTATTCTTGTTGTACCCCGTTCAGGGCCAGTTTTTACAAAGGAAACTCTGCCGAAATTTTCAGGAAAGGTTACACATTTTAAAAAAATGCATATTCGGCTTAGTTATTTAAAAACTTTGATTTTCGAAACATGATTTCTTTACTTCTTAAACCGGTTTTCCTTATTTACTCTTTAAATGGTTTTAGATTTCTGGGCTTTTGGTTTACTTGGATCAGATAGGGTCCTATAGACTTCATATGGTTCAAGGGCCAGTCACGTGCTCTTTCGGGTCGTGACATTAAAGAAGTTTTCGACACACTTCTACACACCCACCCTCACTTCTCTCTTCCCTCTTGCTAAGGCCAAGCCCCCCTTGGGCAATCCCCCATTTTCTCCACTTCATTCCCACTTCAAAAAATCACCAAAAATCAATATAAATCCCCATAAATTCCAAATTAAATATTTATCCATTATTCTTTGGCCAAACAATCTTGGATCTTGGTGCAAAGTTAGCATTTTGGAGGCTAAGATTTGCAATTTTGATCTCAAATTGTGAGGTATATATCCTAACCCTAAGGTTTAATTTTTGGTTATTATTTTAATCTAGCTTAATTAGGTGTTTAATATGGTTTTAATTTGTAGATTTAAAAAATTCAAGAAAGGGGTTTTAAATCAAGTTAGGGTTTTATAAATTAATCATGATTACAATGTGTAGTTTAACACTTTATGACATGCAAAATTTAGTTTAGTTGTCAAGTTGCTAATTGTTGCTTCAAAATTATTCAAATTAGATAATTTTGCAAACTAGGTTTTTAAAATTAATATAAATTGGTGAGATAAAATTTTAGTAATGGTTTGTGTGACTTAATTAAGATATTTAGTGAGCATTATGGCCACTAGAATTATTAAAACGTTAAGATTTGAACTAAAATATAAAATGGATGCTTACTAGGTTTTTGAAATAAATCGATTCTAATTAAGTTTGAGGTTTTGATGAGTTATAAATTAATCCCTAAGATATTAATGTATTGTGAATGCGCAATTAGTACGAGTGAGTACTAGAATGGGTGGTTTTCACGTATAGCGACCCTTGTTGTAGTCTGTGGCGTTGTCGCGAGCGCGTTCTGTGAACCAAGTGTGTGCGCGTCTAATTAGTGCGCGTGATTGACTTATGTCGTTTGTTCTGTGACTATCATTTATTTATCCTCTTATTTGCTTGTGTGCGATTCTAGGATCAGGTACAAAGGCGTCGGATATGGCGGGAAAAAGGCATGGCTGAGATTGGATCAGATTCGCCGAGGCGTCCCGGTAAGTAGATGTATACATCTATGGGGGGATCGTCTGGATAACGCGAGACGCCCGATGGTTTAGTATCACTTATAGTATTTGCATTATATGCATAGTTTCCTAGTTAGCCATCTCATTGTCTCATTGCATCGCATCGTTATATATATATATATATATATATATATATATATATATATATATATATATATATATATATCATAGGACACTTGCACCATTACCATTGGTTCATGTCGCACGTGCACTATTTATGTGAACACGCACGCCATTGGTAACTGCTATGTCACGAACACTATAGAATGATAGATAATTGTGCATATGCATCGTATATAATCCGTAGATTTATACTTGCATATTTATTTCATTAAGATGGATACGTAGGATTGTTAGACATTTATGCATACCTCATTGCATCATGATTCATGCATAACTTCTGGTCGTACTTCGCATGGTATATACTACCGTATCATAGATTTCCATCATTATCGACATGTTTTCATATTGCGATTCTTCTTGAGGATTTTAGTATTGATGAGATTTCTGGATTTTGGAGAAAACCGCAAGAATTTTATAAATCTATTATCATTTTAAAAACAGAAATTTGCGGTTTTCTCGTGATGTGATGTGTGTGGCGTCCACCATGAGTTTTCTCGGTTCTTGAGCAGTATCTTACCCGATTCGAGGAGGGGAATGCACCGTCTGCGGATACATGGTGGACCCGGTATGGTACCTCGGGGCAAGAAGATCGCACAGATGGCGTTGAGCCCGGCAGGGGAGCACTACTTACCGGTTATTTGTGACGAGGCGGATATCCGGAGGATACCGACCGTAGTCGTAAGATTGATGATATGGGTCGATCCGGACTCACGGAGCCCGAGATATTGAGATTTGAGATACATAGATATTGAGATATTGTAATATTGAGATGTCGAGATATTGAGATGTCGAGATATTGAGATATACATATTTAGTGTCGATGCTTGACACGGATTTCAGTTGATTTCATTAATAATACTTCAGTTATTTCATAAAAGTTTTACTAAGATAAGAATACAGATTTTCCCGTACCAAACATATTCTGGTTTCATGTGATTATGCATTCATGTTGCACACATACTAGTGCATCGCATCAGTATCGGTATATGTAGGGTATGACACATTTGCGTGCATATTTACGATAGCCTTATTAGATGTTACTTACTACTCACGAGTTGGCAACTCATCCCCATTGTGCCACAGTATCTTGCAAGTCTGACCCGTCAGCAAAGTAGCGGCGGGTGTACCATCTTTTCCGCTCGATTACTTCGGCTTGCAGCTTGCTCATAGATAGGCCTTAGAGAATTTTCTTTTGTTCCCACCGTATATTTTATTTGTATCTAGTATACTCCATCTACCCTTATATATTAGACTAGACGGTGAGATTTGTGAGACTTGTATTTGTAGTTTGGTGTCGATGCTCACTTGAGCCGACGTGATGCTTTTATGCTTATTTTGCACTATTATGATATATTCATTGCATGTGGTTGTGATTCCGCCTTTGGCGAAGAGCTAGCTCCCGCTTGGGGTTGCCTTTATTGATTTATATGTATTTTCATGTATTGTACCCGTTTGGGGGCCAGTATTTACAAAGGAGACTGCCAAAAATTTTGAGAATTTTAATGTTTTTTTAAAAATGTTTAATGCGACTTGTTTTAGTTAAAATCTCTTTCTTTTAATAAGTTTTTCCTTCACTCTATTTCTTATTTGATTTAGATTTTTGGGCTTTGGCTTACTTAGATTACGTTACGCCTTTAGACGTTTCGTAATTTAAGTGTCAGTCACGTTCCGTACTTTGGGGTCATGACAATGTTGGTATCAGAGAGCGTTGGTTTTACCTTTCTGAATGTAGGATGACCCTTGGTAGATGGAGTAGATGACTTAAGCAGAGTGATGTAGAGTGGGTATGTTCCGCGGCATACTTACGATACGGTACTCTGCCTGAGTGACCTTAGGATATATATATATATATATATATATATATATATATATATATATATATTTGCTTGTATTTCCTTCCTTGATTCCGGAAATCCTTTGATTCGATCGCAATGTTCCTATCGATCATGTTCTTGCTCCAGCCTCTATGCCGCCGGAGACTACGAGGGCCAGAGGGTTGCCGCCGGGGATGAGATTAGAGTAGGCTCGTTTGAGACGAGGTCCGATCAGAGCGGTATGCCTACCCCTCAGGGACAGAGTGGTCCACCTTTTCTAGGGTGGCTAAGCTGGAGTCGAGTATTCAGGACTTGCGATAGATGGATGGATTGTTAGTTGAGGCTAGCCGAGCTCCGAGAGCCAATGATGTCCCTCCTATTTCAGGGATTGTGTTTGTACCTATTGCTCGGGCGGCTATTTCTGTTGTTACCGAGAATATTTATGTATCCTTACGGGAGTTTTTGAGGCTGAAGCCTCTAGTTTTTACAGGCACAGATGCAGTGAAGGATCCGTAGACAATACTCAACAGGATGGCTAGAATTTGTCATTCACGGAGATGTTCTGACGAGATATGGATTGAGCTTGCGAGTTTTCGTCTAGAGAGGTCTTGCTCAGACGTGGTGCGAGTCAATTGAGAGAGGCCGAGCTGCAGACCTACTTCTTATGTCTTGGGAGGAGTTCACAGTTGTATTTCTTGCTCGTTTCCTTCCGGAGAGCGTTCGAAATGCCGAGCTCGTAGTTTCGAGCCTTTGCATAAGACTTCAGGGATGGCCGTGTCCGAGTATGACATTCAGATTTCTTGGTGGTTCGATATGCTCCTTACCTGGAGGACACTGACGAGAAACAGATAAAGAGGTTCGTATGGAGATGGGGCATGCAGTTATTCTTTCCATCGGCACCTAGCATTGACACATATGCAGCCTTACAGTTGGAAGAGCGCATTTCTGAGACTTCGATCGTTTCTGGCCCACAGTGGATTTGTACCAGTATGCCAGCTCGGAGGCGGTTAGATAGGCGCCGTTGTGACAGGTATTCGTTCTGTGTTTTCTTCCGATACATATTTCTTTCTGGTGTCATTTGAAATGGTATCCACCTAATTTTTATCGAAGTTTAGCCGATAGTTGTCCTTTCTAAATCAGCCGCTTGTTGTGATTTCTTTCATAGGCTAATCTTTTGTCGCTTGATATGTTTCTCAATCGTGTTTGTTTTGTTTGTATCGAAGATAGGGATTCTTCTATCAATTTGATTCTCCTCGATATGTTTGACTTCAAAGTTTTTCTGGGCATGGATTGGTTAGCCACGTGTTGTGCATCCGTGGACTGCCGTGAGGAGGCAGTCGGATTTAGTTTTTCGGGTAAGCCAGTTCTTGTTTTTTGGGGGGACCGTAGCGTTGCCTTTCCCAGTCGATTTCTTCTCTTCGCGCTACTCCGTTCTTGAGGAAAGGTGTAACGTTTTAGAAATCGTTATGCGAATTTTTCCGTTTTAGGGTAAAATAGTCGGTGTTTCCCGTTTTAACCCGGATGTGATCAAATTTCAGTACAGTTTTAACTGCACCTAGTTTAACTAGAATAGTGTTAGTTTGCTGGCTTTGGGGGTCAATTGAAAGTTTTGGTTCACAGAGATTTTTTTCCCCTAATTAAAATATTATTTTAATTTGTTAATTATGCACTTTATTAGTAGTAATTACAATTTTGGTTTGGATTAATTACTACTAATGTGAATCTATGCTAATATAATCACTAGATTAAGTTTAATCCATCCATCCAAATATCTAGATATTTGTGGTTGAAGAAAATTATTTTTAAAAGTAAAGAAAGAGGTGGCATGAGATACTTAGTGCATTAATGAGCATTTATTGCATTTTTTGCTAGAAATTTCTGCACAATTTTCACAAAACCCCCCACTTCTTCCTTTGGCCGAGCCCTCCCCCGAGTTCTGCCCTTGCTTTTTCTTTGCTCTTTTCCATCTTCTCCAAGCTTATTAAATCATCAAAAATCCTTAAATAATCCCACAGACTCATAATTAAATCCAAACCCATCATTCTTCATCACTAAACTTGCATAGATCTTCAAGAAAAACATCATTTTGGAGACTAAAATGATGAGTCTAGTTGCTAAATTGTGTTCTTGAGGAGGTATAAATTCTAACCCTAATCTTTAATTATTGTGTTTAAATCATTAAGCTAGCTATTTAATTGTTTAATATAGCTTTAATTGCATGTTTATTTGTTTCATGATAATTTTTGTGAAGTTCAAGTTAGGGTTTAAGTTGTTGATATGGTTAATTGTTAATTGAAAACTAGGAAAACTTAATCTAGTGGGAGAATGATAATTGTTTAATTCCTAATTTGTCTAATTAAGTTTTTAGCAAACTAAGTTTTAACAAAACATATTTGGTGAGTTTAAAATTGTGGTAATGGTTTGGATAACTTAGTTACGCTACTTTGCGATGTTTCTGATCGCTAGAATTGTGTTAGCTTTAGACTTGTGCTATATTGCGATTAAGTTGCTTACTAGGTTTCGGTAAAAGTTGGACAAAGGTTCCAGTGGGCGTTGTGATATTATGTATATTATTTTCCACGCGAGATATTGTGTTGTGAATGCGCGATAGGTACAATCGGGGTCTAGGCTTGGTGGTTGCGTAGTTTAGCGATCTTGGCTAGGGTTTTGCCGATGTCGTACACGTTTTGTGCACTAGGTGCACAGTGTAATTTTCTGGGCGTTATCCTTGCGTTTCGTTATCTTTGTGTCGGTGTAGGATATTTAGCCTTATGTGATGTGTTTGTGAAATTTTAGGATCGCAAGCGGGGACTTCGGACGCTGCGAAGAAAGGGAAGCAGGTGGTCGGATTTTCGTAGCTCGAGATCATCGGTGAGTAGATTTAACATCTACGGGAAAATCGCCCGTATGGCGTTATGCGTCAGGGCTGGATATGATGTGATAGTTGTATGTTATTCGCATATGAGTTGATTGCGCATGAGCGTCATTGCATATTACTACCTGTTGTACCTTGACTTGTACCTATTGGACACAGCGCCATTACTGACGGTTCATATTGCACGAGCACTAATTTGTATGCTACACACACCGTCGGTAATTGCCATGACACGCACAACCCACATACATACGTGATATTGTATCGGATAGGGATAATTGAGATAGTGACTCTTATTCCATTGTACATATGAGATACAGCTGACGCATACATACATGATATTGTATTGAATAGGGATAATTGAGATAGTGACTCTTATTCCATTGTACATATGAGATACAGCTGACACATACATACGTGATATTGTATTGGATAGGGATAATTGAGATAGTGACTCTTATTCCATTTCTCGTAAACCTTGCTATAGCTACATGTACATCATGCATACATACTGACATGTACACTCACATACCTTGTTACAGCTACATGTACATCATGCATACATACTGACATGTACACCCACATATCTTGCTATAGCTGCATATACCCCTAAGTGGTATTGTATTTTGACATGTGATATTGAGACGTTTATTATTGTGCTATTGTGCTTATGAAATGCATCATACATACTTACTTACATGTAGATACTTATACCTTGCTACAGTTACATGTACACATCATATGGTGCTGCACTTGATTTCGGAGGATTTGGGAACCGCATGATATATTTTAAAAGCTGGATTTATTTAAAAGAGCGGTTTTCCCTTGATATGATCATATTGCTGTTTTAGGTTGCATATATCAAGTTTCATGGATTTACGCATTGGGATATGGATTTCATGTGATTTATGGATTTGAGAACCGTGGGGGTATTTCAAGCAACTATGTATTGTTTGAAAACCTGGTTTCTCTTGATATGATATTTCAGTGCGTCCACCATGAGATTTCTCGGTTCTGAGATGTGTGGTATATATACTCGATGCGAGGAGTGGAGTGGGTCGTGTGTGGGTACATGGCGGAGCCCGGTATGGTTCCTCTCGGTAAGAAGATCGCTGATGATGGTGATGAGCCTGGAAGGCTGGGCAAGTACCTACCGGTGATAGTATTTGGACTCGGCGGTTATCGTGGGGATACCGACCGGAGTGATGTACGGACATGACATCAGGGCCAATCGTGGTGACGGCGCCTGAGTTATGAGGATTTACGTGTCGATGCTGGACACGGGTTTCATGATGTTGCGAGTGTCGATGTTAGACACTCAGGTTTCCATGATCTTTACGTATCGTCGATGGGCATACGTGGTTGATATCCTTATACATACATACATACACACACACACACACATACAGGTATATGTTTTCATGATGTTTCGGGTGTCGATGTTTGACACTCAGGTTACATGAGACGTACAAGATATGAGGGCCGATCTGAGGATGCGGTGCTTGAGGATTTTGGGATTTGATGTGTCAGTTAGGGACACTGGGGTTTTTCCATGCTGATGATTTTGCATGAGGTTTTATTATATCATCCCACACTCAGGATTATTTTGATATGCATTGCTTCATGTAGTTGTAGTACCCTAATGATGTACCTTTACATGATTGTTGCATATTCTTATTACCATACTTATGCTATCAGATTACATGTGATAGATTTATTGCTGTTCGTGCATACTTATGATTACAGTATGATGTTATTTACTATTCACGAGTTGGCAACTCACCCCCGTTGTGCCACGGTGTTTTGCAGGACTTACCCTCAGAGTAGTCGCGGCTGGGCGCTTTCTTATCTATACTTCTATGGATACCGCTACGGTTGGCTGTGAGGCCTTTGCTATTAGGTGGGTTCGCGGTTATCCGTTTATATACTTTGGATATCTTTTTGTTAGATCTAGTATTCTCCATCTACCACTTCATGTATTTGACTTAGAGACGAGTTGTGAGGATCGGTGTTGTATTTATTTTGGTGACTTTGGGTGCCGTGCTCGTGGGAGCCGATCTTGTTGTAAAGTTTTACCTCCTTATGCTGTTTTCATTTATATTTCTTCGTTACGGTATCGTATATATGCTTGTGGTGGTTGTCTCCGCCGTTGGGCGTGATTTGCTCCCGTTTGGGATGCTTTCTTTATATTTTATGTTGTACTCGTTTTCGGGGCTAGTTTTTACAAAGGAGGTGCTGCCAAAATTTTCAAGAAAGAAAACTAAAGTTAAAGATTTACTTGAGATTTTCCGAATGTTTTTAACTATGTTTTTCTCCGCTTATCCAGTTTTGGGTGGTTTAGATTTCTGGGTTTTCGGCTTACTTAAGTTGCGTACGCCTGTTGACGTTACGTAGTTAAGTGTCGGTTACGGGCCTAAATTTTTGGGTCGTGACAACGTTGGTATCAGAGCGCTAGGTTTTACCTTTCGAAGTGTAGGACGACCTTGGTATGATGGAGTAGGTAGCTTAAGCAGAGTAACGTAGCGTGTGTATGTTACGCGGCATACTTACGACATGGTATTCCGCCTAAGTGACCTTAGGACTTATTGATTGAAATTCCTTCCGTGATTATATACATCCTTGTGATTCGATTTTTGTGTCCTTATCGAATCTTGTTTCAATTTCCAGCCTTTATACCGCCGAAGACTAAAAGGGCATAGAGAGCGGCCGCGAGGGCCGAGGTCAGAGTTGACTCATCTGAGACGAGGACTGACCAGGGTGGTATGCATGTTGTACCGGAGCAGATTGCTATGCCAGGAACCGGTATGCAGGACTTGCGCCAGATGATGGGGTCGTTAGTTGAGGCCATTCGAGCGCAGAGGCAGGAGGTCGTTCCACCTATTGCGGGGACCGCGATGGTACCTACTGTTCCGGCAGTCGCAGCTACAGCTCCGGAGGTTATCACCGTGTCACTGTCAGAGTTCATGAGGCTGAGGCCTCCGGTTTTCACTGACACCGACGCAGCTGAGGATCCGCGGTCGTTTATCGACCGGATGTCCAGGATTTGTCGTTCTCTCCTATGCTCCGACGCCAGATGGGTAGGGTTCGCGAGCTTTCATCTGGAGGGTCTGGCCCAGAAGTGGTGTGAGTCCTTGGAGAAGGGCAGAGCCGCAGGTCTTGCTCCTATGACCTGGGCTGAGTTTGTGACGGTGTTTCTTGCCCGTTTTCTTCCACCGAGCGTCAGGGATGCTCGAGCGCGCAGATTCGAGTTGTTACGCCAGACTCCAGGGATGACGGTGGCCGAGTACGATGTACTGTTTACCGAGCTGTCTGTGTATGCTCCGTATTTGGTAGCTACTGAGGAGATGCGGGTGAAGAGGTTTGTTCGAGGCCTGCTTACCCAGTTGTTCATCGCTATCAGCATTCAGCATTGCGACAGGTATGCAGCAGCGGTGGACGCAGCCCTTTTGGTGGAGGAGCGTCTTTCTGAGTCGTTGGTTGTTCCGGAACCGAAGAGAGCTCGTACTGGTATAGCAGTCCGGAGGCAGTGGTTTAGACCCCGAGACAGAGTTCGTTCAGGCACGAAGAGTAGCAGAGACACGGGACGAGGCCAGTTGTTCAGCACTTATTTCCAGGAGGGTCGGCAGTCGACGCGTGGGTGTTTGAGGTGTGGCAATTTACAGCACCTCATCAGGGATTGTTCCATGATACGCCAGACAGGGGCAGCCGTACCCCAAGTTACCTTACCACCTTCTCCGCCTCAGAGAGCGTTGCCTCTTATGCCTGTTATTGCCCCGTGTCAGACTCCTTCTCAGAGAGGTCGTGGTCGCGGTGGTTTTGTGCCGAGAGGACGACGTGGCGGAGGCAGAGTACAGCCAGTTGCCGGTAGAGGGCAGGCTCGGGTGTTTGCCTTGACTCACCAGGATACGCAGGCATCCAATGCAGTGGTTTCAGGTGCCCTTTCTGTATGTTCTTTTGATGCACATGTTCTTTTTTATCCAGGATCTACGCATTCGTATGTTTCTACGCACTTCATGCCGAGGTTAGGCCGAGAGTCGTGTTTGCTAGATCATCCGCTTGTCGTGACTACTCCTGTTGGCGGGTCGTTTGTTGCGCGACACGTGTTCCGGTCGTGTGTTGTCCGTATAGGAGATAGAGATTTGTCCATCGACTTGATCCTTCTTGAGATGTTGGACTTCGATGTTCTCCTGGGCATGGACTGGCTAGCTACTTTCTACGTGTCCGTGTACTGCCGCGAGAAGACAGTTAGGTTTTGTTTTCCCGACGAGTCAGTGTTTGTTGTGCAGGGAGACCGTGGTGCCGCCCCTCACAGTTTGATTTCTGTCCTTTGCGCTAGTCGGCTTTTAAGGAGAGGGTGTCGGGGATTCTTGGCTTTCATTCATGATACTGGAGCCACAGTGGAGTCGTTGGACCGGGTTCCTACCGTGCGAGAGTTTCCCGACGTTTTTCCAAATGAGTTACCTGGGTTGCCGCCAAAGCGCGATATTGAGTTTTGCATTGATCTGAATCCCGGCGAGGGGCCTATTTCTATACCGCCTTATCGGATGGCTCCGACAGAGCTTAAAGAGCTTAAAGATCAATTGCAAGAGTTGCTTGATAAGGGACTTGTGCGTCCGAGTGTTTCGCCGTGGGGAGCTCCTGTTCTGTTCGTCAAGAAGAAGAACGGCAGTTTGAGATTGTGTATGGATTATCGTCAATTGAACCGAGTTACGGTGCAGAATAGGTATACTTTACCTCGCATTGACGATTTATTTGATCAGCTCCAGGGTGCGAAACATTTTTCTATGATTGATTTGCGTTCGGGTTATCATCAGTTGCAGGTTCGGAATGATGACATTCCGAATACTGCTTTTCATACGCGCTATGGGCATTATGAGTTTTTGGTGATGTCGTTCGGACTCACCAATGCGCCAGCAGCGTTCATAGATCTGATGAACCAGATTTTCAGGCCGTTCCTCGACCAGTTCATTATTGTGTTTATTGATGATATTCTGGTCTACTCTAGGAGTCGTAAGGAGCATGAGCAGCACTTGCGGATTGCTTTGCAGACATTGAAAGAGCACCAGCTGTATGCTAAATTCTCAAACAGCGGATTTTGTCTTGATAGAGTTGATTTCCTGGGTCATGTGGTGACTGGAGATGGTATTCTTGTAGACCCAAGGAAGATCGAGGTTGTGCGGCTTTGGCCCAGACCTGTATCTGTGACTGAGGTCCGCAGCTTTTTGGGCTTAGCTGGTTATTATCGCCGTTTCGTGCAGGATTTTTCGAGTATCGCTGCACCGCTGACTGGACTGACCTGAAAGGGGGCTCCATTTCTTTGGACTGATGCGTGCGAGCAGAGTTTTCAGCATTTGAAGACTCGGTTGACGACGGCACCAGTTCTATCTTTGCCTTTTGGATCGGGCGGCTATTGTCATGACCCGAAAGTACGGAACATGACCGGCACTTAAACTACGAACGTCTCGAGGCGTAAGTAATCTAAGTAAACCGAAAACCCAGAAATCCAAACCAAGAAAAGTAGTAGAGTGCAGGAAAACCAATTTAAATAAGTAGTTTTAATAGCATAAGCCGAATTATGCGGTTTTTAAGAACATCAAAATTTACTGAAAATTTCGGCAGAGTCTCCTTTGTAAAAACTGGCTCCCAAACGGGATACAACATGAATAGCATACGAAATCAATAAAAAGGCATCCCCAAGCGGGAGCTAGCTCTTCGTCAATCGACGGTCACAACCACACAAGCAATATAATATACAACGCCAACGGCGAGGATCAAAACTCAAAAGGAACTCAAAACCACCAGAAATATAACGAGCGACTCTAAGGTCGAAAGAATAAACATCACTGGTCTCTATCTCAAAATAAATAGATGTTTGGTTGATGGAATTTACTAGATACAACTGAAATATATTATACAAGGTAATATGATGGGTACGATACAAGAAAAACCCACCTACTAGCAAGTCACCCGAATGAAACTGAGCCCGCAACGCCGTAATGAAACCTGTACGGCAAACCTGCAAGAAACTGGGGAACAACGGGGGTGAGTTGCCAACTCGTGAATAGAAAAACATCTACGCACAGAAATCGCATAAATAACGCAACCTAGGTCAATGATCATAATATATCCTCAAAAATATACATAACAAGCAGCCTATAACAATGGCTAGGGTAATATCTAACCGAGTGAAATCTCATGTGCCCGTGTCAGTGCTTCAGGTAGCAATATATCATATGAATGAGGTATGAATGCATGAAAACAGAATACATGTAAATGAAGAAACTGTTTTCATAAATTAGTGAGATTTCCTTCGTATTTTTAAACTGAGGTATCATAATGAAATCAGTATCAACAGTGTCTAGCATCGACACGAAACATAAATCTCACTGTCTCGAAATATCAATGTCTCAATCTCAATATCTAGGGCGCCGTCAGTCCAGACCGGCCCCTACCATCCATCTCAAGACCACGACGGTATCCTTCGGATATCCGACGCGTCGGGTAATATCACCGGTAGGTAATCTGTCCCCTGCCAGGCTCAACGTCAACACCACATTCATCTTGCCCCGGGGTACCATACCGGGCCCACCATGTACCCGTGACGGTTCC
This sequence comes from Agapanthus africanus, assembly GCA_030015575.1. Lineage (NCBI taxonomy): Eukaryota > Viridiplantae > Streptophyta > Magnoliopsida > Asparagales > Amaryllidaceae > Agapanthus > Agapanthus africanus. Next base: position 652,061,278 of record JASDDO010000019.1, on the reverse strand, counting down.
TCCACTCCTCGACACGGATCTCGAAAACCACAGCAAACTCATGGTGGACGACACTTACATCACTAGAAAACCGCAATTTACATATTTTAAAAGGTTAATAAGTTTAGAAATTTTGCGGCTTTCCCACGAAATCCAGAAATATCATAAATCTCAAGAAGTCATCACAAGTGCATATGTCAATGCTAATGAATGTATATGGTATCAATAACCAAGTTGCAATGTATGATTAATAACTAGGCATGAACAATGGAATAACAGTATGCATGAAGTGACAAGTAATAACTACAATGTCTAAACTGGCATATAACCCAGGTACACTAATATCGTATCAACTACTAACTAACAAGCTAAGCCAAGCAATAGTATTTTCTAAGTGTACGTGACATGGCAATTACCGATGAAGATGTGTGTGAGCCGGTAAGTAAGTGTATGTGGTACATACGCATCATCGGTAATGGTGCTGGTGTCCTAACAGCATGATATCAATAATGGAGTATGCAGCAAAATAAGTATGCGGGGCAGAGCGAACAGCAATAATGTGCGGAAGAAGAATACTAGACACAACGATAACTAATCAGTATTAAACTAATATAAGTCCTACAAATGGTGCCTTTTGAAATAACACGAATCATGGGGTTTTGAAAATAGGGGCTACGGTGTTTTTATGAAAAGATACGTCTTTTGAAATATCCGTAGGATCCCTTGGGCTGTCTTTTAAAATACCCACGATTCATTAGTCTTTGAAATAGGTAAGAAGTCTAATCTAATCTAACAACTACACTAAACTATACGGCTGAACTACAGGTAAGGGAACCGCCTATCATCTGAGTCGATACATATACATACCTGTATATGTATAGTCGGTGATCCCGCCTCAATAATATCATATCCGATACCATATCTATAATCAGGCATCCCAAGTCAAGAGTGCGGATCAATCATCAATATAGCTCGTACGTAAATCCGTCGTACGGCATCCCAATCTGGGTACGGGTCAATATCACATTCATCATACTATTCACCTAGTATCCTCTTTATCAATTATCATGATCGGGGTACTGATCTACGTCTAGTACCATACTGATACCGCCTACGTATGCATGGACGTGTGTGAAACACTACGTCAAGGACCCGCTACAACGTCGTGTCGTATCTAAGATACGACCCCTGCTATATCACCGATCTCACGGCCTCAAATCGAATCTCATCGACTCAGCTCAATCCCAAGTATCATCCTCAAATCCGTATGTGAACACATAGTCCCATACCCATGTGAACACTTACTATAAAGAATCCCATGAGCACATATCAATAGGAATGTATGCAGGTATGTATGTGTGTATGTGTAGTGCAACACTTCCCTAGGGTTCGCAACACTAAAATAATCCAACACACCAATATCCATCCTAAGCATCGTTATTAATCCCAAATAACATATAATAATTGTTGGTGTGTATACGCATCCGTATACACCACCACGGACTGCGGGGGTGCTATACGCCATCCACCCGACTTCTCCCCGTAGATATAAATCTACTCACCTGGTCCTCGCTCGCCGGTGCCGACGTCGCCAGGCGCTTGCTTGTCGTCCCGAAGTTCACATGGGGTACCTACATATCATAACGCACCATATCGCATTAAAACTAAATTCGAAATCGAAACGGCATACGAAAATCAAATCGGCACGCGTATCACGCATAGATCCAAACCTATCGCCTACGCATGCAAGAATAGTCAAACCAACCCCCGATGTCGATGTACAAACGTCAAACCATCGAGAAAACCCAAACACACCAATCGTGATTTCAAAACTCACTAATTATATAAGAAATAGGGTTTAGTTCATCAAAACCATAAAATTAAACAATTCGTTTTATTTTCCAAAAACCTAGTTAGCACAAATTCCTATTTCGGTTCAAAACTTGATGTTTTACCCAAACTAAATATTTTGACGATTCTAATGGCCAAAATGCTCACTTAATATCATAATTAGGTCATACAAATCACCTCCATATTTTTAATCTCATGAATTAGCATTAACTCAAAATTCAAGTTTGCAACAAATATCGATTTTAACACTTTTCAAAGTAAAATTCACAATTTATCAATTAAGCATGGTTTTGCATGATCAAAGTCGCTCAACAACAAATTAAAATGCTAATAAAGTCATCAAAACCTTAATTACATTTTAAATCTCAATTTTATATGTATTTCACTAAAACCTAGTTTGCAAATTACATAATTAATACAAATTTAAATTTAACAAAGATATAAACTACCAACTAGATTAGTTTTAGCATAATAACAACATGTTAAACTACACAATTTTCCCATGATCAATTATAAGAACCCCAACTTAAATTCACAACCCTAATCTAGAATTTCTTAATCATACAATTGAACCCACATAAAACCAAATTAACACTTAATTAAGCTAACTACAAGCAATTAACAACGATTTAAGCAAAAGGGTTAGAATTTACCCAAACAAATTGAAGATCCCACAAGCACACATAGCCCTCCAAAATGCTCCCTTGTCACCAAAATCCATGCGATAAGGGCTAAGCAAAAATGGGTAGGAGTCGGATTTGGGTTTTGGGATTTTTTTGATGGATTTTGGGGCAATTTTTGAAGAAGTTTTGAAGAGAAAAGAGAAGGGGAAAAGGGGGGGCTGTTGCTGCTGTAGGAGAGGGAGGGGTCGGCCAGAAATTGAGGGGGGGGGAGGAGAGAGAGGGAGGTAGAGAAAGTGGGGGAAAGTCAAGGTCAAGGTAAGGTCAAAAGTCCACCTAATTCACCCATTTCTTTTCTTTTCTTTCATATCTTTTCCTTTGAAAATCAAGTGGGGAAAAATATGGTGGCTGCTGAATTCAGCCATGGGGAGGAGTAAGTGGGGGTGTGTGGGTGTGGGTACGGGTGTGGGGTGATGAAAAATGATAAATACAATACCCCAAGCATCCATTTACGCTAAAAAAAAGCCTTTTTTCTTCAATAATTTCTAAACCGTTTTGGCAAATGATTTCGTTCCAAAAACTACATGATAAAATTTTATTTAATGTTTTATGATGCACAAAATTTGTTTCAACTCATTCCAATTTGTAATTTTCCCTAATTAAATGTATTAGTGACGGCTTAAAATAATAATAAAATAATATTTTTTTCAGAAAATTTGAAATTTCACCAGCGGCTCAATAAACACCAAATAATAGCAATTACATAGCTAGAATATGTATATTTAATTTTTATAATAAGATATTTGTATTTTGACTTTTTACAGAAAACCCCCTTATTTTACCGTTTTTTCGAAATTTCACCGAAACGATTTTCAAAACGTTACAATCTTCCCCTCTTAAAGAAATTCGGTCCCCGAATTTAAATTAAAACTCTCCCCAAATACTAAAACATCTATACCAAAACCATCAAGTCGTCAGGGCTCCGAAATTGTAAATACATAAAACAAATCGTAGCGCAGCGCATGCGCTTGAAAAATGAGTATATAACTCAAATCAAAACTCCGTCAAGCATCCCGCAATCATCGGAGTCATGGAGAAGACATCAATGCCAAATCCAAATCAAAATCAATATGATATAACTCGAAACTATACATGTAAATATCGAATCTATATCTGTAAGTATCCGAAGGAAATGCATGCCAAATCTCCTTAAGTCGTTGTGCAACGCGTATAACACTGCACAGTGGCGGACGTCTATCATAAGAAAATAACTATATACATATATACCTTTGTTTGAAATGTACGTTCCGCCATTTTGGAAACAATTTAGAAGGGTCTCCTTGTTTTAAACATTTCGTGTCATATCAGACACGTAGGTAAATACTGAGGCTATAGCTCGCTTTTTGGAAATCCCTTCAATAACTATCAATGCATGCAAAATATATTCAGGTACTGTCCTCTGACTAGTCCTGCTCAGTACGAAAACACATAGCAATATCATAAAAACGTACTACTCTATAAGAAATCAATCCCAAAATATGCACATGAATACTACGTGCGTGTGGTGCGCACGGAAATCAAAATCCATGAATGTGCCATACATGCGCACAGAAACAACATCTAAGTGCATCGGGTGTGCACGAAACATCTGTCGTAGGCAACAGGTGTACCTGACAGCAAAATCAGATGCATCTGACATGCACAAAAAAAAATCTCGATTTAGTGCATCTGGTGTGCACCAAATCGCATCTCGTAACAGGCGCCCAACAGGCGCTAAAAATCCAATCCGGTGCATAAAATGCACAAAACAAATGTCGAGCATCACCCTCGAAATCGAAATCCAGTGTATCCAAGTGCACAAAATATATGTCACTGCACTGCCAGCATATATAAACTATACAGAGTGTAGGAACCAAATCGCGTGCGTGCATACGCACAAAATCAACTCAACTGTTTAAAACCGTAAAATCACAAACATGTGAAACTAAAGCACGAAAACGATATCAAGTGCAACACTGTGCAAAGATCGTAAATCCTCAATCATCAAAATCAAATCATACAAATAAATCACCCAAAACATCGAAACCAATAATGGCGGAATAGTATCGCTCAAGTGCATCCTCTAAGAATCTCGGGCCAACTGTCGCGGTCACTAATGGGACGTCTCGTCGATGATCATGAACTCTGGCCTGCTGGTGTGCGTAACCATGACCACTCCTGGGTCAAGGTCTTCACTGTGAATTACCAATCTTTCGGTCCATCGGCTCATCGGCCCTGTCAGGTGTGCTAACGGGGACGATTTCGTTCTGGCACTTCTCCGGTCATCTCTTGGTCAATCATCGCGACCACTCGTAAGACAGCATATCACTGGCGTCGGCCTCTGGCTCTCTGAATGTACGTGACACATCTAACCCTGGGTGCAAGTATCATTGCAACAGTGTCCTGGAAGAAATCCTGCTCACGGTCTCTTCCATGTCTCGTCTCTGCCAACTGTCCGGAAGTCATCGTCCTTTCCTATATCTGCATCTTGCTCCGGAATGGCTGCATACCCATCGCGACCTCTTCTGGAAGGTATATCCAGTACTCTGCCTCGGCATGCGTATCGCATCTCTGATGTCGGCGGAGTGGAACGTCGTCTTATTCAGATCTTGTACGGATCTCTTTACTCCACTTTCTCTAATGTCGACTGCTTCGGACTTGTCTCATCGTGGCTACATGGACTGAGCTCCAACGGCTATCCTCGTATCGGGAGTCTCCTAAGAAATGCATCTCACCACCTAGCATCCGAATTAAGTCAAGCCATCCGATCGATTCGTCAAAACCTCATAATCCCCCAAGAGCTCAACATCTTGGGCACAGTTTAATAGTATCGAATACATACCACAGCATCGGTGGTCCAGCCGTAGAAGGGCAAACCCAAGCCTCACTAATGGCGCCGCAGAACTGCCGCAAACCCTAAGGTTCAAAGGCTTTCACACGGTCATTAAGTCGAGTTAGGGTTTCATTCTTCTAGAGGGACCATAGAATTGCCTGCATGTCTTTCCGACTACTTTAAACTTGGAATAATAGGTTTCCGACATTCGATCGTCTCTGTCGACCCTCACGTCTCTGCGTGAAGTCGTCTCTAGCTGGAATCAATCTATCTGATGACCTCGCATCGGGGTAAGCGAACGATCCACATGTCCTAGTCATTCATCCTAGATGACTAGCGACCTCCTATCATCTCTTAGTACAACTCGTCCTGCACGATTTCCAGCATCTGGGGCAATATCTCGTTGTTCGTAGCAATAACTGGCTCGCTCGTCTGCACGCTGAACAGTGCCTCGATCGTCATGAATAAGCAACACACCAACGGTCATCAAAATCTGGCTGGCCTCCATCATTGGCTCAATTCTCTAGTGTCGATCAGCACCTCTGAGAAACCTCATAAAGGCGATCCGCCAAACGCTCGTGGCGCGGAAACACAGTAAAAAGACACATCTCTGCAATCGTGTGTCGCCGGAATTTCGCCCTGGTCAGTCCTCGTTCGTGACGAGCTTGTGCTGACCGCAACTCTAGCCGTAGCTCTCCCTGCCCGTAACCGTAGCAGCAAAACAATAACTGGTACTGATGAGGCTAGATCGGAATGAATATAATACTGAGCAAAGAAATGTACATCCTAAGGCTTCTTAAGTGGAGTAGCGTATCGTAAATATGCCGCGGAACATACCCACGGTACGTCACTCAACTTTAGTCACCTATTCCATCAACCAAGGGTCATCCTACGCTCCGAAGGTAAAACCTAACGCTCTGATACCAACTTTGTCACGACCCGAAAGTACGGAACATGATCGGCACTTAAACTACGAACGTCTCGAGACGTAAGTAATCTAAGTAAACCGAAAACCCAGAAATCCAAACCAAGAAAAGTAGTAGAGTGCAGGAAAACCAATTTAAACAAGTAGTTTTAATAGCATAAGCCGAATTATGCGGCTTTTAAGAACATCAAAATTTACTGAAAATTTCGGCAGAGTCTCCTTTGTAAAAACTGGCTCCCAAACGGGATACAACATGAATAGTATACGAAATCAATAAAAAGGCATCCCCAAGCGGGAGCTAGCTCTTCGTCAATCGACGGTCACAACCACACAAGCAATATAATATACAACGCCAACGGCGAGGATCAAAACTCAAAAGGAACTCAAAACCACCAGAAATATAACGAGCGACTCTAAGGTCGAAAGAATAAACAGCACTGGTCTCTATCTCAAAATAAATAGATGTTTGGTTGATGGAATTTACTAGATACAACTGAAATATATTATACAAGGTAATATGATGGGTACGATACAAGAAAAACCCACCTACTAGCAAGTCACCCGAATGAAACTGAGCCCGCAACGCCGTAATGAAACCTGTACGGCAAACCTGCAAGAAAGTGGGGCACAACGGGGGTGAGTTGCCAACTCGTGAATAGAAAAACATCTACTCACAGAAATCGCATAAATAACGCAACCTAGGTCAATGATCATAATATATCCTCAAAAATATACATAACAAGCAGCCTATAACAATGGCTAGGGTAATATCTAACCGAGTGAAATCTCATGTGCCCGTGTCAGTGCCTCAGGTAGCAATATATCATATGAATGAGGTATGAATGCATGAAAACAGAATACATGTAAATGAAGAAACTGTTTTCATAAATTAGTGAGATTTCCTTCGTATTTTTAAACTGAGGTATCATAATGAAATCAGTATCAACAGTGTCTAGCATCGACACGAAACATAAATCTCACTGTCTCGAAATATCAATGTCTCAATCTCAATATCTAGGGCGCCGTCAGTCCAGACCGGCCCCTACCATCCATCTCAAGACCACGACGGTATCCTCCGGATATCCGACGCGTCGGGTAATATCACCGGTAGGTAATCTGTCCCCTGCCAGGCTCAATGTCAACACCACATTCATCTTGCCCCGGGGTACCATACCGGGCCCACCATGTACCCGTGACGGTTCCTCCACTCCTCGACACGGATCTCGAAAACCACAGCAAACTCATGGTGGACGACACTTACATCACTAGAAAACCGCAATTTACATATTTTAAAAGGTTAATAAGTTTAGAAATTTTGCGGCTTTCCCCCGAAATCCAGAAATATCATAAATCTCAAGAAGTCATCACAAGTGCATATGTCAATGCTAATGAATGTATATGGTATCAATAACCAAGTTGCAATGTATGATTAATAACTAGGCATGAACAATGGAATAACAGTATGCATGAAGTGACAAGTAATAACTACAATGTCTAAACTGGCATATAACCCAGATACACTAATATCGTATCAACTACTAACTAACAAGCTAAGCCAAGCAATAGTATTTTCTAAGTGTACGTGACATGGCAATTACCGATGAAGATGTGTGTGAGCCGACAAGTAAGTGTATGTGGTACATACGCATCATCGGTAATGGTGCTGGTGTCCTAACAGCATGATATCAATAATGGAGTATGCAGCAAAATAAGTATGCGGGGCAGAGCGAACAGCAATAATGTGCGGAAGCAGAATACTAGACACAACGATAACTAATCAGTATTAAACGAATATAAGTCCTACAAATGGTGCCTTTTGAAATAACACGAATCATGGGGTTTTGAAAATAGGGGCTACGGTGTTTTTATGAAAAGATACGTCTTTTGAAATATCTGTAGGATCCCTTGGGCTGTCTTTTAAAATACCCACGATTCGTTAGTCTTTGAAATAGGTAAGAAGTCTAATCTAATCTAACAACTACACTAAACTATACGGCTGAACTACAGGTAAGGGAACCGCCTATCATCTGAGTCGATACATATACATACCTGTATATGTATAGTCGGTGATCCCGCCTCAATAATATCATATCCGATACCATATCTATAATCAGGCATCCCAAGTCAAGAGTGCGGATCAATCATCAATATAGCTCGTACGTAAATCCGTCGTACGGCATCCCAATCTGGGTACGGGTCAATATCACATTCATCATACTATTCACCTAGTATCCTCTTTATCAATTATCATGATCGGGGTACTGATCTACGTCTAGTACCATACTGATACCGCCTACGTATGCATGGACGTGTGTGAAACACTACGTCAAGGACCCGCTACAACGTCATGTCGTATCTAAGATACGACCCCTGCTATATCACCGATCTCACGGCCTCAAATCGAATCTCATCGACTCAGCTCAATCCCAAGTATCATCCTCAAATCCGTATGTGAACACATAGTCCCATACCCCTGTGAACACATACTATAAAGAATCCCATGAGCACATATCAATAGGAATGTATGCAGGTATGTATGTGTGTATGTGTAGTGCAACACTTCCCTAGGGTTCGCAACACTAAAATAATCCAACACACCAATATCCATCCTAAGCATCGTTATTAATCCCAAATAACATATAATAATTGTTGGTGTGTATACGCATCCGTATACACCACCACGGACTGCGGGGGTGCTATACGCCATCCACCCGACTTCTCCCCGTAGATATAAATCTACTCACCTGGTCCTCGCTCGCCGGTGCCGACGTCGCCAGGCGCTTGCTTGTCGTCCCGAAGTTCACATGGGGTACCTACATATCATAACGCACCATATCGCATTAAAACTAAATTCGAAATCGAAACGGCATACGAAAATCAAATCGGCACGCGTATCACGCATAGATCCAAACCTATCGCCTACGCATTCAAGAATAGTCAAACCAACCCCCGATGTCGATGTACAAACGTCAAACCATCGAGAAAACCCAAACACACCAATCGTGATTTCAAAACTCACTAATTATATAAGACATAGGGTTTAGTTCATCAAAACCATAAAATTAAACAATTCGTTTTATTTTCCAAAAACCTAGTTAGCACAAATTCCCATTTCGGTTCAAAACTTGATGTTTTACCCAAACTAAATATTTTGACGATTCTAATGGCCAAAATGCTCACTTAATATCATAATTAGGTCATACAAATCACCTCCATATTTTTAATCTCACGAATTAGCATTAACTCAAAATTCAAGTTTGCAACAAATATCGATTTTAACACTTTTCAAAGTAAAATTCACAATTTATCAATTAAGCATGGTTTTGCATGATCAAAGTCGCTCAACAACAAATTAAAATGCTAATAAAGTCATCAAAACCTTAATTACATTTTAAATCTCAATTTTATATGTATTTCACTAAAACCTAGTTTGCAAATTACATAATTAATACAAATTTAAATTTAACAAAGATATAAACTACCAACTAGATTAGTTTTAGCATAATAACAACATGTTAAACTACACAATTTTCCCATGATCAATTATAAGAACCCCAACTTAAATTCACAACCCTAATCTAGAATTTCTTAATCATACAATTGAACCCACATAAAACCAAATTAACACTTAATTAAGCTAACTACAAGCAATTAACAACGATTTAAGCAAAAGGGTTAGAATTTACCCAAACAAATTGAAGATCCTACAAGCACACATAGCCCTCCAAAATGCTCCCTTGTCACCAAAATCCATGCGATAAGGGCTAAGCAAAAATGGGTAGGAGTCGGATTTGGGTTTTGGGATTTTTTTGATGGATTTTGGGGCAATTTTTGAAGAAGTTTTGAAGAGAAAAGAGAAGGGGAAAAGGGGGGGTTGTTGCTGCTGTAGGAGAGGGAGGGGTCGGCCAGAAATTGAGGGGGGGAGGAGAGAGAGGGAGGTAGAGAAAGTGGGGGAAAGTCAAGGTCAAGGTAAGGTCAAAAGTCCACCTAATTCACCCATTTCTTTTCTTTTCTTTCATATCTTTTCCTTTGAAAATCAAGTGGGGAAAAATATGGTGGCTGCTGAATTCAGCCATGGGGAGGAGTAAGTGGGGGTGTGGGGGTGTGGGTACGGGTGTGGGGTGATGAAAAATGATAAATACAATACCCCAAGCATCCATTTACACTAAAAAAAAGCCTTTTTTCTTCAATAATTTCTAAACCGTTTTGGCAAATGATTTTGTTCCAAAAACTACATGATAAAATTTTATTTAATGTTTTATGATGCACAAAATTTGTTTCAACTCATTCCAATTTGTAATTTTCCCTAATTAAATGTATTAGTGACGGCTTAAAATAATAATAAAATAATATTTTTTTCAGAAAATTTGAAATTTCACCAGCGGCTCAATAAACACCAAATAATAGCAATTACATAGCTAGAATATGTATATTTAATTTTTATAATAAGATATTTGTATTTTGACTTTTTACAGAAAACCCCCTTATTTTACCGTTTTTTCGAAATTTCACCGAAACAATTTTCAAAACGTTACAGCTATGTTGTTTTCTGTGTTGCTTCTCGAGTGGGGCTCGGTTGTGTATTGATACAGCATGATAGAGTGATTGCTTATGCTTCTAGGCAGCTGAAGAAGCACGAGTAGAATTACCCCACTCACGATCTTGAGATGGCCTCGATGGTCTTTGTGTTGAAGATTTGGAGACACTACTTGTACGGGGAGTCTTGTCAGATCTTCACGGATCACAAGAGCTTGAAGTACATCTTCCAGCAGCGGGATCTGAATCTGAGACAGCGCAGTTAGATGGAGCTTGTGAAGGATTATGATTGTGAGATCCTTTATCACCCGGGCAAGGCAAATGTGGTAGCTGATGCTTTGAGTCATAGGCCCGGGGGTAGCTTGTCCCAGTTGAGCACAATTCAGTGACAGTCTTCTGCAGATTGGCAGCTCTTATGCGATGGTAGAGGACAGTTTGAGTTCACTTCCGCTGGGGGACAGCTTGCTCATGTCCGCGCCCGTCCACTACTTTTTGATCGTATGCGTGACGCGCAGCCCAGTGATGCCCGTTTGTCTGAGATTCTTGAGCTTGTTCGGCAGGGTACAGTTTCGGAGTTCATGATTGATGACCAGGGTGTGCTACGATGTGGGACTCGCTTGTGTGTACCAGATGCTGATGGTTTGAGACGCGAGATCCTAGAGCAGGCACATCAGTCAGCTTTTAGCGTTCATCCATGTTCCACCAAGATGTACCGTGACTTGAGAGACTTTTACTGGTGGGAAGGGATGAAGCGCGATATTTCGGACTTCGTTTCGAGGTGCCTGACTTGTCAGCAAGTCAAGGCTGAGCATCAGAGGCCGGCAGGTGAGTTGCAGCCTGTACCTGTTCCGGGGTGAAAATGGGAGCAGATTTCCATGGACTTCATTGTGGGTCTACCCAGGACCAGTCGAGGGTATGACTCCATTTGGGTGATTGTTGATCGGTTGACGAAAGTGGCTCACTTCCTTCCAGTGAAGACCACTTTCGATTATGCTTAGTATGCTCAGTTGTATATAGATGAGATTGTGCGTTTGCACGGCGTTCCCACATTCATCGTATCCGACAGAAGCACCCAGTTTACTAGCCGTCTTTAGCAGAAACTTCAGGAAGCTTTGGGTATCCGGTTGAGTTTTAGCACCGCTTTTCATCCACAGACCGATGGTCAGTCGGAGCGGACTATACAGACTCTGGAGGATATGCTTCGTGCGTGTGTGCTTGATTTTGGTGGCAGTTGGGATCGTCACTTGCCGTTGATTGAATTCTCCTACAATAACAGTTATCAGGAGACGATTCAGATGGCGCCTTTTGAGGCTTTGTATAGTAGGAAGTGTCGATCGCCAGTCTGTTGGACCGAATTCTGCGAGAGTAGGGTTTTGGGACCCCAGCTAGTTCAGGAGACTATGGAGAAGATCCAGCTGATTCAGAACAGGATGAGAGCAGCCCGGTGCAGGCAGAAGTCTTATGCCGACCGTCGTCGTCGCAGACTCGAGTTCGCAGTGGGGGATCATGTATTCCTGCTGATTTCTCCGATGAAGGGCATTATGAGATTTGGGAAGAGGGGGAAGCTCAGTCCCAGATTTGTAGGTCCTTTCGAGATCTTTGAGCGAGTGGGTTCTGTTGCTTATCGTTTAGCGCTCCCGCCTAGTTTTCCGGATGTTCACCCCGTTTTCCATGTGTCGATACTTCGTAGATACCTTCATGATCCTTCTCACATGATTCAGTATCAGACCGTTCAGCTTGAGCGCGATCTTTCGTTCACCGAGCAGCCGGTAGTTATATTGGATCGGCAGGTGAAGAAACTTCGGTCAAAGGTCTTGCGATCTGTGAAGGTTCTATGGCGTAGCCCTACTAGTGAGGAGATCACTTGGGAGGCCGAGAGCGAGATGCGGAAGAAATTTCCTAATCTTTTCGAAGGTACGCGTAGTTATATTTTTAATTCGGAGACCGAATTTCTTTAAAGGGGGAGATTGTAACGTTTTAGAAATCGTTATGTGAAATTTTCCGTTTTAGGGTAAAATAGTCGGTGTTTCCCGTTTTAACCCGGATGTGATCAAATTTCAGTACAGACTTGACTGCACCTAGTTTAACTAGAATAGTGCTAGTTTGCAGGCTTTGGGGGTCAATTGAAAGTTTTGGTTAACATAGATTTTTTTTCCCAAATTAAAATATTATTTTAAGTTGTTAATTATGCACTTTATTAGTGATAATTACAATTTTGGTTTGGGTTAATTACTATTAATGTGAATCTATTCTAATCTAATCACTAGATTAAGTTTAATCCATCCATCCAAATATCTAGATATTTGTTGTTAAAGAAAATTATTTTTAAAAGAAAAGAAAGAGGTGGCATGACATATTTAGTGTATTAATGAGCATTTTTTGCTAGAAATTTCTACACAATTTTCACAAAAACCCACTTCTTCCTTTGGCCGAGCCCTCCCCCAAGATCTTCCCTTGCTTTTTCTTTGCTCTTATCCATCTTCTCCAAGCTCATTAAATCATCAAAAATCCTTAAATAATCCCACAGACTCATAATTAAATCCAAACCCATCATTCTTCATCACTAAACTTGTATAGATCTTCAAGAAAAACATCATTTTGGAGGCTAAAATGATGAGTCTAGTTGCTAAATTGTGTTCTTAAGGAGGTATAAATTCCAACCCTAATCTTTAATTGTTGTGTTTAAATCATTAAGCTAGCTATTTAATTGTTTAATATAGCTTTAATTGCATGTTTAGTTGTTTCATGATAATTTTTGTGAAGTTCAAGTTAGGGTTTAAGTTGTTGATATGGTTAATTGTTAATTAAAAACTAGGAAAACTTAACCTAGTGGGAGAATGATAATTGTTTAATTCCTAATTTGTGTAATTGAGTTTTTAGCAAACTAAGTTTTAACAAAACATATTTGGGTGAGTTTAAAATTGTGGTAATGGTTTGGATAACTTAGTTACGCTACTTTATGATGTTTGTGATCGCTAGAATTGTGTTAGCTTTAGACTTGTGCTATATTGTGATTAAGTTGCTTACTAAGTTTCGGTAAAAGTTAGACGTAGGTTCCAGCGGGCGTTGCGATATTATGTATATTATTTTCCACGTAAGATATTGTGTTGTGAATGCGCGATCGGTACGATTGGGGTCTAGGCTTGGTGCTTGCGTAGTTTAGCAATCCTAGCTAGGGTTTTACCGATGTCGTACGCGTTTTATGCACTAAGTGCACAGTGTAATTTTTCTGGGCGGTATCATTGCGTTTCGTTATCTTTGTGTCGGCATAGGATATTTAGTCTTATGTGATGTGTTTGTGAAATTTTAGGATCGCAAGCGGGAACTTCGGACGTTGCGAAGAAAAGGAAGCAGGTGATAGGATTTTCGTAGCTCGAGATCATTGGTGAGTAGATTTAACATCTACGGGGAAATCGCCCGTATGGCGTTATGCGTCAGGGCTGGATATGATATGATAGTTGTATGTTATTCGCATATGAGTTGATTGCGCATGAGCGTCATTGCATATTACTACCTGTTGTACCTTGACTTGTACCTATTGGACACAATACCATTACTGACGGTTCATGTTGCACGAGCACTAATTTGTATGCTACACACACACCGTCGGTAATTACCATGACACGCACAACCCACATACATACGTGATATTGTATCGGATAGGGATAATTGAGATAGTAACTCTTATTCCATTGTACATATGAGACACAACTGACACATACATACGTGATATTGTATTGGATAGAGATAATTGAGATAGTGACTCTTATTCCATTATACATATGAGATACAGCTGACACATACATACGTGATATTGTACTGGATAGGGATAAATGAGATAGTGACTCTTATTCCATTTCTCGTATACCTTGCTATAGCTACATGTACATCATACATACATACTAACATGTACACCCACATATCTTGTTACAGCTACATGTACATCATGCATACATACCGACATGTACACCCACATATCTTGCTATAGCTGCATATACCCCTAAGTGGTATTGTATTTTGACATGTGATATTGAGATGTTGTTTATTGTGCTATTGCGCTTATGAAATGCATCATACATACTTGCTTACATGTAGATAGTTATACCTTGCTACAGTTACATGTACACCTCATATGACGCTGCACTTAATTTCGGAGGATTTGGGAACCGCATGATATATTTTAAAAGCTGGATTTATTTAAAAGAGCGGTTTTCCCTTGATATGCTCATATTGCTGTTTTAGGTTGCATATATCAGTTTTCATGGATTTACGCATTGAGATATGGATTTCATATGATTTATGGATTTGAGAACCATGGGGATATTTCAAGAAACTATGTATTGTTTGAAAATCCGGTTTCTCTTGATATGATATTTCAGTGCGTCCACCATGAGATTTCTCGGTTCTGAGATGTGTGATATATATACCCGATGCGAAGAGTGGAGTGTTAGGTTTACCTAGCACCTAATGAAGGGTTTGGAAGCATCACATGTCTCAAAATTAAATTTTTAAGGTGCTAAGTGAACATACAAAGAATCATCACTAGAATTTTAGGGTTTCTAAACAAACACATCATCACAAATAGATAAAGCTAGGGTTTTTAGAGTACGACCTTTGTAGCTCCCTACGCTAGACTCCTCGGCTACTTGGGGGTTAGAAAACGTCCGCTTGAGAACCTCTAGGTCCACGATGATCCACCCGGAGTCCTCTTTGTCCAAGCTTGTAACTTCACAAGATCAAGAGAGGAAAATGGAAGCTAACACTCTTCACAAGTGAGCAAGACTAGTGTAGAATGGTGTTGTGGTTGGTTTTCTCGCTTCAAAATCCTAACTTGGTAAGTTTTTTGCTCACTTGAGAAATCTAGAGAGCAAAAGAGCAAGGAGGAAGAAGATGATGGCTTTTGGAAAAACAAGAGAATGATAATGTGTTGTGAAAAATAGAAAATATAAGTATATATATTTTCTACTCTTCATCTCAAACCATAGTTACATCATATGGATATTATTGCACTTGAGTTAAAACACAAAAGAAAGATTAACACATGGTTAAAAAGTAGGTGAACATGGTTAGTTTAAAGAAGAGTGTAGAAGATAATCATGCATTAATCTTTTTCTTTTCTTTTGTTTTAAAACAAATACAATATATATCCATATATATAATTCTAAGGTGTGAGTCTTATATTGCCACCATCTTCTATATATACAACCATGATAACCTTTATGTATGCATGTATGTGTGCATGCACATCCTATGTGCATGAATGAGAATGAATGCATACATGCATGCATAAAGACAAGAAAAGGATTTATAGTGAGAAACTAATGGTTAAATGATAAATTAATACTTGATTTATCAACCTGGTCATATCACATACGACCCGACCAAAAGCAAGCCGCCCGATTAATATACGGTATCTCATACTCGCATTTTAACCGGGTCCACGCGCATATCGCATATGCGCACCACAACGTTTCGCCTGGACTAGGTAACTCCTTTGTGGGACTCTAAGACTCGTCAATACGCCGGCAGTGGGTGATGATCATATCAAGCACCCCCAAGCCGCAAGCGGTCAGCTAAACGTAACGCCCACCCGGGTATTGAGCGATCAGAAGAAAACAAGCGAACCTGCTATAACTCCCGTCGAGCCAACCGGCAACACTACCGTACAGTCCGATCTCTTCGTCAGATATGCTTCATATCGAGTCTAGGGATGGTAACGCCGACCCTAATAACTCAATAAGTCGTGCCGATGAAAGGTCTATAACAGATCGAGAAACTACTGATAACACTTATCAGTAAATCTCAACAGCCCTGGCCAGGGACTTACTGATATAGCCTGTCGAGCACAGCACAGCATCAACCCCCAATACCGGGAGAAACGAAACCCCTCCTATCGCTCATCGCCTTCGTGTGTCTCGGGATTGTACCCAACGGCCACCTGTTTGCACGACTCAGTAGAGCCGTGGTAGGGTGGTAATCAAAGTATAGTGGAAGAACACATAAGACTCTATGACGATCTCGGGTCTACAGACTAACCTGCACCCGTGTCACCTGAGAACTGCTATCCGACGATAGATATAATTCCATATAGGAGTTCTCGGCGAGTCCGTCCAGTGTACCCAGTCACCACTGAGCACCCGTATACGATCTTGATGTCAAACATCGATGAATGTGGGAACATCCATCGCCCATCATATGGGTCTAGTATCATATACGCTAGTCTACACTGGTATATCGATGCCCCGTCTCGATACACCTACGACTAGGGACATTCCAGGATATGCTTATAAACTACTGATGTCCCACTATTATGATCTCTATCATAATCACAGTAGTTAAGCCTATATCCTCAGGGCTTTATCAACATGTATGAATGAATAAAAGCATGATCAAATCAACATGTCAGATAAAGAAGAACCAGATAGCATACTATCATGTCGAGCAAGAATGTACACTGAATATATATATATATATATATATATATATATATATATATATATATATATATACATGTATAAATACATCCACTATCACATAATGGCCTCTAGGGCATACATATATCCAACAATCTCCCACTTGCACTAAGGCCAGTTATTGGCGTATCTCATACCCAACATCTCAAAAAGTCGCTCATGCTGCGGCTGAGGGAGGGCCTTGGTGAGTGGATCAGCGGCGTTATTCTTTGTGTCTACTCTCTTAATCTCGATCTCGCGGCGATCAACAATCTCCCGGATCAAATGAAAGCGCATCAGGATGTGTCTGGATCTCTGATGGGACCTGAGCTCCTTGGCTAACGCCATAGCCCCATTATCATCACAATATAATGGTATTGGATCAATAATGGTTGGAACTACTCCTAGCTCCGAGACGAACTTCCTCATCCAGATGGCTTCCTTGGCGGCATCATTTGCAGCAATGTACTCAGCCTCCTTCGTAGAGTCTGCAACGGTATCCTGTTTGGAACTCTTCCAACTTACCGCCCCTCCATTGAGGGTAAATACAAACCCTAAGATAGATTTGCTGTCGTCCTTATCACTCTGGAAGCTCGAATCGGTAAAGGCCTCCATTTGGAGATCTCCATTACCATACACCAAGAACAATTATTTAGTCCTTCGCAAGTACTTAAGAATGTTCTTCACAGCTATCCAGTGATTTTCCCCTGGGTTGGATTGATACCTGCTTACAACACTAAGTGCATAAGCTATATCTGGGCGTGTACATAATATCGCATACATTATAGATCCTACTGCCGAAGCATAGGGTATAATGCTCATGCGAGCTCTCTCTTCATCGGTCTTTGGACAAGAATCCTTAGAGAGAGTGACCCCATGGCAAGCGGGTAAGGCACCCCGCTTGGAGTCTTCCATACTAAACCTTTTTAGGATGGTGTTGATGTACTTGGTTTGGGACAATTCCAATAACCTCTTGGATCTATCCCTATAGATCCTTATGCCCAGAATGTATGTGGCATCACCCAGGTCCTTCATGGAGAACCTTAGTGATAAGAAAGATTTGACCGATTGTAGCATAGGAATATCATTTCCTATCAGAAGAATGTCATCTACGTACAATACGAGGAATGTGACAGCTCTTCCTACAGCCTTCTTATAAACACAAGGTTCATCTGGATTTTTGATAAAATCAAACTCTTTGATAACATCATCGAAGCAGATGTTCCAACTCCGTGATGCCTGCTTTAACCCATATATGGATTTAAGCAATCTACATGCTTTCCCGCTGCTCCCACTGTCAATGAAGCCCTCCGGCTGATCCATATAAACGCATTCTTCTAAATCCCCATTTAGAAATGCCGTTTTAACGTCCATCTGCCATATTTCATAGTCGTAGTGAGCAGCAATAGCAAGTAGGATCCGAATGGATTTAAGCATGGCTACGGGCGAAAAAGTCTCGTCATAGTCCAAACCTGGTCTTTGACGAAAACCCTTCGCCACAAGTCTTGCCTTATAGGTCTCTACCTGCCCATCTACACCAATCTTTCTTTTAAAGATCCATTTGCATCCCACAGGTTTTACCCCAGGGGGTACAACGTCCAAAGTCCATACTTTGTTGGTGTACATAGACTCCATTTCGGATCTCATGGCATCCAGCCACTTCATTGAGTCTCCACTCGTGATAGCTTGCTGAAAACTGGTATGATCATCATCCTCTATGATGCAGTCTTCTCTGTCACCATCAATGAGGAAACCGTAGTACCTCTCCGGTAGGCGAGAAGTCCTACCGGACCTTCGGAGTGGCCGAGGTTCCTCAGTTTCTATTGCAACAGCCGGTTCAATCAAGTCGTCATTTGCAGTTTGTGTCTCTAGAACCTCTTCTAGATCCACCACATTGCCATCATCTTTATCTATGAAAAACTCTTTTTCTAAGAATGTGGCATACTGAGAAACAAACACCTTTTGTTCCTCCTTGTGGTAGAATAGATATCCATAAGAGTTCTTTGGATATCCCACAAAGTTACACATGATTGTCCGTGTCTCGAGTTTGTCCGGATTCTGCTTTTTAACATAGGCCGGGCAACCCCAAATCTTAATTCTCTTAAGAGATGGTCTCTTCCCATGCCATATCTCATATGGCGTGGTAGACAGGGTTTTGGTTGGAACCCTGTTCAAAAGAAACACTGCAGTCTCCAATGCATGCCCCCAAAATGAGACAGGTAACTCAGCATCACTCATCATGGATCGGACCATATCTAATAGGGTCCTATTCCGTCGTTCAGACACACCGTTGTGCTGTGGTGTGTAAGGAGGAGTGAGTTGAGAGAGAATCCCATTCTCTTTTAGGAAGTTTGCAAATTCTGTACTGAGGTACTCCCCACCTCGATCTGATCGAAGCATCTTGATACTCAAGCCGGTTTGTTTTTCTACTTCTTGTTTATATTCAGTGAATTTCTCGAAAGCTTCGGATTTGTGCTTTAATAAAAATACATGACCGAATCTTGAGAAATCGTCAGTGAAAGTAATGAAGTAAGAAAAACCGCATCTAGCCTGTGTAGACATTGGCCCACATACATCACTATGTATGAGTCCTAGGAGCTCGGTAGCTCTTTCTCCGTGTCCGGTAAACGGAGTTTTCATCATTTTACGCTTGATACAAGACTTGTAGGGTTCCTAGGCACACTAATGAGGTCTCACAAGGCATCAACCATGCCAATTTCAAATTTTACAAGTGCCGAGAAACCCTAATGCGATCGTTGACTAGAGATTAGGCGAAACTAGAAGCTAGTTAACAACTTAACTTAAGGGTGAACGGAAATACACCCTTTGTAGATCCGGTCCTCTACCTCCATAGCTCCGTGACGGTGTACCCTCGCTGCGATCATCGAATCCCGGGCTCTAGAGTCGGCTTCATCGGAGAAATGAGCGGGCTAGGTCGTCGACTTCGATGCCGAAGATGATCTACGTCGAAGCAACTCAAGATCAAACTCCAACTTCACCAAGTCATGAAACTTGTGAAGAAAATACCCTATACTACTTGGCAAGTGGTAGAGGATGAAGAAATAGGAAGTGGGTTCACTTTAGAATTGGATTTCTCACTCTTTTTCTCATGTTGCCATTGATGGTAGCAAGCTCCCTTCTTTGTTGAAGAAGAAGAAGAAGAAGGAATATGATAAGTATTATTCAAAATAGAAAAATAAATTGATACTTATCATATTTGCAACCATAGTTAGGTGTAGAGAATAAACTAAGGTTAGGTTTAATGGTTAGGTTAAGGCTAAAAGACAAAATGGTCAAAGTTTTCAACACTTCATGAAGCTTCATGAAAGAAACCAAAAACTAGCCACCATTTTATTCTTGCCTTAAAATGAATTAACAAAAATAAATAGATAAGTAAATCAAAACCCTAACCATTAAGATAACCATGGTTTAATCATACACACCCAAGTATTCATGTATCATCAAACATGATACAATCTTGTGCACAAAAAATATATCACATATACAATGTGCATTTCAAGTGAGAAAATCCATTTAAAGTGAACCAATACTAGTTAATGCAAAGCAATATATCAAATATATAATTATGCATTAAATCATTAAATCAATACTTGATTTAACGATCCGGTCATATCGCATATAACCGACTAATATCCAATGTATCGGCTTATCGAATCAATCCTTGATTCGATAACTAGGTTATATCGCATACAACCAATCGATACATTCATCGCGAGAATGGAATACGGTATCACATAAACGCATTATTCTCGGTCCCGCACATATCTCATATGCGCTCCTATTTCGTTTCACTTGAGCCAGGAAACCTCTGTGTAGGACTCTAAAGACTCGTCAATACGCCGGCAGCAGGTGATGATCATATCAAACACCCACAAGCCGCAAGCGGTCTGCTAAACGTAACGGCCACCCGGGTATTGAGCGATCAGAAGATCGACGAGCAAGCCCGCTCACACTCCTGTGAATCCAACCAGTAACACTTACCGTACAGTCCGGTCTGTTCGTCTGATATGTCGCATATCTCGCCTAGGGGTAGTAAACGTCAGACCCCAATAGCTCGATAAGTCATGTCGATATGAGGTCTATAACAGTTCGAGATACTACTAGTAACACTTACCAGTAAATCTCAGCAACCCTGTCCAGGGATTTCCGGTTATAGCCAATCGAACACAGCGCAACATTAACTCCCTATACCGGGAGAGACGAATCCCCTCCTATCGCTCATTACCTCCATGTGATTCGGGACTGTACCCAAAAACCACCGTTTTGCACGCCCTCTTGGACGTGGTAAGGTGGAAATCAAAGCACAGTGGGAATCACACAAGACTCTATGACGATCTCGGGTCTACAGACTAACATGTACCAGTGTCACCAGAGAACTGCCATCTGACGTAAGGTATAATACCATTTGGGAGTTCTCGGCGAGTCCGTCCAGTGTACCCAGTCTCCACTGAGCACCCGTATATCATCTCTGATGTCAAACACCAATGGATATGGGATCATCCATCGCCCATTTGTATGGGTCGAGAAGGTATACGCTAGTCTACTCTGGTATATCGATGCCCCGTCTCGATATACCCACGACTAGGGACCTTGAAGGATGTACTTATGGACTACCATGTCCCCACTAGTATGATCCGCATCATAGTCCAGGTAGTCAAGTACACATCCTAAGGGCTTTACCAACATGTAACAGAGAGACAATCAATATACACATTAAGGTAAAGAGTAACCAGATAGCATACTATCATGTCGATTAAGAAAGTCCTCCCTATATATGTCCCAGCATCCACTACAATATACATCCTATGTACAGTAATGGCCTCTAGGGCATACATATAACTAACAATCCCCCACTTGCACTAGGGCCATCTGTAGCAGTGGTTGCAGTATCTCATACTCAACCATCCCATAAAAGTCTCTCTCTGGGAATAGGCCTTCGTGAGTGGATTCGCCGTGTTGTCCTCTGAGTCTGCTCTCCTAACCTAGATCACCTTGGAGATCATCCATCTCCATGATCAGGTGATACTGCCTTAGAATATGTCTGGATCACTGATGGGACGGACGTTCCTTAGCTTAAGCCATAACTCCATTGTCACACAATGGGAGGAACTAAGTTCATCTCATGAACAAATATACATCCAGACTGCCTCTTTGGTAGCATCTTAAGTAGCGATGTATCCAGCCTTTATCGTCTAGTATGCCACGGTATCTAGCTTGGAACTCTTCCAACATACCGTCCCTTTACTGAGGGTAAAGACAATGCCTGTGACTGACATTCAGTCGTCCTTATCACCCTGGAACCCTTCCAGTGATTCTCCCCAGGACCAATTGATACCATTTCACTACAACTAGTGAGTATCCTAATATCCAATTAGATCTATCTCATAGATCCAAAACCCAGGATTTAGTAGGTATCACTTTGATCCTATATGGAGAATCATTGTGATAAGCAGAGATTGACCGAGCGTAGCATAGGAAACTCCTTTCTTATCAAGAGTATGTCATCCACGTACTCTATGAGGATCACCACCATACTCCCTACTACCTTTTGTATATACAAGGTTCATCTACCATTTTGATGATGTCAAATTCTTTGACTAACTCATCAAAACAGATGTTCCAACTCCGCGATGCCTGCTTCATCACATAAAACATCTTGCACACGTTTCCGCTGCTCCCACTATTTACGAGGCTCTCTGGCTGTGTACTTATAGACGCACTCTTCTAAAACATCATTTAGAAAAGCAGTCATGGCACCCAACCGCCAGATATCGTAGTCATGGTATGTAGCCGCGGCAAGTAGGATCTGGATGGACTTAAGCATAGCTACTGGAAAAGGTTTCATCATTCACCACTCCTGGTTGATGACGAAAACCTTTAACAAGTCTAGCTTTGAAAGTCTCAACTTTTCCATCTACACCAAGTAATCTTCTCAAGATATACTTGCTCCTGATGGGGATTTAACCCTTCAGATATCGCAACCAAAGTCCATACTTTGTTGGTGCATAAGGATTCCATCTCAGATCGCTAAGCATCCAGCCATTCTTATAGAGTCCCACTCCTGATGGCCAGTTCGAAACTAGTTGGGTCATCATCTCATGATGCAATTCTCGCTCCCACTGTCATAGAGAAACCAAAGTATCTCTCAGGTGGGTGCGGAACCCTACTAGATCGGCGGAGAGGCTGAGGTTCGTTGGTTACTATTGAATCCTTTGGTTCTACCAAATCATCAGCTGCAGTTTGTATAGCTGGAACATTTCCGGTTCTACATAACAGACCTTGCCTCGAGCTTGTCCGGATTTTGCTTTTAGACATAGGCCGGACAACCCCAAATTTTAACCAACTTAAGATATGGGCTCTTCCCTTTCCATATCACATATGAAGCGGTAGGCAACTGATTTGATTGGAACCCTATTCAATAGGTATGCAACTTCATAAGTGCATAACTCCTAAAAAGGAAATAGGTAACTCAGTAGTACTCATCATAGAGCACACCTTATCATATAGGGTGTGATTGCTCCGCCCCGATACACCCACATGCTGTGGTGTATTCGGAGGAGTAATGCTGAGAGAGAATCTCATTCTCCTTTAGAATAGTCCAGGAATTCCATGCACAAGTATTCTCCTCCCTGATCGCATCAAAGGACATAACCTGATCACATCAAAGGACATAATATTTATACTCGTATTTTGGTTCTCTACTTCTAACTTATATTCTGTGAATATCTCAAAAGGTTCGGACTTGTGTTTCAACAGGAACATATGTCTGAATCTTGAGAGATCATCAGAGAATGTAATGAAGTATAAAGAACCGGTCTTGGCATGTGTAGACAGGGGACCTTCATACATCAACATGTATCATCCCAAAAGTTCACTAACTCTTTCTCTGCTTCCAATAAACAGAGCTATGGTCATCTTATCTCTGTGACATGACTAGCAAGTTTCATAAGATGTAAATTCAAACTGATTTAAATATGCATCTACAATGTAACTTAAGCTAGTCGGGTCACATTGATATGACCTAGTCTACAATACCTTAAGAAGGATCCGTTCATTTCTGAACTCTTCCTCTTGTGTGTGTTCCGTATACTAAGAACTGTAGTTTGATTTAGAACATCAATGCTTTTAGATAACGTGCCGGAACCGATCAACTTTTGATATAGGAAATGTTCAAAACATTATCCAACAATACAAAATTTTATCATTTCTTTACTAATAAAGAGACTGATATGATTTTGTATATCAGGTTCGGTATCTAATAACATTCGTTCAGAATCAATGTATTTGTAATACAGGGTGACAGTGACCGACAGACTTGGTTGCAACACTTGCACCGTTTTCTGCCTCATGAAACTTATCACCCGTTCTCAGTTCTCTACCTATCTGTAGCCCTATGTAACAGATTACATATCTGGGATCCTGATCTGGTATCACATACCTAGGACGTAAAGAATATTGAGAAACAGTTCTGTGTAACGAACACACCCGAAGATGATGCATCATATGCACTTTCCTCGTTTGGGCGGCACGAGAAATCTGGTATTCCCCAATTTCCTGCTCTGTCTTATAACAATTATAAGTTGGAGCGGGACCAACGTTCCCCAGCTCAGTATAACAAGCGGGTTCGGTCAATATATCCGTATTATTATCTTGATTAAGGCGTGACATGGTCGCTACCAGGAGAGAGAGAGAAGAAAACACTCAGCGTATGCTCTTGCAAGATCAGATTGGTTATTATTTTATCTAATCAGGATGGCTCCCACTGCTTTTTATCAAATCTTCCTTCAAAATGTCATAAGTCACATGTCAAGTTCTTCCCATCATTATTCTGGTTAATTTGAACCCACCCGTACCTACCCTTGACGTAGGCCAAAATGGCAGTACGACTGTCTCAAACCAACGCATTCTATCTATGCAACAGATAAATATCCGGCAGCTACGAATCACTATACCTTGGCGTGAGGTCAAAATACATAGCTTGAATACTACCGATTATTTAACTGAAATGATGGAGGGCTACGGATGGTTTTGGCGAAACCGTGAACGTAGTGAACTTGATATAATCGATGGAACGAGATAGCTTTTAAAAGGAGTGGTTCAAGCTCCGCGTTTAAAAGTTTAGTTTTGAAAAGAACCGAGTGGTTTTCAAAGTGTTCCAATCGACTTTTACTTGGTTTATTTTCTTGCATTAGTTCTTTTAATGCGTCCCATCATTTAATCCTACCATTGCAGAAAACAACCAAAATATGACGTACGCTTATGCCATTCGCATTCGCCACGGGGCCCCGTCATCACCCGTTAGGTTACTTAACTAACGACAGAGCGGGGGCTGGGCTAGCGCGGCTGTAAAACATAAGCAACGCCTAAATAGTTATCATATATAAATATATAGCAATGATAGACATTACAGATCACAGATGAATACATTGGATATACTAGGAATCCGCAATCCGTTCGAGCCTGCAACGAAAAGCGCATTACACGGTCGCGGTGAATAGCCAATACCCCACCCAAGACCCCTACGGGTGCGGCAAACTACCCGCCAAGTACCCGAAGCGAAGCAACCTCCCTCAACACCGTGAGTAGGCCACTCGGCACTTCGAGATACCCGGTAGTTTGTGCACCCCCTCAATGGGTCTATCCTAGGAGCAAAAACAGTAAAAAGAATTATACAATGACGGCTTCAACCCCGACCCGGTTGTGCGGCCATACAAATAATAATATTACATCAATTTACATGTTACAATGAATGAAAGAAAAAGCAACACTCATCTCACATCCATCCCGGCTACTCACCCGCGACAATCCAACCCATTCATATACACAAACCATCATCAATCACAGATCACAGATATGTATAACCCCGACTAATCGACATATAGCATATTCAGCTTCATTATTCGTTCTCGGCTCCGTTAAGGAGAAGGCGAAGCGCATTATTCCTCCTTGGGGAGTCACAAAGATGAGTCCCACCCCCGATTTGATCGTTGGCATACTTTGTTTGTGCTTTTTCATAGAGGACGCTCCATCGAAGTAAAGCTCCCAACGGGTATCACCACTGTCGATTGCGTCAAATGCATGTCTGTCTGGCAAATCGCAGTTTAAAGGAGAGTCGGCAGGTATGGGATGCTCAGCAAGGAAGTCAGCGATAGCCTGGCCTTTTACTGCCTTGAGAGGTTGATATGTTATGGAAAATTCCATCAAGAGCAGGGCCCATTTAGCGAGTCGTCCTGTCAATATGGCTTTTGACATTAAATATTTGAGAGGGTCCACTTTTGAAATCAGACGGACCTCGTGCGCCAACGCATAGTGCCTAAGCTTTGTTATTGCGAAGATCAATGCCAAGCAGTGTTTTTCAATGGGAGAATAGTTGTTTTCTGCCCCCAGCAGCACTCGACTTAAGTAGTAGAGCGCCCTCTCTTTCCCTTGATCGTTTTCTTGTGCCCATAATGCGCCTAAGGAACCTTCGAGGGCGGTTGTATAAAGAATAAGAGGCTTCCCCTTAACCGGAGCAGCCAACACCGGCGGGTTCTGCAGGTATTGCTTGATCTCATCCAGTGCGCCTTGGCATTTTTGATCCCAAACGAATGGGGTTCCCTTCTTCATCAGGTGACTATAAGGGCAGCACTTTCCTGAAAGGTTGGCTATAAATCGCCGTATGTATGCGAGTTTCCCTTGGAGAGACCGCAACTGTTTGAGAGTCCTCGGCGGAGGCATTTCCATGATCGCTTTGATCTTTGACGGATCTATTTCAATACCTCGGTGTCGAACGACGAATCCTAGGAATTTACCCGAGGAAACCCCGAACGCACATTTAAGAGGATTCATCTTCAAGTTGTATTGCCGAAGGCGTTGAAACACGATCTTCAAATGCTCGAGATGTTCCTCGTATGATTTGCTTTTAACCACAAGATCGTCGATATAGCATTCAACGATTTCATGTATGAGGTCGTCGAAGATTTTTGTCATGGCTCTCTGATAAGTAGCACCGGCGTTCTTCAAACCGAAGGGCATCACTTTATAACAAAATATCCCAAGAGGGGTCCTGAAAGCTGTGTGTTTCTGATCTTCAGGATGCATTTTTATTTGATTATACCCCGATGAGCCGTCCATGAAGGAGAAAACTTCATGAGTAGACGTGTTGTCTATCATCAGCTCGGTGACCGGTACTGGGAAATCATCTTTTGGGCAGGCTTTATTAAGATCCCGGAAATCTACGCATATACGCACCGTCCCATTTTTCTTCATCACCGGGACAATGTTGGCAATCCATTCAGGGTATTGAACTTCCTGGATGAAGCCAGAGTCTATAAGCTTTTTGACTTCGGCGTTGATGCTCATCTCAAGCTCGAGTCGCATTCTCCTCGGCGCTTGTTTGACGGGCTTGATGTCCGGAGATATCGCCAATTTATGTACAGCAATTTCTGGATCTAGTCCCGGCATTTCGGAATAGTTCCACGCGAAGCAATCTTTGTGTTGTAGAAGCACATCCTTCAACGCAGTCACCCTTTCTTCAGATAACAGCTCGCTGATGAATGTTGGTCGCGGGTCATTCTCCGTCCCCAACTCAATTTTCTTGAGATTATCTGCAGTGGTGTGGATTCCATCCTCCAGTTCTTTCGGAGCTGGGGGAAATTCTGAGATTACCTCATCGCTGTCGTTTTCAAAGCACCAAGGAAGGTTGTTCATGTCCTCGGACCCTTCTTTTAATATTGTTATCACATGGCAGGTGCGAGTTTCCTGCCAATCCCAATGCGGGGTTGGGTTTTCTTTTGCAGCCTCGGGTTCGTGCTTCTGTGGTGGTGCTACCTTCCAACTGTCAGACAATGCGAATTTGCCAAGCTGATATTGGTCCTCAACCCAATTCTTAAAGGTGAAACAATCCTCAAGCGGATGCCCTACTACTCGATGGTAGGAGCAATAATTTGGGTTGGAGACTTCGCCTGCTTGCTCAGGGTGTTTAGACTCTGGCAGAGTAAGCATTTGATGTTTTAGAGCAAGATCAAGTATTTTCCTTGTTTTGTTCCGAGGAAACGAGTATGCTCGACCCATTTTCTTCATAAGGGCTAGGTCAATAACGCTCGACTTTCGTATGCGTGGCTTCTTAGCTCTGTCTTGTGGTTGTCGAGCACCTTTTCGGCCCCTCGACTTGTTTTCGCTTTCGCGTCGAACCCTTTTTGTAGCAGGCTGACGTGGGGTAACATCTTCGTTCTTTACTGCTTGTCGAAGGAGACGCTGTGTCTTGGCTTTCTCATAGATTGCCATTTCACGATCGTGATCATCTCGGGCTTTTTGACTCGCATCCTTTATAAGTTTGCTCATCTGGTCTTCAGACGATGGACTGGGAGGTCTTGCATCAGGAACTCTTGCTGATTCAGGATTAGCGTCTTCCCATTGAGCGTCCGCTTCTTCATCAAAGTCATACATGGCATAACAGCTGTTTATTAACTCCCGTTTCTTTGGCCGGATGTACCCGAGCCCTTTTGTTTCCGTTCTCCCGTTAGGCAGTTTGCATTGAGTTCCGGGAACGTTCCAGACCTTGTCATAGAATTTGGCTTTTCTGACGGTCTGTGTGAAGGACATCCCTTGGCGTTTCAGCAGTTTCTTCAAACCTTCGGTATAATATCTGGGAAGATGGATAGGCTGAACCTGTCGAGCATGGGATCCGCGCCATGCCAAATTTCTTTTTCCACCTTGTTTTCTTCAGAACGGTAGAATAGGATTGCCTTCTCGCCTTTTCTTCCGGGAGGGATATAGAATGTCTGCAATTCTTCTACGCTGTTGGTGTCGAGTGCATCCAGTTCTTTGTAATGTTCAAGCGGCACCATGGTTACCTGCAGACTTTGCTCTTCATCAATGGAAATCTGTATTGAGGGCCGAGTGGGGAATACAGCATGAACTTCATCCTCTGAATCACTACCGAAGATCAATGAAGGAACAGATGGTCCTGGCCTGGTGGACTGGGATGGACCTGAATAAATTATATCCTCCTCCTCCTCGGTGTCACTGCCGAAGACAGGGATGGTTGCGTTAGTTTTGTTCTCCGGTTTGTGACACCTTTCCGTGTCTTCGAAACTCGGTAGGAAGTATTTGGCATCTTCATACTTGCGAACTTTGTTCACGGAAAATGGATTCAACTCTCCTGCCACTGTGTACTCGAGGCCGTCCCTAGAATACTTCATGCACTGATGCTGTGTAGAAGGGATGATATTGTATTCGTGTAGCCATGGTCGGCCGAGCAGAGCATTGTAGCACGTCGTGGCGTCTATGACATGGAATTTGATGTCTGTGACGAGCACCCCGAAGCGTAACGTCAATATCACAGATCCAAGAGTCTTTGAGGATTGAGAGTCGAAACCGGAGATGGTGATTTTATCTCGGGCGAGGTGTTGGACACTCATGCAAATCTCTTTTAACACTCGCACATTGAGTAAATTGACAGACGATCCGTTATCGACTAAGATTTTTCCTATCTTTATGTCATGGCAGTATCCTGAGACATAAAGTGGGCGATTGTGTTCACACGTCCCGAGGAGAAGGTCTTCATCACCAAAAGCAACGTCGGCTGTGTGCACCTCTTCCAATTCATCCTTCATCTTTTGTTCGGCTAAGAAGGCTTGGAACTGGTCGGGATCCTGTAGGGCCTTAATCAAAGAATCCCTCGCCTCTTTTGATAGCAATAGGGCATCGAGAATGCTGAGTTGTGAGGGTAGCTTTCTCAGATGCGCCAAGACATTGTAATCTACTTTATTCCTTTTTGGGGGATTCTTGGCGGTTAACTCCTCCGCAACTTGGTCATCCAAAGCGATGTCTTCAGAGACCTTCTCTTTCCCTTTGTTTTTCTTATTCAAGGGTCCGAGGTTCTTTTCGGGTAATGTTCGATTGCGCAGCTGTATATTCTCGCAGGCCTTTGGTTCTTTTTCTTTTCCCGAAATGGATTCTTCGAAGAGGGGACCAAGCTCTAGCTCTTCATCGGAGTCGCTCCCAAATGTAGGCACTTGTGACCCGGTAGTGTTAACCATGTGACAATTGCCGGCAGTTCTTTCAAGTTCTTTAGTCGTATTTCTTTGCTCTCGGCGAATTTTACGTTTTTCCCGTTTAAATCGTTGTCGATTAGCGACGTATCCTTGCCACCATCCATTGAAAGCTTTGCAATCTTGGGTGGAATGCGAGACCTTCTGATGGTATAAGCAATAAGAGGGGTGCATTTCTACCGCGCCAGTAACTTTTTCTTCAGAGGGTGGTAGCTTCATGCCCATCGATATGGCTTTAGCAAATTTCTTTTTTATCTTGGATTGGCTTTTGTCAGTGGTGGAGGCATTTTGCTCCAACGGGATCATTTCAGCTCCTTCCTCAAGTCGCTGACGCTTGGCCCTTTCGAATATAGCCGTCTCGCGTTCTCGATCAGCCTTGCTTTTCAACCGTGCTTCATTAAGAAACGCGCTAATCATTTCAACTGGTAACCCTGGGGTTCTTGATTCGGCATTTGCCCCCAGCGTTTCAGTGCCAGAAGTTCCTTCATCGTTCGTGGTCGAATGGGAGATCATATGACAGCTTGCTACATATTCGTCAGATTCATCCGATGAACTTTCTCCTTCATCTTCTTTTTGGAAGACGTGATCAAGGAAATCTTGGAGCGTGATGGGAGTTCGCGCCTTTTGGTTATATTCATCCAGCGCATCGATTTGCTTTTGTAAGTCCGTGCGCTTGTCGTCAGGCTTCACGGGCTTCTTAGATTTCTTCTTCTTCTTTTTCGAAGATTTTGACGGCTGGCTATGAACGCTTGAACTACTACCGTCGGTCTTCGGAGTCGGTCGTGGCTTCAACATTCCCTCAATAACCTGCGGTTCCAAGGGGTTCTTCCATCTGACCGCTGGACAGGTCTGAAGATCATTTAGCATTCTCCTCGTTTTGGCTGATAATACAACCTCCCAGGGAGTTTCTTCAATAACGGAGCATGTTGCCCCCGGTGTATTCGTCCCTTTAGCGATGTGGGGCTGCGGGGGATTTACCTTCCATTTGTCAGATAACGCAAATTTGCCCTGACGGTACTGGTTCTCAAGCCAATTCTTGAAAACGTAGCAATCCTCAATTGGATGGCCAAGCACTCGATGATAAGGGCAGTAATTGGGCTCGTTGACGTCACTCGGTTGTGACGGACGTTTTGGATCTGGCAAATTTATGAGCCTGTTGCGCAATGCTAGCTCAAATAGCCTCCTTGTTTTATCGCGGGAGAAGGAGTAAGCACGTCCCATCCTGTCCTCAAGGGGTACGTATGGGCGCGTATTGTTTGGACGAGCAACCGGCTTCGAGTCGTTCGGTTGTTGTTGGGCATTAGCGACGATGATCGCTTTTCCCTTTCCTTTATCGTTTCGGGAATCTGGCTTCGGGAGAGGGGGTTTATGGCCCATCTGGTCCATCTGCGCCAATTTGTCGATCAAAGCCTGGAAGGAGGTCGGCTTGAAGAACATCATAAATTGTGAAATAGTTGCTTGTGGATCAAGGGTTCCAACAAACATTCCCACCGCAGGGGCTTCTTCTATGCGCTGTTCACATTTAGACCATAGATTACGCCACCGTATAGCGTACTGAACCCACGTCTCGCCGGGTTTTACCCTGGCGTTAATCAGTGCCGTCATTGGGGTACGCTCGCTGGCACTTGCAAAACGTTGGGTGAAGAGCAGCTCCATCTCCGCAAAGGTTTTGATAGAGTCGTTGGGGAGCTCGGAATACCACTCGAAAGCCGTGTCTGATAAGCTTCCAACGAATTGGCGCAGCAAGAGTTTGTCGTCGCCTCCAGTGTTACCACAAAGTGCCCTGAACTGGGCAACATGTTGATGGGGATTACCGGTCCCCTTGTAGACATGAAACTTAGGAATTGTGTAACCTGGCGGGTACTTAATTTGATCATACCAGCCCGGATATGGCCGTCCCGTTTTCACGATCTGACCGGCTGCTTCAGTCGCCTGATGCACCCGTATTTGTTGGGCAATATATTCATCCAAATCAGCTTTTGATATGGTATCCTCTTTAGCTGCGGATAGAGCCGGTGGAGGATTCGATGTCTCTCCCCTATCATCTTCAAGAATGATCGGGGGCTCTCCAGCAGGTGGATCTGGTTGAATCATCATACCCACCATATCCTGGAACAGGAGGGCCATTTTCTTTATGTTGGCCGCCTGTTCCGCAGCCTCTTTGTCTCTCTTTTCCAGTATTCGGCGGAGGAACTCAGCGTCGGTCTCCTCCTCTTGGCGTTCATCTAAGGACGTCTCAGGATTCTCTTTTGGCCCCGTGAGTGCAGCCATTGTAGTCATCATCTCCTGGAGCTTTTGTTGCTGCTCCTGAGACCTGGTCACTGACCGGGTAAGCGGTCGGTGACCCGTAGAAGTACGACTTTCTTCTTTTCCTGAAGCCATATAGATCGTATGAACTGTTATGCCCCCTGACTTGGGGCGTTTAGGTTCATCATTGTTAACTCTTGCTGCTGTTGCGGGAGCTTTCTCTGGCCTCCTTCTTTTGTAGACCTTTGAGGTTGAAGGAGCCGTTGAAGCGGGCATTCTAGCATTTGTTGCCCCCTGCTGTTTAATGGGGCAGTTTTTGTTATTCTCCACCTTCGCCTTTTTCTGGTGACGCCAGTGGTCCGGATCGATCACAGAGTTTTGAACCCTGCACCATACTTTATAAACTTTTGATGACAGCCGTTGAGGGGGCTGTTCCTGTTTCGTCTCCGGAGCTTTTTCCATGGGTGGAGGAGACCTTTTCAATGTAGCAACCGGGGAGTTCTTTCTCACCTTCCTCAGCAATTCAAAGCTGTTCCCGGTTGGAACAGCAGCGTTGACCTCCGCCACTGGAGTAGGCGGGGTTAGCCCTGAAGGGGAGTTGCCTCCTGCTTTCCTTATTCGTTGCCAATGGCGACGTCGTGCACGACGGGCCGTTGGGACTGGCTCGGAAATCGATACAATTTCTTGTTGCCCCCTGTTTGAGTGTGGGGTAACTGCCGATGTCAGCCTATCAAAGACTGATGCTTTTTGACCAGCTGGAGGAGGAGTAGGAACCGTCAATCTTGTGAAGACTGACTTTCTGATAGGAGAAGCCGCTTCAACGACTTCCGAAGTTGTGGCCGTTGCCCTCTTTGGGACAGCCACTTTATGATCCTGACC
The DNA here is from genome assembly GCA_030015575.1 of Agapanthus africanus. NCBI lineage: Eukaryota > Viridiplantae > Streptophyta > Magnoliopsida > Asparagales > Amaryllidaceae > Agapanthus > Agapanthus africanus. The sequence goes on along the minus strand of JASDDO010000019.1, from coordinate 652,027,862 downwards.
TAGCCTGGTGAAAACAGAGGCTGTCAGCTTAGTAGCGGGCGACCCGTTGACAGGGGTCGTGGTAGCAGTGAGCCGGTCGAACACCGACTTCTTGTTCGCTTCTGGTGCGGATATCGGCATGGAGAAGCTTGCAGGTGGGATCATGGTCCAAAAAAACAAGCCGGTGGTGGCCTGAGTCACCTGGTCTACCGGCAGAGTCAGGAAGGAAGCCGCCTGGGGCCCATATGCTACACCTCGCGGTGAGGTGGAACGTCCGCTGCAATGGCATTTCGAGCAGTTGGTGGCCATTGAATCTTGAGTTCTCTGCCAGACAAAAGACCAAATCTTAGCAACTTGAAATTCGAGGACAACCATTTAACAAACCGCGATTGGTTCGCGAAGACGACACACGAAGTGTGGAGTGGAAAGAGGAAAAGGTCCCACCGGGCGTGCCAGAATCTGTTCCCCTCCGAACGGCGGCCCGCGACGTTAGGACGTCACGTGCCTGAGGTTCGGGGCAGATGCTATTTGGTTTTTATCCGTCCACCTCTTCGAAGATGCCAAGTTGATTTATGGCACCGTGTATCGAAGGTTTAGACGGATGCGGCCGATGTAGCAGACTTTGTCAGATTCCCCCTCGCTTGAGGGGTTTTTGATTGTGGGGACGCTCTTCCCTGCAGGCGCAAGCCCCTGCAGTTAATTACGCTACCGCTTTGCGGTAACAACTTTCTCCTTCTCCAGAATTTCACTTCGTGTCGTGTGTGTTTGTTTTGTTTGTGGCTGCCCGTGGATTGTATACGGAGACTGAGTAATGCCGTCGCCCGTAGGGCGTGGATTAGTCCAAATCCGTATTTGCTTAGATTTGGGTTTGGTGTTTTTAGTTTAAGGATGCATTAGTCGCGTTGCGACTAGGATCAACTTAAACATTCATCAAGGATACGCTAGTCCTGTTTTGGACTAAGATCGACCTGACGTAGTAATTGATTTAATTATCCGGCCGTCGGGACTCGTCACCTCTCTGACGTCGTTGAAGGATTACAACGACATACGTCTGAGGAGTTCCGAGATGTACCCTTGAACCAAAGTTGGTTTGGGATTTTATTGTTTATTTAGATGTCTAAGGACACGTTAACCGTATTTGGGGTTAAGATCAACTTAGACAGGACCGTTTAGATCCGACAAAAGAGCGTTTGGGCCTTATCGTGTCAGTTTAGGGACGTAGCGGTCCATATTCCAGTTTAGGGACGTGGTGGTCCATTATTAGTTTAGGGACGTTTCGGTCCGTCGCCAGTTTAGGGACATAGTGGTCCGTCATTAGTTTAGGGACGTTTCGGTCCGATTTTAGTTTAGGGACGTCTCGGTCCAGTATTAGTTTAGGGACGTCTCGGTCCATCGCCAGTTTAGGGACGTGGTGGTCCGTCATTAGTTTAGGGACATTTCGGTCCGATGCCAGTTTAGGGACGTAGTGGTCCATCATTAGTTTAAGGACGTCTCGGTCCATTATTAGTTTAGGGACGTTTCGGTCCACGAGTTTAAGGACCCCGCAGTCCATATCGATGTATGGTCGTCGGGACCCGTCGCCTCTCTGACGTCGTTGAGGAATTACAACGACGGATGTCAAAGGAGTTCGGAGATGTACCCTCGAACCGGATGTAAATTGATTTAGGAGAGCAGCTGTACTCAGTCAATTTAATTTAAGGACTTATGGCCGAAATTGGGCTAAGTCCAGTTGAAATGTCCAATATTTTATTTGCTTTTGCATTGCATTTCTTTTTATTTTTTTTTATTTGGGCCTTGCCCAGAAAGGATGCAGGGCATCAATTTGTTTTGGGCTCTGCCCCTTTAGGAATGATGCAAGGTATCAATTTTATTTGGGCTCTGCCTTTATATAAAGGATGCAAAGCATCAATTTATTTGGGCTCTGCCCATTTATTGCCTTGCAATTTATTTTGGCCTGTCAGGTCATTTTGATTTGGGCCTGGCCCTTCAAATAGTGCAAAGCACCAAGAATCTTTTGGATTCAAGAAAATGAGTGCAGAGCACTTTTTAATGATCTAAATTTAGATCAAAGAAGAGAAAAGAAAATCTTTTCTTTCTTTCTGTCTCAGAGAACCAGAGGTTCATAGCAAGTGCAAGGCACTATTTTTATTTATTTATTTATCTGAGAACCAGAGGTTCATAGCAAGTGCAAGGCACTATTTTTATTTATTTATTTATCTGAGAACCAGAGGTTCATAGCAAGTGCAAGGCACTATTTTTATTTATTTATTTATCTGAGAACCAGAGGTTCATAGCAAGTGCAAGGCACTATCTGTTGTGCGCACGTGCGTTGCACGTGGTGCCGCATGGCGGGCATACGTGCGTTGCACGTGGCGCACATGCGCATTATGAGGAGAAGCAAAGCTTCTATATATGGAGAACAAGCTCCTTTTAATATTATTAAATATTCCCATGTGGTGCGCACGTGCGTTGCACGTAGTGCCGCATGGCAAGCACACGTGCGTTGCACGTAGCGCACATGGCGCTTGCGCATATGCGCATTATGGAGGAGCATGCTCCTATCTTGGAGAACTAAGCTCCTTTGGAGAACTAAGCTCCTTTGAGTATTGAATCCTTTGAGGATTTTTACTCTACCCTTTCTAAGAGGTATCCCCTCTTATTTATATGGGAGTGGTAGAGAAGCCAGCTCTCCTTTTCCCGATGTGGGACTAAAAAATGCATTCCCCATGTAGTAGAGCATTACTTTAGATTACACGTGTATAACACATTTGCTCATAACTTTTGATCTCGGATGAATTATGAGGCCCATAATATATCAAATCGAAGGTCTTTTCGAGATGCTTTCAATATCATCAGAATTTAGCCGTTTTTCGTTCCGGAGTTTGTCAAAATACAGCTCGGAAAATACTGGTTCGCATCTTCTTCCTTAAATCACATGTGCATAGACATTTGCTCATAACTTTTGATCCCGGATGAATTATGAGGCCCATAATATATCAAATCGAAGGTTTTATCGAGACGCTTTCGATACAAATAGAATTTATCCATTTGTCATTCGGGAGTTTGTCAAAAAACAGCCCGGAAGATACTGGTTCGTATTTCCTTAAGCGTATCGCTGCCATTTGATACCTTGGACTCTTTTGCGCAGAAATTTTTGGTGAGAACAAATGCCCCCCACTACTTTGCCCACGTAAGTATGTACGTGGGTGAAGTAGTGCAGAGTTATGCAGAGTTATGCATGGCGTATGGCCAGTTTTGGGTTGATGTATCACTTTCAGAATCTTGATCTGAGAAGATAACGAGCGGACACAAGCGTCGTCATTTATCTTTGACTCAAATCTCAACTCTTAAGGGATATAGTTCCAACCCTTAACTCCATGAGCCGCATCCTTCTATTTCTTTTTTTGTCTCACTCTGGCGTGGAGTAGTTCATACGCTTATGAGTAAGTTCTCCATTTCAGTGGCATGTAGCTTTGGCAAGTGTGGCCCATAGATGGTCGGCCCATCTTGACTTCTTTGCAGGGCAGTGATGGCTTAGGAGACAGGGGTAGGATCTGCCACCTAAGGCTTTTCAACTTTACGAGCCGTGAGGGTCTCATAAAGACTTTTCTCCCTACGAGTCGTGAGGATCTCGTAGGTGTATTTTCTCCTTGGGAATCGTGAGGATTCCTAAGTGTGTTTTCTCTTATAAGTCGTAAGGATCCTATAAGAGAGTTTTCCCTCTTACGAGTCGAGAGGACCCGTAAGCGGTTGTTTCCCTCCTTATCGAGATTCGACTTTGGAGAGTGTGACCCGTGGATAGTATGCAAGAGACCGTTTAGGATTGACTTGCAGGGTCCCATTGTTTCAGGAAGCAAGTTTTTGAATCCTTACTGCCTGAGATGTGAGTCAAAGAAGCTCTCATCACGGAGTGTTTGTATCCGTGAGTTGAGAAGTTTTGCGAGGGATTATTTGTTTCCCAAGCGCCAAGGATTATTTGTGTCCTTGGGATTTGAAACGAGTCGATGGTTCCCACGAAGGCGCTGGTGGCTCTGCGAGTCGACGCGGATCAGAAGGCTCTCGTCAAGGAGTGTTTGTATCCGTGAGTTGAGAAGTTTTGCGAGGGATTATTTGTTTCCCAAGCGCCAAGGATTATTTGTGTCCTTGGGGTTTGAAACGAGTCGATGGTTCCCACGGAGGCGCTGGTGGCTCTACGAGTCGACGCGGATCAGAAGGCTCTCGTCAAGGAGTGTTTGTATCCGTGAGTTGAGAAGTTTTGCGAGGGATTATTTGTTTCCCAAGCGCCAAGGATTATTTGTGTCCTTGGGGTTTGAAACGAGTCGAGGGTTCCCACGGAGGCGCTGGTGGCCCTGCGAGTCGACGCGGATCAGAAAGCTCTCGTCAAGGAGTGTTTGTATCCGTGAGTCGAGAAATTTGCTGGCTTCTTCGGTTGAAATGAACCGTTGAGGTTTGGCTTCGTCGTTCGACGGAATCCGCTGGGGAAGTATGGTTTGCTCTTTGTTTGCGCCCTTGGATTGTATACAGGGATCGATGTGATCTTAACTGTAGGGCCAGAATTTTATCATTATTATTATTTTTTTTTTTGTTGTATTTCCGCGATGCTCTATCATTTCAGCTTTTATATCGCGAAGGTCGCGATTGCCGAAACATTTCGGCTATTTTTCGCGGTGCCCAATCATTTCGGCTATTTATTTTATTTTTACTCGCTGCTTTTTATTGCGAGTTGCCCAATCATTTCGGCTATTTTCCATGCGTACATTTTTTATACTTGCTATTTTTTATTGCAAGTTGCCCTATCATTTCGGCTATTTTGTATGCATGTGCGGTCTATTGGCTTTCTCCGTAGACCTAAGATTGGACACCGATTTCGGCATCAGCACCGCTGCAACTGAGATACTACCAGGAGCGAATCATCATTTGCCTCTGTCGTTGTCGAACAAAGGAGGCTTAGCGACCAGGGTTAAGATCTTGTCGGCTAAGGCTTTGGACTCCATGAGCCGTAAGGGTCTCGTGAAGGTATTTCTCCCTACAAGTCGTGAGGATCTTGTAGGTGTATTTTCTCCTTAGGAACCGTGAGGGTTCCTAAGTGTTTTGTTCTTCTGTAAGTCGTAAGGATCCTACAGGAGGGTTTTCTTCTCATAAATCGAGAGGACTTACAAGGGTTATGCAAATATATTCCCAGTCACGGATGGACCTTGGTTAGGGAAACGTTTATTCGCGCCCGTGAATTGTATACAAGGGTCAATATTGAACCACTTGTAGGGCAACATTGGAAGTTTGTGGGGGTTTGCTTAAGCACAGGTTTAGGTCTCTGTGACTTAAGACTTTCAAATCCTATGAGCCGTGAGGGTCCCAAAAGAGAGTTCTCCTTACGAGTCGTGAGGATCTCGCAAGCGTATTTTCTCCTTAGGAATCGTGGGGATTCCTAAGTGTGTTGTTCCCTTGTGAGTCGTAAGGATCTCACGCGGGTGGTTTCTCCTTACAGGGTCGAGAGGACTCTGTAAGGATTCTTTAATGAAGTTGCGCCCTTTCGGGTTTTCACAAACATTCGCCGGCAGTCCTGCTGTTTTTTACTCACGGAGCCCTTTCGGGTTTTCATCCGTGCCCATCTTGCTTATGGACATACCGTTTTTTTTTTTTTATTTTATTTATTTTATATCTATCTACCATCATCTCGTTAATCTAAAGATGCTGCGGTAGTAGTTTTAGAGACATTTCGGTCTGATATTAGTTTAAGGACATTTCGGTCCACCGTTGAGAGGGCTGGCTACTGCTTATAAAGCCTGAGCTTAGGAAGATAGCGAGCGGACATAGTCGTCGTCATCTATCATTGACCTAAACTAAGGCTCGTTAAGCGTAGTATTTCTTTAGGAAGCGATCGTTTATTGGCCTGAAAGGCCTTTCACCGTGCATGTCCATGAGTAGATAGGCTCCGCCCTGGTAGACCTTATCAATGATGTACGGTCCTTCATAGTTTGGCTCAAATTTTCCCCGCTTGGCGCGATTGGGGACCATGGGCCTTTTGACGACTAGCACGAGTTCACCTTGGTGGAATGTCCTCGGGCGGCTCAATCTTTCATATGAGCGCGTCATCTTTGCTTTATAAGCTTCCAAATTTTGCTGTGCTAGAAGCCGGATTTCATCAAGGGCGTCAAGCTCTTCAAACCGAAGGTGAGCATTTTCTTCGTCCGTCAACTCGTAATGGACTGCCACTCGTAGAGAGGGTAATTCTATCTCGAGGGGGAGTACTGCTTCCGTCCCAAATACCAACGCGTACGGCGTTGTGTTTGTGGCCGTTTTAAATGTAGTTCGATACGCCCAAAGAGCCTCTTGCAATCTTTCGTGCCAATCTCTCTTATTTCGTGACACCGTTTTCTTCATGATTTTCGTCAAGGTCTTGTTGAAGGCCTCAGCTAGACCGTTAGCTCGGGGGTTATAAACTGAGGAATATCTCCAGTCTATATTGTGCTGCTGTGCGAAGCGGCTAATCTTATGACTTCGGTAGGCTGGCCCATTGTCAGAGATGATCCTTCTTGGGGTTCCAAACCGGTATATGACATGCGTTTTGAAGAAATGGAGGATGTTCTCCGTTTTTACTTCCCTCAACGGTACCGCTTCTGCCCATTTGGAGAAGTAATCAGTCGTCGCCAAGATGAAACGATGTCCCTTTGACGATGCTGGTTCGATGGGACCGACTATGTCAGTTCCCCACATTTCAAATGGCCAACTAGCCACTGTTGGATGCAGTGGATTGGGATGCTGATGGATGAAGTCTCCATGAATTTGGCATGAATGACATTGCCTCGCGTATTCTAGGCAATCCTGCATCATCGTGGGCCAGTAGTAGCCCATCCGCTTTATCTTTAACTTCATCTTAGGGCCTGCTTGGTGGGAACCGCAGAGTCCGTCGTGAACTTCTTGGACGACCCTTCTCGCTTCGTCAGGTCCTAAGCATCTCAACCACAGAGAATCGAATGACCTCTTGTACAGAGTATCATTGACGAAGGCGAAAGACAGAGCTCGTTTTGTGAGCTGATGTCTTGTGGACGCTTCTTCAGGTATTCGGTGGAACTTGAAGTAATCTATGAAGACTTCTCTCCAGTCCCCGGTATTTTCCCAATCTTTTACTTGCAGGGTTGTCTCCTCTTTCGCTCCTTTTTCTTCAGACGATTCCGGAGATATTTCTGTTGGGGCGAGCACTCGACGGCTTTGCACCACGATTCTAACGTCGTCGAGGTTCTCGTCAGCCAGTTCTTTAGCAAGTTTGGCTAGTGCGTCTGCTTTGCTGTTTTCCGCACGCGGTATGCTTTCCAACGTGTAAGAGGGAATTTGGGTTAGCAGTTGTTGCACTTTTTCACCGTATTTTACCAATTCCGGTTTACATGTTTGGTAATCGCCGTTCACTTGACTGACGACCAGTTGGGAGTCCCCGTATATGAGGAGGCTCTCGATTCCCATATCGATGGCGATCTCGAGGCCTGCTATCAAAGCTTCATATTCAGCTTCATTATTCGTTCTCGGCTCCGTTAAGGAGAAGGCGAAGCGCATTATTCCTCCTTGGGGAGTCACAAAGATGAGTCCCACCCCCGATTTGATCGTTGGCATACTTTGTTTGTGCTTTTTCATAGAGGACGCTCCATCGAAGTAAAGCTCCCAACGGGTATCACCACTGTCGATTGCGTCAAATGCATGTCTGTCTGGCAAATCGCAGTTTAAAGGAGAGTCGGCAGGTATGGGATGCTCAGCAAGGAAGTCAGCGATAGCCTGGCCTTTTACTGCCTTGAGAGGTTGATATGTTATGGAAAATTCCATCAAGAGCAGGGCCCATTTAGCGAGTCGTCCTGTCAATATGGCTTTTGACATTAAATATTTGAGAGGGTCCACTTTTGAAATCAGACGGACCTCGTGCGCCAACGCATAGTGCCTAAGCTTTGTTATTGCGAAGATCAATGCCAAGCAGTGTTTTTCAATGGGAGAATAGTTGTTTTCTGCCCCCAGCAGCACTCGACTTAAGTAGTAGAGCGCCCTCTCTTTCCCTTGATCGTTTTCTTGTGCCCATAATGCGCCTAAGGAACCTTCGAGGGCGGTTGTATAAAGAATAAGAGGCTTCCCCTTAACCGGAGCAGCCAACACCGGCGGGTTCTGCAGGTATTGCTTGATCTCATCCAGTGCGCCTTGGCATTTTTGATCCCAAACGAATGGGGTTCCCTTCTTCATCAGGTGACTATAAGGGCAGCACTTTCCTGAAAGGTTGGCTATAAATCGCCGTATGTATGCGAGTTTCCCTTGGAGAGACCGCAACTGTTTGAGAGTCCTCGGCGGAGGCATTTCCATGATCGCTTTGATCTTTGACGGATCTATTTCAATACCTCGGTGTCGAACGACGAATCCTAGGAATTTACCCGAGGAAACCCCGAACGCACATTTAAGAGGATTCATCTTCAAGTTGTATTGCCGAAGGCGTTGAAACACGATCTTCAAATGCTCGAGATGTTCCTCGTATGATTTGCTTTTAACCACAAGATCGTCGATATAGCATTCAACGATTTCATGTATGAGGTCGTCGAAGATTTTTGTCATGGCTCTCTGATAAGTAGCACCGGCGTTCTTCAAACCGAAGGGCATCACTTTATAACAAAATATCCCAAGAGGGGTCCTGAAAGCTGTGTGTTTCTGATCTTCAGGATGCATTTTTATTTGATTATACCCCGATGAGCCGTCCATGAAGGAGAAAACTTCATGAGTAGACGTGTTGTCTATCATCAGCTCGGTGACCGGTACTGGGAAATCATCTTTTGGGCAGGCTTTATTAAGATCCCGGAAATCTACGCATATACGCACCGTCCCATTTTTCTTCATCACCGGGACAATGTTGGCAATCCATTCAGGGTATTGAACTTCCTGGATGAAGCCAGAGTCTATAAGCTTTTTGACTTCGGCGTTGATGCTCATCTCAAGCTCGAGTCGCATTCTCCTCGGCGCTTGTTTGACGGGCTTGATGTCCGGAGATATCGCCAATTTATGTACAGCAATTTCTGGATCTAGTCCCGGCATTTCGGAATAGTTCCACGCGAAGCAATCTTTGTGTTGTAGAAGCACATCCTTCAACGCAGTCACCCTTTCTTCAGATAACAGCTCGCTGATGAATGTTGGTCGCGGGTCATTCTCCGTCCCCAACTCAATTTTCTTGAGATTATCTGCAGTGGTGTGGATTCCATCCTCCAGTTCTTTCGGAGCTGGGGGAAATTCTGAGATTACCTCATCGCTGTCGTTTTCAAAGCACCAAGGAAGGTTGTTCATGTCCTCGGACCCTTCTTTTAATATTGTTATCACATGGCAGGTGCGAGTTTCCTGCCAATCCCAATGCGGGGTTGGGTTTTCTTTTGCAGCCTCGGGTTCGTGCTTCTGTGGTGGTGCTACCTTCCAACTGTCAGACAATGCGAATTTGCCAAGCTGATATTGGTCCTCAACCCAATTCTTAAAGGTGAAACAATCCTCAAGCGGATGCCCTACTACTCGATGGTAGGAGCAATAATTTGGGTTGGAGACTTCGCCTGCTTGCTCAGGGTGTTTAGACTCTGGCAGAGTAAGCATTTGATGTTTTAGAGCAAGATCAAGTATTTTCCTTGTTTTGTTCCGAGGAAACGAGTATGCTCGACCCATTTTCTTCATAAGGGCTAGGTCAATAACGCTCGACTTTCGTATGCGTGGCTTCTTAGCTCTGTCTTGTGGTTGTCGAGCACCTTTTCGGCCCCTCGACTTGTTTTCGCTTTCGCGTCGAACCCTTTTTGTAGCAGGCTGACGTGGGGTAACATCTTCGTTCTTTACTGCTTGTCGAAGGAGACGCTGTGTCTTGGCTTTCTCATAGATTGCCATTTCACGATCGTGATCATCTCGGGCTTTTTGACTCGCATCCTTTATAAGTTTGCTCATCTGGTCTTCAGACGATGGACTGGGAGGTCTTGCATCAGGAACTCTTGCTGATTCAGGATTAGCGTCTTCCCATTGAGCGTCCGCTTCTTCATCAAAGTCATACATGGCATAACAGCTGTTTATTAACTCCCGTTTCTTTGGCCGGATGTACCCGAGCCCTTTTGTTTCCGTTCTCCCGTTAGGCAGTTTGCATTGAGTTCCGGGAACGTTCCAGACCTTGTCATAGAATTTGGCTTTTCTGACGGTCTGTGTGAAGGACATCCCTTGGCGTTTCAGCAGTTTCTTCAAACCTTCGGTATAATATCTGGGAAGATGGATAGGCTGAAGCCTGTCGAGCATGGGATCCGCGCCATGCCAAATTTCTTTTTCCACCTTGTTTTCTTCAGAACGGTAGAATAGGATTGCCTTCTCGCCTTTTCTTCCGGGAGGGATATAGAATGTCTGCAATTCTTCTACGCTGTTGGTGTCGAGTGCATCCAGTTCTTTGTAATGTTCAAGCGGCACCATGGTTACCTGCAGACTTTGCTCTTCATCAATGGAAATCTGTATTGAGGGCCGAGTGGGGAATACAGCATGAACTTCATCCTCTGAATCACTACCGAAGATCAATGAAGGAACAGATGGTCCTGGCCTGGTGGACTGGGATGGACCTGAATAAATTATATCCTCCTCCTCCTCGGTGTCACTGCCGAAGACAGGGATGGTTGCGTTAGTTTTGTTCTCCGGTTTGTGACACCTTTCCGTGTCTTCGAAACTCGGTAGGAAGTATTTGGCATCTTCATACTTGCGAACTTTGTTCACGGAAAATGGATTCAACTCTCCTGCCACTGTGTACTCGAGGCCGTCCCTAGAATACTTCATGCACTGATGCTGTGTAGAAGGGATGATATTGTATTCGTGTAGCCATGGTCGGCCGAGCAGAGCATTGTAGCACGTCGTGGCGTCTATGACATGGAATTTGATGTCTGTGACGAGCACCCCGAAGCGTAACGTCAATATCACAGATCCAAGAGTCTTTGAGGATTGAGAGTCGAAACCGGAGATGGTGATTTTATCTCGGGCGAGGTGTTGGACACTCATGCAAATCTCTTTTAACACTCGCACATTGAGTAAATTGACAGACGATCCGTTATCGACTAAGATTTTTCCTATCTTTATGTCATGGCAGTATCCTGAGACATAAAGTGGGCGATTGTGTTCACACGTCCCGAGGAGAAGGTCTTCATCACCAAAAGCAACGTCGGCTGTGTGCACCTCTTCCAATTCATCCTTCATCTTTTGTTCGGCTAAGAAGGCTTGGAACTGGTCGGGATCCTGTAGGGCCTTAATCAAAGAATCCCTCGCCTCTTTTGATAGCAATAGGGCATCGAGAATGCTGAGTTGTGAGGGTAGCTTTCTCAGATGCGCCAAGACATTGTAATCTACTTTATTCCTTTTTGGGGGATTCTTGGCGGTTAACTCCTCCGCAACTTGGTCATCCAAAGCGATGTCTTCAGAGACCTTCTCTTTCCCTTTGTTTTTCTTATTCAAGGGTCCGAGGTTCTTTTCGGGTAATGTTCGATTGCGCAGCTGTATATTCTCGCAGGCCTTTGGTTCTTTTTCTTTTCCCGAAATGGATTCTTCGAAGAGGGGACCAAGCTCTAGCTCTTCATCGGAGTCGCTCCCAAATGTAGGCACTTGTGACCCGGTAGTGTTAACCATGTGACAATTGCCGGCAGTTCTTTCAAGTTCTTTAGTCGTATTTCTTTGCTCTCGGCGAATTTTACGTTTTTCCCGTTTAAATCGTTGTCGATTAGCGACGTATCCTTGCCACCATCCATTGAAAGCTTTGCAATCTTGGGTGGAATGCGAGACCTTCTGATGGTATAAGCAATAAGAGGGGTGCATTTCTACCGCGCCAGTAACTTTTTCTTCAGAGGGTGGTAGCTTCATGCCCATCGATATGGCTTTAGCAAATTTCTTTTTTATCTTGGATTGGCTTTTGTCAGTGGTGGAGGCATTTTGCTCCAACGGGATCATTTCAGCTCCTTCCTCAAGTCGCTGACGCTTGGCCCTTTCGAATATAGCCGTCTCGCGTTCTCGATCAGCCTTGCTTTTCAACCGTGCTTCATTAAGAAACGCGCTAATCATTTCAACTGGTAACCCTGGGGTTCTTGATTCGGCATTTGCCCCCAGCGTTTCAGTGCCAGAAGTTCCTTCATCGTTCGTGGTCGAATGGGAGATCATATGACAGCTTGCTACATATTCGTCAGATTCATCCGATGAACTTTCTCCTTCATCTTCTTTTTGGAAGACGTGATCAAGGAAATCTTGGAGCGTGATGGGAGTTCGCGCCTTTTGGTTATATTCATCCAGCGCATCGATTTGCTTTTGTAAGTCCGTGCGCTTGTCGTCAGGCTTCACGGGCTTCTTAGATTTCTTCTTCTTCTTTTTCGAAGATTTTGACGGCTGGCTATGAACGCTTGAACTACTACCGTCGGTCTTCGGAGTCGGTCGTGGCTTCAACATTCCCTCAATAACCTGCGGTTCCAAGGGGTTCTTCCATCTGACCGCTGGACAGGTCTGAAGATCATTTAGCATTCTCCTCGTTTTGGCTGATAATACAACCTCCCAGGGAGTTTCTTCAATAACGGAGCATGTTGCCCCCGGTGTATTCGTCCCTTTAGCGATGTGGGGCTGCGGGGGATTTACCTTCCATTTGTCAGATAACGCAAATTTGCCCTGACGGTACTGGTTCTCAAGCCAATTCTTGAAAACGTAGCAATCCTCAATTGGATGGCCAAGCACTCGATGATAAGGGCAGTAATTGGGCTCGTTGACGTCACTCGGTTGTGACGGACGTTTTGGATCTGGCAAATTTATGAGCCTGTTGCGCAATGCTAGCTCAAATAGCCTCCTTGTTTTATCGCGGGAGAAGGAGTAAGCACGTCCCATCCTGTCCTCAAGGGGTACGTATGGGCGCGTATTGTTTGGACGAGCAACCGGCTTCGAGTCGTTCGGTTGTTGTTGGGCATTAGCGACGATGATCGCTTTTCCCTTTCCTTTATCGTTTCGGGAATCTGGCTTCGGGAGAGGGGGTTTATGGCCCATCTGGTCCATCTGCGCCAATTTGTCGATCAAAGCCTGGAAGGAGGTCGGCTTGAAGAACATCATAAATTGTGAAATAGTTGCTTGTGGATCAAGGGTTCCAACAAACATTCCCACCGCAGGGGCTTCTTCTATGCGCTGTTCACATTTAGACCATAGATTACGCCACCGTATAGCGTACTGAACCCACGTCTCGCCGGGTTTTACCCTGGCGTTAATCAGTGCCGTCATTGGGGTACGCTCGCTGGCACTTGCAAAACGTTGGGTGAAGAGCAGCTCCATCTCCGCAAAGGTTTTGATAGAGTCGTTGGGGAGCTCGGAATACCACTCGAAAGCCGTGTCTGATAAGCTTCCAACGAATTGGCGCAGCAAGAGTTTGTCGTCGCCTCCAGTGTTACCACAAAGTGCCCTGAACTGGGCAACATGTTGATGGGGATTACCGGTCCCCTTGTAGACATGAAACTTAGGAATTGTGTAACCTGGCGGGTACTTAATTTGATCATACCAGCCCGGATATGGCCGTCCCGTTTTCACGATCTGACCGGCTGCTTCAGTCGCCTGATGCACCCGTATTTGTTGGGCAATATATTCATCCAAATCAGCTTTTGATATGGTATCCTCTTTAGCTGCGGATAGAGCCGGTGGAGGATTCGATGTCTCTCCCCTATCATCTTCAAGAATGATCGGGGGCTCTCCAGCAGGTGGATCTGGTTGAATCATCATACCCACCATATCCTGGAACAGGAGGGCCATTTTCTTTATGTTGGCCGCCTGTTCCGCAGCCTCTTTGTCTCTCTTTTCCAGTATTCGGCGGAGGAACTCAGCGTCGGTCTCCTCCTCTTGGCGTTCATCTAAGGACGTCTCAGGATTCTCTTTTGGCCCCGTGAGTGCAGCCATTGTAGTCATCATCTCCTGGAGCTTTTGTTGCTGCTCCTGAGACCTGGTCACTGACCGGGTAAGCGGTCGGTGACCCGTAGAAGTACGACTTTCTTCTTTTCCTGAAGCCATATAGATCGTATGAACTGTTATGCCCCCTGACTTGGGGCGTTTAGGTTCATCATTGTTAACTCTTGCTGCTGTTGCGGGAGCTTTCTCTGGCCTCCTTCTTTTGTAGACCTTTGAGGTTGAAGGAGCCGTTGAAGCGGGCATTCTAGCATTTGTTGCCCCCTGCTGTTTAATGGGGCAGTTTTTGTTATTCTCCACCTTCGCCTTTTTCTGGTGACGCCAGTGGTCCGGATCGATCACAGAGTTTTGAACCCTGCACCATACTTTATAAACTTTTGATGACAGCCGTTGAGGGGGCTGTTCCTGTTTCGTCTCCGGAGCTTTTTCCATGGGTGGAGGAGACCTTTTCAATGTAGCAACCGGGGAGTTCTTTCTCACCTTCCTCAGCAATTCAAAGCTGTTCCCGGTTGGAACAGCAGCGTTGACCTCCGCCACTGGAGTAGGCGGGGTTAGCCCTGAAGGGGAGTTGCCTCCTGCTTTCCTTATTCGTTGCCAATGGCGACGTCGTGCACGACGGGCCGTTGGGACTGGCTCGGAAATCGATACAATTTCTTGTTGCCCCCTGTTTGAGTGTGGGGTAACTGCCGATGTCAGCCTATCAAAGACTGATGCTTTTTGACCAGCTGGAGGAGGAGTAGGAACCGTCAATCTTGTGAAGACTGACTTTCTGATAGGAGAAGCCGCTTCAACGACTTCCGAAGTTGTGGCCGTTGCCCTCTTTGGGACAGCCACTTTATGATCCTGACCTAGCCTGGTGAAAACAGAGGCTGTCAGCTTAGTAGCGGGCGACCCGTTGACAGGGGTCGTGGTAGCAGTGAGCCGGTCGAACACCGACTTCTTGTTCGCTTCTGGTGCGGATATCGGCATGGAGAAGCTTGCAGGTGGGATCATGGTCCAAAAAAACAAGCCGGTGGTGGCCTGAGTCACCTGGTCTACCGGCAGAGTCAGGAAGGAAGCCGCCTGGGGCCCATATGCTACACCTCGCGGTGAGGTGGAACGTCCGCTGCAATGGCATTTCGAGCAGTTGGTGGCCATTGAATCTTGAGTTCTCTGCCAGACAAAAGACCAAATCTTAGCAACTTGAAATTCGAGGACAACCATTTAACAAACCGCGATTGGTTCGCGAAGACGACACACGAAGTGTGGAGTGGAAAGAGGAAAAGGTCCCACCGGGCGTGCCAGAATCTGTTCCCCTCCGAACGGCGGCCCGCGACGTTAGGACGTCACGTGCCTGAGGTTCGGGGCAGATGCTATTTGGTTTTTATCCGTCCACCTCTTCGAAGATGCCAAGTTGATTTATGGCACCGTGTATCGAAGGTTTAGACGGATGCGGCCGATGTAGCAGACTTTGTCAGATTCCCCCTCGCTTGAGGGGTTTTTGATTGTGGGGACGCTCTTCCCTGCAGGCGCAAGCCCCTGCAGTTAATTACGCTACCGCTTTGCGGTAACAACTTTCTCCTTCTCCAGAATTTCACTTCGTGTCGTGTGTGTTTGTTTTGTTTGTGGCTGCCCGTGGATTGTATACGGAGACTGAGTAATGCCGTCGCCCGTAGGGCGTGGATTAGTCCAAATCCGTATTTGCTTAGATTTGGGTTTGGTGTTTTTAGTTTAAGGATGCATTAGTCGCGTTGCGACTAGGATCAACTTAAACATTCATCAAGGATACGCTAGTCCTGTTTTGGACTAAGATCGACCTGACGTAGTGATTGATTTAATTATCCGGCCGTCGGGACTCGTCACCTCTCTGACGTCGTTGAAGGATTACAACGACATACGTCTGAGGAGTTCCGAGATGTACCCTTGAACCAAAGTTGGTTTGGGATTTTATTGTTTATTTAGATGTCTAAGGACACGTTAACCGTATTTGGGGTTAAGATCAACTTAGACAGGACCGTTTAGATCCGACAAAAGAGCGTTTGGGCCTTATCGTGTCAGTTTAGGGACGTAGCGGTCCATATTCCAGTTTAGGGACGTGGTGGTCCATTATTAGTTTAGGGACGTTTCGGTCCGTCGCCAGTTTAGGGACATAGTGGTCCGTCATTAGTTTAGGGACGTTTCGGTCCGATTTTAGTTTAGGGACGTCTCGGTCCAGTATTAGTTTAGGGACGTCTCGGTCCATCGCCAGTTTAGGGACGTGGTGGTCCGTCATTAGTTTAGGGACATTTCGGTCCGATGCCAGTTTAGGGACGTAGTGGTCCATCATTAGTTTAAGGACGTCTCGGTCCATTATTAGTTTAGGGACGTTTCGGTCCACGAGTTTAAGGACCCCGCAGTCCATATCGATGTATGGTCGTCGGGACCCGTCGCCTCTCTGACGTCGTTGAGGAATTACAACGACGGATGTCAAAGGAGTTCGGAGATGTACCCTCGAACCGGATGTAAATTGATTTAGGAGAGCAGCTGTACTCAGTCAATTTAATTTAAGGACTTATGGCCGAAATTGGGCTAAGTCCAGTTGAAATGTCCAATATTTTATTTGCTTTTGCATTGCATTTCTTTTTATTTTTTTTTATTTGGGCCTTGCCCAGAAAGGATGCAGGGCATCAATTTGTTTTGGGCTCTGCCCCTTTAGGAATGATGCAAGGTATCAATTTTATTTGGGCTCTGCCTTTATATAAAGGATGCAAAGCATCAATTTATTTGGGCTCTGCCCATTTATTGCCTTGCAATTTATTTTGGCCTGTCAGGTCATTTTGATTTGGGCCTGGCCCTTCAAATAGTGCAAAGCACCAAGAATCTTTTGGATTCAAGAAAATGAGTGCAGAGCACTTTTTAATGATCTAAATTTAGATCAAAGAAGAGAAAAGAAAATCTTTTCTTTCTTTCTGTCTCAGAGAACCAGAGGTTCATAGCAAGTGCAAGGCACTATTTTTATTTATTTATTTATCTGAGAACCAGAGGTTCATAGCAAGTGCAAGGCACTATTTTTATTTATTTATTTATCTGAGAACCAGAGGTTCATAGCAAGTGCAAGGCACTATTTTTATTTATTTATTTATCTGAGAACCAGAGGTTCATAGCAAGTGCAAGGCACTATCTGTTGTGCGCACGTGCGTTGCACGTGGTGCCGCATGGCGGGCATACGTGCGTTGCACGTGGCGCACATGCGCATTATGAGGAGAAGCAAAGCTTCTATATATGGAGAACAAGCTCCTTTTAATATTATTAAATATTCCCATGTGGTGCGCACGTGCGTTGCACGTAGTGCCGCATGGCAAGCACACGTGCGTTGCACGTAGCGCACATGGCGCTTGCGCATATGCGCATTATGGAGGAGCATGCTCCTATCTTGGAGAACTAAGCTCCTTTGGAGAACTAAGCTCCTTTGAGTATTGAATCCTTTGAGGATTTTTACTCTACCCTTTCTAAGAGGTATCCCCTCTTATTTATATGGGAGTGGTAGAGAAGCCAGCTCTCCTTTTCCCGATGTGGGACTAAAAAATGCATTCCCCATGTAGTAGAGCATTACTTTAGATTACACGTGTATAACACATTTGCTCATAACTTTTGATCTCGGATGAATTATGAGGCCCATAATATATCAAATCGAAGGTCTTTTCGAGATGCTTTCAATATCATCAGAATTTAGCCGTTTTTCGTTCCGGAGTTTGTCAAAATACAGCTCGGAAAATACTGGTTCGCATCTTCTTCCTTAAATCACATGTGCATAGACATTTGCTCATAACTTTTGATCCCGGATGAATTATGAGGCCCATAATATATCAAATCGAAGGTTTTATCGAGACGCTTTCGATACAAATAGAATTTATCCATTTGTCATTCGGGAGTTTGTCAAAAAACAGCCCGGAAGATACTGGTTCGTATTTCCTTAAGCGTATCGCTGCCATTTGATACCTTGGACTCTTTTGCGCAGAAATTTTTGGTGAGAACAATAAACATCACAGATATAACCTTTTAGTCAAAGTGTATTGAAGTTCGGAAAAAAATACGGATTTATAGGCCCCCAAAAATAAATTTCTATTCTGGAAAACCTGGGAACATATAAACCATCTTAAAAATCCTAAAACCAAGCCAGAGATACACTGCACCAAACTCGACCCAGTGAAGAGCCAATACGGCCGCGGTTGCGCGGCAATAGCTTGCTATTGCCGCGGAACCGCGGTTCTTTGGTCGAATCATTGGCTCGTTTTTGGTGGCTTTCTTTACAAAACCCTGAGACGATTTTTGGAGTATAACAAATTTTATTTTGAGCAGGAAAAAATTTAACTGAAACATAGGGTTTTGAAAACTCGTTTTTTTCTATTTTTACGTTTCGAACTTCGATACACTTCACTACATAGCTAGTTTATGTTTAGTTAGGCTCTGATACCACTGTAAGTCCACGTTGCCCACCCCGGTACTTGCGGGGAGGCGGAAAACGGAATAAAAATCGGATTTTTATGAACTTAGGCAACATGGACTACACTTTGAAGGATCTTTGCTAAACAAAAACAAGCTAAAGCTAACTAAAAACTAGCTAAGTGCTAGAAAGGTTATACCTTGGGCTTTATGTCCTTCTCTCCTTGCTCCTTGGAGTAGTGGAAGGAGGTCACCTTGTCGTCTTCTCCCGTCAAAGAAAGATCCACCCGAAAGCCTCAACCTTTGGCTTCAACTCCAAGCTAGAAGTAACTAGGGTTCAAGAAGTGCTAGTCCTTCAACCCTAGATGAGAGTAGAGATTATCAAGAGAGGGTTTTTCTCAAGCTCAAGTGTTTCTCAACACATGAGAGGGGAGAGCTTGAGGGAGAGGAAGAACAAGAGAGAGAAAGGAAATGATAGAATGAGAATAATATGAACCATTCTCACTAATATGTGTATATTATTTTAATTAAATAATTAGCTAGATAATTGTCATGGTTAATCATGACATGACCATTATCATTTCAATTTGCAAGGATCAAAAAGCATCTTCCAAAAGAAATGATGATGGTCAAAGTGTCAACCTAGGTCAACAAGTCAAGGAGGTCAAATGGTAAACAACCATAACCATGCACAATTATTAAACTAATTATCAATTAACTATAATACACACATAAGCATTAGGGTTAATAGAATGACAATAGCCATTGACCCTAATCAAGGTCCTCTCCTTCTGTCTCAAACAACTGTGCATACGCACCCGCATTCGTGATCCGAGGAACACGAATACAATGAGAAAAACCAATCCCAAATCATATACTAGGATCCGGCTTAAACCAAAGCCCGCTAGTATAAACTGTCCGGACAGCAAACGTGCACAAGTGCACGGATGCGAACGAACCCTGTCGCAAAACCATGCGACCTCTACTCATTTTGCCTAAAGGCGAATAGCTCTCTGTGTGGGACTCTAAAGACTCGACACTACGCTGGCAGTGGGTTTAACCACAGACCGCAAGCGGCACTAGCTGTACGTAACGGTCCCCAGGTAGATGTCGATAAGAAGACTGACGAGGTGAACCCCATCTGAACTCCTACTGAGCCTGTATGTGACAGTCTCCGTACAGTCCGGTCTGTTCGTCTGATACATCGCAGGGCGGGCCTAGGGGGCGGTGAACCTCAGTCCCCTAATAGCGGTACAAGTCGTGTCGGAGTGTAGCCCAGAACACCCTGAGATAACAGTGGAAACCTACCAGTATATCTCGCTTGCCCTGGCCAGGGACTACTCGTGTAATGGCTCTCCTGGACACAGCGCGATGTCAACCCCCAATACCGGGAGAGACGAATCCTGTCTAACCGTCACTGCCTCCAAGTGCTTCGGGACTGCACCCAAAAACTACCTGTTTGCACGACTCCTTTGAGCCGTGGTAGGGTAGTAATCAAAGTGCAGTGGGAACACACTCGAGGCGAAGTGACAGTGTCAAGTCAACGGACTAAGATGTACTCATGTCACCTGGAAACTGATAACTGACGATAGGTATAATACCAACCAACAGTTCCCGACGAGTCCTGTCCAGTGTACTCGTAACCTAACGAGCACCCGTATACTATCTCAAGTACGACGTACTGACGGCTGTGGGATAGAACGTCTCCCATACTGGGATGAGAAGCGCATACGCTAGTCTACTCCGGAGTATCGATGCCCTGTCTCGATAGTCCAACGACCAGGGACCTGTATAAGGATGTGCTTATAGAACACCAGCTCCCACGAGTGTGAGCGCCATCACAACGCTGGTAATCAAGCAAAGATCCTAAGGGCTCTACCAATATGTATATCAGTGATATGCTAAAAGAAACACATGCACATATTAAAGCAGAGACAAACCAAGTAGCATACTACCATTTCGAGCAAGATTGTATATACAACTGTGAATATCCCAAGCTTCCATCAAGTAATATACAAACTAGTATGATACAGTAATGGCCTCTAGGGCATATACACTAACAATCTCCCACTTGCACTAAGGCCATGTACTGGCGTATCGAAGACCTATCATCTCGATCAGCCGCTCGAACTGAGTTTGGGGCAAGGCCTTGGTGAATGGATCTACTGTGTTATCTTCTGAAGCAACCCTCCGAACCTCGATCTCCTGGCGATCCACGATCTCCCTGATCAAGTGATACCGCCTTAAGATGTGTCTGGATTTTTGATGGGACCTGGGTTCCTTCGCTAAAGCTATAGCCCCGTTGTTGTCGCAATACAGAGGTATTGGGTCAACAATGGACGGAACCACCTGAAGTTCTCTCAAGAACTTCCTCATCCAGACAGCTTCTTTTGCGGCATCAGATGCAGCGATGTATTCCGCTTCCATAGTCGAGTCAGCAACGGTTTCCTGTTTGGAGCTCTTCCAACACACTGCCCCTCCATTGAGGGTAAAGACAAAACCCGACATGGACTTGGAATCATCCTTGTCACTCTGGAAGCTGGAGTCAGCAAAGGCCTCAATCTGCAGGTCTTTTCCGCCATACACCAAGAACATCTCCTTAGTCCTTCTCAGGTACTTGAGAATGTTCTTTACTGCTATCCAATGTTTCTCCCCAGGGTTTGACTGATACCTGCTTACCACACTCAGTGCATAAGCCACATCCGGTCTGGTACACAACATCGCATACATTATAGAGCCTACCGCAGAAGCGTAGGGTATAATAGACATGCGATCCCTCTCCAAATCAGTCTTGGGAGACATCTCTTTAGAGAGGGTGATCCCGTGACAAGCCGGTAGATTACCGCGCTTGGAATCTTCCATACTGAATCTCTTTAGTATGGTGTCGATGTACCTGGACTGTGAAAGTCCTAATATCCTCTTGGATCTGTCACGGTAGATCCGGATACCCAGAATGTATGAGGCATCACCCAGGTCTTTCATGGAGAACCTGTGTGACAAGAACCCCTTGACAGATTGTAGCATAGGAATGTCATTTCCTATTAAGAGAATGTCATTCACGTATAAAACGAGGAATACTACAGTTCTCGCTACAAATCTACAATAGATGCATGGTTCATCTGGATTTTTGATAAAGCCAAATTCCTTGACCGTCTCATCAAAACAGATGTTCCAACTCCGTGATGCCTGCTTTAGTCCATAAATGGACTTGAGCAACTTGCACACCTTTCCGCTGCTCCCACCCTGAATGAAACCCTCTGGCTGATCCATATAGACACACTCCTCTAAATGTCCATTTAGAAAAGCTGTCTTTACGTCCATCTGCCAAATCTCATAATCGTGGAAGGCAGCAATAGCAAGAAGGATCCGAATGGATTTCAGCATAGCTACTGGAGAAAAGGTTTCGTCATAGTCCAAACCAGGTCGCTGACGAAAACCCTTTGCTACCAGTCTAGCTTTATAGGTCTCAACCTGTCCATCTACACCAATCTTCCTTTTGAAGATCCACTTGCATCCTACGGGTTTTACCCCATCTGGAGCAATGTCCAACGTCCATACTTTGTTAGTGTACATGGACTCCATCTCGGTCCGCATTGCATCCAGCCATTTTACCGAGTCGACGCTCTGAATGGCTTGCTGGAAGCTAGTAGGCTCATCACAGTCTATGATGCAATCCTCTCTATCCCCGTCAATGAGAAAACCGTAGTATCTTTCGGGCGGATGAGACTGCCTACTACTCCTGCGGAGTGGCATGGGAATGTCCTGATCTTTCGAACCCTCTGGTTCTACTAAGCTTTCAGTAATAGCTTGTGGTTCTGGAATTTCTTCCAGTTCTATTGCGCTCCCACTTAATTCCTTTTCTATGAACTGATGTTCCAGAAAATGGGCATTACGAGAAACAAGGACTTTTTGTTCCTCTGCGTAATAGAAAAGATACCCCCTGGAGTTCTTTGGGTATCCCACAAACTTGCACAGTACTGAGCGTGCCTCGAGCTTGTCCGTATGCTGCTTCTTGACATAAGCTGGACATCCCCAAGTCTTCAAGTATTGAAGATAGGGTTTCTTCCCACTCCATAACTCATATGGTGTGGTAGGCACAGTCTTAGTGGGAACACGGTTCAAAAGGTATGCAGCTGTTTCTAGCGCATATCCCCAGAACGATCGCGGTAACTCAGCGTTACTCATCATGGACCGTACCATATCCAATAGGGTTCGGTTCCGTCTCTCCGATACACCGTTATGTTGCGGAGTGTATGGAGGAGTAAGCTGAGAGAGAATTCCATTCTCTTTTAAGTAACCCAGGAACTCGGCACTCAAGTATTCACCACCTCGATCAGATCTCAGTGCCTTGATACTTTTGCCTGTTTGTTTTTCTACTTCATTCTTATATTCCTGGAACTTATCAAAAGCTTCGGATTTATGCTTCATTAAGAAGACATGTCCGAACCTTGAGAAATCATCCGTAAAAGTAATGAAGTAAGAATAACCGCTTCGTGCATGTGTAGACATTGGACCGCACACGTCGCTGTGTACGAGTCCCAAGAGCTCGCTCGCTCTTACTCCGTGTCCAGTGAATGGAGTCTTTGTCATCTTTCCTTTGAGACAGGATTGACAAGTTGCATACGATTGATATTCGAACGAATCCAAATATCCTTCTGTGTGTAACTTAGTCAACCTTCTCTCATTGATGTGACCCAGTCTACATTGCCATAAGAAAGTTTTATCGATTTCTGGAGACTTTCTTTTGTGTGTATTCTGGACATTGAAAATCTGTGGTTGGTTTAATACGTATATACCGTTGTTCAATGTACCTGACCCAATCAAAACTTGATTAAGGTGAATGTTCACTACATTACTTACAAATGCAAATTCATAACCTTCTTTAGACAATAAAGATATAGAAATGATATTACAGGTTGCATTTGGTACATAATAACAACTACGCAAAACCAAAAAGTGTCCATCTGACAATCCCAGGTGATAGTCCCCCACGGCCTCAGCATCCATGCTAGCACCGTTTGCAACTCTGAGGGTCATGTCACCTGCCTTCAAAACTCTACGCTTTCTCAACGCCTGCAAAGAATTACAGATATGAGATCCTGATCCGGTATCCAATACCCAGGATGTAGAGTTTATTGATAGACAGTTTTCAATAACATACACACCTGAAGCTGAAGCCGCAACTCGCTTCAAATCCTGTGTTCTGGCCTTCCAAGCCTTGCAATCCTGTTTCCAGTGACCACTTTTATGACAATAAAAGCATTCTTCCTTCCCCACTAGCTTCCCCGCTATCTTTGTTGCTTTTCCTTTTCCCTTCGTATCCACTTTACTGACACCGCCTCTTGGTTTGGCGGGGGTTTTCTTCTTCTTGCCCTTGGCTTTCGCCCTGGACTTAGAAGAGGAAGATCCTCCTACAAACAAAGTGGATGTCTCCCTACCCTTCTGTAGGGTGCCCTCAGCACTCCTCAACATGTTCAGAAGCTCGGAAAGTTCAACCTCCTTTCCTTGCATGTTGAAGTTAAGAATAAACTGGGCGTAAGTGGAAGGAAGGGACTGGAGAATCAAGTCAGTATAGAGTTCATTCTCCAACGTGGTCCCAAGGTCCGCGAGCTCCTCAATGTAGCCAATCATCTTAAGCACGTGTTCCGCTACCGATGATCCGACGGCCAACCTTGCCGAAAATAACTTCTTCGACACTTCGTATCTTGCGATACGAGACTGCTCTCCATGCAGTTCTTTTGTATGAAGAAATATGGACTCTAGGTCCATATTCTCGTGCCTCCTCTGATGTTCGTTGTCCATCGAGGCAAGTACGAGGCACATGGCCTTCGCGCAATCTATCTCCCATGTCTTACGGATTTCTACATCCGCGACGCTGGAGGTGGGACTTGGGACAGGGGGAGCTTTGGTGGTAAGTACATACCCCAACTTGTCATAAGTGATTGCCATCTTGACATTCCTGAGCCAATCTTTGTAGTTTGGCCCTGTCAGTATATTTTTATCTAGTAATAACTTAAGTCCGGTCATGTTGAATGGTCGCTGCAATTAGGAGAGAGAAAAGAAACACTTTAGCATGATGCTCTTGCAAGTTTAGAGTGGTTTTTAATTTGTCTAAACTGGATGGCTCCCACTGTCTCTCGAATCCCTTCTCAAACCGTAAAGAAAGGACTAGTCAGGATCAATCTCACCGTACAATACTTGCTTAACCGTTCAGCCAGGCCAGTGTCGGTACTTCGAGGGAGTTTTTCCAACGCTTTCGCGAAGTTCCTTAATTAAGTAACCTCTTTTCCCTGTGGGTGTAGCCCCGCTAACACCTTTCTAGACACCTACTAAGTTTATAGCATTGATCGTTAAAGTGAGAGTTTTCCCGAGGAGTAGCATATACTCACAGTAGGATCGGGATCCAAATATCATCGCGTGATAAAACCGAAGGAATCCTACCAGAATTATCACACTCCAAATGGTATGCAGCGCTAGCAAGTTTCAGTACTTATGAAACTCCCGATGTGGATTTTTGCCCCATGCTCTTATGACCTTGTCGTGAGGTCAAAATGTCATAAGTCACATGTCAAGTTCTTCCCATCATTATCCTGGTTAATTTGAACCTACCCGTACCTACCCTTGACGTAGGCCAAAATGGCAGTACGACTGTCTCAAACCAACGCATTCTATCTATACAACAGATAAATATCCGGCAGCTACCAATCACTATACCTTGGCGTGAGGTCAAAA
The DNA here is from genome assembly GCA_030015575.1 of Agapanthus africanus. Classification (NCBI taxonomy): domain Eukaryota; kingdom Viridiplantae; phylum Streptophyta; class Magnoliopsida; order Asparagales; family Amaryllidaceae; genus Agapanthus; species Agapanthus africanus. The sequence goes on along the minus strand of JASDDO010000019.1, from coordinate 652,002,827 downwards.
TGCATAGCTTGAATACTACCGATTATTTAACTGAAATGATGGAGGGCTACGGATGGTTTTGGCGAAACCGTGAACGTAGTGAACTTGATATAATCGATGGAACGAGATAGCTTTTAAAAGGAGTGGTTCAAGCTCCGCGTTTAAAAGTTTAGTTTTGAAAAGAACCGAGTGGTTTTCAAAGTGTTCCAATCGACTTTTACTTGGTTTATTTTCTTGCATTAGTTCTTTTAATGCGTCCCATCATTTAATCCTACCATTGCAGAAAACAACCAAAATATGACGTACGCTTATGCCATTCACATTCGCCACGGGGCCCCGTCATCACCCGTTAGGTTACTTAACTAACGACAGAGCGGGGGCTGGGCTAGCGCGGCTGTAAAACATAAGCAACGCCTAAATAGTTATCATATATAAATATATAGCAATGATAAACATTACAGATCACAGATGAATACATTGGATATACTAGGAATCCGCAATCCGTTCGAGCCTGCAACGAAAAGCGGATTACACGGTCGCGGTGAATAGCCAATACCCCACCCAAGACCCCTACGGGTGCGGCAAACTACCCGCCAAGTACCCGAAGCGAAGCAACCTCCCTCAACACCGTGAGTAGGCCACTCGGCACTTCGAGATACCCGGTAGTTTGTGCACCCCCTCCATGGGTCTATCCTAGGAGCAAAAACAGTAAAAAGAATTATACAATGACGGCTTCAACCCCGACCCGGTTGTGCGGCCATACAAATAATAATATTACATCAATTTACATGTTACAATGAATGAAAGAAAAAGCAACACTCATCTCACATCCATCCCGGCTATTCACCCGCGACAATCCAACCCATTCATATACACAAACCATCATCAATCACAGATCACAGATATGTATAACCCCGACTAATCGACATATAGCGATTAGCCGACGTTAAATACATATAAACATTACAGATATAACCTTTTAGTCAAAGTGTATTGAAGTTCGGAAAAAAATACGGATTTATAGGCCCCCAAAAATAAATTTCTATTCTGGAAAACCTGGGAACATATAAACCATCTTAAAAATCTTAAAACCAAGCCAGAGATACACTGCACCAAACTCGACCCAGTGAAGAGCCAATACGGCCGCGGTTGCGCGGCAATAGCTTGCTATTGCCGCGGAACCGCGGTTCTTTGGTCGAATCATTGGCTCGTTTTTGGTGGCTTTCTTTACAAAACCCTGAGACGATTTTTGGAGTATAACAAATTTTATTTTGAGCAGGAAAAAATTTAACAGAAACATAGGGTTTTGAAAACTCGGTTTTTTCGATTTTTACGTTTCGAACTTCGATACACTTCACTACATAGCTAGTTTATGTTTAGTTAGGCTCTGATACCACTGTAAGTCTACGTTGCCCACCCCGGTACTTGCGGGGAGGCGGAAAACGGAATAAAAATCGGATTTTTATGAACTTAGGCAACATGGACTACACTTTGAAGGATCTTTGCTAAACAAAAACAAGCTAAAGCTAACTAAAAACTAGCTAAGTGCTAGAAAGGTTATACCTTGGGCTTTATGTCCTTCTCTCCTTGCTCCTTGGAGTAGTGGAAGGAGGTCACCTTGTCGTCTTCTCCCGTCAAAGAAAGATCCACCCGAAAGCCTCAACCTTTGGCTTCAACTCCAAGTTAGAAGTAACTAGGGTTCAAGAAGTGCTAGTCCTTCAACCCTAGATGAGAGTAGAGATTATCAAGCGAGGGTTTTTCTCAAGCTCAAGTGTTTCTCAACACATGAGAGGGGAGAGCTTGAGGGAGAGGAAGAACAAGAGAGAGAAAGGAAATGATAGAATGAGAATAATATGAACCATTCTCACTAATATGTGTATATTATTTTAATTAAATAATTAGCTAGATAATTGTCATGGTTAATCATGACATGACCATTATCATTTCAATTTGCAAGGATCAAAAAGCATCTTCCAAAAGAAATGATGATGGTCAAAGTGTCAACCTAGGTCAACAAGTCAAGGAGGTCAAATGGTAAACAACCATAACCATGCACAATTATTAAACTAATTATCAATTAACTATAATACACACATAAGCATTAGGGTTAATAGAATGACAATAGCCATTGACCCTAATCAAGGTCCTCTCCCTCTGTCTCAAACAACTGTGCATACACACCCGCATTCGTGATCCGAGGAACACGAATACAATGAGAAAAACCAATCCCAAATCATATACTAGGATCCGGCTTAAACCAAAGCCCGCTAGTATAAACTGTCCAGACAGCAAATGTGCACAAGTGCACGGATTCGAACGAACCCTGTCGCAAAACCATGCGACCTCTACTCATTTTGCCTAAAGGCGAATAGCTCTCTGTGTGGGACTCTAAAGACTCGACACTACGCTGGCAGTGGGTTTAACCACAGACCACAAGCGGCACTAGCTGTACGTAACGGTCCCCAGGTAGATGTCGATAAGAAGACTGACGAGGTGAACCCCATCTGAACTCCTACTGAGCCTGTATGTGACAGTCTCCGTACAGTCCGGTCTGTTCGTCTGATACATCGCATGGCGGGCCTAGGAGGCGGTGAACGTCAGTCCCCTAATAGCGGTACAAGTCGTGTCGGAGTGTAGCCCAGAACACCCTGAGATAACACTGGAAACCTACCAGTATATCTCGCTTGCCCTGGCCAGGGACTACTCGTGTAATGGCTCTCCTGGACACAGCGCGATGTCAACCCCCAATACCGGGAGAGACGAATCCTGTCTAACCGTCACTGCCTCCAAGTGCTTCGGGACTGCACCCAAAAACTACCTGTTTGCACGACTCCTTTGAGCCGTGGTAGGGTAGTAATCAAAGTGCAGTGGGAACACACTCGAGGCAAAGTGACAGTGTCAAGTCAACGGACTAAGCTGTCCTCATGTCACCTGGGAACTGATAACTGACGATAGGTATAATACCAACCAACAGTTCCCGACGAGTCCTGTCCAGTGTACTCGTAACCTAACGTGCACCCGTATACTATCTCAAGTACGACGTACTGACGGCTGTGGGACAAACCGTCTCCCACACTGGGATGAGAAGCGCATACGCTAGTCTACTCCGGAGTATCGATGCCCTGTCTCGATAGTCCAACGACCAGGGACCTGTATAAGGATGTGCTTATAGATCACCAGCTCTCACGAGTGTGAGCGCCATCACAACGCTGGTAATCAAGCAAAGATCCTAAGGGCTCTACCAATATGTATATCAGCGATATGCTAAAAGAAACACATGCACATATTAAAGCAGAGACAAACCAAGTAGCATACTACCATTTCGAGCAAGATTGTATATACAACTGTGAATATCCCAAGCTTCCATCAAGTAATATATAAACTAGTATGATACAGTAATGGCCTCTAGGGCATATACACTAACAGTACACTTATGCCATCCGCATTCGCCTCGATGTCCTCTCGTGCACCGTTAGGTTAGGTAACTAACGGCAGAGCGGGGCAGGGCTAGCGCGGGTGTAAAACATAAGTAACGCCTATATAATATATCATATATACTATATACAGTATTTATCACAGAACATATCAAATGATCACATCACAGATATCGCAGCAGAAGAATCATATGAAACATTGGATATACTAGGACGTCCGTGTTTTCAATACGAGCCACTATAAAACACGGATTCCACGGTCGCGATGAATAGCCAAACCCACACCCCTAGACCCCTACGAGAGCGGCAAGCAACCCTACCAATTCTAGAGTTAGAAGACCCGGACTCGACTCCTCGAGTTGGTCTCCCACTGGGCTCCAGAACCTGGTTACTTGTGCCCTCCTCCTTGGGTGTATCCTAGTGCGGAAAAGTAAATAATATACAAACGGTGACATCTTCCACAACCTGGAAGTGCCCCAATAAAAGAATATTACATACAAGTTTTTACATGAATGAAAATGAAAAACACTCATCTCACATAAAAAAAAACCCGGCTATTCAAACACGACGATCCAAGAAACATATCCAGCAACACATAACATCACATGTCATCAACGTAAGTAAACATGGGTATCCCAATTGTCGTTGACATATAGCAACGAAACCGGCGATATCACATATTACACTTACGGTCACAGAAAAGAAAGTGTAAAATTACAACAGTTGGAATCCGCAAATTCTTTAGACATCGCATGCCTAGGCAAATGAATTCCTTAGACATCACATGCCTAACAATTATAAACCCCGTATTTTAGTCTCATTATCGAAAACTCTTTTCAATATCAAGTCGGGCAATTCAACAAGATTCCCGACATCCTGATCGAATGCTCGTCGCAAACTTCGGTAGGCGGCCTCACCCCTGATGCCGTCGACGAAGTGCACCAAGGCGGAACACCGCTGCCGCGAGCACCCGAACGTATACTTTCGGCGACGGGGTTCTCCTACAGTCACTTGGTCGGGGCTATGGGGTGTAGCTGTCTATTAAGTTTACCCGGCGAGTATCCGCGTACGCTACGTGATTGCGACGGACTTTTGATCACATCAAAATTCCGTGGCAACCGATCAAGTGAGACTAAAGTGCTATATTTATAACATTCATTCAGTTATCTCATAACTACTTGTGGATTCCAAATATTGTATCACATTCCAGATAAACAGAAAATGTTAAACTTTCCGATCGAACAGTCAAACACCCAAGTTTTTCCGAAACAGCTCAACACATGAAATAGGTTTAAAAACATCCAGTTCATGCCTCAGTACCAACGGTCCAGCCGTAGAAGGGTCAAGCCAACGCCTCACATGTGGCACGCTGTACTGCCCCAAACCCTAAGGTTCAAAGGGCAGTTCAAGACGGTCACATAATCGAGTTAAGGTTTGTTGTATTCTAGAGGGACCATCGCGTTACTTGACCTACTTAGAACGTCTTTAAACCACGGAAAAATCCAACAATTGGAAATTTCCCGGCAGGGGAAAAAGTGGGTATTTATATCCGGTCGAACTTTTTAATATATTCTAAAATTACCCGGAAAAGCACATAGACAAAGTTTGAAATTTCCGATTGAATCATCGAAGCCCCAAAACACCCCAAAAAACTCAACTCTTGAGTGAAAATTAAAAATTCCAAGAAAACTCAGCACCTCAAGAAACAAATTACTTTGCAAAAATTGAAGTCTAATCTCATCATTTGGCCGCGGAACCGCCGCAGAAGCCAAGCTTCTGCCGCGGTTCCGCCGCGCTTTAGTGGAATCAGGAGTACGAGCTTCACAGTAATTCTTAGAATCTCCTGCTTATTTTTCTGCATATTTTTAATACTCAAAAATCCCCAATTTAAAAAAATGTACAGAGAGCAAATTTGGATTAGGGTTTCGGTTCGATCGGACTTCTAACTCCGTCTACGCATCGCCTAAGGCTCTAGCTAGGCTCTGATACCACTGTAGGGTTCCTAGGCACACTAATGAGGTCTCACAAGGCATCAACCATGCCAATTTCAAATTTTACAAGTGCCGAGAAACCCTAATGCGATCGTTGACTAGAGATTAGGCGAAACTAGAAGCTAGTTAACAACTTAACTTAAGGGTGAACGGAAATACAACCTTTGTAGATCCGGTCTTCCACCTCCATAGCTCCGTGACGGTGTACCCTCGCTGCGATCATCGGATCCCGGGCTCTAGCGTCGGCTTCATCGGAGAAATGAGCGGGCTAGGTCGTCGACTTCGATGCCGAAGATGATCTACGTCGAAGCAACTCAAGATCAAACTCCAACTTCACCAAGTCATGAAACTTGTGAAGAAAACACCCTATACTACTTGGCAAGTGGTAGAGGATGAAGAAATAGGAAGTGGGTTCACTTTAGAATTGGATTTCTCACTCTTTTTCTCATGTTGCCATTGATGGTAGCAAGCTCTCTTCTTTGTTGAAGAAGAAGAAGAAGAAGGAATATGATAAGTATTATTCAAAATAGAAAAATAAATTGATACCTATCATATTTGCAACCATAGTTAGGTGTAGAGAATAAACTAAGGTTAGGTTTAATGGTTAGGTTAAGGCTAAGAGACAAAATGGTCAAAGTTTTCAACACTTCATGAAGCTTCATGAAAGAAACCAAAAACTAGCCACCATTTTATTCTTGCCTTAAAATGAATTAACAAAAATAAATAGATAAGTAAATCAAAACCCTAACCATTAAGATAACCATGGTTTAATCATACACACCCAAGTATTCATGTATCATCAAACATGATACAATCTTGTGCACAAAAAATATATCACTTATACAATGTGCATTTCAAGTGAGAAAATCCATTTAAAGTGAACCAATACTAGTTAATGCAAAGCAATATATCAAATATATAATTATGCATTAAATCATTAAATCAATACTTGATTTAACGATCCGGTTATATCGCATATAACCGACTAATATCCAATGTATCGGCTTATCGAATCAATCCTTGATTCGATAACTAGGTTATATCGTATACAACCAATCGATACATTCATCGCGAGAATGGAATACGGTATCACATACACGCATTATTCTCGGTCCCGTACATATCTCATATGCGCTCCTATTTCGTTTCACTTGAGCCAGAAAATCTCTGTGTAGGACTCTAAAGACTCGTCAATACGCCGGCAGCAAGTGATGATCATATCAAACACCCACAAGCCGCAAGCGGTCTGCTAAACGTAACAGCCACCCGGGTATTGAGCGATCAGAAGATCGACGAGCAAGCCCGCTCACACTCCTGTGAATCCAACCAGTAACACTTACCGTACAGTCCGGTCTGTTCGTCTGATATGTCGCATATCTCGCCTAGGGGTAGTAAACGTCAGACCCCAATAGCTCGATAAGTCATGTCGATATGAGGTCTATAACAGTTCGAGATACTACAGGTAACACTTACCAGTAAATCTCAGCAACCATGGCCAGGGATTTCCGGTTATAGGCAATCGAACACAGCGCAACATTAACTCCCTATACCGGGAGAGACGAATCCCCTCCTATCGCTCATTACCTCCATATGATTCGGGACTGTACCCAAAAACCACCATTTTGCATGCCCTCTTGGACGTGGTAAGGTGGAAATCAAAGCACAGTGGGAATCACACAAGACTCTATGACGATCTCGGGTCTACAGACTAACCTGTACCAGTGTCACCAGAGAACTGCCATCTGACGTAAGGTATAATACCATCTGGGAGTTCTCGGTGAGTCCGTCCAGTATACCCAGTCTCCACTGAGCACCCGTATATCATCTCTGATGTCAAACACCAATGGATATGGGATCATCCATCGCCCATCTTTATGGGTCGAGAAGGTATACGCTAGTCTACTCTGGTATATCGATGCCCCATCTCGATATACCCACGACTAGGGACCTTGAAGGATGTACTTATGGACTACCATGTCCCCACTAGTATGATCCGCATCATAGTCCAGGTAGTCAAGTACACATCCTAAGGGCTTTACCAACATGTAACAGAGAGACAATCAATATACACGTTAAGGTAAAGAGTAACCAGATAGCATACTATCATGTCGAGCAAGAAAGTCCTCCCTATATATGTCCCAGCATCCACTACAATATACATCCTATGTACAGTAATGGCCTCTAGGGCATACATATAACTAACAAGACTGGCAAGTTGCATAAGATTTATATTCAAAAGGGTTTAAATATCCATCTTTGTGTAACTTGTTTAGTCTTGTTTCGTTAATATGACCAAGTCTACAGTGCCAAAGAAAAGCTTCATTTATTTCTGAAAGTTTTCTTTTATTAGTGTGTTGTATGCTAAAAACTGTGTGTTGATTTAGGACGTATATCCCGTTATTAAGTGTACCATACCCAACCAACATTTGATTCAGGTGAATGTTCATAACATTGTTCTGCAATACAAAATTATATCCTTCATTGTCTAACAAAAAAACAGATATTATATTACAAAGCATACTTGGTACAAAATAACATGGGTTCAAAACCAATATACACCCAGATGGCAACCCCAAGTGATACTCTCCCGCTGCGACTGTATGTACATTGGAACCATTTCCAACGCGGAGAGTATGGTCACCTGTCTTCAAAACTTTGCTATTTCTCAGCCCCTGCATAGAATTGCAAATGTGAGAACCTGAACCGGTATCTAATTCCCAGGAAGCAGAGTTTATTGAAAAACAGTTTTCTGTCACAAACACACCTGAAGCGGAAGCATCCCCATGCTTCTTCTTGAGGTTCAAGTACTCCGTACAGTTGCGCTTCCAATGTCCTGTTTTGTGGCAATGAAAACATTCACCTTTCCCCGACTCTCCAGCTTTGGACTTTTCCTTTCCCTTCACCTTTTTAACTCCACCCTTAGGATTGGTGGGCTTCTTCTTTTTCTTTCCTTTGGCCTTAGCCTTTGGGCGAGAAGAGGAAGATTGTCCAACAGTCATAACGGGAGTTTTCACTGATTTCAGTGTGCTCTCTGCACTTCTTAACATATTAAAGAGTTCAGGTAGTTCCCTCTCCATGTTGTGCATGTTGAAGTTAACTATGAACTGAGCAAAGGTGGAGGGGAGGGACTGCAGAATAATATCCTTATATTGTTCATTGTCCATTGTCCATCCAAGGTCCTTAAGCTCTTCAATTAGAGCTATCATCTTCAGAACATGGTCTCCTACTGATGTGCCAGGGGCCATTCGCATCTGAAATAATTTCTTTGATACTTCGTATCGTAATACGCGGGATTGCTCTCCATACAACTCCTTTGTATGGAGAAATATGGCTTGAATGTCCATATTCTCGTGCTGCTTTTGATGTGTGTTGTCCATCGATGCGAGCGCGAGGCATTTGGCCGTGGCATAGTCAACGTCCCATATCTTGCGGACTTCTTTGTCCGCAACTGAGGATTTTGGACCTGGGACGGGCGGGACTGAAGCCGTGAGGACATATGATACTTTATCATAAGTCAAGGCTATTTTCAGATTCCTTAGCCAGTCTTTATAATTGGTCCCATTCAGTTTATTTTTATCTAGTAGAAGCTTGAGTCCTGTCATTGGTATCTGCCATTAAGAGAGAGAAAAGAATACACTCAGCGAAATCTCTTGCGAAGATCAGATTGGTTATTATCTTGTCTAATCGATGTCTCCCACTGCTTTAATCAAGTTTTTCTTTCAACCTTTAAAAAGAAAACTAGCCAGGATTAATTACAGTCTACAACTTCGCTAACCGTTCAGCCAGGCCAGTGTCGGTACTTGAGAAAGGTTCCCCGTGCTTTTGCACGGACCTAATTAAAGTAAACCTCATTTTCCCAGAGGCGTAGCCCCGTTAACACCTTTCTAGACACCTAATGAGTTAGCTAATTGTAAACTGCAAAACTCTCCTAGGAGCAACTATTGCCCACAGTGGGATCGGGATCCAACCATCATATGGAAGGTATGCAATCTCATTGCAAATCTCAACACTTGAAATTCTCGATGTGATTTTTACCCCTAGTACTTATGACCTTAACTATGGTCAACAAATCATAAGCACCAGTCAAGTTCTACCCGTCATTTCTTGATCAATTAGACCCACCCATATGACCCTTAACTATGGTCAACAAAGTCGCATGAATGTCCTAATTAATCTGCATCATATGTAGTGTAGGAAGACATCACTTAGCTACCGTACACTACGCCTTAACTAAAGTCAATAAACGACTAAAGTCAACAAACGTAGCACGAATACTAAGTACTCTAATTCCTAAAATGCCAGAGGGTTGCGGATGATTTTTAAGAAAATCTTTAACGCTTTGAACTTGATATCGTTGTAGAATCAAATGGTTTTCAAAAGGAGTGGCTTGTGCTCCGCAGTTTTGAAATATAGCTTTTTCATAAAGAGCCGAGTGGTTTTTAAATCCGATTCTACAACATCTTTTTAGGTTTATTTTCTTTACATTAATCATATTAATGTAATCCCATCATTTAAGTCCTTAAGCCAATCACAGAAAAGAAACGAAAATACAACATACGCTTATGCCATCCGCATTCGCCGCAATGTTCCGTTATGCACCGTTAGGTTACTTAACTAACGGCATACCGGGACGGGACTAGCGCGGGTGTAAAACATAAGCAATGTCTACTATATATCTCATATATAATATATCATTCGTCTCAGATATCACAGAACACAGGCAGCAGAAACATATATATATATATATATATATATATATAATGTGGGATATACTAGGACGTCCGTATTTAGTATTTAGCCAATAATAGAAAATACGGATTCCATAGTCGCGATGAATAGCCAAGCCCATGTAGGGTTCCTAGGCACACTAAGGAGGTCTCACAAGGCATCAACCATGCCAATTTCAAATTTTATGGGTGCCGAGAAACCCTAATACGGATCGTTGACTAGAAATTTAGGCGAAAAACGAAACTAGTTAACACTTTAACTAAAGGAGAAAGACTACAACCTTTGTAGATCCGGTTCTCCACTTCCTTAGCTCCTCGTAGGCGTCCTCTCGCTGTCCATCTCGAATCCCGAACTCAAACGTCGGCTTCATCGGAGAATTGGGCGGACTAGGTCGTCGGCTTCGTGCCGAAGATGATCTACGTCGAGGCATCACAAGTTCAAGCTCCGACTTCACAAATTTGTGAAACTTGTGAAGATAACACCCAAAACAACTTGGCAAGAGGTAGAGGGTGAAGAAATAGGAGGTGGGTTCACTTTAGAATTGGATTTCTCACTTTAGAACTCAAGTTGCCATTGATGGCATCAAGTTTTCATTCTTGAAGATGAAGAAGAAGATGAAGCTAGAAGAAAGAATATGATAAGTCTTGTATATTAAAAATAAAACTAATATGAATACTTATCATATCTTGACCATGGTCAAGTGTAGAGATTAAACTAAGGTTAGTTGGAATGGTTAGGGTTAAGGATGAGATAAGGATGGTGGACTTTGTCAAAGCTTCAAGAAGCTTCAACATAGAAACAAAATAAGCCACCATTCTTAACTAAATCCTTTCCAAATAAATAAACAAATAAATAAATGAAAAACCAAAACCCTAATCATCACTTAACCATGGTTTAATCCTTTACACTTAACCACATTATCAAGTATCATCAAACATGATACAAATATGTGCACAAAAGTATATCACATATACTTCTTGCACATCAAGTGAGAAAATCCATTTAAAGTGAACCAATACTAGTTAATGCAAAGTAATATATCAAATATATAATTATACATTAAATCATTAAATCAACACTTGATTTAACGATCCGGTCATATCGCATATAACCGACTAGTATCCTATGTATCGGCTTATCGAATCAATCCTTGATTCGATATCTAGGTTATATCGAATATAACCAATCGATACATCCATCGCGAGAATGAATTACGGTATCACATACACGCATTATTCTCGGTCCTGCACATATCTCATATGCGCTCCTATTTCGTTTCGCTTGAGCCAGGAAACCTCTGTGTAGGACTCTAAAGACTCGTCAATACGCCGGTAGCAGATGATGATCATATCAAGCACCTACAAGCCGCAAGCGGTCTGCTAAACGTAACGGCCATCCGGGTATTGAGCGATCAGAAGATCGACGAGCTAGCCCGCTCACACTCCTGTGAATCCAACCAGTAACACTTACCGTACAGTCCGGTCTGTTCGTCTGATATGTCGCATATCAAGTCTAGGGGTGGTAAACGTCAGACCCCAATAACCGATAAGTCGTGCCGATGTGAGGCTCATAACGGGTCGAGAAACTACTGGTAACACTTACCAGCAAATCTCTGATCAGCCCTGGCCAGGGACTTCCCTGTTACGGCCAATCGAGCACAGCGCAACATCAACCCCCAATACCGGGAGAGACGAAACCCCTCCTATCGCTCATTGCCTCCATGTGACTCGGGACTGTACCCAAAGACCACCGTTTTGCACGCCCTCATGGACGTGGTAAGGTGGAGATCAAAGCACAGTGGGAATCACACAAGACTCTATGACGATCTCGGGTCTACAGACTAACCTGTACAAGTGTCACCTGAGAACTGCCATCTGACGTGAGGTATAATACCATCTGGGAGTTCTCGGTGAGTCCGTCCAGTGTACCCAGTCTCCACTGAGCACCCGTACACCATCTCTGATGTCAAACATCAATGGATATGGGATCATCCATTGCCCATCTCATAAATCGAGAAGCGTATACGCTAGTCTACACTGGTATATCGATGCCCCGTCTCGATACACCCACGACTAGGGACCTTGAAGGATGTACTTATGGACTACCATGTCCCCACTAGTATGATCTGCATCATAGTCCAGGTAGTCAAGTACACATCCTAAGGGCTTTACCAACATGTAACTATAAGACAGTTTAAAGAGACTAGTGTACATGTTAAGATAAAGAGTAACCAGATAGCATACTATCATATCGAGCAAGAAAGTCATCTCTATATATGTCCAAGCATCCAATATAATATACATCATCTGTACAATACTGGCCTCTATGGCATAAATACAACTAACAATCTCCCACTTGCACTAGGGCCAGCTGCTGTAGTATCGCATACCGAGCATCCCGAAGAGTCTCTCAAACTGTATCTGGGGAATGGCCTTCGTGAGTGGATCCGCCGTGTTGTTCTTCGTGTTAACCCTCCTGACCTCGATCTCTCGGCGATCAACTATCTCCCGGATCAGGTGATACCGCCTCAGAATATGCCTGGATCGCTGATGGGACCTGGGTTCCTTGGCCAAAGCCACCGCTCCATTGTTATCGCAATACAAAGGTATTGGATGCTCAATGGATGGAACCACTCCAAGTTCAGTAATGAACTTCTTGATCCAGACAGCCTCTTTGGCAGCATCGTTGGCAGCAATGTATTCAGCCTCCATCGTCGAGTCTGCCACGGTTTCCTGCTTGGAACTCTTCCAGCTAACCGCCCCTCCGTAAAGGGTAAAGACAAATCCTGACTGCGACTTAGAGTCGTCCTTATCACTCTGGAAGCTCGAATCGGTAAAGGACTCCACTTGGGGTTCTCCGTTACCATACACCAAGAGCATCTCTTTAGTCCTTCGTAAGTACTTGAGAATGCTCTTCAGAGCTGTCCAGTGACTCTCTCCAGGATCAGCTTGATACCTGCTCACTACACTTAGTGAGTATGCAACATCGGGTCTGGTACATAGCATCGCATACATGATAGAGCCTACAGCTGAAGCATAGGGTATCCCTTGCATGCGAGCTCTCTCCAAATCAGTCTTGGGAGACATCTCTTTGGAGAGAGTGACTCCAGAGATCGTGGGCAAGTTCCCACGCTTGGATTCTTCCATACTAAACCTCTTTAGTATGGTGTCAATGTACCTGGATTGGGACAATCCCAATATCCGTTTGGATCTATCTCTATAGATCCTGATTCCCAATATGCAGGAGGCATCACCAAGATCTTTCATTGAGAATCTTTGTGATAAGAAGAGCTTGACCGATTGCAGTATAGGAATATCATTTCCTATCAAGAGTATGTCGTCCACGTACAATACGAGGAAGACAACCTTACTCCCTGCCACCTTCTTGTAAATACAAGGTTCATCTGGGTTTTTGACGAAATCAAACTCTTTGATAACGACATCAAAGCAGATGTTCCAACTCCGCGATGCTTGCTTTAATCCATAAATGGATTTAAGCAGCTTGCACACCTTGCCGCTGCTCCCACTGTCTACGAAGCCCTCTGGCTGAGTCATGTACACGCACTCTTCTAAATCACCATTTAGAAAGGCGGTCTTAACATCCATTTGCCAGATTTCGTAATCATGATATGCAGCGATGGCAAGCATGATCCGGATGGATTTAAGCATAGCCACTGGAGAAAAGGTCTCGTCATAGTCCACATCTGGTCTTTGACGAAAACCCTTTGCTACAAGTCTAGCTTTGAAAGTCTCCACTTTCCCATCTACACCAAGTTTTTTCTTAAAGATCCACTTGCTCCCAATGGGTTTTACCCCTTCAGGAGCAACTTCCAAAGTCCATACTTTGTTGGTGTACATGGATTCCATCTCGGACCGCATAGCATCCAGCCATTTCACTGAGTCCCTACTCGTGATGGCCTGCTCGAAGCTAGTTGGGTCATCATCCTCCATGATGCAATCCTCGCTCCCACCATCCATGAGAAAACCGTAGTATCTCTCAGGTGGGCGAGGAACCCTACTAGATCGGCGGAGCGGCTGAGGTTCATTGGGAACTACTGAATCCTCTGGTTCAACCAAATCTTCTGTTGTAGTCTGTATTGCTGGAACCTCTTCCAGTTCTACCTCCTTGCCACTAATTTCTTTTTCAAGAAATTCCTTTTCTAAAAAGGTGGCATGTCGAGAAACAAACACCTTTTGTTCCTCGGTGTGGTAGAAGATATACCCGCGCGAATGTTTGGGATATCCAATAAACTTACACAGAATGGACCTTGCCGCGAGTTTGTCCGGATTTTGCGTTTTTACATATGCCGGACAACCCCATATCTTAACATAATTAAGACATGGTCTCTTTCCTTTCCATATCTCATATGGAGTGGTTGGCACAGTTTTGGTGGGAACCATATTCAATAGATCTGCAGCTGTTTCCAGTGCATATCCTCAGAAGGAAATAGGTAACTCAGCCGTGCTCATCATAGAGCGCACCATATCCAATAGGGTGCGGTTCCTCCGTTCTGATACATCGTTGTGCTGTGGTGTATATGGAGGAGTCAGCTGAGAGAGAATCCCATTCTCTTTTAGGAAGTCCAGGAATTCATTGCTTAAGTATTCTCCTCCTCGATCAGATCGAAGGATTTTAATACTTTTTCCGGTTTGGTTCTCGACTTCTTGTTTATATTCTCTAAATTTCTCAAAAGCTTCTGATTTGTGTTTCATCAGGAACACATATCCGAATCTAGAGAGATCGTCAGTGAATGTAATGAAGTACGAAGAACCATCCCTGGCATGTGTAGACATGGGACCGCATACATCACTATGTATCAGTCCCAAGAGTTCGGTAACTCTTTCTCCGTGTCCCGTAAACGGAGCTTTGGTCATCTTGCCTTTGAGACATGACTGGCAAGTGTCATAGGATGAAAATTCAAACGGATTCAAATATCCATCCTTATGCAACTTAGCCAGTCGTGTCGCATTGATGTGACCTAGTCTACAATGCCACAAGAAGGATTCGTTCATTTCAGAACTCTTCCTCTTGTGTGTGTTAGTTATGCTCAGAACTGTTGATTGATTTAGAACATAAATGCCATTGCACAACGTGCCTGATCCAACCAACTTTTGGTTACGGAAAATGTTCATAACATTGTCCTGTAATACAAAATTATATCCCTCTTTACTTAATAAAGAAACTGATATAATGTTGCATATCAGGTTCGGCATGTAATAGCATTCGTTCAGAACCAATGTATTACCAGTTGGTAATTCAAGGTGATATTCCCCGACAGTCTTAGCTGCAACAATTGCACCATTTCCAACTCTAATGTCTTTATCACCTTCTCCAAGTTCTCTACCTTTCCTAAGCCCATGTAACTGATTACATATATGGGATCCTGATCCGGTATCTAATACCCAGGACGTAGGGCAAATGGAGAAACAGTTCTCTGTAACGAACACACCCGAAGAAAATGCATCAACATGTACTTTCTTCATTCGGGTGGCATGGGAATCCTGGTATTCCCCTATATCCTGTTCAGTCCTATAACTCTTATAGGAAAGAACGGAACCAACGTTCCCCAGCACAGTATAACATGCGGGTTCGGTCAATACATCCATATTATTATCTTCATTAGGGCATGAAATGGTCGCTACCTGGAGAGAGAGAGAAGAAAACACTTTAGCGTATGCTCGTGCAAGATCAGATTGGTTATTATCTTATCTAATCAGGATGGCTCTCACTGCTTTTTATCAAATCTTCCTTCAAACCCTAAAAGGAAAGACTAGCCGGGATTAATTACACACTACAAGTTCGCCAATCTTTCAGCCAGGCCAGTGTCGGTACTTTGAGGGAGGTCCCCCGTGCTTTCGCATGAACCTAATTAATGTAAACCTCGTTTTCCCAGAGGCGTAACCTCGTTAACACCTTTCTAGACACCTACTTGATCGGCTAATTGTAATGTGTAAAACTCTCCCAGGAGTAACTCTTACTCGCAGCGGGTATCGGGATCCTACTATCTCATAGAAGGTATGCAATCTCATTGAAAATTTCAACACTTGAAATTCCCGATAATATTTTGCCCCTAGCGTCCTATGACCTTGACGCAGGCCAACAAATCACAGCGCGCTAGTCAAGTTCAACCCGTCATTTCCTAATTGAATTAAACCCACCCGCACGACCCTTGACGCAGGCCAACAAAGTCGTACGACTACCCTAATCCAATCTGCATCATATGCATAAGCAGATAAATACTAGTTAGCTACCGCACACTACGCCTTGACGCAGGCCAACAAACGTAGCACGAATACTAACTACTACTTATCTGAAATGACGGAGGGCTACGACAGGTTTTTCTAAAAATCTATTGCGTAATGAACTTGATATCGTTGTAGAATCAAATGAAGTTTTGAAATGGAGTGATTTTGAGGCTTTTCTAGTTTTGCTAAAGGGGTCACTCCCGGTGAAGGGATCGTCGGCCCTTTCCTCGTCGAATGAGGTGCGGGATATATCATATATATCACTGTGCAAAGCAAAACTCAAAAACAATCAAAAGCAAACCGAGTGTGTAGCATCTGCCAGTTATTGCTAAAGGAGTCACTCCCGGTGAAGGGATCTCGGTCCTTTCCTCATCGAATAAGGTGCAGGGTATATCATATATACCGCTATGCAAAGCAAGAACTGTAGCTACCTGTTTTGTTTAAAATTTGATTCTACAACATCTCAGGTTTCTTTTCTTTCATTAATCACATTAATGAAGTCCCATCATTTAAATACCTAAACATCACAGATAAATACGACGTACACTTATGCCATCCGCATTCGCTTCGATGTCCCCTCGTGCACCGTTAGGTTAGGTAACTAACGACAGAGCAGGGCAGGGCTAGTGCGGGTGCAAAACATAAGTAACGTCTATATAATATATCATATATACTATATATAGTATCTATCACAGAACATCACATGATCACATCACAGATATCGCAGCAGAAGAAACATATGAAACATTGGATATACTAGGACGTCCGTGTTTTCAATACGAGCCAGTATAAAACACGGATTCCACGGTCGTGATGAATAGCCAATCCCACACCCCTAGACCCCTACGAGAGCGGCAAGCAACCCTGCCAATTCTATGGTTAGGAGACCCGGACTCGATTCCTCGAGTTGGTCTCCCACTGGACCCCAGAACCCGGTTACTTGTGCTCCCCTCCTTGGGTCTATCCTAATGCGGAAAAGTAAATAATATACAAAAGGTGACATCTTCCGCTACCTGGAAGTGCCCTAAATAAAAGAATATTACATACAAGTTTTTACATGAATGAAAATGAAAAACACTCATCTCACATAAAAAACCCCGGCTATTCAAACACGACAATCCAATATAACATATCCAGCAACACATAACATCACATGTCATCAACGTAAGTAAATATGTCCATCCCAATTGTCGTTGACATATAGCAACGAAACCGGCGATATCGGTCACAGAAAAGAAAGTGTAAAACTACAACAGTTGGAATCCGCAACCTCTTTAGACATCACATGCCTGATCAAATGAAATACTTAGACATCACATGCCTAACAGTTATAAACCCCGCATTTTAGTCTCATTATCGAAAACTCTTTTCAATATCAAGTGAAACTAAACCGCTAGATTTATAACCTTCATTCAGTTATCTCATAACTGTTTGTGAATTCCAATTATTGTATCACATTCCAGATAAACAGAAAATGTTAAACTTTCCGATCGAACAGTCGAATACCCAAGTTTTCCCGATACAGCTCAACACATGAAACAAGTCTAAAAACATTCAGTTCGTGCCTCAATAGCAACGGTCCAGCCGTAGAAGGGTCAAGCCAACGCCTCACATGTGGCACGCCGTACTGCCCCAAACCCGAAGGTTCAAAGGGCAGTTCAAGACGGTCACATAATCGAGTTAAGGTTTGTTGTCTTCTAGAGGGTCCATCGCGTTACTTGGACTACTTAGAACGTCGTTAAACTACGGAAAAATCCAACACTTGGAAATTTCCCGACAAGGGAAAAATTGGGTATTTATATCCGGTCGAACTTTTTAACATATTCTAAAAATTATCCGGAAAACCACATAGACAAAATCTGATACTCCGATCGAAACACCGAATCCCCAAAACAACCCTAGAAAATTCAACTCTTGAATAAATATTAAAAAAAAACCCATAAAATTCAACACCAGAAATGAGGAATTACTGTGCAAAAATTATGTGGCAATCTGACAATACGGCCGCGGAACCACCGCATAAGCCTGCTTATGCCGCGGTTCCGCCGCACTTTAGAGGCATCTTTGGGTAATTTTTGCACCGTAATTCGTAGAATTCTCTGCTGAATTTTTTAAGATTTTTTAATCTGGAAAAATCCACGTTTTCAGAAAAAGTCCAGAGAGCGTGGAAAAATGCGGTTTCGGGTTCCATCGGACTTCAAACTCCGTCTAGAATTCGCCTAAGGCTCTAGCTAGGTTCTGATACCACTGTAGGGTTCCTAGGCACACTAAGGAGGTCTCACAAGGCATCAACCATGCCAATTTCAAATTTTATGGGTGCCGAGAAACCCTAATACGGATCGTTGACTAGAAATTTAGGCGAAAAACGAAACTAGTTAACACTTTAACTAAAGGAGAAAGACTACAACCTTTGTAGATCCGGTTCTCCACTTCCTTAGCTCCTCGTAGGCGTCCTCTCGCTGTCCATCTCGAATCCCGAACTCAAACGTCGGCTTCATCGGAGAATTGGGCGGACTAGGTCGTCGGCTTCGTGCCGAAGATGATCTACGTCGAGGCATCACAAGTTCAAGCTCCGACTTCACAAATTTGTGAAACTTGTGAAGATAACACCCAAAACAACTTGGCAAGAGGTAGAGGGTGAAGAAATAGGAGGTGGGTTCACTTTAGAATTGGATTTCTCACTTTAGAACTCAAGTTGCCATTGATGGCATCAAGTTTTCATTCTTGAAGATGAAGAAGAAGATGAAGCTAGAAGAAAGAATATGATAAGTCTTGTATATTAAAAATAAAACTAATATGAATACTTATCATATCTTGACCATGGTCAAGTGTAGAGATTAAACTAAGGTTAGTTGGAATGGTTAGGGTTAAGGATGAGATAAGGATGGTGGACTTTGTCAAAGCTTCAAGAAGCTTCAACATAGAAACAAAATAAGCCACCATTCTTAACTAAATCCTTTCCAAATAAATAAACAAATAAATAAATGAAAAACCAAAACCCTAATCATCACTTAACCATGGTTTAATCCTTTACACTTAACCACATTATCAAGTATCATCAAACATGATACAAATATGTGCACAAAAGTATATCACATATACTTCTTGCACATCAAGTGAGAAAATCCATTTAAAGTGAACCAATACTAGTTAATGCAAAGTAATATATCAAATATATAATTATACATTAAATCATTAAATCAACACTTGATTTAACGATCCGGTCATATCGCATATAACCGACTAGTATCCTATGTATCGGCTTATCGAATCAATCCTTGATTCGATATCTAGGTTATATCGAATATAACCAATCGATACATCCATCGCGAGAATGAATTACGGTATCACATACACGCATTATTCTCGGTCCTGCACATATCTCATATGCGCTCCTATTTCGTTTCGCTTGAGCCAGGAAACCTCTGTGTAGGACTCTAAAGACTCGTCAATACGCCGGTAGCAAATGATGATCATATCAAGCACCTACAAGCCGCAAGCGGTCTGCTAAACGTAACGGCCATCCGGGTATTGAGCGATCAGAAGATCGACGAGCTAGCCCGCTCACACTCCTATGAATCCAACCAGTAACACTTACCGTACAGTCCGGTCTGTTCGTCTGATATGTCGCATATCAAGTCTAGGGGTGGTAAACGTCAGACCCCAATAACCGATAAGTCGTGCCGATGTGAGGCTCATAACGGGTCGAGAAACTACTGGTAACACTTACCAGCAAATCTCTGATCAGCCCTGGCCAGGGACTTCCCTGTTACGGCCAATCGAGCACAGCGCAACATCAACCCCTAATACCGGGAGAGACGAAACCCCTCCTATCGCTCATTGCCTCCATGTGACTCGGGACTGTACCCAAAGACCACCGTTTTGCACGCCCTCATGGACGTGGTAAGGTGGAGATCAAAGCACAGTGGGAATCACACAAGACTCTATGACGATCTCGGGTCTACAGACTAACCTGTACAAGTGTCACCTGAGAACTGCCATCTGACGTGAGGTATAATACCATCTGGGAGTTCTCGGCGAGTCCGTCCAGTATACCCAGTCTCCACTGAGCACCCGTACACCATCTCTGATGTCAAACATCAATGGATATGGGATCATCCATTGCCCATCTCATAGGTCGAGAAGCGTATACGCTAGTCTACACTGGTATATCGATGCCCCGTCTCGATACATCCACGACTAGGGACCTTGAAGGATGTACTTATGGACTACCATGTCCCCACTAGTATGATCTGCATCATAGTCCAGGTAGTCAAGTACACATCCTAAGGGCTTTACCAACATGTAACTATAAGACAGTTTAAAGAGACTAGTGTACATGTTAAGATAAAGAGTAACCAGATAGCATACTATCATATCGAGCAAGAAAGTCATCTCTATATATGTCCAAGCATCCAATATAATATACATCATCTGTACAATACTGGCCTCTAGGGCATACATACAACTAACAGCCCATACCCTAGACCCCTATGAGAGCGGCAAGCGACCCTACCAATCCTGGAGTTTAGGAGACCCGGTCTCGACTCCTCGAGATGGCCTCCCACTGAACCCCAGAACCCGGTCACTTGTGCTCTCCTCCTTGGGTCTATCATAATGCCGAAAAGTAAATAATATACAACACTGGTGATATCAACCTCAACCCGGAAGTGCCCCAAATAAAAGAATCTTACATTACATTTGAATTTTACATGAATGAAAAATAAAACTCTCATCTCACATAAAAAAAAAACCCGGCTATTCAATCGCGACAATCCTGCACATCATATCTCAGCAACACATAATATCTTATATCATCAACGTAAGTAAGTATGCGTACCCCGATTGTCGTTGATGTATAGCAACGAAACCGGCGATATCGACATACTACACTTATGGTCACAGAAAAGAAAGTGTAAAACTACAATATTTGGAATCCACATTCTCTTTAGACATCGTAAATCCGAGATATCTCATACCTCGCATTTCATGCCTAACTATATGAATTCCACATATTGTATCACATTCCAGATAAATAGACGGTATTAAACATTTCGATCGAATAATCAAATACCCAAAATTTCCTAAAGCTCAACACTTGAGCAGAGTTCAAAAAACCCGGAATGTGTCACAGTAGTAGCGGTCCAGCCGTAGAAGGGTCAAGCCAACGCCTCATATGTGGCATGCCGTACTGCCTCAAACCCTAAGGTTCAAAAGGTAGTTCAAGACGGTCACATAATCAAGTTAAGGTTTGTTGTCTTCTAGAGGGTCCACCACAAAACTTGCACATATTTCCAAAAGATTTAAACCCCGTGAAAAAGTGAGTTAATGATCCTCGTTCGAACTTTTTAATACTTTCTAAATTACCCGGAAAAAGGCACGAAGTTAAAATTCCAATCGAATAATAGAATCCTAAACAATCCCCAGAACATTCAACACTAGATTCAGATTAAAAATACCCAAAAATATCTACAAGCAGGTAGGAAGAACACTGTATAAAAACGAGGCAATGAATCATCAGTACGGCCGCGGAGCCGCGGCCTAAGCAAGCTCTGGCCGTGGTTCCACGGTGGGATCTACTGTTCATGGCTTCGTTTTCTACAGTTGTTCTTAGAATTCCCTGCTGAATTTTTTACATATTTTTAATACTGAAAAATCACAGTTTCAAAAAATTGTCCAGAGAGTGTTCAAGAAATCCGTATTTTGGTTCGATCGGAGTTTTGACTTCGTTAAAGTATCGCCTAAAGTTCTAGGTCGGCTCTGATACTAATGTTAGGTTTACCTAGCACCTAATGAAGGGTTTGGAAGCATCACATGTCTCAAAATTAAATTTTTAAGGTGCTAAGTGAACTTACAAAGAATCATCACTAGAATTTTAGGGTTTCTAAACAAACACATCATCACAAGTAGATAAAGCTAGGGTTTTTAGAGTACAACCTTTGTAGCTCCCTACGCTAGACTCCTCGGCTACTTGGGGGTTGGAAAACGTCCGCTTGAGAACCTCTAGGTCCACGATGATCCACCCGGAGTCCTCTTTGTCCAAGCTTATAACTTCACAAAATCAAGAGAGGAAAATGGAAGCTAACACTCTTCACAAGTGAGCAAGACTAGTGTAGAATGGTGTTGTGGTTGGTTTTCTCGCTTCAAAATCCTAACTTGGTAAGTGTTTTGCTCACTTGAGAAATCTAGAGAGCAAAAGAGTAAGGAGGAAGAAAATGATGGCTTTTGGAAAAACAAGAGAATGATAATGTGTTGTAAAAAATAAAAAATATAAGTATATATATTTTCTACTCTTCATCTCAAACCATAGTTACATCATATGGATATTATTGCACTTGAGTTAAAACACAAAAGAAAGATTAACACATGGTTAAAAAGTAGGTGAACATGGTTAGTTCAAAGAAGAGTGTAGAAGATAATCATGCATTAATCTTTTTCTTTTCTTTTGTTTTAAAACAAATACAATATATATCCATATATATAATTATAAAGTGTGAGTCTTATATTGCCACCATCTTCTATATATACAACCATGATAACCTTTATGTATACATGTATGTGTGCATGCACATCCTATGTGCATGAATGAGAATGAATGCATACATGCATGCATAAAGACAAGAAAAGGATTTGTAGTGAGAAACTAATGGTTAAATGATAAATTAACACTTGATTTATCAATCTGGTCATATCACATACGACCCGACCAAAAGCAAGCCGCCCGATTAATATACGGTATCTCATACTCGCATTTTAACCGGGTCCACGCGCATATCGCATATGCACACCACAACGTTTCACCTGGACTAGGTAACTCCTTTGTGGGACTCTAAGACTCGTCAATATGCCGGCAGTGGCTGATGATCATATCAAGCACCCCCAAGCCGCAAGCGGTGAGCTAAACGTAACGGCCACCCGGGTATTGAGCGATCAGAAGAAAACAAGCGAACCTGCTACAACTCCCGTCGAGCCAACCGACAACACTACCGTACAGTCCGGTCTCTTCGTCAGATATGCTGCATATCGAGTCTAGGGATGGTAACGTCGACCCCAATAACTCAATAATTCGTGCCGATGAAAGGTCTATAACAGATCGAGAAACTACTGATAACACTTATCAGTAAATCTCAACAGCCCTGGCCAGGGACTTACTGATATAGCCAGTCGAGCACATCACAGCATCAACCCCCAATACCGGGAGAGATGAAACCCCTCTTATCGCTCATCGCCTTCGTGTGTCTCGGGACTGTACCCAACGACCACCTGTTTGCACGACTCAGTAGAGCCGTGGTACGGTGGTAATCAAAGTACAGTGGGAGAACACACAAGACTCTATGACGATCTCAGGTCTACAAACTAACCTGCACCAGTGTCACCTGAGAACTGCTATCTGACGATAGATATAATTCCATATAAGAGTTCTCGGCGAGTCCGTCCAGTGTATCCAGTCACCACTGAGCACCCGTATACGATCTTGATGTTAAACATCGATGAATGTGGGAACATCCATCGTCCATCATATGGGTCTAGTATCATATACGCTAGTCTACACTGGTATATCGATGCCCCGTCTCGATACACCTACGACTAGGGACATTCCAGGATATGCTTATAAACTACTGATGTCCCACTAGTATGATCTCTATCATAATCACAGTAGTCAAGCCTATATCCTCAGGGCTTTATCAACATGTATGAATGAATAAAAGCATGATCAAATCAACATGTCAGATAAAGAAGAACCAGATAGCATACTATCATGTCGAGCAAGAATGTACACTGAATATATATATATACATACATGTATAAATACATCCACTATCACATAATGGCCTCTAGGGCATACATATATCCAACATGGAATGGGCCATGTGCGGGTACATGGTGGAGCCCGGTATGGTTCCCCTCTGCAAGAAGATCGTAGATGATGGCGATGAGCCTGGTAGGCTAGGAAAGTACCTACCGGTGATAGTATTTGGACTCGGCGGTTATCGTAGGGATACCGACCGGAGTGATGTATGGACATGACATCAGGGCCAGTCGTGGTGACGGCGCCTGAGTTATGAGGATTTACGTGTCGATGCTGGACACGGGTTTCATGATGTTGCGAGTGTCGGTGTTAGACACTCAGGTTTCCATGATCTTTACGTATCGTCGATGGGCATACATGGTTGATATCCTTACATACACACACGCACACACACACACACACACACACACATACATACAGGTATATGTTTTCATGATGTTTCGGGTGTCGATGTTTGACACTCAGGTTACATGAGACTTACAGGATATGAGGGCCGATCTGAGGATGCAGTGCCTGAGGATTTTGGGATTTGATGTGTCAGTGAGGGACACTGGGGTTTTTCCATGCTAATGATTTTGCATGAGGTTTTATTATATCATCCCACACTCAGGATTATTTTTATATGCATTGCTTCATGTAGTTGTAGTACCCTGATGATGTACCTTTACATGATTGTTGCATATTCTTATTGCCATACTTATGCTATCAGATTACATGTGATAGATTTATCGTTGTTCGTACATACTTGCGATTACAATATGATGTTATTTACTATTCACGAGTTGGCAACTCACCCCCGTTGTGCCACGGTGTTTTGCAGGACTTACCTACAGAGTAGTCGCGGCTGGGCACCTTCTTATCTATACTTTTGTGGATACCGCTACGGTTGGCTGTGAAGCCTTTGCTATTAGTTGGGTTCGCGGTTATCCGTTTATGTACTTTGGATATCTTTTTGTTGGATCTAGTATTCTCCATCTACCACTTCATGTATTTGACTTAGAGACGAGTTGTGAGGATCGGTGTTGTATTTATTTTGGTGACTTTGGGTGCCGTGCTCGTGGGAGCCGGTCTTGTTGTAAAGTTTTACCTCCTTATGCTATTTTCATTTATATTTCTTCGCTACGTCGTCGTATATATGCTTTTGGTGGTTGTCTCCTCCGTTGGGCGTGATTTGCTCCCCTTTGGAATGCTTTCTTTATATTTTATGTTGTACCCATTTTCGGGGCTAGTTTTTACAAAGGAGGTGCTGCCGAAATTTTCAAGAAAGAAAACTAAAGTTAAAGATTTACTTGAGATTTTCCGAATGTTTTTAACTATGTTTTTCTCCGCTTATCCAGTTTTGGTTGGTTTAGATTTCTGGGTTTTCGGCTTACTTAAGTTGCGTACGCATGTTGACGTTACGTAGTAAATGCCGGTTACAGGCCTAAATTTTTAGGTCGTGACAAAAGGATGCCAGGAATTCGTAGCGTATGTTTATGATGTTAGAGCCGCAGGGGTCCCATTGGACCAGGTCCCGTTTGTGAGGGAATTTCAAGATGTCTTTCCTGACAAGTTGCTTTGTTTGTCGCCAGAGCGCGATATTGAGTTCTGCTTTGATTTGATTCCTGGCACGGAGCTTTTTCTATACCGCCATATCGGATGGACCCAGCGGAGCTTAGAAAACTGAAGGACCAGCTGCTATAATTGTTGGATAAAGGGCTTGTTCGTCCGAGTGTGTCACCTTGGCGAGCTTCTGTCCTGTTCGTCAAGAAGAAAGACGGCAGTTTGTGTTGATGCATTGATTATTGTTAGTTGAATCGGGTTACTGTGCGGAACAGATATCCCTTACCTCGTATCGATGATTTAATTGATTAGCTCCAGGGTGCGGGACATTCCTCGAAGATTGACTTGTGATCAGGTTACCATTAGTTGCGGGTTCGAGAGGATGATATTCCGAAGATTTCTTTCCACACAAGTTACGGGCGTTATGAGTTTTGGTGATGTCGTTTGAGCTCACCAATGCCCCAGCAGCGTTTATGGGTTGGATGAACCGAATATCCAGGCCGATCTTGATCAGTACATCATCGTATTCATTGAGAACATCTTAGTATACTTTTGGAGCCGAGTGGAGCCTGGGCAGTAATTGAGGATTTCGTTGCAGTCTTTGAAGGAACGCCGGCTATTCGCTAAATTATCCAAGTGTGTTTTCCGGTTGGATAGTGTTGACTTCTTGGATCATGTAGCTATGAGAGATGATAAATATGGAACCGAAAAAGATCGAGGCCGTTCAGCACTGGCCCAGACCTGTATCAGCGACGGAGGTTCGCAGCATTTTGGGTTTGGACGGATGCTATTGACATTTCGTACAGGATTTTCTCATATAGCTACAACGTTGACTGGGTTGGCCTAGAAAGGAGTTTCTTTTCTTTGGACTGAGGTATGAGAGCAGAGCTTTCAGTAGTTGAAGAATCGTTTGATTATGGCGCCAGTATTATCTTTACCTTCAGGATCATGTGGTTTTGTTGGTTATTGTGATACTTCTCGGCAATTGAAGGAGCGCGAGCAAAACTATTCCATGCAAGATTTAGATATGGCTGCAGTGATTTTTACACTTACGATTTGGAGACGAGTCATGCTAGATATTTATTGACCACAAGAAGCTTTAAGTATATTTTTCAGCAGTGAAATCTAAATTTGAGACAGCACCGTTGGATGAAGCTAAGGAAAGACTATGATTTCAAGATTCTTTATCATCCAGGCAAAGCGAATGTTATGGCAAATGCCTTGAGTAGGAAGCCGGAGGTAGCTTTTCTTGTTAAGCACGGTTTAGAGACAGACGACAGCAGATTAACAGATTCTTTGTGACAGTCGAGTACAGTTCGAGTTACGTCAACCGGGGGACAACTTGCCTGTGCTCTTGCACGTCCACAGTAATTTGACCATATTCATGAGGCATAGTCCAATGACGTTTGTTGGTCAGAAATCATGGAGCAAGTTCGACAGGGCATAGATTCGCAGTTCATGATTGATGATTTGGGAGTACTACGATTTGTGGCTCGAATGTGTGTACCATATTCCGAGGGACCGAGACGCGAAATTTTAGAGGAAGCATACCAGTCGACATATAGTGTTTATCCGGTTTCCACCAAGATGTATCATAACGTAAGAGATGTCTACAGATGTGTTGGGATGAAAAGAGAGATCACAGATTTTGTTTCGGGATGCTGACTTGTCAGCAAGTCAAGGCCGAGCATCGGGGGTCAGCAGGAGAAGTACAACCTTTTCCCATTCTGAAGTGGAAATGGGAGAAAATTTCTATGGATTTTATCGTGGGTCTACCTAGGATCAGTCAAGAGTATGACTTTATTTGAGAGATCGTAGACCGATTGACAGAAAGCAGCTCATTTTCTGCCAGTCAAGACCATTTTGGGATTCGTTCAGTATGCTCTGACACATGTTGATGAGATTGTGCGACTATATGGAGTTCCGATTTGTATTGTGTCCAAAGAGACACCCGGTTCACCAGCCGACCATGGTAGAAACTTCAGGAAGCTTTGGACCACGATTAAGTTTCAGTGCAGTTTTCCATTGACGGACCGACGGTCAATCAGAGAGGACCATTCAAACTCGTGAGGACATGTTTCGAGTTTGCGTTCTAAATTTCATGGCTTGCCCTTGATAAGGTTTTTCTATAATAAATAGCTTTCAGGAAGCGATTCAGATGGCACCCTTTGAAGCGTTTTATGGGGAGAGATGTCGATTACCCATGTGTTGTACAGAGCTCAGTGAAAGCGGTATTTTGGGGGCACGGATTGAGCGGGACATGACCGAACAGATTCAGTTGATTCGGAATAGGATAAGAGCGGCCTAAGGCAGGAAGAAGTTTTACGCTGATAGACGCCGTTGGCGATCATGTTTTCTTGATGGTTTCTCCAATGAAGGGCACATTGAGATTCGGAAAAAAAAGGGAAGCTTAATCCCAGATATGTGGGTTCCTTAGAGATTCTCAAGCGTGTTGGCGCAGTGTTTATCGTGTGGCTCTTTTACCTAGTTTTCCAGATTGTTCGTCCCGTATTTTATGTATCGATGCTCTGCTAGTACCTTCATGACCCTCTTATGCGATGTAGCACCAGACAATTCAGCTGGAGCGCAATTTTTCTCTCACAATGCAACCAATAATCATTCTAGATCGGCAGAAGATGAAACCGAGGTCCGAGCTCATACTGACCGTTTTGATTCTTTGGTGTGGCTCAAGCGGCAAAAAGGACACGTGGGGAGCCGAGGACAAGATGAGAGCAAGCTATTCCCGTGCGCGTAGTTAGATTTAAATTCGGGGACCGAATTTCTTTAAGGGGGAAGATTGTAACGTTTTAAAAATAAATAAATAAATAAAATCCTTTAGGTGAATTTTCTGATAATCAGTAAAATAAACCGTATTTTCCATAAAACTTAACTATAATTATTTTCATCATAGATTTAAAAACACATATTTTAACTATGTAATTGCTAGTATTTTGTATTTATTTAGTCACTTACGAATTATTAGTTTACTTAAATATTTTTCCTTAATTAATTATTTTAAATAATATTTTAAGCTTTCAATTATACATGAAATTAGTGTAAATTACAAATTGGAATGGGTTAATCATGCACTAATGAACCATGACAATTATATAACAAGTTTGTAACATGCTTGGTTTTTTTATAATGTGTCTCCAAAACTCTAGAGAATTCTATGATAAAATGAATTAAGAAATAAATTAAAACAAAATAATTAATGAAAAGACTTAAAAGAGGTATTAATTATAGAAGTTTTCTACACACTTCTACACACCCACCCTCACTTCTCTCTTCCCTCTTGCTAAGGCCGAGCCCCCCTTGGGCAGTCCCCTATTTTCTCTACTTCATTCCCACTTCAAAAAATCACCAAAAAATCAATATAAATCCCCACAAATTCCAAATTAAATATTTACCCATTATTCTTTGGCTAAACAGGCTTGGATCTTGGTGCAAAGTTAGCATTTTGGAGGCTAAGATTTGCAAGTTTGATCTCAAATTGTGAGGTATATATCCTAACCCTAAGGTTTAATTTTTGGTTATTACTTTAATCTAGCTTAATTAGGTGTTTAATATGGTTTTAATTTGTAGATTTAGAAAATTAAAGAAAGGGGTTTTAAATCAAGTTAGGGTTTTATAAATTGATCATAATTACAATGTGTAGTTTAACACTTTATGACATGCAAAATTTAGTTTAGTTGTCAAGTTGCTAATTGTTGCTTCAAAATTATTCAAATTAGATAATTTTGCAAACTAGGTTTTTAAAATTAATATAAATTGGTGAGATAAAATTTTAGTAATGGTTTGTGTGACTTAATTAAGATATTTAGTGAACATTGTGGCACTAGAATTTTTAAAACATCAAGCTTTGAACTAAAATGGAAAATGGATGCTTACTGGGTTTTTGAAATAAATCGATTCTAATTAAGTTTGAGGTTTTGATGAGTTATAACTTAATCCATAAGATATTAATGTATTGTGAATGCGCAATTGGTATGAGTGGGTACTAAGATGGGTGGTTTTCACATATAGCGACCCTTGTTGTAGTTTGTGGCGTAGTCGCGAGCGCATTCTGTACACCAAGTGCGTGCGCGTCTAGGTAGTGCGCGTGATTGACTTGTGTCGTTTGTTCCGCGACTATCATTTATTTATCCTCTTATTTGCTTGTGTGCGATTCTAGGATCGGGTGCAGAGGCGTCAAATGTGGCGGGAAAAAGGCATGGCTGAGATTGGATCAGATTAGCAAAGGCGTCCCGGTGAGTAGATGTATAGATCTATGGGGATATCGTCTGAATAGTGCGAGACGCCCGATGGTTTAGTATCACTTATAATATTTGCATTTTATGCGTAGTTTCCTAGTTAGCCATCTCATTGCATCGCATCGTTATATATATATATATATATATATATATATATATATATATATATATATATATATATATATCGATATATCGATATATGTGATACCGTCTCATAGGACACTTGCACCATTACCATTAGTTCATGCCGCGCGTGCACTATTTATGCCAAGACACACGCCATTGGTAACTGCTATGTCACGAACACTATAGAATGATCGATAATTGTGCATATGCATCGTATATAATCCGTAGATTTATACTTGCATATTTATTTCATTAAGATGGATACATAAGATTGTTAGACATTTATACATACCTCATTGCATCATGATTCATGCATAGCTTCTGGCCGTACTTCGCATGGTATATACTACCGTATCATAGATTTCCATCATTATCGACATGTTTTCATATTGCGATTCTTCTTGAGGATTTCAGTATTGATGAGATTTCTGGATTTTGGAGAAAACCGCAAGAATTTTATAAATCTATTATCATTTTAAAAACAGAAATTTGCGGTTTTCTTGTGATGTGATGTGTGTGCCGTCCACCATTAGTTTTCTCGGTTCTTGAGCAGTATCTATACCCGATTCGAAGAGGGGGATGCACCGTCTGCGGGTACATGGTGGACTCAGTATGGTACCTCGGGGCAAGAAAATCGCACAGATGGCGTTGAGCTCGGCAGGGGAGAACTACCTACCGGGTATTTGTGACGAGGCGGATATCCGGAGGATACCGACCGTAGTCGTGAGATTGATGATATGGGACGATCCGGACTGACGGAGCCCGAGATATTGAGATTTGAGATACAGAGATATTGAGATATTATGACATTGAGATGTCGAGGCATTGAAATATTGAGGCATTAAGATATACATATTTAGTGTCGATGCTTGACACGAATTTTAGTTGATTTCATTAATGATACTTCAGTTATTTCACAAAAGTTTTACTAAGATAAGAATACAGATTTTCTTGTACCAAACATATTCAGGTTTCATGTGATTATGCATTCATGTTGCACACATACTAGTGCATCGCATTAGTATCGGTATATGTAGGGTGCGACGCATTTGCGTGCATGCTTACGATAGCCTTATTAGATGTTACTTACTACTCACGAGTTGGCAACTCATCCCTATTGTGCCATAGTATCTTGCAGGTCTGACCCATCAGCACAGTAGCGGCGGGTGTACCTTCTTTTCCGCTCGATTGCTTCGGCTTTCTGCTTGCTCATAGGTGGGTCTTGGAGGATTTTCTTTTGTTCCCACCGTATATTTTATTTGTATCTAGTATACTCCATCTACCCTTGTATATTAGACTAGACGGTGAGATTTGTGAGACTTGTATTTATGGTTTGGTGCGATGCTCACTTGAGCCGACGTGATGCTTTTATGCTTATTTTGCACTATTATGATATATTCATTGCATGTGGTTATGATTCCGCCTTTGGCAAAGAGTTAGCTCCCGCTTGGGGATGCCTTTATTGATTTATATGTATTTTCATGTGTTGTACTCGTTTAGGAGCTAGTGTTTACAAAGAAGACTCTGCCGAAATTTTTGAGAATTTTGATGTTTTTTTTAAAAATGTTTAATGCGACTTGTTTTAGTTAAAATCGCTTTCTTTTAATAAGTTTTTCCTTCACTATATTTCTTATTTGGTTTATATTTCTGGGCTTTGGCTTCCTTAGATTACGTTACGCCTTTAGACGTTTCGTAATTTAAGTGCCAGTCACGTTCTGTACCTTCGGATCGTGACATTGATCGTATCATATCTAATATGGTACGATTCCTCCGTTCCGGCACACCGTTGTGCTGTGGTGTGTATGGAGGAGTGAGCTGAGAGAGAATCCCATTCTATTTTAGGAAATCTAGAAACTCTGAGTTTAGATACTCACCTCCTCGATCCGATCGAAGTTTCTTAATACTTAAGCCTGTTTGTTTTTCTACTTCAGATTTATACTCCTTTAACTTTTCGAAGGCTTCGGACTTATGTTTCAACAAGAACATGTGTCTGAATCTCGAGAAATTATCAGTAAAAGTTATGAAGTACGAAAAACCACCTCTCACATGTATAGACATTGGTCCACATACATTACTATGTATGAGGCCTAAGAGTTCAGTAGCTCTCTCTCTGTGTCCAGTAAACGGAGTTTTGGTCATTTTACCTTTGATACAAGACTGGCAAGTCGCATAAGATTTATATTCAAACGGGTTTAAATATCCATATTTATGTAGCTTGGTAAGTCTTATTTCATTAATATGACCAAGTCTACAATGCCAAATGAAAGCTTCATTTATGTCTGAAATCTTCCTTTTGTTTGTATGTTGTATATTGAAAACTGTATGTTGATTTAGGACGTATATGCCGTTATTTAATTTACCAGACCTAATCAACTCTTGATTAAACTTAATGTTCATAACATTAGATTGTAATACAAAATTATATCCTTCATTGTCCAACAACGATATTGATAAAATATTACATAACATCGAAGGTACAAAATAACATGGGTTCAAAACCAATATACAACCCGACGGCAAACCAAGGTGATACTCTCTCACTGCTACAACATGTACAGAAGAACCATTCCCAACTCGGAGAGTGTAATCACCTTTCTTCAAAAACCTGCTATTTCTCAGCCCCTGCACACAATTGCAGATGTGAGATCCTGACCCGGTATCTAATACCCAGAAAGCAGAGTTAATTGAAAAACAGCTTTCTGTTACAAACACACCTGAAGTGGAAGCATCAACATGCTTCTTCTTCTTCTTCTCTCTTCCCTCGACGGAAATTTTCCAAGTGTTGGATTTTTCCAAGTTAAAGAACATTTAAAAATCATGCAAGTAATGCGATGAGCCCTCTAGAAGAACGAAACCCTAACTCGATTCTATGACCGTAAGAATCGCCGCCAAACCCCAGGGTTTGCGGTGGTTCCACAGCGTCATAGGTGAGGCAAGGGTTGACCCTTCTACGGTTGGTCCATAGGTACTGTGGCATGTTCTGAATATTTTTAAACTACGCTCAAGTGTTGAGCTCTTTGAAAAATTTTGGGTGTTTGTTAATTCGATCGGAATGTTTAACATCGTCTAGCTTTTCCTGGAATGTGATACAATATTTGGAATTCATATTGTTAGGCGTAAAATGCGTAGTATGTGATATTTCGGGTTTATGATGTCTAAGATGATTGTGGATTCCAAATGTTGTAGTTTGATATTTTCTTTTCTGCGACCGTAAGTGTAATATGTGGTGTATCGTCGGTTTCATTGCTATATATCAACGACAATTGGGATACGCGTATTTACTTACGTTGATAACATGTGATGTTATGTGTTGATATGATATGTTATATTGGATCGTCGTGTTTTTGAATAGCCGGGGGTTTTTATGTGAGATGAGAGTTTTTCATTTTCATTTATGTAAAAACTTGTATGTAATATTCTTTTATTGGGGCACTTCCGGAATGAGGATGATGTCACCATCGATGTATATTATTTACTTTTCCGCATTAGGATAGACCCAAGGTGGGGAGCACAAGTAAACGGGTTCTAGAGTCCAGCGGGAGACCATCTCGAGAAGTCGCGTTCGGGTCTCCTAACTCTAGAATTGGTAGGGTTGCTTGCCGCTCTCGTAGGGGTCTAGGGATGTGAGTTTGGCTATTCATCGCGACCGTGGAATCCGTGTTTTATACTGGTTTAATTTAAAACATGAAATTTCTAGTATATCCAATATTTCATATGTTATCTTCTGTTGCTGATATTCTGTGATGTGATCACTTTATATGTGAGACGAATACTTTATTATTATATATATATGATATATAATAAACGTTGCTTATGTTTTGCACCCGCGCTAGTCCCGCCTCGCTATGCCGTCAGTTAAATAACCTAACGGTGAATAACGGGACACTGTTGTGAATGCGGATGGCATAAGCGTACGTTGTATTTTCGTTTCTTCTGTGATGCTTAGGAAGCATAAATGATGGGACTTCATTAATGAGATTAATGAAAAAGAAAGAAACCTAAAAAGATATTGTAGAATTATATTTTCAAAAGGGGTAGCTCTGGTTTTTGCTTTGCATAGCGGTATTCCTTGTAGAATATCCAGCACCTCATTCGATGAGGAAAGAGCCAAGATCCCTTCACCGGGAGTGATCTCTTTAGAGAAACTAGCAGATTCTACAACCCACTCGGTTTTGTCTTTTGATAGCTTCTTTTAGTTCTTGCTTTGCATAGTGGTATTTTTGAAATATCCTGCACCTTATTCGATAAGGAAAGAGCCGAGATCCCTTCACCGGGAGTGACCTATTTGGCAAAACTAGTAAAAAGCCTCAAAAACACTCCTTTTTCAAAAATCACTTTTTTCTACAACGATATCAAGTTCATTACGCAAAAGGTTTTCTTAAAAACATGTCGTAGCCCTCCGTCTTTTCAGATAAGGACTATTTAGTATTCGTGTTGCGTTTGTTGGCCTTTATTTATCAAGGCGTAGTGTGCGGTAGCTGACTAGTGCTTATCTGCTTATGCATATGATGCGATTGGATTTGGGTAGTCGTATGACCTTGTTGGCCTTTGTCAAGGGTCATACGGGTGGGTTTAATTCAATCAGGAAATGACGGGTTGAACTTGACTAGCATCCTATGGTTTGTTGGCCTTTGTCAAGGTCAAAGGAGGTTAAGGGCAAAAGTATTATCGGGAATTTCAAGTGTTGAAATTTGCAATGAGATTGCATACCTTCTATGAGATAGTTGGATCCCGATACCCACTGCGAGTAAGAGTTATTCCTGGGAGAGTTTTACATATAACAATTAGCCGATCAAGTAGGTGTCTAGAAAGGTGTTAACGGGGTTACGCCCCTGGGAAAACGAGATTTATTTTAATTAGGTCCATGCGAAAGCACGGAGAACCTCCCTCAAAGTACCGATACTGACCTGGCTGAAAGATTGGCGAACTTGTAAGGTGTAATTAATCCCGGCTAGTCTTACCTTTTAGGGTTTGAAGGAAGATTTGATAAAAACAGTAGGAGGCATCCTGATTAGATAAGATAATAACCAATCTAATCTTGCAAGAGCATACGCTAAGTGTTTTCTTCTCTCTCTCTCTCCAGATAGCGACCATGTCAGGCCTTAATCAAGATAATAATATGGATGTATTGACCAAACCCGCTTGTTATGCTGAGCTGGGGAACGTTGGTTCCGCTCCAACTTATAATTGTTATAAGTCCGAGCGGGAAATAGGAAAATATCCGGATTTCCACGCCACCCAAACGAAGAATAAGTATGTTGATGCATCTTCTTCAGGTGTGTTAGTTACCGAGAACTGTTTCTCATTACACTCTACATCCTAGGTATTAGATACTGGATCGGGATCGCACATATGTATTATATTGCATGGGCTAAGGAAAGGTAGAGAACTGAGAATTGGTGATCATTCCGTACTAGTAAGGAATGGTGCAAATGTTGCAGCCAAAGCAGTTGGCGAATATCGCCTTGTATTAGCAAATGGTAATACATTGATTCTGAACGAATGCTATTACATACCGACCCTGATATGCAATCTTATATCGGTTTCTTTATTAATTAAAGAAGGATATAATTTTGTAGTACAGGATAATATTATGAACATCTTCCTGGATCAAAAGTTGATTGGATCAGGCTCGTTAAGTAGTGGCATATAGATTCTAAATCAAACCACAGTTCTTAACGTACAAAACACTGTCACGACCCGAAATGGCACGTGGCTGGACCTTGAATCATATGAAGTCTATAGGACCCCATCTAATTCAAGTAAGCCAAAAGCCCAGAAATCTAAAACCATTTTAAATAATAAATGAAGGAAAACTGGTTTTAAAGAAGTGGTTTTAATAGCATAAGCCGAATTATGCGTTTTTAAAATCCCAAGTCTTTTCTGAAAATTTCGGCAGAGTTTCTTTTGTAAATACTGGCCCTGAACGGGGTACAACATGAATAATATATACATCAATGATAAAAGGCATCCCCAAGCGGGAGCTAGCTCTTCGTCAATCGACGGTCACAACCACGCAGGTAATATAATATACAACGCCGAAGGGCGAGGATCAAAACTCAAAAGGAAACTCAAAATCATCAAGAAAACCATACTAATACAACGCGCGACTCTAAGGTCGAAAGAATATACAACTGGTTTTCTAAGTCTGAAACAATATACAAGTCTGGTTGATGGAATTTTTCTAGATACAACTGAAAATAAATAAATACAATGGTGGTCACGATGCGAGTGAACCCACCTACCAAAGCAATCACCCAGAATGAAGTAATGTGTCAACAAAGCCGCCAAGGAAAAACCTGTACGGCAAAACCTGCAAGAAACTGTGGCACAACGGGGGTGAGTTGCCAAATCGTGAGTAGAAAACATCACAGAGCAGAAATCGTATGTATGACTCAAACCTAGGTCAAACGATCAGTAATATATATATATATATATATATATATATATATATATATATATATATCCTCAATATGATAAGATCTGAAGCATGATAAGGTGTCAAGAGTAAACATCTATACATCAGTGTAATACCAAGTGCTCGTGTCAGTGCCTCAGGTATCAACATATCATAAACATAAGGTGTGATCAATGTAATCATCATGAAATCAGTGTCAACTATATCATGAAGTCTATAAGTATGTGGATATCATCCAACTGTGTAATCAATGCCTGTATGCATGTGGATCTCGTCCACGTGTCAACCAATGACATAACAATACCATGCATGTAAAAGTCATAAAATCATATGCATGAAAGTATGAGGATATAAATCAACGTGTGTCCCTCGCGACACATCAAAATCATGGAACCTGAGTGTCTAGCATCGACACTCGAAAACATCATGAAACCCGTGCCCGGCATCGGCACGTAAATCCTCATATATCTCAGGCGCCGCATCCTCAGATCGGCCCTCATATATATCTCGCCTCAGGCCCCGCCTACTCTGGTCGGCCCTCATATCCATCTCATGACTCCGGTCGGTATCCTCCAGATAACCGACGGGTCCAAATACTATCACCGGTAGGTAGTGCTCCCCTGCCAGGCTCACCGTCTAACAATACGAGTTTTCTTGCCCCGGGATACCTCATCGGGTCCACCATGTACCCGCAGACGGTGCATACCGCTCCTCGAATCAGGTTTCACATGCCACTCTCAGAACCGAGAAAACACATGGTGGACGCACTGAAATATCATATCAAGGGTAACCGGGTTTTAAAACAATGCATACTATCTTTTGAAATAACCACGGTTCCCAAATCCAGAAATCTCATGAAACAACATATCTCAATGCGTATAATATAAAGCATGATGTATGCGACATATAACAAAAATGTAAGCATATCCGTATATCATGCAACATGGAACAGTAATATGCACATATCGAGGGAAAACCGCTCTTTTTAAAATGAATCCAGTTTTAAAATATATCTTGCGGTTCCCAAATCTCCAAAATCAAGCCAGAATCATCTATGTATGTGCAAATACGTATGTATGCAAGTATGGGTGTACAATATGTGTGTACACAAGTATGAGTGTTCAATATGTATGTACGCAAGTATGAGTGTACAATATGTATGTGCGCCAATATGGATGTACAAGTAGTATATACGCAAGTATGAGTGTACAATATGCATGTGCGCCAATATGGATGTATAATTAGTATATACGCAAGTATGGCATGCAAGGAGTCATATCCTAATGCAACAATCCTACTGTGTAGTGACATGGCAATTATCGATGATGAAGTGTGTGAGCCGGCAAGCAGGTGTACGTGGAGCATATGCATCATCGGTAATGGTGCTGGTGTCCTAACAGTATGGGTTTAATATAACAATAATCACAAGTATATAGGCATGCAATGTGCTAATAACCACATGAATATATAGAAATGGAAAGTAAATGCAACAATAAGGAATCTACATTAGTTATACGAGTCATACAATTTGTCATTTGAAATCACACGAATCGTGGTGTTTGGAAAATAGGGCTACGGTGTTTTTAAGAAAATAGGTACGTCCTTTGAAATATCCGT
Organism: Agapanthus africanus; assembly: GCA_030015575.1. Classification (NCBI taxonomy): domain Eukaryota; kingdom Viridiplantae; phylum Streptophyta; class Magnoliopsida; order Asparagales; family Amaryllidaceae; genus Agapanthus; species Agapanthus africanus. The sequence goes on along the minus strand of JASDDO010000019.1, from coordinate 651,964,684 downwards.
AGAATCCCTTGGCCTGTCTTTAAAATACCCACGATTCATTAGCTTTGGAAATAGGTATGACTCGAGTCCAGTCTAACATCCACAAGTAAACTACAGGACTAAACGAACAGTCTAACCGAAAGGGTAAGGGAAAACCATCTAAGTCTGAGTCGATATATATAAATATAATAGTCGGTGATCCCGCCTCAATAGTATCACATACGATACAATATACAATATGACATCCTCGAGTCAAGAGTGCGGATCTATCATCAATATATAGCTCGTACGGTAAATCCATCGTACGGCATCCTAAATCTGGGTATGGGTCAAATATCACATTCATCTCATTATTCATCTGGTATCCTTATCATCATATCTCATGAACTGGGGTACTGATCTAAGTCTAGTACAAACCGATACCATCTGCATATATACATGTGGTATGAAAACACACGCCTAAAGGCCCGCTATAATCTCATGTCGTATCTCATAATACGAATCAAATCATATCACGGATCTCATGGCATGATGCCCAATCTCATCGACTCATCTCCAAGTACCATAAACAATCCTCATCATCCATGTATATGCATATGTATGTGTGTGTGTGTATACACACACACACATAGTCCCATACCTATGTGTGTGTGTATATATACATATCCTCATAAACGCACAAGTAAAACGATGTAAACATGTGTGTGTGCGTGTGGGTGTAAATCTTATTCTAAGGTCCGTGACTAAACTAACTAATGACGCTATCATCCAATTATACTAAAATTATCCATGACTCCCAAAGCCTATCTAGATAATCAAAATCTCAAAATAAACATGTAAATATATCCATATAATATGTACCATACACTACACTACGAACTGCGGGGGTGCTATACGCCATCCACCCGAATTCCCCCGTAGATATAATCTACTCACCTTGATCTTCGCTTGCCGAAGTCGATGACGCCACACCTATCCTCATGCGGGGGTACCTACAATTTCCAATGCGTCATATAGTATCAAGAATCGGACATGAAAACCAAAACGGCATGCGAATCGCTTATAGGTTAGAACCTATAGCCTACGCCTGCAAAACCATCAAACAACCCTCGTCGCTGACGTACAAACATCAGACGACGGAACACAAAAACAAATACCAAATCCCAAATTAAAACGAAGTCGCAAAACAATGCAGCAACTCAAGAAAATGGTCCCAAATTTTACCCTATGTCAAATCAGCCAATTTTGCATATGTGGAGGGTCTAGATTACAGATATTGGAGCCATGAAACAAACACGAGCCCACAAGTCCCTAGTCTGGCCGCAATTTGCGGCCAGAATGAATATAACCACGGCCAAAAGGTGGAGGTGGGGTCTCGGGTCTTCAGGGTAGCATCTAGGTCACCTGCACTACTCACTGTGTTTGCTAAAAAAAATTCCAGGTCCCCGAGTGTTAGCAGATTTCAATTTCCCTACACAAATTCCACAAATTCCCGATTTCGGGGTTTCTAGGTTTGGGGCTTGGGGTTCTATCTCAGGTTTCAGTCCATGAAACTAACTCTAAAGGGGTTATAAGGCTTCCACTAATCTCAACTTCACATCACATCTCAAGAATTTCACAAACCCTAACTTGGAATTTTCTAAGTTCACTAAACCGAATTAAATCACTTCTAAACATGCATATGCGTTAAGGTGAATGAGATACGATACAATTGGTGAAGGGATTACCTCATTTGGCAACTCAAGAATTTTCTTGAGTTGCCCCAAGTGTCCAAAATCCTTGCTTTCTTGGTCCAAAGTGTAGCTAGAGGGCTTGTGCATATTTTTAATGAAAGTGAGATGGACTTTTGGGTTGTGTTTGGATGGTGTAGTGAGGAATTTGAGGGGGAGGGAGAGAGGGCAGCAGCTTTGAGAGGGAGAGGAGAAGAAAATGGAGAAGATGATGAAGTGAGACCAAGAGCCTGGAAGTGCACGGCGGCGCCCCGGCCGTCAATCCGACGCCGGAATGCGGAAGCGGTGATTTACTTTAAATTTTCTTGAACCGGCACCACCGCGCACTATAACCCGGATCGTACCATTAACTAGTCCTAGCTAACTACAAGATGGGGAAGAGAGATATACCGAGTGATCCGAGTCCTCCGGTCTTCTCGTCGTCGTCCCGATCTCCAGCGGAATCTTCGGTCTCCACCTCGTCGCCGGAAGGGCACCACGTCGCCTGCTTCTTTTACGGGCTCCCGCCTCTATACCGAGGCAACTCGGGCATGAAGCTGGCGAGTCGACGTGCCCAAGATTTGCTGTAGAATACGTGTGGAACTCATGTATCGTTTGGGGTAGTAGATGTTGCCATTTTGGTGGAGGAAATGAAGTATAAACTTTTGTGGAGGAACTTGGGTATTTTTGGAGCAACAAGAGAACAAAAATTCCCCACCCAAAAAATTGGCAGCCCCTCACTTGGCCGGCCAATACATGGTGATATAATGAGAGAGGAATGAGAGTGAGTGTAGCAAATGTCAAAGGGGGGAGAAGCCATCATGCAAGCCAAAGGAAAAATGGTTATCATAATGAATCATGATCACCATACCAAGTCCAACACTCAATCACCTACCATCTCATCACAAGTCAAGACATGATGACTAAAGAAAGTCAAGCAATGATGGTGCAAGTATCATGATACAATAATATGCAAAGACCCCCTCCACAAATACTTATTTGCACAAATGCAAATAAGCCCTCCTCCACCAATCTTCGGCCAATGAAGGATACAAAGAAATATGGCCGAAACGGAAATCAAACTGGCAACTCCAGAAAACTGGTCCCGTAATAAATTACAGGAAAACCCCGATACTGTGTATACACACCCGCATCTGGATTCCGACCGAAATACAAATGCAATGAGACAACATCTACACTGTACTATACTAGGATCCGGCTTAAACCAAAGCCGGCTAGTAATATTTGTCCGATCCTGATCCGTGCAATACCGCACGTATCTGATCGAACCCTGCCATATCTCCATACGGCCTCTACAGCGTTTTGCCCGAAAGCTTGAGTAACTGAATGTGTGGTGGACTCTAAAGACTCGTCAATACTATAGCTGTGGATTTAACCACTAGCACGTCAGAGGTATTAGCCATACGTGACGGGCCACCAGCTATCGACCAAAAGGGACGTCGATGAGCGAACCCATCCTGACACCCTACTGAGCCTGTCAGTGACAATATCCGTACAGTCCGGTCCGTTCGTCTATGAGCATCGCATGGCGGGCCTAGGGGGTTGGTAAAAGTCAGACCCTCAAAAGCGGTACAAGTCGTGTCGGAGTGTAGCCCAGAACACCCTGAGATACTACTGGAATACCTACCAGTAAATCTCCTGCCTCGGCCGAGAGCTTCGTGTAATGGCTCTCCTAGACACAGCGCGACCTCACCCCCAATACCGGGAGAGACGAACCCCTGAAGATCCGCTCACTGCCTCCATGTGGCTCGGGACTGTACCCAACTAAAACCTGTTTGCACGTCTCCTTTGAGCGTGGTAGGATAGTAATCAAAGTACAGTGGGAACTCACACGAGACAAATGACGATCCTCAGTTCGATGAACTAACCTGTACACATGTCACCAGGGAACTGCTATCTGACGTCAGGTATAAGACCAACTAGCATGTTCCCGGCGGGTCATGTCCGGTGTACTCATAACCCAATGAGCACCTGTATACATCTTAGGTGAACCAACCGACACCAGTGGCTTGTGAGACCGGCCACCGCCCCTCGTCGGGGTCTCGACTGTATACACTAGTCTACTTTGGAGTATCGATGCCCTGTCTCGAAACTCCCACGACTAGGGACCTTTTAAGGATGTGCTTATAGACCCCAGCTCCCACTTATATGATCGCCCTCATACTGCTGGTGGTCAAGCAAGAATCCTAGAGGCTCTATCAACGTGTAATAGCGACATGTCAGGTCACCTAAAGCAGTACACGATGATAAAGGTAAACCAGATAGCATACTATCATCTTGAGTAAGACTGTCCTCCTGGGATAGGTCCTCCCTCAATCATTGCAATCACGTGCCTGTGATCCAATAATTGACTCTGAGGGCACTATCTCCAACAATCTCCCACTTGCACTCAAGGATAATTATTGCGATGTCGCATACTCACAGCCCGTGTGATACCGAACACCCAACTCCTCTACTAGTCAGTCTCACAAAGCTCGTTTGCGAAACTATTGCGTTCGAGGAATAGTCTCAGTGAGTGGATCCGCTTTGATGTTTCTTTCTATGTCTCTCTATATCTCAAGTTCGCGGAGAAACCCATCTCCCGAAATGAGCAACACCTGTCTTAGAATATGTCTAGATGTCTGATGGGACCTAGCTCATAAATGAACTCCAAATCCAAACTTCTTAGACTGTATTGTCAACTGAACTTAATCAGTATCCTGCGCCATGCCTCCCTCAGTATTGCCTTGGATTACCTGTCCAAAATACTGCCCCTCGTAAGAAGGAAAACTATAACTCTGACAACCTCCTTGTCCTCGAGGTCACCTTGGAAGCCTGGAATGATAACTGTCTCCCGAATGAGGCTGTCGTTATCATATCCCTAGAACATCCACTTATGTTATAAAACTGCTTCCGACTGTTTCTCTGGGATTGGATCAATGTCAACTTATTGCATCAAGTGCAAGAACAACATCTGGTGTGGTACTTGACATCTCATGATTGACTTAATTGCCTGAGCAAGTGATCTGCCAATCATGCACATCCCTCTCCCCTTTAGTCTGTAAGACACCTTTAGAGAGGGTGACTCCATCACCTGCAGGTACACCACCATGCCAGGAGTCGTCCATTCTAAATACTCTTAGAATGTTGTCTAAGTACCCTTAATTGGGAAACCACCCAAATCTAGATCTAAAACCATAGATCTAGTAACCAGTATGTTTGATATAATGTCCAAGTCCCATATGGAGAAACCGCTGTGTGACGACCAAAGTATAACCGATCGTAGTATAAGAATATCACTTCCTATTCTGTGTATGTCATCCAAATACCATGACATCACACCCTACTACCTTCTTAACAGATCCATCCCCTATTCTGACGAAGTCAAACCTTATGACTGTCACATCAGAAATTGATGATCTATCTCCGCTATATCTGCTTTAGTCTATAAATAGACATAAGCTACCTGTCCATCAATGCTTCCGCTGCTCCCACTGACTACGACAACCCTCTGCCAGAGTCATATACACGTACACTTCTAAAACTAGTTTAGAACGACGCTATAATCATCCTCCCACCGGGTCTCGCAACCTGGAACAACAGCAATGGCAAGTATGGGTAAACAAGAACTTTCCTGTCACCGTCCTTGAGGCTACCGGAGTACCTCTCGGGTGCCTAAAGTTACCCACCTTATCTGCGGAGTGGCCAATGGAATGTCAAGCCAGATTGAATATTTAGGTTCCTATGAAATCTTCAGTAATCATTTGTGGTTCTGGAATCACTTCCAGTTCTATCATACTCCCACTACTGTTTTTCTGAAAAAATCCATTTTTAATAAAACTGTGGCGAGTCAAGAATAATATTACTATTGATCTTCAGATGGTAGAAAGTCAACCCTCGTCATAGCCTGGATCAACCCACAAACAGCCATTACAGAAACGTGCCTTGAGTTATCCAGAGTCTGGTTTTAATCATAAGCCGGACAACTCCCCGTACCTTAACATCGTTAAGATATGAACTGTTCTATATCCAATATAGAACCAGAGGCACTGATTTAATTGAACCAAATTCAAATCATGCAGCTGTCTCCAGTGCATGTCAACTAAATGGAAAGAGGCCAATCAGCGTTACTCAACTTAGGAATGCTTCCAATTATGAGTAACCTGAAAGAGAAGCAAGTTCTCTTAATCATTACTATCAACTGAATACCATACTCAAGTATCTACATCTTCGATCAACTTGAAGAATCCCGATACTTGCAACACCTGGTTCTCTACTTTATTCAAATACCTATAACTTCTCAAAATTCGGACGCTGTGTTTCCACGAAACACCTGTCTAAAAACTAGAGAAGTCATAAGTAAACCGAATATAGTATGAAGACCAACCCCTCTGTCCTGATGGACCCTGGACAACAAACAATACTCTGTATAAGTCCCTTGTGTCTGATAACTCAGTCACTGTGTGTCGTAGGTTGAAAACTGTACTTATGGTTAAGAAGAATTACACCGCTATTTAATGCTCCTTACCTAACCATCCACTGATATAGGTAAATGTCACAGACATAATTTCAAAAAGGTATATCTCACTCTATGAAAATAGACGTACAGATATATCAATTTGAAATTGGTGCACAACAGCGGATATTCAAAACCAAATATTTGCCGTCCGGCAAACAACCCAGGTGGCTTCCTCAAATATCACCGATTACAACGAATCCCGATATAATGAGGATGATCACCTAATTCCCACTAACCTACTCCCACTCATCATCTGTAAAACCATACAGATGTGAGAATCATACCTGGTAAATACATACCCTGGAGTAAGGACTAATTGGGAAATCAGTTTTCCTTTAACAGTACACAGTGACACTGAAACATTGAAATGTTTCGATGGGGTATCCCGGTATTCCTAGTAATGCCTCTTCCAGATTCACGACTGTAACCGTATAATTCTTTGCCACCTCTCCAAATCCCTTTATATGTCTTTAGTCATTACCTTCTGCACACCCCTTAGGCCAAATGGTTTTCTTCCTTCCCTACCATTCGGCACCAGCCTATGGTTTGGAAGAAGACTATCCAATAAGCATAATAGGTGTACTGTCCTAATCCTAGGAGCACTCGCAATGCGAGAGAAGGTGAAGATAAAAGACAACCGAATAAACCTTATTCCTATTTCTCCTGAACCAGAATCTATCCCCGAACTGGAACAAGTTCCTTTCGAGTTCGTATATAACCATACGATGGAGTATCCAATAAACTGTAGATCTTCGTAGTGATACGGAGTGTCCTGGAGAAATACAAATGTGATGTGGGAGTGGTAATGAAAAACTTGATTTGGTCGTGAATATCAGTCGCAATTTACTTTGCCCTCCTTCTAATCCCTTTCTTTGTCTTTACATAATACCTTCTGTACACCATCTTTAGGCTAATTGGTTTTCTTCATTCCCTACCGGTCGGCACCTGCCTATGGTTTGGAAGAAGACTATCCAATTTGCGTAATAGGTGTACTATCTCCTAAACCAAGGAGTACTCGCAACCTGAGAGAAGGTAAAATGAAAAGACAACTGAATAGTCCTATCCGTTTTCTCCAGAACCTGAAACCATTCTCGAATAAATTCTTTCGAGTTCGTATCTAACCATACGATGGTTTTGTCCAATGGAAGTGGACGTTCGTAGTAATATGGGGTGTCCTGGAGAAAAGGGTAAAAGTAGGAGTGGCAATGAGGTTTGCAACTCTGACAATCCAAAAGCCAGTGTTTAAGAAGGTTCGGTTAATTTTGGTCTCTGAGTCATAGTCTTAGGGTCGGGTCAATGGTCGCTGCCGAAGAGAGAGAGAAAAGAAACACTCAGCGTGCACTCTAACCAAGATCAGAATGGTTACCAATTTATCTAATCTGGAAACCTCCCACTGTAACCTCAAATTCTTCTCCAAACCCGAAAGAAGAATTAGTCGGGATCACCCGGGGAGTAAACCAACTCATCAGTGGGAATCGGGATCCAACTATCATCGCATGATAACGTGACGGAATCCGCTCAGGTCATCACACTCCAGAAGGTATGCGCATATCTGGCAAGTTTCAGTTTCTTTAGAAACTCCCGATGTGATTTTTACCCCATGCTCTTATGCCTTGACTTTGGCCAACATATCATAAGTCACATGTCAAGTTCTACCCGTCATTCTCTAGGTTAATTGGAGCACACCCGTACATACCCTTGACTTTGGCCAAAATAGTAGTACGACTGCCCCAAACCAACGCATCTATCTATGCTGCATATAAACACCCAATAGCTACCAATCACTGTGCCTTGACTTTGGCCAACATACACAGCTTGAATACTATTGACTATCCATATGAAACGACGGAGGGCTACGAATGGTTTCTGGCGAAAACCTTTAACTTAATGAACTTGATATCGTTGAAGGAACGGATAGCTTTGAAAATATAGTGACGAAAACCTTTGCTAAAGAGGTCACTCCCGGTGAAGGGATCTCGGCTCTTTCCCTATAGAATGAGGTGCAGGATATTCCAACTGAATACCACGGTGCAAAGCAAAAGTAATCGGCTATAGTGAAGTCATTGCCCTGACGCAAACTTTTTGTCCAAGGGGTCACTCCCGGTGAAGGGATCTCGGCCCTTGCCTCGTCGATTGAGGAGCAGGATATTCCAACTGAATACCATGATGCAAAACAAAAGAGAACGTCCGTGCAATAACAGCTTTTTGAAAAGTGTTCCAACAACATCAGATTAGGTTTGTTTTTAACTTGCATTGATCCGAATCAACGCAGTCCCATCAATTGATCACACCACAAAGAACGAAAATATACTGATGTACGTATATGCCATCCGCATTCGCCACTGGGTCCCGGCATTACCCGTTAGGTTAGCTAACTAACGACAGAGCGGGGACTGGACTAGCGCGGATGCAAAACATATACAACATCTACTAATATATATACCAATATATAATATTTCGCTCAAGGCGTGATAAAAAATGCAACATCACAAAAATGTACAGCATCACATAACAATACAGATATCTGGGATCCCCGGGTTTCACAGAGCCACTACTGAAACCCGACGCTCCCCTGGTCGTGTGGATAGCCTATGCAATGAAATTCTAGACCCCTACGGGCGCGACAAGTTACCCGCCGAAACCTGAAGCGAGGCAGCCCCCTTCAGCAACGTGAATGGACCTCCCAGCACTTCACAGAATCCGGTAACTTGGGCACCCCTCCTGGGTCAACCTGTACCCCCTACGAGTGCGGCGAATAGCCCGCCAATTCTAGAGTGAAGCCCCCTCCGTCTCAATGCCATGAGATGCGGGCCCGTTGCCCTCTAGAACCCGGCTATCCGTGCACCCCACCTTGGGGTAATCCTAGTACAGAAAGTAAAATATACATATAACGGGTACATCGACCTCAACCTGGTCGTTCCCCAAAAGAATAATACAAACAGGCAGTAACGGCAGTCCACATGTCGGACGCTCGCCCCGCAATATCAAATGTACATAATACAACAAAAACTGTACTAGCATTGCATCCAGGCTATCCCCCACGACCGATCCGCAACATCACAGCATAACACAGAACATCAACGTGAAAGTCACGTTCGCAAATCCGTCTAACCGGGCTATAGCAGTTAGACTGGATTTACCGATCAAGTGACATTCACGGTCGCAGATATAATATAAATACTATGAACTAATGTGTTTAAAATATCCGATCAATCAAAATTTACCAAGTGGGCCCCCAAGTACTACTGTAGCACATCATGAAATTCTGGGCCCAAAACTAACATTCCAGAAACCACATTTTCAACTCAGGAGCATTCTGCAAAAGTTTGGGGGACTGAACAGTTCAAGTCGCGGCGGAACCGCGGCCCAAGCAGGGTTTGGCCGCGGTTCCGCGGTGGTTTAGACTGTTCATAAGCCCAAATTTTCACAGAACTCTTAAAATTCCCTACACATCATTCTGAGACACCCTGAAAAAATTTTCGAGCCAGAAAAAAATCGACAAAAAACTGATGTGAAGAAAAATACGGTTTTTGGAAAATTGTTCGATCGGAAATGTAAAACACATTAGACAAAGCTAGACTATGTTAATGGCGAGGCTCTGATACCACTGTAAGTGCACGACGGCGCTCCGGCCGTCAATCCGACGCCGGAATGCGGAAGCGGTGATTTACTTTAAATTTTCTTGAACTGGCACCACCGCGCACTATAACCCGGATCGTACCATTAACTAGTCCTAGCTAACTACAAGATGGGGAAAAGAGATATACCGAGTGATCCGAGTCCTCCGGTCTTCTCGTCGTCGTCCCGATCTCCCGCGGAATCTTCGGTCTCCACCTCGTCGCCGGAAGGGCACCACATCACCTGCTTCTTTTACGGGCTCCCGCCTCTATACCGAGGCAACTCGGGCACGAAGCTGGCGAGTCGACGTGCCCAAGATTTGCTGTAGAATACGTGTGGAACTCATGTCTCATTTGGGGTAGTGGATGTTGCCATTTTGGTGGAGGAAATGAAGTATAAACTTTTGTGGAGGAACTTGGGGATTTTTGGAGCAACAAGAGAACAAAAATTCCCCACCCAAAAAATTGGCAGCCCCTCACTTGGCCGGCCAATACATGGTGATAGAATGAGAGAGGAATGAGAGTGAGTGAGCAAATGTCAAAGGGGGGGAGAAGCCATCATGCAAGCCAAAGGAAAAATGGTTATCATAATGAATCATGATCACCATACCAAGTCCAACACTCAATCACCTACCATCTCATCACAAGTCAAGACATGATGACTAAAGAAAGTCAAGCAATGATGGTGCAAGTATCATGATACAATAATATGCAAAGACCCCCTCCACAAATACTTATTTGCACAAATGCAAATAAGCCCTCCTCCACCAATCTTCGGCCAATGAAGGATACAAAGAAATATGGCCGAAACGGAAATCAAACTGGCAACTCCAGAAAACTGGTCCCGTAATAAATTACAGGAAAACCCCGATACTGTGTATACACACCCGCATCTGTATTCCGACCGAAATACAAATGCAATGAGACAACATCTACACTGTACTATACTAGGATCCGGCTTAAACCAAAGCCGGCTAGTAATATTTGTCCGATCCTGATCCGTGCAATACCGCACGTATCTGATCGAACCCTGCCATATCTCCATACGGCCTCTACAGCGTTTTGCCCGAAAGCTTGAGTAACTGAATGTGTGGTGGACTCTAAAGACTCGTCAATACTATGGCTGTGGATTTAACCACTAGCACGTCAGAGGTATTAGCCATACGTGACGGGCCACCAGCTATCGACCAAAAGGGACGTCGATGAGCGAACCCATCCTGACACCCTACTGAGCCTGTCAGTGACAATATCCGTACAGTCCGGTCCGTTCGTCTATGAGCATCGCATGGCGGGCCTAGGGGGTTGGTAAAAGTCAGACCCTCAAAAGCGGTACAAGTCGTGTCGGAGTGTAGCCCAGAACACCCTGAGATACTACTGGAATACCTACCAGTAAATCTCCTGCCTCGGCCGAGGGCTTCGTGTAATTGCTCTCCTAGACACAGCGCGACCTCACCCCCAATACCGGGAGAGACGAACCCCTGAAGATCCGCTCACTGCCTCCATGTGGCTCGGGACTGTACCCAACTAAAACCTGTTTGCACGTCTCCTTTGAGCGTGGTAGGATAGTAATCAAAGTACAGTGGGAACTCACACGAGACAAATGACGATCCTCAGGTCGATGAACTAACCTGTACACATGTCACCAGGGAACTGCTATCTGACGTCAGGTATAAGACCAACTAGCATGTTCCCGGCGAGTCATGTCCGGTGTACTCATAACCCAATGAGCACCTGTATACATCTTAGGTGAACCAACTGACACCAGTGGCTTGTGAGACCGGCCACCGCCCCTTGTCGGGGTCTCGACTGTATACACTAGTTTACTCTGGAGTATCGATGCCCTGTCTCGAAACTCCCACGACTAGGGATTTTTTAAGGATGTGCTTATAGACCCCAGCTCCCACTTATATGATCGCCCTCATACTGCTGGTGGTCAAGCAAGAATCCTAGAGGCTCTATCAACGTGTAATAGCGACATGTCAGGTCACCTAAAGCAGTACACGATGATAAAGGTAAACCAGATAGTATACTATCATCTTGAGTAAGACTATCCTCCTGGGATAGGTCCTCCCTCAATCATTGCAATCACGTGCCTGTGATCCAATAATTGACTCTGAGGGCACTATCTCCAACAGAGCCATACCATGGTTGACCCCTCACATCTCTCTCTCTCTCTCTGTTGCCCATACCTCCTTAAAATAACCATTTCCTTTTTCTTTTGTTTTCTTTTTTTTTCTTTTCCTCTCTCTTAATAAACCCAAAACATGCATGAAGAAATAAAGAAAAGCCATGGAGGAAAATGTAACAAGTGTAATTTGACATGGTGCATGTTTTGCACAAAACAAGCTTAATGCGCGATTAGCGATATTTAATCGCGATTAGCATTAAAATAGTGTATAATGAATCATAATTTTTCATAATTTTCTTAAATCCAATAAAACACCCTCTTTTTAGTAATTTCTATAATTTTTCAAATTTTTTTCCGATTTATCGGTATTTAATTATACCGCACTAATAAAATATTCAATATATTTATTATTTAATTATAAAAATTCCCAAAAATAATATTTTTATTTTTCTGAAATGTTACAAACACACACAAGAGGAAGAGTTCAGAAATGAACGAATCCTTCTTGTGGCATTGTAGACTAAGTCATATCAATGCAACACGACTAGCTAAGTTACAGAAAGATGGATATTTGAATCCGTTCGAATTATCATCTTATGAAACTTGCCATTCATGTCTCAAAGGAAAGATGACCAAAACTCCGTTTACTGGACACGGAGAAAGAGTTACGGAACTCTTGGGACTGATACATAGTGATGTATGCGGTCCCATGTCTACACATGCCAGGAATGGTTCCTCGTACTTTATTACATTCACTGACGATCTCTCAAGATACGGACATGTGTTCCTGTTGAAACAGAAGTCTGAAGCTTTTGAGAAATTCAAAGAATATAAGCATGAAGTCGAGAACCAGACGGGTAAAAGTATTAAAATCCTACGATATGATCGGGGTGGAGAATACTTGAACAATGAGTTTCTGGACTATCTAAAAGAGAATGAGATTCTCTCTCAGCTTACTCCTCCGTATACACCACAGCACAACGGTGTATCGAAACGGAGGAATCACACCCTATTAGATATGGTGCGCTCTATGATGAGCACGGCTGAGTTACCTATTTCCTTATGGAGTTATGCGCTTGAGACATCTGCATACCTACTGAATCAAGTGTAAGTCAACGTTGTACACCCCACGAGTTGTGGGGAGGCGGAAATATGAAAAACAATCTTTTTCTTTAAACTAACATCGACTAACCGAAAGGATCTTTGCTAAACTATAACTAACACTAACATAGGAGTAATTAGCTACTATGAAAGAAGATTATACCTAATGAACCAAGTCCTTCTTCTTCTCTTTAACCACCTCCTCGTCGGCCTCCTCTTTGTAATAGACGATCCACCCGAAAGCTACTACTCCAAGCTTTGCCTCTAACTTGAGGAAACTAGGTTACTCAAAGTGCTAATCTAAGTCACCTAGGGAATATAGAGTGTGATTATGGATTAATATGTCTTGCTAATCCTTGATCTCAACACATTAGAGGTTAGGATTAGGGTTTGAAGAGAGAGAGCTTGAGGAGAGAGAAGGTGAGAGTGAGAATGAAATGAAATAATGATATCATTTGAATATATGAAGCATAATGATTTATTAAATGAATAATCAAATGATTTATCAACCATGCTTCATTTATTCATTATGAGTGATTAATCTCATGAGTCATTAGTCATTAAATGCACCATTAACTACATGAATGAATCACACAAATGAGTCACTAAATCAATAAATGCAAATGCCACCTTAGCCCCCAAGTCATCATCCTTCTAGAAGCTTCTCGAGAATTTACGAGAACGCCCCTCCTATCCGTGAAAACACGGAAAAACTTTAGACTGTATAAATCCAATAATCCGATACTAGAATCTGGCTTAAACCAAAGCCGGCTAGTAAAAACTATCCGAACATCGTACGTGCGAAAAAACACGTATGCGTCCGAACCCTTGTCGTAAAACCATACGACCTCTATATCGTTTCTCCCGGAGCAGGGAAACTCTCTGTGTGGGACTCTAAAGACTCGACTACTACGCTGGCAATGGGTTTAACCATAGACCGCAAGCGGCACTAGCTGTACGTAACGGTCCCCAGGTAGATGTCGATAAGAAGGCCGATGAGGAAACCCATCCAAACTCCTACTGAGCCTGATGTGACAATCTCCATATAGTCCGGTCTGTTCGTCTAGGACTATCGCATATCGGGCCTAGGGGGCGGCAAGCATCAGTCCCCTAAAAGCGGTATAAGTCGTGTCGGAGCGAAGCCCATTACGCCTTGAGAAACTACTGGAAAACCTACCAGTAAATCTCGCTTGCCCTGGCCAGGGACTTTGCGTAATGGCTCTCTGACACAGCGCGATATCAACTCCCAATACCGAGAGAGACGAATCCTGTCTAACCGCCACTGCCTCTAAGTGCTTCGGGACTGCACCCAACTGCTACCTGTTTGCACGACTCCTTTGAGCCGTGGTAGGGTAGCAATCTAAGAACAGTGGGAACACACTCGAGGCGAAGCAGCAGTGTCAAGTCTGCGGACTATGCTGTACTCATGTCACCTGGGAACTGTTAACTGACGACGGGTATAATACCAACCAACAGTTCCCTGCGAGTCCTGTCCGGTGTACCCGTAACCCAACGAGCACCTGTATACTATCTCCAGTACAACGTACTGATGGCTGTGGGACAGACCATCTCCCCAACTGGGATGAGAAGCGTACACACTAGTCTACTCCGGAGTATCGATGCCCTGTCTCGATAATCCTACGACTAGGGACCTGAAAAAGGATGTGCTTGTAGACTACCCAGCCCCCACTAGTGTGACTGCCATCACAACGCTGGTAGTCAAGCAAGATCCTAAGGGCTCTATCAATACGTACACACATATTAAGATAGATAAAACCAAGTAGCATACTACCATGTTTAGCAAGACTGTTAATATAACTATGAATATCCCAAGCTTCCATTAAGTAATATACAAGCTAGTATGATACAATAATGGCCCTTATGGCATATACACTAACAATCTCCCACTTGCACTATGGCCATGTACTGGCATATCGAAGACCGATCATCTCGAGTAGCCTCTCGAACTGAATCTTAGGTAAGGCCTTTGTGAATGGATCAGCAATGTT
Source organism: Agapanthus africanus (assembly GCA_030015575.1). NCBI lineage: Eukaryota > Viridiplantae > Streptophyta > Magnoliopsida > Asparagales > Amaryllidaceae > Agapanthus > Agapanthus africanus. The sequence continues at coordinate 651,949,622 of JASDDO010000019.1, read as the reverse complement.
CTCCTCTGTAGCAACTCTCCGGACCTCGATCTCCCGGCGATCAAAGATCTCCCTGATCAGGTGATACCGCCTTAAGATGTGTCTAGACTTCTGATGGGACCTGGGTTCCTTTGCTAAAGCTATAGCTCCATTGTTGTCGCAATACAGCGGTATTGGATCAACAATGGTAGGAACCACCTGAAGTTCTGTTAGGAACTTCTTCATCCAGACCACTTCTTTTGCGGCATCGCAAGCAGCAATATACTCCGCTTCCATCGTCGAGTCAGCAACGGTGTCCTGCTTGGAACTCTTCCTGCACACCGCCCCTCCATTGAGGGTAAAGACATAACCTGACATGGACTTGGAGTCATCCTTATCACTTAGGAAGCCGGAATCAGCAAAGGCCTCGATCTTGAGGTCTTTTCCGCCGTAAACCAAGAACATCTCCTTAGTCCTTCTAAGGTACTTGAGAATGTTCTTCACTGCTATCCAGTGCTTCTCCCCTGGGTCTGACTGATACCTGCTTACCACGCTCAGTGCGTAAGCTACATCTGGTCTGGTGCACAACATCGCATACATTATAGAGCCTACCGCAAGAGCGTAGGGTATAATAGACATGCGATCCCTTTCCAAATCAGTCTTGGGAGACATCTCTTTGGATAGGGTGATTCCGTGACAAGCCGGTAGATTACCGCGCTTAGAATCTTCCATACTGAATCTTTTCAGTATAGTGTTGATATACCTGGACTGCGAAAGTCCCAACATCCTCTTGGATCTATCACGATAGATCCGGATCCCCAAAATGTAAGAGGCATCACCTAGGTCTTTCATGGAGAACCTGTGTGACAAGAATCCTTTGACAGATTGTAGCATAGGAATGTCATTTCCTATCAATAGAATGTCATCCACGTACAAGACGAGGAATACAACAGTTCGTGCTACAATTTTACTATATATACATGGTTCATCTGGATTTTTGATAAAGTCATATTCTTTGACCGTTTCATCAAAACAAATGTTCCAACTCCGTGATGCCTGCTTTAGTCCATAAATGGACTTAAGCAACTTGCACACTTTCCTGCTGCTTGCACTCTGATTGAAACCTTCTGGCTGATCTATATAGACGCACTCTTCTAAATTACCATTCAGAAAAGCCGTCTTTACGTCCATCTGCCAGATTTCATAATCATGGAAGGTAGCAATGGCAAGAAGGATCCGAATGGATTTGAGCATAGCCACTGGAGAAAAGGTTTCGTCATAGTCCAAACCAGGTCTTTGATGAAAACCCTTTGCAACAAGTCTAGCCTTATAGGTTTCCACCTGTCCATCTACACCAATCTTTTTCTTGAAGATCCATTTGCATCCTATGGGTTTTACCCCATCTGGAGCAAAGTCCAAAGTCCATACTTTGTTGGTGTACATGGACTCCATTTCGGTCCGCATTGCATCTAGCCATCGTACCGAGTCGCCGCTCTAGATGGCCTGCTGGAAGCTAGTAGGTTCATCATCATCAATGACGCAATCCTCTCTATCCCCATCTATGAGAAAACCGTAGTATCTCTCAGGAGGATGAGACGGCCTACTACTCCTGCGGAGGGGTGCGGGAATGTCCTGTTCTTCTTGAACTACTGGTTCTACCAAACTTTCAGTAGTAGTTTGTGGTTCTGGAATTTCTTCCAGTTCTATTTCGCTCCCACTTGTTTCCTTTTCTAAAAACTGCTGTTATAGAAAATGGGCATTACGAGAAACAAAAACCTTTTGTTCCTCTGCGTAATAGAAATAATACCCCTTGGAGTTCTTTGGATATCCCACAAACTTACACTGTACTGATCGTGCCTCGAGTTTGTCCGCATGCTGCTTTTTAACAAAAGCTGGACATCCCCATATCTTCATATGCTGAAGATGGGGTTTCTTTCCACTCCATATCTGATATGGCGTAGTAGGCACAGTCTTGGTAGGAGCCCTGTTCAGAAGATATGCTGTTGATTCTAGCGCATAACCCCAGAAAGATCGCGGTAACTCAGCATTACTCATCATAGAACGTACCATATCCAATAGGGTTCGATTCCGTCTCTCCGATACATCGTTATGCTGTGGAGTGTATGGAGGAGTGAGCTGAGAGAGAATTCCTTTCTCTTTTAGGTAACCTAGGAACTCGGCACTTAAGTATTCACCACCTCGATCAGATCTCAGTGTCTTGATACTTTTGCCGGTTTGGTTTTCTACTTCATTCTTATACTCTTGGAATTTCTCAAAAGCCTCGGATTTATGTTTCATCAAGAAAATGAATCCGTACCTAGAGTAATCATCCGTAAAAGTAATGAAATAGGAAAAACCACCTCTTGCATGTGTAGACATTGGACCACATACATCGCTGTGTATGAGTCCTAAGAGCTCGCTCGCTCTTACTCCATGTCCAGTGAATGGAGTCTTTGTCATATTTTCTTTGAGACATGATTGACAAGTGGCATAAGATTGATATTCGAACGAATCAAAATATCCTTCTCTATGTAACTTAGTTAACCTTGTCTCATTGATGTGACCTAGTCTACAATGCCATAAGAAAGCCTTATTTAAATCTGGAGATTTTCTTTTTAGTGTGTTCTGGACATTAAAAATCTGTAGTTGGTTTAAGACATATATACCGTTATCCAGTGTACCGGACCCAATCAAACCATGATTAAGGTGGATGTTAACAACATCGCTTACAAACGTGAAATCATAACCTTCTTTCGATAACAAGGAAACTGATATGATATTACACGTTAAACTAGGTACACAAAAACAGTTATGTAAAACCAAAATATGTCCATTCGTCAATCCAAGGTGATAATCTCCGACGGACACAGCTCCCACGCTAGCTCCGTTAGCAACCTTCAAGGTCATATCACCAACCTTCAGCACTCTACGGTTTCTCAGTGCCTGCAATGAATTGCATATATGAGATCCTGATCCGGTATCTAATGCCCAGGAAGTAGAGTTGATTGAAAGACAATTCTCAATTACAAACACATCTGAAGTCGAAGCCACAGCTTGCTTCGGTTTCTGGTTCTTGGCGTTCCAAGCTTTGCAATCATTCTTCCAGTGCCCTTTCCTATGACAGTAGAAGCACTCATCCTTTGCCACTACTGGAACCGCAATCTTTTTCTTTCCTTTCACTCCTACCTTACTAACACCTCCTCTAGGTTTGGTGGCGGCCTTATTCTTCCTTCCTTTGGCCCTAGCCTTGGACCCGGAAGAAGAAGCACCGCGAATAAACATAGCGGGTGTATCCCTTGCCTTCTGCAAGGTGCCCTCTGCACTCCTCAACATGTTAAGGAGTTCTGGAAGTTCAACTTCTTTTCTTTGAATGTTTAAATTCAGAATAAACTGGGCGTAAGTGGAAGGAAGGGACTGGAGAATCAAGTCTGTATAGAGCTCGTTCTCCAAAGTCGTCCCATGGTCTGTGAGCTCTTCTATATAGCCAATCATCTTTAGGACATGTTCTCCTACCGATGATCCGACGGCCAACCTCGCCTGAAACAAGTTCTTTGTGGTCTCGTATCTTGCTATACGAGATTGCTCTCCATAAAGTTCCTTTGTATGGAGAAATATGGCATCAAGATCCATATCCCCGTGCCTCCTCTGATGTTCATTATTCATCGAGGCAAGCACGATGCACTTGGCCCTCATGCAATCTAACTCCCAGGTTTTGCGGATTTCCTTATCCGCATTACTGGATTTGGGACCAGGGACAGCAGGTGCCTTAGCGGTAAGGACATACCCTAATTTGTCATAGGTCAAAGCCATCTTGACATTCCGCAGCCAATCTTTATAATTTGGCCCTGTCAGTATATTTTTTTCTAGTAGTAACTTAAGTCCTGTCATGTTCTGGGTCGCTGCAATTAGGGGAGAGAGAGAGAGAACATTTTAGCATGATGCTCTTGCAAGTTTAGAGTGGTTTTTAGTTTATCTAAACTGGATGGCTCCCACTGTTTCTCGAATCCCTTCTCAAACCAAAAAGGAAGAACTAGCCAGGACTATTCTCACCATACAATACTTGCTTAACCGTTCAGCCAGGCCAGTGTCGATACTTCGAGGGAGGTTTTCCAACGCTTTCGCGAAGTTCCTTAATTAAATAACCTCTTTTCTCTGGGGGCGTAGCCCTGCTGATACCTTTCTCGACACCTACTTGGTTTATAGCATTGATCGTTAAGTGACGAATCTTCTGATGAGTAGCATATACTCACAGTAGGATCGGGATCCAAATATCATCGTGTGATAATGCTGAAGGAATCCTACCAACATTCATCACACTCCAAATGGTATGCATCTCTTTGCAAATTTCAGTTTCTTTAGAAATTCCCGATATAAATTTTTTCCCCATGCTCTTATGACCTTGGCTTTGGTCAAAATGTCATAAGTCACATGTCAAGTTCTACCCATCATTATCTTGTTAATTTGAACCCGTCCGTACATACCCATGACTTTGGTCAAATGATAATACGACTGTCCCAAACTAACTCATATATCTATGCAACAAATGAATACCCAGCAGCTACCAAACACTATGCCTTGACTTTGGCCAAAATACATAGCTTGAATTCTACTGAATACCCAAATGAAATGACGGAGGGCTATGAATGGTTTTGGTGAAACCGTGAACGTAGTGAACTTGATAAGACCGAAGGAACCTGATAGCTTTTAAAAGGAGTGGCTAAAGCTCCGCAATTAAAAATATCTTCTGTTTTAAAAATAACCGAGTGGTTTCTTTTAAACTGTTCCAACGATTCAACTTTGGTTTATTTTCTTTGCATTAATAATAATGCGTCCTATCATTAACCTATCATTGTAGAAAACAACGAAAATACAACGTCCTCTTATGCCATCCACATTCGCCACGGGGTCCCATCATCACCCGTTAGGTTACTTAACTAACGACAGAGCGGGGGCTGGGCTAGCACGGGTGTAAAACATAAGTGACGTCTAAATAGCTATCATATATAGATATTGTATATTCGTCAGACACAATAATAGGTATTCCAGATCACAGATGAACATTATTGGATATACAAGCAATCCGCGTTTCCTTTGAGCCTGCAACGAAAAACGGATTACACAGTTGTGATGAATAGCCTTTACCCCACCCTAGACCCCTACGAGTACGGAAAAATACCCGCCAAGTACCCGAAGTGAAGTGGTCTCCCTCAACAACGTGAGTAGGACACTAAACACTTCAAAGTACCCGGTAGTTTGTGCACCCCACCTTAGGTCTTGTTAGTGTATATGCCCTAGAGGCCATTACTGTATCATACTAGTATGTATATTACTTGATGGAAGCTTGGGATATTCACAGTTGTATATACAATCTTGCTCGAAATGGTAGTATGCTACTTGGTTTGTCTCTACTTCAATATGTGCATGTGTTTCTTTTAGCATATCGCTTATATACATATTAGTAGAGCCCTTAGGATCTTTGCTTGATTACCAGCATTGTGATGGCGCTCACACTCGTGGGGGCTGGGTAATCCATAAGCACATCCTTATACAGGTCCCTAGTCGTTGGACTATCGAGACAGGGCATCGATACTCCGGAGTAGACTAGCGTATGCGCTTCTCATCCCAGCGTGGGAGACGGTCTGTCCCACAGCCGTCAGTACGTCGTACTTGAGATAGTATGCGGGTGCTCGTTAGGTTACGAGTACACTGGACAGGACTCGTCGGGAACTGTTGGTTGGTATTATACCTATCGTCAGTTATCAGTTCCAAGGTGACATGAGTACAGCTTAGTCCGCTGACTTGACACTGTCACTTCGCCTCGAGTGTGTTCCCACTACACTTTGATTACTACCCTACCACGGCTCAAAGGAGTCGTGCAAACAGGTAGTTTTTGGGTGCAGTCCCGAAGCACTTGGAGGCAGTGACGGTTAGACAGGATTCGTCTCTCCCGGTATTGCGGGTTGACATCGCGCTGTGTCCAGGAGAGCCATTACACAAGTAGTCCCTGGCCAGGGCAAGCGAGATATACTGGTAGGTTTCCAGTGTTATCTCAGGGTGTTCTGGGCTACACTCCGACACGACTTGTACCGCTATTAGGGGACTGACGTTCACCGCCCCCTAGGCCCGCCATGCGATGTATCAGACGAACAGACCGGACTGTACGGAGACTGTCACATACAGGCTCAGTAGGAGTTCAGATGGGGTTACCTCGTCAGTCTTCTTATCGGCATCTACCTGGGGACCGTTACGTACAGCTAGTGCCGCATGCGGTCTGTGGTTAAACCCACTGCCAGCGTAGTGTCGAGTCTTTAGAGTCCCACACAGAGAGCTATTCGCCTTTAGGCAAAATGAGTAGAGGTCGCATGGTTTTGCGACAGGGTTCGTTCACATCCGCGCACTTGTGCACGTTTGCTGTCCGGACAGCTTATACTAGCGGGCTTTGGTTTAAGCCGGATCCTAGTATATGATTTGGGATTGGTTTTATCTCATTGTATTCGTGTTCCTCGGATCACGAATACGGGTGCGTATGCACAGTTGCTTGAGACAGAGGGAGAGGACTTTGATTAGGGTTAATGGCCATTGTCATTTTATTAACCCTAATGCTTATGTGTGTATTATGGTTAATTGATATTAGTTTAATATAATTGTGCATGGTTATGGTTGTTGACCATTTGACATTCTTGACTTGTTGACCTAGGTTGACACTTTGACCATCATCATTTCATTTGGAAGATGCTCTTTGATCCTTGCAATTTTCATTAAAAATGAAATGATAATGGTCATGTCTTGATTAAGCCATGACAATTATCTTACTAATTATCAATTTATAATAATTCACACATATATGTGAGAATGCTTCATATTTCTCTCATTCTATCATATACTTTCTCTCTCTTGCTCTTCCTCTTCCTCAAGCTCTCCCCTCTCATGTGTTGAGAAACACTTGAGCTTGAGAAAAACCACTTCTTGATAATCTCTACTCCCATCTAGGGTTCTAGGATTAGCACTTCTAGTACCCTAGTTACTTCTAGCTTGGAGTTGAAGCCAAAGGTTGAGGCTTTCGGGTGGATCCTTCTTCGACGTGAGAAGACGACAAAGGTGATCCCTTTCTACTACTCCAAGGAGCAAGGAGAGAAGGACATAAAGCCCTAGGTATAACCATTCTACCATTTAGCTAGTTTCTAGTTAGCTTTAGCTAGTTTTTGTTTAGCAAAGATCCGACTTTGTCTAGTCCATGTTGCCTAGAGTAGTAAAAATCCGATTTTTATTCCGTTTTCCGTCTCCCCGCAAGCACCAGGGTGGGCAACGTGGACTTACAGGTCTATCCTAGGAGCAAAAATCAGTAAATGAAATAATACAACGGTGGCTACAACCGCAACCTGAATGTGCCCCGCAAAAGAATATTACATCATATTACAATTTACATCGAATGAATGAATATAAAAAAAACCATCTCAAACCCCGGCTAATCATCACAACGATCCAATCAAGTTCATAAACACAAACAGTAAAATCATTACAGAAATGTGCAACCCCCTGCCAACCGACATACTAGCAGTTAAGGGAGGTTTACAAACACGTTATACAAATCACAGATATAATCTAATTAGCCAAACATCGTAGAATTTCGATCGAGCAAACACAATAGATTCTACTCCAAAAACTTCTCTGTGCACCTGAGACTTGAGCAGAAAATAAACATTCCAGAAAGAACAAAATAATCACAGAAGAGTTCTGAGGAATTTTGGGCTGACTCGGCCCCAACTCGGCAGCGGATCGCTCGGATCGGCCGCGGTTCCACGGTGTTTTGGCCGATTCATGAACCCAAATTTCTCCAGTATTCTTATATTTTCCTGCATGTAATTTTAGAGGTCCCTGAAAAAATTTTAGACCTCGTTTTAAAATCGACAGAAACTTGGTGAATTTGATGTTTTTTCTGGTTCATTTTGCGATCGAATTTCTAACGACTTTGCTAATAAGTTAGTTATGGTTTAGCGAGGCTCTGATACCACTGTAAGTCGACGTTGTACACCCCACGAGTTGCGGTGAGGCGGAAATATTAAAAACAATCTTTTTCTTTAAACTAACATCAACTAATGATTGGTACGAAAGAGTGTGTTTGTAGAATAACCGCAATCAGAACGGTGTCGCGTGTAGCTAGACCGAGGTGAGTACGGGTCGTCCTCAGGGAAACGTTGAACCTTTTACTCTTACTTTAGATGTGTTGAGAAAGAGAGGGGGGATAAAGAATTTTGAAGAATGGTTTCTAGATCTACGTTAAGCAAGAATGCAAAAATATAGATCTAGATTATTTTAGGGATGTAGTTAATATAATAAGGGGGCTTGTAGGGTTCGTTAGGATTTAGTAGTCATGGACGATTAATTAAAAGTTACCATTTTTATCCTTTAATAGATTTAAAACTAGAACGACGGTGATGCGTGTAGATTAGGGTTTCTGGAGGGAAAAGGAATCTCACTCTTAACCCTTATCTCGACACGGAACTCCGTTCATATCTAGCCTTTACCAAAACAATTATTAATCTAATCTCTAATCGCGGTCGGAACTAACAAAGAATTGTTAGTGCGCCCGATTAGGATGTTAATGATTCTTTTGATAAAGTTCATAAACTTTATAGGACTTAAAAAGGGTTTAGGGATGTTCATCATCCATTAGCCTACCCTAATCCTACGAACCCTAACAAGCGGAGAATTACTCGCGCATGTTGGGAGAAGAAGATGAAAAGACAGAGAGGGAAAACATAATGTAAAATGCAAAAGAATTAAATAAAATAACTACCTTTATTAATCAACTTGAACAATCTACACTTTATTCCGTAGAAAATGATTACAAAACTAGTTGCTTCTCGATCTTTCCTAAGGAGGTAGACAAACAGTTGATGATCAGCCTGGATGCGTGAGCGTCTGGGACTTCGTGATCTCGTCGGCTTGATACCTTTTCCAGGAGGCTCTCGGTCCCTTTTTATAGTCCAAAGCCATAACCTTTTGCTTCCAAATTTGGTAAAATATAGCAGAGATTCATCGCCCAAAATTTAAGCAAGTAATCTTTTAATATTGCCGCGGATCCGCGGCATCAAGGAGCTTAGGCCGCGGATCCGCGGCCTGATGATCTCCTCCGTTGATCAAAACTTTATGGGTGGCTTCTTGTGACATGTGGCGATCCTTGGACCCTTTGTATCATGGAAATCTTCTCGTAGTTGCTGTCAGACTTGGTCTCCAAGTTTTGCTTCTTAATTAGGCAAGTCTTCTTCAATAAATTGATCTCCTTGATTCTAGTCTTGAAAAACTCTGCACAACTTGGAAAAATTCTGCACAACAACTCAAATAAGATTTAGAAGACTTTGTTCTACTAGGATTTGGTCAATGAAATTGTTTGCATACATTTTTCCTACCAAATGTTAATTATAATATATCAACACATGAAAAATAGTATTTTTACACATAAACTCTCATATGTATGATATATTATAATAAAGTCCTTTTTAATATGAAAATGGTAGAAAAAATGTAATAACAAATGTGCAGTTTTATCAACTGAACAAATACCCCCAAACTTATCTTTGATCGTCCCGAGCAAACTAGTTTATTCAAGAGGAGAAAAAGAAAGGAGAAAACTAAGCACACTTTCGTAGGTAAACACGATTGCACTGAGCACGTGCAACAAGCCGTTAAAGCTCTAGGTGTCCCTAGTAGGAGGAGTGTTGTCTCCTGAGGGTTTTCAGCGGATTACACCCACAAAATCCTATAATAAAAGAGAGACGGTGAAATTTACATATAAAGATAAGAACCATAAAAGAAAGACTTTGAAAATAAGAGTTTCCAACTACACTAGCTTTTCAGTTGTCATGAGCCCTATCTTAATAGTCATGAAAAAATGTTAGAAATCACATTATCCCCCAATAAAACATCGTCTTTATTCTTCATTCCTATCTTTCTTCCAAACATTGATCATATACCCCTACGTGTGTGTATAGAACATCCCTACACTCGGAGAATTCAATTCAAGCTATCATACTCTTGTCCATCTACCTTAGTACTTTTTAATTTGATGAATACTTAGGTTTGCTCACACATTTTCATGCGACCGTTAATACTTCATGAGGTACTAACCGACCGATTACTCATGTGCTTGCTGATTCTGTGATAATATTTTCCTCGTCTTGCACCACCTAAGGCTTAGCAGTGACTCCCAGACCAGTTGGCCTTAGGGCACTAGGTGAAGAGGCACCCTCGCTATATTTTTTTATTGCTGCCTTGGCGATAACAAAACCAGTGTTCATTTTTTTTTCTTTTCACCATTTTTATATTTTCTTCATTTTTTTATTTCCTTCATACTTTGGCTTTTAGACAAGAGCATTTCAAGGTATCCTCTACTATCCCGAGTTTCAAGACGTGTGTAAGTGCATATAGTAGGGTATCAACATTCAACATTCAAATGTTTGGCTTCCAGAATAGAAACTATTTTTCAGACTTATTTTTATCCTCAGATTAGTGACTTCCTTCATCTTACTAACCCTTGGGACAACAGCTCATAACTACTTATTACTAGTTCGTTTAAGAAAATTTCTAATTTTCTTGGTTTTCTTAAACTATTCCTATCTTTTGGATGTAATTTTTCACTTTCTACTCTTTTGTTATATAAAAAAATTTTAATGCCCAGTGTCAAAGATAATTTAGTGAATACAAACCTCCCCCCCAAACCTGTTTTCAGCAGCGTCCTCACTGATGTAGCCTTTTGAGAACATGGACCTGTATACTAAGGGAGAGATACAAGGGGTAAAATAATAGTTAAATGAAAAATTCCCCCAAACTTATTCTTTGACACGCACAGATATTCAATCAAATCCATTTTTACTCACCTCCATTTTTAAAATGAGAAAATGTTACAAAAACATGGAGGTGAGGCGGAGGAAATTTAGTTTTGATAAAGCGGCTCCTGTAAAAACAGGAGCTCCTCCGCGGGGTCAGCAGAAAAATACGGTTTTAATCTATGCCCATTTACTTTAAAAATTGAACCGTTTTTCAAATTTTCGACTTCAACTGCCCCGTGCGGTTGTACATACCGCACCACAAAAGGTCCTTTCCAACGAGATTTAAGCTTACCCGGATGAAGATGAAGATGGGAATCGTAAAGAAGGACTTGTTGCCCCGATGTGAAGGTTTTTCTAGAAAGATTTTTATCGTGGAACACTTTAGTCCTGTTCTTTACTATCACTGCATTATCGTAAGCTTCATCGCGGAGTTCGCTTAGCTCATTTAACTGCAGCTTCCGATAGCTGCCTGCATGATCAAGATCAAAATTAAGCTTTTTAATAGCCCACATTGTTTTATGTTCGATCTCGACAGGAAGGTGGCATGCCTTCCCAAACATAAGGCGGTATGGAGACATACCAAGATCGGTCTTATAAGCGGTGCGGAATGCCCAAAGAGCATCCGTCAATTTGGTTGACCAATCTTTACGGTTTTTCGAAACCGTCTTCTCTAATATCTGTTTGATCTGCCTATTTGAGATCTCAGCCTGCCCGCTTGTTTGGGGATAATAGGGCGTAGAAAGCTTGTGAGTGATTGAATATTTCCGCATCAAGGCCTCGAAAGACCTATTGCAGAAATGTGTCCCGTTGTCGCTAATGATAGCGCGAGGGTGTCCGAATCGCGAAAAGATGTTTTCTTTAAGGAACTTAATGACAACTTTGTTGTCATTAGTGCAACACGGTATAGCTTCCACCCATTTCGAGACATAATCAACCGCTAACAAGATATATAGATTCCCAAAGGAGTTGGGAAAAGGGCCTATAAAATCAATACCCCAAACATCAAATATTTCCACAACGAATATAGGTTGGAGCGGCATCTCGTTCCTTCGTGAAATCCGACCCAAATGCTGACATCGCGGACAAGTTTTTCAATGTTCAAATGCATCTTTAAATAATGTTGGCCAATAAAAGCCACATTGCAAAACTTTCTCCGCCGTTTTTCGAGGACCAAAATGATCGCCGCATGCCTGATCATGATAAAATGATAACACGCTCTTGAATTCATCGTTCGGGACACACCTGCGAATGATTTGATCGGAACAATACTTGAATAGATAAGGTTCATCCCAGTAAAAATATTTTACTTGGGATAGAAATCGAAGTTTGTCTTGTTTCGACCAATCATTAGGAATAAGTCCCGTTGCAAGATAGTTCACGATATCTACGAACCAAGGCTCGTAGGATACAGTCAAGAGCTGTTCGTCAGGAAATGAGTCATTTATCGGCACGGTCAAAGTTGGTAAAGAAGTGATGCGTGAAAGATGATCGGCTACAACGTTTTCACATCCACTCTTGTCTCGGATGACAAGATCAAATTCTTGTAACAATAGGATCCAACGTATTAGCCTGGCCTTTGCATCCTTCTTCGTTAAAAGATGTCGTAGGGCGGAGTGATCTGTGTAAACCACAATAGGCGAGCCAATCAAGTAGGGCCTGAATTTCTCTAATGCAAATACAACTGCCAAGAGTTCTTTCTCGGTAGTTGTGTAATTTATTTATGCATCATTCAAGGTCCTACTTGCATAGTAAATTACATGTGGCATCTTATCAATATGCTGTCCTAAGACAGCACCAATAGCAAAATCTGATGCGTCACACATAAGCTCGAACGGGTGGTTCCAATCCGGAGATGATAGAACGGGGGCTGTAGTGAGTGATTCTTTAAGCGATTCAAAAGCAGCCTCACAATCCGAATTGAAGTGAAATGTAGTGTCCATGGCCAATAGAAGGGTTAAGGGTCTAGCAATTTTGCTAAAGTCCTTAATAAATTTTCTATAAAATCTTGCATGGCCAAGGAAGGATCGTATATCTTTGACGCGGTTGGGACGAGGGAGGTTATGAATGACATCTATTTTAGCTCTGTCAACCTCAATGCCTTTTTGTGAAATTATATGTCCAAGTACAATACCTTCTTGGACCATAAAATGGCATTTTTCCCAATTCAAAGTCAAGTTCTTATCCTTACAGCGGGTAAGAACCGCGTCAAGATTACGAAGGCAGTCCTCAAAGGAGTCCCCAAAAATGGGGAAATCGTCCATAAAAATTTCTAGAAAATTTTCCACCATATCTGAAAATATCCCCATCATGCACCGCTGAAATGTAGCGGGAGCGTTGCATAACCCAAAGGGCATGCGTCTATAAGCAAAAGTTCCAAAAGGACAAGTAAAAGTGGTTTTATCTTGATCCTTTTCGGCGATGGGGACCTGGTTATAACCAGAGTATCCGTCCAAGAAACAGTAGTAATCGTGTCCCGCTAATCGTTCTAACATCTGGTCAATGAAAGGTAGAGGGAAGTGATCTTTCCTCGTCGCGGTATTGAGTTTCCTGTGATCAATACATACGCGCCACCCAGTTTGGGTGCGTGTTTGGATTAACTCATTAGCCTCATTAGTGATGACCGTGATGCCAGACTTTTTAGGGACCACATGAATTGGACTTACCCATTGACTATCAGATATGGGGTAAATTATTCCACTATCAAGGCACTTGACGATTTCTTTCTTTACCGCCTCCTTCATAACGGGTAACCGTCTTTGTGGGTCTCGGGTTGGTTTGGCTTCATCCATCAGATGTATGTTATGTTCAACAATTAAGGGACTAATCCCTTTGATGTCGGCCATCGTCCAACCAAATGCTTGCCGATTCGATCTCAACACTGCCAAAAGTGCATTCTCTTGCTCTAAGGCTAGAGAAGCGGATATAATCACTGGCAAAGTCGCATTCTCTCCTAAATATGCATATTTAAGATGAGAAGGTAGTGGTTTGAGATCAAGAATTGGCGGAGAGACAATAGAAGGTGGGGTAACGGAATGATATTCGGACTCCTTAAGAGGTTCAAAACTTGCATAAGATATTGACTCGGAAAGTGCTGCTGACTTTTGCAACGAGTCAAAGGGTTCAATCTCAAGGTCGGACTCATTGAACATATCCTCACTGTGAAGTGGTGCAAGATCAAACGATGTCTCATTAGTGTTGTCGAGAACATCAAAGCAAAGTTCCTCATCCATGCAGCTTTCGGAAGCTATCTCGTGGATGGAATAAACATCCAGCAAATGAGCAGAAGGTTCTGATGGCTGACTTCTTAGCTTGTAAATATTAAGCTCAATTATCATTTTCCCGAAAGATAAGTTCATAGAACCGTTACGACAATTAATTACAGCGTTAGAAGTTGCTAGGAAGGGTCGACCAAGTATCACCGGGATTTGATTGCGTGGGTTTGCCACAGGTTGTGTATCTAAAACAATAAAGTCCACGGGAAATATGAATTCCCCGACTTTAATTAACACATCCTCTAGTTCGCCCCGAGATTTGGTGATAGATCGGTCTGCCATCTGGAGAGTACAATGGGCGGGTTTTAACTCTCCAATTCCTAACTGCTCGTATACTGAATAAGGAAGCAAGTTAACGCTAGCACCTAGATCGAGTAAAGCACGATTAATATTTTTACCCCCAATAGAAATAGAGATTGTAGGACAGCCGGGGTCCTTACGTTTCTTTGGTATTTGTTGGGTAAAAGCGGTGCTAACATTACTCGTCATGAAAACCTTCTTAGGCACTTGAGTTTTTCTCTTCCTAGTGCACAAGTCTTTAAGGATTCTTGCATAAGATGGGACTTGTTGAATAGCATCTAGGAGAGGAATATTCACGCTAACTTTCTTAAACATTTCCACAATCTTCTCCATTTGCGGGTTAGATCTGTTGGCCCTTAATTGGTTTGGAAATGGAGCACGATCAATAAGTTTTGGGTCCAACGTTTGTGGAGAAGACTGTGGCGACGGATTCGATCCCAAAATTGGAGTGGGCATCGACTTAGATAGATTTGGCGAAATGTTCGAGCCTTGGGGAAAACGGAGAATAGGCTCGGATGAAGGTGGAAGACTAGACGAATTAGGGGAAGAAGAAGAAGCTGGGGTATCAATGGTGTCACTAACATCAAATTGCTCACCCACTCGGTTATTCAGCTCTCTTCCCGATCTCAACGTAGTAATGGAATTCACATTATAATTTTGTGAATGGCCAGGATTCGGTAGGGGTTGAGATGGGAGTTTCCCTTTTTCTCTCGCACTCATTGCGGCGTTTAACTGTGCTATTTGGTTTTCTAGTGATTTAATACTATCACCATGGGAGGCGGAGTTTTTCGTTATGGTATCAATAGAAGACTTCATCTCAGCCGACAATTGCATGGATTGTTTCATGAACATATCCAAAGTTTGTGCAAGTGAAGAGTTGTCAGTACCGGCCACTTGTGGTGTAGAAGTGTTGGTCGGATTTTGGAAATTCTGTGACTGAAAGGGGGGTTGATTCTGTGGTTGTGGTTGTTGTGGAGGAGGTCTTTGATAATTGCTTTGTTGGTTTTGATTCCAAGCAAAGTTAAGATGATTCCTCCATCCTTGATTGTATGTGGAAGTATAAGGGTCGTTTCTAGGTCGCTGCTGAAAAGCAGCATTAGCTTGAAACGATGCATTCATAGGACATTCTTCCGTTAAGTGTGAAGGATCCGAACAGCAACCACAGACGGTCTTAAGAAGCGTAACCTGATTTAGGGAGACTGATGAGAATCTGCTCTCAATAGCGTCGAGTTTCTTCTGCATCGCTGCCATTTCGGCTTTCACTGCGATAGAAATATCGAGCTGGTGAACACCTCCCCTAGATGAAGGTGGTCTTACGCTTTCCCACTGCAAGTGTGTTCAGCGAGGTCTTCCAGATACTTCCAAGCTTCACCGTCATCTTTAGACATGAAATTGCATTGACACATTGTTTCAAGCATCTGCTTTGTCGCTGGATTAATGCCCTCATATATAATCCGACATAAATCCCATCTATTGATTCCATGATGAGGACATTGGACAAGCAGATCTTTGAAACGTTCAAAGCACTTCCAAAATGGTTCATTGGGAAGCTGGGTGAACTGGTTGATCTCGCTCCTAACACGTGCAGTCTTATGGTTTGGGTAAAACTTCTTAAGAAATGCTATGACGAATTCATCCCAATTAGTGATAGAGTGTGCGGCAGTATTGTAAAGCCATTTTTCTGCCAAGTCGCACAGTGTGAATGGGAGAAGACGTAAGCGCATAGCATCTAAAGTCAATTGTGAAGTACCCATCATTGCGCATACGTTTTCGAATTTGGTGATGAAAACGTACGCGTCTTCCGACTCAAGCCTATGAAATTTGGGCAGCAGATTGATGTAGTGGGGTTTAATTTTGAAATTATCCCCGTTAGGTGGTGGAAGAGATAGACAAGTGGGAAGAGGACCACGGATAGGATAGCATCTCTCTTGGAGAGAAATGCGCGGTGGATTCTGCGCACCTTCGGGCGGTGGCAACGTGGTGTTATAATTTGATGGAGTGCCGTCCATCTCGGTCGTGGTGTGTGGTGGGGGAAAAGAAGATGAAGAAGTACCGACTTCGGCGTCGATAGCAGGAACGCGGACAAGACGGGCACTAGAATCCCGTGTCCAGCCGAGCATACACTAAGCGGGTTTAGTGCAAGTGGCAGCGTGTGTGTGATTTAAAATTGGCTTTTCTTGAAAAAGTGGGACTCAAGACAAATCTTCCTAAGATGCACAAGCAACCCTAGAACTAAGGTCACCTAGGTCCAGTCTCTAGACCGCTCCTAGACTTCCAAAGGACAAGCCGCAGGATCAATCCTCTACTGCCTCCGTACTACCCTTGTAGCCAGATAAGTGCCAGGTAAGTGGGAAGGAACCACAGTAGTGGGCCTAATTAAAAACCACTAGCCTTTGACACACTTGCCTAGGCACTACAAAAGTAATGCGGATAAACGACAGATTACCCACGACCTTCCTCTGTCCTTATTGAGCGCGACAGTCCTTAGAGTCTGGTCTAGATATTTTTTAAATTAATGAAGGGTTGATCTAGATGCTCGGTTTGTGATTTGTGGGGCTTAGGAAGGGTGTTGAAATCCCCACCTAATCTTGATTTGGTCTTTGCCCCTTAAAGTCCGTATTAAAATATGCAAAACAAAACCAATCACAAAACTTTTGCAAAAAGATTTTTTGAGCGGCGCTATTTTGCAAAGAATCCTGCAGAAAATAGATTTTATTGGATTTGAGAGGAGAGAGAAGGAGTTGAAAAAGATACCAGAGAATTGTGAACCCTAGATCCCCTTGTCAAGCCGCGTTTCCACCGTAGATGCTCCCTAATGCCGCGGTTCCGCCGCAGGAGGGAAGGATCGGGTGATGAAATTTTTTCTGTGCCCTTCTTTGCTCCTCTGGATCTCTAAGAATATCTCTGTTTTCTGTTTTCCTCAATTCTGTGACTCCAGATCTCCTTGCAAAATTCACGCACAAATCATTAAATATACAATTTGCAGTTTTGTTTTAATAATGATATGAATCGTCTAAGAATTCAACACAAATAGTAAGAATAAAAAAATTACGCCATTTGATTGGTACGAAAGAGTGTGTTTGTAGAATAACCGCAATCAAAACGGTGTCGCGTGTAGCTAGACCGAGGTGAGTACGGGTCGTCCTCAGGGAAACGTTGAAGCTTTTACTCTTACTTTAGATGTGTTGAGAAAGAGAGGAGGGATAAAGAATTTTGAAGAATGGTTTCTAGATCTACGTTAAGCAAGAATGCAAAAATATAGATCTAGATTATTTTAGGGATGTAGTTAATATAATAAGGGGGCTTGTAGGGTTCGTTAGGATTTAGTAGTCATGGACGATTAATTAAAAGTTACCATTTTTATCCTTTAATAGATTTAAAACTAGAACGACGATGATGCGTATAGATTAGGGTTTCTGGAAGGAAAAGGAATCCCACTCTTAACCCTTATCTCGACACGGAACTCCGTTCATATCTAGCCTTTACCAAAACAATCATTAATCTAATCTCTAATCGCGGTCAGAACTAACAAAGAATTGTTAGCGCGCCCGATTAGGATGTTAATGATTCTTTTGATAAAGTTCATAAACTTTATAGGAATTAAAAAGGGTTTAGGGATGTTCATCATCCATTAGCCTACCCTAATCCTACGAACCCTAACAAGCGGAGAATTACTCGCGCATGTTGGGAGAAGAAGATGAAAAGACAGAGAGGGAAAACATAATGTAAAATGCAAAAGAGTTAAATAAAATAACTACCTTTATTAATCAACTTGAACAATCTACACTTTATTCCGTAGAAAATGATTACAAAACTAGTTGCTTCTCGATCTTTCCTAAGGAGGTAGACGAACAGTTGATGATCAGCCTGGATGCGTGAGCGTCTGGGACTTCGTGATCTCGTCGGCTTGATACCTTTTCCAGGAGGCTCTCGGTCCCTTTTTATAGTCCAAAGCCATAACCTTTTGCTTCCAAATTTGGTAAAATATAGCAGAGATTCATCGCCCAAAATTTAAGCAAGTAATCTTTTAATATTGCCGCGGATCCGCGGCATCAAGGAGCTTAAGCCGCGGATCCGCGGCCTGATGATCTCCTCCGTTGATCAAAACTTTATGGGTGGCTTCTTGTGACATGTGGCGATCCTTGGACCCTTTGTATCATGGAAATCTTCTCGTGGTTGCTGTCAGACTTGGTCTCCAAGTTTTGCTTCTTAATTAGGCAAGCCTTCTTCAATAAATTGATCTCCTTAATTCTAGTCTTGAAAAATTCTGCACAACTTGGAAAAATTCTGCACAACAACTCAAATAAGATTTAGTAGACTTTGTTCTACTAGGATTTGGTCAATGAAATTATTTGCATACATTTTTCCTACCAAATGCTAATTATAATATATCAACACATGAAAAATAATATTTTTACACATAAACCCTCATATGTATGATATATTATAATAAAGTCCTTTTTAATATGAAAATGGTAGAAAAAATGTAATAACAAATGTGCAGTTTTATCAACTGAACAACTAACCGAAAGGATCTTTGCTAAACTATAACTAACACTAACATAGGAGTAATTAGCTACTATGAAAGAAGATTATACCTAATGAACCGAGTCCTTCTTCTTCTCTTTAACCACCTCCTCGTCGGCCTCCTCTTTGTAATAGACGATCCACTCGAAAGCTACTACTCCAAGCTTTGCCTCTAACTTGAGGAAACTAGGTTACTCAAAGTGCTAATCTAGGTCACCTAGGGAATATAGAGTGTGATTATGGATTAATATGTCTTGCTAATCCTTGATCTCAACACATGAGAGGTTAGGATTAGGGTTTGAAGAGAGAGAGCTTGAGGAGAGAGAAGGTGAGAGTGAGAATGAAATGAAATAATGATATCATTTGAATATATGAAGCATAATGATTTATTAAATGAATAATCAAATGATTTATCAACCATGCATCATTTATTCATTATGAGTGATTCATCTCATGAGTCATTAGTCAATAAATGCACCATTAACTACATGAATGAATCACACAAATGAGTCATTAAATCAATAAATGCAAATGCCACCTTAGCCCCCAAGTCATCATCTTTCTAGAAGCTTCTCGAGAATTTACGAGAACGCCCCTCCTATCCGTGAAAACACGGAAAAACTTTAGACTGTATAAATCCAATAATCCGATACTAGAATTTGGTTTAAACCAAAGCCGGCTAGTAAAAACTGTCCGAATATTGTACGTGCGAAAAAACACGTATGCGTCCGAACCCTTGTCGTAAAACCATACGACCTCTATATCGTTTCGCCCGGAGCAGGGAAACTCTCTTTGTGGGACTCTAAAGACTCGACTACTACGCTGGCAGTGGGTTTAACTGTTAGTTATATGTATGCCCTAGAGGCCATTACTATACATAGGATGTATATTGTAGTGGATGCTTGGACATATATAGGGATGACTTTCTTGCTCGATATGATAGTATGCTATCTGGTTACTCTTTACTTTAACGTGTACACTGATTGTCTCTCTGTTACATGTTGGTAAAGCCCTTAGGATGTGTACTTGACTTCCTGGGCTATGATGCGGATCATACTAGTGGGGACGTGGTAGTCCATAAGTACATCCTTCAAAGTCCCTAGTCGTGGGTGTATCGAGACGGGGCATCGATATACCAGAGTAGACTAGCGTGTACCTTCTCGACCCATATAGATGGGCGATGGATGATCCCATATCCATTGGTGTTTGACATCAGAGATGATATACGGGTGCTCAGTGGAGACTGGGTACACTGGACGGACTCGCCAAGAACTCCCAGATGGTATTATACCTTACGTCAGATGGCAGTTCTCTGGTGACACTGGTACAGGTTAGTCTGTAGACCCGAGATCGTCATAGAGTCTTGTGTGATTCCCACCGTGCTTTGATTTCCATCATACCACGTCCAAGAGGGCGTGCAAAAAGGTGGCTTTTGGGTACAGTCCCGAATCACATGGAAGCAATGAGCGATAGGAGGGGTTTCGTCTCTCCCGATATAGGGAGTTGATGTTGCGCAGTGTTCGATTGGCTATAACAGGAAGTCCTTGGCCAAGGCTGTTTTAGGAATTTACTGGTAAGTGTTACCAGTAGTTTCTCGACCCGTTATGAGCCTCATATCGACACGACTTATCGAGTTATTGGGGTCTGACGTTTACCACCCCTAGACAAGATATGCGACATATCGACGAACAGACCGGACTGTACGGTAGTGTTACTGGTTGGATTCACAGGAGTGTGAGCGGGCTTGCTCGTTGATCTTCTGATCGCTCAATACCCGGGTGGCCGTTACGTTTAGCAGACCGCTTGCGGCTTATGGGTGTTTGATATGATCATCACCTACTGCCGGCGTATTGACGAGTCTTTAGAGTCATACACAGGGGTTTCCTGGCTCAAGCGAAACGAAATAGGAGTGCATATGAGATATGTGCGGGACCGAGAATAATACCAGTATGTGATACTGTATTATATTCTCGCGATATGTGACATTGATCGGTTGTATGCGATATAGCCGGGTTATCGGATCAAGTGTTGATTCGATAAGTTGTTACTATTGATATTAGTCGGTTATATGCGATATGACCGGATCGTTAAATCAAGTGTTGATTTAATGATTTAATGTATAATTATATATTTGATATATTACTTTACATTAACTAGTATTGGTTCACTTAAGATTGATTTTCTCACTTGAATGTGCACATTGTTTATATGTGATATATGCAAGTGTACATGTTTGTATCATGCTTGATGATACAAACAAGTTGAGTGTATGAGACTTGAACCAAATCAAGGTTAAATTAGGGTTTACTATTTTCCTAGCATATAACAAAAGAGTGTGACTTTGGTCAAAGTTATCAAGCTTCATGAAGCTTGATAAACATTGACAAAGTCAACTCTTTTGTCATTTGTATAAGATATTAGTTAATCCAACCCTTAACCTAATGCTTT
The DNA here is from genome assembly GCA_030015575.1 of Agapanthus africanus. Classification (NCBI taxonomy): domain Eukaryota; kingdom Viridiplantae; phylum Streptophyta; class Magnoliopsida; order Asparagales; family Amaryllidaceae; genus Agapanthus; species Agapanthus africanus. The sequence goes on along the minus strand of JASDDO010000019.1, from coordinate 651,928,288 downwards.
GGTTAATTCTCTACATGAGTTAAGCATGAGGGCTTAACTCAACCATGGTGCCATTATTTATTGGATAAGTTTCATTTGGATATTTATTCATATGATTCTTTTCTTCTTCTTCATCTTCATCAAGCTCACAAAAGCTTGCTAGCTCCAATGGTGCCATGAGAAAAAGAGTGAGAAATCCAATTCTAAAGTGAACCCACTTCCTATTTCTTCATCCTCTACTACTTGCCATGTAGTATAGGGTGTTCTCTTCACAAAGTTTTTGACCAAGTGAAGGAATAGCTTGAGTTTGAGTCTCCCCGACATAGATCATCTTCGGCCTCGAAGTCAATGACCTAGCCCGATCATTTCTCCGACGAAACCATCGCTAGAGTCCGGGATCCCGATGATCGCAGCGGAGGGACGTCAACACGGAGCTAAAGAAGTGGAGGACAGGATCTACAAAGGTTGTAATCCCTTTCACTTGTAGTTAAGTTGTTAACTTGCATGTTCTTTCGCCTAATCTCTAGTTAACGATCTAGTTTAGGGTTTCTCGGCACCGGAAAATTTGAATTTGGCATGGTCGATGCCTTGTGGAACCTCTTGGGTGTGCCTAGTAACCCTACAGTGGTATCAGAGCCTAGCTAGAGCTTTAGGCGATGTGTAGACGATGTTAGAAGTCCGATCGAACCCGAAACCCTAATCCAAAACCTTTCTCTGTACATTTTCTGAAAATGTGGATTTTTCCGAATTAAAAATATCCAAAAAATACAGCAGGGTATTATAAGAGTTACTGTGAAGCACGTGAGCCCAAGTCAACCAAAGCGCCGCGGAACCGCGGCCCCACCGTAGCATGTGCGGCGGTTCCGCGGCCATAAAGGTGATTCTTGGCACGTGATTTGCACAGTAATGTCCTATACTGATTCCTGTGTTTTCTGGGTAATTTTAACTTATACTCAAGTGTTGAGTTTTCTGGGTTGTATTGGGAGTTCGATAATTCGATCGGAAACTTTATGTAGCATTTTGAAAATCGTTTCGGTGAAATTTCGGAAAATCGGTAAAATGAGGGGGTTTTCTGTAAAAAGTCAAAATACAAATATCTTATTATAAAAATTAAATATACATATTCTAGCTATGTAATTGCTATTATTTGGTGTTTATTGAGCCGCTGGTGAAATTTCAAATTTTCTGAAAAAAATATTATTTTATTATTATTTAAGCCGTCACTAATACATTTAATTAGGGAAAATTACAAATTGGAATGAGTTGAAACAAATTTTGTGCATCATAAAACATTAAATAAAAATTTATCATGTAGTTTTTGGAACGAAATCATTTGCCAAAACGGTTTAGAAATTATTGGAAAAAAAAAGGCTTTTTTTAGCGTAAATGGATGTTTGGGGTATTGTATTTATGATTTTTCATCACCCCACACCCGTACCCACACCCACACACCCCCACTTACCCCTCCCCATGGCTGAATTCAGCAGCCACCATATTTTTCCCACTTGAATTTTCAAAGGAAAGGAAATGAAAGAAAAGAAAAGAAAATGGATAATTGTGTTGGACTTTGACCTTGTGTTGACTTGGACTTCTTTACTTGCTACTTTCCTCACCTCACTCTCTCTCCAATCACCCACTAGTGGCCGACCCTCCCCATTTCCTGCACACAACAGCCCCTCCTCTTTTCTCATCACATTTCTCTTCAAAAAACTCATCAAAATTGCCTCACAAATCAACACAAAACCTCACAAATCCCAAATCCATTCCCTACCCATTTTTCCTTAGCCCTTATAGCATGGATCTTGATGCAAAGATCTCAATTTGGAGGTCAAGTTCCATATTTGATCTCATGGGTTGTGAAGGTATAACTCTAACCCTTTTGCTTAATTTATGTTAGATACTTTAAATCAACTTAATTAGGTGTTTAATTTAGGTTTTAAATTGCAAGTTTAAATTCAAGAGAAGGGTTAAATTAAAGTTATGGTTGTGTTAATTTGTTCATGGTAGTGTGATGTATTTTAGCATCTTAAGTTATGCAAAACCAAATCTTGTAGCTAATTTGCATATTGTTATATTTAATTTGCCCAAATTGTGATAATTATGCTAATTTGCTAACTAGGTTTTAGAAATTTTATTAAAATGTGGGATTAAAATCTAGTTAGGGTTTTTAGCATATCATTAAGGTTTCCATGAGTGGTTTAACCATTTAAAATATGCAAAGCCAAGATAAATTGTTAAATTGTGAAATTTTGCGTTAAAAAGTGTTAAATTGGATATTTTTGCAAAACTAGAATTTTGGAATTTATACAAGTTGATGAGAATAAATTATTGATATGGTTTCTATAACTTGGTTATGATAATTGGTGGATATTGTGGCCATTAGTTTCGTTTAAACATCAAGTTTTAAAGTGAAACGGCTAATTGATGCTTACTAGGTTTCTTGTAATAAATCGATTTAATCAATTTATTGGTTTTGATGAATTGCATCGTATTTTATATATTTTAGTGAATTGTAAAACCATGATTTGGTACGTTTGGTGTTTTTCTCGATCAATCGGCGTTTGTACGCCGATGTCGAGGGTTTTTGGGTTGATTTGTGAAAGCAAACCATAGGTTTTGACCTATGTGAGATTCGTGTGTCGATTTGGTCATGAGTCGGATTTTAATGCGATACGGTGCGTTATGATATGTAGGTACCCCCACGTGGACTTCGAGACGACAAGCAAGCGCGTGGCGACGTCGGCACCGGCTAGCGAGGACCAGGTGAGTAGATTTATATCTACGGGGAGAAGTCGGGTGGATGGCGTATAGCACCCCCGCAGTCCGTGGTGGTGTATACGGATGCGTATACACACCAACAATTATTATATGTTATTTGGGATTAATAACGATGCTTAGGATGGATATTGGTGTGTTGGATTACTTTAGTGTTGCGAACCCTAGGGTAGTATTACACACACACATACACACATACATACTTGCATACATTCCTATTGATATGTGCTCATGGGATTCTTTATAGTTATGTGTTCACATGGGTATGGGACTATGTGTTCACATACGGATTGAGGATGATACTTGGGATTGAGCTGAGTCGATGAGATTTGATTTGAGGCCGTGAGATCGGTGATATAGCAGGGTTCGTATCTTAGATACGACATGACGTTGTAGCGGGTCCTTGACGTAGTGTTTCACACACGTCCATGCATACGTAGGCGGTATCAGTATGGTACTAGACGTAGATCAGTACCCCGATCATGATATTTGATAAAGAGGATACCAGGTGAATAGTATGATGAATGTGATATTGAACCGTACCCAGATTGGGATGCCGTACGACGGATTTACGTACGAGCTATATTGATGATTGATCCGCACTCTTGACTTGGGATGCCTGATTATAGATATGGTATCGGATATGATATTATTGAGGCGGGATCACCGACTATACATATACAGGTATGTATATGTATCGACTCAGATGATAGGCGGTTTCCTTACCTGTAGTTCAGCTTGTTAGTTCAGCCGTATAGTTTAGTGTAGTTGTTAGATTAGATTAGACTTCTTACCTATTTCAAAAACTAACGAATCGTGGGCATTTTTAAAGACAGCTCAAGGGAATCTACGGATATTTCAAAAACGACGTATCTTTTCATAAAAACACCGTAGCCCCTATTTTCAAAACCCCATGATTCGTGTTATTTCAAAAGGCACCATTTGTAGGACTTATATTAGATTATTGCAGATTAGTTATCGTTGTGTCTAGTATTCAGCTCCCGCACATTATTGTTGTTCGCTCTGCCTCGCATATTTTTTTTGCTGCATATTCCATTATTGATATCATGCTGTTAGGACACCAGCACCATTACCGATGATGCGTATGTACCACGTACACCTACTTGCCGGCTCACACACATCTTCATCGGTAATTGCCATGTCACGTACACTTTAGAGAATATAATTGCTTGACTTAGATTGTTAGCTAGTAGTGTTGACATGATATTAGTGTACTTCCCTTATATGTCATATTAGACATTGTAGTTATTACCTACCACTTCATGCATACTGTTATTCAGTTGTTCATGCCTAGTTCATTATCATTGACATATGCACTTGTGATGATTTCTTGAGATTTATGATATTTCTGGATTTCGGGGAAAGCCGCAAAATTTACAACTTATGATCTTTTAAAATATAAAATGTTGCGGTTTTCTAGTGATGTAAAGTGTCGTCCACCATGAGTTTGCTGTGGTTTTGGAGATCCGTGTCGAGGAGTGGAGGAACCGTCACGGGTACATGGTGGGCCCGGTATGGTACCCCGGGGCAAGAGGAATGTGGTGTTGACGTTAAGCCTGGCTGGGGAGCACTACCTACCGGTAATATTACCCGACGCGTCGGATATCCGGAGGATACCGTCGTGGTCTTGAGATGGATGGTAGGGGCCGGTCTGGACTGACGGCGCCCTAGATATTGAGATTGAGACATTGATATTTCGAGACAGTGAGATTTATGTTTTGTGTCGATGCTAGACACTGTTGATGCTGATTTCATTTATGATACCTCAGTTTAAAAATACGAAGGAAATCTCACTAATTTATGAAAACAGTTTCTTCATTTACATGTATTCTGTTTCATGCATTCATACCCCATTCATATGATATATTGCTACCTGAGGCACTGACACGGGCACATGAAATTATACTCGGGTTAGATATTACCCTAGCCATTGTTATAGGCTGCATGTTATACTTATATTTGAGGATATATTATGATCATTGACCTAGGTTGCGTTATTTATGCGATTTCTGTGCATAGATGTTTTTCTATTCACGAGTTGGCAACTCACCCCCGTTGTGCCCCAGTTTCTTGCAGGTTTGCCGTACAGGTTTCATTACGGCTTGCGGGCTCAGTTTCATTCGGGTGACTTGCTAGTAGGTGGGTTTTTCTTGTATCGTACCCATCATATTACCTTGTATGATATTATTCAGTTATATCTAGTAAATTCCATCAACCAAACATGTATCTATTGAGATAGAGACCAGTGTTGTTTATTCTTTCGACCGTAGAGTCGCTCGTTATATTTCTGGTGGTTTTGAGTTCCCTTTTGAGTTTTTGATCCTCGCCGTTGGCGTTGTATATTATATTGCTTGTGTGGTTATGACCGTCGATTGACGAAGAGCTAGCTCCCGCTTGGGGATGCCTTTTATTGATTTTGTATACTATTCATGTTGTATCCCGTTTGGGAGCCAGTATTTACAATGGAGACTCTGCCGAAATTTTCAGTAAATTTTTGATGTTTTTAGAAACCCGTATAATTCGGCTTATGCTATTAAAACTACTTGATTTAAATTGGTTTTTCCTACTCTCTACTACTCTTCTTGGTTTGGATTTCTGGGTTTTCGGTTTACTTAGATTACGTACGCCTCGAGACGTTCGTAGTTTAAGTGCCGGTCATGTTCCGTACTTTCGGGTCGTGACAAAGTTGGTATCAGAGCGTTAGGTTTTAACCTTCGGAGCGTAGGATGACCCTTGGTTGATGGAATAGGTGACTAAAGTAGAGTGACGTACCGTTGGTATGTTCCGCGGCATATTTACGACACGCCACTCCACTTATGAAACCTTAGGATGTACATTTCCTTGTTCAGTATTATATTCCTTCCTGATCTAGCCTCGTCGGTACCAGTTTGGTTTTGCTGCTACGGTTACAGGCAGGGAGAGCTACGGCTAGAGTTGCGGTCAGCACAAGCTCATCACGAACGAGGACTGACCAGGGCGAAATTCCGGCGACACACGATTGCAGAGATGTGTCTTTTTACTGTGTTTCCGCGCCACGAGTGTTTGGCGGATCGCCTTTATGAGGTTACTCGGATGTGCTGATCGACACTAGAGGATTGAGCCACTGACAGAGGCCAGCCAGATTTTGATGACCGTTGGTGTGTTGCTTACTCCTGATGATTGAGGCACTGTTCAGCGTGCAGACGAGCGAGCCAGTTGTTGCTGCGAGCGACGAGATATCGCCCCATATGTTGGAACTATGGCGGGGCGAGTTGTACGAATAGATGATAGGTCCCTAGTCACCCGATGATGAATGACTAGGACAGGTGGTTCGTTCGCTTACCCCGATGCTAGGTCATCAGATAAATTGATTCCAGCTAGAGACGACTTCACGCGGAGACGTTGGGAGTCGACAGAGACGATCGAATGTCAGAAACCTATTTATCCAAGTTTAAAGTAGTCGGAAAGACATGCAGGCAATTCTATGGTCCCTCTAGAAGAATGAAACCCTAACTCGGCTTAATGACCGTGTGAAAGCCTTTGAACCTTCGGGTTTGCGGCAGTTCCACGGCGCCATTAGTGAGGCTTGGGTTTGCCCTTCTACGGCTGGACCACCGATGCTGTGGTATGTACTCGATACTATTAAACTGTGCCCAAGATGTTGAGCTCTTGGGGGATTATGAGGTTTTGACGACTCGATCGGATGGCTCGACTTAATTCGGATGCTAGGTGGTGAGATGCATTTCTTGGGAGACTCCCGATACGAGGATAGCCGTTGGAGCTCAGTCCATGCAGCCGCGACGAGACGAGTCCAAAGCAGACGACATTAGAGAAAAGTGAAGTAAGAGGTTCATACCAGATCTAGATGTGATGACGTTCCCCTCCGCCGACATCAGAGATGCGATGCGCATGCCGAGGCAGAATACTGGATATACCTTCCAGAAGGAGTCGCGATGAGTATGCAGTCGTTCTAGAGCAAGATGCAGATATAGGAAAGGACAATGACTTCCGGACAGTTGGAAGAGACGAGACATGGAAGAGACAGTGAGCAGGATTCCTTCCAGGACACTGCTGCAATGATACTTGCACCCAGGATCAGATGTGTCACGTACATTCAGAGAGCCAGAGGCCGACGCCAGTGATATGCTGTCTTACGAGTGGTCGCGATGATTGACCAAGAGATGACCAGAGAAGTGCCAGAACGGAATCGTCCCCGTTAGCACACCTGACAGGGCCGATGAGCCGATGGACCGAAAGATTGGTAATTCACAGTGAAGACCTTGACCCAGGAGTGGTCATGGTTACGCACACCAGCAGGACAGAGTTCATGATCATCGACGAGACGTCCCACTAGTGACCGCGACAGTTGGCCGAGATTCTTAGAGAATGCACTTGAGCGGTACTGTTCCGCCATTATTGATTACGATGTTTTGGGTGATTTATTCGTATGATTTGATTTTGATGATTGAGGATTTACGATCTTTGCACAGTGTTGCACTTGATATCGTTTTCGTGCTTTAGTTTCACATGTTTGTGATTTTACGGTTTTAAACAGTTGAGTTGGTTTTGTGCGTATGCATGCACACGATTTGGTTCCTGCACTCTGTATAGTTATTATATGCTTGCAGTGCAGTGATACGCCTTTTGTGCACTTAGATGTACTGGACTTCGATTTCGATTGCGATACTCGATATTTGTTTTGTGCACTTTATGCACCTGATTGGATTTTGCGCATGTTCGAAGCTTGATATTGGATTTCATGATTTCGTGCACGATGGATGCACCTGATTTGGATTTTCGCGCATGTTGGGCGCATGTTTTGAAGGGTGATTTTGGTGCGCACCAGATGCACTAAATCGAGATTTTTTTTCGTGCATGTCAGATGCACCTGATTTTGCTGTCAGGCACACATGTTGCCTACAACAGATGTTTCATGCACACCCGATGCACTTAGATATTGTTTCTGTGCGCATGTATGGCACATTCATGGATTTTGATTTCCGTGCGCACCAGACGCACGTAGTATTCATGTGCATATTTTGGGATTGATTTCTTATAGAGCAGTACGTTTTTATGATATTGCTATGTGTTTTCGGACTGAGCGGGACTAGTCAGAGGACAGTACCTGAATATATTTTGCATGCATTGATAGTTATGGAAGGGATTTCCAAAAAGCGAGCTATAGCCTCAGTATTTACCTACGTGTCTGATATGACACGAAATGTTTAAAATAAGGAGACCCTTCTAAATTGTTTCCAAAACGGCGGAACGTACATTTCAAACAAAGGTATATATGTATATAGTTATTTTCTTATGATAGACGTCCGCCACCGTGCAGTGTTATACGCGTTGCACAGCGACTTAAAGGGGTTTGGCATGCATTTCCTTCAGATACTTACAGATATAGATTCGATATTTACATGTATAGTTTCGAGTTATATCATATTGGTTTTGATTTGGATTTGGCATTGATGTCTTCTCCATGACTCCGATGATTGCGGGATGCTTGACGGAGTTTTGATTTGAGTTATATACTCATTTTTCAAGCGCATGCGCTGCGCTACGATTTGTTTTATGTATTTACAATTTCGGAGCCCCGACGACTTGATGGTTTTTCTTAGGTGTTTTAGTATTTGGGGGAGTTTGAATTTAAATTCGGGGACCGAATTTCTTTAAGGGGGGAAGATTGTAGCATTTTGAAAATCGTTTCGGTGAAATTTCGGAAAATCGGTAAAATGAGGGGGTTTTCTGTAAAAAGTCAAAATACAAATATCTTATTATAAAAATTAAATATAAATATTCTAGCTATGTAATTGCTATTATTTGGTGTTTATTGAGCCGCTGGTGAAATTTCAAATTTTCTGAAAAAAATATTATTTTATTATTATTTAAGCCGTCACTAATACATTTAATTAGGGAAAATTACAAATTGGAATGAGTTGAAACAAATTTTGTGCATCATAAAACATTAAATAAAAATTTATCATGTGGTTTTTGGAACGAAATCATTTGCCAAAACGGTTTAGAAATTATTGAAAAAAAAAGGCTTTTTTTAGCGTAAATGGATGTTTGGGGTTTGTATTTATGATTTTTCATCACCCCACACCCGTACCCACACCCACACACCCCCACTTACCCCTCCCCATGGCTGAATTCAGCAGCCACCATATTTTTCCCACTTGAATTTTCAAAGGAAAGGAAATGAAAGAAAAGAAAAGAAAATGGATAATTGTGTTGGACTTTGACCTTGTGTTGACTTGGACTTCTTTACTTGCTACTTTCCTCACCTCACTCTCTCTCCAATCACCCACTAGTGGCCGACCCTCCCCATTTTCTGCACACAACAGCCCCTCCTCTTTTCTCATCATATTTCTCTTCAAAAAACTCATCAAAATTGCCTCACAAATCAACACAAAACCTCACAAATCCCAAATCCATTCCCTACCCATTTTTCCTTAGCCCTTATAGCATGGATCTTGATGCAAAGATCTCAATTTGGAGGTCAAGTTCCATATTTGATCTCATGGGTTGTGAAGGTATAACTCTAACCCTTTTGCTTAATTTATGTTAGATACTTTAAATCAACTTAATTAGGTGTTTAATTTAGGTTTTAAATTGCAAGTTTAAATTCAAGAGAAGGGTTAAATTAAAGTTATGGTTGTGTTAATTTGTTCATGGTAGTGTGATGTATTTTAGCATCTTAAGTTATGCAAAACCAAATCTTGTAGCTAATTTGCATATTGTTATATTTAATTTGCCCAAATTGTGATAATTATGCTAATTTGCTAACTAGGTTTTAGAAATTTTATTAAAATGTGGGATTAAAATCTAGTTAGGGTTTTTAGCATATCATTAAGGTTTCCATGAGTGGTTTAACCATTTAAAATATGCAAAGCCAAGATAAATTGTTAAATTGTGAAATTTTGCGTTAAAAAGTGTTAAATTGGATATTTTTGCAGAACTAGAATTTTGGAATTTATACAAGTTGATGAGAATAAATTATTGATATGGTTTCTATAACTTGGTTATGATAATTGGTGGATATTGTGGCCATTAGTTTCGTTTAAACATCGAGTTTTAAAGTGAAACGGCTAATTGATGCTTACTAGGTTTCTTGTAATAAATCGATTTAATCAATTTATTGGTTTTGATGAATTGCATCGTATTTTATATATTTTAGTGAATTGTAAAACCATGATTTGGTACGTTTGGTGTTTTTCTCGATCAATCGGCGTTTGTACGCCGATGTCGAGGGTTTTTGGGTTGATTTGTGAAAGCAAACCATAGGTTTTGACCTATGTGAGATTCGTGTGTCGATTTGGTCATGAGTCGGATTTTAATGCGATACGGTGCGTTATGATATGTAGGTACCCCCACGTGGACTTCGAGACGACAAGCAAGCGCGTGGCGACGTCGGCACCGGCTAGCGAGGACCAGGTGAGTAGATTTATATCTACGGGGAGAAGTCGGGTGGATGGCGTATAGCACCCCCGCAGTCCGTGGTGGTGTATACGGATGCGTATACACACCAACAATTATTATATGTTATTTGGGATTAATAACGATGCTTAGGATGGATATTGGTGTGTTGGATTACTTTAGTGTTGCGAACCCTAGGGTAGTATTACACACACACATACACACATACATACTTGCATACATTCCTATTGATATGTGCTCATGGGATTCTTTATAGTTATGTGTTCACATGGGTATGGGACTATGTGTTCACATACGGATTGAGGATGATACTTGGGATTGAGCTGAGTCGATGAGATTTGATTTGAGGCCGTGAGATCGGTGATATAGCAGGGTTCGTATCTTAGATACGACATGACGTTGTAGCGGGTCCTTGACGTAGTGTTTCACACACGTCCATGCATACGTAGGCGGTATCAGTATGGTACTAGACGTAGATCAGTACCCCGATCATGATATTTGATAAAGAGGATACCAGGTGAATAGTATGATGAATGTGATATTGAACCGTACCCAGATTGGGATGCCGTACGACGGATTTACGTACGAGCTATATTGATGATTGATCCGCACTCTTGACTTGGGATGCCTGATTATAGATATGGTATCGGATATGATATTATTGAGGCGGGATCACCGACTATACATATACAGGTATGTATATGTATCGACTCAGATGATAAGCGGTTTCCTTACCTGTAGTTCAGCTTGTTAGTTCAGCCGTATAGTTTAGTGTAGTTGTTAGATTAGATTAGACTTCTTACCTATTTCAAAAACTAACGAATCGTGGGCATTTTTAAAGACAGCTCAAGGGAATCTACGGATATTTCAAAAACGACGTATCTTTTCATAAAAACACCGTAGCCCCTATTTTCAAAACCCCATGATTCGTGTTATTTCAAAAGGCACCATTTGTAGGACTTATATTAGATTATTGCAGATTAGTTATCGTTGTGTCTAGTATTCAGCTCCCGCACATTATTGTTGTTCGCTCTGCCTCGCATATTTTTTTTGCTGCATATTCCATTATTGATATCATGCTGTTAGGACACCAGCACCATTACCGATGATGCGTATGTACCACGTACACCTACTTGCCGGCTCACACACATCTTCATCGGTAATTGCCATGTCACGTACACTTTAGAGAATATAATTGCTTGACTTAGATTGTTAGCTAGTAGTGTTGACATGATATTAGTGTACTTCCCTTATATGTCATATTAGACATTGTAGTTATTACCTACCACTTCATGCATACTGTTATTCAGTTGTTCATGCCTAGTTCATTATCATTGACATATGCACTTGTGATGATTTCTTGAGATTTATGATATTTCTGGATTTCGGGGAAAGCCGCAAAATTTACAACTTATGATCTTTTAAAATATAAAATGTTGCGGTTTTCTAGTGATGTAAAGTGTCGTCCACCATGAGTTTGCTGTGGTTTTGGAGATCCGTGTCGAGGAGTGGAGGAACCGTCACGGGTACATGGTGGGCCCGGTATGGTACCCCGGGGCAAGAGGAATGTGGTGTTGACGTTGAGCCTGGCTGGGGAGCACTACCTACCGGTGATATTACCCGACGCGTCGGATATCCGGAGGATACCGTCGTGGTCTTGAGATGGATGGTAGGGGCCGGTCTGGACTGACGGCGCCCTAGATATTGAGATTGAGACATTGATATTTCGAGACAGTGAGATTTATGTTTTGTGTCGATGCTAGACACTGTTGATGCTGATTTCATTTATGATACCTCAGTTTAAAAATACGTAGGAAATCTCACTAATTTATGAAAACAGTTTCTTCATTTACATGTATTCTGTTTCATGCATTCATACCTCATTCATATGATATATTGCTACCTGAGGCACTGACACGGGCACATGAAATTATACTCGGGTTAGATATTACCCTAGCCATTGTTATAGGCTGCATGTTATACTTATATTTAAGGATATATTATGATCATTGACCTAGGTTGCGTTATTTATGCGATTTCTGTGCGTAGATGTTTTTCTATTCACGAGTTGGCAACTCACCCCCGTTGTGCCCCAGTTTCTTGCAGGTTTGCCGTACAGGTTTCATTACGGCTTGCGGGCTCAGTTTCATTCGGGTGACTTGCTAGTAGGTGGGTTTTTCTTGTATCGTACCCATCATATTACCTTGTATGATATTATTCAGTTGTATCTAGTAAATTCCATCAACCAAACATGTATCTATTGAGATAGAGACCAGTGTTGTTTATTCTTTCGACCCTAGAGTCGCTCGTTATATTTCTGGTGGTTTTGAGTTCCCTTTTGAGTTTTTGATCCTCGCCGTTGGCGTTGTATATTATATTGCTTGTGTGGTTGTGACCGTCGATTGACGAAGAGCTAGCTCCCGCTTGGGGATGCCTTTTTTTGATTTCGTATACTATTCATGTTGTATCCCGTTTGGGAGCCAGTATTTACAATGGAGACTCTGCCGAAATTTTCAGTAAATTTTTGATGTTTTTAGAAACCCGCATAATTCGGCTTATGCTATTAAAACTACTTGATTTAAATTGGTTTTTCCTACTCTCTACTACTCTTCTTGGTTTGGATTTCTGGGTTTTCTGTTTACTTAGATTACGTACGCCTCGAGACGTTCGTAGTTTAAGTGCCGGTCATGTTCCGTACTTTCGGGTCGTGACACTTTAACTGCGTCTATGTGTTTTTCCGGGTAATTTTAGAATATGTTAAAAAGTTCGACCGGATATAAATACCCGATTTTTTCCCTGCCGGGAAATTTCCAAGTGTTGGATTTTTTCGTAGTTTAAGAACGTCTAAGTAGTGCAAGTAACGCGATGGACCCTCTAGAAGACAACAAACCTTAACTCGATTATGTGACCGTCTTGAACTGCCCTTTGAACCTTAGGGTTTGGGGTAGTACGGCGTGCCACATGTGAGGCGTTGGCTTGACCCTTCTATGGCTGGACCGTTGGTACTGTGGCATGAAGTGAATGTTTTTAAACTTATTTCATGTGTTGAGCTGTTTCGGGAAAACTTGGGTGTTTGATTGTTCGATCGGAAAGTTTAACATTTTCTATTTATCTGGAATTTGATGCAATATTTGGAATTCACAAGTAGTTATGAGATAACTAAAATGAATGTTATAAACATAGCACTTTAGTCTCACTTGATCGGTTGCCACGGAATTTTGATGCGATCAAAAGTCCGTCGCAATCACGTAGCGTACGCGGATACTCGCCGGGTAAACTTAATAGACAGCCATGCCCCATAGCCCCGACCAAGTGACTGTAGGAGAACCCCGTAGCCAAAAGCATCCGTTTGGGTGCTCGCGGCAGCGGAGTTCCGCCTTAGTGCACTTCGTCGACGGCATCCGGGGGTGCGACCGTCTACTAAAGTTTGCGACGAGCATTCGATCAGTTTATCGGGAATTTCGTTGAATTGCCCGACTAGATATTGAAAAGTGTTTTCGATATAGAGACTAAAATGCGGAGTTTATAATTGTTAGGCATGCGATGTCTAAGGAGGTTGCGGATTCCAACTGTTGTAGTTTTACACTTTCTTTTCTGCGACTGTAAGTGTAATATGTGATATCGCCGGTTTCGTTGCTATATGTTAAAGACAATTGGGATGCGCACATTTACTTACGTTGATGACATGTGATGTTATGTGTTGCTGGATATGTTATATTGGATCGTCGCGTTTTGAATAGCCAGGGGTTTTTATGTGAGATGAGTGTTTTTCATTTTCATTCATGTAAAAAACTTGTATGTAATATTCTTTTATTGGGGCACTTCCAGGTAGCGGAAGATGTCATCTTTTGTATATTATTTACTTTTCCGCACTAGGATAGACCCAAGGTGGAGAGCACAAGTAACCGGGTTCTGGAGTCCAGTGGGAGACCAACTCGAGGAGTCGAGTCCGGGTCTCCTAACTCTAGAATTGGTAGGATTGCTTGTCGCACTCGTAGGGGTCTAGGGGTGTGGGTTAGGCTATTCATCACGACCGTGGAATCCGTGTTTTATACAGGCTCGTATTGAAAACACGGACGTCCTAGTATATCCAATGTTTCATATGTTTCTTCTGCTGCTATATCTGTGATGTGATCATTTGATATGTAATGATAGTTACTGTATATGATATATATGATATATTGTATAGACGTTACTTATGTTTTACACCCGCGCTAGACCTGCCCTGCTCTGCCGTTAGTCACCTAACCTAACGGTGCATGAGGGGACATCGAGGCGAATGCGGATGGCATAAGTGTACGTCGTATTTATCTGTGATGTTTAGGTGATTTAAATGATGGGAATTCATTAATATGATTAATGAAATAAAAGAAACCTAATGATGTTGTGGAATCGAATTTTCAAAAACAGGTAGCTACAGTTCTTGCTTTGCATCGCGGTGTTACTTGTAGAACATCCTGCACCTTATTCGATAAGGAAAGGACCGAGATCCCTTCACCGGGAGTGACTCCTTTAGCAATAACTGGCAGATGCTACAACCCTCGGTTTGTGTTTTGATTGCTTCTCTAGTTCTTGCTTTGCACAGCGGTATATATGATATATCCTGCACCATATTCGATGAGGAAAGGGCCGACGATCCCTTCACCGGAAGTGACCCCTTTAGCAAAACTAGAAAAGCCTAAAAAACACTCCATTTTAAAATCATTTGATTCTACAACGATATAAAGTTCATTACGCAAAGGGTTTTCTTAAAAACCTGTCGTAGCCCTCCATCATTTCAGATAAGTAATAGTTAGTATTCGTGCTACGTTTGTTGACTTAGTCAAGGCGTAGTGTGCGGTAGCTGATTAGTGCTTATCTGCAATGCATATGATGCGATTGGATTAGGGTAGTCGTGCGGCCTTGTTGACTCAGTCAAGAGTCGTGCGGGTGGGTTTAATTCAATCGGGAAATGACGGGTTGAACTTTACTTACAGTCTATGGTTTGTTGACTCAGTCAAGGTCATAGATCGCTTGGGGCAAAATTATCGGGAATTTCAAGTGTTGAAATTTGCAATGAGATTGCATACCTTCTATGAGATAGTTGGATCCCGATACCCACTGCGAGTAATTGTTACTCCTGGGAGAGTTTTACACATTACAATTAGCCGATCAAGTAGGTGTCTAGAAAGGTGTCAATGGGGTTACGCCTCTGGGAAAACGAGGTTTACTTTAATTAGGTCCGTGCGAAAGCACGGGGAACCTCCCTCAAAGTACCGACACTGGCCTGGCTGAAAGATTGGCGAACATGTAGCGTGTAATTAATCCCGGCTAGTCTTTCCTTTTAGGGTTTGAAAGAAGATTTGATAAAAACAGTGGGAGCCATCCTGATTAGATAAAATAATAACCAATCTGATCTTGCAAGAGCGCACGCAGAGTGTTTTCTTCTCTCTGTCTCTCCAGGTAGCGACCATGTCACGCCTTAATCAAGATAATAAAACGGATATATTGACCAAACCCTCTTGTTATACTGAGCTGGAGAACGTTGGTCCCGCTCCAATTTATAATTGTTATAAGACAGAGCAGGAAATTGGGGAATACCAGATTTCCCGTGCCGCCCAAACGAAGAAAGTGCATGTTGATGCACCATCTTCGGGTGTGTTCGTTACACAGAACTGTTTCTCAGTATCCTCTGCGTCCTACGTATCTGATACCGGATCAGGATCCCACATATGTATTATATTACATAGGCTACAGAAAGGTAGAGAACTGAGAACGGGTAATAAGTTTCATGAGGCAGAAAACGGTGCAAGTGTTGCAGCTAAGTCTGTTGGTCACTGTCACCCTGTATTACCAGAATACATTGATTCTGAACAAATGTTATTAGATACCGAACCTGATATACAAAATCATATCAGTCTCTTTATTTAGATAAAGAAGGATATAATTTTGTATTGTTGGATAATGTTTTGAACATTTCCTATATCAATAGTTGATCGGTTCAGGCACGTTATCTAAAAGCATTAACGTTCTAAATCAAACTACAGTTCCTAGTATATAGAACACACACAAGAGGAAGAGTTCAGAAATGAACGAATCCTTCTTGAGGCATTATAGACAAGGTCATATCAATGCGACCCGACTGGCTGAAGTTACATTTAGATGCATATTTAAATCAGTTTGAATTTACATCTTATGAAACTTGCCAGTCATGTCACAAAGATTAGATGACCAAAGCTTTGTTTATTGGAAGCAGAGAAAGAGTTAGTGAACTCTTGGGATGATACATATTGATGTATACAGGTCCCCTGTCTACACATGTCAAGACCGGTTCTTTGTACTTCATTAAATTCTCTGATGATCTCTCAAGATTCAGACATATGTTCCTGTTGAAACACACAAGTCCGAACCTTTTGAGATATTCACAGAATATAAGTTAGAAGTAGAGAACCAAAAACGGGTATAAGTATTTTGTCCTTTGATGTGATCAAGGAGGAGAATACTTGAGCACGGGATTCCTGGACTATTCTAAGAATGAGATACTCTCTCAGCATTACTCCTCCGTATACACCATAGCACGATGGTATATCGGGGCAGAGCAATAACACCCTATGTGATATGGTGTGCTCTATGATGAGTACTACTGAGTTTCCTATTTCCTTTTAGGGAGTTATGCACTTATGAAGTTGCATACCTATTGAATAGGGTTCCGATCAAATCAGTTGCCTACCACTTCATATGAGATATGGAAAGGGAAGAGCCTATATCTTAAGTTTGTTAAGATTTGGGGTTGTCCGGCCTATGTCTAAAAAGCAAAATCCGGACAAGCTCGAGGCAAAATAAGGACTGTATAAATTTGTTGGATATCCCAAGCATACGCAAGGGAATATCTTCTGCCTAACCGAGGAACAAAAATGTTTTGTTTTCTCAGCATGCTACCTTTGCGAAAGCGAATTTCTTGTGAAGAAATTAGTGGACATGAGGTAGAACTGGAAAGAGTTCCAGCTATACAAACTGCAGCCGATGATTTGGTAGAACCAAAGGATTCAACAGTAACCAACGAACCTCAGCCTCTCCGCCGATCTAGTAGGTTTCCTCACCCACCTGAGAGATACTTCGGTTTCTCTATGACAGTGGGAGCGAGGATTGCATCATGAGATGATGACCCAACTAGTTTCGAGCTGGCCATCAGGAGTGAGACTCTGTAAGAATGGCTGGATGTTTATCGATCTGAGATGGAATCCTTATACACCAACAAAGTATGGACTTTGGTTGCTTTATCTGAAGGGTTAAATCCCCATCAGGAGCAAGTGTATCTTGAGAAGATTACTTGGTGTACATGGAAAAGTTGAGACTTTCAAAGCTAGACTTGTTAAAGGTTTGCATCATTGACCAGCTATGGATTGTGATGAAACCTTTTCTAAGTACCTATGCTTAAGTCCATCCAGATCCTACTTGCTACGGCTACATACCATGACTACGATATCTGGCGGTTGGGTGTCATGACTGCTTTTCTAAATAATGATTTAGAAGACAGAGTCTATAAGTACACAGTCAGAGGGCTTCGTAGACAGTGGGAGCAGCGGAAACGTGTGCAAGATGTTTTATGTGATAAAGCAGGCATCGCGGAGTTGGAACATCTGTTTTGATGAGTTAGTCAAAGAGTTTGACATCATCAAAATGGTAGATGAACCTTGTATATACAAAAAGGTAGTAGGGAGTATGCTGGTGATCCTCGTAGAGTACATGGATGACATACTCTTGATAGGGAAGAAGTTTCCTATGCTACGCTCGGTCAATCTCCGCTTATCACAAGGATTCTCCATATAGGATCAAAGTGATACCTCCTAAATCCTTAGTTTGGATCTATGAGATAGATCTAAGTGGAACTTAGGATCCTCACTAGCTGTAGTGAGAAGGTATCAGTTGATCCTGGGGAGAATCACTGGAAAGGTTCCAGGGTAATAAGGACGACTGAATGTCAGTCACAGGCATTGTCTTTACTCTCAGTAAAGGGACGGTATGTTGGAAGAGTTCCAAGCTAGATACCGTGGCATACTAGACGATAAAGGCTGGATACATCGCTACCAAAGATGCTACCAAAGAGTAAGTCTGGGTATATTTTAGTTCATGAGATGAACTTTGTTCCTACCATTGTGTGACAATGGAGTTGTGGCTTATGCCAAGGAACGCCCGTCCCATCAGTGATCCAGACATATTCTTAGGCAGTATCACCTGATCATGGTGATGGTTGATCTCCAGGGGATCGAGGTTAGGAGAGTAGACTCAGAGGACAACACGGCGGATCCACTCACAAAGGCCTTTTCCCAGAGAAAGACTTTTATGGGATGGTTGTGTATGAGATACTACAACCACTGCTATCAGATGGCCCTAGTGCAAGTGGGAGATTGTTAGTTATATGTATGCCCTAGAGGCCATTACTATACATAGGATGTATATTGTAGTGGATGCTTGGACATATATAGGGATGACTTTCTTGCTCGATATGATAGTATGCTATCTGGTTACTCTTTACTTTAACGTGTACACTGATTGTCTCTCTGTTACATGTTGGTAAAGCCCTTAGGATGTGTACTTGACTTCCAGGACTATGATGCGGATTATACTAGTGGAGACGTGGTAGTCCATAAGTACATCCTTCAAAGTCCCTAGTCGTGGGTGTATCGAGACGGGGCATCGATATACCAGAGTAGACTAGCGTGTACCTTCTCGACCCATATAGATGGGTGATGGATGATCCCATATCCATTGGTGTTTGACATCAGAAATGATATACGGGTGCTCAGTGGAGACTGGGTACACTGGACGGACTCGCCGAGAACTCCCAGATGGTATTATACCTTACGTCAGATGGCAGTTCTCTGGTGACACTGGTACAGGTTAGTCTGTAGACCCGAGATCGTCATAGAGTCTTGTGTGATTCCCACCGTGCTTTGATTTCCATCATACCACGTCCAAGAGGGCGTGCAAAAAGGTGGCTTTTGGGTACAATCCCGAATCACATGGAGGCAATGAGCGATAGGAGGGGTTTCGTCTCTCCCGGTATAGGGAGTTGATGTTGCGCAGTGTTCGATTGGCTATAACAGGAAGTCCTTGGCCAAGGCTGTTTTAGGGATTTACTGGTAAGTGTTACCAGTAGTTTCTCGACCCGTTATGAGCCTCATATCGACACGACTTATCGAGTTATTGGGGTCTGACGTTTACCACCCCTAGACAAGATATGCGACATATCAGACGAACAGACCGGACTGTACGGTAGTGTTACTGGTTGGATTCACAGGAGTGTGAGCGGGCTTGCTCGTTGATCTTCTGATCGCTCAATACCCGGGTGGCCGTTACGTTTAGCAGACCGCTTGCGGCTTGTGGGTGTTTGATATGATCATCACCTACTGCCGGCGTATTGACGAGTCTTTAGAGTCATACACCGGGGTTTCCTGGCTCAAGCGAAACGAAATAGGAGTGCATATGAGATATGTGCGGGACCGAGAATAATACCAGTATGTGATACTGTATTATATTCTCGCGATATATGACATTGATCGGTTGTATGCGATATAGCCGGGTTATCGGATCAAGTGTTGATTCGATAAGTTGTTACTATTGATATTAGTCGGTTATATGCGATATGACCGGATCGTTAAATCAAGTGTTGATTTAATGATTTAATGTATAATTATATATTTGATATATACTTTACATTAACTAGTATTGGTTCACTTAAGATTGATTTTCTCACTTGAATGTGCACATTGTTTATATGTGATATATGCAAGTGTACATGTTTGTATCATGCTTGATGATACAAACAAGTTGAGTGTATGAGACTTGAACCAAATCAAGGTTAAATTAGGGTTTACTATTTTCCTAGCATATAACAAAAGAGTGTGACTTTAGTCAAAGTTATCAAGCTTCATGAAGCTTGATAAACATTGACAAAGTCAACTCTTTTGTCATTTGTATAAGATATTAGTTAACCCAACCCTTAACCTAATGCTTTGGTTAATTCTCTACATGAGTTAAGAATGAGGGCTTAACTCAACCATGGTGCCATTATTTATTGGATAAGTTTCATTTGGATATTTATTCATATGATTCTTTTCTTCTTCTTCATCTTCATCAAGCTCACAAAAGCTTGCTAGCTCCAATGGTGCCATGAGAAAAAGAGTGAGAAATCCAATTCTAAAGTGAACCCACTTCCTATTTCTTCATCCTCTACTACTTGCCATGTAGTATAGGGTGTTCTCTTCACAAAGTTTTTGACCAAGTGAAGGAATAGCTTGAGTTTGAGTCTCCCCGACGTAGATCATCTTCGGCCTCGAAGTCAATGACCTAGCCCGATCATTTCTCCGACGAAACCATCGCTAGAGTCCGGGATCCCGATGATCGCAGCGGAGGGACGTCAACACGGAGCTAAAGAAGTGGAGGACAGGATCTACAAAGGTTGTAATCCCTTTCACTTGTAGTTAAGTTGTTAACTTGCATGTTCTTTCGCCTAATCTCTAGTTAACGATCTAGTTTAGGGTTTCTCGGCACCGGAAAATTTGAATTTGACATGGTCGATGCCTTGTGGAACCTCTTGGGTGTGCCTAGTAACCCTACATTAACCACAGACCGCAAGCGGCACTAACTGTACGTAACGGTCCCCAGGTAGATGTCGATAAGAAGGACGATGAGGAAACCCATCCGAACTCCTGCTGAGCCTGATGTGACAATCTCGTACAGTCCGGTCTGTTCGTCTAGGACTATCGCATATCGGGCCTAGGGGGCGGCAAGCGTCAGTCCCCTAAAAGCGGTATAAGTCATGTCGGAGCGAAGCCCATTATGCCTTGAGAAACTACTGGAAAACCTACCAGTAAAACTCGCTTGCCCTGGCCAGGGACTTTGCGTAATGGCTCTCTGACACAGCGCGATATCAACTCCCAATACCGGGAGAGGCGAATCCTGTCTAACCGCCACTGCCTCCAAGTGCTTCGGGACTGCACCCAACTGCTACCTGTTTGCACGACTCCTTTGAGCCATGGTAGGGTAGCAATCTAAGAATAGTGGGAACACACTCGAGGCGAAGCAGCAGTGTCAAGTCTGCGGACTATGCTGTACTCATGTCACCTAGGAACTGTTAACTGACGACGGGTATAATACCAACCAACAGTTCCCTGCGAGTCCTGTCCGGTGTACCCGTAACCCAATGAGCACCTGTATACTATCTCCAGTACAACGTACTGATGGCTGTGGGACAGGCCATCTCCCCAACTGGGATGAGAAGCGTACACACTAGTCTACTCCGGAGTATCGATGCCCTGTCTCGATAATCCTACGACTAGGGACCTGAAAAAGGATGTGCTTGTAGACTACCCAGCCCCCACTAGTGTGACTGCCATCACAACGCTGGTAGTCAAGCAAGATCCTAAGGGCTCTATCAATACGTACACACATATTAAGATAGATAAAACCAAGTAGCATACTACTATGTTTAGCAAGACTGTTAATATAACGGTGAATATCCCAAGCTTCCATTAAGTAATATACAAGCTAGTATGATACAATAATGGCCCCTAGGGCATATACACTAACATCAAGTTCCATCTAAATATGTACCTACTACACCATATAAGATATGGAGTGGGAAGAGGCCATGTCTTAAACGAGTTTAGATATAAGGTTGTCCGGCCTATGTCAAAAGGCAAAATCCGGACAAACTCGAGACACGGTCAGTTCTTTGCAAGTTTGTAGGATATCCTAAATATTCACATGGATATCTTTTCTACCACAGCGAGGAACAAAAGGTGTTTGTTTCTCGACATGCCACCTTTTTAGAAAAGGAATTTCTTGCAAAAGAAATTAGTGGCGAAGAGGTAGGGCTGGAAGAAGTTCCTGCAGCACAAACTACAACTGAAGATTTAGTGAAATCAGAGGATTCGATAGTCCCCAACAAACCTCAGCCTCTCCGCCGATCTAGTAGGGTTCCTCATCCACCTGAAAAATACTACGGTTTTCTCATTGATGGTGGGAGCGAGGATTGCATCATGAAAGATGATGACCCAACTAGCTTCGAGCAGGCCATCACGAGTGGGGACTCTGTGAAATGGCTGGATGCAATGCGATCTGAGATGGAATCCATGTACACCAAAAAAGTATAGACTTTAGAAGATGCTTCTGAAGGGGTAAAACCCATCGGGAGCAAATGGATCTTCAAGAAAAAACTTGGTGTAGATGGAAATGTTGATACTTTCAAACCTAGACTTGTTGCAAAAGGTTTTCGTCAACGACCAGGTGTGGATTATGATGAAACCTTTTCTCCAGTGGCTATGCTTAAGTCCATCCGGATCCTACTTGCCATCGCTGCAAACTATGACTATGAAATCTGTCAAATGGATGTTAAGACTGCCTTTCTAAATGGTGATTTAGAAGAGAGCGTGTACATGACTCAGCCAGAGGGCTTCGTGGAGAGTGGGAGCAGCGGGAAGGTGTGCAAGCTGCTTAAATCCATTTACGGGTTAAAGCAGGCATTGCGGAGTTGGAACATCTGTTTTGATGTGGTAGTCAAAGAGTTTGACTTCATCAAAAACGTAGATGAATCTTGTATATATAAGAAGGTGGCAGAGAGTAAGGTTGTCTTCCTCGTATTGTATGTGGATGACATACTCTTGATAGGAAATGATGTTCCTATGCTGTACTCAGTCAACCTCTTCTTATCACAAAGATTCTCAATGAAAGATCTAGGTGATGCCTCTTACATCTTGGGGATTAAGATCTATAGAGATAGATCTAAACGGATACTGGGATTGTCCCAATCCAGATACATAGACACCATACTAAAGAGGTTTAGTATTGAAGATTCCAAGCGTGGGAATTTACCCACGATCACAGGACTCACTCTCTCCAAAGAGATGTCTCCCAAGACTGATTTGGAGAGAGCTCGCATGCAAGGGATACCCTATACTTCGGCAGTAGGCTCTATCATGTATGCGATGTTATGTACCAGACCCGATGTAGCATACTCACTAAGTGTAGTGAGTAGGTATCAAGCAGATCCAGGAGAGAGTCACTGAACAGCTGTGAAGAACATTCTCAAGTACTTGAGAAGGACTAAAGAGATGTTCTTGGTGTATGGTAACGGTGAAATCCAAGTGGATTCCTTTACCGATTCGAGCTTCCAGAGTGATAAGGATGACTCTAAGTCGGTATTGGGATTTGTCTTTACTCTCAATGGAGGGATAGTTTGTTGGAAGAGTTCCAAACAGGAAACCGTGGCAGACTCGACGATGGAGGCTGAATACATCGCTGCCAACGATGCTGCCAAAGAGGCTGTTTGGATGAAGAACTTCATAAACGAACTTGGTGTGGTTCCGTCCATCGAGCATCCAATACCTTTGTATTATGATAACAATGGAGCTATGGCTTTGGCCAAGGAACCCAGGTCCCATCAGCGATCCAGGCATATTCTAAGGCGGTATCACCTGATCCGGGATATAGTTGATCACCGGGAGATCGAGGTCAGGAGAGTTGACACGAAGAACAACACAGCGGATCCACTCACAAAGGCCATACCCCAGATACAATTTGAGAGACTCTTCGGGATGTTGGGTATGAGATACTACAACAAATGGCTTTAGTGCAAGTAGGAGATTGTTAGTTATATGTATGCCCAGAGGCCATTATTGTACATGTGATGTATATTATAGTGGATGCTTGGATATTTAGAGAGAGAGAACTTTCTTTCTCAACATGATAGTATGATATCTGGTTGCTCTTTGTCTTAACATGTTGACTTGTATTGTGATACTGTCTTACTCTCACATGTTGATAAAGACCTTAGGATGTGTACTTGACTACTAGGACTATGATGTAGATCATACTAGTGGGGCCAAGGGTAGTCCATAAGTACATCCAATAATTGTTCCTAGTCGAGGGTGTATCGAGACAGGGCATCGATATTCCAGATTAGACTAGCGTATACGCTTCTTGACCCATATGATGGGCGATGGATGATCCCACATCCATTAGTGTTTGACATCAAAGATAGTATACGGGTGCTCAGTAGAGTCTGGGTACACTGAACGGACTCGCCAAGAACTCCTAGTTGGTATTATACCTATCGTCAGATAGCAGTTCTCTGGTGACACTGGTACAGGTTAGTCTGTAGACCCAAGATCGCCATACAGTCTTGTGTGATTCCTACTGTGCTTTGATTTCCACCTTACCAAGTTTAAGAGAACGTGCAAAACGGTGGCTTTTGGGTACAGTCCCGAATCACATGGAGGCAATGAGCGATAGGAAGGGATTCGTCTCTCCCGATATTGGGGGTTGATGTTGCGCTATGCTCGATTGGCTATAACAGGATGTCCCTGGCCAGGGCTGATACGGAGATTTACTGATAAGTGTTATCAGTATTTTCCTGACCCGTTATGAGCCTCACATTGACACGACTTATCGGTTACTGAGGTCTGACATTTACCACACCTAGACTAGATATGCGACATATCAGACGAAGAGACCGGACTGTACGGTAATGTTACTGACAGGCTTTACAGAAGTATGAGCAGGCTTGCTTGTTGATCTTCTAATCGTTCAATACTCGGGTAGTCGTTACGTCCAACTAGTACTGCTGACGGCTTGTGGGTGCTTGATATGATCATCACCTACTGCCGGCGTATTGACGAGTCTTTAGAGTCCTACACAGAGGATTACTGGATCGGGCAAAACGAAGTAGGAGCATATATGTGATATTTGTTAGTTGTATGTATTCCCTAGAAGCCAGTATTGTACAGATGATGTATATTATATTGGATGCTTGGACATATATAGAGAGGACTTTCTTGCTCGATGTGATAGTATGCTATCTGGTTGCTCTTTATCTTAACATGTATATTTGTCTCTTGATACTGTCTTATAGTTACATGTTGGTAAAGCCCTTAGGATGTGTACTTGACTACCAGGACTATGATGCAGATCATACTAGTGGGTCCATGATAGTCCATAAGTGCATCCTTTAATGTTTTTAGTCGTAGGTGTATCGAGACAGGGCATCGATATACCAGAGTAGACTAGCGTATAAGCTTCTCGACCCATGAGATGGGCGATGGATGATCCCATATCCATTGGTGTTTGACATCAGAGATGGTATACGGGTGCTCAGTGGAGACTGGGTACACTGGACGGACTCGCCGAGAACTCCCAGATGGTATTATATCTCACGTCAGATGACAGTTCTCTGGTGACACTTGTGCAGGTTAGTCTGTAGACCCGAGATCGTCATAGAGTCTTGTGTGATTCCCACTGTGCTTTGATTTCCACCTTACCACGTCCAAGAGGACGTGAAAACGGTGGTTTTTAGGTACAGTCCCGAGTCACACGGAGGCAATGAGCGATAGGAGGGGTTTCGTCTCTCCCGGTATTGGGGGTTGATGTTGCGTTGTGCTCGATTGGCCATAACAGGGAAGTCCCTGGCCAGGGCTGATTTAGAGATTTACTGGTAAGTGTTACCAGTAGTTTCTCGACCAGTTATGAGCCTCACATCGGCACGACTTATCGGTTATTAGGGTCTGACGTTTACCGCCCCTAGACTTGATATGCGACATATCAAACGAGGAGACTGGACTGTACGGGAAGTGTTACCGTCGGGCTTTTACAGGAGTTGGAGTGGGCTTACTTGCTGATCTTCTGATCGCTCAATACCCGGGTAGCCGTTACGTCCAGCTAGTACCGCTGACGGCTTGTGGGTGCTTGATGTGATCATCACCTACTGCCGGCGTATTGACGAGTCTTTAGAGTCCTACATAGAGGTTTTACTGGCTCAGGCAAAACGAAATAGGAGCGCATATGTGATATGTGCGGGACCGAGAATAATGCGTGTATGTGATACCGTATTCTATTCTTGCGACTTTTTGTATCGGTCAGTTATATATGATATAGTCGGGTTATCGAATCAAGGGTTGATTCGATAAGTCGATACATTGGATGTTAGTCAGTTATATGAGATATAACCGGATTATTAAGTCAAGTGTTGATTTAATAATTTAATGTATAATTGTATATTTGATATACTAATTTACATTAACTAACATTTGTTCACTTAAGGATTTTTCTCACATGTGCACAACTTTAATATATATGTGATATATATTAAAATGTGTTTTCTTTTTGTATCATGGTTGTTGATACATCATGCATGGGTGTGCAAGACATACACCATTCTATTTTAAATGGTGCTTAATAATTATTTAAGGTAATTACAAATTAGTGGACCTTTTGTCACAAGCATGAAGCTTGTGGAAGCTTGTGGATGCTTTGATAAAGACCACTAACTTTGTTTTACTTTAGATTTTTATTAACCTAACCATTTAGGATTAGCTATGGTAATGCCTCTACATGAGTTAGTATATGATACTCACTCACCATGGTTAGCTCACTCACTTGATCATTATCCTCATCCTTTTCTTTTGTTCATCTTCTTCTTCTTTGAGCAAAAAGAAAAAGCTTGCTAGGGTTTTAAAAAGAGAGTGAAAGATTGTGAGAAATACAATTCTAAAGAGAACCCACTTCCTATTTCTCCATCCTCTACTAGACTAGCACTTTAGTTTAGGGTGTTTGCTTCACTAATTCTCTAGTTAGTGAAGTAGTAGCTTGAGTTGGTATTCGCTCGACGTAGATCATCTTCGGCCTCGAAGACTTCAAACAAGGACGCATCTTTCGCCTCGTGAAGCCATGCAAGAGCCTAGGAGAACCATGATCGCAGCGAAGGGACTACAACAAGGATCTTTAGAAGTGAAGGACCAATCTACAAAGATTGTATTTCGTATTCACTTAGTGATAAAAGGTATTTCTTGCAAAAGAGATTAGTAGTCATGAGGTAGAACTGGAAGAGGTTCCAGCTACAAAAGCTACAACAGAAGATCTGGTGGAACCAGAGGATTCGGTAGTTCCCGATGAACCCCAGCCACTCCGCCGATCTAGTAGGGTTCCTCACCCACCAGAGAGATACTATGGTTTTCTCATGGATGGTGGGAGCGAGATTGCATCATGGTTGATGATGACCCAACTAGTTCGAGCAGGCCATCACGAGTGGGGACTCAGTGAAATGGCTGGATGCAATGCGGTCCGAGATGGAATCCATGTACACCATATATGTGATAAGGACGACTCTAAATCGCACTCGGGATTTGTCTTTACCATTTACGGAGGGACGGTTAGCTGGAAGAGTACCAAGCAGGAAACTGTGGCAGACTCGACGATGGAGGCTGAATACATCGCTGCCAACGATGCTGCCAAAGAGGCTGTCTGAATCAAGAAGTTCATTACTGAACTTGGTGTGGTTCCATCCATTGAGCATCCAATACCTTTGTATTGTGATAAAAATGGAGCGGTGGCTTTGGCCAAGGAACCCAGGTCCCATCAACGATCCAGGCATATTCTGTGGTGGTATCACCTGATCCGGGAGATAGTTGATCGCCGGGAGATCGAGGTCAGGAGGATTGACACGAAGAACAACACTGCGGATCCACTCACGAAGGCCATTCCCCAGATACAGTTTGAGAGACTCTTCGGGATTCTTGGTATGCGATACTACAGCAGCTGGCCCTAGTGCAAGTGGGAGATTATTAGTTGTATGTATGCCCTAGAGACCAGTATTGTACAGATGATGTATATTATATTGGATGCTTGGACATATAGAGAGAGGACTTTCTTGCTCGATATGATAGTATGCTATCGGGTTGCTCTTTATCTTAACATGTATACTTGTCTCTTGATAATATCTTATAGTTACATGTTGGTAAAGCCCTTAGGATGTGTACTTGACTACCAGGACTATGATGCAGATCATACTAGTGGGGTTATGATAGTCCATAAGTACATCCTTTAATGTTCCTAGTCGTAGGTGTATCGAGACAGGGCATCGATATACCAGAGTAGACTAGCGTATACGCTTCTCGACCCATGAGATGGGAGATGGATGATCCCATATCCATTGGTGTTTGACATCAGAGATGGTATACGGGTGCTCAGTGGAGACTGGGTACACTGGACGGACTCGCCGAGAACTCCCAGATGGTATTATACCTCACGTCAGATGGCAGTTCTTCGGTGACACTTGTGCAGGTTAGTCTGTAGACCCGAGATCGTCATAGAGTCTTGTGTGATTCCCACTGTGCTTTGATTTCCACCTTACCACGTCCAAGAGGGCATGCAAAACAGTGGTTTTTAGGTACAGTCCCGAGTCACATGGAAGCAATGAGCGATAGGAGGGGTTTCGTCTCTCCCGGTATTGGGGGTTGATGTTGCGCTGTGCTCGATTGGCCATAACAGGGAAGTCTCTGGCCAGGGCTGATTTAGAGATTTACTGGTAAGTGTTACCAGTAGTTTCTCGACCCGTTATGAGCCTCACATCGGCACGACTTATCGGTTATTGGGGTCTGACGTTTACCGCCCCTAGACTTGATATACGACATATCAGACGAGGAGACTGGACTGTACGGGAAGTGTTACCGTCGGGCTTTTACAGGAGTTGGAGCGGGCTTGCTTGCTGATCTTCTGATCGCTCAATACCCGGGTAGCCGTTACGTCCAGCTAGTACCGCTGACGGCTTGTGGGTGCTTGATGTGATCATCACCTACTGCCGGCGTATTGACGAGTCTTTAGAGTCCTACATAGAGGTTTTACTGGCTCAGGCAAAACGAAATAGGAGCGCATATGTGATATGTGCGGGACCGAGAATAATGCGTGTATGTGATACCGTATTCTATTCTCGCGACTTTTTGTATCGGTCAGTTATATGTGATATAGCCGGGTTATCGAATCAAGGGTTGATTCGATAAGTCGATACATTGGATATTAGTCAGTTATATGAGATATAACCGGATTATTAAGTCAAGTGTTGATTTAATAATTTAGTGTATAATTGTATATTTGATATACTAATTTACATTAACTAACATTTGTTCACTTAAGGATTTTTCTCACATGTGCACAACTTTAATATATATATGATATATATTAAAATGTGTTTTCTTTTTGTATCATGGTTGTTGATACATTATGCATGGGTGTGCAAGACATACACCATTCTATTTTAAATGGTGCTTAATAATTATTTAAGGTAATTACAAATTAGTGGACCTTTTTTCACAAGCATGAAGCTTGTAGAAGCTTGTGGATGCTTTGACAAAGTCCACTAACTTTGTTTTACTTTAGATTTTTATTAACCTAACCATTTAGGATTAGCCATGGTAATGTCTCTACATGAGTTAGTATATGATACTCACTCACCATGGTTAGCTCACTCACTTGATCATTATCCTCATCCTTTTCTTTTGTTCATTTTCTTCTTCTTTGAGCAAAAAGAAAAAGCTTGCTAGGGTTTTAAAAAGAGAGTGAAAGATTGTGAGAAATAAAATTCTAAAGAGAACCCACTTCCTACTTCTCCATCCTCTACTAGACTAGCACTTTAGTTTAGGGTGTTTGCTTCACTAATTCTCTAGTTAGTGAAGTAGTAGCTTGAGTTGGTATTCGCTCGACGTAGATCATTTTCGGCCTCGATGACTTCAAGCAAGGACGCATCTTTCACCTCGTGAAGCCATGCAAGAGCCCGGGAGAACCATGATCGCAGCGAAGGGACTACAACAAGGAGCTTTAGAAGTGAAGGACCGATCTACAAAGGTTGTATTTCGTATTCACTTAGTGATAAATGTAATTTACTTGCATGTGTAACCCTAATTATCTAGCAAAGATCATGTTTAGGGTTATTAGGCACAGCTAAAATTTTAATCGGGCATGGTTGATGCCTTGTAGAACCTTATTAGAGTGCCTAGTAACCCTAAAATATGTGCGGGACAGAGATTAATACGAGTATGTGATACCGTATTCTATTCTCGCGATTTATGATATTGGTCGGTTATATGAGATATAGCCGGGTTATCGAATCAAGTGTTGATTCGATAAGTTGATGCAAATAATAGTCGGTCATATGAGATATAGCCGGATTATTAAATCAAGTGTTGATTTAATGATTTAATGTATTGTTATATATTTGATATATTAATTTACATTAACTAATATTAGCTCACTTAAGCATTTCTTTTCTCACTTATGCATTTAATATATATGTGATATATATTAATTGTATTTCTAATTGTGTCATGCTTGATGCCACATGCTACATGGGTGTATGAGACTTACACCATGCTAATGATAATGTAGGGTTTATTTATTTATAGTAAATCAAATATTAGTTGGAAATTAGTCACATGGGTTAGCTTAGTGGAAGCTTGTAGAACCATTGACTTAGTCCACTAATTTTGTCTTACCTTAGATATTTGTTAACCTAACCATTATCTAAACCCATGGTAAAGTCTCTACATGAGATATATGAGATATTTTCTCACCCATGGTTGCCATAACATTATTGGCCTTATCTCTTCATCTTCTTCATCATTAAGAGCTTAGCTCTCTAGGTTTTGAGAGGTGAAGAAAAATAGTGAGAATATTAATTCTAAAGTGAGCAAAAATCCTACTTTATCATCCTCTACTAGATTAGCCATTTAGTTTAGAGTGTTAGCTTCACTAATCCCTAATTAGTGAAGAGGTAGCTTGGGTTAGTGTCTCCTCGACGTAGATCATTTTCGGCCTCGAAGACTTCATGCAAGCTTGTTCCTTTCATCTTGTAGAGCCGTTCTAGAGTCCGCAAGATCACTATTTGGAGCGAAAGGACTACGGAGCTATTGAGGTGAAGGACCGGTCTGTAGGGTTACTAGGCACTGTCACAAGGTTCTACAAGGCATCAACCATGCCTGATTCAAAAAAATTAGACGTGGCGAACAACCCTAACCAAGATCGTATACTAGAGATTATGCGAAAACTAGCAAGTTAAACACTTTAACACTAAGTGAAAGGGATTACAACCTTTGTAGATCTGGTCCTTCACTTCTAAAGCTCCGTGTTGACGTCCCTTCGCTGCGATCATCGTGATCCCGGACTCTAGCGATGGTTTCCTCGGAGAAATGAGCGGGCTAGGTCGTTGACTTCGAGGCCGAAGATGATCTACGTCGAGGAGACTCAAACTCAAGCTCCATCTTCACTAGGTCAAGAACTTTGTGAAGAGAACACCCTAAACTAAATGGCAAGTAGTATAAGATGATGAAATAGGAAGTGGGTTCACTTTGGATTTGGATTTCTCACTCTATTTCTTCACTCGAAAATTTCTAACAAGCTTTTCTTCTTCTTGAAGAAGAAGAAGAAGAAAGAAAAGAATAATGATAAAATGAATTATGTAAAAAGAATAATCAAGTGAAGTCTATCATAATGCAACCATGGGTGAGTTTACCTTTGTAGATACTAAACCATAGTTTGAGGTAATGGTTTGGTTAATGAAAATCTTATGCAAAACAAAATGAGTGGACTTTGTCAAAGATGCTTAAAAGCTTCATGAAGCTTCAAGCCAAGACAAAGAAAACCACCATTTTGTTTTACCAAAATAAATAAAAACCCAAACCATTATCTTAAATATGGTGTAAGTCATACAAACACCCAAGCTTGCATGTATCATCAATCATGATACAAACTAGTGCACAAACATATATCACATATACAACTTGTGCACAACAAGTGAGAAAATCAATCTTAAATGAACCAATACTAGTTAATGTAAAGTAATATATCACATATATAATTATACATTAAATCATTAAATCAACACTTGATTTAATGATCCGGTCATATCGCATATAACCGACTAATATCAAGTGTATCAATATATCGAATCAACACATGATTTGGTAACCCGGCTACATCTCATATAACCGTCCGATGATACAAATCACGAGAATAGAATACAGTATCACATACTGGTATTATTCTCGGTCCCGCACATATCTCATATGCGCTCCTATTTCGTTTCGCTTGAGCTCGGAAACCTCTGTGTAGGACTCTAAAGACTCGTCAATACACCGGCAGTAGGTGGTGATCATATCAATCACCCACAAGCTGCAAGCGGTATGCTAAACGTAACGGCCACCCGGGTATTGAGCGATCAGAAGATCAACGAGCAAGCATGCTCACACTCCTGTGAATCCAATCAGTAACACTTACCGCACAGTCCGGTCCGTTCGTCTGATATGTCTCATATCTCGCCTAGGGGTGGTAAACGTCAGACCCCAGTAACTTGATAAGTCATGCCGATGTAAGGTCCATAACAAGCGTGAAACTACTAATAACACTTACCAGTAAATCACTGCAACCCTGGCCAGGGATTTCCAGTTATGGCCAGTCGAGCATAACACAACATCAACCCCCAATACCGGGAGAGACGAATTCCCTCCTATCGCTCATTGCCTCCATGTGAATCGAGACTGTACCCAAAAACCACCTGTTTGCACGACTCAGTAGAGCCGTGGTAGAGTGGAAATCAAAGCACAGTGGGAGACACACAAGACTCTATGACGATCTCGGGTCAACAGACTAAGTTGTACCAGTGTCACCAGAGAACTGCCATCTGACGTGAGGTATAATACCATCTAGGAGTTTTCGGCGAGTTCGTTCAGTGTACCCAGTCACCACTGAGCACCCGCATACCATCTCTGATGTCAAACACCAATGGATATGGGATCATCCATCGCCCATCACATGGGTCGAGAAGATATACGCTAGTCTACTCTAGAATATCGATGCCCCGTCTCGATATTCCCACGACTAGGAACATATGAAGGATGTACTCTTGGACTACCCAGGCCCCACTAGTATGATCTGCATCATAGTCCTGCAAGTCGAGTACACATCCTAAGGGCTTTATCAACATGTAATAGAGAGACAGCAAGTATACATGTTAAGATAAAGAGCAACCAGATAGCGTACTATCATGTCGAGCAAGAAAGTCCTACCTATATATGTCCCAGCATCCACTACAATATACATCTTATGTACAGTAATGGCCTCTAGGGCATACATATAACTAACAATCTCCCACTTACACTAGGGCCATCTGTAGCAGTGGTTGCAGTATCTCATACTCAACCATCCCATATAAGTCTCTCTCTGGGAAAAGGCCTTTGTGGGTGGATCCGCCGTGTTGTCCTCTTAGTCTACTCTCCTAACCTCGATCACCCTGGAGATCAACTATCTCCATGATCAGGTGATACTGTCTTGGAATATGTCTGGGTCACTGATGGGACCATGGTTCCTCGGTCAAAACCACACTTCCATTGTCACACAATGGTAGGAACCTAGTTCATCTCATGAACTAATATACACCCAAACTGCCTCTTTGGTAGTATCTTTGATAGCGATGTCACCGGCCTTTATCGTCTAGTTTGCTACGATATCTAGCTTGGAACTCTTCCAACATACCGTCCCTCCACTAAGGGTAAAGACAATGCCTGCGACTGACATTCAGTCGTGCTTATCTCCCTGGAAGCTATCCAGTGATTCTCCCCAGGATTGATTGATACCATCTCACTACATCTAGTGAGAATCCTAACATCCATTTAGATCTATCTCACAGATCCAAAACCCAGGATTTAGGAGGTATCACCTTTATCCTATTTAGAGAATCCTTGTGATAAGAGGAGATTGACCGTGCGTAGCATAGGAAACTCTTTCTTATCAAGAGTATGTCATCTACGTACTCTACGAGGATCACCACCATACTCTCTACTATCTTTTTGTATGTACAAGGTTCATCTACTATTTTGATGAAGTCAAACTCTTTGACTACCACATCAAAACAGATGTTCCAACTCCGCGATGCCTGCTTTATCACACAAAGCATCTTGTACACGTTTCCGTTGCTCCCACTTTTTACGAAGCCCTCTGGCTGTGTTCTTATAGACGTTCTCTTCTAAATCAATATTTAGAAAAGCAGTCATGACACCCAACCACCAGATATCGCAGTTATGGTATGCAGCAATGGCAAGTAGGATCCGGATGGACTTAAGCATAGCCACTGGAAAAGGTTTCATCATTATCCACGCCTGGTCGATGACGAAAACCTTTAATAAGTCTAGCTTTGAAAGTCACAACTTTTCCATCTACACCAAGTAATCTTCTCAAGATATACTTGCTCCTGATGGGGATTTAACCCTTCAGATATAGCAACCAAAGTCCATACTTTGTTGGTGTACATGGATTCCATCTCAGATCACTAAGCATCCAGCCATTCTTACAGAGTCCCTACTCTTGATGGCCTGCTCGAAACTAGTTGGGTCATCATCTCATGATGCAATCCTCGCTCCCACTGTCATCGAGAAACCAAAGTATCTCTCAGGCAGGTGAGAAACCCTGCTAGATTGGCGGAGAGGCTGAGGTTCGTCGGGGACTATTGAATCCTTTGGTTCTGTCAAATCATCAGCTGTAGTTTGTATAGCTGGAACTCCTTCCAGTTCTACAGAACTGACCTTGCCTCGAGCTTGTCCGTATTTTGCTTTTGACATAGGCCGGACAACCCCAAATCTTAACTTTCTTAAGAAATGGGCTCTTCCCATACCATATCTCATATGGAGTGGTAGGAACAAATTTGATTCGAACCCAATTCAATAGGTATGCAGCTTCTCAAGTGCATAACCCCCAAAAGGAAACAGGTAACTCAGTAATACTCATCATAGAGCACACCATATCTCATAGGGTGCGATTGCTCCGCCCCGATACACTGTTGTGATGTGGTGTATACGGAGGAGCAATGCTGAGAGAGAATCTCATTCTCGTTTGGAATAGTCCAGGAATTCCATGCACAAGTATTCTCTTCCTTGATCTCATCATAGGACATAATACTTCTACCCGGTTTTGGTTCTCTACTTCTATCTTACATTCTTTGAATTTCTCAAAAGTTTCAGACACGTGTTCAACAGGAACATGTGTCCGAATCTTGAGAGATTCTCATTGAATGTAAGGAAGTATAAAGAACCAGTCCTGGCATCTGCAGACAGGAGACCTTCATACATCACTATGTATCAGTCCCAAGAGTTCACAAACTCTTTCTCTGTTGCCAATAAATAGAGCTGTGCTCATCTTATCTTTGTGATATGGCCGGCAAGTTTCACAAGATGTAAATTCAAACTAATTTAAATATGCATCTAAATGTAACTTAGCTAGTCTGGTTGCATTGATATGACCTGGTCTACAATGCCTCAAAAAGGATTCGTTCATTTCTGAACTCTTCCTCTTGTGTGTGTTCTGTACATTAAGAACTGTGGTTTGATTTAGAACGTCTATGCTTTTAGATAACGTGCCTGAACCGATCAACTCTTGATATAGGAAATGTTCAAAACATTATCCAACAATACAAAATTATATCCTTCTTTAATAAAAAGAGACTGATATGATGTTGTATATCAGGTTCGGTATCTAATAACATTCGTTCAGAATCAATGTATTCTGGTAATACAGGGTGATAGTGACCAACAGACTTGGCTGCAACACTTGCACCGTTTCTATCTCATGAAACTTATCACCCGTTCTCAGTTCTCTACCTATCAGTAGCCCATGTAACAGATTACATATGTGGGATCCTGATCCGGTATCTCATACCCAGGACGTAAAGGATACTGAGAAACAGTTCTTTGTAATAAACACACCCGAAGAAGATGCATCGTCATGCACTTTCTTCGTTTGGGTGGCATGGGAATCCTGGTATTCCCTTAAAACCTGCTCGGTCTTATAACAATTATAAGTTGGAGCGGGACCAACGTTCCCCAGCTCAGTATAACAAGCGGGTTCGGTCAATACATCCATATTATTATCTTGATTAAGGCGTGACATGGTCGCTACTTGGAGAGAGAGAGAATAAAACACTCTGCGTGCGCTCTTGCAAGATTAGATTGGTTATATATTTTATCTAATCAGGATGTCTCCCACTGTTTTTATCAAATCTTCCTTCAAACCCTAAAAGGAAAAACTAGCCGCGATTAATTACACTCTACAAGTTCGCCAATCTTTCAGCCAGGCCAGTGCAGGTACTTTGAGGGAGGTTCCCTATGCTTTCGCACGGACCTAATTAAAATAAACCTCGTTTTCCCAGGGGCGTAACCCCGTTGACACCTTTCTAGACACCTACTTGATCGGCTAATTGCAAAGTGCAAAACTCTCCCAGGAGTAACAATTACTCGCAGTGGGTATCGGGATCCAACTATCTTATAGAAGGTATGCAATCTCATTGCAAATTTCAACACTTGAAACTCCCGATAATGGTTTTTACCCCTAGCACTTATGACCTTAACTATGGTCAACAAATCACAAGCACTAGTCAAGCTCTACCCGTCATTTCGTGATTAATTAGACCCACCCACATGACCCTTAACTAAGGTCAACAAAGTCACGCGACTGTCCTAACTAATCGCATCATATGTTATGTAGGAAGACATCACTTAGCTACCGTACACTGTGCCTTAACTAAGGTCAACAAACACAGCACAAATACTAAGTACTCTACTTCCTAAAATGACGGAGGGTTGAGAATGGTTTTTAAGAAAACCTTTAACTCTTTGAACTTGATCTCGCTGCAGAATCAAATGGTTTTAAATGGAGTGTTTTTGAGGCTTTTGCTAGTTTCGCTAAAGAGGTCACTCCCGGTGAAGGGATCTCGGCTCTTTCCTCGTCGAATGAGGTGCAGGATATTCACAATTGTAGGGTTCCTAGGCACTCCCAAGAGGTCTCACAAGGCATCAACCATGCCAATTTCAAATTTTATGGATGCCGAGAAACCCTAATACGGATCGTTTGCTAGAAAACTAGGCGAAAAAGCTAACTAGTTAACACTTAACTACAAGATACGGAAATACAACCTTTGTAGATCCGGTGCACCACCTCCATAGCTCCGCAACGAGGTCCTCTCCGCTGTCCAAATCAAATCCGGGCTCTAGCGTCGGCTTCGTCGGAGAATGGGCAAGCTAGGTCGTCGATGTCCATGCCGAAGATGATCTACGTCGAGGCATCGCTAGATCAAGCTCACAACTTCACCAAGTCATGAAACTTGTGAAGTAAACACACTCTACTACTTGGCAAGAGGTAGAGGATGAAGAAATAGGAAGTGGGTTGACTTTAGAATTGGATTTCTCACTTGTTTCATCAATCCACCATTGATGAAGAAAGCTTTTCTTCTTTGAAGAAGATGAAGAAGAAGAAGAAAGAATTATGATAAGTTTTTTGAAAAAGAAAAGAAAATGAATTCTTATCATAATGTTAACTAGAGTCAAGTGTAGAGAATGAATCATGGTTAGTGGGAATGGTTAGGGTTAAGGATGAGATAAGAATGGTTGACTTGATCAAAGTTTCATGAAGCTTCAACTAAACTCCAAATTAAGCTACCATTCTTTTCTCCTCTTTTCCAAAATGAATAAACAAATAAATAAATGAATAAATAAAGGAAATGAAACCCTAACCATTCTTTTAACCATGGTTTAATTCTTTGCACTTAACCAAGTAAACATGTATCATCAAACATTATACAATCAAATGCACAAAATCATATCGCATATGTAATGCGCACACCCGAGTGAGAAAATCCATTTAAAGTGAACCGATACTAGTTAATGCAAAGTAATATATCAAATATATAATTATGCATCAAATCATTAAATCAACACTTGATTTAACGATCCAGTCATATCGCATATAACCGACTAATATCAACAGTAACAACTTATCGAATCAACACTTGATCCGATAACCCGGCTATATCGCATATAACCGATCAATGTCACATCGCGAGAATCGAATACAGTATCACATACCGTATTATTCTCGGTCCCGCACATATCTCATATGCGCTCCTATTTCGTTTCGCTTGAGCCAGGAAACCTCTGTGTAGAACTCTAAAGACTCGTCAATACGCCGGCAGCAGATGATGATCATATCAAACACCCACAAGCCGCAAGCGGTCTGCTAAACGTAACGGCCACCCGGGTATTGAGCGATCTGAAGATCGACGAGCAAGCCCGCTCACACTCCAGTGAATCCGACTAGTAACACTACCGTACAGTCCGGTCTGATCGTCTGATATGTCGCATATCTTGCCTAGGGGTGGTAAACGTCAGACCCCAATAGCTCGATAAGTCGTGTCGATATGAGGTCTATAACTATTCGAGAAACTACTGGTAACACTTACCAGTAAATCTCAGCAACCCTGGCCAGGGATTTCCTGTTATAGCCAATCGAACACAGCGCAACATCAACCCCCTATACCGGGAGAGACGAATCCCCTCCTATCGCTCATTGCCTCCATGTGACTCGGGACTGTACCCAAAAACCACCGTTTTGCACGCCCTCTTGGACGTGGTAAGATGGAAATCAAAGCACAGTGGGAACCACACAAGACTCTATGACGATCTCGGGTCAACAGACTACTCTGTACCAGTGTCACCAGAGAACTGCCATCTGACGTGAGGTATAATACCATCTGGGAGTTCTCGGCGAGTCCGTCCAGTGTACCCAGTCTCTACTGAGCACCCGTATATCATCTCTGATGTCAAACACCAATGGATATGGGATCATCCATCGCCCATCTGTATGGGTCGAGAAGGTATACGCTAGTCTACTCTGGTATATCGATGCCCCGTCTCGATACACCCACGACTAGGGACTTTGAACGATGTACTTATGGACTACCATGTCCCCACTAGTATGATCCGCATCATAGTCCAGGTAGTCAAGTACAGATCCTAAGGGCTTTACCAACATGTAACAGAGAGACAATCAGTATACACGTTAAGGTAAAGTTCAACCAGATAGCATACTATCATGTCGAGCAAGAAAGTCCTCCCTATATACGTCCCAGCATCCACTACAATATACATCCAATGTACAGTAATGGCCTCTAGGGCATACATATAACTAACAACAATACCACTATGCAAAGCAAGAACTAGAAAAGCAATCAAAAGATAAACCGAAGGTTTTAGCATCTGCTAGTTATTGCTAAAGAGGTCACTCCCGGTGAAGGGATCTCGGCTCTTTCCTTATCGAATAAGGTGCTGGATGTTCTACAAGGAACACCGCTATGCAAATCAACAACTAGAGCTACCTAATTTTTGAAATTCGATTCCACAACATCTTTTAGGTTTATTTTCTTTCATTAATCTCATTAATGAATGTCCCATCATTTAAGTCCACCTAAACATCACAGATAAATACAACGTACACTTATGCCATCCGCATTCGCCTCGATGTCCCGTCTGCACCGTTAGGTTAGGTAACTAACGGCAGAGCGGGGCAGGGCTAGCACGGGTGTAAAACATAAGCAATGTCTATATAATATATCATAAATACTATATACAATATCTATCTGAATATATCACATGATCACATCACAGATAACGCGGTAGAAAACAACATATGAAATATTGGATATACTAGGACGTCCGTATTTTATTTTGAGCCTGTATAAAACACGGATTCCACGGTCGTAATGAATAGCCAATCCCATACCCCTAGACCCCTACGAGAGCGGCAAGCAACCCTACCAATTCTAGAGTTAGGAGACCCGGACTCGACTCCTCGAGATGGTCTCCCACAGGACCCTAGAACCCGGTTACTTGTGCTCCCCTCTTGGGTCTATCCTAGTGCGGAAAAGTAAACAATATACAATGGTGACATCATCCTCAGCCCAGAAGTTCCCCAATAAAAGAATATTACATACAATGAATTTTACATGAATAAAAAAGAAAAACTCTCATCTCACATAAAAAAAAACCCGCTATTCAAACACGACGATCCAATATAACATATCCAGCAACACATAATATCACATATCATCAACGAAAGTAAATATGCGTATCCCAATTGTTGTTGATGTATAGCAACGAAACCGGCGATATACCACATATTACACTTACGGTCGCAGAAAAGAAAGTGTAAAACTACAACAGTTGGAATCCGCAACCTCCTTAGACATCGCATGCCTAACCAAATGAATTCCTTAGACATCGCATGCCTAACTATTATAAACCCCGCATTTTAGTCTCATTATCGAAAACACTTTTCAATACCAAGTCGGGCAATTCAACAAGATTCCCGACATCCTGATCGAATGCTCGTCGCAAACTTTAGTAGACGGCCGCACCCCCGGATGCCTTCGACGATGTGCACTAAGGCGGAACACCGCTGCCGCGAGCACCCGAATGGATGCTTTTGGCGACGGGGTTCTCCTACAGTCACTTGGTCGGGGCTATAGGGCGTGGCTATCTATTAAGTTTACCCGGCGAGTATCCGCGTACGCTACGTGATTGCGACGGACTTTTGATCACATCAAAATCCCGTGGCAACCGATCAAATGAGACTAAAGTGTTAGATTTATAACAATCAAATTAGTTATCTCATAACTACATGTGGATTCCAAATATTGTATCACATTCAAGATAAATAGACAATGTTAAACTTTCTGATCGAATAATCAAACACCCAAGTTTTCCCAAATAGCTCAACACTTGAGCGGAGTTCAAAAATATATTCATCACATGCCACAGTACCAATGGTCCAGCCGTAGAAGGGTCATGCCAACGCCTCACATGTGGCAACGCCGTACTGTCCCAAACCCTAAGGTTCAAAAGGCAGTTCAAGACGGTCACATGATCGAGTTAAGGTTTGTTGTCTTCTAGAGGGTCCATCGCGTAACTTGCACGATGTAGAACGTTCTTAAACTTCGGAAAAATCCAACACTTGGAAATTTTCCGGCAGGGGAAAAAGTGAGTTATTGATATCCGTTCGAACATTTTAACACGTTCTAAAAATTACCCGGACAAACTAAACGAAGTTAAATTATCCGATCGAATCAACAAGTCCCCAATACACCCCAGAAAACTCAACACTAGAGCAGAATTAAACATACCCAAAAGCATCAGGAAATTGATAGGGACTTTACTGTGCAAAAGACAAAGCATGATGCGACTGTACGACCGCAGAACCGCCGCAGAAGCCATGCTCATGCCGCGGTTCCGCGGCACTTTGGTCGAATTACTTTGTCATTTTTCATAGAGTTCTATATAATTCCCTGCTGATTTTTTTAAGTATTTTTAATGTTGAAAAAATCACGATTTCAAAAAATGTCCAGAGAAGGGTTTAATCGGGGTTATCCGGGTTCGATCGGACTTTAAACTTCGCCTAGACTTTGTTAGATATGTATGCCTTAGAGGCCATTATAGTATAGTACTGGTTTGTATAATACATTTTGGAGGCTTGGGATATATATATGGTTTTATGACAGTCTTGCTCGATATAGTAGTATGCTACTTGGTTTGTTTCTATCTTAATATGTGTATATGTTTCTTTTAACATATCGCTAAAAATATATTGGTAGAGCCCTTAGGATCTTTGCTTGACTACCGGCGTTGTGATGGCGATCACACTAGTGGGGGCTAGGTAGTCTATAAGCACATCCTTATTTTGGTCCCTAGTCGTAGGATTATCGAGACTGGGCATCGATACTCCAGAGTAGACTAGTGCATACGCTTCTCTTCCCAGCATGGGAGATGGTCTGTCCCACAGCCATCAGTACGTCGTACTGGAGATAGTATGCAGGTGCTCGTTAGGTTACGAGTACACTGGACAGGACTCGTCGGGAACTGTTGATTGGTATTATATCTATCGTCAGTTAACAGTTCCCAGGTGACATGAGTACAGCTTAATCCGTTGACTTGACACTGTCACTCCGCCTCGAGTGTGTTCCCACTGTTCTTAGATTACTACCCTACCATGACTCTACTGAGTCGTGCAAACAGGTAGTAGTTGGGTGCAGTCCCGAAGCACTTGGAGGCAGTGACGGTTAGACAGGATTCGTCTCTCCCGGTATTGGGGGTTGATATCGCGCTGTGTCTATGAGAGCCATTACACAAAGTCCCTAGCCAGGGCAAGCGAGATAGACTGGTAGGTTTCCAGTGTTATCTCAGGTGTTCTGGGCTACACTCCGGCACGACTTGTACCGCTAGTAGGGGACTGACGTTTACCGCCCCCTGGGCCCGCCATGCGATGTTCTTAGACGAACAGACCGGACTGTACGGAGATTGTCACATACAGGCTCAGTAGGAGTTCGGATGGATTCACCTCATCAGTCTTCTTATCGGCATCTACCAGGGGACCGTTACGTACAGCTAGTGCCGCTTGCGGTCTATGGTTAACTCCACTACCAGCGTAGTGTCGAGTCTTTAGAGTCCCACACAGAGGGTTACTCGCCTTTGGGCAAAACTGAGTAGAGGTCGCATGGTTTTGCGATAGGGTTCGTTCACACTCGCGCACTTGTGCACGTTTGGTGACCGGGCAGTTATTACTAGTGGGCTTTGGTTTAAGCCAGATACTGGTATTTGTTTTGGGATTGGTTTTGTCTCATTGTATTCGTGTTCCTCGGAATGCGGATGCGGGTATGTATGCACAGTTGATAGAGGCAGAGGCAGAGGATTCTCATTAGGGTTGCTGACCGTTTGACTTTGGTTGACTTGTTGACCGTTGACTTTTTCCAAACCCTAATGAGGATGATAAATATGATTAATAATGATAATCAAGGATTGTTGTGTGATGGTTAGGTTGACCATTTGACCATGGTGGACATTTTGACCATCGTTGACATTTTGACCATAATCATTTCATATCAAAGATGCTTCTTGATCTTTGCAAATTGCATTTATTATGAAATGATAATGGTCATTCCATACTCACCATCACATTTTCTTTTTTGATTATTATTGTTAATCTATTATTCTCATA
The DNA here is from genome assembly GCA_030015575.1 of Agapanthus africanus. Classification (NCBI taxonomy): domain Eukaryota; kingdom Viridiplantae; phylum Streptophyta; class Magnoliopsida; order Asparagales; family Amaryllidaceae; genus Agapanthus; species Agapanthus africanus. The sequence goes on along the minus strand of JASDDO010000019.1, from coordinate 651,885,424 downwards.
TGAGCATGGTTGCAAAAGAGAGCTCTCATTCTATCATATCTTCTCTCTCTCTTTGCAAAAGCTCTTCTTCTTCCTCTCTCAAAGCTTAAGTGTTCCATATGTTGGAAATCATAAGTTTTTGAGACAAAGCCACCATAACACATCTTTACTCATTCTAGGGTACTAGGTTTAGCAAACCAAATACCTTAATTACCTCTAGGTTGAGGTAGGAGCTCAAGTTCGAGGCCCTCGGGTGGATCTATCTTCGGCAAAGAGGAGACGAGAAGGAGGAGCCGTTCAAACTACTACAAGGAGCAAGCAAGGAGGAGAACAACAAGAAGAGAAGGAGTTCAAGAGAACAACAAGAAGAGAAGGAGTTCAAGACTAGGTATAACCATTCTACATAGTAGTTATAACTTGTAGATTTTTGTTAGTTTTGTTTAGCAACGATCCTTCATGAAACGGTCCATGTTACCTAGCTAGGGAAAAAATTTCGTTTTACCTATTCCGCCTTCCCGAAAGAACCGGGGTGGGTAACGTGGACCTAACAGTGGTATCAGAGCCAAGCTAAACACAAACTAGCATGTTAGCAAAGTATCTAGAATTTCGATCGGACAAAAATCGCAAAACATGTCCGGAAAAACCATGTCTCTGCCGATTTTTTATACTGCTCTAAAAATGATTTAACATACATGAAAGATCGGCTCAGGGTTTTGTAAAAACACAGAACAAAAACGATCCAGTGACTCGGTCAAAGCGCCGTGGATCCGCGACAAGAACATGCTTCCTGCCGCGGAACCGCGGCCGAGTTGACTCGGCCGTGGACCGGGTTTTGTGCAGTGTTCTTATTTGGATGTTTTGGGATTTTTAGTATATGTTTTTTCTGCCCAGATTTTTCAGAGAACAAATTTGTTTTTGGGGTGGTTACAAATCCGTATTTTGATCAAAGCTCTGTAGACTTTGGCTAATGGGTTATATCTGTAATGTGATATATGTATTGAACATCTGCTAATCGCTATACATCGATTAGTAGGGGTTATACATATCTGTGATCTGTAATGTTGATGGTTTGTGTATATAAATTCGTTGGATTGTCGCGAATGAATAGCCGGGGGTTGTGAGATGAGAGTTTTCTTTATCTTTCATTTCATGTAATATGTAAATTGATGTAATATTATTTGTTTGGCCGCACATCCGGGATGAGGTTGTAGCCGTCATTGTATAATTTCTTTTACTGTTTTTGCTCCTAGGATAGGGTGCACAAACTACCGGGTACCTCAAAGTGCCGAGTGGCCTACTCACTTTGTTGAGGGAGGTTGCTTCACTTCGGGTATTTGGCGGGTAGTTTGCCGCACCCGTAGGGGTCTAGGGTGGGGTATTTGGCTATTCATCGCGACCGTGTAATCTGTTTTTCGTTGCAGGCTCGAATGGAATGCAGATTCCTAGTATATCCAAAGTATTCATCTGTGATCTGGAATGGCTATCATTGCATCTGACGAATGTGAATATATATCTATATATGATATCTATTTAGGCGTTGCTTATGTTTTGCATCCGCGCTAGTCCAGCCCCCGCTCTGTCGTTAGTTAAGTAACCTAACGGGTGATGACGGGACCCCGTGGCGAATGCGGATGGCATAAGCGTACGTCATATTTTCGTTGTTTTCTGCAATGGTAGGATTAACTGATGGGACGCATTAAATTAATGCAAAGAAAAATAAACCAAAAAGACGTTGTTGGAACAATTTTAAAAAAGCTGTTATTGCAAGGACGTTCTCTTTTGTTTTGCATAGAGGTATTCGGTTATGAATGCCCAGCACCTCAGTCGACGAGGCAAGGGCCGAGATCCCTTCATCGGGAGTGACCCCTTGGACAAAAAGTTTGCGTCAGAGTAATAACTTCACTATAGTCGATTATTCTTGCTTTGCATCGAGGTATTCAGTTTGGAATATCCTGCACCTCATTCGACGAGGAAAGAGCCGAGATCCCTTCACAGGGAGTGACCTCTTTAGCAAAAATCTTCGCCACTATATTTTCAAAAAAAGGGTTATCAGGTTCCTTCAACGATATCAAGTTCATTACGTTAACGGGTTTTTCGCCAAAAACCCAGTCGTAGCCCTCCGTCGTTTCAGAAAATTAATACTTAGTATTCGTGCTGCGTTTGTTGATTATTCGTCAAGGCACAGTGAACGGTAGCTAAGTAATAATTATCTGTTGCACTGATAGATGCGATTGGTTAGGACGGTCGCATTATTTTGTTGATTATTCGTCAAGGATCATGCGGGCGGGTCTAATGCAATCCTGGAAAACGACGGGTTGAACTTGACTAGGACCTTTTGATTTGTTGATTATTCGTCAAGGTCACTTGGGTCCTAGGGGCAAAAATCCACATCGGGAGTTTCTAAAGAAACTGAAACTTGCAGATTCAGCATACCTTCTGGAGTGTGGTGACTAGAGTGGATTCCATCTAGGTCATCGCACAATGATAGTTGGATCCTGATCCCACTGATGAGTTGGATTACTCTCGGGAGATTTTTTCACTTAACAATCAATGCTATAAACCAAGTAGGTGCCTAGAACGGTGTTAGCGGGGCTACGCCGCCAGGGAAAAGAGGTTATTTAATTAAGGAACTTCGCGAAAGCGTTGGAAAACCTCCCTCGAAGTACCAACATCAGCCTGGCTGAAAGGTTAAGCAAGTATTGTGATGTGCGATTAATCCTGACTAGTTCTTCTTTTAGGGTTTGAAGAAGAATTTGAGGAAACAGTGGGAGCCATCCTGATTAGATAAATCAATAAACCAATCTAATCTTGCAAGAGCGCACGCTGAGTGTTTCTTTTCTCTCTCTCCAGGTAGCAGCCATTTCACGCCCTAATCAAGATAATAAAATGTATCGCTTGACCGATCCGAATTCTTATTCGGGGCTGGGGAACGTTGGTTCAGCTCTAACTTACGACAACAGTCATAAGTATGAGCAAGGGAAAGAGGATTGTATAGATTCCAAGGATACCCAGTTGAAGAAGAAGCATGGTTTTGCATCTACTTCAGGTGTTCTTGTAATTGAGAACTGCTTTACGGTCAGCCCTACCTTCTGGGTACTTGATACCGGATCAAGATCTCATATCTATAATTTATTGCAGGGACTGAGAAAAAGTAGGAAAGTTGTACCTGGTGATATGTCGCTCAGAGTAGCGAACGGAGCACAAGTTAATGCTGCAGCCGTCGGTGAATATCACCTAGTGTTGCCAAATGGCAATACTATGATTTTGAACGATTGCTACTATGTACCTTCCATGGTTTGCAACATCATATCAGTTTCTTTACTCGATAAAGATGGATATAACTTTGTTCTTGATAGAAATATCATGAAAATCTACCTTCACAAGGTACTGGTTGCAGAAGGTACACTGTGTAATGGTATCTACGTTCTAAATCAGAATACAGTTCTCAATGTACAAAACACACACAAGAGGAAGAGTTCAGATACGAACGAATCCTACTTGTGGCATTGTAGAATTGGTCATATCGGAGAGAAAAGACTAAGTAAGTTGCATAAAGATGGACTCTTAGATACGTTCGAGTTTTCATCTTATGAAACTTGTCAGTCTTGTCTCAAAGGAAAGATGACCAAATCTCCGTTCACCGGACATGGAGAAAGGGCAGCAGAGCTCTTGGGACTCATACACAGTGATGTATGTGGTCCGATGTCTATACATGCAAGGGGTGGGTTCTCGTACTTCATCACATTCACTGACGATCTCTCTAGGTTCGGATATGTGTATCTGATGAAACACAAATCTGAAGCTTTTGAGAAATTCAAGGAATTCAGAAACGAAGTAGAGAACCAGATTGGTAAGAATATCAAGATCCTCCGGTCTGATAGAGGAGGGGAGTACTTAAGCACGGAATTCCTAGATTACTTAAAAGAGAATGGTATTCTCTCTCAGCTTACTCCTCCTTATACACCACAGCACAACGGTGTATCGGAGCGGAGGAATCGTACCCTACTGGATATGGTTTGCTCCATGATGAGTAATGCCGAGTTGCCTCTTTCATTCTGGGGACATGCGCTTCAGACAGTGGCATACCTTTTGAATCAAGTTCCGTCCAAATCTGTGCCTAGAACTCCGTATGAAATATGGAGCAGTAAGAAACCATGTCTTAAATTTATTAAGATATGGGGTTGTCCGGCCTATGTGAAAACACAGAAACCGGATAAGTTAGAGGCACGGTCAGTTCTATGTAAATTTGTGGGATATCCTAAAGACTCACTAGGATATCTGTTCTACCATACTGAGGAACAGAAGGTGTTTGTATCTCGCCACGCTACCTTTTTAGAAAGGGAGTTTCTTGCAAAAGAAACTAGTGGGAGTTCGGTAGAACTGGAAGAAATTCAGCGACCACAAAATGTAACTGAAAATTTGGAGGAACTACTGGATTCAATAACCCCAGACGAACCTCAGCCACTCCGCAAATCTGGTAGGATTTCTCATCCGCCCGAGAGATGCTACGGTTTTCTCATAGACGGGGATCGAGAGGATTGCATCTTGGAAGAAGATGACCCTACCAGTTTCAGGCAGGCCATTATCAGTAGGGACTCTGATAAGTGGCTGGATGCAATACAATCCGAGATGGAGTCCATGTACACCAATAAAGTGTGGACCTTGGATATTGCTCCACCTGGGGTAAAACCCGTTGGATGCAAATGGATCTACAAAAGGAAACTTGGTGTAGATAGGCAGGTGGAAACCTATAAGGCTAGACTCGTTGCAAAAGGTTTTCGTCAAAGACCTGGTTTGGACTATGACGAAACTTTTTCTCCAGTGGCTATGCTCAAATCCATTCGGATCCTACTTGCCATTGCTGCCTTCCATGACTATGAAATCTGGCAAATGGACGTTAAAACGGCTTTTCTGAACGGCTGTTTAGAAGAGTGCGTTTACATGGATCAGCCAGAAGGTTTCATGGACAGTGGGAGCAGCGGAAAGGTGTGCAAGTTACTCAAATCCATTTATGGATTGAAGCAGGCATCGCGGAGCTGGAACATCTGTTTTGATGAGGCAATCAAGGAATTTGATTTCATCAAGAACGAAGATGAACATTGTGTCTATAAGAAGATTGTAGGACGAACTGTCGTATTCCTAGTCTTGTACGTGGACGACATTCTTTTGATAAGAAATGACATTCCTATGCTACAATCGGTCAAGCTATTCTTGTCACAATGGTTCTCCATGAAGGACCTGGGTGATGCCTCATACATTCTGGGGATCAAGGTCTACAGAGATAGATCCAAGAGACTACTGGGACTTTCGCAGTCCAGGTACATAGAGACCGTACTAAAGAGATTTAGTATGGAGGATTCCAAGCGCGGTAACATACCCGCATTGCACGGAATTACCCTCTCTAAGAAGATGTCTCCTAAGACTGATGAGGAGAGGGTTCGCATGAACACTATACCCTACGTTTCGGCGGTAGGATCTATAATTTATGTGATGCTATGTACAAGACCAGATGTAGCTTACGCGCTGAGCGTGGTGAGCCAGTATCAGTCAGACCCAGGTGAGGACCACTGGACAGCAGTGAAGAACATTCTCAAGTACCTGAGAAGGACTTAGGAGATGTTCCTGGTTTACGGTAATGGAGACCTCAGGGTCGAGTCCTATACTGATTCAAGCTTCCAGAGTGACAAAGATGACAGCAAGTCTGTCTCGGATTTTGTGTTTACCCTCAACGGAGGGGCGGTATATTGGAGGAGTTCCAAACAGGATACCGTCGCAGACTCGACGATGGAGGCTGAATACATTGCTGCAAGCGATGCCGCAAAAGAGGCGGTCTGGATAAACAAGTTCATTAGTGAACTTCAGGTGGTTCCGTCCATTGTTGACCCAATACCTTTGTATTGCGATAACAATAGGGCTATAGCTTTATCGAGGGAACCAAGGTCCCATCAGAAATCCAGACACATCTTAAGGCGGTATCACCTGATCAGGGAGATCATTGATCGCCAGGAGATCGAGGTACGGAGAGTGGACACAAAAGACAACACGGCGGATCCATTCACGAAGGCCTCCCTCAAACACAGTTCGAGCGACTTTTTGAGCTATTGGGTATGCGGTACGCCGGCAGCTGGCCTTAGTGCAGACGTTGGGTATGCGGTACACCAATTACTGGCCTTTAGTGCAAGTGGGAGATTGTTAGATATGTATGCCCTAGAGGCCATTATTGTATAGTACTGGTTTGTATAATACATTTTGGAGGCTTGGGATATATATATATGGTTTTACGACAGTCTTGCTAGATATAGTAGTATGCTACTTGGTCTGTTTCTATCTTAATATGTGTATATGTTTCTTTTAACATATCGCTAAAAACATATTGGTAGAGCCCTTAGGATCTTTGCTTGACTACCGGCGTTGTGATGGCGATCACACTAGTGGGGGCTGGGTAGTCTATAAGCACATCCTTATTTTAGTCCCTAGTCGTAGGATTATCGAGACTGGGCATCGATACTCCAGAGTAGACTAGTGCATACGCTTCTCTTCCCAGCAGGGGAGATGGTCTGTCCCACAGCCATCAGTACGTCGTACTGGAGATAGTATGCAGGTGCTCGTTAGGTTACGAGTACACTGGACAGGACTCGTCGGGAACTGTTGGTTGGAATTATACCTATCGTCGGTTAACAGTTCCCAGGTGACATGAGTACAGCTTAGTCCGTTGACTTGACACTGTCACTCCGCCTCGAGTGTGTTCCCACTGTTCTTAGATTACTACCCTACCACGGCTCTACTGAGTTGTGCAAACAGGTAGTAGTTGGGTGCAGTCCCGAAGCACTTGGAGGCAGTGACGGTTAGACAGGATTCGTCTCTTCCGGTATTGGGGGTTGATATCGCACTGTGTCTAGGAGAGCCATTACACAAAGTCCCTGGTCAGGGCAAGCGAGATAGACTGGTAGGTTTCCAGTGTTATCTCAGGTATTCTGGGCTACACTCCGGCACGACTTGTACCGCTAGTAGGGGACTGACGTTTACCGCCCCCCTAGGCCCGCCATGCGATGTTATTAGACGAACAGACCGGACTGTACGGAGATTGTCACATACAGGCTCGGTAGGAGTTCGGATGGATTCACCTCATCGGCATCTATCTGGGGACCGTTACGTACAGCTAGTGCCGCTTGCGGTCTGTGGTTAACCCCACTGCCAGCGTAGTGTCGAGTCTTTAGAGTCCCACACAAAGGGTTACTCGCCTTTGGGCAAACTGCGTAGAGGTCGCATAGTTTTGCGACAGGGTTCGTTCACACTCGCGCACTTGTGCACGTTTGGTGACCGGGCAGTTATTACTAGTGGGCTTTGGTTTAAGTCAGATACTGGTATTGGTTTTGGGATTGGTTTTGTCTCATTGTATTCATGTTCCTCGGAACGCGGATGCTGGTGTGTATGCACAGTTGATAGAGACAGAGGCAGAGGATTCTCATTAGGGTTGTTGACCGTTTGACTTTGGTTGACTTGTTGACCGTTGACTTTTTCCAAACCCTAATGAGGATGATAAATATGATTAATAATGATAATCAAGGATTGTTGTGTGATGGTTAGGTTGACCATTTGACCATGGTAGACATTTTGACCATTGTTGACATTTTCACCATAATCATTTCATATCAAAGATGCTTCTTGATCTTTGCAAATTGCATTTATTATGAAATGATAATGGTCATTCCATACTCACCATCACATTTTCTTTTTTGATTATTATTGTTAATCTATTATTCTCATATGAGCATGGTTGCAAAAGAGAGCTCTCGTTCTATCATATCTTCTCTCTCTCTTTGCAAAAGCTCTTCTTCTTCCTCTCTCAAAACTTAAGTGTTCCATGTGTTGGAAATCATAAGTTTTTGAGACAAAGCCACCATAACACATCTCTACTCATTCTAGGGTATTAGGTTTAGCAAACCAAATACCTTAGTTACCTCTAGGTTGAGGTAGGAGCTCAAGTTCGAGGCCCTCGGGTGGATCTATCTTCAGCAAAGAGTAGACGAGAAGGAGGAGCCGTTCAAACTACTACAAGGAGGAAGCAAGGAGGAGAACAACAAGAAGAGAAGGAGTTCAAGAGAACAACAAGAAGAGAAGGAGTTCAAGACTAGGTATAACCATTCTACATAGTAGTTATAACTTGTAGATTTTTGTTAGTTTTGTTTAGCAACGATCCTTCATGAAACGGTCCATGTTACCTAGCTAGGGAAAAAAATTCGTTTTACCTATTCCCCTTCCCGAAAGAACTGGGGTGGGTAACGTGGACCTAACAGACTTCGCCTAAAGCTCTAGCTTGGCTCTGATACCACTGTAGGGTTACTAGGCACTGTCACAAGGTTCTACAAGGCATCAACCATGCCCGATTCAAAAAAATTAGACGTGCCTAACAACCCTAACCAAGATCGTATACTTGAGATTATGCGAAAACTAGCAAGTTAAACACTTTAACACTAAGTGAAAGGGATTACAACCTTTGTAGATCCGGTCCTTCACTTCTAAAGCTCCGTGTTGACGTCCCTTCACTGCGATCATCGTGATCCCGGACTCTAGCGATGGTTTCCTCGGAGAAATGAGCGGGCTGGGTCGTTGACTTCGAGGCCGAAGATGATCTACGTCGAGGAGACTCAAACTCAAGCTCCATCTTCACTAGGTCAAGAACTTTGTGAAGAGAACACCCTAAACTAAATGGCAAGTAGTATAGGATGATGAAATAGGAAGTGGGTTCACTTTGGATTTGGATTTCTCACTCTATTTCTTCACTTGAAAATTTCTAGCAAGCTTTTCTTCTTCTTGAAGAAGAAGAAGAAGAAGAAAGAAAAGAATAATGATAAAATGAATTATGTAAAAAGAATAATCAAGTGAAGTCTATCATAATGCAACCATGGGTAAGTTTACCATTGTAGAGACTAAACCATAGTTTGAGGTAATGGTTTGGTTAATGAAAATCTTATGCAAAACAAAATGAGTGGACTTTGTCAAAGATGCTTAAAAGCTTCATGAAGCTTCAAGCCAAGACAAAGAAAACCACCATTTTGTTTTACCAAAATAAATAAAAACCCAAACCATTATCTTAAATATGGTGTAAGTCATACACACACCCAAGCTTGCATGTATCATCAATCATGATACAAACTAGTGCACAAACATATATCACATATACAACTTGTGCACAACAAGTGAGAAAATCAATCTTAAATGAACCAATACTAGTTAATGTAAAGTAATATATCACATATATAATTATACATTAAATCATTAAATCAACACTTGATTTAATGATCCGGTCATATCGCATATAACCGACTAATATCAAGTGTATCAATATATCGAATCAACACTTGATTCGGTAACCCGGCTACATCTCATATAACAGTCCGATGATACAAATCACGAGAATAGAATACAGTATCATATAATGGTATTATTCTCGGTCCCGCTCATATCTCATATGCGCTCCTATTTCGTTTCGCTTGAGCTCGGAAATCTCTGTGTAGGACTCTAAAGACTCGTCAATACACCGGCAGTAGGTGGTGATCATATCAATCACCCACAAGCCGCAAGCGGTATGCTAAACGTAACGGCCACCCGGGTATTGAGCGATCAGAAGATCAACGAGCAAGCCTGCTCACACTCCTGTGAATCCAATCAGTAACACTTACCGCACAGTCCGGTCTGTTCGTCTGGTATGTCGGATATCTCGCCTAGGGGTGGTAAACGTCATACCCCGGTAGCTTGATAAGTCATGCCAATGTAAGGTCCATAACAAGCGTGAAACTACTGATAACACTTACCAGTAAATCACTGCTACCCTGGCCAGGGATTTCCAGTTATGGGCAGTCGAGCATAGCGCAACATCAACCCCCAATACCGGGAGAGACGAATTCCCTCCTATCGCTCATTGTCTCCATGTGAATCGGGACTGTACCCAAAAACCACCTGTTTTCACGACTCAGTAGAGCCGTGGTAGGGTGGAAATCAAAGCACAGTGGGAGACACACAAGACTCTATGACGATCTCGGGTCAACAGACTAAGCTGTACCAGTGTCACCAGAGAACTGCCATCTGACGTGAGGTATAATACCATCTGGGAGTTCTCGGCAAGTCCGTTCAGTGTACCCAGTCACCACTGAGCACCCACATACCATCTCTGATGTCAAACACCAATGGATATGGGATCATCCATCGCCCATCACATGGGTCGAGAAGATATACGCTAGTCTACTCTGGAATATCGATGCCCCGTCTAGATATTTCCACGACTAAGAACATATGAAGGATGTACTCTTGGACTACCCAGGCCCCACTAGTATGATTTGCATCATAGTCTTGCAAGTCGAGTACACATCCTAAGGGCTTTATCAACATGTAACAGAGAGACAGTAAGTATACATGTTAAGATAAAGAGCAACCAGATAATGTACTATCATGTCGAGCAAGAAAGTCATACCTATATATGTCCCAGCATCCACTACAATATACATCTCATGTACAGTAATGGCCTCTAGGGCATACATATAACTAACACGGTCTATAAAAGTTGTATTCCATATTCACTTAGATGTAAAGTAGTTTACATGTTGTATTGTCTAAATCTCTAGTTAAGATTCTAGGGTTAGGGTTGTTTAGCATAGTAAAATTGTGAAAATGGCATGGACGATGCCTCCCGAAACCTCGCTGTCGTGCCAGGCATTCCTACAGTGGTATCAGAGACAAGCTATAGAATTAGACAATATTTGTAGAATTACGAAATCGAAACAACTCCGAAACACTCGAAACTAAAACCTAGATTCTGTCAAAATTTTAAAGTCGTCGAAATTTTTTTAAGCAACTGCAGAATGATATATGAGATATAACATGAACAATGAACAAATACGAACCCATTCCACCTATTTTCACCCGGCTAGATGCCTCTAAAATCCGAGCCGGCCGGCCTGCTTGATGATCCTGGGGTTCGTTTTTGTTTTGTGTTCTGGTCTCTGGATTTTGGTGTTTCACGTGTTGCTTGTTTTTTCTAAAATTGCATGAGATGTTAATTTTCTATAAAGGCAATTCGGAGTGTTTCGTAGTCGTAATTCTAAATTTATTTCGGGTTATTTAGACGGCGTTAAAAAGTTCGAGCGGATATCAATAACCCAATTTTTCCCTCGACGGAAATTTTCCAAGTGTTGGATTTTTCCAAGTTAAAGAACATTCAAAAATCATGAAAGTAATGTGATGGACCCTCTAGAAGAACGAAACCCTAACTCGATTCTATGATCGTAAGAATCGCCGCCAAACCCCAGGGTTTGCGGTAGTTCCACGGCGTCATAGGTGAGGCAAGGGTTGACCCTTCTACGGTTGGTCCATAGGTATTGTGGCATATTCTGAATATTTTTAAACTACGCTCAAGTGTTTAGCTCTTTGAGAAATTTTGGGTGTTTGTTGATTCGATCGGAATGTTTAATATCGTCTAGCTTTTTCTGGAATGTGATACAATATTTGGAATTCATATTGTTAGGCATAAAATGCGAAGTATGTGATATTTCGGGTTTATGATGTCTAAGATGATTGTGGATTCCAAATGTTGTAGTTTGACATTTTTTTCTGCGACCGTAAGTGTAATGTGTGGTGTATCGCCGATTTCGTTGGTATATGTCAACGATAATTGGGATACACATATTTACTTACGTTGATGACATGTGATGTTATGTGTTGCTATGATATGTTATATTGGATCGTCGTATTTTTGAATAGCCGAGGGGTTTTATGTGAGATGAGAGTTTTTCATTTTCATTCATGTAAAAAATTGTATGTAATATTCTTTTATTGGGGCACTTTTGGGATGAGGATGATGTCACCATCGATGTATATTATTTACTTTTCCGCATTAGGATAGACCCAAGGTGGGGAGCACAAGTAACCGGGTTCTAGAGTCCAGTGGGAGACCATCTCGGGAAGTCGCGTCCGGGTCTCCTAACTCTAGAATTGGTAGGGTTGCTTGCCGCTCTCGTAGGGGTCTAGGGATGTGAGTTTGGCTATTCATCATGACCGTGGAATCCGTGTTTTATACTGGTTTAATTTAAAACACGGAATTCCTAGTATATCCAATATTTCATATGTTATCTTCTGCTGCTGATATTCTGTGATGTGATCACTTTATATGCGTGAGACGAATACTTTATTATTATATATATGATATATAATAAATGTTGCTTATGTTTTGCACCGGCGCTAGTCCCGCCCCGCTATGCCGTTAGTTAAGTAACCTAACGGCGAATAACGGGACACTGTGGTGAATGCGGATGGCATAAGCGTACGTTGTATTTTCGTTTCTTCTGTGATGCTTAGGAAGCATAAATGATGGGACTTCATTAATGAGATTAATGAAAAAGAAAGAAACCTAAAAGGATGTTGTAGAATCATATTTTCAAAAATGGTAGCTCTGGTTTTTGCTTTGCATAGCGGTATTCCTTATAGAATATCCAGCACCTCATTCGATAAGGAATGAGTCGAGATCCCTGTTGGTATTTCCTCAGCACCCAGCCTAGGGTTTGCAAGTATCAAGCATGCCACAACAAAAATTTAAGGGGGTGCTAAGCAAACATCCAAGGATTCATACTAGAAAACTAGGGTAACATAACAATGTAATCAAACTTTACATAAGAAGTGAACAAGAATACAACCTTTGTAGACCCGATCCTTCACTTCTAAAGCTCCATGTTGACGTCCCTTCGCTGCGATCATGGATCTCCCGAACTCTAGTATGGATTCCCTCGGAGAAATGAACAAGCTTTTTCATGGTCTTCGAGGCCGAAGATGATCTACGTCGAGGAGACTCAAACTCAAGCTAACCCTTCACTATGTCATGAACTTTGTGAAGAGAACACCCTATAATACCCAAGCAAGTGTATAGTATGATGAAATAGAAAGTGGGCTCACTTTAGATTTTAGTTTCTCACTTGATATCACCATTTTTCTTAGAGCTAGAGAGCTAGAGGAAGAAGATGAAGAAAATGAAGAATGAAAAAATCAAGTGGTGAATTGCAACCATGGGTGAGTTAGTATCATCCACTAACTATTGTAGAGACATAACCATGGATAATTATAATGGTTTGGTTAGTAAATATCTTAAGTGAGACAAAATAAGTGGACTTTGTCAAAGATGCTTCAAGCTTCTCCAAGCTTCTAAGCATGACAAAATGCTCACTAATTTTGAATTATTAAGATAAATAAAAACCTAAATTATAATTAGCATGGTGTATGTCACACACACATACCCATGTTTGCATGTATCATCAATCATGATACAAACATGTACACTAGTATATATCACATATATACTTAATACATTATCAAGTGAGAAAAACAATCTTAAGTGAACCAATACTAGTTAATGTAAAGTAATATATCAAATATATAATTATACATTAAATCATTAAATCAACACTTGATTTAATGATCCGGTCATATCGCATATAACCGACAAATATCATGTGTATCAATTTATCGAATCAACACTTGATTCGATAACCCGACTATATCACATATACCCGGCCGATAACACAAATCGCGAGAATAGAATACGGTATCACATACTCGTATTATTCTCGGTCCCGCACATATCTCATATATACTCCTACTCCGTTTCGCTTGAGCCAGGAAACCTCTATGTAGAACTCTAAAGACTCGTCAATATGCCGGCAGTAGGTGATGATCATATCAAACAACCACAAGCCGCAAGAGGTGTGTTAAACGTAACGGCCACCCGGGTATTAAGCGATTAGAAGATCAACAAGCAAGCCTGCTCATACTCCTGTGAATCCAATCAGTAACACTACCGCACAGTCCGGTTTGTTCGTATGATATGTCGCATACCTCGTCTAGGGGTGGTAAACGTCAGACCCCGGTAGCTTGATAAGTCATGCTGATGTAAGGTCCATAACGGGCGTGAAACTACTGATAACACTTACCAGTATATCACATCTACCCTGGCCAGGGATTTCAGTTATGACCAATCGAGCATAGCGCAACATCAACCCCCAACGGGAGAGACGAATCCCCTCCTATCGCTCATTGCCTCCATGTGACTCGGGACTGTACCCAAAAACCACCTGTTTGCACAACTCAATAGAGTCATGGTAGAGTGGAAATCAAAGCACAGTGGGAGCCACACAAGCCTCTATGACGATCTCGGGTCGACAGACTAACCTGTACCAGTGTCACCAGAGAACTGCTATCTGACGTGAGGTATAATACCATCTAGGAGTTCTCGGCGAGTCCGTTCAGTGTACCTAGTCTCCAGTGAGCACCCGTATACCATCTCTGATGTCAAACACCAATGGATATGGGACCATCCATCGCCCATCACATGGGTCGAGAAGATATACGCTAGTCTACTCTAGAATATCGATGCCCCGTCTCGATATTCCCATGACTAGGAACATTGAAGGATGAACTCATGGACTACCCAGGCCCCACTAGTATGATCTGCATCATAATCCTGGAAGTCAAGTACACATCCTAAGGGTTTTATCAACATGTAACAGAGAGATAGTAAATATACATGTTAAGATAAAGAGCAACCAGATAGCGTACTATCATGTCAAGCAAGAAATTCCTCCCTATATATGTCCCAGCATCCACTATAATATACATCTCATGTACAATAATGGCCTCTAGGGCATACATACAACTAACAATCCCTTCACCGGGGGTGACCTCTTTAGTGAAACTAGGTTCTATATAAATATTATGAAAATATATATTTTAAATATATTATATAATTATTCCATGTTTTTCTAAATCAAAGGAATCACAAATTCCATGAAACTACCATTACAATTCAATACAATTCCAATATTACATTAAAATACCATATACAATATAATTTAGGTTCTATTCACTAGAAAACATTATATTTTAAAATATACATCTATAAAAGCCTTAAAGACGATAAATAAATACTTGATATTTATTTTGAAAATATATCAAAACTATTTTTCATAAAGCCCTCTCAAGTTATATTAATTTACAATAAGGACCCTAATAAACATAGGTTTAAGCGGGACCAGTTCTCTTGGGTCTCAGGGAGCCGAAGAATATGGGTGCTTGCCTATCTAAGATAGACAACCTAAAAACAGTGTTGTCAATACGGTAATTATCTTGGAAAAAGACACAAATCCTGCCGTCCATGTGCAGCAGTTACCGATAACATCAAAACTAATTCAGAACATCAATTTCTTTTAAAGTGTCTAATTCAGACAGAGTCTCAATCTAATATGAAATCAATCTGACTTGAATTCAATTCAAGTATAACTACAATACAATATGAATCCATTTATACCAGAATTCAATCTATATCAACATGACTCGACCGAACCGAACCATGGATATACTCTGATTACATGACTATCCATTTATATCCATTCTGTTTACATGATATCATGGTTTCGGCAAGTCATCCATCTATATAACAAAACAATACAATCAATACAAAATACATTACGGGTATTTTAAAGGGATAGACTGGTATGGAATGTGTTAGAAGTAACACGAGATGGTCACTTTAATACACATAACCTGAATATCCATTGCTGTTGTACCGTGGCTTAACGGTTCCTTGTGCTCCGTATACCTTAGTCTCCGGAATAGTGGGACTCCTCTCGTATACACTGGCATATTCTGCACCAAACTACAAACAACTGCGTTAACAGAAAAAAAGATAACATTATACAGTTATATTCTCTTTTCCGTCTATTCTACTTCTCTCTTTCTTTGGGACTTACCGAGCGATTGTTCGCCGACGACATTCTTTCTATTTTTCTTTGAAATGTTATCATGTGGATCCGACTCACTAGAGATCGAGCCCAGTACTGAGGACTTGGAACAGTTCGCCATCGGCCCAGAGCTGTAGGCACTTGTATATACTTTTCATTTCAGTTATGCCAATGTTTAGGAATTGCTTTCTATTCCTGTATTTACATTTCCAGTTGTACTTGTAAAGAATTGTTAAATAAATAAAAGTTGATGTTCATTTATATGCATGTCTCTTGTGTACATTTTACTTTATATTGCTTAGTTACGCTTAGCGTATTTACTTCTGAGTAAATAAGTCGCGTGACCCGTCGCGTCTCCTTACCGTACACCGAGAAGCGGGGCGTGACACCAGCACTTTCTCGAGTCTGATGAAAAGAGCACTTGTAACCCTTCGAAAATCGTTTAGGCAGTTTTTCGGTAATCGGCAAATTTTTCGGCTTTTTCCGTAAAAAGTCAAAATTGATAATTTTCATTGTAGACCTAATTATATGAAATTTAGATAAGATATTACTATAATTTTGTCACTAAAATGTCACTTATAATTATCTAGTTAAATAAAAAAAAATCGTAATTAATTATTTTTTTATTATTTTAAGCCTTTTTAAATACATTTAATTAGGGATAAATACAAATTTAATTAGGTAAATTTCTTAATTAGGAGTCTTTATAAGCTAAAATATGGTGTTAATAAAATTATATCATGTCTTGCAAACTTTTAGATTTTTGGTGGGAAAATTATGAAAAAATGGCTTAAAAGGGGTTTTTTTTTTGGAAAAAGGTTGATATGAAAGCATGATATGATATCATATGATGTTGTGATTAGCTAGAAACTTCCCCAAAATTTCCCCACCTCCTCCTCTTGCTGCAGCCGACCCCTCACCTGCAGAATTTCCCCACTTCCCACTTCATTCTTGCTTCTTTTTCTTGCTAAAAATCAATAAAAATTCACATTTTTCCATCTCCATTCAAAGCAAAACCCTAATCCCTTCTCTCTTCAACCCAAAATTGTTCAAAAACATGATGAAAGGAGGCTTCTTGGTGACTTGATCAAGCTAGGGTTCAAGCTTGAGAGGTGAAAATTCTAAACTAGTTTGCTAACTTGTAGTTTATTTGTGCTAAAATCTAATTTTTAAGTATTAATTTAGTGAAAATCTTTGTTCATGAAAAATCAAGAGAAGGTTTTGATTTTTAAAAATTAGGGTTTGTAGCATAATGGTTGGATTATGTTAGGGATGGTTATCTAATTGATTAGAATGGTTAATGGTGAAATTATATGCTTGCTAAATAGACAAATTTCGATGTTTGTATCAAATCGGCTAGAAATTCGCTTACTAGATTTTTGTAGAAAATAGAATGCGGTCAATTTGCGTTAGGCTAGCAATATTATTAGCTTCGTATAGGATTATTAGAATGCGCGAACGCGGGGTTTCGTCTAGTCGGGTTGTAGTTTTGTCGATTTCCCCGAAATGACGATTTTAGTGAAAGGATCGCGATTTTCGTGCGTTTTTCCGCGCACTGAGTGCATGCTACGATTAATTTGAGAGCGTGGATAATTGTATGTTGTGACTTGCATTGTGTTAGGTTTTGTAATCTTATGCTTGATATTGTGCGAATATAGGATCGGTCGGGGAAACTTCGGATACGGCGCGAAAAGGCAAAGCGGTGGCCGGATCAGATTAGCGGGGATTTCAGGTGAGTAGATGTATTCATCTATGGGGGAATCGTCTGGATGGCGCGAGGCGCCCCCCTAGTTAGGATTACCCTACTTTTTGCAAGATTATATTGTTAGCTAGCTTATCCATTCATGTACACTGCATACCCTTATAGCGAACAGTATGTTAAATTGCATGGACATTCATCTTTACCTATGCGATATCATTTCGTAGGACACGAACACCATTACCATTGGCATCTGTAGCACGCGCACTATTCATGTGACACACATGCCTTTGGTAATTGCCATGCCACGTGCACAATAGAACCTGTTTATCTTAATATCGTCACCTGCATTCATACTTGATATATGAAACCGCATCGCATGCACATATCTCGCATCATCATCATATTTACATAGAACTCTAGCCAAAATTCACATCATACACATTGATATCATAGACATTTATCATATATATAACATGTGGACATTATGATTTTCTTGAGGATTTCAGTTTTGCTGCGATTTCTGGATTTTTTGGGAAAACCGCAAGAATTTAACAAAACCTTATCTTTATCATTTTCAAAACAAAGTTGCAGTTTTCTCGTGATGTATGTGTCGTCCACCATGAGTTTTCATGTTTTCTGTTGGATTTCGAGACCCGATTCGAGGAGTGGATGAACCGTCTCGGGTACATGGTGGGCCCGGTATGGTACCCCGGAGCAAGAAGATCGAGTTGTAGATGATGAGCCTGGCAGGGGAAGACTACCTACCGGTGATGTCTGGCGCGGCGGATATCCGGAGGATACCGACCGTTGTCGTGAGATTTATGATATGGGCCGATCCGGACTGACGGAGCCCGATATTGAGACAGATGTGATTCCTATTTGGTGTCGATGCTTGACACGGGTTTTCAGAGGATTTCTTGATGATATTTAGCTATTATGCAGACATTCATTTTCTAAAAGTTAAGAATGCAGTAACATTAACATTTAAAACACTTAAAGAGTTAGAAAAGATATTGCATACATGTGCATGCATACTAGAGTTATTATATCACATATGGACATACATGTTGTTCCGCATTGCGTGCATTCTTACGATTGCCTTACTAGATGTTATATTCTACTCACGAGCTGGCAACTCACCCCCGTTGTGCCACAGTGTCTTGCAGGTCGGACCCGTCAGTCTTGTAGCGGCGGGCTATCTTGTCATCAGTTCCTTTTGCTCAGACTCGCGACATCGCCCGTAGGTGGGTTGCGAGTATACTTTATTTCTTTTTGCTTTATCATTGTATCTAGTATTCTCCATCTACCACTTGTATTGTATATGCGACCTAGTGATGAGACTGAGAGATTTGTATATTTGTGGTTTCTTTTGGGTCGAGCTCACTTGAGCCGACGTGTGTTTTCTGGTATTTGCATCTCTTTTATGCTCTTTTTCTTGATATTACTATTATATTGCATGTGGTTGTGATCCGCCTTGGGCGAAGAGCTAGCTCCCGCTTGGGGATGCCATTTTTATAATTACAGGTTTATTATCTTGTTGTACCCATTTTGGGGGATAGAAAATACAGGGGAGACTCTGCCGAAATTTTCGGGAATTTTTGATGTTTTTAAAAAGGGATTCTATGCAACTTAATTGATTTAAAAACCGTTTTCATTTAAGGTTTTCCTTCACTCTCTTTTGATTTTGGGTTAGATTTCTGGGCTTTGGCTGACTTAGGTTACGGTACGCCTTTAGACGTCTCGTAATCTAAGTGTCAGTCACGTTCCGTACTTTCGGGTCGTGACAAAGTTGGTATCAGAGCGTAGGTTTTACCTTTCTGAGTGTAGGACGACCTTGGTAGATGGAGTAGGTGACTTAAGCAGAGTGGCGTAGTGTGGGTATGATCCGCGGCATACTTACGATACGGTACTCCGCCTAAGTAACCTTAGGACATAATTGCTTGTATTTCCTTTCTTGATTCCTTGCATTCCTTGATTCAATTGCAATGTCCTTATCGGTCCTGTTTCTTATTCCAGCTTCGATGCCGCCAAAGACTACGAGAGCTCAGCGGGCTGCCGCTAGGGATGAGATTCGGGCAGGCCCGTCTGAGGTGAGGATCGAGCGGGAGTATACGCCTACCCCTCAGGGTCCTACTGATCCGCCTTATCCTGACCGTATTGCCAGATTAGAGGCCGGCATGCAAGAGTTGCGGCAGATGATGGGATCTTTAGTTGAGTCCAGCCGGGCACAGAGATCCGAGGACGTTCCTTCCACCGCACAGACCACGATCGTACCTGCTGCACAGATGGTCACTCCTGCTGCTACTACGGAGACTATCCCTGTTTCACTACAGGAGTTCATGAGATTGAGACCTCCAGCTTTTACCGGTACAGATGCGACAGAGGACCCACAGGCATTTCTTGATAGGATGGCTCGGATTTGTCGTTCGTTGAGGTGTTCTGAGGATAGATTGGTGGAGTTTGCGAGTTTTCATCTGGAGGGTCTTGCCCAGACATGGTACGACTCAGTAGAGAGAGGCCGAGCTGCAGGTCTGCCTTCTATGACCTGGGATGAGTTTACAGCTGCATTTCTTGCCCGTTTTCTTCCGGAGAGTGTCCGAGATGCTCGAGCCCGCAGTTTTGAGTCTCTGCGCAAGACTCCTGGGATGACAGTGTCGGAGTATGATATACAGTTTACCCAGTTGTCTCGATATGCTCCGTACCTAGTAGACACAGAAGAGAAGAGAATAAAGAGGTTTGTGCGAGGGCTTGATACACAGCTATTCCTTGCCATCGGCACCCAGCACTTCGATACATACGCAGCCGCGATGGATGCAGCCTTACTTTTCGAGGAGCGTATTTCTGAGACTCCGGTCGTTTCTGGGCCGAAGAGGATCCGTACTGATACGCCAGCTCAGCGGCAGATGGGCAGACATCGTGATAGATTATTTCCGGGAGATGGCGGAGGCAGAGGATTGAGACGAGGTCAGTTATTTGGTTCATATCCACAGACCCAGCAGTCGTCTCCAGGATGTTTTCGGTGCGGGAGTCAGTATCACCGTGTCAGAGACTGTACCATGGGACGTCCGGGCGCGGCGACAGTCCCGCATGTGACTTTACCACCTTCACCACCATCGCAGAGAGCTTTACTTCCTACTCCTGATGATGCTTCACGCCAGCCAGATGCTTCTAGAGGCCGTGGGTGTGGCGGTCCGGTTCAGAGAGGACGAGGCGACAGAGGCAGAGGCCGAGGTAGAGGCAGAGCACAGCCAGCTATTAGTGGTGGACAGGCCCGAGTGTTCGCATTGACTCCTCAGGATGCACAGGCATCCAATGCCGTCGTGACAGGTACTCTGCCAGTATGTTCTTTTGATGCACGGGTATTATTTGATCCAGGCTCCACACATTCCTATGTTTCCACGTATTTTGCACCGAGGTTGGGCCGAGAGTCTTCTCCGTTAGATCAGCCGCTTGTCGTTATTACCCCGGTAGGTGAGTCTTTTGTTGCCCGTTTTGTGTACCGATCGTGTTTCGTTCGTATCAGGGAGAGAGATTCTTCAGTTGATTTGATTCTCCTCGATATGCTTGACTTTGACGTTCTTCTTGGTATGGACTGGCTAGCCACCTGTTATGCATCCGTGGACTGCCGTGAAAAAGCAGTCAGATTCAGTTTTCCTGGTGAGCCGGTTCTTATTATTCAGGGAGATCGTAGCGCTACCCTTCCCAGCTTGATTTCATCTCTTCGCGCTGGTCAGCTCTTAAGGAAAGGGTGTCAAGGATTCTTAGCCTATGTTTGTGATACTCGCTCCACAGAGGTTCCGTTGGACCAGGTCCCTGTTGTGAGAGAGTTTCCTGATGTATTCCCTGATGAGCTGCCTGGTCTGCCACCAGAGCGCGAGATTGAGTTCTGTATTGACTTGATCCCTGGCACGGGGCCTATTTCTATACCTCCTTATCGGATGGCCCCGGCGGAGCTGAGAGAGCTAAAGGATCAGTTACAGGACTTGCTGGACAAGGGGATTATCCGACCGAGTGTGTCACCTTGGGGTGCTCCCGTCTTGTTTGTTAAGAAGAAGGACGGAAGTATGCGTTTATGCATTGATTATCGTCAGCTGAACCGGGTTACTGTGCGGAACAGGTATCCCCTACCCCGCATTGATGACTTATTTGATCAGCTCCAGGGTGCAGGGTTCTTCTCGAAGGTTGATTTACGATCAGGTTATCACCAGTTGCGGGTTCGGAAGGAGGATATTCCGAAGACCGCCTTCCGTACTCGTTATGGTCATTACGAGTTCTTGGTGATGTCGTTCGGGCTCACCAATGCCCCGGCAGCTTTTATGGATTTGATGAACCGCGTATTCAGGCCGTATCTCGATCAGTTCATCATTGTGTTCATTGACGACATCTTGGTTTATTCTCGGAGCCGGGAGGAGCATGAGCAGCACTTACGTATCACATTGCAGATTTTGAGGGAGCATCAGCTGTTCGCCAAATTCTCCAAGTGCGCATTCTGGTTAGACAGTGTCGACTTCTTGGGTCATGTGGTGACGAGAGATGGTATTTGCGTGGACCCGAAGAAGATCGAGGCAGTTTAGCATTGGCCTAGACCAGTATCAGTTACAGAGGTTCGCAGTTTTCTAGGTCTGGCCGGCTATTATCGACGTTTCGTCCAGGATTTCTCCCGCATTGCTGCACCTTTGACCGGGTTGACCCGGAAGGGGGTTCCTTTTGATTGGACCTAAGCATGTGAGGATAGCTTCCAGCAGTTGAAGACTCGTCTGACTACTGCACCAGTGTTAGCATTGCCTTCAGGATCAGGTGGGTTCGTGGTATATTGTGATGCTTCTAGAGTGGGGCTGGGGTGTGTATTGATGCAGCACGACAGAGTTATCGCGTATGCTTCTCGGCAGCTGAGGAAACACGAGCAGAACTACCCCACCCATGATTTAGAGATGGCTGCAGTGGTGTTTGCACTCAAGATCTGGAGACATTACCTATACGGTGAGTCGTGCCAGATATTCACTGACCACAAGAGTTTGAAGTATATCTTCCAGCAGCGAGACCTGAACCTGAGACAGCGCCGTTGGATGGAGTTGGTGAAAGATTATGACTGCGAGATTCTATACCATCCGGGCAAGGCGAATGTGGTGGCAGATGCTTTGAGTAGGAGGCCCGGAGGTAGTTTATCTTGTTTGAGCGCAGTACAGATGCAGTCGACGGCGGATTGGCAGGTTTTATATGATAGCAGAGTGCAGTTCGAGTTTACTCCTACAGGGGGACAGCTGGCCCATTTCAGAGCACGCCCACAGTTACTTGACCGTATCCACGAGGCACAGTCCGGCGATGCCCGTACATTAGAGATCATTGAGCAGATTCGACAGGGCAGAGTTTCTGAGTTCGTGATTGATGATCAGGGGATACTTCGATTTGGGACTCGACTGTGTGTGCCAGATTCAGAGGGACTGAGGCGTGATATTCTCGAGGAGGCACAGAGATCAGTATACAGTGTTCACCCAGGTTCCACCAAGATGTATCGTGATTTGAGAGAGGTTTACTGGTGGGACGGGATGAAGAAGGATATTACAGATTTTGTGTCGAGATGCCTGACTTGTCAGCAAGTCAAGGCCGAGCACCAGAGGCCAGCCGGCGAGTTACAGCCTTTGCCCATCCCTGAGTGGAAGTGGGAGCAGGTCTCCATGGACTTCGTTGTGGGTCTACCCAGGACCAGTCGAGGGTATGACTCTATTTGGGTAATTGTGTATCGACTGACGAAAGCGGCTCACTTTCTGCCAGTGAAGACCACTTTTGGATTTTCTCAGTACGCCCAGGTTTATATTGATGAGATTGTGCGACTGCATGGTGTTCCGACTTGCATCGTGTCCGACCGTGGCACCCAGTTTACCAGCCGATTGTGGCAGAAACTACAGGAAGCTTTGGGCACCCGATTGAGTTTTAGCACAGCCTTTCATCCTCAGACTGACGGTCAGTCGGAGCGTACTATTCAGACTCTTGAGGACATGCTCAGAGCTTGTGTTTTAGATTTCGGTGGTAGCTGGGATCGTCATTTGCCTTTGATCGAGTTTTCCTACAATAATAGCTTCCAGGAGACGATTCAGATGGCACCTTTCGAGGCTTTATATGGGAGGAGATGTCGATCGCCAGTATGTTGGACAGAGCTCAGGGAGAGCAGTATTTTGGGGCCACAGATTGTGCAGGAGACGACCGAGAAAATACAGCTGATTCGGGACAGGATGAGAGCGGCACAGAGCAGGCAGAAATCTTATGCTGACAGGCGTCGTCGCCGACTCGAGTTCGCTGTTGGCGATCATGTTTTCCTGAAGGTCTCTCCGATGAAGGGTGTGATGAGATTTGGGCGGAAAGGAAAGCTGAGTCCTAGATATGTTGGTCCTTTCGAGATCCTAGAGCGTGTTGGTCCAGTCGCTTATCGGTTAGCTCTTCCGCCCAGCTTCCCCGATGTTCACCCCGTATTCCATGTCTCGATGCTCCGCAAGTACCTTCATGATCCTTCCCAGGCGATTCAGCACCAGACGATCCAGTTAGAGCGTGATCTTTCTTTCACCGAGCAGCCGGTTGTCATCTTGGATCGGCAGGTGAAGAAATTGAGGTCGAAGGTCATACCGTCTGTCAAGGTTCTTTGGCGTGGCCCGAACAGCGAGGAGGTCACCTGGGAGACCGAGGTCGAGATGAGGAAGAGATATCCCCATCTTTTTGAAGGTACGCATAGTTAAATTCTAAATTCGGGGACCGAATTTCTTTAAGGGGGGAAGATTGTAACCCTTCGAAAATCGTTTAGGCAGTTTTTCGGTAATCGGCAAATTTTTCGGCTTCTTCCGTAAAAAGTCAAAATTGATAATTTTCATTGTAGACCTAATTATACGAAATTTAGATAAGATATTACTATAATTTTGTCACTAAAATGTCACTTATAATTATCTAGTTAAATAAAAAAAAAATCGTAATTAATTATTTTTTTATTATTTTAAGCCTTTTTAAATACATTTAATTAGGGATAAATACAAATTTAATTAGATAAATTTCTTAATTAGGAGTCTTTATAAGCTAAAATATGGTGTTAATAAAATTATATCATGTCTTGCAAACTTTTAGATTTTTGGTGGGAAAATTATGAAAAAATGGCTTAAAAAGGGTTTTTTTTTGGAAAAAGGTTGATATGAAAGCATGATATGATATCATATGATGTTGTAATTAGCTAGAAACTTCCCCAAAATTTCCCCACCTCCTCCTCTTGCTGCAGCCGACCCCTCACCTGCAGAATTTCCCCACTTCCCACTTCATTCTTGCTTCTTTTTCTTGCTAAAAATCAATAAAAATTCACATTTTTCCATCTCCATTCAAAGCAAAACCCTAATCCCTTCTCTCTTCAACCCAAAATTGTTCAAAAACATGATGAAAGGAGGCTTCTTGGTGACTTGATCAAGCTAGGGTTCAAGCTTGAGAGGTGAAAATTCTAAACTAGTTTGCTAACTTGTACTTTATTTATGCTAAAATCTAATTTTTAAGTATTAATTTAGTGTAAATCTTTGTTCATGAAAAATCAAGAGAAGGTTTTGATTTTTAAAAATTAGGGTTTGTAGCATAATGGTTGGATTATGTTAGGGATGGTTATCTAATTGATTAGAATGGTTAATGGTGAAATTATATGCTTGCTAAATAGACAAATTTCGATGTTTGTATCAAATCGGCTAGAAATTCGCTTACTAGATTTTTGTAGAAAATAGAATGCGGTCAATTTGCGTTAGGCTAGCAATATTATTAGCTTCGTATAGGATTATTAGAATGCGCGAACGCGGGGTTTCGTCTAGTCGGGTTGTAGTTTTGTCGATTTCCCCGAAATGACGATTTTAGTGAAAGGATCGCGATTTTCGTGCGTTTTTCCGCGCACTGAGTGCATGCTACGATTAATTTGAGAGCGTGGATAATTGTATGTTGTGACTTGCATTGTGTTAGGTTTTGTAATCTTATGCTTGATATTGTGCGAATATAGGATCGGTCGGGGAAACTTCGGATACGGCGCGAAAAGGCAAAGCGGTGGCCGGATCAGATTAGCGGGGATTTCAGGTGAGTAGATGTATTCATCTATGGGGGAATCGTCTGGATGGCGCGAGACGCCCCCCCTAGTTAGGATTACCCTACTTTTTGCAAGATTATATTGTTAGCTAGCTTATCCATTCATGTACACTGCATACCCTTATAGCGAACAGTATGTTAAATTGCATGGACATTCATCTTTACCTATGCGATATCATTTCGTAGGACACGAACACCATTACCATTGGCATCTGTAGCATGCGCACTATTCATGTGACACACATGCCTTTGGTAATTGCCATGCCACGTGCACAATAGAACCTGTTTATCTTAATATCGTCACCTGCATTCATACTTGATATATGAAACTGCATCGCATGCACATATCTCGCATCATCATCATATTTACATAGAACTCTAGCCAAAATTCACATCATACACATTGATATCATAGACATTTATCATATATATAACATGTGGACATTATGATTTTCTTGAGGATTTCAGTTTTGCTGCGATTTCTGGATTTTTGGGGAAAACCGCAAGAATTTAACAAAACCTTATCTTTATCATTTTCAAAACAAAGTTGCGGTTTTCTCGTGATGTATGTGTCGTCCACCATGAGTTTTCATGTTTTCTGTTGGATTTCGAGACCCGATTCGAGGAGTGGATGAACCGTCTCGGGTACATGATGGGCCCGGTATGGTACCCCGGGGCAAGAAGATCGAGTTGTAGACGGTGAGCCTGGCAGGGGAAGACTACCTACCGGTGATGTCTGGCGCGGCGGATATCCGGAGGATGCCGACCGTTGTCGTGAGATTTATGATATGGGCCGATCCGGACTGACGGAGCCCGATATTGAGACAGATGTGATTCCTATTTGGTGTCGATGCTTGACACGGGTTTTCAGAGGATTTCTTGATGATATTTAGCTATTATGCAGACATTCATTTTCTAAAAGTTAAGAATGCAGTAACATTAACATTTAAAACACTTAAAGAGTTAGAAAAGATATTGCATACATGTGCATGCATACTAGAGTTATTATATCACATATGGACATACATGTTGTTCCGCATTGCGTGCATTCTTACGATTGCCTTACTAGATGTTATATTCTACTCACGAGCTGGCAACTCACCCCCGTTGTGCCACAGTGTCTTGCAGGTCGGACCCGTCAGTCTTGTAGCGGCGGGCTATCTTGTCATCAGTTCCTTTTGCTCAGACTCGCGACATCGCCCGTAGGTGGGTTGCGAGTATACTTTATTTCTTTTTGCTTTATCATTGTATCTAGTATTCTCCATCTACCACTTGTATTGTATATGCGACCTAGTGATGAGACTGAGAGATTTGTATATTTGTGGTTTCTTTTGGGTCGAGCTCACTTGAGCCGACGTGTGTTTTCTGGTATTTGCATCTCTTTTATGCTCTTTTTCTTGATATTACTATTATATTGCATGTGGTTGTGATCCGCCTTGGGCGAAGAGCTAGCTCCCGCTTGGGGATGCCATTTTTATAATTACAGGTTTATTATCTTGTTGTACCCATTTTGGGGGATAGAAAATACAGGGGAGACTCTGCCGAAATTTTCGGGAATTTTTGATGTTTTTAAAAAGGGATTCTATGCAACTTAATTGATTTAAAAACCGTTTTCATTTAAGGTTTTCCTTCACTCTCTTTTGATTTTGGGTTAGATTTCTGGGCTTTGGCTGACTTAGGTTACGGTACGCCTTTAGACGTCTCGTAATCTAAGTGCCAGTCACGTTCCGTACTTTCGGGTCGTGACAGCACTCCTCTGTGGGTCTATCCTATCCCCCTACAATCGTGGCAAGCAGCACGCCAATCCTAGAATTGAGTGACCGGTCTCAGCTCCTTGTGATGGCCACCCGCTGCAATTTAGAATCCGCCTGCCGGTGCACTTCTCCGTCGGGTAATCCTAATACCTGTATTAATACAACGATGATTTCGATCGCAACCTGATCGAGCCTCGACAAATAATAATACAATAAGCGGAAACGACGGTCACATGTCGACCGCTCGTCCCAAATAAAAGAATATACATTTTTGGCTACAACATGAATGAAAAGAATCATATTACAACGCAACATCCAATTACGCACAGGGCTATTCATTTCATGACGATCAAATCCACACCAAACAAACTTAACATAGAACATCACAGACTCCAAATACATATTAACAAGTATGTATCATCGTATCAACTGAGTTAGACACTTTAACATCATGAATATGGAAATGCTACGATGTTACAGTTTTGATCGATAACTTTCCAATGCAATACAAGATCAAATCTCAATACTGGGAAAAACAAACATTACCAAAAATCCTATTTCTTCAAGTTTAAGCCCCCATAGAAAATTGGGGGCATTTTGAAAAATTTTGGCCGGTGGAATATCGGTATGGCCGGCCAAACTTATACAAAATACCCCCAAATTTCACTCACCTCATTTTCACATCAAAATCAACATTCTGCAATTGTTTAAATTTTTTTTAAAAGACTTTTGAAATTCGGACAGATAAGGGGTCTAAACTAGGAAATCGGAATCAGAAAATTGTCGATCGAAACTAAAACATCACCTAAGCTAGACTTAGTGCTAACCCGGCTCTGATACCACTGTAAGGATGGGCGCGCCTCGCGCGTGCGCGCAGCGGAAGCGGGAACGGACGGAAAACAAAAATTCCGTTGGAGCGCGATCGACCGTACGCCAAAATCGTCCAAGCACCAGTTTCTAGCTAAATGTAAAGAATAAAAAGAAAAGTTCAAAGATGCCACAACCTTTGTAGCATGTCCGGCTGATCCCAGAAGACCCGTCTAAACTCCGTGAGCTCCCAAATGCGTCTACACGTCGACTGCCTCGCCGTAGATGATCCGCGTCGAAAGTGGGCTGCCCGAGCTCCAACTCCGTCACCAGGCGGAGAGACTTTCTCCAGAGGCTTGCTAGGCATGGAGGAAGGCGATGCGAACAATGGGTAATCTCTACTTTTTGTAAAATCTCACCATGGCAACACTTGCCATTTTCAAGAGAGCTTGAACTCTTCTTATGAGGAAGAAGATGTATTTCTTTTTGTGATGGCTTGAAAAAACAAAATGAATTATCTCATCTAATTTTTTTCAACCATGTCATGTATATACATGACACATACCCTCTCTCCCACTCTGTCTCATGTGTGTGTCAATACACAAGAGAGTGGGTGGGCTCCACCATTTTAATTAAATATATTAAATATATAATAATATGTATATACATTAATATATATATAAAGATATATATACATTTATATATATATATTTGTTTGTATATTTATTTATACATAAATCATAATGGTGGGAATTAAAATATATATATATATATAATAAGTATCAGTACATGTATCATATACACGTACACCTCATGTATCACATACACGAAATGCCATCAATATATTCTCGGTATCATATACTGTAGAGAGTGTGTGTATCATATACACTATACTAAAAACCGTATCATTAATACGGTTATCAAGTCAACACTTGACTTGGTATTCCGGTTTTGAAACCGGCTAGTATAACCGTTGTCCGGTTGAACACGTATATCCAATATATATGTTTTATCGAACTCATGTACGTATCCCTATACGTACGTCACATCGCCTTTTGCCCGGGCAGGCACTTTCGTTGCGGGACTGTAAAGACCTGTCAATACGCTAGCGGTAGGTTATACAAGATCATATCCGATTGAATCTGAAACACTTTCAAATTCAACCCCCTTTTGGGTTAACCCACAGGCTCGTTAGTGGCACTAGCTGTACGTAACGGCTATCCAGGTATGAGCAAGATAAAGGCAGGTCGACGAGCGAATTCATCCGGACCCAACAAAGTCTATAAGTGACAGTCACCGTACAGTCCAGTTTTTTCGTCAAGAAGTATCACATACCGGGTCTGGGTGTAAGTCCATGTCACGCACCCCACGAACTTGCGGGGAGGCGGAATATATGAAAAACGATTATCAAAGCTTCGTAACACGGACTTGAGCGCATGAATCGTATCTAAACCGTTACTAGCAAACTACGAAAGGTTTAACTACTCGGATTCAAAGTTATACCTCACGTTACTTGTCCTTCGGGTCTTCATCGCAGTCCTCCACTCCTCGTAGGCTCCTTGGAACATCGGCACCTCAACGGCCTCCTCGAGTCAAAGACGATCCACCCGAGAGCTCCTACGCCAAGCTTGATCTCTAACTTGAGATAACTAGGTTGCTCAAAGTGCTAATCTAAGCTACCTAGGGGATATAGAGTGAGGTTATGGAAGTATTAGTCTAGCTAACCCTTGATCTCAACACATGAGAGGTTATGGTTAGGGTTTGAATAGGGAGAGCTTGAGGAGAGAGAAGGTGAGAATATGAATTACTTTGGATGAATGAAATCATTTGTGTATATATGAAACATATGATATTATTAAGTAAATAATAAATAAAGCTTTATCATCATGTTTCATTAATATCCTAAGTGATTCATTATATGAGTCATATAAATCATTAAATGAATCATTAACTCATTGCATAAATCACTACATGACTTACTAATCCAATTAATGCAAATGCCACCTTAGCCTCCAACTCACCATGCTTCTAGAAGCTTCCCGGAAAATTACGAGAACGCCCATCCAATCCGTGAAAACACGGAAAAACTTTAGACCGTATAAATCCAATAACCCGATACAAGAATCCGGCTTAAACTAAAGCCGGCTAGTAAAAACTGTCCGAAAAGTCGTACGTGCGTAAACACACGTATGCGTCCGAACCCTTGTCGTAAAACCATACGATCTCTATATCGTTTCGCCTGGAGCAGGGAAACTCTCTGCGTGGGACTCTAAAGACTCGACACTACGCTGGCAGTGGGTTCAACCACAGACCGCAAGCGGCACTAGCTGTACGTAACGGTCCCCAGGTAGATGTCGATAAGAAGGCCGATGAGGAAAACCATCCGAACCCCTACTGAGCCTGATGTGACAATCTCCGTACAGTCCGGTCTGTTCGTCTAAGACTATCACATATCTAGCCTAGGGGGCGGTAAGCGTCAGTCCCCTAATAGTGGTATAAGTCGTGTCGGAGCGTAGCCCATTACACCCTGAGAAACTACTGGAACCTACCAGTAAATCTCGCTTGCCCTGGCCAGGGATTTTGCGTAATGGCTCTCTGACACAGCGCGATATCAATTCACAATACCGGGAGAGACGAATAATATCTAACCGCACTGCCTCCAAGTGCTCGGGACTGCACCCAACTGCTACCTGTTTGCACGACTCCTTTGAGCCGTGGTAGGGTAGCAATCTAAGAACAGTGCGACACACTCGAGGCGAAGTAGCAGTGTCAAGTCTGGGGACTATGCTGTACTTATGTCACCTGGGAACTGTTAACTGACGATGGGTATAATACCAACCAATCATTTCCCCTGCGAGTCCTGTCCGGTGTACCCGTAACCTAACGAGCACCTGTATACTATCTCCAGTACGACGTACTGATGGCTGTGGGACAGACCATCTCCCCAACTGGGATGAGAAGCGTACACACTTAGTCTACTCCGGAATATCGATGCCCTATCTCGATAATCCAACGACCAGGGACCTGTATAGGATGTTGCTTACAGACTACCCAGCCCCCACTAGTGTGACTGCCATCACAACGCTGGTAATCAAGCAAAGGTCCTATGGGCTCTACTAATATGTATAAGTGATATGTAACAAGAAACATATGCACATATTAAAGTAGACTTAAACCAAGTAGCATACTACCATGTTTAGCAAGACTGTATATATATAACTGTGAATATCCCAAGCTTCCATTAAGTAATATACATACAAGTATGATACAATAATGGCCCCTATGGCATATACACTAACAATCTCCCTCTTGCACTAGGGCTATGAGCTGGCATATCGTAGACCTATCATCTCGAATAGCCTCTCGAACTGCGTCTGAGGAAGGGCCTTTGTGAATGGATCAGCAATGTTATTCTCCATCTCCACTCTCTTCACCTCGATCTCCCGGCAATCTACGATCTCCCTGATCAGGTGATACCGCCTTAAGATGTGTCTGGACTTCTGATGGGACCTGGGTTCCTTCGCTAAAGCTATAGCGCCGTTGTTGTCACAATACAGAGGTATTGGATCAACACTGGTAAGAACCACCTGAAGTTCTGTGAGAAACTTCTTCATCCAGACAGCTTCTTTTGGGGCATCGCAAGCAGCTATGTACTCCGCTTCCATTGTCGAGTCAGCAACGGTCTCCTGCTTGGAACTCTTCCAACATACCGCCCCTCCATTGAGGGTAAAGACATAACCTGACATGGATTTGGAGTCATCTTTGTCACTCTGGAAGCCGGAGTCGGCAAATGCCTCAATCTGGAGGTCTTTTCCGCCATACACCAAGAACATATCTTTAGTCCTTCTTAGGTACTTGAGAATGTTCTTTACTGCTATCCAGTGCTTCTCCCCTGGGTTTGCCTGATACCTGCTTACTACGCTTAATGCGTATGCTACATCTGGTCTGGTACATAACATCGCATACATTATAGAGCCTACCGCAGAAGCGTAGGGTATAATCGACATGCGATCCCTTTCCAAATCAGTCTTGGGAGACATCTCTTTGGAGAGGGTGATTCCGTGACAACCCGGTAGGTTACCACGCTTAGAATCATCCATACTGAATCTCTTCACTATGGTGTCTATGTACCTGGATTGTGAAGGTCCCAACATCCTCTTTGATCTATCACGATAGATCCGGATCCCCAGAATGTAGGTGGCATCACCCAGGTCTTTCATGGAGAATTTATGTGACAAGAATCTTTTGATTGACTGTAACATAGGAATATCATTTCCTATTAGGAGAATGTCATCCACGTACAAGACGAGAAATACCACAGCTCTCCCTACAATCTTACTGTATATGCAAGGTTCATCTGGATATTTGATAAAGTCAAATTCTTTGACAGCATCATCAAAACAGATGTTCCAACTCCGCGATGCCTGCTTTAGTCCATAAATGGATTTAAGCAGCTTACATACTTTACCGCTGCTCCCACTCTGAATGAATCCTTCTGGCTGATCCATATAGACGCTCTCTTCCAAATTACCATTTAGAAAGGCCGTCTTTACGTCCATCTGCCAGATTTCATAATCGTAGAAGGCAGCAATAGCAAGAAGGACCCGAATAGATTTAAGCATAGCCACTGGAGAAAAGGTTTCGTCATAGTCCAAACCAGGTCTTTGACGGAAACCCTTTGCAACAAGTCTAGCCTTATAGGTTTCAACCTGTCTATCTACACCAATCTTCTTTTTGAAGATCCATTTGCATCCTACGGGTTTTACCCCATCTGGAGCAACGTCCAAAGTCCATACTTTGTTAGTGTACATAGACTCCATTTCGGTCCGCATTGCATCCAGCCATTTTACTGAGTCACCGCTCTGAATGGCTTGCTGGAAGCTAGTAGGGTCGTCTTCATCAATGACACAATCCTCTCTATCCCCATCTATGAGAAAACCGTAGTATCTCTCGGGCGGATGAGATGGCCTACTACTCCTGCGGAGGGGTGTGGGAATGTCCAATTCTTCTTGAACTACTGGTTCTACCATACTTTCAGTTGTAGTTTGTGGTTCTGGAATTTCTTCCAGTTCTATTTCGCTCCCACTTGTATCATTTTCTAAAACTTGCTGTTCTAAAAAATGGGCATTACGAGAAACAAAAACCTTTTATTCCTCTGCGTTATAGAACAGATACCCCTTGGAGTTCTTGGGATATCCTACAAATTTACACTGTACTGATCGTGCCTCGAGCTTGTCCGTATACTGTTTTTTAACAAAAACCGGACATCCCCAAATCTTCAGATACTGAAGATAGGGTTTCTTCCCACTCCACATCTGATATGGGGTGGTAGGCACTGTTTTGGTAGGAACCATGTTCAGAAGATATGCCACTGATTCTAGTGCATATCCCCAGAATGATCGCGGTAACTCAGCGTTACTCATCATGGAACGAACCATATCCAATAGGGTTCGATTCTTCCTTTCTGATACACCGTTATGTTGTGACGTGTATAGAGGAGTAAGCTGAGAGAGAATTCCATTCTCTTTTAAGTAACCCAGGAACTCGGCACTTAAGTATTCACCACCTCGATCAGATCTCAGTGTCTTTATACTCTTGCCTGTTTGTTTTTCCACTTCATTCTTGTATTCTTGGAATTTCTCAAAAGCCTCGGATTTATGCTTCATTAAGAAGACATTTCCATACCTAGAGAAATCATCCGTAAAAGTAATGAAGTAGGAATAACCACCTCGCGCATATGTAGACATTGGACCGCACACGTCACTGTGTACGAGTCCCAAGAGCTCGCTTGCTCTTACTCCGTGTCCAGTGAACGGAGTTTTTGTCATCTTTCCTTTGAGACAAGATTCACAAGTAACATAAGATTGATATTCGAACGGATTCAAATATCCTTCTCTATATAACTTAGTCAATCGTGTTTCATTGATGTGACCTAGTCTACAATGCCATAAGAAAGCCTGATTTATTTCTGGAGACTTTCTTTTAAGTGTGTTCTGGACATTGAAAACCTGAGCTTGATTCAATACGTATATACCGTCATCTAATGTACCGGACCCAATCAGAACTTGATTTAGGTGGATGTGAACTACATCGCTTACGAATGTAAAGTCATATCCCTCTCTCGAAAGTGAGGACACTGATATGATATTACAAGTCAAACTAGGTACATACAGACAGTTACGTAGAATCAATATCTGCCCACTTGTCAAACCTAGGCGATATTCTCCCACGGATTCAGCGTCCACGCTCATTCCGTTTGCAACTCTGAGAGACAAATCACCTACCCTTATAACTTTACGGTTTCTCAAAGCATGTAATGAATTACAGATATGAGATCCTGCTCCGGTATCTAGTACCCAGGAAGTAGAGTTAATTGACAAACAGTTCTCAATTACAATCATACTTGAGGCTGAAGCCACAACATGCTTCGTATCCTGGCTACTGGTTTTGCTAGCCCTGCAATCATTCTGCCAATGTTCATTCCTGTAACAACAGGAACGTCCCTCTTTTATTATATCCAGTCCCGAAACTTTTGCCGTTCTCTTTCCTTCTGCTTCCCTGGTTTTCTTCAGGATAGGAGGCAGAGACTGTAGAATCAAGTCAGTATCTGACTCGTTTCCCAACGCGGTCTCCAGGTCCTGGAACTCATTAATACAGCTAGTCATTGTAAGGACGTTGTCCCCTACAGATGACTCGTCAGCCAACCTCGCTTGAATTAATTCGTTCGAGGTCTCATATCTTGCGATATGAGATTTCTCTCCATATAAATCTTTGTTATGGAGAAAGATGGAAACTAAGTCCATCTTCTCGTGCTGCTTCTGGTATACACCATCAACTGAAGCTAACATGAGGCACTTAGCTTTCGCTTTATCTTTTTCCCTTGTCTGACGGATATCCATATCCGCGACAGTGGAAACTGGACCTGGGACGGCGGGATCTTGAGTAGTAATAGGGTGGTCCAGCTTGTCATAGGCAATGGACATCTGGACAGACTTTTGCCACTCATATAAGTAAGATTCAGTCAAATTATTATCTAGATGTAACCTATGTGTGGTCACAAGGTCGCTGCAATTTAAGAAAGAGAAGAAAATACTATTAGCATGATTCTCTTGCAAGTTTAGAGTGGTTTTTAATTTATCTAAACAGGATGGCTCCCACTGTTTCTCGAATCCCTCCTCAAACCATAAAAGAGGAATTAGTCAGGACTATTCTCACCGTACAATTCTTGCTTAACCGTTCGGCCAGGTCAGTGTCGATACTTCGAGGGAGGTTTTCCAACGCTTTCGCGAAGTTCCTTAATTAAATAACCTCTTTTCTCTGGGGGCGTAACTCCGCTGACACCTTCCTAGACACCTACTTGGTTTATAGCATTGATCGTTAAGTGACGAATCTCCTGATAAGTAGTATATACTCACAGCAGGATCGGGATCCAAAATATCATCGTATGATAATGTTGAAGGAATCCTACCAACATTCATCAAACTCCAAAATGGTATGCTCTCTCTGCAAATTTCAGTTTCTTTAGAAATTCCCGATATAGATTTTTGCCCCATGCCCTTATAACCTTGGCGTTGGTCAAAATGTCATAAGTCACATGTCAAGTTCTACCCATCATTGTCCTAGTTAATTTGAACCCATCCGTACATATCCCTGACGTTGGCCAAATGATAATACGACTGTCCCAAACTAACACATCTATCTATACAAACAAATGAAATACCCCAGCAGCTACCAAACACTATGCCATGGCGTTGGTCAAATGCATAGCTTGAATACTACTGAATATCCAAATGAAATGACGGAGGGCTACAAATGGTTTTGGCAAAACCGTGAACGTAGTGAACTTGATATAATCGAAGGAACCTGATACTTTTTAAAAGGAGTGGTTAAAGCTCCGCAATTAAAAATTCTGATCTTTTTAAAATAACCGAGTGGTTTCTTTTAAATTTGTTCCAACGACTAAACAATGGTTTATTTTCTTTGCATTATAATAATGCGTCCCATCAGTTATCCTATCATTGCAGAAAACAACGAAAATACCACGTTCTCTTATGCCATCCGCATTTGCCACGGGGTCCCGTCATCACCCGTTAGGTTACTTAACTAACGACAGAGCGGGGGCTGGGCTAGCGCGAGTGTAAAACATAAGTGACGTCTAATAGCTATCATATATAGATATTGTACATTCGTCAGACGCAATAATAAGCATTCCAGATCACAGATGAACTTTATTGGATATACTAACAATCCGCATTTGCTTTGAGCCTGTAATAAAAGACGGATTACACAGTTGTGATGAATAGCCATTACCCCACCCTAGATCCCTACGGGTACGGCAAACTACCCGCCAAGTACCCGAAGTGAAGCGGTCTCCCTCAACAAAGTGAATAGGCCACTAAACACTTCAAAGTACCCGGTAGTTTGTGCACCCCGCCTTGGGTCTATCCTAGGAGCAAAAACAGTAAAAAGAAATAATACAACGGTGGCTACAACCGCAACCTGGATGTGCCCCGCAAAAGAATATTACATCATATTACATTTACATCGAATGAATGAATATTAAACCCATCTCAAAATCCCGGCTAATCATCGCAACAGTCCAATACAGTTCATATACACAAACAGTAAACATTACAGAAATGTGCAACCCCCTGCCAACCGACATACTAGCAGTTAGGGGAGGTTTACGAACACATTAAACATTACAGAAAAAACCCCGATTAGCAAATATCTTAGAATATCGATCGATAACCATATTCCGTGTTTACCCCAAAAGCAAACCAGCAAAGAAGCAAGCTGGGTAGAAACAGAACATACAGGAAAACAATACACCCAAAATTATGAATAACAAAGCAAATCCGACTCAACTCGGCGTTGACTCGGCGGCGGATCCGCGGCCAAAAGCACCTTCTTGCCGCGGATCAGCGGCCGTCTTGCCGAGTTACTGGCTCGTATTTTCCCAGTATTCTTAAAATACCCTGCTGTGAATTTTAAGGCATATCAAAAAAATTTGGTGACATGTTTAAAATTAACAGAAACTTTAAAGGGGTTAGGGTTTTGTTTTCGTGTTTTCCGTCGATCGAACTTCTAATTAGTTGCTAACAAGCTAGTAATGGTTTAGTTGGCTCTGATACCACTGTAAGTCCATGTCACGCACCCCACGAACTTGCGGGGAGGCGGAATATATGAAAAACAATTATCAAAGCTTCGTAACACGGACTTGAACGCATGAATCGTATCTAAACCGTTACTAGCAAACTACGAAAGGTTTAACTACTCGGATTCGAAGTTATACCTCACGTTATTTGTCCTTCGGGTCTTCATCGCGGTCCTCCACTCCTCGTAGGCTCCTTGGAACATCGGCACCTCAACGGCCTCCTCGAGTCAAAGACGATCCACCCGAGAGCTCCTATACCAAGCTTGATCTCTAACTTGAGATAACTAGGTTGCTCAAAGTGCTAATCTAAGCTACCTAGGGGATATAGAGTGAGGTTATGGAAGTATTAGTCTAGCTAACCCTTGATCTCAACACATGAGAGGTTAGGGTTAGGGTTGAAGAGGGAGAGCTTGGGGAGAGAGAAGGTGAGAATATGAATTACTTTGGATGAATGAAATCATTTGTGTATATATGAAACATATGATATTATTAAGTAAATAATAAATAAAGCTTTATCATCATGTTTCATTAATATCCTAAGTGATTCATCATATGAGTCATATAAATCATTAAATGAATCATAATCCAATTAATGCAAATGCCACCTTAGCCTCCAACTCACCATACTTCTAGAAGCTTCCCGGAAAATTACGAGAACGCCCATCCAATCCGTGAAAACACGGAAAAACTTTAGACCGTATAAATCCAATAACCCGATACAAGAATCCGGCTTAAACTAAAGCCGGCTAGTAAAAACTGTCCGAAAAGTCGTACGTGCGTAAACACACGTATGCGTCCGAACCCTTGTCGTAAAACCATACGATCTCTATATCGTTTCGCCTGGAGCAGGGAAACCCTCTGCGTGGGACTCTAAAGACTCGACACTACGCTGGCAGTGGGTTTAACCACAGACCGCAAGCGGCACTAGCTGTATGTAACGGTCCCCAGGTAGATGTCGATAAGAAGGCCGATGAGGAAAACCATCTGAACCCCTACTGAGCCTGATGTGACAATCTCCGTACAGTCCGGTCTGTTTGTCTAAGACTATCACATATCTAGCCTAGGGGGCGGCAAGCGTCAGTACCCTAATAGCAGTATAAGTCGTGTCGGAGCGAAGCCCATTACACCCTGAGAAACTATTGGAACCTACCAGTAAATCTCGCTTGCCCTGGCCAGGGACTTTGCGTAATGGCTCTCTGACACAGCGCGATATCAACTCCCAATACCGGGAGAGACGAATCCTATCTAACCGCCACTGCCTCCAAGTGCTCGGGACTGCACCCAACTGCTGCCTGTTTGCACGACTCTTTTGAGCCGTGGTAGGGTAGCAATCTAAGAACAGTGGGACACACTCGAGGCGAAGTAGCAGTGTCAAGTCTGCGGACTATGCTGTACTCATGTCACCTGGGAACTGTTAACTGACGATGGGTATAATACCAACCAATCATTTCCCCTGCGAGTCCTGTCCGGTGTACCCGTAACCTAATGAGCATCTGTATACTATCTCCAGTACGACGTACTGATGGCTGTGGGACAGACCATCTCCCCAACTGGGATGAGAAGCGTACACACTTAGTCTACTTCGGAATATCGATGCCCTATCTCGATAATCCAACGACCAGGGACCTGTATAGGATGTTGCTTACAGACTATCCAGCCTCCACTAGTGTGACTGCCATCACAACGCTGGTAATCAAGCAAAGATCCTATGGGCTCTACTAATATGTATAAGTGATATGTAACAAGAAACATATGCACATATTAAAGTAGACTTAAACCAAGTAGCATACTACCATGTTTAGCAAGACTGTATATATATAACTGTGAATATTCCAAGCTTCCATTAAGTAATATACATACAAGTATGATACAATAATGGCCCCTAAGGCATATACACTAACACTGGGGAGTGGAATCTGTCAGACCCCCAATAACCCGATAAGTCGTGCCGACAGAAAACTCATAACCAAAGAGATACAACTAGTAACACTTACCAGTTTATCTCTATTGCTGTAGCCACTGACTTCTGACTATAGTCGTGTTCTGCACAGTGCGATACCGACTCCCAATACCGGGAGTGACGAATTCTTTCGACTGCTCACTGCCCTCCATGTGCTTCGGGACTGTACCCAACTAAAACCTGTTTGCATGACTCAGTAGAGCCGTGGTAGGATAGTAATCAAAGTACAGTGGGAACACACACGAGGTACTGTGGCGATTTCAGATCTATGGACTCCCATGTACTCATGTCACCAGAGAACTGCTATCTGACATTGGTATAATACCAACTAGGAGTTCTCGGCGAGTCCGTCCAGTGTAACTCATCCAATGAGCACCTGTATACAATCATCAGTGCCAAACACCAATGGCTATGGGATCAGCCATTGCCCTGTACAGGGTCGTGAAACGTATACATTAGTCTAAACTAGTACCGATGCCCTGTCTCGATACTCCTACGACTAGGGACATTTAAGAATGTGCTTATAAACTACTAGATCCCACTAGTATGATCCTTATTCTAATCCTGGTAGTCAAGCAAAGATCCTATGGGTTTTATCTCATGTATTTGCGATACGTGATAACTAGTATCATGCATTAACATGACAGATAAAGAAAAACCAGATAGCTCACTATCATCTCGAGTAAGGCTGTTCTTGGTATAGGCCCTCCTCGAATTCAGTAATTGCATTCCCGCAATTACGATAATTACCTTGAGGGCACATATATCCAACATATACGTTTGGATCCTCCTCCTCCTCCAACCCCGAGAGCACCGGTGATTGTGACTTATCAACGTCAATGTCGCTGACACGGAGGGGAATCTGGTCTTTCTAGAGCTACGGACCAAGTTGGACCCTCACAGCCAGCCACACAACCGGAGGATACACCCGGTCCATGTTAGTGTATATGCCCTAGGGGCCATTATTGTATCATACTAGTTTGTATATTACTTAATGAAAGCTTGGGATATTCACATGTATATAACAGTCTTGCTAAACATGGTAGTATGCTACTTGGTTTTTCTATCTTAATATGTGAGTATACGTATTGATAGAGCTCTTAGGATCTTGCTTGACTACCAGCGTTGTGATGGCAGTCACACTAGTGGGGGCTGGGTAGTCTACAAGCACATCCTTATTCATGTCCCTAGTCGTTGGATTATCGAGACAGGGCATCGATACTCCGGAGTAGACTAGTGTGTACGCTTCTCATCCCAGTTGGGGAGATGGTCTGTCCCACAGCCGTCAGTACGTCGTACTGGAGATAGTATGCAGGTGCTCGTTGGGTTACGGGTACACCGGACAGGACTCACAGGGAACTATTGGATGGTTTTATACCAGTCGTCAGTGAACAGTTCCTAGGTGACATGAGTACAGCATAGTCCGCAGACTTGACACTGCTACTTCGCCTCGAGTGTGTCCCACTGTTCTTAGATTGCTACCCTACCACGGCTCAAAGGAGTCGTACAAACAGGTAGCAGTTGGGTGCAGTCCCGAGCACTTGGAGGCAGTGGCGGTTAGATAGGATTCGTCTCTCCCGGTATTGGGGGTTGATATCGCGCTGTGTCAGAGAGCCATTACGCAAAGTCCCTGGCCAGGGCAAACGAGATTTGCTGGTAGGTTCCAGTAGTTTCTCAGGGTGTAATGGGCTTCGTTCTGACACGACTTATACAGCTATTAGGGGACTGATGCTAGCCGCCCCCTAGGCCCGATATGCGATAGTCTTAGACGAACGGACCGGACTGTACGGAGATTGTCACATCAGACTCAGTAGGAGTTCGGATGGGTTTCTTCATCGGCCTTCTTATCGACATCTACCTGGGGACCGTTACGTACAGCTAGTGCCGCTTGCGGTCTGTGGTTAAACCCACTGCCAGCGTAGTAGTCGAGTCTCTAGAGTCCCACGCAGAAAGTTTCCCTACTCCAGGCGAAACGATATAGAGGTCGTATGGTTTTACGACAAGGGTTCGGACGCATACGTGTGTTTACGCACGTACGACTTTCGGACAGTTTTTACTAGTCGGCTTTGGTTTAAGCCAGTTACTAGTATCCGGTTATTGGATTTATACAGTCTAAAGTTTTTCCGTGTTTTCACGGATAGGAGGGGCGTTCTCGTAATTGCACGAGAAGCTTCTAGAAGATGGTGACTAAGGAGGTTTAGGTGGCATATACATTGAATGAGATTAGTGAGTCATATGGATGATTCATCCATGTCATTAATGCTTCATAATTGCTTAATGACTCATGGAGATGAATCACCACAAGATATTTATCAAGCATGGTTGTAAATCATTTTCTTTTCTTTTCTTGATAAATAAAAATGCTTGATATATATTATGATAACTCATTTTCTCTTCTCATTATTATGTTCATCTTCTCTCTCCTCAAGCTCTCCCTCTTCAAACCCTAATCCTCCCCTCTCATGTGTTGAGTACAAGGATTAGTTAGACTACTTAATCCATAACCATACTCTATTTCATCTAGGTACTTTGATTAGCACTTAAAGATACCTAGTTGCCTCAAGTTTAGAGGCAAAGCTTGGAGTTTAGCTCTCGTGGTGGATCGTCTACTACTTGGAGAAGGCCGAGGAGGAGGTGGAGTTCGTAAAGACGAAGGACACGGTTCTTTAGGTATAATCCCTTTACATAGTAGTTGTTAACAACTATGTTTGATGTTAGTTATTGTTTAGCTTCGATTCATGCGGTTAGTCGATGTTTAGCATAAAAACAAGATCGTTTTTCATATTTCCGCCTCCCCGCAAGTCGTGGGGTGTTGTACATCGACTTACAGTGGTATCAGAGCCTCGCTAAACAATAAATAACTCACTTGCAAAATTGTATGAATTTCGAACGGAAAAAACAAAACCGGAAAACCCCGATATCATGAGTTTCTGTCGATTTTTAAATGAAGTCCAAAAATTTTTCAGGGAGGTTCAGAAAGCTCTAAATGACAGTAGTAGAACACCCAAGAAAATTGGGCCCATGAATCGGCTAAAAAGCCACGGAACCGCGGCGTATCCCACCGATCCGCCGCGCTTCCGCCGCCGAGTTGCCGATTCATGAACCCAATTTTCCTGTGTTGGTTCTCTGTGATATTTGGTATTTTCTGGAATTTTTTATTTTTGCTCAGGTTTCAGATTTACAGAGAAGTATTGGAGCAAAATTAAATGTGTT
Source organism: Agapanthus africanus (assembly GCA_030015575.1). Taxonomy (NCBI): domain Eukaryota; kingdom Viridiplantae; phylum Streptophyta; class Magnoliopsida; order Asparagales; family Amaryllidaceae; genus Agapanthus; species Agapanthus africanus. Next base: position 651,842,985 of record JASDDO010000019.1, on the reverse strand, counting down.
TAATCGATCGAAATTATACGGTATTTGCTTGTTGGATTATATCTGTGTTTGTATAATGTGTTCGTAAACCTCCCCTAACTGCTAGTATGTCGGTTGGCAGGGGGTTGCACATTTCTGTAATAGATTTTATCTGTTTGTGTATATGAACTGTATTGGACTGTTGTGATGTATAGCCGGGGTTATGTGATGGGTTATTATTTAATTCATTTGATGTAAATGTAATTTGTTGTAATATTATTTTGCGGGGCACATCCAGGTTGCGGTTGTAGCCACCGTTGTATTATTTCATTTTACTGTTTTTGCTCCTAGGACAGACCCAAGGTGGGGTACACAAACTGCCGGGCGGGTAGTTTGCCGTACCCATTGGGGTCTTGGGTGAGGTAATGGCTATTCATCATAACTGTGTAATCCGTCTTTTGGTGCAGGCTCAAAACAAACACGGATTACTTGCAAATCCAATAAAGTTCATCTGTGATCTGGAATGCCTATTATTGTGTCTGACGAATGTACAATATCTATATATGATAGCTATTTAGACGTCACTTATGTTTTACACCCGCGCTAGCCCAGCCCCCGCTCTGTCGTTAGTTAAGTAACCTAACAGGTGATGACGGGACCCCGTGACGAATGCGGATGGCATAAGAGGACGTTGTATTTTCGTTGTTTTCTGCAATGATAGGTTAATGATGGGACGCATTATTTATAATGCAAAGAAAATAAACCAAAAGTTTAATCGTTGGAACAATTTAAAAGAAACCACTCGGTTAATTTTAAAAACAGATATTTTTAAATGCGGAGCTTTAACCACTCCTTTTAAAAGCTATCAGGTTCCTTCGGTTATATCAAGTTCACTACGTTCACGATTTCGCCAAAACCATTCGTAGCCCTCCGTCATTTCATTTGGGTATTCAGTAGTATTCAAGCTATGCATTTTGGCCAAAGTCAAGGCATAGTGTTTGGTAGCTGCTGGGTTTTCATTTGTTGCATAAGATAGATGAGTTGGTTTGGGACAGTCGTATTATCATTTGACCAAAGTCAGGGGTATATACGGATGGGTTCAAATTAACAAGATAATGACGGGTAGAACTTGACATGTGACTTATGACATTTTGACCAAAGCCAAGGTCATAAGAGCATGGTGCAAAAATATATATCGGGAATTTCTAAAGAAACTGAAATTTGCAAAGAGTTACATACCATTTGGAGTTTGATGAATGTTGGTAGGATTCCTTCAACATTATTATACAATGATATTTGGATCCCGATCCTACTGTGAGTATATGCTACTTATCAGGATATTCGTCACTTAACGATCAATGCTATAAACCAAGTAGGTGTCAAGAAAGGTGTCAGCGGGGTTACGCCCCCAGAGAAAAGAGGTTATTTAATTAAGGAACTTCGCGAAAGCGTTGGAAAACCTCTCTCGAAGTATCGACACTAGCCTGGCTGAACGGTTAAGCAAGTATTGTACGGTGAGAATAGTCCTGGCTAATTCTTCTTTTATGGTTTGAGGAAGGATTCGAGAAACAGTGGGAGCCATCCAGTTTAGATAAACTAAAAACCACTCTAAACTTGCAAGAGCATCATGCTAAAGAGTTTTCTTCTCTCTCTCCTAAATGCAGCGACCCTGAAAATGACTGGACTTAAGTTACTTTTAGAGAAAAATATACTGACAGGGCCAAACTATAAAGATTGGCTGCGGAATGTCAAAATGGCTTTGACCTATGACAAATTGGGGTACGTCCTCACCGCTACGGCACCTGCTGTCCCTGGTCCCAAATCCAGTAATGCGGATAAGGAAATCCGCAAAACCTGGGATTTCGATTGCGCGAAAGCCAAGTGCATCGTGCTTGCCTCGATGAACAATGAACATCAGAGGAGGCACGAGGATATGGAACTAGATGCCATATTTCTCCATACAAAGGAACTTTATGGAGAGCAATCTCGTATAGCAAGATACGAGACCTCTAAGAACTTGTTTCGAGCGAAGTTGGCTGTCGGGTCATCGGTAGGAGAACATGTCCTAAAGATGATCGGCTATATAGAAGAGCTCGCAGACCTTGGGACGACTTTGGATAATGAGCTCTATACAGACCTTATTCTCCAGTCCCTTCCTTCCACCTACGCCCAGTTTATCCTGAACTTCAACATTCAAAGAAAAGAAGTTGAACTTCTGGAACTCCTGAACATGTTAAGGAGTGCAGAGAGCACCTTGCAGAAGGCAAGGGAAACACCCGCTATGTTTGTTAGCGGTGCATCTTCTTCCGGGTACAAGGCTAGGGCCAAAGGAAGAAAGAAGAAGGCCGCCCCCAGACCTAGAGGAGGTGTAAGTAAGGTGGGAGGGAAGGGAAAGAAAAAGTTTGCGGTACCGGTAGTTGGCCAGGATGAGTGCTTCCATTGTCACAGGAAAGGGCACTGGAAGAAGGATTGCAAGGCGTGGAACGCCAAGAACCAGGAACCGAAGCAAGCTGTGGCTTCGACTTCAGGTGTGTTTGTAATTGAGAATTGTCTGTCGATCAACTCTACTTCCTGGGTATTGGATACCAGATCAGGATCTCATATTTGCAATTCATTGCAGGCACTGAGAAACCGTAGAGTGCTGAAGGAAGGTGATATGACCCTAAAGGTTGCTAACGGAGCTAGCGTGGGAGCTGCGTCCGTCGGGGATTATCACCTAGGATTGACGAGTGGACACATTTTGGTTTTACATAACTGTTTTTTTGTACCAAGCTTAACGTGTAATATCATATCAGTTTCCTTGTTATCAAATAAAGGTTATGATTTCACGTTTGTAAGAGATGTTGTTAGCATCCACCTTAATCATGGTTTGATTGGGTCCGGTACACTAAATAACGGTATATATGTTTTAAACCAACTCCAAATTTTCAATGTCCAGAACACACTTAAAAGAAAGTCTCCAGATTTAAATAAAGCTTTCTTATGGCATTGTAGACTGGGTCATATCAATGAGAGAAGGTTGACTAAGTTGCATAGAGAAGGATATTTGGACTCGTTCGAATACCAAACTTATGACACTTGTCAATCTTGTCTCAAAGGAAAGATGACAAAGACTCCATTTACTGGACAAGGAGTAAGAGCGAGCGAGCTCTTAGGACTCATACACAGTGATGTATGTGGTCCAATGTCTACGCATGCAAGAGGTGGTTTTTCCTATTTCATTACTTTCACGGATGATTACTCAAGATACGGATTTATTTATCTGATGAAACATAAATCCGAGGCTTTTGAGAAATTCCATGAGTATAAGAATGAAGTAGAAAACCAAACCGGCAAAAGTATCAAGACACTAAGATCTGATCGAGGTAGTGAATACTTGAGTGCCGAGTTCCTAGGTTACCTAAAAGAAAAAGGAATTCTCTCTCAGCTTACTCCTCCATACACTCCACAGCACAACGGTGTATCGGAGAGACGGAATCGAACCCTATTGGATATGGTACGATCCATGATGAGTAATGCTGAGTTACCGCGATCTTTTTGGGGTTATGCGCTAGAATCAGCAGCATATCTTCTGAACAGGGCTCCTACCAAGACTGTGCCTACCACTCCATATCAGATGTGGACTGGGAAGAAACCCCATCTTCAGCATATGAAGATTTGGGGATGTCCAGCTTTTGTTAAAAAGCAGCATGTGTACAAGCTCGAGGCACGATCAGTAAAATGTAAGTTTGTGGGATATCCAAAGAACTCCAAGGGATATTATTTCTATTACGCAGAGGAACAAAAGGTTATTGTTTCTCGTAATGCCCATTTTCTGGAACATCAGTTTTTAGAAAAGGAAATAAGTGGGAGCGAAATAGAACTGGAAGAAATTCCAGAACCACAAACTGCTACTAAAAGTTTGGTAGAACCGGTAGTTCAAGAAGAACAGGACATTCCCGCACCCCTCCGCAGGAGTAGTAGGCCGTCTCATCCACCTGAGAGATACTACGGTTTTCTCATAGATGGGGATAGAGAGGATTGCATCATAGCTGATGATGAACCTACTGACTTCCAGCAGGCCATCCAGAGCGGCGACTCGGTACGATGGCTAGATGCAATGCGGACCGAAATGGAGTCCATGTACACAACAAAGTATGGACTTTGGACTTTGCTCCAGATGGGGTAAAACCCATAGGATGCAAATGGATCTTCAAGAAAAAGATTGGTGTAGATGGACAGGTGGAAACCTATAAGGCTAGACTTGTTGCAAAGGGTTTTCGTCAAAGACCTGGTTTGGACTATGACGAAACTTTTTCTCCAGTGGCTATGCTCAAATCCATTCGGGTCCTTCTTGCTATTTGCTGCCTTCCATGATTATGAAATCTGGCAGATGGACGTAAAGACGGCTTTTCTGAATGGAAATTTAGAAGAGTGCGTCTATATGGATCAGCCAGAGGGTTTCAATCAGAGTGGGAGCAGCGGGAAAGTATGCAAGCTGCTTAAGTCCATTTATGGACTAAAGCAGGCATCGCGGAGTTGGAACATCTGTTTTAATGAGACAGTCAAAGAATATGACTTTATCAAAAATCCAGATGAACCGTGCATATATAGTAAAGTTGTAGCCAGAAGTGTCGTATTCCTCGTCTTGTACGTGGATGACATTCTATTGATAGGAAATGACATTCCTATGCTACAATCTGTCAAAGGATTCTTGTCACACAGGTTCTCCATGAAAGACCTGGGTGATGCCTCTTACATTCTGGGGATCCGGATCTATCGTGATAGATCCAAGAGGATGTTGGGACTTTCGCAGTCCAGGTATATCGACACTGTACTGAAAAGATTCAGTATGGAAGATTCTAAGCGCGGTAATCTACCGGCTTGTCACGGAATCACCCTCTCCAAAGAGATGTCTCCCAAGACTGATTTGGAAAGGGAACGCATGTCAATTATACCCTACGCTTCTGCGGTAGGCTCTATAATATATGCGATGTTGTGTACCAGACCAGATGTAGCTTACGCACTGAGCGTGGTAAGCCGGTATCAGTCAGACCCAGGGGAGAAGCACTGGATAGCAGTAAAGAACATTCTCAAGTACCTAAGGAGGACTAAGGAGATGATCTTGGTTTACGGCGGAAAAGACCTCAGGTTGGAGGCCTTTGCTGATTCCGGCTTCCAGAGTGATAAGGACGATTCCAAGTCCATGTCGGGTTATGTCTTTACCCTCAATGGAGGGGCGGTGTGCTGGAAGAGTTCCAAGCAGGACACCGTTGCTGACTCGACGATGGAAGCGGAGTATATAGCTGCTTGCGATGCCGCAAAAGAAGCAGTCTGGATGAAGAAGTTCCTAACAGAACTTCAGGTGGTTCCTACCATAGTTGATCCAATACCTCTGTATTGCGACAACAACGGAGCTATAGCTTTAGCGAAGGAACCAAGGTCCCATCAGAAATCCAGACACATCTTAAGGCGGTATCACCTGATCAGGGAGATCATTAATCGTCAGGAGATCGAGGTTCGGAGAGTTGCTTCTGAAGAGAACATTGCTGATCTATTCACAAAAGCCCTACCTCAGATTCAGTTCGAGAGGCTACTCGAGATCATCGGTCTTCGATATGCCAGTACATGGCCCTAGTGCAAGTGGGAGATTGTTAGTGTATATGCCCTAGGGGCCATTATTGTATCATACTAGTTTGTTTATTACTTAATGGAAGCTTGGGATATTCACATGTATATAACAGTCTTGCTAAATATGGTAGTATGCTACTTGGTTTTTCTATCTTAATATGTGAGTATACGTATTGATAGAACTCTTAGGATCTTGCTTGACTACCAGCGTTGTGATGGCAGTCACACTAGTGGGGGCTGGGTAGTCTACAAGCACATCCTTATTCAGGTCCCTAGTCGTTGGATTATCGAGACAGGGCATCGATACTCTGGAGAAGACTAGTGTGTACGCTTCTCATCCCAGTTGGGGAGATGGTCTGTCCCACAGCCGTCAGTACGTCATACTGGAGATAGTATGCAGGTGCTCGTTGGGTTACGGGTACACCGGACAGGACTCACAGGGAACTGTTGGATGGTTTTATACCAGTCGTCAGTGAACAGTTCCCAGGTGACATGAGTACAGCATAGTCCGCAGACTTGACACTGCTACTTCGCCTCGAGTGTGTCCCACTGTTCTTAGATTGCTACCCTACCACGGCTCAAAGGAGTCGTACAAACAGGTAGCAGTTGGGTGCAGTCCCGAGCACTTGGAGGCAGTGGCGGTTAGATAGGATTCGTCTCTCCCGGTATTGGGGGTTGATATCGCGCTGTGTCAGAGAGCCATTACGCAAAGTCCCTGGCCAGGGCAAGCGAGATTTGGTGGTAGGTTCCAGTAGTTTCTCAGGGTGTAATGGGCTTCGCTCTGACACGACTTATACAGCTATTAGGGGACTGACGCTAGCCGCCCCCCTAGGCCCGATATGCGATAGTCTTAGACGAACGGACCGGACTGTACGGAGATTGTCACATCAGACTCAGTAGGAGTTCGGATGGGTTTCTTCATCGGCCTTCTTATCGATATCTACCTGGGGACCGTTACGTACAGCTAGTGCCGCTTGCGGTCTATGGTTAAACCCACTGCCAGCGTAGTAGTCAAGTCTCTAGAGTCCCACGCAGAGAGTTTCCCTACTCCAGGCGAAACGATATAGAGGTCGTATGGTTTTACGACAAGGGTTCGGACGCATACGTGTGTTTACGCACGTACGACTTTCGGACAGTTTTTACTAGTCGGCTTTGGTTTAAGCCAGTTACTAGTATCCGGTTATTGGATTTATACAGTCTAAAGTTTTTCCGTGTTTTCACGGATAGGAGGGGCGTTCTCGTAATTGCGCGAGAAGCTTCTAGAAGATGGTGACTAAGGAGATTTAGGTGGCATATACATTGAATGAGATTAGTGAGTCATATGGATGATTCATCCATGTCATTAATGCTTCATAATTGCTTAATGACTCATGGAGATGAATCACCACAAGATATTTATCAAGCATGGTTGTAAATCATTTTCTTTTCTTTTCTTGATAAATAAAAATGCTTGATATATATTATGATAACTCATTTTCTCTTCTCATTATTATGTTCATCTTCTCTCTCCTCAAGCTCTCCCTCTTCAAACCCTAATCCTCCCCTCTCATGTGTTGGGTACAAGTATTAGTTAGACTACTTAATCCATAACCATACTCTATTTCATCTAGGTACTTTGATTAGCACTTAAAGATACCTAGTTGCCTCAAGTTTAGAGGCAAAGCTTGGAGTTTAGCTCTCGTGGTGGATCGTCTACTACTTTGAGAAGGCCGAGGAGGAGGTGGAGTTCGTAAAGACGAAGGACACGGTTCTTTAGGTATAATCCCTTTACATATTAGTTGTTAACAACTATGTTTGATATTAGTTATCGTTTAGCTTCGATTCATGCGGTTAGTCGATGTTTAGCATAAAAACAAGATCGTTTTTCATATTTCCGTCTCCCCGCAAGTCGTGGGGTGTTGTACATCGACTTACGATCCATCCCAACACCGTCCCGGCCAATCTAGGATTTCACGGGCTTTGTCTTGCTTAATGTGACGTCCTCTTTCATATTTGTTTTTTTATATCGAATTTCATAAGATGTATGTATGTATTTATATATACTATTTATTGCGTTCCGCTTATTGTTCTTCATCTTTAGGTGTCGTATATTTTGCGTGGATTGTATTTTCGTCGTGTTTGGCGTCGAGTTAGCACTTCTGCTGGCCAGCGTTTATTTTATTGATGTTGTACATGGATTTATTCATTACAAATGGGGTGCTGCCCGTTTTTTGTTTGAACTTTTAGACCATGGGGTTTTAGTTTAATATGCAAAAATTGAAGCCCGATTCAGCTCATCTGGTTGCAAAAATTAACAAATTGAGCGTCGTAACCAACGAGAAGGCGAAGAGTTTCAGGATTGGGTGCTGGAAGTGGTTCCAGTTTATTCCATATTTTGCAAGTGCGGAATAAGACTTGGCCCCCAAATCAGAGAGTCAAGTCTGATGTCTTAGCTCTTTGGTTGCTGGTTCCAGTCTATTCCGCATTTGCAAAGTGCGGAATAATACTTGGCTCCCAAACTGGAGAGCCAAATCCGATAGCTTGGGTCTCTAGAAGTTGTGGCTGGTCTATTCCGCACTTTGATTACTTGAGCCCCAACCAGAGACCCAAAACTTGGCTCTCTGGTTGGGGGCCAAGTTTCTGGGTTTTTTTATTCCGTGCTTGCAAAGTGCGGAATAATCTTGGGACTCTTAGAGGGGCTCATGTATCAACTGTTCTTTGCAAGTGCGGCTTAAAACTCGTCTCATTTGCCAACCGCCAATCATACATGGCGTTTACATGTCATTGATTTGATCCAAATATGCTCAATCCCCAAATAGTTTAAAAACTATCCTAAATCCCTAATTAGATTTTAATTAACGTAAAATCCCAAATTTTGTGCACAATCGAACGGGCATCAAATCGGCCATAAGGGCCTGTTTGGTTGCAGGATTATGGAATTTGGATTCGAAGATAGTACGGTTGAAGTTTCTGGATTTGGTAATTTGTTGTTTAGTTGGTTTTGGATTCCTAGTATTGGATTTGTAGATCCCTGTAATCTTTGTTTGGTTGTTGAAAAAAAATGGGATTTGGATTTGAGGATTTTAGAGAGAGATAGATATAGAGAGGATTATTAAATAAATAAAGTACATGGGCCCCATCTAAAAGTACAATGAATAGTGCCAAATCCTTGAAAATTTTGAGGATTCAAGAATCCTTGTTTTGTGGTGGGCCCTCCATAAAAAACAAAGAAATCTTAGAAATCCAAATCCTGCCAGCACAAAACAAGGATTCTTGAATCCTCAAAATTTTCAAGGATTTGGCACTATTCATTGTACTTTTAGATGGGGCCCATGTGCTTTATTTATTTAATAATTCTCTCTCTATCTATCTCTCTCTAAAATCCTCAAATCCAAATCCTATTTTTCTCACCAACCAAACAAAGATTACAAGGATCTACAAATCCAATACTAGGAATCCAAAACCAACCAAACAACAAATTACCAAATCCAGAAACTTCAATCGTACTATCTTCGAATCCAAATTCCATAATCCTGCAACAAAACAGCCCCTAAACACAGCAATTATATGACTTTCAATTTCATCTTTAATCGCTATTAAACCCTTGATCTAGGGAGAGCATTTTCTCTCTCCTCTCCTCTCCCTCTTCCAAGAAAAAAAACAAAAAAAACCCTAACCCTAAATTCTCCCCTCATGGCCAAGAAGCGCAAGCAACCCGTGAAGGAACCCACGCCCGAACCCGAACCCGAACCCGAACCCGAATCCGAAGAGGAGGAGGAGGAGGAGGAAGTAGAAGAGGAGGAGGAAGTAGAAGAAGAGGAAGAGGAAGAAGAGGAGGAGGAGGAGGAGGAGGAAGTAGAAGAAGAGGAGGAAGAAGAGGAGGAGGAGGAGGAGGAAGAGGAGGACCTCTCAAATCGCGAAACCCTACGGAAACTCATCGAGCCCTTCACCAAAGAGCAGCTCATGGATCTCCTCAAAGAGGCCGCCTCTCGAAACCCCTCCCTCATCGCCAAGATCTCCGCATCTGCCGAGTCCGATCCAGTCCACCGCAAGATCTTCGTCCACGGCCTCAGCTGGGACTGCACCAACGAAACCCTAACCGCCGCTTTCAAACCCTACGGCGACATCGAGGAATGCAAGGTTGTCGTCGACCACGCCACCAACCGCAGCAAAGGCTACGGCTTTGTGCTCTTCCGAACTCGAAATGGAGCTCTAAAAGCCCTGAAAGTCCCTCAGAAGATGATCGGGGGTCGGCTGACCTCGTTCCAGCTTGCGTCGAAGGGGAATACTCAGGCTTCAGATAATGCCGGGAGAAAATTGTTTGTGAGCAACATCAGTGCCAATGTGAATCCTGAGAGGCTCAAGGCGTTTTTTATGAAATTTGGGGAGATTGAAGAAGGGCCCATTGGATATGATGCAGCGAGTGGGAAGCTTCGTGAGTTTGCGATTTTTGTGTATAAGAGTGTTGAAGGGTGCAAAAGAGCGTTGGAGGAGCCAGTTAAGGTTTTCGAAGGGTGTATATTGCAATGCCGGAAGGGGATAGAAGGGCCGAAGCTGAAGGTGAATAGGAAAATGAAATCAGCAAGGGATTTTCCAGCAGTGCAGGCGAGTCATCTTGCTTTGAATTATGCACCGGGGTCGGGATTGGGGTCAGGATTCCTGAGTCCTGGGGCAAGCATTTCGCCTTTGGTGAATAGGAGTGTGACACCAAGTCCTTATGGAGTAGGGATGGGGGTTAATAGTGTGAGCCCGAGTGTGATCGGGAGTTATCAGTCGCAGGCGGCATTGCAAGGATTAGCGGGTTATCAGAGTGGTCAGATATCGTCTTCAGGGTTGAATCCTAGGATGACGAGCCAATCAGGGCTTGGGTCTTTTGGAACTGGATATCCGCCGTATTTTGGGCAATAGGTAAATTTGATTCCTTATGTCACCCTTTTATTTGTGGTTGTTTTATGCTGTCAATCGTATTATGGTACGGTGTGTTTGGTTTCTTTAGTTATATCTGGAGATGCTATTCATGCCCATCCAACTAGTCTAGTTGATATTGCATTTCTTTGTTTGATTGGATTGCAAATTGAACTACATGTTTAGTAAAAGAAATTGTTTGTTAAAGATATTTATAGTTCCAAATATATGTGAGATAAACAACTACTGAACTACTTGAAACCAAAAATCTTTTTATATATATATATATATAGGGGAGTGATCCATAGCAAACCGGTCAGCGTTTTTTAAAAACGGGAACTCCCGATCTACGGCATATTTTAACGATCCGATCCGTACAAGTTGATCACCATACCCTCAAATGTATGTGCATGAAAAATCGAGAGATTTAAAGATTTTTAACCTATGCGTCGGATGAAGTTTACGTTGCATAATCGAAAAACGTTCATTTTTGCACCCATCGATGCATAGGTTAAAGATCTTTAAATCCTTTGATTTTTCATGCACATACATATGAGGGTATGGCAATCAACTTGAACGGATTGGATCGTTCAAATATATCATGGATCGAGAGTTCCCGTTTTTAAAAACGCTGACCGGTTTGCAATAGAGCGCTCTTATATATATATATAATGAAGAAAAGATGCCATATGAGACTTTTTCGTTAGGTAGCTTCAAAAAAATACACCCTCAATTTTTTTTCGACGATCGGCACCCATCATCATCTTTATCATGTAACATGCAGATACAACAAATTCATGTGATTCCACCACTTTTTCACTATTGAATTAGCAATGTAAAAAGTTCTATTGTCGGTAAACCGTTAATTTTGCACCTACTAAATCAACGGTGAAAAAGTGATAAAATCACCTTAAATTTGGTGTATTCACATTTAACATGATAAGGATGATGACGATGGGTGCCAATTGTCGAAACAAATCGTGGAGAGTTTTTTGGTCGCCATAGGAGGAAATTTCCTCCTATGGCCCTTTTCCCCCATTATCCACACACTCCTATGAGGTCCGTCCTCATTTCTTATTTTGAGGCTGGTTTTTCAAACACCAAACCCCTGTGTTTTTCATCAATCCGTATTGGCCATCGTGATCTACATGTGCTAGATAAGTTACGTATCAAAATTTTCAAGATTTGGAGATCTCAAACACATCCATCAAACGATCTTGTTTTTCATCAATCGTAAAGCCGTCGATTTTTTAGTTTATTTGATGGATTAGTTGGAGCTCTCCAAATCTCGTAAAATTTGATACATAACCTACCTAAAATGTGTAGATCATGGTGATCGATGCGGATCGGTGAAAAACAAGACGGATTGTGTGTTTTAAAAGTGGACATCAAAATAAGAAATGAGGCCGAACCTTATAAGATCAACTCTCTCTCTCTATATACATACATATCTATTTATACACACATATATTTATGGAGTTGATCCTATGAGGTCCGACTTCATTTTTTATTTTGAGTCCGGCCTTTCAAACACCCACCCCCTATGTTTTTCGCTGATCCGTATCGGCCACCGTGATCTATATGTGCTAAATAAGTTATCTATCAAATTTTACAAGATAGGGGGATCTCTAACACATCCATCAAGCGATCTTGTTTTTCATGCATCGTAAAGTTGTCGATTTTTTAATCTATTTGATGGATTAGTTAGAGCTCTCCAAATCTTGGAAAATTTGATACATAACCTATCTAACATGTATAGATCATGATGATCGGTGTGGATCGGTGAAAACGCGATGAATCGTGTTTTTGAAAAGCGGACCTCAAAATAAGAAATGAGGCCGGACCTTCTAGGACCAGCTCTCTCTCTCTATATGGGTTTTTACTAAAAAGCACCATTTTACTTCACTAATTACTAAAGGCCCTCTCATATTTCATATATATATATAAGAATAATGGAGGAAATGTGCCATACGAGGGAATTTCCTCTTATGGCGTCAAAAAATACACCCTCTATGATCTTTTTCGACGGTCGGCATTTATCTTCATCTTTATCATCTAATATGTGGATACACCAAATTTTATACGATTCAACAACTTTTTCACCGTTGATTTAGTGGGTGCAAAATTAACGGTTTACTGACAGTAGAACTTTTTAAATTGCTAATTCAACGATGAAAAAGTGGTAGAATCACATGAAATGGTGTATCCACATCTTAGATGATAAAGATGATGAAGGGTGCCGATCGTTGAATAAAATGTTGGATTGATTTTTTTGATGCTATAAGAGGAAATTCCCTCGTATGACACCTTTTCTTCATTATTCTCTTTATATATGTATATATATATTATATATGTATATATATATATATATATATTAATGTTGTAGAACACTTATTCGTTTTCTATTCGTTCAGCTAGCGATTAGCGTATAATCGGATTATATGGTGATTAATCGTTTTATGAGGATTATACACAACAACAACTGAGCCTTTTATCCTAAGCATATGGGGTAGGCTACATGAACCAACATGAGAATCACGCCGGGTCCAGCACATGAATCCTCTGTCTCCACTCACTTCTATCGAACAATATACTTTCATTGAGTCCTTTGGCAACCATACCGTTTCGTATCACCTCCATCCATGTTTTCTTCGGTCTCCCTTTTGCCCTTTTGCCATTGCCCATATCGAGAGTATCTATTCGTCGAACCGGTGCTTCCGTAGGTTTGCGTCGCACATGACCAAACCATCTTAGCCGGTTTTCCCGCATCTTCTCCTCCATAGGTGCTACACCAACTTTTGCACGAATATCCTCATTTCGCACCTTATCTTTTCTAGTGTTACCGCACATCCAACGAAGCATGCGCATCTCCGCTACGTGCATCTTCTGTGTATGATGCTTCTTAGGAGCCCAGCATTCTGTACCATATAATAAGGCAGGCCGAATAGCGCTCCGATAAAACTTCCCTTTCAATTTTAACGGAAAGTTACGATCACACAAAATCCCTGTTGCACTCCTCTATTTCAACCAACCAGCTTGGATCCTTTGATTAACATCACTATCGATCTCCCCATTCTTTTGGATGATGGAACCTAGATATCTAAACTGGTCGCTCGGTGATATCTCTTGCCCTTCCAATGTTATACCAATATGGTTTTGACTTCTCTGGCTACTAAATTTGCAGTGCATATATGCTGTCTTGGACCTGCTCAATCTGAATCCCCGAGATTCCAATGTTTGCCTCCATAATTCCAATTTGGCATTAACCCCTGCTTTCGTCTCATTTACTAGAACAATATCATCAGCGAATAGCATACACCAAGGTACCTCATCTTGGATAGTTCTAGTAAGCTCATCCATCACGATGGTAAACAGGAATGGACTTAATGCAGATCCTTGATGTAAACCAATAGTAATCGGAAAATCACTCGTTAAGCCGCCGCAAGTTCTGACATTTGCCACTACATCGTACATATCCTTGATTATGTCAATATACTTGACGGGGACCCCCTTCTTCATCATTGTCCCCCATAATACCTCTCTAGGTACCTTGTCGTATGCTTTTTCTAAATCAATAAATATCATATGCAAATCTCTTCTCCTCTCTCGAAAACGCTCGACAAGTTGACGAAGCAAATGAATAGCCTCTGTCGTCGATCGTCCAGGCATAAACCCAAACCGGTTCTCTGTTATCTTAATATCCTTCCTTAGCCTGTGTTCAATCACTCTCTCCCAAAGTTTCATGGTGTGACACATCAGTTTTATTCCACGGTAGTTTGAGCAACTTTGAATGTCACCCTTGTTCTTGTAGATAGGTACAAGGATACTTTTCCTCCATTCATTTGGCATCTTTTTTGTCTGCCAAATCTTATTAAACAGATCTGTTAGCTATTTAACGCCTATTTCTCCTAAGCATCTCCAAATCTCGATAGGAATCCCGTCAGGACCAACCGCTTTCTTAAACCCATTCTGTTCAAAGCTTCTTTAACCTCAGGAAATCTTATTTTACGCATGAAATCACGGTTTATATCTTGAGATTGAATGACAAGTCTATTCAAATTCTTAGTAAAGCTTTCATTGAACAATTTGTCAAAATAATCTCTCCATCTTTTCTTGATATCCTCATCTCGAACTAAAATCTTCTGATTTTCATTTTTGACACACTTCACCGCACATAAGTCTCTAGTCTTCCTTTCCCGCATTCGAGCAATCCGGTATATATCATTTGCAGCCTCTTTAGTGTCTAATTTCTCGTACACCTCCTTGTAGACATTAGATTTAGCTTCCCGAACAGCTTTCTTAACTTCCTTTTTAGCCATTTTGTACTTCTCAAATCTCTCCACATCTCTACTTTTCTTCAAATCTTTATAAGAATCCCTTTTAATTTTAATAGCAGCCTTTACATCTTCATTCCACCATGATATGTCCTTAGATGGTGGAGCACCACCTCTCGACTCACCAAGTAGATCTCTACCTATCTTCTTGATACAACTAGCCATTTTGTTCCATGTTTTGTCTGGATCATCTTCCGACTGCCAATCCGCTTCTTGTACTACACGATCTATAAAAACCTTTTGGTTACCTTCTTTCAATCGCCACAATTTAATTTTAGGCTTTATCTTACGTCTAATCTTCTTAGGTTCTCTTCTAAATCGAAAATCTAGAACTAAAAGTCTATGTTGAGTGGTTACACTTTCACCTGGCACTACCTTACAGTCGATACAACAACCTCTATTTATTCTTCTCGTCAGAAAAAAGTCTATTTGACTAGCACTTGATCCGCTCCTAAAAGTGATAAGGTGGGACTCTCTTTTCCTAAACCAGGTGTTTGCTAAGATCAAGTCATAAGATAAAGCAAAATCTAGAATCGAGTCACCTACTTCATTCGTTTGTCCGAAACCAAAACCTCCATGGATAGTATCAAACCCACTACGACTAGTACTTACATGTCCATTAAGATCACCACCAATAAATAACTTCTCTCCACTAGGTATACTTTGCACCACCTCGTCTAAATCCTCCCAGAATAGACGCTTACTAGCGTCATCAAGACCTATCTGTGGTGCATAAGCACTAATAACATTAAGGATCTCTCCACCTAGAATAAGCTTAACCAGTAAAATTCTATCACCTTTTCTGCTAATCTCAACTACATCCTCAAGCAACCGTCTATCTATGATTATGCCTACCCCATTACGATTTTTATCGCTACCCGTATACCAAAGCTTACAACCCCAAGGCTCTATGACTCTACTCTTTTCACCTACCCACTTAGTTTCTTGCAAACACATAATACCAACTCTCATCCTAGTCATCACCTCCACTAATTCTATTAGTCTACCCGTAAGGGAACCTATGTTCCTGGAAGCTAGACGGATCATATGAAACCCTTGCTTATTTGTCACTACACCCGGGGTCCGATGTAGCGTGCCGTCTCTTGACAACGACCCTTGCTTATTTGTCACTACACCCGGGGTCCGATGTAGCGCGCCGTTTCTGGACGACGACCCTTGCTTATTTGTCACAACACCCGGGATCCGATGTAGCGCGCCGCATCTGGACGACGACCTAGAAGCCCTTGCATACTTAACACTACACCCGGGATCCGATGTAGCGCGTCGCTGAGTAGGGGACGCCCCAACGATATTCTTATTATGGTTCATGTCATAGAATGTGACAAAGTTTTACGTTGGCTGTCACAAGCCTACCACAACCCTCACCCTTTCTCATCCGGACGTGGGACCATAAATAAATATACGTGCACACACAAATATTTATAAGAAAAATTTAGCTTTGCTTGCAACTATTAAATATTAATTATGTCCGAGGCCTAATGGTAAAGCATCCGAATAAAATTAAATGAGAAAGATTGTTGATTCGAGTCCCACCGGACATACAATATATTTTGTACAATATATATCATATAATTTGCGCACAAACAATTTATGGGGATATATACAATATCTCATACACATCATACAATTATAAATTACCATATAAACACACCACAACAAACCACACAAAGAATATCAAATCAAAATGTTGATAGCATGATACGTCTAAACAATAATACCACATAATGTGACATAAAAATAAGTCTCGCAAAGAAGCGATACCATATGGTCTACAAATAACTTTAAAATCAACAAAATATCATAAACAAATATTCTATTAATCATATTCATTATCATCTTCATAATGCTCTTCTGTATCATCCAGCTCTTTTTCATAAATTGACATTTGGCATGCTGTTATTAACAGAGATTGAAAAATAAAGCAGTTTTTGTTCTCCATAACCAATGATTTCTTGCATGCTACAATCTATAAGAATAGATAAAAACAAAATTTTCCCTGAAAAATCATCAATAAATGGCATGCTACGGGCAAAGAATTTTTTTTTTTGATGGAAACCTTAAAATTTTGGGGGAAATCCTAAAAATTACCTTTGGAGGCTGTGAGAGGATGGAGGTGAAGCTAGAAGCTGCGATCATCGAAGGCTGGAGGTTGAAGACGTCGAGGATCGAGGTCGAGACCGAAGGATCGAGGTTGAAGGCTCGTCGAGGTGGAGGATCGAGGTGGAGGATTGAGGCAGAAATATGGGCGACAAAAAATTAGAGGTCTCGGTTGCTTAAGTAAATGGATAAAAGCGGGTGCGGTTTTTTCCATAGCAAGTTTATATTTTTTCACAACCATTTAGACATTAAACGCTCGATTAATCGTTTTAAACCCATTATACGGTGTTTAATCGTTTTTGATCGGTTAATGGAGCGATTAATGCAATTTCTATGTGGTTAACCACGTTTTACGATTATACGGCCGATTAATCGGCCGGGTAGACCGTATATGTATATGTATGTATATATGTATATGTATGTATATATGTATATGTATGGACTTTTTACTAAAAAGCCCGCTCATACTTCATATTTACCTAAAAGTCCCCTCATACATTTAAATTGCACTATAAGCCCCCTTACTAGTTTTCCATCAAAAGTTAGCGTTTTGTTAGGAAGATGGAACCGGGGCTTGTGTTTGAGCCGTTCTCTTACCTTCTAGGAATTTAGATAGGTGTTTCTCTCATAAAAAGAACTCGTATTCTCACTTAGTTGAAAATTGAGATTTAGCGCAACTAAAGAATCACTCTCCTTTCAAATGATATTGCCCACAAACTCAAACCTTGCATTTGAAGAGATAACGACACTCGACAAGCTCGTTGCTGAAGAAGTTTGAGAAAAACGAGCTGGTTTTCATAATCAATTTGAGAGATATTTGATCGAAATCTTAATGATAAAGTCAATTTTGGGGGAGAATTTAGGAACTTCAAGAAAAGAAGAGGGGTTGGAAAGGTTTTAAAACCCTAACCGACATTCACTGTTAGCCTCCTAACAGAGTGATGATCTTTTTCGCCTGTTGGGAAGCTTTTTAGTGCAACTTAAATTGATGTGGGGTCTTTTAGGTAAATATAAAGTATGGAGAGTTTTTTTAGTAATTAGAGAAGTATGATGGGTTTTTTTTATAGTAAAAAGCCCTATATATATAGTTGGAAGTACATTGGGCTCAGCCATCGGTACATCTCGGCCAATCTCGAGTCGAGATAATTTATTTCGATCCCAAAAAACAACCGTTAGAATTCCGTTAATGAGCTGCAATTCAAGATTCTAGACTTTAGCACCAGGTTCACCAATTGATTACTGAGGTTTTAGTATTAAGTTTATTTAGGGATTAGTGGGTTGTTTTATGGGTTAATAAGTTTACCAAAGGGTGATTGGTCTATTGACATCATTGATTACTAATCAAGCCAAAAAATAATAATTTATAGTTATCTTTGCTAAATAATTAAAGAACCACTATGGACATCGTTAGATTGTTAAAAAATATGTCCAATTATTTATAGTGGTTTTTAATATATTTAAAATTTTCACTTATTCTAGATACTAGTTTTGTCAATTGATAAACATAATCCAATGTTCCTATTCGATTTTGATTCTGAGAATGATCATCTGATAACGGTACACATACTGATATTAAAAACTTAACTATACGGGATAAAAGTTAAAACTTAGTAAATAATTTAAGGGTTGGAATATTAATTGAACAATATTGAGTTTGATCACACTAGGATATGTGAAGATGAGATATACATGTTAGTACCTGTGTTAACTTATTTTTGGTACTTTCTCCCATTCTCATTTATGTTCTAGTGTTAACACTATTATGCGTATAATAGTGTTCCCTTTCTAATGCATACCAGCGTATTTGTTTAGCTGTGGAACTAAATAGTTCAATGCTAAAGGCCTGTGAAATAATTTTGAACTATTTGGTAACAACATTGGTAGCGATTAAATAAACTAGTTCTCAACAAATTAAATACGTTATTGTGCTCAAAATCATGGATTAACAGAATTATAGGACTTCCTCTTGCATTTTGTCGTGGCTTTGCATATATTATCTAATCTCTTTGTACACATATTTTGTAGGAGCCGAAAATGTAACTCTTGATTCATCAATAATCAATATGATTTCGTAGTATCTTCAAATGTCTTTAATGCATTTGAATATTATAAATTTCTTGGACACATGGATCGAAGCATCTTGCAATTATCCACCTAATGTCTTGTAAAAATTTATAATATGGGCATTCTCGTCTATGGAGCATGTACACTTCAAACGAGGTGCCGTCTCCTTGTTGGAAATGTATTGGACTCTGAAACTTGCTGAACATCCATTTTAAGTGTCGGATGTACTAGTCATATGCGTCCCCTATGTGTGTGTGGGTGTCCTCTACATGTCCTACACATGTCTTTAGTAAAATCACATGGTATCATCATGTTTTGTGTTAAAACTTGATTCATGTATAAAGTTAGTTGATGTTTCTTACTTTATTCATAGACACATCTAGTTACTAACTTAATTTTGATATATTAGATTTTAGTACATTTTATCAACTTGTTAGTTGTTTTATTGATGCGCTCGTTCTTTTTTATAGACGTTAAGTTTTCCTTTTGACGAGCATGTCTTTTGGATTTTCAATTAGGTAGAATTATTTATGTTGCTTGTAACATAACTAACGATGTGTGATTTTAGTTATACACTCCAACTTTTGTAGATTTAGTTCTTATAGATGTATGTAGATTATGGTAGTAGTTTTATAGTTAGGTTTATTTATTTTTCGAAATCTCTCTCTCTCTCACACACACACACACACAACATATGCACACACACGCTAAAAGATTGTCGTATCGATGTGTCACTGTGTCCTATTTAGGAATTTGCCATGTTACGATACATGTGTTTGTGTCCTGTGTCCATGCCTCATAGTGCCTCATCTACGTTATACATGATCAGAAACTCGTAAGCCAGGAGGTTTTTCACTAGGGTGGAGATTGAGCCGCGGACTCCATTGGTAATGACAGTACACTGTATAATTGTTACATAGTCATCCATATCGATCTGCAGTCAACCTATTAAGTCCTCTTTAATATTTTGCCTCCCCAAATCTTTCATTAGTTGAGGAGGAAATATGGAGTCGGATGGCAATGCAGGAGTCAGGCATAATCATAATAAGATTACTAATTAGGTGAATTTTCTCTCCCATCCCTTCTCTTTCTTCTCACTCTCTTCTTTCATTTATTTAGTCATGTTTACCTGAGGAAGTAGAATTAATCTTTTATAGAGAGTGAGTGGAGGCGGAGGATTCATGTGTTGGATCCGGCGTGATTCTCATGTTGGTTCATGTAGCCTACCCTATATGCTTGAGGTAAAAGGCTCAGTTGTTGTTGTAGACATGTAGAAATAAGATAAGTAAAAGGAGGAATTCAACATGTATCAAATGCATGCCAAGGTTCCATTTAAGGTTTTGCTTTTGCAAGAGTGACGTTTGGTATGCTACAATTTTTTGTTGAGCATGAAGTCTTGTGTACCACATGTCAAAACAGGGCTTCTTGTGCACTTGCTACGGTAACATCCATGTGCGAGAAACTCTTGAATAATCATGTTATATGCACATACTAGCGAGTATGCAAGCGCACACAATATACAGGAGAAGCTTCTTTCGTTCATCCCTGTTGATTTTTAGGGGTTTATTTGTGGATTTAAAGCGAGCACTATTATGCCTTTTTCTTATAAACATTTTTCTCCATGTTACTTCAACTTAAGATTGTGATGGTGAATATCGCGCAAGGTTAAAATTATGTGACCAATGAGGTAAGCTGTTCGGCTGTTCCTCTTTCAACCAGCGTCGTAGATTTTATCCATAGCTCTTTCTAGTTTCTAGCCCACAGTTGCATTGATTAGAAATCTTACACAAGATAAATGAGGATTAGCATCCTGCTAACTACGGATCATACTTTCCCCCCTAATCTATTTGTGATGTGCTATCAACATTGATTGTACTTCACATAAATACACCTTTTTTCCCTTCATATTTCCATCTTTCTTTATAGTCATTGCCTCCTTACAAATTGATGTTGGCTAGTTTGAGTTACCATATGCGTTATTGTCACTGTCATGTCAGTTAGGGGTATCCAACCCAACATGGAAGCTTGGTTACATTGAGGACGCTATCCTAAAGTATCATTTTTATAAAGTGTTCTGAGGTGACTCCTTATTTAAGGAGTCGGCCTTAAATCTCATGGTGAATGTGCTAAATTGATGATCCAAACTATCCATTATGATCTATATCTTAAAATAACCGTGCTAAAAAATTTATGCAATTTTGGTACTTCTCAAGCATGCATCAATGGATGGTAAAATGAATGTCTTAACGATGTAAGAACGAAGAACATATAACACCACTGGATTGATGGTGTATAAATGTTCAGATCAGAGATTTTTTTTTATCCAGAGCATGTAGATCATAATGAATGGTGCGGATCATCCATTTTGATTGTTTAGTATGCACTGTTTAGAGAGAATTAGGTTGTAACTTAATGAATCACCTTAAGAATACTATTCTTTACACTTAATTGTGCATTTTGGCACCGGTCTCTTACTTATTTGACATGTATTGCTCACCTTGTGTTACTTGATATGCATTGTACACCATGAGATCAACTTTTCTTTGTTGTTCATGCTAAAGTATTATAATTGGATGAATACGTAACAGAATAATAGTTTATACTGAATATAATAAATTTAATGATGTAATTTATTAGATGAATACGTAGCAGAATAATAGTTTATACTGAATATAATAAATTTAATGATGTAATTTTAAGATGTGCCTCTGATACATTAAACCTATTCTCGGATATGTAGGTTGTTCCAAACTTCTTTGTTCCTTCTAATACATGAGGGTACACTTGGCAGCAGCAAAACAAATCTTGCTTTATTGCTCATGAATCTGGAAATTGCACTCACTTCATATAATATATATGGTCTTCTATTTGTTAAATAGATTAAGGCTTCAGTAGATCGAACCATCCGCCTTTTGTGCACCATGTGCTAAGAGTTTAATTCAAGTCGCCGGTATGGCTATCAACTTGTAATTTTCTATATTGATTTTGTTTAAAAGATCTTCACAATATTTTTCTTGGCTAATAATTATTTTCCCTTCACGTTGGTTTACTTGAATGCCAAGAAAATATCTTATTAATCCTTATCAAAATCTTTTATCATTTCTCTTTTGAAATTTTCAATCTTCATATTAGTGCTGCAATATATCAAGTCAATTACATAGAGCAAATAACAAGATAGTCTGTACCTTACTTCTTGACATATAGGAATGGCTCACTTGGAATTTTTGATAACCATCTTGGCGAATTTGCTGTTCCGGACTCTAGGTGCTTGCTTTAATCCACTTGTGGCTGCTCGACAGACTTCTTTTTCGAGCTCTCCACTTAGAATACCGATTTAACGTCAAGCTAAGCTGAAACATCTTTATTTTGATTTAATGTGCTAATGCCGGTACTGTTCTTTTTGTCTCCATTCGGGCAACTAGAGCGAAAGTCTTGTTGAAGTCGATGTCGGGCTATAAAGAATCCTTTGTTACAGGCCGGGCCTTTTGAGTTTTTGAATACAGCCATCTTCGCTGTACTTGGTCTTTATAGGCCCATTTTAGACCAATCACCTCTTTTCTTCTGGAAGATTTACTTGCTCCATGTTTTACTCTTTCCAATCATTGTGATCTCCTCATCCATTGCTTTACTCCAGCCTTCATCCCTGACAGCTTCTTTAAAGTTTTTTGGTTCGTAGTAGAATAGTGTAACATCACATGAATCATAAATATCTCTTCAGGACGGACCTTTCTTGGTGGCGAATCATAATCTGATAAAAATGATTCTGCCGATCTTAGACTTGAAGGCTTATGATTAGATCTATCTGATTCATTATCTTTTCTTAGTTTCTATTTGCAATGCTGCAGCTTTATCAAATATAAGACCTGCTATGAAGCCGAACATGAGCACGAGGCAAAATTTGTAAACAGAAAGGCATGAGAACATGACTACAATATTTTTCTATATATTTAGTTAAATGCCCGTTAAACAAAATATAATAATCTACAAAAAGAAACATGTATTAGTTTTGTAAGTCCATGCTACCGCTCCGGGTACTTACGGGCTTGCGGAAATGACGAAAAACGATTTTTCTAGAGGAGGTAACATGGACTCAAAACGGATCTTTGTTAAACTATCTACCTAACAACCTAACTAGGAGTAGTTAACTACTCGGTTAGGGGGTTATACCTTTTTTTCTTGAACTCCTTCGTCTTCAACTCTCGATGGTGTACGGATCGGCTTCACCCCGTCGTCTCCTTGCGCCAAAGATCGATCCACCCGAAAGCTTCTACCTTGGGCTTCTTCTTCGAACTCTGAAGAAACTAGTTCACTCGGTTTGCTAAACCTTGTGAACTAGAATGAGTAGATGAGAGTGTGTTGGGATTTTTCTCTATGGTTCTTGCTTCTCAACACATGAGACAAGTGAACCATAGACTAGAGAGAGGGAGAGCAAGAGGAAGAGGGTGAGAGCTCAAACACAAGAGAGAGAATGGAAAATGAGAATGAGCAAGACTTTTCCCTCTTGGCTCTCATAATCCAAAGCCATCATAACAAATCATAGCAATCAAGTATTATGTGATGGTTTAAGCTACAATAGCCATATCATTTCATGCACTCATTTTGGACAAGAGAAACAAGCAAGCAAAAGTCTTTGCCATGAAATGATAGCTATTGTCATGATGATGGTCAACTAGTCCAACCTAGTCAACCGGTCAACAAAGTCAACAAGTCAACAAAGTCAACCCCTCAACAACCATGTCACTATAATACTTAATTAATATTATTGTTAATCATATATCATATTCTCATTAGGGTTGAGCAAAAAGCTAATAGTCAACAGTCAACAACCCTAATGAGAATCCTCTGTCTCTGTCTTTCCATCAACTGTGCATACACACCTGCATCCGCGTTCCGAGGAACACGAATACATACGAGATAAAACCAATCCCAAAACGTACACTAGAATCTGGCTTAAACCAAAGCCCGCTGGTGTTAACTGTCCGGACACTGTACGTGCACAAGTGCACGGATGTGACCGAACCCTGTCGCAAAACCATGCGACCTGTCGCAAAACCATGCGACCTCTACTCTTTTGCGTAAAGGCGAATAGCTTTCTGTGTGGGACTCTAAAGACTCGACACTACGCTGGCAGTGGGTTTAACCACAGACCGCAAGCGGCACTAGCTGTGCGTAACAGTCCCCAGGTAGATGCCGACAAGAAGACTGACGAGGTGAAACCCATCTGAACTCCTACTGAGTCTGACCGTGACAATCTCTGTACAGTCCGGTCTGTTCGTCTGATACATCGCATGGCGGGCCTAGGGGGCGGTAAACGTCAGTCCCCCAATAGCGGTACAAGTCGTGTCGGAGTGAAGCCCAGAACACCCTGAGATAACACCGGAAGCCTACCAGTATATCTCGCTTGCCCTGGCCAGGGACTACTCGTGTAATGGCTCTCCTGGACACAGCGCGATGTCAACCCCCAATACCGGGAGAGACGAATCCTGTCTAACCGTCACTGCCTCCTAGTGCTTCGGGACTGCACCTAACTACTACCTGTTTGCACGACTCCTTTGAGCCGTGGTAGGGTAGTAATCTAAGTACAGTGGGAACACACTCGAGGCGAAGTGACAGTGTCAAGTCAGCGGACTAAGCTGTACTCATGTCACCTGGGAACTGATAACTGACGATAGGTATAGTACCAACCAACAGTTCCCGACGAGTCCTGTCCAGTGTACTCGTAACCCAACGAGCACCCGCATACTATCTCCAGTACGACGTACTGATGGCTGTGGGACAGACCATCTCCCACACTGGGATGAGAAGCGCATACGCTAGTCTACTCCGGAGTATCGATGCCCTATCTCGATAGTCCTGCGACTAGGGACCTGCATAAGGATGTGCTTATAGATTACCCAGCCCCCACTAGTGTGACTGCCATCACAACGCTGGTAATCAAGCAAAGATCCTAAGGGCTCCACTAATGTGTATAGGTGATATACTAAAATAAACACATGTACACATTGAAGTAGAAACAAACCAAGTAGCATACTACTATATTGAGCAAGATTGTTTATACAAGGTGAATATCCCAAGCTTCCATTAAGTAATATACAAACTAGTATGATACAGTAATGGCCTCTAGGGCATATACACTAACAATCTCCCACTTGCACTAAGGCCATGTACTGGCGTATCGAAGACCTATCATCTCGATCAGCCGCTCGAACTGAGTCTGGGGCAAGGCCTTTGTGAGTGGATCAACAGTGTTGTCTTCCGTAGAAACTCTCCAAACCTCGATCTCCTGGCGACCCACGATCTCCCTGATCAGGTGATACCGCCTCAAGATGTGTCTGGACTTCTGATGGGACCTTGGTTCCTTTGCTAAAGCTATAGCCCCGTTGTTGTCGCAATACAGAGGTATTGGATCAACAATGGACGGAACCACCTGAAGTTCAGTTAAGAACTTCCTTACCTAGACAGCTTCTTTTGCGGCATCTGCAGCAGCGATATATTCCGCTTCCATCGTCGAGTCAGCAACGGTTTCCTGTTTGGAACTC
This sequence comes from Agapanthus africanus, assembly GCA_030015575.1. Taxonomy (NCBI): domain Eukaryota; kingdom Viridiplantae; phylum Streptophyta; class Magnoliopsida; order Asparagales; family Amaryllidaceae; genus Agapanthus; species Agapanthus africanus. The sequence continues at coordinate 651,817,478 of JASDDO010000019.1, read as the reverse complement.
TTCCAACACACCGCCCCTCCATTGAGGGTAAAGACATAACCCGACATAGACTTGGAATCATCCTTGTCACTTTGGAAGCTAGAGTCAGCAAAGGCCTCGATCTGGAGGTCTTTTCCGCCATACACCAAGAACATCTCCTTAGTCCTTCTCAGTTACTTGAGAATGTTTTTTACTGCTATCCAATGTTTCTTCCCAGGGTTTGACTGATACCGGCTTACCACACTCAGTGCATAAGCTGCATCTGGTCTGGTACACAACATCGCATACATTATAGAGCCTACCGCAGAAGCGTAGGGTATAATAGACATGCTATCCCTTTCCAAATCAGTCTTGGGAGACATCTCTTTGGAGAGGGTGATCCCGTGACAAGCCGGTAGATTACCGCGCTTGGAATCTTCCATACTGAACCTTTTCAGTATGGTGTCGATGTACCTGGACTGTGAAAGTCCTAATATCCTCTTGGATCTGTCACGATAGATCTGGATCCCCAGAATGTATGAGGCATCACCCAGGTCTTTCATGGAGAACCTGTGTGACAAGAACCACTTGACAGATTGTAGCATAGGAATGTCATTTCCTATTAAGAGAATGCCATCCACGTATAAAACGAGGAATACTACAGTTCTCGCTACAAATCTACTATAGATGCATGATTCATCTGGATTTTTGATAAAGCCAAATTCCTTGACCGTCTCATCAAAACAGATGTTCCAACTCCGCGATGCCTGCTTTAGTCCATAGATGGACTTAAGCAACTTACACACCTTTCCGCTGCTCTCACTCTGAATGAAACCCTCTGGCTGGTCCATATAAACACACTCCTCTAAATTTCCATTTAGAAAAGCGGTCTTTACGTCCATCTGCCAAATCTCATAACCGTGGAAGGCAGCAATGGCAAGAAGGATCCGAATGGATTTCAGCATAGCTACTGGAGAAAAGGTCTCGTCATAGTCCAAACCAGGTCTTTGACGAAAACCCTTTGCAACCAGTCTAGCTTTATAGGTCTCAACTTGTCCATCTACACCAATCTTCCTTTTGAAGATCCACTTGCATCCTACGGGTTTTACCCCATCTGGAGCAACGTCCAACGTCCATACTTTGTTGGTGTACATGGACTCTATTTCGGTCCGCATTGCATCCAGCCATTTACCGAGTCAACGCTCTGAATGGCCTGCTGGAAGCTAGTCGGCTCATCATAATCTATGATGCAATCCTCTCTATCCCCGTCTATGAGAAAACCGTATCTCTCGGACGGATGAGACTGCCTACTACTTCTGCGGAGCGGCGTAGGAATGTCCTGATTTTTCGAACCCTCTGGTTCTACTAAGCTTTCAGTAATAGCTCGTGGTTCTGGAATTTCTTCCAGTTCTATTGCGTTCCCACTTATCTGATTTTCCAAAAATTCAGTTTCCAAGAAGTGGGCATGACGAGAAACATAAATCTTTTGTTCCTCTTCGCAATAGAAGAAATATCCCTTGGAGTTCTTTGGATATCCCACAAACTTGCACTATACTGAGCGTGCCTCGAGCTTGTCCGCATGCTGCTTTTTGACAAAAGCTGGACATCCCCATGTCTTAATGTGATTAAGATAGGGTCTCTTCCCACACCAAATCTCATATGGTGTAGTAGGCACAGTCTTAGTTGGAACTCGGTTCAAAAGGTATGCAGCTGATTCTAGTGCATATCCTCAGAATGATCGCGGTAACTCAGCGTTACTCATCATGGACCGTACCATATCCAATAGGGTTCGGTTCCTTCTCTCCGATACACCGTTATGTTGCGGAGTGTATGGAGGAGTAAGCTGAGAGAGAATTCCGTTCTCTTTTAAGTAGTCCAGGAACTCGGCACTCAAGTATTCACCACCTCGATCCGATCTTAGAATCTTGATACTTTTGCCGGTTTGTTTTTCTACTTCATTCTTATATTCTTGGAATTTTCCAAAGGCTTCGGACTTATGTTTCATTAAGAAGACATAACCGTACCTTGAAAAGTCATCCGTAAAAGTAATGAAGTAAGAATAACCGCTTCGCGCATGTGTAGACATTGGACCGCACACGTCGCTGTGTACGAGTCCCAAGAGCCCGCTCGCCCTTACTCCGTGTCCATTGAACGGAGTCTGTCATCTTTCCTTTGAGACAGGATTGACAAGTGGCATACGATTGATATTCGAACGGATTCAAATATCCTTCAGTATGTAACTTCGTCAACCTTCTCTCATTGATGTGACCTAGTCTACAATGCCATAAGAAAGTCTGATTTATTTCCGGAGACTTTCTTTTGTGTGTATTCTGGACATTGAAAATCTGTGGTTGGTTTAATACGTATATACCATTGCTTAATGTACCTGACCCGATCAGAACTTGATTAAGGTGAATGTTCACAACATTACTTACAAACGCAAATTCATAACCTTCTTTAGAAATCAAAGATACAGAAATGATATTACAAGTTGCGTTGGGTACAAAATAGCAATTACGCAAAACCAAAACGTGTCCATCTGACAACCCCAGGTGATAGTCCCCCACGGCCTTAGCATCCATGCCAGCTCCGTTTGCATCTTTGAGGGTCATGTCACCTGCCTTCAAAACCCTACGGTTTCTCAACGTCTGCAAAGAATTACAGATATGAGATCCTGATCCGGTATCCAATACCCAGGAAGTAGAGTTTATTGATAGACAGTTTTCAATAACATACACACCTGAAGCTGAAGCCGCAACTTGCTTCAGTTCCTGTGTCCTGGCTTTCCAAGCCCTGCAATCTTTCTTCCAGTGACCACTCTTATGACAGAAAAAGCACTCTTCCTTATTCACAAGCCTTCCCGCTACCTTTGTTGCTTTTGCTTTTCCCTTCGTATCCACTTTACTAACACCGTCCCTTGGTTTGGCGGGGGCTTTCTTCTTCTTTCCCTTGGCTTTCGCCTTGGACCTAGAAGAGGAAGATCCTCCTACAAACAAAGTGGATGTTTCCCTACCTTTCTGTAGGGTGCCCTCTGCGCTCCTCAACATGTTGAGGAGTTCTGAAAGTTCAACTTCTTTTTCTTGTAAGTTGAAGTTCAGGATAAACTGGGCGTAAGTGGAAGAAAGGGACTGGAGAATCAAGTCCGTATAAAGCTCGTTCTCTAACGTGGTCCCAAGTTCCGCGAGCTCCTCAATGAAGCCAATCATCTTAAGCACGTGTTCCGCTACCGATGATCCGATGGCCAACCTTGCCGAAAATAGCTTCTTCGACACTTCGTATCTTGCGATACGAGATTGCTCTCCATACAGTTCTTTTGTATGGAGAAATATGGATTCGAGGTCCATATTCTCGTGCCTTCTCTGATGTTCGTTGTCCATAGAGGCAAGCACGAGGCACTTGGCCTTCGCGCAATCGATCTCCCAGGTCTTGCGGATTTCCCTATCCGCGACGCTGGTTTTGGGACCTGGGACAGGGGGAGCTTTGGTGGTAAGGAGATACCCCAACTTGTCATAAGTGATTGCCATTTTGACATTCCTGAGCCAATCTTTGTAGTTTGGCCCTGTCAGTATGTTTTTATCTAGTAATAACTTAAGTCCGGTCATGATGATTGGTCGCTGCAATTAGGAGAGAGAAGAAACACTTTAGCATGATACTCTTGCAAGTTTAGAATGGTTTTTAGTTTGTCTAAACAGGATGGCTCCCACTGTCTCTCGAATCCCTCCTCAAACCAAAAAAAGGAAGAATTAGTCAGGATCAATCTCACCGTACAATACTTGCTTAACCGTTCGGCCAGGCTGGTGTCGGTACTTCGATGGAGGTTTTCCAACGCTTTCGCGAAGTTCCTTAATTTAAGAACCTCTTTTCCCTGGGGGCGTAGCCCCGCTAACACATTTCTAGACACCTACTTGGTTTATAGCATTGATCGTTAAGTGAGAAATTTCCCGAGGAGTAGCATATACTCACAGTAGGATCGGGATCCAAATATCATCGCGTGACGAAACTGAAGGAATCCTATCAGAATCATCACACTCCAAATGGTATGCAACACTAGCAAGTTTCAGTTCTTTTGAAACTCCCGATGTGGATTTTTGCCCCATGCTCTTATGACCTTGGCGTGAGGTCAAAATGTCATAAGTCACATGTCAAGTTCTTCCCATCATTATCCAGGTTAATTTGAACCCACCCGTACGTACCCTTGACGTAGGCCAAAATGGCAGTACGACTGTCTCAAACCAACGCATTCTATCTATGCAACAGATAAATATCCGGCAGCTACCAATCACTATGCCTTGGCGTGAGGTCAAAATACATAGCTTGAATACTACCGAATATTTAACTAAAATGATGGAGGGTTACGAATGGTTTTGGCGAAACCGTGAACTAGTGAACTTGATATAATCGATGGAACGAGATAGCTTTTAAAAGGAGTGGCTTAAGCTCCGCGTTTAAAAGTTATTTTGAAAAGAAACCGAGTTGTTTTTGAAAGTGTTCCAACGACTTTTACTTGGTTTATTTTTCTTTGCATTAGTTCTTTTAATGCGTATTTTTCTTGCATTAGTTCTTTTAATGCGTCCCATCATTTAATCCTACCATTGCAGAAAACAACCAAAATATGACGTACGCTTATGCCATTCGCATTCGCCACGGGGCCCGTTATTACCCGTTAGGTTACTTAACTAACGACAGAGCGGGGGCTGGGCTAGCGTGGCTGTAAATCATAAGCAACGCCTAAATAATATCATATATAGATATATTGCAATGATAGCCATTTCAGATCACAGATGAACACATTGGATATACTAGGAATCCGCAATTTGTACGAGCCTGTAACGAAAAGCAGATTACACGGTCGCGGTGAATAGCCAATACCCCACCCTAGACCCCTACGGGTGCGGCAAACTACCCGCCAAATATCCGAAGCGGAGCAACCTCCCTCAACGACGTGAGTAGGCCACTCGGCACTTCGAGATACCCGGTAGTTTGTGCACCCCACCATGGGTCTATCCTAGGAGCAAAAACAGTAAAAAGAAATTATACAATGACGGCTACAACCCCGATCCGGTTGTGCGGCCAAAAATAATATTACATCAATTTACAAATTTACATGAATTGAAAGAAAAGAAAAACTCTCGTCTCACAACCCTCGGTTATTCACCCGCGACAATCCAATGAATTCATATACACATACCAACATCATCACATATCACAGATTTGTATAACCCCTACTAATCGACATATAGCGATTAGCAGACGTTCAATACAAATATCACATCACAGATAAATACCCGTCAGCTTAAGTCTTTAGAAACTCGATCAAAATACGGTTTTTAAAGCCCCAAAAACAAATTTTTCTTTCTGGAAAATCTGGGCTGAAAAAACACATACCAAAAATCCCAAAATACCCCACTAAGTATTCTGCAGAAAAGAAGATCCACAACCGAGTTAAATCGGCCGCGGAACCGCGGCGGGAGCAAGCTCCGCCGCGTTTCCGCGGCGCTTTGATGGGTTCTCTAGACCGTTTTTCTACAGTAGACTATAAAAACCCTGAGTCGATTTTTGAAGCATGATTTATTATTTTTACAGCACTTTAAAAATCGACAACAAGTTTGATTTCCGGGTGTATTTCGCGACTTTTTCTCCGATCGAACTTCTACTAACTTTGCTAACATGTTAGGTAGTGTTTAACTAGGCTCTGATACCACTGTAAGTCCATGCTACCGCTTCCGGTACTTACGGGCTTGCGGAAATGACGAAAAACGATTTTTCTAGAGGAGGTAACATGGACTCAAAACGGATCTTTGTTAAACTATCTACTTAACAACCTAACTAGGAGTAGTTAACTACTCGGTTAGGGGGTTATACCTTTCTTTCTTGAACTCCTTCGTCTTCAACTCTCGATGGTGTACGGATCGGCTTCATCCCGTCGTCTCCTTGCACCGAAGATCGATCCACCCGAAAGCTTCTACCTTTGGCTTCTTCGAACTTTGAAGAAACTAGTTCACTCGGTTTGCTAAACCTTATGAACTAGAGTGAGTAGAGGAGTGTGTTGGGATTTTTCTCTATGGTTTTTGGTTCTCAACACATGAGACAAGTGAACCATAGACTAGAGAGAGGGAGAGCAAGAGGAAGAGGGTGAGAGCTCAAACACAAGAGAGAGAATGGAAAATGAGAGAATAAGCAAGACTTTTCCCTCTCGGCTCTCATAATCCAAAGCCATTATAACAAATCATAGCAATTAAGTATTATGTGATGGTTTAAGCTACAATAGCCATATCATTTCATGCACTCATTTTGGACAAGAGAAACAAGCAAGCAAAAGTCTTTGCCATGAAATGATAGCTATTGGCATGATGATGGTCAACTAGTCCAACCTAGTCAACAAAGTCAACAAGTCAACAAAGTCAACCCCTCAACAACCATGTCACTATAATACTTAATTAATATTATTGTTAATCATATATCATATTCTCATTAGGGTTGAGCAAAAAGTCAACAGTCAACAGTCAACAACCCTAATGAGAATCCTCTGCCTCTGTCTCTCCGTCAACTGTGCATACACACCTGCATCCGCGTTCCGAGGAACACGAATACATACGAGATAAAACCAATCCCAAAACGTACACTAGAATCTGGCTTAAACCAAAGCCCGCTGGTGTTAACTGTCCGGACACTGTACGTGCACAAGTGCACGGATGTGACCGAACCCTGTCGCAAAACCATGCGACCTGTCGCTAAACCATGCGACCTCTACTCTTTTGCGTAAAGGCGAATAGCTTTCTGTGTGGGACTCTAAAGACCCGACACTACGCTGGCAGTGGGTTTAACCACAGACCGCAAGCGGCACTAGCTGTGCGTAACAGTCCCCAGGTAGATGCCGACAAGAAGACTGACGAGGTGAAACCCATCTGAACTCCTACTGAGTCTGACCGTGACAATCCCTGTACAGTCCAGTCTGTTCGTCTGATACATCGCATGGCGGGCTTAGGGGGCGGTAAACGTCAGTCCCCCAATAGCTGTACAAGTCGTGTCGGAGTGAAGCCCAGAACACCCTGAGATAACACCGGAAGCCTACCAGTATATCTCGCTTGCCCTGGCCAGGGACTACTCGTGTAATGGCTCTCCTAGACACAGCGCGATGTCAACCCCCAATACCGGGAGAGACGAATCCTGTCTAACCGTCACTGCCTCCAAGTGCTTCGGGACTGCACCCAACTACTACCTGTTTGCACGACTCCTTTGAGCCGTGGTAGGGTAGTAATCTAAGTACAGTGGGAACACATTCGAGGCGAAGTGACAGTGTCAAGTCAGCGGACTAAGCTGTACTCATGTCACCTGGGAACTGATAACTGACGATAGGTATAGTACCAACCAACAGTTCCCGACGAGTCCTGTCCAGTGTACTCGTAACCCAACGAGCACCCGCATACTATCTCCAGTATGACGTACTGATGGCTGTGGGACAGACCATCTCCCACACTGGGATGAGAAGCGCATACGCTAGTCTACTCCGGAGTATCGATGCCCTGTTTCGATAGTCCTGCGACTAGGGACCTGCATAAGGATGTGCTTATAGATTACCCAGCCCCCACTAGTGTGACTGTCATCACAACGCTGGTAATCAAGCAAAGATCCTAAGGGCTCCACTAATGTGTATAGGTGATATACTAAAATAAACACATGTACACATTGAAGTAGAAACAAACCAAGTAGCATACTACTATATTGAGCAAGATTGTTTATACAAGGTGAATATCCCAAGCTTCCATTAAGTAATATACAAACTAGTATGATACAGTAATGGCCTCTAGCGCATATACACTAACAAGTTTAACTTTAAAAAGAACAATAAAAATAAAGTTATGACTTTCGTTCATAACCATGATCTTTTTAGCAGAAACAAATGCATATATAAAACTAAGTAAAATACACACAAAAATACAATATACACAAGTTAAAACAAACAAAATATTAATTCTTTTTAGGGTTAATTCCTAAAAATTACGAAAAACTTAGACGTTGTGGCAAATAACTACTAAATTCTTTAAAAATTACGGAAAACTACTAATGTGTACGAACAATCTTAAACATTCTTTAACTAGTTTGGTAGCTTATTTAATATTTAGTAAACTTGTTGGGTAGTTTATTGAATATTTATTAAACTTGTTGGGTAGTTTATTGAACATTTATTAAACACATTTGGTAATTTATTGTTAATTAATTTTACAAGTTATGTATACATGGTAGTTTCATGTAATTTTCAAAGAATATGGTAGTTACTTGCAATAGCCTTAGAGTTTTTGCGAAGCAAGCCTTCTTTTTAATTGAAACCGACTTTTATAGATTTGACTTGCTTCTGCATCAATTTGGACTTTTACTTCTAATCCAGTCCATATTTAGAAGGATTTGAAATATTTTATTCACTTGTATTAATAAAGATATCAAAGTTGTACACATTCTATTTTTTTATTTCTCAACCCTCTGCACTATGTAAAAGAGTCAGACATGTCTAATTTGGGCCGACGCGGTCCAAGTGTGTCAGATATGGTGTCGGGTGGAGTGTTTGAATGTTCAGGTGTCTGATACGTGTTGGACACGGGCAAGGCAAACAAATAAAGTGTATGCGCTTCATAGATAGCCTGTTCGAGATATACACTATTGTATAAACGACTTCAACCTAAAATTTGTTGGGAAGATTTTGCCTTCTAGCATATTATGCACCAACTCCACTATATATTTCTATTCGTCACATTAATTTGTTGAGAAGTATATCTTGCTATAAGCTTCTTTCTGAGAAATAATACACCTTATCAAAGTTTTAAATTCTTTGGAAATTTATTCTCCTCAACTATATGTTATTAGGATCTTTAACTTGTGGTCACTTTGCTTTTCATCGATAGCTTTATTACAAAGATGAAAAACACTTTCGACTTTTGTTTTAAGAAATACCCCATAACATTCTATTGCAGGTCATCAACAAATAGTAAGAAATACTTTGTCCCAATTAACGGAGTTTGAGTTGCGCCACAAACATATTCTAGTGGGATTTAGCTCTTTATGAAGCCTTTTTAAAATGGTAATCTATGCATTTTTCAAGAAATATAACATTCATAATGTTTTTGTTCATTTGTGATGTGGGAGACTAATCACCCCTATTGTTATTTTAAAGTAAACTATGACTTTTAAAGTTTAAGTGGCCATAACTCAAATACCATGATAAAGAAGTATTGTGTTTTTTCCGATTTTAGTGCAAGATTGGACTAAAATCTAGCCTAAATTATTGAACTAAATAAATTACTCATTAAATCTAAATACTAGAATATGAAATGGAATTAAATCCTCAAGTGTTAATTTACTCTTATTCATTCTTTCTCCATAAAAAATTCGTCTGCGGGTTTATCTTGATGAGCCCGAGATAGGCGTGGCAAATGAAGCGAGCCGGGGCAATTCGCTTCGCCCTTCTCGCTTCACAAATCGCGAATCGAGATGAGTTGAGCTTGCCTCGCTTAGCCGATAAGAAGCGGGGCAAGTTCAACAGTAGCGGAGCTTGACCTTGCTCGCCTCGCCGTCTCGCCTAAGCAAATCGCGAAGCGAGGTGACTTGCCTGACTCTGGGTTTTTTTTAAAAAAATATAAAAAATCCTTTCTTAAGATTGCTCAAACCCTTTCTTGGGATGGTTCAGACTTTTTAAGTCGGCTCAAAATATTCCTGGAAAGTTTGATTCTTCTCTGTTTCTTTATGATGGCTTAGGCTTTGTTTAAGTCGGCTTAAAATATGACAGATGCGAATTTTCGAAATACCTTTGACTTGATCTCTTTCTATTTTGTGGGATTCTTTCCCATCTATTAAAAGTGATTACCTTGAACGAAATTTTTATCAGAATCATTATAAAAAATAAATCAAATTACAATTGAATAATACAATTTGTTTTTTTACATTAGAGGCCGAACCCACTCGGGCTGCCTTCGTGTCCTTCCCAAATATTGAGCCCAATGAGAGAGAATTATGTCTACATGGTTCTTTTTCTACTATTACAGTTTCCACTTACTAGTCACAACTCGTCGTTGCCAGTTGTGGTTCCTTCTTCGGTGTTGGTCTCGTCCGATCCTGTAAGCTCCTCAGGCAGATAATCCGAGTCCAAACTAATTGCATTTTGTTTCTTGCTGCTTCCTAATCTTGCGAACAAATCATGCACTCCATGATGTCGTACGCCAAACTGTATCTCTTCTCGCTTAATATCCTGCCACCTGTACTAAAAGCACTTTTCGATGCTATTGTGGACACTGGAATAGGTAATAAATCACGGGCAATAGTAGAAATCGCCTGATACAAATGTCCGCGGCTTTTCCACCAAGCTAAAACATCAATCTCATCTATAGTATAATCTACGTCTATCTCGGTTTGTAAATATGTTAATTCATTTAAAGATGACGATGATGAGGTCACGGGGTCTCGTGCCCTTTTCGATTGTTGAATAAGTGCAAAGGCCGGAGTCGAAGCACGTGAATTGGTTGCGGCCGGTGGTCTAGTACTTCTATCAGCAGAAGATCGTGTAACATACAAATCAAACACTTCATTTAAAGTATTTTTAACGGTATTAACATAAGTATCAATATCTATACTATGCCCAATGCATCCATATAACCCGTTTAAAAGAGCCTCCAAACCTTTTAATTTAATGCTAGGGTCCATTACCGAACACAAACAGTAAACAATTGGAAGTTTAGCGTAATATTTAGAAATCTTAGCTAGCATAGCAGTATAACGGGATGAAGTATCTCATTACTAATATGATTAGAAAAATATTGAGTTATATTATACAATTCAAAGACAATAATATGAGAAGTGGGGGTATAAGTAGCAGAAAAATGTTTGATTGCTATTTTAGAAGTCATAAGAATATCTTTGAAAAGTTCTGCAACCGCCCAATGATGTTCAGTTAAGTGGTTTTTAATATGCATTTGCTCATTCCACATGCTTCTAATAATTCCGCTAGTTTTTCATGCATTACGAAGCATGTCATATGTATTATTCCATCTAGTGGCCGCATCTTTTCTAAGTAATGGCCTTAATCCTGCAGCCTGGCATCTAGCTTTATATTCAGATTTTCTTTTTTCAGAAATTTTAATAAACCTACATGCATCTTTAATTGTTTGAATATTTGAACATACTTGATATGCATCCTTTACAGCAAGATTAAGTATACGACATGCACAACGAATATGAAAAAGGCGACCATAGCAAATTGGTTTGCACGGCCTAATAAGATCAGTAACAGCAGAATTATTTTTGCTAGCATTATCCAAAAAATAGATTTTTTTTTATTTTCACAATGATATTCTTTTAAAATAGATTTAAATTCTGAATTTATATTAAAAGCACTATGCGGGAATTGAAATTGTCTAAAAGCAATAATTCGTTTTTGTAAATACCAATCAGAATCTATCCAATGTGCAGTAACACAAATTCAGGAAAGTTCCCTTCCATCAGTCTAAACATCAGAAGTCAATGAAATACTAGTATCTAAAGAAGCAAGAGTAGCAATTGATACATGTTTACCTTCGTTATAGAGGATAAAACGTCGACTTTTAAGCGTACTCGGAACCCTTTTGTATTCTGGTTATAATGCTCTTTGAATGTACCGCTCATGGCTTTTTCCGAATCTGAGAACGTGTTCATCTACCATAACAAATTTTGCAATTTCTTTAACATTTAAATCATGATTATATTAAAAAAGGCCTTTACCGGAGAAATTAATTTGTGATTGTGTGGAGGAGGAACCGACAGTGCTATCTCAGTGATTTTTTTTACATGTTTATGTAAAGTACCGGTGTCGGTACTTTTCTTATGTTTATATGCAGTGGCACAATATTTGCAAACCGCGTATCTAACATCTTTTTCCAGTTGTATAGTGGTCCCAAACATTACTACTAAACACACTTTTTCTAGTTTCTCTACATGTAGGTGTGGATCCTTTTACTTGTTTTTCTAATTCGGGATTATGAACTTGGGTTTGATGCGTATCGGATAAATCTTCCTTATAATTTTTTAACTAATTAAAAAAAATTAAATATTAAATATTACAACACCGACAATACCAATTTAACCGCAAAAGAGCTAATAAAATAAAAATAAGAAACAAGAAAGATGGTAGAATTCTAGAATAGCAGTAGAGTAGAATGAGTCGGCCAGAACGTCGAAAACTCGGAGTCGGAGCTTCAATTCTTCAAAACTTGGATGCTAGAGTTTGGAGTTGAGAGATGGTATTTTTTTAATTTGGGAGAAAAATATTTGAAATGAGAAGAAATGGAGGTGGGATTTGTATTTATAGAGTTTTGGAATTTTTAAAAAAAATTGTAGCCGTTACGAGGCGAAGCGAGTCAAATCGTCTAGAATCCAGCGTAGCTGTTCGCAGGATGGGGTTTTCGAGACGAGGTGAGGCGAGGCGAATATCGACTCTTGGATGGGGGTTTCAAAGCGTGACGAGACGGCTCGTTTCATTTGCCATACGGCATACTTTGAGTCGGCTCAAAAGGACCGTGAACCGTCTTATTGAACTAGAGAAGAAATGAAGCATACAACCGTTGCCGAGTTGAGGCGAGTTGAGGCGAGTAGGCGAATCGAGACGAGTCGACGAGTCAGCTCGCGAGTTGATGAGGTGAGGCGAAATACGAGTTAGACGAGATAAAACTTGAGCGAGCCAACATCGAGAATTTTGTGAACCTACCTGGCTTGTCCAACTTGTCTAGACGAGGCGAGTCAACTCGTCCACGTCAGCAATGAGATGAATAAAATTCGCCTCGTTGTGAGGCGAATCGAGGCGAGTTACGGTTAAGTCGCCTCATTTGTCAGGCCTAACGTGAGAGAATTATGGTTTTCTTCAATAATTACATATTCATCTTTTGCGAAGTTAACATATCCTTTGTGAATTAATTGTTCTTCACTGAAAAGATTGTGTTAGGTCCGGAACAAAAAGAACATCTAAGGTTAATTTTGTGTTACCTCTTTTTTTTGGGATGCATTCCCTTTACGAATTGAACCGAGAGGAAATTTTTACAGCATGAGTTATGCCTAACTGGTTATCTCCTTTGGTGAGGACTGCTTTCACTCATTTCCATTGGTATCGTGTAGATTTGCATCTCCAAGTTTTGTTTAAGAATTAGTTCCTTCGTTTAGCTTGACAAATTTGCTTTTATATCCTGGTGTATAATTACTGCAACCACTATCCAAGTATCATGTATCTCCTAATTCTGATTGAGTACTTAGACATGAGTAAATGAACTGTAAGTTTCTGCGTAATTAGCTTCACCTTTTTTTTAAAACCAACAATGTATTTTGGAGTGTATCATTTTTGCATTTAAATCTACAATCTTGTGTATTGTGACAAAATTTTCCACAAATTCGACATTATAATTTTTGTTATTGTTCTTATATCTTTATGCAGAGTGATCGTGATTTGTGAGCTTCTTAAATTTGAAGTTGATTCTTTCGTACTGTTGCTTCTGAAAAGAATTCTTTTTGTTTATCATTCTCTCGTCGCCCTTTTTTTCTTCTAGTCATTTTGGACTGAAATACTTGCTCCAAATATTCATTGAAAAATTTGTTCATTCTAAACTCATGCGGCGTCTCCACATTTCGTATTAGTTCATGAACACATAAGATTCTCAAATCTTTAGGTTTGTTTAGTTGTAGCCACAATGTGCTCCTATCTAGCTGACATGCTTATTAAAATTTTGGCCAAATTTCAACTTGCTATCATGAACTATAGTCATTTTCCCCAAATGGTACCATGAATTTTCAAAATGATGGATTGATACCATGAATTTTCATAATACCAAAACATTACCCTAACGGCGTTAACGAAAAATTATAAAATGACCGTAATGCCCCTTCTCATTTTTTGCCCCTCATATAATAAAAAAGACTATATTTGCAAAAAATGAGAAGGGGCTTTACGGTCATTTTATAATTTTCCGTGAACGCCGTTAGGGTGGTATTTTGATATTCCGAAAGTTCATGGTATCAATCCATCATTTTGAAAATTCATAGTATCATTTAGGGAAAGTGTCTATAATTGATAATAGCAAGTAGAAATTTAGCCTAAAATTTTTAGAACTATTTTCCTGTCTTTGACCGTGTCTCCATAGCTTCTAATTTGATTAACTATTCCAATTACTCTATTTGAAAAATTCTTTTATGCATTCACCATCCTTCATCATTATATTATTTAAATTTCTACAAAAAGACAAGTTTATTTGAGATCACCTTGGAAGATCCTAAAAAATTCATGTTAAAATATCCAATGCAACTTTGAATGTTAAGGCTGTTGCAAGTTGCTGTAAAAATATTTGCTTACCATTTGTTGGATAAGGAACAATGCCTTCAATTTCCTTTTTGTTTTCTCTGTGTTCCTTTTGACGCCAGAGTTGATGAGTCTTCAACATGTTGAAGCCTTTTTCGACAATCTTCCAAAGATCTTTGGAAATGAAGTGGGTCTTCATTTGTAGACTCCAATAATCATAATTTTCTCCATCAGAGATAGGAGTGATACTTAGAGATGTGGCCATTAGGAAATTTATAAAAGGAAAATGGCTTAAGAGACAATAGATAGGTTATGCTACCAAATTTGTTAGGAATTGGAAGCAAGGTGGGTTAGTTGTAGTCTAGGTTGCTCGCGCACCCGTTCCCTCCGACGGGTTACCGTATCCGTGTCCGACACGTATCTGATACGGACACTTGCATGACACGTATCGAATACGCCGTATACGGTCGTATGCATATTGTATGAGTTATATGCACGTCCATTGTGTCTTGTACATGACTTTAGTATGTTATCGATGTATCGTTATATATGTCTATTGGTTGACTTTTTTAAGAAAGACTTGTTAATGACTTATCATCATTTTAAAATTAGGATATTATTGGTGGTAAATTTGAAGGACGGCATATGGTTTTATGTTATTATTATAACTTGTCTATTTAAATGTTGACATAATAATTTTTCTTGTTTTATGCTGTATTAGTTTGATAAAATATATGTGCGCGCACGCACACTTGTTTAGCCGTATCTTATATTTTGGGATTTTGTTGGGTCGCCGTATCGCATTGTGTCATGCCTGTGTTCGTGCAACCTTGGTTGTAGTAGTATGATAGAAAAGGTTTAGGAGAGCAAAATATGAAAAGGGGGAAAAGGACTGAAACTTGAAACTCAAGTTTGCTTGCTTGATTGCTTGGTTACAACATTACATTTCAAGCTTTTATTATAGACTTTAATGGAAATCGTAAGAATCATGGATCTTTCATGTTACATCTATGTATCTTGAGTATTTCACATATCTCCTATATCATGATATTTGTTATGATTCTTTCTCTCTAGCCTTTTTTAGAAGTTTCTAGGATACTAGACACCTGTAATTGTAGCCCATAAACTACAAGATACTACATACTTCTAAATATTCCTAGGACTTTAAATTACAAATTACATTTTAACATATTTGATTTACTTATATTCAAAGGCAATGCCAAAGTTGCAACAGTCTGTTTAAGTTTCATATGAATCCCCCCCTCCCCCCCCTCCTCCCCAAATGCAGCTATAACCCTGACAGAATAATGGGCATAAATTTAGAAAGAAAAAATTTCATGACATAAACTTGGACATACCGAGAAACCCATCCTTGACTCTTCTCTTATTGAATGATTCGTAAGTGGTCGTCTCAGAGCACTATAATTTATAACTTTTCACAGGATATATGGAGACGAGGATGTTTTGTTTATGACAACATGCAAGTGCATCGTCCAATTAGTAGAGATTTAGAGTTAGGAAATTGAAGGAAGAGCACTGTAGCAACAGCTCCAATGCTCTTGTCTATCTGTCTCACATGGTAAACTTTTGTGAAGTTATCCTTGCTTTACAAGTAACCAAATAATGATTACCAATAAATATTACACAAGATTCTAGTAGTGAAAAAGCATGTTATATATTTTGCGTCTTTTCCCATTGAAACTGTGCAGAACATTTTCTGCCAACAAATCTAATGGAATTTGCCTTAAGATTTGGGAATTGAAATCTCGACGACTATAACGTGGATTCGGATATGGTATGTGGCTATCCTCATTGGATGTTGTGTGACACTTTTTCCAATAACATTTCTTCAATTTACTAATGCATAAAAGCCCACATTTAAATTTTTTTTTCAATATTAAATTTTATACCCCAATTATGTTTCTGATTATATGTTATTGTTTCAT
Organism: Agapanthus africanus; assembly: GCA_030015575.1. NCBI lineage: Eukaryota > Viridiplantae > Streptophyta > Magnoliopsida > Asparagales > Amaryllidaceae > Agapanthus > Agapanthus africanus. The sequence continues at coordinate 651,801,275 of JASDDO010000019.1, read as the reverse complement.
ATTACCCCTGGCATTTTCCTGTTGCACGTGCGGAGTATGTGCCAGAAAACTAGTCATTAGTTTGCATCTTCAATTGATTTATGTGGATGAATAATTGTGGCACGATGCTTCGTTGAGAATCTTATTTGTCTTCTTTTTTCCTATTTCAGTTAAATGTTTCGGGAGGAGACTGTTTATAATGGCGGCGGTGACACTTCCTCGTCAGTACTTTTTTCCGGCCAATATGCTTATGTTACTGTGGCGAATATTTGCTAAGCATGAATAAATTGATCTTATGCATGCTTTTCTCCAGAAAATTTACAGTCAACAAGTTTGTTAAGTAGATTTCTTTGTAATGAAGGCGAAATTGTACTTGAGCCTTAGGCTCCACTGCACTGAAACTAAAATATGTGATGCTCACTGCTTGTTTGATCTCTGTGGATCTGTGTTTTAATTTGCCATCTTACTTCAGTTGCAAAATCACTGTTTAATATGGAAATTTGGTCTAACATGGGGTTATTTGGTTGTAGGCTAAGCGCCTCATAGATTGGTTATCTCTACTGTTATAATGGAAATTATCAAGTAATGCCAAACTGATTTTGTAGCTCATTCATCTTCCTTCTTTTATAGAAATACACCAAAAGGGGGAAAAAAGAGAGAAAAGATATGTAACCCAGCAGTGACACACAAGAATAAAGACAACGACCAAAGATTCCTCTCTGTTCTTACTAACTGTTAGAATCTAAATTAATACCAAAAAATGAAGTCATTTTTTCATTCTTGAGTTTTGTATACTCTGTTCTTACGAACTGTTAGAATCCAAATTAAAACGAAAAAATGACTTCATTTTTTCGTTCTTGAGTTTTGTATAACATCAATAAACTTTTAAACCGAGCCCAACAAAAATAGTCATGAAATGGAGAAGGAAAAAAAGTAATCATCATCAAATTAAATTAATTTTAACCAATTAAAAATACACTAATAAAAAACTATTCACAATCCGTAAATAATAATTATCCAATATTTTATAATTTCATGTGTATTGTACGGCAATGTAGTATTGTAAATAAATATATGCTGATTGTTCATGTAGATCCCTTAGGTCCTGTGTGGTTACAGGATTATGAGTTTGGATTTGGATTTTGGATTGTGAAATCCTGGGATTCCACAATTTTGTGTTTGGTTGCAAGATTAGGATTTTTAGGATTCCTTTGTTTTGTATGGGGGGCCACCACAAAAGAAGGATTCATGAATCCTAAAAATTTTCAAGAATTCTCAAGGATTTGGCACTATTCATTGTACTTTTAGATGGGGCTCATGCACTTTATTTATTTAACAATCCTGTCTCTCTCTGTCTCTCTCTAAAATCCTCAAATCCAAATCCCATTTTTTCCCACCAACCAAACAAAGATTACAAGATCTACAAATCCAGTACTAGGAATCCAAAACCAACCAAACAACAAATTATCAAATCCAGAAATTTCAACCGTACTATTTTTGGAATCCAAATTCCATAATCCTGCAACCAAACAGCCCCATGTTTCGATAAGTCCCAAAGGCACTTTAGTATTTATTTAGATCCCTATTAATCAAACTCAAAAATGGTTCATGAAAACGGAAAAATTGTGGCTGCTGGGAAAGAATAATAGCAGGGGTGCTCTGCCTGTATCTGGGCCATAAATCCTACGTGCAAAACACGTAGGATACACCAATACCTAAGGTCCCTGTTTAACACAAATCTCGATCGTTGATTCATATTTTGAATGAATCTGGACCGTTCATGACAATAGCATGGATGCTGCTATCATGGTAATAACAGCCACTCCAAATCCCTTGAAAACTGCTACTTATAAAAAGGACGGGCACATGACAACATGATTACTACCGTAGACTATTAAATTAGAAGAGTTAGCATATCTAAGGGAAGCCATTATGATGTGACCAATTCTCTAAAGTTTTTGCCGTTTAGAGCTTTCTTATACAATTTTTTTTTTTATATTAAACCATTTTTAAATAATAATTTTAAAAACAAACCATGTTGAAAACTTAATACAAAAAAAGACCACTTTCTGTCTTGTAGGCGTCACATCAGCGCTAGCTCGGCACTGATGCCGGCGTTAATAAATTTTTTTATTAAGGAGGTACGCCCAGTACAAATGTATGAGGCACACTTTCAAACTGCGTCCCTTACTATCTAATGTGAATAAATTTTTTTTAAGGGGCGCAGTTTGAAAGTGCGCCCATTACAACTGTAAGGGCCGCATTTTGAAACTGCGCTCCTTACATATGTACTGGGCGCAGTTCCAAACTGTGCCCAATGCAAATGTAATGGGCGCAGTTTTAAATTGCGCGCACTACAAATTTTTATTTTACCACTGGACGCACTTCAAAGTGCGCTCATATATTTTACTGAAAAATAATGGGACGCACTTCCAAAGTGTGCCAAATTCCCTAACTTAAATAAATTCGATCTATTTACTTTCACCATTTCTTTCTATTATCTATCTCTCATCTCTCTGGTTCCTCTCTCTCTCAGATACTCTCTCTCGGCAACCTCTCTCCTGGCAACCTCTCTCCCCCCTCGATCTCTCTCTCCCTCCCTCTTATCTCTGTCATTCTCTCAATCACTCTCTCTTTCTTCTCTTGCTTTCTCGGTCCGGATCTCACATTCTCTTTCTTGTACAGGTTTAGACAGAAATTCACCAGTGAATAATCATCTTCATCCTCGCCATCGTCATCACCACCGTGAGCCCCAAGAAGATTAGCAAAACCCTAATTTTCTTTTAAAAAATTCATAAAAATATTTGGTTCAAATTTGGTATTGGGAAAGCAATTCGATAAAATTGGATATATATTAGGGTTTTTTCTCGATTTTACTTGTGACGGATCAATGTGTATGACACAAGTTCTTGCAACTTGTTACATACTAGAAATATTGACTTTATTGTAAGTTAATATAATTAGGTTAGTATAAAAGTGAAGATAAATAAGTAGGTTGTTTGATGAGAACTCTCAAAACATGCGTCAATTCTGGCAGATGGGAAAATAACGGATAATTACATCCATCTAATTTGCTATTTCGGTGGCCAATTATCGATTGGAACAAATAATATTCCTGAATACGTCGGAGGAAAAACTAAGATGACTAGAGTCAAGAAATCTAGCACATATAACGAGCTGTGCCAAGTAGTATACAAAACTACCAAAATCAATCCGTTAGGGTTCAATATCTCCTTAATATGCAAATGGCCGACGGAGCATGAATATACCGCCATTGAAGTATCCGATGACGAGTATACACAAGTCATGCTTGCATCGGAATCGAAATCGATCGAGCTGTTTGTGAAGAATGAGATATTGACATCCGCTCAACTGCCCAAACCTTATTCTGAAGTGCCCGATCCTTCTTTTCGAGCATCCGAACAATACCCGCAAGGAGAAATGACACACATACTCAATATGAATGCTGATTCTGAAGGGTTCTCTAGTGTCCGCGGCGCAGCGGAAGCGCAATTGGCGAACAAAAATTTCAAGCAAACACGAAGGAACCCCAAATCTAGAATCGATCCAAATGTCTAAGCTAGCAAACCAAGCGTGCAAAGATACGGAATACTTTCGACACGTGTCCACCCAATCATGGAAGTCCCCTCGAAGCTCCGTGTATGCTGTCCGGATCGAGCTTGAGTGATGACCGCCCTTGCCGAAGAAGATCCACCTGAGGGAAACCGATCCAAGTTCCGGCATCACCTCGTGAAGCGACCGACGCTCCCAGCTCGCTACGAATGGAGAGTGTGGATGTAGGAATATTTTCACTATCCTCTTCTCTCTTCTCTAAGCTCAAGAGACCTACCAAGAAGAAGGAGGAGGTGGTGAAGAAGAAAAATCCCTGAAAAATGGCTAAGTGTTTTGTGAAAAGCTAGTAGCCAAAAATGGAAAAGAGAATGGTTTAATAATGTTGCAACCATCCAAGAATAGTAAATCCAAATGATATACTCTATAATAATCAAGCCATAGCTCTCTAGCATGCAACAAAAATAACTCATTTTCCACCTCATTTTTGATTTTCTTTTAAAGGAAAATGAATAAATGAAGTGTCCATTGTAAGTCCATGTCACGCACCCCACGAACTTGCGGGGAGGCGGAATATATGAAAAACGATTATCAAAGCTTCGTAACATGGACTTGAGCGCATGAATCGTATCTAAACCGTTACTAGCAAACTACGAGAGGTTTAACTACTCGGATTCGAAGTTATACCTCACGTTACTTGTCCTTCGGGTCTTCATCGCTGTCCTCCACTTCTCGTAGGCTCCTTGGAACATCGACACCTCAACGGCCTCCTCGAGTCAAAGACGATCCACCCGAGTGCTCCTATGCCAAGCTTGATCTCTAACTTGAGATAACTAGGTTGCTCAAAGTGCTAATCTAAGCTACCTAGGGGATATAAAGTGAGGTTATGGATGTATTAGTCTAGCTAACCCTTGATCTCAACACATGAGAGGTTAGGGTTAGGGTTTCAAGAATGAGAGAGCTTGAGGAGAGAGAAGGTGATGATAAGAATGAATATTGAAAAAATGAACTCATTTTAATATATCAACCATAACAATTTATCAAATAAATAATATACATGATTAATCATCATGGTTGATGCATTCACCTTGTGTGATTCATCTCATGAGTCATTAGCTCAATAAATGAAGTATTAACTCCATCGATGAATCACACAAATGAGTCATTAAGCAATAAATGCTTATGCCACCTTAATCCTCAAGTCACCATGCATCTAGAAGCTTCCCGGAAAATTACGAGAACGCCCCTCCAATCCGTGAAAACACGGAAAAACTTTAGACTGTATAAATCCAATAACCTGATACTAGAATCTGGTTTAAACCAAAGCCGGCTAGTAAAAACTGTCCGAACGTCGTACGTGCGTAAACACACGTATGCGTCTGAACCCTTGTCGTAAAACCATACGACCTCTATATCGTTTCGCCTGGAGCAGGGAAACCCTCTGTGTGGGACTCTAAAGACTCGACACTACCCTGGCAGTGGGTTTAACCACAGACCGCAAGTGGCACTAGCTGTACGTAACGGTCCCCAAGTAGATGTCGATAAGAAGGTCGATGAGGAAACCCATCCGAACTCCTACTGAGCCTGATGTGACAATCTCCGTACAGTCCGGTCTGTTCGTCTAAGACTATCGCATATCGAGCCTAGGGGCGGCAAGCGTCAGTTCCCTAATAGCGGTATAAGTCATGTCGGAGCGTAGTCCATTACACCCTGAGAAACTACTGGAACCTACCAGTAAATCTCGCTTGCCTTGGCCAGGGACTTTGCGTAATGGCTCTCTGACACAGCGCGATATCAACTCCCAATACCGGGAGAGACGAATTCTGTCTAACCGCCACTGCCTCTAAGTGCTCGGGACTGCACCCAACTGCTACCTGTTTGCACGACTCCTTTGAGCCGTGGTAGGGTAGCAATCTAAGAACAGTGGGACACACTCGAGGCGAAGTAGCAGTGTCAAGTCTGCGGACTATGCTGTACTTATGTCACCTGGGAACTGTTAACTGACGACGGATATAATACCAACCAATCAGTTCCCCTGCGAGTCCTGTCCGGTGTACCCGTAACCTAACGAGCACCTGTATACTATCTCCAGTACGACGTACTGACGGCTGTGGGACAGACCATCTCCCCAACTGGGATGAGAAGCGTACACACTAGTCTACTCTGGAGTATCGATGCCCTGTCTCGATAATCCTACGACTAGGGACAAGTATATGATGTTGCTTATAGACTACCCAGCCCCCACTAGTGTGACTGCCATCACAACGCTGGTAATCAAGCAAAGATCCTATGGGCTCTACTAATATGTATAAGTGATACGTTACAAGAAACATATGCACATATTAAAGTAGACACAAACCAAGTAGCATACTACCATTTTTAGCAAGACTGTATATACAACTGTGAATATCCCAAGCTTCCATTAAGTAATATACATACAATTATGATACAATAATGTCCCCTAGGGCATATACACTAACAATCTCCCACCTGTACTAGGGCCATGAGCCGGCATATCGTAGACCTATCATCTCGAATAGCCTCTCGAACTGCGTCTGATGAATGGCCTTTGTGAATGGATCAGCAATGTTATTCTCCGTCTCTACTCTTTTCACCTCGATCTCCCGGCGATCGACGATCTCCCTGATCAGGTGATGTGTCTGGATTTCTGATGGGACATGGGTTCCTTCGCTAAAGCTATAGCGCCGTTGTTGTCACAATACAGAGGTATTGGATCAACACTGGTAGGAACCACCTAAAGTTCTATGAGAAACTTTTTCATCCAGACAGCTTCTTTTGCGGCATCGCAAGCAGCTATGTACTCCGCTTCCATTGTTGAGTCAACAACGGTCTCCTGCTTGGAACTCTTCCAACAGACCGCCCCTCCATTGAGGGTAAAGACATAACCCGACATGGACTTGGAGTCATCCTTGTCACTCTGGAAGCCGGAGTCGGCAAAGGCCTCTATCTGGAGGTCTTTTCCGCCATACACCAAGAACATCTCCTTAGTCCTCCTCAGGTACTTGAGAATGTTCTTTACTGCTATCCAGTGCTTTTCCCCTGGGTTTGCCTGATACCGGCTTACAACGCTCAATGCGTATGCTACATCTGGTCTGGTACATAACATCGCATATATTATAGATCCTACCGCAGAAGCGTAGGGTATAATCGACATGCGATCCCTTTCCAAATCAGTCTTAGGAGGCATCTCTTTGGAGAGGGTGATTCCGTGACAAGCTGGTAGGTTACCGCGCTTAGAATCATCCGTACTGAATCTCTTCACTATGGTGTCTATGTACCTGGACTGCGAAAGTCCCAACATCCTCTTTGATCTATCACGATAGATTCGGATCCCCAGAATGTAGGTGGCATCACCCGGGTCTTTCATGGAGAATTTATGTGACAAGAATCTTTTGACTGACTGTAACATAGGAATATCATTTCCTATTAGGAGAATGTCATCCACGTACAAGACGAGGAATACTACAGCTCTCCTTACAATCTTACTGTATATGCATGGTTCATCTGGATTTTTGATAAAGTCGAATTCTTTAACAGCATCATCAAAACAGATGTTCCAACTCCGCGATGCCTGCTTTAGTCCATAAATGGACTTGAGCAACTTGCATACTTTACCGCTGCTCCCACTCTGAATGAATCCCTCTGGCTGATCCATATAGACGCTCTCTTCTAAATTACCATTTAGAAAGGCCGTCTTTACGTCCATCTGCCAGATTTCATAATCGTGGAAGGCAGCAATAGCAAGAAGGACCCGAATGGATTTAAGCATAGCCACTGGAGAAAAAGGTTTCGTCATAGTCCAAACCAGGTCTTTGACGGAAACCCTTTGCAACAAGTCTAGCCTTGTAGGTTGTTAGTGTATATGCCCTAGGGGCCATTATTGTATCATACTAGCATGTATATTACTTAATGGAAGCTTGGGATATTCACAGTTGTATATACAGTCTTGCTAAACATGGTAGTATGCTACTTAGTTTGAGTCTAGTTTAATATGTGCATATGTTTCTTGTAACGTATCACTTATACATATTAGTAGAGCCCATAGGATCTTTGCTTGATTACCAGCGTCGTGATGGCAGTCACACTAGTGGGGGCTGGGTAGTCTGTAAGCAACATCCTATACAGGTCCCTGGTCGTTGGATTATCAAGATAGGACATCGATATTCCGGAGTAGACTAAGTGTATACGGTTCTCATCCCAGTTGGGGAGATGGTCTGTCCCACAACCATCAGTACGTCGTACTAGAGATAGTATACAGGTGCTCGTTAGGTTACGGGTACACCGGACAGGACTCGCCGGGGAACTGATTGGTTGGTATTATACCCATCGTCAGTTAACAGTTCCCAGGTGACATGAGTACAGCATAGTCCGCAGACTTGACACTGCTACTTTGCCTCGAGTGTGTCCCACTGTTCTTAGATTGCTATCTTACCATGGCTCAAAAGAGTCGTGCAAACATGTAGCAGTTGGGTGCAGTCCCGAGCACTTGGAGGCAGTGGCGGTTAGATAGGATTCGTCTCTCCCGGTATTGGGAGTTGATATCGCGCTGTGTCAGAGAGCCATTACGCAAAGTCCCTGACCAGGGCAAGCGAGATATACTGGTAGGTTCCAGTAGCTTCTCAGGGTGTAATGGACTTCGCTCCGACACGACTTATATAGCTATTAGGGGACTGACGCTTGCCGCCCCCTAGGCTTGATATGCGATAGTCTTAGACGAACAGACCGGACTGTACGGAGATTATCACATCAGGCTCAGTAGGGGTTCAGATGGTTTTCCTCATCGGCCTTCGTATCGACATCTACCTGGGGACCGTTACGTACAGCTAGTGCCGCTTGCGGTCTGTGGTTAAACCCACTGCCAGCGTAGTGTCGAGTCTTTAGAGTCCCACACAGAGAGTTTCCCTGCTCCAGACGAAACGATATAGAGGTTGTATGGTTTTACGACAGGGGTTCGGATGCGTACGTGTGTTTACGCACGTACGACTTTTCGGACAGTTTTTACTAGTCGGCTTTGGTTTAAGCCTGATTCTAGTATCGGGTTACTGGATTTATACAGTCTAAAGTTTTTCTGTATTTTCACGGATTAGAGGGCGTTCTCGTAATTTGTCGGGAAGCTTCTAGAAGAGTGGTGACTAAGGGGTTAAGGTGGCATTGCATTAAATGAGATTAGTGACTCATTTGTGTGATTCATCCAAGTCGTTAATGCATCATAAATGCTTAATGACTCATGGAGATGAATCACTCAAAGATATTTGTGAAGCATGGTTGTTAATTCTATTATTTGATTTTTGGATAAATAATAATGCTTCATATATATTATGAGAAGATCATTATCTCATTTGATGATTATTCTCACCTTCTCTCACCTCAAGCTCACTCTCTTCAAACCCTAACCCTAACCTCTCATGAGTTGAGATCAAGGGTTAGCTAGACTAATACATCCGTAACCTCACTCTATATCCCCTAGGTAGCTTAGATTAGCACTTTAAGCAACCTAGTTATCTCAAGTTTGAGATTAAGCTTGGCGTAGGAGCTTTCGGGTGGATCGTCTTTGATTCGAGGAGGCCGTTGAGGTGCCGATGTTCCAAGGAGCCTACGAGGAGTGGAGGACCGCGATGAAGACCCGAAGGACAAGTAACGTGAGGTATAACTTCGTATCCGAGTAGTTAAACCTCTTGCTTTTTGTTAGTAATGGTTTAGATAACGATTCATGCGCTCAAGTCCGTGTTACGAAGCTTTGATAATCGTTTTTCATATATTCCGCCTCCCCGCAAGTTCGTGGGGTGTGTTACATGGACTTACATAGGTTTCAACCTGTGTATTTACACCAATCTTCTTTTTGAAGATCCATTTGCATCCTACGGGTTTTATCCCATCTGGAGTAATGTCCAAAGTCCATACTTTGTTAGTGTACATGGACTCCATTTCGGTCCACATTGCATCCAGCCATTTTGCTGAGTCACCGCTCTGAATGGCTTGATGGAAGCTAGTAGGCTCATCATATTCAATAGTGCAATCCTCTCTATCCCCGTCTATGAGAAAACCATAGTATCTCTCGGGCGGATGAGATTGCCTACTACTCCTGCGGAGTGGCGTCGGGATGTCCCTTTCTTCTGAAACCTCTGGTTCTACCATACTTTCAGTAACAGCTTGTGGTTCTGGAATTTCTTCCAGTTCTACTGCGCTCCCACTCTTCTGATTTTCTAAAAATTCAGCTTCTAAGAAGTGGGCATGACGAGAAACAAAAACCTTTTGTTCCTCTGTGTAATAGAAACAATATCCCATGGAGTTCTTTGGATATCCCACAAACTTACATTGTACTGAACATGCCTCGAGCTTGTCCGCATGCTGCCTTTTTACAAAAGCTGGACATCCCCATGCCTTCAAGTACTGAAGATAGGGTTTCCTCCCACTCCACATCTGATATGGTGTGGTAGGCACTGTTTTGGTTGGAACCTTGTTCAAAAGATATGCAGCTGATTCTAGCGCATAACCCCAGAAAGATCGCGGTAACTCAGCCTTACTCATCATGGAACGAACCATATCCAATAGGGTTCGATTCCTCCTTTCTGATACACCGTTGTGTTGTGGTGTGTATGGAGGAGTAAGCTGAGAGAGAATTCCATTCTCTTTTAAGTAACCCAGGAACTCGGCACTTAAGTATTCACCACCTCGATCAGATCTCAGTGTCTTTATACTCTTGCCTGTTTGGTTTTCTACTTCATTCTTGTATTCTTGGAATTTCTCAAAGGCCTCGGATTTATGCCTCATTAAGAAGACATGTCCATACCTAGAGAAATCATCCGTAAAAGTAATGAAGTAGGAATAACCTCCTCTCGCATGTGTAGACATTGGACCGCACACGTCACTGTGTACGAGTCCTAAGAGCTCGCTTGCTCTTACTCCGTGTCCAGTAAACGGAGTCTTTGTCATCTTTCCTATGAGACAAGATTCACAAGTAGCATAAGATTGATATTCGAACGGATTCAAATATCCTTCTCTATGTAACTTAGTCAACCTTCTCTCATTGATGTGACCTAGTCTACAATGCCATAAGAAAGCCTGATTTAATTCCGGAGACTTTCTTTTAAGTGTGTTCTGGATATTGAAAACCTGAGCTTGGCTCAATACGTATATGCCGTTATCAAATGTACCAGACCTGATCAGAACTTGATTTAGGTGGATGTGTATTACATTGCTTACGAATGTAAAATCATATCCCTCTCTCGAAAGTGAGGATACTGATATTGTTGGAGATAGTGCCCTCAGAGTCAATTATTGGATCACATGCACGTGATTGCAATGATTGAGGAAGGATCTATCCCGGTAGGACAGTCTTACTCAAGATGATAGTATGCTATCTGGTTTATCTTTATCATCGTATACTGCTTTAGGTGACCTTACGAGTCGCTATTACACGTTGATAGAGCCCCTAGGATTCTTGCTTGACTACCAGCAGTATGAGGGCGATCATATACGTGAGAGCTGGAGTCTATAAGCACATCCTTAAAAGGTCCCTAGTCGTGGGAGTTTCGAGACTGGGCATCGATACTCCATTAGTAGACTAGTGTATACAGTCGAGACCCCGACGAGAGGCGGTGGCCGGTCTCACAAGCCATTGGTGTCAGTTGGTTCACCTAAGATGTATACAGGTGCTCATTGGGTTATGAGTACACCGGACAGGACTCGCCGGGTACCTGCTAGTTGGGATTATACCAGACGTCAGATAGCAGTTCCCTGGTGACATGTGTACAGGTTAGTTCATCGACCTGAGATCGTCATTTGTCTCGTGTGAGTTCCCACTGTACTTTGATTACTACCCTACCACGGCTCAAAGGAGTCATGCAAACAGGTTTTCGTTGGGTACAGTCCCGAGCCACATGGAGGCAGTGAGCGGATCTGCAGGGGTTCGTCTCTCCCGGTATTGGGGGTGAGGTCGCGCTGTGTCTAGGAGAGCCATTACACAAAGCCCTCGGCCGAGGCAGGAGATTTACTGGTAGGTATTCCAGTAGTATCTCAGGGTGTTCTGGGCTACACTTCGACACGACTTGTACCGCTTTTGGGGGTCTGACTTTTACCAACCCCCTACGCCCGCCATGCGATACTCATAGACGAACGGACCGGACTGTACGGATATTGTCACTGACAGGCTCAGTAGGGTGTCAGGATGAGTTCGCTCATCGACGTCCCTTTTGGTCAATAGCTGGTAGCCCGTCACGTATGGCTAATACGTCTGACGTGCTAGTGGTTAAATCCACAGCCATAGTATTGACGAGTCTTTAGAGTCCACCACACTCAGTTACTCAAGTTTCGGGCGAAACACTGTAGAGGCCGTATGGAGATATGGCAGGGTTCGATCAGATACGTGCGGTATTGCACGGATCGTGATCGGACGGATTTTACTAGCCGGCTTTGGCTTAAGCCGGATCCTAGTATTAGACAGTGTAGATTTTGTCTCTTTGCATTTGTATTCAGTGGGAATACAAATGCGGGCATGTATATGCAGTCGCGGGGTTTTCCTGTAATTTATTACGGGATCAGTTTTCTGAAGTTGCCAGTTTGCATTCCGTTCCGGCCGATTTTCCTTTATTCCTTCACGGCCGGACTTTCCGATGGAGGGGGTTATTTGCAAGTTTGCAAATAACTTATTGTGGAGGGGGTTTCTTGCATTTGTGGCTTCTATCATCATGAGATGCTCTATACATTATTTCTTTGTGATTAGAGTTGATCTTGATTTAGATTTGACCTTGTTATCATTGCCCATGGATGTGGTCACCCTCTACTTTTCCTACACTCACCTCCCTTCATGTTTGATGCTTATTCCCTGTAGCGTCTTGAAAAGTCATTTTGGTGTTTTCTTGAAATTCGGTGAAAATTCGGTATTTTTCCGAAAACCGTCTTTCTCGATATTTTGCAGTTTAGGGCTAATTATACCTAAAATGGATAGGTAATTGCTTGTTTTTAGTAGCTAATGAGTTATTTATAAAATTTTGGTCATTTAAAATTTTTTCCCTATTTTTCAATTTTTTAATATTATTTTAAGCCGGTAAGAAAATACATTAAATAAGCGATAAATACAAATTTTTCTGGGATAATTTTAATCTCTAAAATTATGATAATTATAATCTAGTGATAACATGAATTTTTAGTAATTTATTTTGATTTTTAGCCAATTTTTATGAATTGAAACGAATTTATTGAATTTTGGGCTAAAACTTGCAATTTTTGAGTTGTAGGGGGCCTTTTTGCATAAAATTTCTTTTGTAAAATCCCTCTCTCTTTTTCCTCAGCCCTAGGACAGCCCCACCTTGTGTGAGACCAGAAATTTCTGGCCTCATTTTCTTTGGTTGCTTTCTTGAGTTGTTTTGATGGTTTATGGTTTTATTTTAATTAAAATGGATAAAGTATGATACTTTGACTTTGTGGACTTGACCCATGACCTTCCCCACTTGACCACACCCTCCCCCATCCCTCTTCTGGTCGAAAATTCCAGCAGCCCTCCCCCTTCACCTTCCTCTTTTCATTTCCTCCAAAATTTCATCAAAATTGCTACAAAAATCCATATAAATCCACAAATCCTTCTCTTTTTCAACACAAAATCCTTGTGCTACCTCTTCTCAAGCCTAATATGGTTGAAATCATGTGGAAAGGAGGCATTTTTGGAGCAAACTTTCTTGCTTGATCCATTGATCAAGAGGTATAATTCCTATCTTGTTAAATCCTTTGTTTAAGTGCTTATATTATAGGGTTTAGTGATAATTTAGTGTAGTTAATCTAGATTTCTTAGACTTTGTTTGAAAATTGAGACTAGGGTTTGAAGCCATAATAGTTAATTAAGTTATTTTATAGTTAATCTAGTTGTTAATGACTAATCTATATGGTTACCTTGTTGATATAGTTTTCAATTATGCTAATTTGATTAAATTTAGAAGTGTGAAATTTGCTTTTTAGGATTTTCAAGAAAAGGTTTTTTGTATGGAAATGGTATTTGAAACATGATTAGTGAGTTGATTAAACCTAATTTGTGTTGATTAAACCTAATTTGCTATCTAGTGTTTTGCTAACCTTAATCTAAGTGGTTAATTTGCTTATTAGGCTAAAATATAGTGTTAAAGTAAGGTTTTCATATATAGTTTGGGTTATGTTTGCTAAGTACAAAAATCAAGAGAAGGTTTTGTTATGTAAATTAGGTTTTTGAGCTTAGTTAATGGTTTAGAATTTGTGTATTGGCTAACTTTTTGGTTAGTTTGGAATGTTGGTGTTGGGTGGTGTTGACTTTGTCGCTATATTGTCGATGTTTGCATCAAATTGCAATTTCTGCTTACTAGATTTTTTATCAAAGTTATGTGATGTATTAATTGTGGCATCTTGATGATTGTATGGCTTGTCCTACGACTTTTAGGATGCGTGAGTGCGGTTTTTTGGGTAGTCGGGTTTTAGTTTTGCCGGGTGACCCAAATCGGCGTTTTTGGCAGTTTTTGCGATTTTCGCGTGTGTCCGCGCACTTTGTGCACGTTGTACCTAGCTAGCGAACTTTAGTAGTTTCGTTGGGGTTTTGCGTCGTTCTTGATACGTAACCTTATGTTTGGTATTGATATAAATTCCAGGTTCGGTCGCGGAGACGTCAGACGCGGCGCGAAAGGGAAAGGCGGTGATCGGACACAGCTAGCCAGGAATCCCGGTGAGTAGATTTAACATCTACGGGGGACGATCGTTTGGATGGCGCAAGTCGCCCGATAGATTTAGTAAACTGGAAAATAGTAAATTGGATAATCACTTGTGACATTAGAATAATAATACTGGCATGATAATTGCTGCAATTAGATCAATAGGTTATACCCATATACGCAAACTCAATTGTAGGACACATGCACCATTACCAGGTTTTTATATGCAGCACGAGCACTATTCATGTTTACACACACCCTGGTAATTGCCATGCCACCACACTAGATAACCTTTAATTTAAACCTTTTACTAATTGATACTTAAATTGTGCTATTTCCTTAAAATGAAACCGTAGGATTGCTATTCATGTGCATGTACTTCATCATATTCATTGTTCATGCTTAATACATTAATCACACATCGCAACTTGATTATTGATATCATACGCATTCATTAGCATTGATATATGCATTTATGAGGATTTCTTGAGATTTTATGATATTGCTGGATTTCGGGGGAAAGCCGCAAAATTTCCAAACTTATGATATTTTTAAAACATGTAAATTGCGGTTTTCTAGTGATGTAAGTGTCGTCCACCATGAGTTTTCTGTGGATTTGGAAATCCGTGTCGAGGAGTGGAGGAACCGGCACGGGTACATGGTGGGCCCGGTAAGGTACCCCGGGGCAAGAGGAATGTGGTGATGACGTTGAGCCTGGCAGGGGATGGATTACCTACCGGTGACTGTTTGGGACGGCGGATATCCAGAGGATACCGACCGTGGCCGCTAGATGATGAGATATTGATATTTGAGATGGGTCAGCCGGACGGCTGAGGCCTGAGATACATTTATGAGATTTGAGACAGCTTTTTGGGTGTCGTTGCTGGACACCGATTTTCGTCGATTCATTGACATTATGCTAGCATTCTAAAAGAATTTCAAAAACAAAAAGAGATAAAATATTTCTTATATTATACCTATTGAGACCTCAGATTTTCATGTTGCATGCATATTAGTACACTGATGTTATATACACACCTGCTAGTGCATCCAGTCATACCTGTATTTTAGATGCTAGGATGCTTGTGTGCATGCATACGATAGCCTTTGTGGATGTTATTTATTACTCACGAGTTGGCAACTCACCCCCGTTGTGCCACAGCCTTTTGCAGGTCCGCTCCGCCAGTTCAGTAGCGGCGGGCGCACTTGCCTTTTGCCTCTTTTGCCTGAGCTCGAGATTTGCTCATAGGTGGGTTATGTTATTTTTGTACCACCTTGTATATTCTTGTATATTCTTGTATCTAGTGTACTCCATCTACTGTTCTACCAGATTATTGTATATTGACCTAGAGATGAGACTGTGAGGTTTGTGGATTTTATACTGTATTTGGGGTCGAGCTCACTTGAGCCGACATGCTACTTTTCATGCTTCCTTATGCTTTATTATGCTTGTTGTCATTTACATTGCGTGGGATTTGTTACCGCCGTATGGCGAAGAGCTAGCTCCCGCTTGGGGATGCCCTATTTTGTGGATTCATGTATATATTTTGTTGTACCCATTTTTGGGGGCCAGTATTTACAAAGGAGACTCTGCCGAAATTTTCGGAAAAATTAGTATTGTTTTTAAAAGGGGTTTTATATGACTTATTTGATAAGCTTGCTTTCAAAGGTTTGGGTTTTCTTCACTCTTTTGCTTAAATGGGTTTTGTTTTCTGGGCTTTGGCTTACTTATTTTACGGACGCCTTTAGACGTTTCGTAAACTTAAGTGCCAGTCACGTTCCGTACCCTGCGGGTCGTGACAAAGTTGGTATCAGAGCGATAGGTTTTACCTTTGTGAGTGTAGGATGACCCTTGGTAGATGGAGTAAGTGACTTAAGCAGGGTAACGTAGCGTGCGTATGTCCGCGGCATACTTACGATACGGTACTCCGCCTAAGTGACTTTAGGATATACTTGCTTGAAAAATTTCTTCTTCAATTCCGTGTATCCTATGATCCTATTGCACTGTTCTTATTATCCGTTTTCCTGTAACAGCCACTATGCCGCCGAAGGCTACGAGGGCACAGAGGGCTGCCGCCAGAGACGAGATTCGAGCTGGCTCGTCCGAGACTAGGACTGAGCAGGGTGGTATGCCTACACCGCAGGGACGGACCGATCCACCTTCCCCAGGCCGTATGGATAGGCTCGAGACGGGTATGGAGGAGTTGCGACAGATGATGGGAGGCATGCAGGAGCTGCGTCAGATGGTAGGATCCCTAGTTGCAGCCAGTCGTACACCGAGGCAGGATGACGTACCTACTACATCACAGACGACCATGATACCTGCTCCTACTACTACCATCGTGTCCATTCCGGTTTCACTACAGGACTTCATGAGGCTGAGACCTCCAGTATTCACCGGCACCGAGGCAGCGGAGGACCCACAGACGTTCCTTGACAGTTTAGCCAGGATCTGCCGTTCGCTGAGATGTTCGGATGATCGATGGGTAGAGCTTGCGAGTTTCCGACTAGAGGGTCTCGCGCAGACATGGTGGGAGTCAGTCTTGAGAGGTCGAGCTGCAGATCTACCGCCTATGACTTGGGCCGAGTTTACAGCGGTCTTTCTAGCCCGTTTCCTTCCAGAGAGCGTTCGTGACGCCAGAGCTCGCAGCTTCGAGGCCTTAGTCAAGACACCTGGGATGACGGTGTCTGAGTATGACATCCAGTTTACACAGTTATCCCGATATGCTCAGTATTTGGTGGATACCGAGGAGAAGATGGTGAAGAGGTTCGTACAGGGACTTGATGCCCAGCTATACCTTGCCATTGGCGCCCAGCACTACGACACTTATTCAGCTGCTATGGATACAGCATTGCGGATGGAGGCACGCATATCACAGACTCCGGCCGTTTCTGGGCCGAAGAGGATTCGCACCGATGTACCGTCTCAGAGGCAGCGCGCCAGATTCTTTCCGAGAGATAGGCCTGGCAGAGGATTTGGGCGGGGACAGTTATATGGTTCTTATTCCCAGGGGCAGCAGCCGTCGCCAGGATGTTTTGGGTGCGGGAGTTTGCACCATCTTGTCAGAGACTGTCCGGTGAGACGACAGGGAGTAGCGACAGTTCCGCATGTGACCCTACCACCATCACCACCCCCTCCTCAGAGAGCCCTACTTCCTACCCCAGGCGATGCTCCACGCCAGTTAGGTGCACCGAGAGGCCGTGGACGCGGCGGTCCTGTTCAGAGAGGACGAGGAGGCAGAGGCCGAGGTCGAGGTCAGCCCGCTATCGGTGGAGGACAGGCCCGAGTTTTTGCTTTGACACCGCAGGATGCGCAGGCATCCAATGCCGTTGTGACAGGTACCTTGCCAGTTTGTTCTTTCGATGCACGGGTATTATTCGACCCAGGTTCCACACATTCGTACGTCTCTACACATTTTGCACCGATGTTGGGCCGTGAGCCGTCGTCGTTAGATCAGCCGCTTGTTGTTGTTACTCCGGTAGGTGAGTCGTTTGTCGCTCGGTTTGTATTTCGTTTGTGTTCCGTTCGTATCGGGGAGAGGGATTCATCAGTTGATTTGATACTCCTCGATACGTTGGACTTTGATGTGCTTCTGGGCATGGATTGGCTAGCCACTTGTTATGCTTCGGTGGACTGCCGTGAGAAGGCAGTCAGTTTTAGCTTTCCGGGAGAGCCAGTCCTTGTTATTCAGGGAGACCGTAGTGTCACCCTTCCCAGCTTAATTTTGTCTCTTCGCGCTGGTCAGCTCTTGCGGAAGGGATGTCAGGGATTCTTAGCGTTTGTTTGTGATACTCGAGCTGCAGAGGTTCCGTTGGACCGGGTCCCGATAGTTTGTGAGTTCCCTGATGTCTTCCCTGATGAGCTACCTGGGCTACCGCCTGAGCGCGATGTTGAGTTCTGCATTGATTTGATTCTCGGCTCGGGGCCTATTTCTATACCGCCTTATCGGATGGCCCCGGCAGAGCTTCGAGAGCTGAAGGAGCAGTTGCAGGATTTGTTGGATAAGGGGCTTATTCGACCGAGTGTTTCTCCGTGGGGTGCTCCGGTCCTGTTTGTCAAGAAGAAGGATGGAAGTTTGCGCTTATGTATCGACTACCGCCAGCTGAACAAAGTTACCGTTCGGAACAGATATCCGTTGCCGCGCATTGATGATTTGTTCGACCAGCTTCAGGGTGCGGGGTATTTTTCGAGGATCGACTTGCGATCAGGATACCATCAGCTGCGAGTTCGACAGGAGGATATACCGAGGACAGCTTTCCGTACACGCTATGGCCACTACGAGTTTTTGGTGATGTCGTTCGGACTCACCAACGCCCCAGCAGCATTCATGGATTTGATGAACCGTACATTCAGGCCGTATCTTGACTTGTTCATCATCGTGTTTATCGACGATATCTTGGTGTACTCCCGGAGCAGAGAAGAGCACGAGCAGCACTTGCGGATTACGTTACAGACTCTGAGGGAGCACCAGCTGTTCGCGAAGTTCTCCAAGTGTGCTTTCTGGCTGGACAGCGTCGGATTCTTGGGTCACGTGGTTACGAGAGACGGCATTTGTGTGGACCCGAAGAAGATTGAGGCTGTTCAGCAGTGGCCCCGACCTACATCGGTTACTGAGATCCGTAGTTTTCTAGGCTTGGCGGGCTACTACAGGCGTTTTGTTCAGGACTTCTCCCGTATAGCTGCACCGTTGACCAGTTTGACCCGGAAGGGAGTTCCTTTCGTTTGGACAGAGGAGTGCGAGCGCAGTTTTCAGCAGCTGCGGACATGTTTGACTACGGCGCCGGTATTATCTTTACCTTCGGGATCAGGCGGATTTGTTGTCTACTGTGATGCTTCGCGAGTGGGATTAGGATGCGTTTTGATGCAGCATGGCCGGGTGATCGCTTATGCTTCTCGGCAGTTGAAGAAGCATGAACAGAACTACCCCACTCATGATTTGGAGATGGCTGCAGTGGTCTTTGCACTGAAGATTTGGCGACATTACCTTTACGGCGAGTCGTGTCAGATATTCACCGATCACAAGAGCTTAAAGTACATATTTCAGCAGCGAGACCTGAACCTCAGACAGCGTCGTTGGATGGAGTTGGTGAAAGACTACGACTGCGAGATCTTATATCATCCCGGCAAGGCGAATGTGGTGGCAGATGCGTTGAGTAGGAGGCCCGGGGGTAGTCTATCCTTTTTGCGCGCAGTGCAGAGGCAGTCGTCAGCAGATTGGCAGATGTTATGCGACAGCCGAGTGGAGTTCGAGTTCACTCAGACAGGGGGACAGCTCGCGCATGTTCGTGCACGCCCACAGTTGCTTGACCGTATATATGAGGCACAGCGCAGTGACGACCGTTGCTCAGAGATCATGGCACAGATGGGACAGGGCAGATTTTCCGAGTTCGTGATTGACGATCAGGGGATTTTACGATATAGATCTAGACTGTGCGTACCAGATGCTGATGGATTGCGGCGCGACATTCTTGAGGAGGCACACTGATCAGTGTATAGTGTCCACCCCGGTTCCACCAAGATGTACCATGATATGAGAGAGACCTACTGGTGGGACGGGATGAAGAGGGACATTGCGGAGTTCGTTTCGAGATGCCTGACTTGTCAGCAAGTCAAGGCCGAGCACCAGAGGCCCGCAGGAGAGCTACAGCCGTTACCCATTCCAGAGTGGAAATGGGAGCAGATTTCGATGGACTTCGTTGTGGGTCTACCCAGGACCAGTCGAGGGTACGACTCCATCTGGGTTATCGTGGATAGATTGACGAAAGCGGCTCACTTCCTTCCAGTGAAGACGACTTTCAGCTTCGCTCAGTATGCTCAGCTCTATATTGACGAGATCGTGCGACTACATGGCGTACCGACTTGTATCGTGTCAGATCGAGGCACTCAGTTCACCAGCCGACTTTGGCAGAGACTTCAGGAGGCTTTGGGCACTCGTTTGAGCTTCAGCACAGCGTTTCATCCGCAGACAGATGGACAGTCAGAGCGGACCATTCAGACTCTCGAGGACATGCTCAGAGCGTGCGTTTTAGACTTTGGTGGTAGCTGGGATCGTCATTTACCTCTAGTGGAGTTCTCCTACAACAACAGCTTCCAGGATACTATTCAGATGGCACCTTTCGAGGCATTGTATGGGAGGAGATGCAGATCGCCCGTTTGTTGGACAGAGCTCAGCGAGAGCAGCATTTTGGGGCCGCAGCTTGTTGAGGAGACGACAGCGAAGATACAGTTGATCCGAGACCGGATGAGAGCGGCTCAGAGCAGGCAGAAATCGTATGCAGACAGGCGCCGTCGCAGATTAGAGTTCGCAGTTGGCGACCATGTTTTTCTGAAAGTCTCTCCGATGAAGGGCGTGATGCGTTTTGGGCGAAAGGGGAAGCTTAGCCCTAGATTCGTAGGTCCCTTCGAGATCCTCGAGCGTGTCGGCGCTGTTGCATATCGTTTGGCTCTTCCTCCCAGCTTTCCCGATGTTCACCCCGTTTTTCATGTTTCGATGCTCCGCAAGTACCTTCACGACCCTTCGCATGCGATTCAGCACCCGACAGTCCAGCTAGAGCGCGACCTTTCTTTTGCAGAGCAGCCGGTGGCCATCCTGGATCGGCAGGTGAAGAAGTTGAGGTCGAAGATTATACCAACCGTCAAGGTCCTTTGGCGTAGCCCGAGCAGCGAGGAGGTTACCTGGGAGACCGAGGGCGAGATGAGGAAGAAGTATCCCCATCTCTTTGAAGGTGCCCGTAGCTATATTTTTTTAAATTCGGGGACCGAATTTCTTTAAGGGGGGAAGATTGTAGCGTCTTGAAAAGTCATTTTGGTGTTTTCTTGAAATTCGGTGAAAATTCGGTATTTTTCCGAAAACCGTCTTTCTCGATATTTTGCAGTTTAGGGCTAATTATACCTAAAATGGATAGGTAATTGCTTGTTTTTAGTAGCTAATGAGTTATTTATAAAATTTTGGTCATTTAAAATTTTTTCCCTATTTTTCAATTTTTTAATATTATTTTAAGCCGGTAAGAAAATACATTAAATAAGCGATAAATACAAATTTTTCTGGGATAATTTTAATCTCTAAAATTATGATAATTATAATCTAGTGATAACATGAATTTTTAGTAATTTATTTTGATTTTTAGCCAATTTTTATGAATTGAAACGAATTTATTGAATTTTGGGCTAAAACTTGCAATTTTTGAGTTGTAGGGGGCCTTTTTGCATAAAATTTCTTTTGTAAAATCCCTCTCTCTTTTTCCTCAGCCCTAGGACAGCCCCACCTTGTGTGAGACCAGAAATTTCTGGCCTCATTTTCTTTGGTTGCTTTCTTGAGTTGTTTTGATGGTTTATGGTTTTATTTTAATTAAAATGGATAAAGTATGATACTTTGACTTTGTGGACTTGACCCATGACCTTCCCCACTTGACCACACCCTCCCCCATCCCTCTTCTGGTCGAAAATTCCAGCAGCCCTCCCCCTTCACCTTCCTCTTTTCATTTCCTCCAAAATTTCATCAAAATTGCTACAAAAATCCATATAAATCCACAAATCCTTCTCTTTTTCAACACAAAATCCTTGTGCTACCTCTTCTCAAGCCTAATATGGTTGAAATCATGTGGAAAGGAGGCATTTTTGGAGCAAACTTTCTTGCTTGATCCATTGATCAAGAGGTATAATTCCTATCTTGTTAAATCCTTTGTTTAAGTGCTTATATTATAGGGTTTAGTGATAATTTAGTGTAGTTAATCTAGATTTCTTAGACTTTGTTTGAAAATTGAGACTAGGGTTTGAAGCCATAATAGTTAATTAAGTTATTTTATAGTTAATCTAGTTGTTAATGACTAATCTATATGGTTACCTTGTTGATATAGTTTTCAATTATGCTAATTTGATTAAATTTAGAAGTGTGAAATTTGCTTTTTAGGATTTTCAAGAAAAGGTTTTTTGTATGGAAATGGTATTTGAAACATGATTAGTGAGTTGATTAAACCTAATTTGTGTTGATTAAACCTAATTTGCTATCTAGTGTTTTGCTAACCTTAATCTAAGTGGTTAATTTGCTTATTAGGCTAAAATATAGTGTTAAAGTAAGGTTTTCATATATAGTTTGGGTTATGTTTGCTAAGTACAAAAATCAAGAGAAGGTTTTGTTATGTAAATTAGGTTTTTGAGCTTAGTTAATGGTTTAGAATTTGTGTATTGGCTAACTTTTTGGTTAGTTTGGAATGTTGGTGTTGGGTGGTGTTGACTTTGTCGCTATATTGTCGATGTTTGCATCAAATTGCAATTTCTGCTTACTAGATTTTTTATCAAAGTTATGTGATGTATTAATTGTGGCATCTTGATGATTGTATGGCTTGTCCTACGACTTTTAGGATGCGTGAGTGCGGTTTTTTGGGTAGTCGGGTTTTAGTTTTGCCGGGTGACCCAAATCGGCGTTTTTGGCAGTTTTTGCGATTTTCGCGTGTGTCCGCGCACTTTGTGCACGTTGTACCTAGCTAGCGAACTTTAGTAGTTTCGTTGGGGTTTTGCGTCGTTCTTGATACGTAACCTTATGTTTGGTATTGATATAAATTCCAGGTTCGGTCGCGGAGACGTCAGACGCGGCGCGAAAGGGAAAGGCGGTGATCGGACACAGCTAGCCAGGAATCCCGGTGAGTAGATTTAACATCTACGGGGGACGATCGTTTGGATGGCGCAAGTCGCCCGATAGATTTAGTAAACTGGAAAATAGTAAATTGGATAATCACTTGTGACATTAGAATAATAATACTGGCATGATAATTGCTGCAATTAGATCAATAGGTTATACCCATATACGCAAACTCAATTGTAGGACACATGCACCATTACCAGGTTTTTATATGCAGCACGAGCACTATTCATGTTTACACACACCCTGGTAATTGCCATGCCACCACACTAGATAACCTTTAATTTAAACCTTTTACTAATTGATACTTAAATTGTGCTATTTCCTTAAAATGAAACCGTAGGATTGCTATTCATGTGCATGTACTTCATCATATTCATTGTTCATGCTTAATACATTAATCACACATCGCAACTTGATTATTGATATCATACGCATTCATTAGCATTGATATATGCATTTATGAGGATTTCTTGAGATTTTATGATATTGCTGGATTTCGGGGGAAAGCCGCAAAATTTCCAAACTTATGATATTTTTAAAACATGTAAATTGCGGTTTTCTAGTGATGTAAGTGTCGTCCACCATGAGTTTTCTGTGGATTTGGAAATCCGTGTCGAGGAGTGGAGGAACCGGCACGGGTACATGGTGGGCCCGGTAAGGTACCCCGGGGCAAGAGGAATGTGGTGATGACGTTGAGCCTGGCAGGGGATGGATTACCTACCGGTGACTGTTTGGGACGGCGGATATCCAGAGGATACCGACCGTGGCCGCTAGATGATGAGATATTGATATTTGAGATGGGTCAGCCGGACGGCTGAGGCCTGAGATACATTTATGAGATTTGAGACAGCTTTTTGGGTGTCGTTGCTGGACACCGATTTTCGTCGATTCATTGACATTATGCTAGCATTCTAAAAGAATTTCAAAAACAAAAAGAGATAAAATATTTCTTATATTATACCTATTGAGACCTCAGATTTTCATGTTGCATGCATATTAGTACACTGATGTTATATACACACCTGCTAGTGCATCCAGTCATACCTGTATTTTAGATGCTAGGATGCTTGTGTGCATGCATACGATAGCCTTTGTGGATGTTATTTATTACTCACGAGTTGGCAACTCACCCCCGTTGTGCCACAGCCTTTTGCAGGTCCGCTCCGCCAGTTCAGTAGCGGCGGGCGCACTTGCCTTTTGCCTCTTTTGCCTGAGCTCGAGATTTGCTCATAGGTGGGTTATGTTATTTTTGTACCACCTTGTATATTCTTGTATATTCTTGTATCTAGTGTACTCCATCTACTGTTCTACCAGATTATTGTATATTGACCTAGAGATGAGACTGTGAGGTTTGTGGATTTTATACTGTATTTGGGGTCGAGCTCACTTGAGCCGACATGCTACTTTTCATGCTTCCTTATGCTTTATTATGCTTGTTGTCATTTACATTGCGTGGGATTTGTGACCGCCGTATGGCGAAGAGCTAGCTCCCGCTTGGGGATGCCCTATTTTGTGGATTCATGTATATATTTTGTTGTACCCATTTTTGGGGGCCAGTATTTACAAAGGAGACTCTGCCGAAATTTTCGGAAAAATTAGTATTGTTTTTAAAAGGGGTTTTATATGACTTATTTGATAAGCTTGCTTTCAAAGGTTTGGGTTTTCTTCACTCTTTTGCTTAAATGGGTTTTGTTTTCTGGGCTTTGGCTTACTTATTTTACGGACGCCTTTAGACGTTTCGTAAACTTAAGTGCCAGTCACGTTCCGTACCCTGCGGGTCGTGACAATCCCTCCACCATTTTGTTCCAAGATGGGGCCGGCCACTTGATGAAGAAAATGAGAGAGTTTCATTTTTGAGGGTAGCATATTTTCTCATCTCTTTTCTTGTTAGGAAAAATGAAAGCACCATTTTTCCTCCAAAGTTCTTCATTCCTCCATCACCAATGGCAACATAAACCCCAATGAGACAAAGGTTCTACACTACAACCTACAGTACCCTTGGACGCGTCGGCTAGCCAACTTCACACCCGAGTTGCCTCGGTCCAGAGGTGGGAGCCCGTAAAAGAATCCGGCTACGTGGTGCCCTTTTTCCGGAGAGGAGATGAAGACCGGAGATTCCGCGGGAGATCGGGACGACGACGAGAAGACCGGAGGACACGGATCACTCGGTTTATCTCTCACCCCTTCTCTTGGTAGCTAGGATTAGGTTAATGGTTACGATCCGGGTTTATTGTCCGCGGTAGCGCCAGTTTAAAGTTAAGAAAATTTTTGATTCCGCATTTTGGCCTCGAGTAGACGGCCGGGGGCGCTGCCGTGGCGCAACATGGTATCAGAGCCACGCCATTAACCTAATCTAGCTTGCTCTAACATGTTTACAAGTTCAATCGATCGGAATTTCCAAAAACCGTGTTTTCGTCGCATCAGGTTTCTGTCGAAATTTTTTGGGCTCTAAAAATTTTTCAGTACATTGCATAGACATGTGTAGGGAACTCTAAGCATTCTATGAAAATTTGGTCGCGTGATCTCACTATTCCACCGCGGAACCGCGGCCAAACCCACGTATTTGCCGCGGTTCCGCGGCCATTTTAACTATTCATTGGACCAAATTTTTTCAGTGAGCTTTTGGGTTGGAAATAGGGTTTTTGGAACATTCTTTTTGGGCCCAGATTTTCTGTGAGTGCTACAGTAGTGCTTGGGGCCCACTTGGGTATATTTGATCGGTCGAAAATTTTAAACATGTTAGTTCACAGTATTTACATTATATCTGCGACCGTGAATGTCATTTGATCGGTAAATCCTGTCTAACTGCTATAGCCCGGTTAGACGGATTTGCGAACGTGACATTCACGTTGATGTTCTGTGTTGTGCTGTGATGTTGCGGATCGGTCGTGGGGGATAGCCTGGATGCAATGTTAGTACAGTTTTGTTTTATATGTACATTTGATATTGCGGGGCGAGCGTCCGACATGTGGACTGCCGTCACTGCCTGTTTGTATTATTCTTTTGGGGCACGACCAGGTTGCGGTCGATGTACCCGTTGTATCTATATTTTACTTTCTGTACTAGGATTACCCCAAGGTGGGGTGCACGGATAGCCGGGTTCTAGAGGGCAACGAGCCCGCATCTCATGGCATTGAGACGGAGGGGTCTTTACTCTAGAATTGGTGGGCTGTTCGCCGCACTCGTAGGGGGTACAGGTTGGCCCAAGGAGGGGTGCCCAAGTTACCGGATTCCATGAAGTGCTGGGTGGTCCATTCACGTTGCTGAAGGGGGCTGCCTCGCTTCAGGTTTTGGCGGGTAACTTGCCGCACCCGTAGGGGCCTAGGATTTTCATTGCACAGGCTATCCACATGACCAGGGGAACGTCGGGTTTCGGTAGCGGCTCTATGAAACCCGGGGATCCCAGATATCTGTATTGTTCTGTGATGCTGGTTACATTTCTGTGATGTTGCATTTTATCACGCCTTGAGCGAAAATTATATATTATATATATACTAGTAGATGTTGTATATGTTTTGCATCCGCGCTAGTTCAGTCCCCGCTCTATAGTTAGTTAAGTAACCTAACGGGTGATGACGGGACCTAGTGGCGAATGCGGATGGCATATACGTACATCATTATTTTCGTTCTTTTGTGGTGTGATCAATTGATGGGACTGCGTTGATTCGGATCAATGCAAGCTAAACAAACCTATTCTGATGTTGTTGGAACTTTTTTCAAAAAGCTGTTGTTGCAAGGGCGTTCTTTTTTGTTTTGCACAGTGGTATTCAGTTGGAATATCCTGCTCCTCAGTCGACGAGGCAAGGGCCGAGATCCCTTCACCGGGAGTGACCCCTTGGACAAAAGTTTGCGTCAGGGCAATAACTTTACTATAGCAGATTGCCTTTTGCTTTGCATCGTGGTATTCAGTTGGAATATCCTGCACCTCATTCTACGGGGAAAGAGCCGAGATCCCTTCACCGGGAGTGACCTCTTTAGCAAAGGTTTTCGTCACTATATTTTTATAAAAAGTTATCCGGTTCCTTCAACGATATCAAGTTCATTACGTTAAAGGTTTTTCGCCAAAAACCAGCCGTAGCCCTCCGTCATTTCAGATTAGTATTGCTTAGTATTCATGCTACGTATGTCGTGCTCAGCCGAGGCGTAGTGTGCGGTAGCTCTGTAATGCTTTTCTGTCTTATGGATATGTGATTGGTTAGGACAGTCGTACGGTCATTTTGGCTCAGTCAAGGACTCGTGCGGGTGGGTCTAATGCAATCAAGATAATGACGGGTTGAACTTGACTAGGATCCTTTGATATGTTGGCTCAGTCAAGGTCACTTGGGTCCTAGGGGTAAAAACACACATCGGGAGTTTCTAAAGAAACTGAAACTTGCCAGGCATGCGCATACCTTCTGGAGTGTGGTGACTTGAGTGGATTCCGTCAAGTTATCATGCGATGATAGTTGGATCCCGATTCCCACTGATGAGTTGGTTTACTCCTCGGGTGATCCCGACTAATTCTTCTTTTAGGTTTGGAGAAGAATTTGAGGTTACAGTGGGAGGTTTCCAGATTAGATAAAGTGATAACCATTCTGATCTAGGTTAGAGTGCACGCTGAGTGTTTCTTTTCTCTCTCTCTTTGGAAGCGACCATTGACCCGACCCTAGACTATGACTCAGTGACCAAGTTAACCGAACCTTCTTATAAGACTGGCTTTTAGATTGTCAGAGTTGCAAATCTCATTGCCACTCCTACTTTTACCCTTTTCTCCAGGACACCCCGTATTACTACGAACGTCCACTTCCATTGGACAAAACCATCGTATGGTTATATACGAACTCGAAGGAATTTATTCGAGGATGGTTTCCGGTTCTGGAGAAAACGAATAGGACTATTCAGTTGTCTTTTCCTTTTACCTTCTCTCAGGTAGTGAGTACTCCTTGGTTTAGGAGATAGTACACCTATTACGAAAATTGGACAGTCTTCTTCCAAACCATAGGCAGGTGCCGACCGGTAGGGAATGAAGAAAACCAATTAGCCTAAACGGTGTACAGAAGGTATTAAGTTAAGACAAAGAAAGGGATTAGTAAGAGGGCAAAGTAAATTGCGACTGCTATTCACGACCAAACCAAGTTTTTCTTCGCCAATCCTAAATCACCTTTGTATTTCTCCAGGACACTCCGTATCACTACGAAGATCCCAAGTTTATTGGATAATCCATCGTATGGTTATATACGAACTCGAAAGGAACTTGTTCCAGTTCTATGATGGATCCTGGTTCAGGAGAAATAGGAATAAGGTTTATTCGGTTGTCTTTTATCTTCACCTTCTCTCGCATTGCGAGTGTTCCTAGGATTAGGACAGTACACCCATTATGCTTATTGGATAGTCTTCTTCCAAACCATAGGCTGGTGCCGAAAGGTAGGGATGGAAGAAAACCATTTGGCCTAAAGGGGTGTGCAGAAGGTAATGACTAAAGACATATAAAGGGATTTGGAGAGATGGCAAAGAATTATACGGTTATAGTTGTGAATCTGGATAATAGAAGAGGCATTACTAGGAATACCCAGATACCCCATCGAAACATTTCAATGTTTCAGTTCCACTGTGTACTGTTAAAAGAAAATTGATTTCCCAATTAGACACTTACTCCAGGGTATGTATTTACCAGGTATGATTCTCACATCTGTATGGCTTTACAGATGATGAGTGGGAGTGAGTTATTGGGAATTAGGTGATCGTCCTCATTATATCGGAATTCATTGTAATTGGTGATATTTGAGGAAATCGCCTGGGCTGTTTGCCGGTCGGCAAATATTTGGTTTTGAATATCCGTTGTTATGCACCAATTTCAAATTGATATATCTGTACGTCTATTTTTATAGAGTGAGATATACCTTTTTGAAATTATGTCTATGACATTTACCTATATCAGTGGATGGTTAGGTAAGGAGTATTGAACAGCGGTGTAATTCTTCGAAGCCATAGTACAATTTTCAACCTACGACACACAGTGAATGATTTATTAGACTCACGGGACTTATACAGAGTATTGTATATTGTCCAGTGTCCATTAGGACAGAGGGGTTGGTCCTCGTACTATATTCGGCTTACTTATGACTTCTCTAGTTTTTAGACAAGTGTTTCGTAGAAACACAAGGTCCGAATTTTGAGAAGTTATAGGTATAAGAGTAAAGTTGAGAACCAGGTATTGCAAGTATCGGGATTCTTCAAGGTGATCGAAGATGTAGATACTTGTGAATGGTATTCAGTTGATAGTAATGATTAAGAGAACTAGCTTCTCTTTCAGGTTACTCATAATTGGAAGTACTCCTAAGTTGAGTAACGCTGATCGGCCTCTCTTCTATTTAGTTGACATGCACTGGAGACAGCTGCATGATTTGAATCTGGTTCAATTAAATCAGTGCCTCTGTTTCTGTATTGGATATAGGACAGTTCATATCTTAACGATGTTAAGGTACGGGGAGTTGTCCGGCTTATGCTTAAAACCAGACTCCGGATAACTCAAGGCACGTTTCTGTAATGGCTGTTTGTGGGTTGACCCAGGCTATGACGAGAGTTGACTTTCTACCATCTGGAAGATCAATAGTGATATTGTTCTTGACTCGCCACATTTTTAAAAGCAATGGATTTTTTCAGAAAACAGTACTTGGAGTATGGTAGAACTGGAAGTGATTCCAGAACCGCAAACGATTACTGAAGATTTGATAAGAACCTAAAGATTCAATCTGATTTAACATTCCATTGGCCACTCCGCAGATAAAGTGGGTAACCTCAGGCACCCGAGAGGTACTTCGGTATGCTCAAGGACGGTGGCAAGGAGGTTCTTGTTTACCCAGACTTGCCATTGCTGTTGTTCCAGACTGTGAGACCCGGCAGGAGGATGAGTATAGCGTCGTTCTGAACTAGCTTTATAAGTGTACGTCTATATGACTCTGCCAGAGGGTTGTCGTGGTCAGTGGGAGCAGCGGAAGCATTGGTGGACATCAGGCTTATGTCTATTTATAGGCTAAAGCAGATATAGCGGAGATATATCATCTATTTCTGATGTGACAGTCATAGGTTTGACTTCATCAGAATAGGAGATGGATCTGTTAAGAAGGTAGTAGGGTGTGATGTTCTGGTATTTGGATGACATACACAGAGTAGGAAGTGATATTCCTATACTACGGTCGGTTATACTTTGGTCGTCACACAGTGGTTTCTCCACACAGGACTTGGATATTATATCAGACATTCTGGTTACTGGATCTATGGTTTTAGATCTAGATTTGGGTGGTTTCCCAATCTGGGTACTTTGACAGCATTCTATGAGTATTTAGGATGGACGACTCCTGGCACGGTAGTGTACCTGCAGGTGATGGAGTCACCCTCTCTAAAGGTGTCTTATAGACTAAAGTAGAGAGGGATGTGCATGATTGGCAGATCACTTGCTTAGGCAATTGAGTCAATCATGAGATGTCAAGTACCACACCAGATGTTGTTCTTGCAGTAAATGCAATAAGTTGATATTAATCCAATCCTGGAGAAACGATCGGAAGCAGTTTTAGGACATAAATGCGTATTCTAGGGATTTGATAACGGCAGCCTCCTTTAGGAGAGGGTTATCATTCCAGGCTTCCAAGGTGACCTGGATGGCAGAGTGGCTGTCAGAGTTATAGTTTTCCCTCTGACAAGGGGCAGTATTTTGGACAGGTGGTCCAGGTGGATACTGAAGGAAAGGCATGGCGCAGGATACTGATTAAGTTCAGTTGACGATACAGTCTAAGAAGTTTGGATTTGGAGTTCATTTATGAGCTAGGTCCCATCAGACATCCAGACACATTCTAAGACAGGTATTGCTCATTTCGGGAGATGCCTTTCTCCGCGAACTTGAGATATAAAGAGACATAGAAAGAAACATCACAGCGGATCCACTCACTGAGGCTATTCCTCGAACGCAATAGTTTCGCAAACGAGCTTTGTGAGACTGACTAGTAGAGGAGTTGGGTGTTCGGTATCACACGGGCTGTGAGCATGCGACATCGCAATAATTAGCCTTGAGTGCAAGTGGGAGATTGTTGGAGATAGTGCCCTCAGAGTCAATTATTGGATCACAGGCACATGATTGCAATGATTGAGGGAGGACCTATCCCGGTAGGACAGTCTTACTCAAGATGATAGTATGCTATCTGGTTTATCTTTATCATCGTGTACTGCTTTAGGTGACCTTACGAGTCGCTATTACACGTTGATAGAGCCCCTAGGATTCTTGCTTGACTACCAGCAGTATGAGGGCGATCATATACGTGAGAGCTGGAGTCTATAAGCACATCCTTAAAAGGTCCCTACTCGTGGGAGTTTCGAGACTGGGCATCGATACTCCATTAGTAGACTAGTGTATACAGTCGAGACCCCGACGAGGGGTGGTGGCTGGTCTCACAAGCCATTGGTGTCAGTTGGTTCACCTAAGATGTATACAGGTGCTCATTGGGTTATGAGTACACCGGACAGGATTCGCCGGGAACCTGCTAGTTGGGATTATACCAGACGTCAGATAGCAGTTCCCTGGTGACATGTGTACAGGTTAGTTCATCGACCTGAGATCATCATTTGTCTCGTGTGAGTTCCCACTGTACTTTGATTACTACCCTACCACGGCTCAAAGGAGTCATGCAAACAGGTTTTAGTTGGGTACAGTCCCGAGCCACATTGAGGCAGTGAGCGGATCTGCAGGGGTTCGTCTCTCCCGGTATTGGGGGTGAGGTCGCGCTGTGTCTAGGAGAGCCATTACACAAAGCCCTCGGCCGAGGCAGGAGATTTACTGGTAGGTATTCCAGTAGTATCTCAGGGTGTTCTGGGCTACACTCTTACATGACTTGTACCGCTTTTGGGGGTCTGACTTTTACCAACCCCCTAGGCCCGCCATGCGATACTCATAGACGAACGGACCTGACTGTATGGATATTGTCACTGACAGGTTCAGTAGGGTGTCAGGATGAGTTCGCTCATTGACGTCCCTTTTGGTCAATAGCTGGTAGCCCATCACGTATGGCTAATACCTCTGACGTGCTAGTGGTTAAATCCACAGCTATAGTATTGACGAGTCTTTAGAGTCCACCACACTCAGTTACTCAAGTTTCGGGCGAAACGCTGTAGAGGCCGTATGGAGATATGGCAGGGTTCGATCAGATACGTGCGGTATTGCACGGATCGTGATCGGACGGACTTTACTAGCCGGCTTTGGCTTAAGCCGGATCCTAGTATTAGACAGTGTAGATTTTGTCTCTTTGCATTTGTATTCAGTGGGAATACAAATACGGGTATGTATATGCAGTCGCGGGGTTTTCCTGTAATTTATTACGGGATCAGTTTTCTGAAGTTGCCAGTTTGCATTCCGTTCCGGCCGATTTTCCTTTGTTCCTTCACGGCCGGACTTTCCGATGGAGGGGGTTATTTGCAAGTTTGCAAATAACTTATTGTGGAGGGGGTTTCTTGCATTTGTGGCTTCTATCATCATGAGATGCTCTATACATTATTTCTTTGTGATTAGAGTTGATCTTGATTTAGATTTGACCTTGTTATCATTGCCCATGGATGTGGTCACCCTCTACTTTTCCTACACTCACCTCCCTTCATGTTTGATGCTTATTCCCTCCACCATTTTGTTCCAAGATGGGGCCGGCCACTTGATGAAGAAAATGAGAGAGTTTCATTTTTGAGGGTAGCATATTTTCTCATCTCTTTTCTTGTTAGGAAAAATGAAAGCACCATTTTTCCTCCAAAGTTCTTCATTCCTCCATCACCAATGGCAACATAAACCCCAATGAGACAAAGGTTCTACACTACAACCTACAGTACCCTTGGACGCGTCGGCTAGCCAACTTCACACCCGAGTTGCCTCGGTCCAGAGGTGGGAGCCCGTAAAAGAATCCGGCTACATGGTGCCCTTTTTCCGGAGAGGAGATGAAGACCGGAGATTCCGCGGGAGATCGGGACGACGACGAGAAGACCGGAGGACACGGATCACTCGGTTTATCTCTCACCCCTTCTCTTGGTAGCTAGGATTAGGTTAATGGTTACGATCCGGGTTTATTTTCCACGGTAGCGCCAGTTTAAAGTTAAGAAAATTTTTGATTCCGCATTTTGGCCTCGAGTAGACGGCCGGGGAGCTGCCGTGGCGCAACAGATATGATATTACAAGTCATACTAGGTACATACATACAGTTACGTAGAATCAATATCTTCCCACTTGTCAAACCTAGGCGATATTCTCCCATGGATTCAGCGTCTACGCTCATTCCGTTTGCAACTCTGAGAGACCAATCACCTATTTTTATAACTATACGGTTTCTCAAAGCATGTAATGAATTACAGATATGAGATCCTGCTCCGGTATCAAGTACCCAGGAAGTAGCGTTAATTGACAAACAGTTCTCAATTACTAACACACTTAAGGCTGAAGCTACAACATGCTTCGTACCCTGGCTACTGGCTTCTAAAGCCCTGCAATCTTTCTGCCTATGCCCAATCTCATAACAATAGGAACGTCCCTCTTTTACTATATCCAGTCCCGAAACTTTTTCCCTTCTCTTTCCTTCCACTTCCCTGGTTTCCTTCAGGGTAGAAGGCAGAGACTGTAGAATCAAGTCAGAATCTGACTCTTTCTCTAACGTGGTCTTCAGGTCCTTGAGCTGATCAATACAGCTAGTCATTGTAAGGACGTTGTCCCCTACAGATGACCCGACGGTCAACCTCGCTTGAATTAATTCGGTCGAGGTCTCATATCTTGTGATATGAGATTGCTCTCCATATAAATATTTGTTATGGAGAAAGATGGAAATTGAGTCCATCTTCTCGTGCTGCTTCTGGTATACACCATCAACTGAAGCTAACACGAGGCACTTGGCTTTCGCTATATCTTTTTCCCTTGTCTGGCGGATATCCATATCCGTGACGGTGGAAACTGGACCTGGGATGGCGGGATCTTGAGTAGTAATAGGGTGGTCCAGCTTGTCATAGGCAATGGACATCTGGACAGATCTTTTCCAGTCATATAAGTCAGATTCAGTCAATTTGTTATTTAGATGTAACCTAGTCGTGGTCACAAGGTCGCTGCAATTAAGAGAGAGAAGAAAACTTTTTAGCATGATGCTCTTGCAAGATTAGAGTGGTTTTAATTTATCTAAACAGGATGGCTCCCACTGTTTCTCGAATCCTTCTCAAACCATAATAGAAGAATTAGCCAGGACTATTCTCACCGTACAATTCTTGCTTAATCGTTCAGCCAGGTCAGTGTCGATACTTCAAGGGAGGTTTTCTAACGCTTTCGCGAAGTTCCTTAATTAAATAAACTCTTTTCTCTGGGGGCGTAGCCCCGCTGACACCTTTCTAGGCACCTACTTGGTTTATAGCATTGATCGTTAAGTGACGAATCTCCTGATAAGTAGCATATACTCACAGTAGGATCGGGATCCAAAATATCATCATATGATAATGTTGAAGGAAACCTACCAACATTTATCAAACTCCAAAATGGTATGCTCCACTAGCAAGTTTTAGTTTCTTTAGAAACTCCCGATATGGATTTTTGCCCCATTCTCTTATGACCTTGACGAAAGCCAACAAATCATAAGTCACATGTCAAGTTCTTCCCATCATTGTCTTGTTAATTTGAACCCACCCGTACATACCCTTGACGAAAGCCAACAAGGTAATACGACTGTCCCAAACCAACCCATCTATCTATGCAACAAATGAATTCCCCAGCAGCTACCAAGCACTATGCCTTGACGAAAGCCAACAAACATAGCTTGAATACTACTGACAATCCATAAGAAATGACGGAGGGCTACGACTGGTTTTGGCAAAACCGTGAACGTAGTGAACTTGATATAATCGAAGGAATCTGATAGCTTTTTAAAAGGAGTGGTTAAAGCTCCGCAATTTAAAAAATATCCTCTCTTTTAAAATAACCGAGTGGTTTCTTTAAAATTTGTTCCAACGATTTAACTTTGGTTTATTTTCTTTGCATTGTAATAATGCGTCCCATCATTTATCCTATCATTGCAGAAAACAACGAAAATACCACGTCCTCTTATGCCATCCGCATTTGCCACGGGGTCCCGTCATCACCCGTTAGGTTACTTAACTAACGACAGAGCGGGGGTTGGGCTAGCGCGGGTGTAAAACATAAGTGGCGTCTAATAGCTATCATATATAGATATTGTACATTCGTCAGACGCAATAATAGGCATTCCAGATCACTGATGAACTTTATTGGATTTACCAGCAATCCGCGTTTGCTTTGAGCCTGCAACAAAAGACGGATTACACA
Organism: Agapanthus africanus; assembly: GCA_030015575.1. Classification (NCBI taxonomy): domain Eukaryota; kingdom Viridiplantae; phylum Streptophyta; class Magnoliopsida; order Asparagales; family Amaryllidaceae; genus Agapanthus; species Agapanthus africanus. The sequence continues at coordinate 651,766,077 of JASDDO010000019.1, read as the reverse complement.
GTTGTGATGAATAGCCATTACCCCACCCTAGACCCCTACGGGTACGGCAAACTACCCGCCAAGTACCCGAAGTGAAGCGGTCTCCCTTAACAACGTGAGTAGGCCACTAAACACTTCAATGTACCCGGTAGTTTGTATACCCCGCCTTGGGTCTATCCTAGGAGAAAAAACAGTAAAAAAGAAATAATACAACTGTAGGGTGTTTTTCGTCACCCCATTGAGATGGGAATACGCGCGCGCTTGTCAGGCGTACTACAGATTCCCCCTGTCTAGGGTAGGCCGGGGTTTAATGATTGTGGGGATCTGAATCTCCGGCAGCCGCGGACTAAGCTACCGTTAATTACCCCTCACCTTTGGGGCGAGGGAACCTCCGATTAATGGGTTAAACTGGTCATTCGAACTCAATGTGCGGTGTGCGTGTGTTGTGTTTTGAAAGGGGGTTTTGGATATATCGGGAGCCACGCAGAGTTTTTACGGGGGTCCCGCTACCCGGATAGCGGGCTGGGGGTTAAGGGGGTTAGCAGCCCCCTTGCGGGGTGCGGGACAACGCCCCGTTAGAAATTTTTTTCTAACAGGGGCAGTGTCGTGGAGTATGTGTATGTGTACATATGTATGCATATGTATATATATATATGTATATATATATATATATATATATAAAGATGGGGAAAAGACATCAAAAGGATGCGTGGGGGCCAGCGCCTCGAGCGCTGTGCGCTTAGGTGCTGTGCGCTTAGGCGCAAGCGCGCCACGTGTCGGCGCTTTGCGCTCGGGCGCAGGGCGCTGGAGCGCAAACGCGCCACGTGTCGGCACGTGGGCACTTTGCGCTCGGGCACAGTGCGCTTGAGCGCAAGCGCGCCACGTGGGCGCTTTGCGCTCGGGCACAGCGCGCTGGAGCGCAAACGCGCCACGTGTCGGCACGTGGGCGTTTTGCCCTCGAGCGCAGGGCGCTGGAGCGCAAACGCGCCACGTGTCGGCACATGGGTGTTTTGCGCTCGAGCGCTAGCGCGCCACGTGTCGGCTCGTGGGCGCTTTGCGCTCGAGCGCTAGCGCGCCACGTGTCGGCATGCGCACCGGCGAGGAAAAAGGGGCTTTTAGTCCCAGAAACAGAAGCTATGCTTCAGAAAGGAAATATTTGTTGTTATATATATATATATATATATATATATATATATGGAGTTAAAACTCTTAGGATGTTTTGAAGCTGATGAAGGGGGTTCTTCTTCTTCCTCCTGTTGTTTGGCCGGATCTTGAAGATCAAGAAGTAGGAGATTTTAAAAATCACTCCTTTTTGAGATCTGATGGGAGATCTGAGTTCCCCTTTGTGGGTTTTGTGGTGGAAAACTACTTAGTTTTGGAAAAAAAAGAGTAGAACTCTTGATTTAATTCAAAAGAAATGAGAAGGTTTAGATCCTTGGAGAAGGAGCAGGAGGCACAAAAAACCCTAGTTTTTTTGGGGAATGAAAAGTGTTACTTTATTCATCATCATGTTGCCTTATATAGGCTTACATATTTACATATAGCCCCTTGGGCTTTACAAAAATGGCATTTTAGCCATCCCATGGCTCATGTGTCATTTCATTTTTGCACATAAGCCATGGGCTTACAAAATATTGGCTTTATGCCCATTTTGTTTACATTCATGCATAAACAATTACATAAAAAATATTTATTACATGATTTTGTTGTTGGCACGGGGAGGCTGGCCGCGGGCTCGACTTGGGCATGGGCCCGCTTGACCTGGGCTTGGGCCCCCTGGCTTGGGGTTGACTTTGATTTTGACTTGGTCAACTGGGGTATAAATTTTTATCCCAACAACAACGGTGGCTACAACCGCAACCTGGATGTGCCCCGCAAAAGAATATTACATTTACATCGAATGAATGAATATTAAACCCATCTCAAACCCCGGCTAATCATCACAACACTCCAGTCAAGTCCATATACACAAACAGTAAACATTACAGAAATGTGCAACCCCCTGCCAACCGACATACTAGCAGTTAGGGGAGGTTTACGAACACATTAAACATTACAGATAAAAACCCAATTAGCAAATAACTTAGAACATCGATTGACAACCTTTATCCGTGTCTACCCCAAAAGCAAACCTGCACTGAAGTAACCTGGGTAGAAACAGAACATTCTGGAAAACATAAAATATGAATTACAGAGGAAATCCAAGTCAACTTGGAGTTGACTCGACAGCGGATCCGCGGCCAAAAGCACCATCTTGCCGCGGATTCGCGGCCATCTTGCTGAGTTAGGGTCTCGTATTTTCTCAGAATTCTTATATTTCTCTGCTGTGAATATTAAGGCATATCAAATAATTTTTTAGACATGTTTAAAATTAATAGAACTGTTAGGGCAAGGTTTTTCGTTTTTCGCATTTTCCGTCGATCAAACTTCTAATTAGTTGCTAACATGCTAGTAATGGTTTAGTTGGCTCTGATACCACTGTAAGTCCATGTCACGCACCCCACGAACTTGCGGGGAGGCGGAATATATGAAAAACGATTATCAAAGCTTCGTAACACGGACTTGAGCGCATGAATCGTATCTAAACCGTTACTAGAAAACTACGAGAGGTTTAACTACTCGGATTCGAAGTTATACCTCACGTTACTTGTCCTTCGGGTCTTCATCGCTGTCCTCCACTCCTCGTAGGCTCCTTGGAACATCGGCACCTCAACGGCCTCCTCGAGTCAAAGACGATCCACCCGAGAGCTCCTACGCCAAGCTTGATCTCTGACTTGAGATATCTAGGTTGCTCAAAGTGCTAATCTAAGCTACCTAGAGGATATAGAGTGAGGTTATGGATGTATTAGTCTAGCTAACCCTTGATCTCAACACATGAGAGGTTAGGGTTAGGGTTTCAAGAATGAGAGAGCTTGAGGAGAGAGAAGGTGATGATAAGAATGAATATTGAAAAAATGAACTCATTTTAATATATCAACCATAACAATTTATCAAATAAATAAATGTCACGACCTGAAGTTTGGCCCGTGACCGGCACTTAACCACGTAACGTCTACAGGCGTAATGCAGCTAAGGGAACCGAAAACCCAGAAATCAAACCAGTAAAAGTATAGAGTGTTTAAGTTTTAAATCGAAGTATTTATTAAAGTGATAAGAATTCTTAAGTAAATAATCACCAAGATAGCAATATACGACGCCGTAACGAAGATCAAGATCCACAAGTAGGAACATCACAGATAGGATAAACTGCAAAATACAGTCGGCTCACAACGAGCTCGACACCAGAATACAGATAATATACATCATCGTCCTCACACTGTCTCTAAGTCAAATACATACATGGTAGATGGAGAATACTAGATACAACAATGTACATAACTGAAAGATAAACAGATACCGCACAAAACCCACCTATCAGCAAAAGAGCTAGTACACCAACTGTAGGGGTATCTGTGTCAAAAGATGCAAAACGCAGCCTGCCGCGACTACTCCGAAAGGAAACCTGCAAACACCGTGGCACAACGGGGGTGAGTTGGCAACTCGTGAATAGAGATAACATATAAAGGTAATCGCGAGCATGCACGTACTGCGCTACTCTATCATATGCCAACAGATGATATCAATGCGTGGTAATCAGTATGTGCAAGAATCATGCAAGTGCTCTATCAGGTAATATAACTACAGGATGAGATACAATAATGAATGCTGAGCATGGGAAGTATAACATCTACACGGAATGTCAACGTGGAATATGTAGTCGGTGTCCATCAATGCACCCCAATTCCCAACAACCCAGACGCCGGCACTCCCATCGGCCCTCAAATCCTGTACATCACTAAGAATCACGAGTTCTCAACATCGGCACCCAAATATCATAAATACTCGTGTCTAGCATCGACACGCAAATCTTCCTATATCGGGCATCCGTCAGTCCGGGTCAGCCCCCTCTCTCATATATCTATCGGGCATCCGTCAGTCCGGGTCAGCCCTCTCTCTCATATATCTATCGGGCATCCGTCAGTCCGGGTCAGCCCTCTCTCTCATATATATATATCTATCGGGCATCCGTCAGTCCGGGTCAGCCCTCTCTCTCATATATATATCGGGCATCCGTCAGTCCGGGTCAGCCCTCTCTATCTCATATATCACTCTAGCACCGAGAAAACATAGGGTGGACGCACAGAAATATCATATCAAGGGAACCGGGTTTGTAAATGATTACATATTTGAAATAGCCACGGTTCCCAAATCCAGAAATCACATGTAATCCAAACCAATATGCAGGTCAATGTGATGTGATATGTGCATCAAGTATGAACATCATGTCAAGTCGCATAAAAGATGAGCTACAACATAATGATCCGATGTGATATATGTATCAAGTTTGAATATCATGTCAAGTCGCATAAAAGATGAGCTACAACATAATGATCCGATGTGATATATGCATCAAGTATGAATATCATGTCAAGTCGCATAAAAGATGAGCTACAACATAATGATCATGGAAATTCTACAGTGTGAGTGTCATGGCAATTTCTAACGGTGTGTGTGTAACATGCGAGATAGTGCTCGTGCAACATGAACCGTTAGTAATGGTGCGGTGTTTTATCAATTCTAGTTTATATACATATAGCAGGGAATGTGGTATGCACTAAATAGTAGCCATGAACAGTCAATGTACGGAAATGTAGCTATAAGATCCTATCAGCCCTGACGTAGAACGCCATGCGGGCGATATCCCCGTAGATGTTAAATCTACTCACCGTAGTCTCTCGCTAGGTATAGCCGATGACTTGTTTCCCTTTCTTCGCGGCGTCCGTCGCACTCGCCTTCAAACCTAGAATTCCACAGAATATCACACATAAGCTCAAAACCATACAAACACGACATTTAAGGTCAACTAGAAACCCGTGTCGCAACCCAAGCGCGTGCGCGCGCGATACGTTAAAACATGTGATTACGTGCCTGAAGTCACTCCGACGCGTCGTGATACGCAGAAACCCCAAACCCACACACACGTATCACGCGTGTCGCGAAAGATTAAAAATACGGGAAATAGGGTATTCTACTCCAGATTTTGATACAGAACAGATATTATAAAAATAGATATACCAAAATACCCCACATAGCAGCAGACTCCTGTGACCCAAACCCCAACCCCTAAACCACTAATCTGGCCGCAAATTGCGGCCAGAACGCATTTTTCGGCGGCCTGGGTAGGGAGGTGGCCCCCCGGGTTTGGTGTGTGCACTCTATACCCCCTGTGTATGCTACAGTAATTTCAATTCCACTCTGAAACATCTCGGGTAGTAGCAGATCCTACAGAGCCTTATTTCTAGTTAAAATCCACACTTTTGCTCAAAAATGAAACTTTAGGGTATTTTTGTGGAACCTGAAGCAAGCCCAGTCTAAAACTACACTAATAACTCATTAACAAGCTAATCAAGCCACAACAACAAAAATTTTAACATATCCTCACTAAATCCCTTCAATAGCACTAAAGTTGCACAAAAAGGTGACATTTTGAAACTAAACATGCAAGTTATGGAGATAGGGTGCTAGAAGTGAGATTTATACCTTCAAATGACCTTAGAAAAACCAAAAGTTCCAGCTCTAGCATCAAGTGTGCAGATTTGCCTCCAAACACCTCAAGAAGCTCACTTTTCCATGGTTTTGTGATGAAAATGTGTTGATTGTGTAGGGTTTTGTGTAGGGATCAAAGAGAAGTGAAAAGGAGAGGGAAAGATGAAGGAAAGCTAGGGTTTTTCTGCTGGAAATTCTGTAGAGTTCAGAAATGAGGAGGAAGAGAGAGAAGAGAGAAGAAAAGGGTTAAAAGTCAAAGTCCTTTACCTAACACCATGCCTCATTTTCTATTGGATTTGAATTATTGAAAAAAGGGTTTTATTTGATAAAAGGGTGGGGTAAATAACAACCATGCAAGAAAGAAAATGGTTAACATGTTAACACTTTTTACCTAGGTCACAAAAATTGTGCTAAGTGTGCAAGTGTACACTACAAAGGAAAATTTCCAATTAGGATAAACCCGACTAAAATAACTAATAATCCTATGTACACATATAATAACACGCACAATTTCTAATTAACACGAAAAACATTAAAACAAAATTTCAAAGTGTTACAATCTACCCCCCTTAAAGAAATTCGGTCCCCGAATTTTCAAAATCTAACTACACGTACCTTCAAAAAGGTGGGGATACCTCTTCCTCATCTCGCTTTCGGTCTCCCAAGTGACCTCCTCTCTGCTTAGACCACGCCAAAGTACCTTGACGGACGGTATCTCTTTCGACCTCAATTTCTTCACTTGTCGATCCAAGATCATCACCGGCTGCTCTACATAGGAAAGGTCGCGCTCAAGCTGGATCGTCGGGTGCTGAATTGCATGCGAAGGATCATGAAGATATCTGCGGAGCATCAAAACGTGAAATACAGGGTGCACGTCTGGAAAACTGGGCGGAAGGGCTAACCGATACGCAACTGCACCAACACGCTCGAAGATCTCGAAGGGGCCCACAAATTTGGGACTAAGCTTCCCCTTCTTCCCAAATCTCATCACACCTTTCATTGGGGAGACCCTCAAGAAAACATGGTCACCAATAGAAAACTCAAGTCTGAGCCGCCGACGGTCCGCATAAGATCCCTGCCTACTCTGGGCTGCTTTCATCCTGTCGCGAATCAATTGGATCTTCGCGGTCGTCTCCTCCACAATCTGTGGCCTTAAGATACTGCTCTCACTGAGCTCTGTCCAACAGGTGGGCGATCTGCATCTCCTCCCATAAAGAGCCTCAAACGGTGCCATCTGAATGGTCTCCTTGTAGCTGTTGTTGTAGGAGAACTCTACTAAGGATAAATGATGATCCCAGCTACCTTTAAAGTCTAAGACGCACGCTCTGAGCATGTCCTCGAGAGTCTGAATAGTCCGCTCTGACTGTCCTTCGGTCTGCGGATGAAAAGCTGAGCTGAAGCTCAAGCGAGTGCCCAAAGCCTCCTGAAGTCTCTGCCATAGCGGGCTGGTGAACTGGGTGCCTCTGTCGGACACGATACATGTCGGAACTCCGTGCAGTCGTACAATCTCGTCGATGTAAATCTGGGCATACCGAGCAAATTCGAAAGTCGTCTTCACCGGTAGGAAGTGAGCCGGTTTCGTCAACCGATCCACGATCACCCAGATGGAGTCATACCCTCGACTAGTCCCGGGTAGACCCACAATGAAGTCTATAGAAGTCTTCTCCCATTTCCACTCCGGAATGGGTAACGGCTGTAACTCTCCCGCGGGCCTCTGGTGCTCAGCCTTGACTTGCTGACAAGTCAGGCATCTCGACACAAAATCTACGATGTCTCTCTTCATTCCGTCCCACCAGTAAACACTTCTCATATCATGGTACATCTTGGTGGAACCGGGATGAACACTGTATATCGATCGATGTGCCTCCTCAAGAATCTCGCGCCGCAATCCCTCAGCATCTGGTACGCACAGTCTAGTCCTGAATCGTAGTACCCCCTGATCATCGATCCCAAACTCGGAAAATCCGCCCTGTCCAATCTGGGTCCTAATCTCTAAACATCGGTCATCACTGTGGTGTGCCTCATGTATACGGTCGAGCAACTGTGGGCGTGCATGAACATGTGCGATCTGTCCTCCGATCGGCGTAAACTCGAACTGTACCCGGCTGTCGCATAAGATCTGCCAATCTGCCGATGACTGTCTCTGTACTGCGCTTAAACAAGATAGACTACCCCCGGGCCTCCTGCTCAAAGCATCCGCCACTACATTAGCCCTGCTCGGGTGATACAAGATCTCATAATCGTAGTCCTTCACTAACTCCATCCATCGGCGCTGTCTAAGGTTCAAGTCTCGCTGCTGGAATATATACTTTAAGCTCTTGTGATCAGTGAATATCTGGCACGACTCTCCTTATAGGTAATGTCGCCAGATCTTAAGTGCAAAGACCACTGCAACCATCTCCAAATCGTGAGTGGGGTAATTCTGTTCATGTTTCTTCAATTGCCGTGAAGCATACGCGATCACCCTGTCATGCTGCATCAATACGCACCCTATTCCCACTTGTGAAGCATCACAATATACCAAAAATCCTCCTGATCCTGAGGGCAATGGTAATACTGGTGTCGTAGTCAGTAGAGCCCGTAGCTGCTGAAAACTGTGGTCGCACTCCTCCGTTCAATCGAAACGAACTCCCTTCCGGGTCAACCCGGTCAAAGGTGTAGCAATGCGAGAGAAGTCCTGCACGAATCGCCTGTAATAGCCTACCAGCCCTAAAAAGCTGCAAACCTCCGTCACTGACGTGGGTCTAGGCCAACTCCGAACGGCCTCAATCTTCCTCGGGTCTATACATATACCATCTCGTGTAATCACGTGCCCCAAGAAGTCTACGCTGTCCAGCCAGAAAGCACACTTGGAGAATTTGGCGAAAAGCTGATGCTCTCTCAAGGTCTGCAGTGTAATCCGCAGGTGCTACTCGTGCTCCTTTCGACTCTGAGAATACACTAGAATATCTTCAATGAACACTTATGATGAACAGATCAAGATACGGCCGGAAAATACGGTTCATCAAGTCCATAAATGCTGCTAGCGCGTTGTTGAGTCCGAACGACATCATCAAAAACTCTTAATGGCCGTAGCGCGTGTGGAAAGCTGTCCTAGGAATGTCCTCCTGTTGAATCCGTAGCTGATGATAGCCTGATCGCAAATCGATCCTCGAAAAGTATCCTGCCCCCTGAAGCCGGTCGAACAAATCGTCGATACGTGGCAAAGGATACATGTTCCGCACTGTCACCCTGTTCAGTTGACGGTAGTCGATACATAAACGCATACTGTCGTCCTTCTTCTTGACAAACAGGACTAGAGCACCCCATGGAGAAACACTGGGTCGAATAAGTCCCTTATCCAGCAAATCTTGCAACTGACCCTTCAATTCTCTAAGTTCCGTCGTGGCAATCCGATAAGGCGGTACAGAAATAGGCCCCGTGCCAGGAACCAAATCAATACAGAAAGAAATATCACGCTCGGGCAGCAGCCCAGGAAGCTCGTCAGGGAACACATCAGGGAACTCGCTAACAACTGGAACCTGATCCATCGGAACCTCTGTAGCTCTAATATCGCAAACATAGGCGAGAAATCCCTGACATCCCTTCCTCAAAAGCTGTCCAAAATGAAAAGAAGAAATCACACTGTGAGGGGTGGCACCACGGTCCCCCAACACAACAAAAACCGACTTGCCGGGAAAACCAAAATTTAACTGTCTTCCCACGGCAGTCAACAGAAGCATAGCACGTGACTAACCAATCCATGCCCAAAAGAATATCGAAGTCCAACATCTCAAGAAGGATCAAATCGACCGGCAACTCTCTCTTGCCGATACGGACGGTACAGAATCGGAACACGTGACCAGCGACAAACGACTCTCCCACAGGAGTAGTCACAACAAGCGGCTGATCAAGCAAACCGGACTCTCTACCCAAACTCGGCACAAAGTGTGTGGAAACATGCGAGTGTAACAAAAAGGACATAGTGAAGGAGTACCTGAAACCACGGCATTGGACGTCTGAGCATCCTGATGAGTCGAAGTGAAGACTTGGGCCTGCCCTTCATCTGCGACTGACCGAACTCCTTCTCTACTAGCCTGACCCCTCTGCGCGAACCTTCCGCGTCCATGATGTCTCAGGCTATGACCCTGACGTGGTGTGAAGGAACACTGCCTGATGAGGTGTTGAAGGCTTCCGCATCGTAAACATCTATGCGCTGACTGCTGTCCTTCCTGGGGATGAGAGCCAAACGACTGTCCTCGGCCTAAGCCTCTGCTGTGGGCTGGTACACCAGTACGATTCATCAACTGTTCTGGAACTCTCACGGTCTCTGGAAGATGTGTCCCGTAAACTGGGGCTGCCTCCACCGGTGCTATGTAGGGGACGGAATACTGCACGATAAATGCAAGGAACAACTAGGTAACAGGGGTGACTACCACCTGTCGCTGCGCTCGAACGACCTCCACCAACGAGCCCATCGCCTGGCGCAAGCCCTACATCTCTACCACTAGTCTAGCGATCTGAGCTGTCGTAGGGGGAACAATCTGTCCTGGTACAACAGGGGTACTACTCAGATCAGTCCTCATCTAAGATGAATCAACTCGAACCTCGGCTCTCACGGCCGCTCTCTGCACCCTCGTAGTCCTTGGCGGCATAATGGCTGAAAAGAAGGTAGGATTCGATGAGGATACGGAAATCGAATCGCAAGAATGTATATACTCAAGAAGGAATTTCAATCAATAAGTCCTAAGGTCGCTTAGGCGGAGTACCGTGTCGTGAGTATGCCGCGGAACATACGCACGCTACGCCACTCTGCTGCAGCTACCTACTCCATCATACCAGGGTCATCCTACACTCCGAAGGTAAAACCTACGCTCTGATACCAACTTTGTCACGACCCGAAGTTTGGCCCATGACCGGCACTTAACCACGTAACGTCTACAGGCGTAACACAGCTAAGTGAACCGAAAACCCAGAAATCAAACCAGTAAAAGTATAGAGTGTTTAAGTTTTAAATGGAAGTATTTATTAAAGTGACAAGAATTCTTAAGTAAATAATCACCAAGATAGAAATATACGATGCCATAACGAAGATCAAGATCCATAAGTGGGAACATCACAGATAGGATAAACTACAAAGTACAGTCGGCTCACAACGAGCTCGACACCAGAATACAGATAATATACATCATCATCCTCACACTGTCTCTAAGTCAAATACATACATGGTAGATGGAGAATACTAGATACAACAATGTACATAACTGAAAGATAAACAGATACCGTACAAAACCCACCTATCAGCAAAAGAGCTAGTACACCAACTGTAGGGGTATCTGCGTCAAAAGATGCAAAACGCAGCCTGCCGCGACTACTCCGAAGGGCAACCTGCAAACACCGTGGCACAACGGGGGTGAGTTGGCAACTCGTGAATAGAGATAACATATAAAGGTAATCGCGAGCATGCACATACTGCGCTACTCTATCATATGCCAACAGATGATATCAATGTGTGGTAATCGGTATGTGCAAGAATCATGCAAGTGCTCTATTAGGTAATATAACTACAGGATGAGATATAATAATGAATGCTGAGCATGGGAAGTATAACATCTACACGGAATGTCAACGTGGAATATGTAGTCGGTGTCCATCAATGCACCCCAATTCCCAACAACCCAGACGCCGGCACTCCCATCGGCCCTCAAATCCTGTACATCACTAAGAATCACGAGTGCCCAACATCGGCACCTAAACATCATAAATACTCGTGTCTAGCATCGACATGCAAATCTTCCTATATCGGGCATCCGTCAGTCCGGGTAAGCCCCCTCTCTCATATATCTATCGGGCATCCGTCAGTCCGGGTCAGCCCTCTCTCATATATCTATCGGGCATCCGTCAGTCCGGGTCAGCCCTCTCTCTCATATATATATATCTATCGGGCATCCGTCAGTCCGGGTCAGCCCTCTCTCTCATATATATATCGGGCATCCGTCAGTCCGGGTCAGCCCTCTCTATCTCATATATCACTCTAGCACCGAGAAAACATAGGGTGGACGCACCGAAATATCATATCAAGGGAACCGGGTTTTTAAATGATTACATATTTGAAATAGCCACGGTTCCCAAATCCAGAAATCACATGTAATCCAAACCAATATGCAGGTCAATGTGATGTGATATGTGCATCAAGTATGAACATCATGTCAAGTCGCATAAAAGATGAGCTACAACATAATGATCCGATGTGATATATGCATCAAGTATGAATATCATGTCAAGTCGCATAAAAGATGAGCTACAACATAATGATCCGATGTGATATATGCATCAAGTATGAATATCATGTCAAGTCGCATAAAAGATGAGCTACAACATAATGATCATGGAAATTCTACAGTGTGAGTGTCATGGCAATTTCTAACGGTGTATGTGTAACATGCGAGATAGTGCTCGTGCAACATGAACCGTTAGTAATGGTGCGGTGTTTTATCAATTCTAGTTTATATACATATAGCAGGGAATGTGGTATGCACTAAATAGTAGCCATGAACAGTCAATGTACGGAAATGTAGCTATAAGATCCTATCAGCCCTGACGTAGAACGCCATGTGGGCGATATCCCCGTAGATGTTAAATCTACTCACCGTAGTCTCTCGCTAGGCATAGCCGATGACTTGTTTCCCTTTCTTCGCGGCGTCCGTCGCACTCGCCTTCGAACCTAGAATTCCACAGAATATCACGCATAAGCTCAAAACCATACAAACACGACATTTAAGGTCAACTAGAAACCCGTGTCGCAACCCAGGCGTGCGTGCGCGCGATACGTTAAAACATGTGATTACGTGCCGAAGTCACTCCGACGCGTCGTGATACGCAGAAACCCCAAACCCACACACACGTATCACGCGTGTCGCGAAAGATTAAAAATACGGGAAATAGGGTATTCTACTCCAGATTTTGATACAGAATAGATATTATAAAAATAGATATACCAAAATACCCCACATAGCAGCAGACTCCTGTGACCCAAACCCCAACCCCTAAACCACTAATCTGGCCGCAAATTGCGGCCAGAACGCATTTTTCGGCGGCCTGGGTAGGGAGGTGGCCCCCCGGGTTTGGTGTGTGCACTCTATACCCCCTGCGTATGCTACAGTAATTTCAATTCCACTCTGAAACATCTCAGGTTGTAGCAGATCCTACAGAGCCTTATTTCTAGTTAAAATCCACACTTTTGCACAAAAATGAAACTTTAGGTTATTTTTGTGGAACCTGAAGCAAGCCCAGGTCTAAAACCACACTAATAACTCATTAACAAGCTAATCAAGCCACAACAACAAAAATTTTAACATATCCTCACTAAATCCCTTCAATAGCACTAAAGTTGCACAAAAAGGTGACATTTTGAAACTAAACATGCAAGTTATGGAGATAGGGTGCTAGGAGTGAGATTTATACCTTCAAATGACCTTAGAAAAACCAAAAGTTCCAGCTCTAGCATCAAGTGTGTAGATTTGCCTCCAAACACCTCAAAAAGCTCACTTTTCCATGGTTTTGTGATGAAAATATGTTGATTGTGTAGGGTTTTTGTGTAGGGATCAAAGAGAAGTGAAAAGGAGAGGGAAAGATGAAGGAAAGCTAGGTTTTTCTGCTGGAAATTCTGTAGAGTTCAGAAATGAGGAGGAAGAGAGAGAAGAGAGAAGAAAAGGGTCAAAAGTCAAAGTCCTTTACCTAACACCATGCCTCATTTTCTATTGGATTTGAATTATTGAAAAAAGGGTTTTATTTGATAAAAGGGTGGGGTAAATAATAACCATGCAAGAAAGAAAATGGTTAACATGTTAACACTTTTTACCTAGGTCACAAAAATTGTGCTAAGTGTGCAAGTGTATACTACAAAGGAAAATTTTCCAATTAGGATAAACCCGACTAAAATAACTAATAATCCTATGTACACATATAATAACACACACAATTTCTAATTAACACGAAAAATATTAAAACGAAATTTCAAAGTGTTACAGTAATATACATGATTAATCATCATGGTTGATGCATTCACCTTGTATGATTCATCTCATAAGTCATTAGCTCAATAATTGAAGCATTAACTCCATAGATGACACAAATGAGTCATTAAGCAATAAATGCTTATGCCACCTTAACCCCCAAGTCACCATGCATCTAGAAGCTTCCTGGAAAATTACGAGAACGCCCCTCCTATCCGTGAAAACCCGGAAAAACTTTAGACTGTATAAATCCAATAACCTGATACTAGAATCTGGCTTAAACCAAAGCCGGCTAGTAAAAACTGTCCGAACGCCGTACGTGCGTAAACATACGTATGCGTCCGAACCCTTGTCGTAAAACCATACGACCTCTATATCGTTTCGCCTGGAGTAGGGAAACCCTATGTGTGGGACTCTAAAGGCTCGACACTACGCTGGCAGTGGGTTTAACCACAGACCGCAAGCGGCACTAGCTGTACGTAACGGTCCCCAGGTAGATGTCGATAAGAAGGCCGATGAGGAAACCCATCCGAACTCCTACTGAGCCTGATGTGACAATCTCCGTACAGTCCGGTCTGTTCGTCTAAGACTATCGCATATCGAGCCTAGGGGGCGGCAAGCGTCAGTCCCCTAATAGCGGTATAAGTCGTGTCGGAGCGTAGCCCATTACACCCTGAGAAACTACTGGAACCTACCAGTAAATCTCGCTTGCCCTGGCCAGGGACTTTGCGTAATGGCTCTCTGACACAGCGCGATATCAACTCCCAATACCGGGAGAGACGAATCCTGTCTAACCGCCACTGCCTCCAAGTGCTCGGGACTGCACCCAACTGCTATCTGTTTGGACGACTCCTTTGAGCCGTGGTAGGGTAGCAATCTAAGAACAGTGGGACACACTCGAGGTGAAGTAGCAGTGTCAAGTCTGCGGACTATGCTGTACTCATGTCACCTGGGAACTGTTAACTGACGACGGGTATAATACCAACCAATCAGTTCCCCTGTGAGTCCTGTCCGGTATACCCGTAACCTAACGAGCACCTGTATACTATCTCCAGTACGACGTACTGACGGCTGTGGGACAGACCATCTCCCCAACTGGGATGAGAAGCGTACACACTAGTCTACTCTGGAGTATCGATGCCCTGTCTCGATAATCCTACGACTAGGGACAAGTATAGGATGTTGCTTATAGACTACCTAGCCCCCACTAGTGTGACTGCCATCACAACGCTGGTAATCAAGCAAAGATCCTATGGGCTCTACTAATATGTATAAGTGATACGTTACAAGAAACATATGCACATATTAAAGTAGACACAAACCAAGTAGCATACTACCCTTTTTAGCAAGACTATATATACAACTGTGAATATCCCAAGCTTCCATCTAGTAATATACATATAAGTATGATACAATAATGGCCCCTAGGGCATATGCACTAACATCCATCTTCTTGAACAACTTCCGTGTAAATACGGAATATAACCCGGTATACGTATCGAAATACATATACGCGTATTCATACAAAAATACGAATAGCCAAGAGAGAAAATGAATAGTGAACAATAATACTAGAATATACATATTATATATATATATATATATAAATTATTAAATCAAAACTTGATTTAATAATCCGGCTTAATCCTAAGCCGCTAGTATTATCAACCGTCTGATTAAAGTCCTTGTAGCTTGTACACGTATTTAATCAGAAACCCTGTATGCACCTGTTAGTGATATATGCCTTAGAGGCCATTATTGTATAGTACTAGTTTGTATATTACATTTTGGAAGCTTGGGATATACACGGATTTTATGACAGTCTTGCTCAATATGCTAGTATGCTACTTGGTTTGTTTCTATCTTAATATGTGTATATGTTTCCTTTAGCGTATCACTAATACATATTGGTAAAGCCCTTAGGATCTTTACTTGATTACCAGTATTGTGATTGCAGTCACACTAGTGGAGACTGGGTATTCTATAAGCACATCCTTATACAGGTCTATAGTCGTAGGATTATCGAGACAGGGCATCGATAGTCCAGAGTAGACTAGTGTGTACGCTTCTCATCCCAGCATAGGAGATGGTCTGTCCCACAGCAATTAGTACGTCGTACTGGAGATAGTATGCAGGTGCTCATTGGGTTATGAGTTACACTGGACGGACTCGTGGGGAACTGTTTGTAACACCTAAGAATGTGTTTTGTGAATAACTATATTTTAATATATGGTTTTTAATAAAGGTTTACCAAATTGGTTTTTAATTATTTTATCCTATTTAATGAATATTTTATTAGATTTTTCCTAGCCTTGCACACACATGTGCATGATAACTAGGGTGTTAATTTGGGGTTTAAACCATGATTTGCAACATGGTGGGTTAAACTTTTCCCTAATCTAGTTTTATATTTTTGTTTAAGTGTTTTGGGTTCAAGTGTGCATGGTTGTTAAAAATAAAAAGGGTTTTAAATTTGATTTGAATAATGGGTTGAATGTTGACCTTGAGAGAGAGAGAAAGCATGGGCTACATGGTGTGAGCCATGCCTCATTTATGAGGGAAGAGAGAGAGAGAGAGGGGGGTCTTGGCTTCGTTTCTCTCATTCTCTTCTCATTCTCTCATTCTCTCAATCACACACACACACACACACACACTTTTGGTTGAAGCATCAGCAGCAGAGGCAGCAGCAACAACCTCAACATCAACAACAACAACAACAGAAACTCCATCAGCAGAGCAGCGGCAGCAGAGGAGCAGCAGCACCAGAAGCAAGAGCAGCAGCTGCAGAAGCTAGCAGCAACAGATAGCAACAGCTTCAGCAGCGGCAACAACATCAGCAGCAGCTCATGCATCAGCAGCAACAGCAACTTGCATCAGCAGTAGCAAGCAGCTCCAGCAGCAGCAAGCAGCTCCAGCAGCAGTTGCAACCCCTCATCTCCTCCATACATTTCTTCTCCTGCTTCTTAGGATCCTATAGGGTATATTTGCTTAACCCAATTTCCTAGTTTGCTTAGTTGTGTGATAATTAGCTTCGGTTTGTGTTTAATTGTGAGTTTAGTGCTAATTATGGTGATTTGTGTGGAAGTTTGATTATATGATGATCGTGTTAGTTAACCCTGACTATTTTAGTGTTACTAAGGTCACCTTAACTAAGTTTAACCCCGGATTTCACTAAAATACCATAGGGTTTGATCTTTGTGCAAAGTTGGTGTTTTTATGCGATATTTTGGCAATCTGAGATCTGCTATTGACCCGGGGCCTTCAGGACAAAATTGAGGAAACTGGAACATGCTTGTTAGGTCTAGAATACACCACTAGAACACGAGCCACCCTTTCCCAATCTTGGCCGCCGTTTTATTCCATCTGGCCGCAAATTGCGGCCAGGTCAGGGGCTTGGGTTTTGGGGTTTTGGGTAGGGTACTCTGCAGTGTATTGTAGTGTTTTGGTATGTGTAGTTTTGTAAGATTTGACCTGTAGGAAAATCTGGGACAATATATCGTATTGCATGTCCATTTTGTTTGCGCGATACGCGCGATACGTGAGTGGGTTCTGCGATCCAGCGTGTCGCGGCGTGTCGCGGTGTTTTAGACGCATATACACACATTTTAGCGTATCGTGCACACGCGCGTTTAGTTCGCGACGCGAGTTTCTCGTTTGGGTTCGATATCGCGTTTTGCGGAATATTTGGCTTATATATGATTTCCATGTCTAAATTGCAGGTTTGCAGGCGGGGACTATGGACACTGCTACAGGGGGAGCAGATGGTAGGATTCACCTGGCTTGGAGCGTAGGTGAGTAGATTTAACATCTACAGGGGAATCGCCCGCATGGCGTTATGCGTCTGGGCTAGGATTCTAATACTTGTTGCGTATTCTACGTCATTGTTAGAATTGCGCCTTACCCTATTTATTAGGTATAATGATACTGTGACTAGCAGCCGTTGGACACTACACATATTATTGACGGTTCATGTTGCACGAGCACGGATTGTATGCTACACACACCGTCAATAATTGCCATGTCACACACAAACCCCTTATAGATACTATTTTGCTTGTCACATATGACATCTAGCTTGTCGGTATACCTATAGTGTATCATACCATTAGTGATAGGTATATATACACCTTGCAATACAGCTACACGTATACCTTGCACATATTTTGCTTATACCCAGGAGGGTATCCTACATATTCTACTTATACCCAGGGGGGTATACGACATCTTTTACTTATAGTTAGACACCTATACTTAGCTGTACCTTATTGATTTCGCATACATCTGGTTTCAGCTACATATTCTCATTTATATGCTCGCATTTCAGATATATCGCATATATTTATTCCTGGATTTGCGCATTGTTTATTTGGATTTTACATGATGTTTTCTGGATTTGGAAACCGCGGGAGTTCATGAAATTATGCATACATTGAAAAACCCGGTTTCCTTGATATGATATTTGCGCAGCCACCATGAGATTTATCGGTTCTGATTAAATACTCCATACGAGGTATGGTTGCCGTATGAGGGTACATGGTGGGGCCCGGTATGGTTCCCCTCGGCAAGAAGATCGATGGATTTTGCCGATTGAGCCTGGAGGCGGGCGAGTACCTACCGGTGACAGTACTAATGACCCGGCGGGGATCATGGAGATACCGTTGGGAGTCATGCATGTATGCATACGTCGAAAGGCGATGGTCAGATCTAGGCACTCGTGCTTTCGGGATAGCATATGATACGTACCTATCAGGATTTTTGTGTCGATGCTTGGCACATTGTTTTCATGATATTTCCTTTAAAACACCTTTGTATATATAACAGGGGATTTAGCCGTTGTTATATATACCCTTACACCAATATTAGTGGAATGGGACGCTAATATATGCGTATTGCCCCTATCATATTTATTTCTGCAACTATATATATATATTTAGGATGCTAGAATCTTACTTGAGATTTTGACTTGGGATATTAGGTGATTCATTGAGATCGGATATTGGACATACATATGGGATTACTTAGTTGTATATTCGGGATAGAGGAGATTAGTCGATATTGTACATTGAGGAGATGTGAGACTTATATGATGTGAGAGCCCAATGTGGGGGCTGATTTGAGGAATTAGGATTTGAGTGTCTTGATGGATTGTGATCCTACCATGATGACAGGATTCCGTGGGACGACATATTTCACTCCATACCTCATACCTTTTCACTTATGCACTGTTCCATGTATTAGGAGTACCTGTTAGTGTACCTTTCATGCTTGCTACATATTTACATTCTCATATCCCTATTGCATACTATTGTCATGTTATTATTGCTTCACATATTGATTGTACCTGTTAGTGTACTTTCCATTATTTTGCTTTCACATCACCCGTTATTACTGTAAATTGAATATCTTAGATTCATGCTGTACGTACATTCCTGCGATTACCTACATATGTTATCTACTATTCACGAGTTGGCAACTCACCCCCGTTGTGCCACAGGTATTGCAGGGTGTTCCCCAGAGTAGTCGAGGCAGGCTATTCAGCTATTCATCTATCATCTTTTGCTATAGATACCGCATCGGCTCACAGTATACTATTTTGCTTAGGTGGGTTGGATGATTATCTGTATTTCATATTGTACATTCGTTGTATCTTGTACTCTCCATCTACTATTATGTTGTTGACTTAGAGACTTGGTGAGGACGTTATTGTATATTATTTGTGGATTTGTTGTCTTATATACAACTTTATCTCTATTGTCTTCATTTCTTCGCTACGGCGTCGTATATTTATGATGTGATTGTTTTCCGTTTTGGGCTAGTTTTTACAAAGGGGGTGTTGCCAAAATTTTAAATTTAGAAAGTGGGACTTTTAAAGAATTTGGGTTGCGATTTCAAATGTTTCAAAAACTTTTATTATCTTTTCCGTATTTTCATGGTTTAGATTTCTGGGTTTTTGGCTTTCTTTTACCGCGTTACGTCTTTAGGCGTTGCGTAGTATTAGGGCCGTCACGTGCCAATTTCGGGTCATGACAAAGTTGGTATCAGAGCGTTAGGTTTTACCTTTCGGAGTGTAGGATGACCTTAGTATGATGGAGTAGGTAGATTAAACAAAGTAACGTAGTGTGTGTATGTCTGCAGCATACCCACGATGGGGTACTTCGCCTTAAGTGACCTAAGTACAAATTGCTTGAAATTCCTTCCTTGATGACTCATATCCTTGTGATTCGATTTCCTTATTCTTATCGAATCTTATATCCATTTTAGTCTTGCCGCCGATGACTATGGGGACTCAGAGTGATGCAGCGAGGGCCGATGTCATAGTTGGCTCGGGTGAGACGAGTACTGACCAGGATGGCACTCTAGTTGCACAGGTGCAGACGGATCAGCCTACGACATATACTATCGATAGACTTGTGGCAGAGATGCAGGACTTCCGCCAGACGATGAGTTCATTGGTTGATGCCGTTCGGGAGCTACGACAGGAGGTTGTCACCCCTGTTACTCAGTTGTCACTTACGATCAGCATGCAGCAGTCCGTCGCCTACATAGCACCAATGGTTGCAGCTCCAGTTAACGAGGCACATATTCCAGAGACGCTGAGAGTTCCAGGACAGAGGAGGACTCGTACCAGTGTACCAGCCCAGAGACAGAGGTTTGGTCATCGAGACAGATTTCATGGCAGTCGCGGGAGTAGCAGAGGCTTAGGACGAGGACTGTCGTTCAGCTCTCATCCCCAGGATAGTCAGCAGTCAGCGCGTGGATGCTTTCGATGCGGAAGCCTTCAGCACTTCGTCAGGGATTTTTCCTTAGCACCTCGTCAGAGTCGTATTCAGAGAGGTCGTGGACGTGGAAGGTTCTGTTAGTGTATATGCCCTAGAGGCCATTACTGTATCATACTAGTTTGTATATTACTTAATAAAAGCTTGGGATATTCACCTTGTATTGACAATCTTGCTCAAAATGGTAGTATGCTACTTGGTTTGTTTCTACTTCAATATGTGCATGTGTTTCTTTTAGCATATTGCTTATACATATTAGTAGAGCCCTTAGGATCTTTGCTTGATTACCAGCGTTGTGATGGCAGTCACACTCGTGGGGGCTGGGTAATCCACAAGCACATCCTTATACAGGTCCCTAGTCGTAGGACTATCAAGACAGGGTATCGATACTCCGGAGTAGACTAGCGCATGCGCTTCTCATCCCAGCAGGGGAGACGGTCTGTCCCACAGCCGTCAGTACGACGTACTTGAGATAGTATACGGGTGCTCGTTAGGTTACGAGTACACTGGACAGGACTCGTCGGGAACTGATTGGTTGGTACTATACCTATCGTCAGTTATCAGTTCCCAGATGACATGAGTACAGCTTAGTCCGCTGACTTGACACTGTCACTTCGCCTCGAGTGTGTTCCCACTGAATTTTGATTACTACCCTACCCTGGCTCAAAGGAGTCGTGCAAACAGGTAGTAGTTGGGTGCAGTCCCGAAGCACTTGGAGGCAGTGACAGTTAGACAGGATTCGTCTCTCCTGGTATTGGGGGTTGACATCGCGCTGTGTCTAGGAGAGCCATTACACAAGTAGTCCCTGGCCAGGGCAAGCGAGATATACTGGTAGGTTACCAGTGTTATCTCAGGGTGTTCTGGGCTACACTCCGACACGACTTGTACCGCTATTAGGGGACTGACATTTACCGCCCCTAGGCCCGCCGTGCGATGTATCAGAAGAACAGACCGGACTGTACGGAGACTGTCACATTCAGGCTCAGTAGGAGTTCAGATGGGTTTCACCTCGTCCGTCTTCTTATCGGCATCTACCTGGGGGCCGTTACGCACAGCTAGTGCCGCTTGCAGTCTGTGGTTAAACCCACTGCCAGCATAGTGTCGAGTCTTTAGAGTCCCATACAGAGAGCTATTCGCCTTTAGGCAAAAGAGTAGAGATCGTATGGTTTTGCGACAGGTCGCATGGTTTTGCGACAGGGTTCCGTCACATCCGCGCACTTGTACACGTTTAGTGACCGGACAGTTATTACTAGTGGGCTTTGGTTTAAGCCAGATCCTAGTATACATTTTGGGATTGATTTTATCTCGTTTGCATTCGTGTTCCTCGGAACGCGGATGCGGGTGTGTATGCACAGTTGACAGAGACAGAGGCAGAAGATTCTCATTAGGGTTATTGACTGTTGACCTTTGCTTAACCCTAATGAGAATTAGAAATATGGTTAATGATAATTAAGTATTATTGTGCCATGGTTGGGTTGAAAGGTTGACCTTGTTGACTTGTTGACTTTGTTGACCGGTTGACTAGGTTGGACTTGTTGACCACCATCTTTACTATGGCTATCATTTCATGCAAAGACTTTTGGCTTGCTTATTTGTTCACACATTGCATTTAATGCATGAAATGATTTTTCCTTTTGTGATATGATAACCATCACATAATACTTGATTATCATTATGGCTCATGATGCTTTTGGATTATGAGAGGTTGGATGAGAAAAGAGAGGCTCATTCTTTCATTTGCTTTCTCTCTCTTGAGCTCTCTCATTCTCAAGCTCTCTCCTTCTTCCTCTTACTCTCTCTCTAGCTCAAGGCAAACCATTCTCATGTGTTGAGACTCATTGCCTTAGAGATAAAAAGACACCAAAACAATCCTCTACTCATCCTAGTTCATAAGGCCTAGCAAGCCAAGTGTTCTAGTTTCTTCAAAGTTCGAAGAAGAAGCCAAAGGTAGAAGCTTTCGGGTGGATCCGTCTTCGGCACGAGAAGACGACGAGGAGAGGCCGGTCCGTACACCACAAGATTTGAAGACGAAGGAGTTCAAGAAAGGTATAACCCCCTAACAGAGTAGGTAAAACTCCAAGTTAGGTTGTTAGGTAGATTGTTTAACAAAGATCCGTATTTGTAGTCCATGTTACCACCTCTAGAAAAATCGTTTTACACCAATTCCGTAAGCCCGTAAGTACCGGAACTCAAACTTTCTGTCGATTTTCAAAGTGCTGTAAAAATTATTTGACATATACCAAAAATCGACTCAGGGTTTTTATAGTATACTGCAGAAAAACGATCCACAGAGTCGTCCAACTCACCGTGGTTCCGCGGCAAGAACAGCTTCTTGCCGCGGATCCGCGGCCGAGTTGACTCGGCCGTGGATCGGTTTCATTGCAGTATACTCTGTGGGGTATTTTGGGATTTTTGGAGCATGTCTTTTCAGCCCAGATTTTCCAGAAAGAAAAATTAGTTTTTGGGGCTTGAAAATCCGTATTTTTATCGAACTTCTAAAGACTAAGGCTAACGGGTTTATATCTGTGATGTGATATATGTATTGAACGTCCGCTAATCGCTATACGTCGATTAGTGGGGGTTATACATATCTGTGACTTGTAATGTTGATGGTATGTGTATATGAATTCGTTGGATTGTCGCGGGTGAATAGCTGGGGGTTGTGAGATGAGAGTTTTCTTTTCTTTCAATTCATGTAAAATATGTAAATTGATGTAATATTATTTGTATGGCCGCACAACCGGGTCCGGGTTGTAGCCGTCATTGTATAATTTCTTTTTACTGATTTTGCTCCTAGGATAGACCCATGGTGGGGTGCACAAACTACCGGGTATCTCGAAGTGCCGAGTGGCCTACTTACGTCGTTGAGGGTGGTTGCTCCGCTTCGGATATTTGGCGGGTAGTTTGCCGCACCCGTAGGGGTCTTGGGTGGGGTATTGGCTAGATATATTCCAGTAGTTGTTAGTTATATTCACCGCGACCGTGTAATCTTCTTTTCGTTACAGGCTCGTACGAATTGCGGATTCCTAGTATATCCAATGTGTTCATCTATGATTTGAAATGGCTATCATTGCAATATATCTATATATGATATTATTTAGGCGTTGCTTATGTTTTTCAGCCGCGCTAGCCCAGCCCCCGCTCTGTCGTTAGTTAAGTAACCTAACGGGTAATGACGGGGCCCCGTGGCGAATGCGAATGGCATAAGCGTACGTCATATTTTGGTTGTTTTCTGCAATGGTAGGATTAAATGATGGGACACATTAAAAGAACTAATGCAAGAAAATAAACCAAGTAAAAGTCGTTGGAACACTTTCAAAACCACTCGGTTCTTTTTAAAAACCAACTTTTAAATGCGGAGCTTGAGCCACTCCTTTTAAAAGCTATCTCGTTCCATCGATTATATCAAGTTCACTACGTTCACGGTTTCGCCAAAACCATTCGTAGCTCTCCATCATTTCAGTTAAATATTCGGTAGTATTCAAGCTATGTATTTTGACCTCACGCCAAGGCATAGTGATTGGTAGCTGTCGGATGTTTATCTGTTGCATAGATAGAATGTGTTGGTTTGAGACAGTCGTACTGCCATTTTGGCCTACGTCAAGGGTACGTACGGGTGGGTTCAAATCAACCTGGATAATGATGGGTAGAACTTGACATGTGACTTATGACATTTTGACCTCACGCCAAGGTCATAAGAGCATGGGGCAAAAATCCACATCGGGAGTTTCAAAAGAACTGAAACTTGCCAGTGTTGCATACCATTTGGAGTGTGATGATTCTGGTAGGATTCCTTCAGTTTTGTCACGCGATGATATTTGGATCCCGATCCTACTGTGAGTATATGCTACTCCTCGGAAAATTTCTCACTTAACGGTCAATGCTATAAACCAAGTAGGTGTTTAGAAAGGTGTTAGTGGGGTTACGCCCCCAGGGAAAAGAGGTTATTTAATTAAGGAACTTCGCGAAAGCGTTGGAAAACCTCCCTCGAAGTACCGACACTAGCCTGGCTGGACGGTTAAGCAAGTATTGTACGGTGAGATTGATTCCGACTAATTCTCCCTTTTTGGTTTGAGGAGGAATTCGAGATACAGTGGGAGCCATCCTGTTTAGACAAACTAAAAACCACTCTAAACTTGCAAGAGCATCATGCTGAGTGTTTCTTCTCTCTCTCCTAATTGCAGTGACCAATCGACATGACTGGACTTAAGTTACTTCTAGATAAAAACATACTGACAGGGCCAAACTAAAAAGATTGGCTCGAATGTCAAAATAGCAATCACTTACGACAAGCTGGGGTATCTTCTTACCACCAAAGCTCCCCCTGTCCTAGGTCCCACCTCCAGTGTCGCGGATAGGGAAATCCGTAAGACTTGGGAGATCGATTGTGTGAAGGCCAAGTGCCTCGTGCTTGCCTCTATGGACAATGAACATCAGAGGAGGCACGAGAATATGGACCTCGAATCCATATTTCTCCATACAAAAGAACTGTATGGAGAGCAATCTCGTATCGCAAGATATGAAGTGTCGAAGAAGCTATTTTCGGCAAGGTTGGCCATCGGATCATCGGTAGCGGAACACGTGCTTAAGATGATTGGCTTCATTGAGGAGCTCGTGGACCTTGGGATCACGTTAGAGAACGAGCTCTATACGGACTTGATTCTCCAGTCCCTTCCTTCCACTTACGCCCAGTTCATCCTGAACTTCTGTTGGAGATAGTGCGCTCAGAGTCAATTATTAGGTCACAGGTACGTGATTGCAATGATTGATGGAGGACCTATCCCGGTAGGACAGTCTTACTCGAGATGATAGTATGCTATCTGGTTTACCTTTATCATCGTGTACTGTTTTAGGTGACCTGACAAGTCGCTATTACACGTTGATAGAGCCCCTAGGATTCTTGCTTGACCACCAGCAGTATGAGGGCGATCATATAAGTGGGAGCTGGGGGTCTATAAGCATATCCTTAAATGGTCCCTAGTCGTGAGAGTTTCGAGACAGGGCATCGATACTCCAGAGTAGACTAGTGTATACAGTCGAGACCCCGACGAGGGGCGGTGGCCGGTCTCACAAGCCACTGGTGTCAGTTGGATCACCTAAGATGTATACAGGTGCTCATTGGGTTATGAGTACACCGGACAGGACTCGTCGGGAACATGCTAGTTGGTCATATACCAGACGTCAGATGGCAGTTCCCTGGTGACATGTGTACAGGTTAGTACATCGACCTGGGGATCGTCATTTGTCTTGTGTGAGTTCCCACTGTACTTTGATTACTACCCTACCACGGCTCAAAGGAGTCTTGCAAACAGGTTTTAGTTGGGTACAGTCCTGAGCCACATGGAGGCAGTGAGCGTATCTTCAGGGGTTCGTCTCTCCCGGTATTGGGGGTGAGGTCACGCTGTGTCTAGGAGAGCCATTACACGAAGCCCTCGGCCGAGGCAAGGATATTTACTGGTAGGTATTCCAGTAGTTGTTAGTTATATGTATGCCCTAGAGGCCATTACTATACATGGGATGTATATTGCAGTGGATGCTTGGACATATATAGGGAGGACTTTCTTGCTCGACATGATAGTATGCTATCTGGTTGCTCTTTACCTTAAACGTGTACACTGATTGTCTCTCTGTTACATGTCGGTAAAGCCCTTAGGATGTGTACTTGACTACCTGGACAATGATGCGGATCATACTAGTGGGGACATGGTAGTCCATAAGTACATCCTTCAAAGTCCCTAGTCGTGGGTGTATCGAGACGGGGCATCGATATATCAGAGTAGACCAGCGTATACCTTCTCGACCCATATAGATGGGCGATGGATGATCCCATATCCATTGGTGTTTGACATCAGAGATGATATACGGGTGCTCAGTGGAGACTGGGTACACTGGACGGACACGCCGAGAACTCCCAGATGGTATTATACCTTACGTCAGATGGCAGTTCTCTGGTGACACTGGTACAGAGTAGTCTGTTGACCCGAGATCGTCATAAAGTCTTGTGTGGTTCCCAATGTGCTTTGATTTCCATCTTACCACGTCCAAGAGGGCGTGCAAAACGGTGGTTTTTGGGTACAGTCCCGAGTCACATGGAGGCAATGAGCGATAGGAGGGGATTCGTCTCTCCCGGTATAGGGGGTTGATGTTGCGCTGTGTTCGATTGGCTATAACAGGAAATCCCTGGCCAGGGTTGCTGAGATTTACTGGTAAGTGTTACCAGTAGTTTCTCGAATAGTTATAGACCTCATATCGACACGACTTATCGAGCTATTGGGGTCTGACGTTTGCCACCCCTAGGCGAGATATGCGACATATCAGACGATCAGACCGGACTGTACGGTAGTGTTACTGGTTGGATTCACTGGAGTGTGAGCGGGCTTGCTCGTAGATCTTCTGATCGCTCAATACCCGGGTGGCCGTTACGTTTAGCAGACCGCTTGCGGCTTGTGGGTGATTGATATGATCATCACCTGCTGCCGGCGTATTGACGAGTCTTTAGAGTCCTACACAGAGGTTTCCTGGCTCAAGCGAAACGAAATAGGAGCGCATATGAGATATGTGCGGGACCGAGAATAATGCGTGTATGTGATACCGTATTCCATTATCGCGATAAATGTATCGATTGGTTGTATGCGATATAACCTAGTTATCGATTCAAGCATTGATTCGATAAACCGATACATAGGATACTAGTCGGTTATATGCGATATGACCGGATCGTTAAATCAAGTGTTGATTTAATGATTTAATGTATAATTGTATATTTGATATATTACTTTGCATTAACTAGTATCGGTTCACTTTAAATGGATTTTCTCTCTCGGATGTGCGCATTGCATATGCGATATGATTTTGTGCACTTGCTTGTATCATGTTTGATGATGCATGCAAACTTGGGTTTGTGTAAAGATTGAACCATGGTTTTATGAGTGGTTAGGGTTTATTATTTTCTTATTCACTTATTCTATTTAGTTATTCATTTGGAAAAAGAAAAAGAGTGAGAAAATGGTGGCTTTTCTTTGTTTGTAAATGAAGCTTCATGAAGCTTTCGTTAAGTCACCATTTTTGTCTCATGTTAAAACCTAACCACTCCACTTAACTATAGTTCTCTCTCTACACTTAACAAAGGTAAGAGTTATGATAAGAATGGATTTTCTTTTCTATTTTAAGATAATTCATATCATAACATTCTTCTTCTTCTTCATTTCTTCATGGAAGAAAGCTTGCTCCATTAATGGCAAGTGATGATAAAGAGTGAGAAATCCAATTCTAAAGTGAACCCACTTCCTATTTCTTCATCCTCTACCTCTTGCTAAGTAGTATAGGGTGTTTCCTTCACAAGTTTTCATGGCTTGGTGAAGGTAGAGCTTGATCTAGCGATGCCTCGACGTAGATCATCTTCGGCATGGACATCGACGACCTAGCTCGCCATTTCTCCGACGAAGCCGACGCTAGAGCCCGGGAATTTATTTGGACAGCGAGGGAACTTCGTTGCGGAGCCATGGAGGTGGAGCACCGGATCTACAAAGGTTGTATTTCCGTATTCTTGTAGTTAAGTGTTAACTAGTTTCATTTATCGCCTAGAATTCTAGCCATCGATCCGTATTCTTGGGTTTCTCGGCACCGTAATTTTTGAAATTGGCATGGTTGATGCCTTGTGAGACCTCTTGAGAGTGCCTAGGACCCCTACAGTGGTATCAGAGCCTAGCTAGAGCCTTAGGCGAAGTCTAGACGGAGTTTGAAGTCCGATCGACCCGAAACCCCAACTCCAAAAATGCTCTCTGTCCTTTTTCTAAAAACAGGGATTTTTGTGAATTAAAAATTGCCAAAAAATTCAGCAGGGAAACCTATGAGTTACTGTGAAGCACGTGGCTCTAAATCGACCAAAGTGCCGCGGAACCGTGGCCCCACCCTGGGTTTAGCGGCGGTTCCGCGGCCATGTTGGTGATTTAGACCACGTGTCTTGCACAGTAATTCTTATGTCATAGTGCTGAGTCTTCTGGAAATTTTTATATTTTATTCAAGAGTTGAATTTTCTGGGGTTGTTTTGGGGATTTGGTGTTTCGATCGGAGTATCAGATTTTGTCTATTTGGCTTTCCGGATAAGTTTTTGAATATGTTAAAAAGTTCGACCGGATATAAATACCCAATTTTTCCCCTGTCGGGAAATTTTCAAGTGTTGGATTTTTCCGTAGTTTAACGACTTTCTAAGTAGTGCAAGTAACTCGATGGACCCTCTAGAAGACAACAAACCTTAACTCGATTATGTGACCGTCTTGAACTGCCCTTTGAACCTTCGGGTTTGGGGCAGTACGGCGTGCCACATGTGAGGCGTTGGCTTGACCCTTCTACGGCTGGACCGTTGGTACTGAGGCACAAACTGAATGTTGTTAGACTTATTTCATGTGTTGATCTGTATCGGGAAAACTTGGGTGTTTGACTGTTCGATCGAAAAGTTTAACATTTTCTATTTTTCCGGAATGGGATACAATAATTGGAATTCACAAGAAGTTATGAGATAACTGAATGAATATTATAAACATAGCCGTTTAGTCTCACTTGATCGGTTACCACGGAATTTTGATGTGATCAAAATTCCGTCGCAATCACGTAGCGTACGCGGATACTCGCCGGGTAAACTTAATAGACAGCCTCACTCCATAACCCCGACCAAGTGACTGTAGGAGAACCCCGTCGCCGAAAGCATCCATTCGGGTGCTAGCGGTAGCGGTGTTCCGCCTTGGTGCACTTCGTCGACGGTACCAGGGGTGCGGCCGCCTACTAAAGTTTGCGACGAGCATTCGATCAAAATGTCGGGAATCTTGTTGAATTGCCCGACTTGATATTGAAAAGTGTTTTCGATAATGAGACTAAAATGCGGGGTTTATAATTGTTAGGCATGTGATGTCTAAGAAATTCATTTGGTCAGGCATGCGATGTCTGAGGTGGTTGCGGATTCCAACTGTTGTAGTTTTACACTTTCTTTTCTGTGACCGTAAGTGTAATATGTGATATCGCCGGTTTCGTTGCTATATGTCAACGACAATTGGGATACGCATATTTACTTACGTTGATGATATGTGATGTTATGTGTTGCTGGATATGTTATATTGGATCGTCGTGTTTGAATAGCCGGGGGTTTTTATGTGAGATGAGTGTTTTTCATTTTCATTCATGTAAAAACTTGTATGTAATATTCTTTTATTTGGGGCACTTCCAGGTTGCGGAAGTTGTCACCTTTTGTATATTATTTACTTTTCCGCACTAGGATAGACCCAAGGAGGAGAGCACAAGTAACCGGGTTCTGGAGTCCAATGGAAGACCAACTCGAGGAGTCGAGTCCGGGTCTCCTAACTTCAGAATTGGTAGGGTTGCTTGCCGCTCTCGTAGGGGTCTTGGGGTGTGGGTTTGGCTATTCATCACGACCGTGGAATCCGTGTTTTATACTGGCTCGTATTGAAAACACGGACGTCCTAGTATATCCAATATTTCATATGATTCTTCTGCTGCGATATCTGTGATGTGATCATGTGATGTTCTGTGATAGATACTGTATATAGTATATATGATATATTATATAGATGTTACTTATGTTTTACACCCGTGCTAGCCCTGCCCTGCTCTGCCGTTAGTTACCTAACCTAACGGTGCAAGAGGGGACATCGAGGCGAATGCGGATGGCATAAGTGTACGTCGTATTTATCTGTGATGTTTAGGTATATAAATGATGGGACTTCATTAATGTGATTAATGAAATAAAAGAAACCTAAGATGTTGTAGAATCGAATTTCAAAATTAAAACAGGTAGCTACAGTTCTTGCTTTGCACAGAGGTATATGTGATATATCCTACACCTTATTCGATAAGGAAAGGACCGAGATCCCTTCACCGGGAGTGACTCCTTTAGCAATAACTGGCAGATACTACACACTTGGTTTGTCTTTTGATTGCTTTTAAGTGTTTTTACTTTGCACAGTGATATATATGATATATCCCGCACCTCATTCGACGAGGAAAGGACCGACGATCCCTTCACCGGGAGTGACTCCTTTAGCAAAACTAGAAAAGCCTCAAAAGCACTCCATTTTAAAATCATTTGATTCTACAACGATATCAAGTTCATTACGCAATAGGTTTTCAGAAAAACCTGTCGTAGCCCTCCGTCATTTCAGATATGTACTAGTTAGTATTCGTGCTGCGGTAGTTTGGCATTCGTCAAGGCGTAGTGTACGGTAGCTAGCTAGTATTTATCTGCTTGAGCATATGATGCGATTGGATTAGGGTATTCGTACGGCGTTGTTTGGCATTCGTCAAGGGTCGTGCGGGTGGGTTTAATTCAATCAAGAAATGTACGGGTTGAACTTGACTAGTGGACTATGGGTTGTTTGGCATTCGTCAAGGTCATAGAACACTAGGGGCAAAATATTATCGGGAATTTCAAGTGTTGAAATTTGCAATGAGATTGCATACCATCTATGAGATAGTTGGATCCCGATACCCGCTGCGAGTAAGAGTTACTCCTGGGAGAGTTTTACACATTACAATTAGCCGATCAAGTAGGTGTCTAGAAAGGTGTTAACGAGGTTACGCCTCTGGGAAAACGAGGTTTACATTAATTAGGTTCGTGCGAAAGCACGGGAGACCTCCCTCAAAGTACCGACACCGGCCTGGCTGAAAGATTGGCGAACTTGTAGTGTGTAATTAATCCCGGCTAGTCTTTTCCTTTTAGGGTTTGAAGGAAGATTTGATAAAAAGCAGTGGGAACCATCCTGATTAGATAAAATAAAACCAATCTATTCTTGCAAGAGCGCACGCTGAGTGTTTTCTTCTCTCTCTCTCCAGGTAGCGACCATATCACGCCTTAATCAAGATAATAATATGGATGTATTAACCGAACCCGCTTGTTATACTGAGCTGGGGAATGTTGGTCCCTCTCCAACTTATAATTGTTATAAGACAGAGCAGGAAATTGGGGAATACCAGATTTCCCGTGCCGCCCAAACGAAAAGAGTGCATGCTGATGCATCATCTTCGGGTGTGTTCAATACAAAGAACTGTTTCTCTGTATCCTCTACGTCCTGGGTATGTGATACCAGATCAGGATCCCAGATATGTAATCTGTTACATAGGGCTACAGAAAGGTAGAGAACTGAGAACGGGTGATAAGTTTCATGAGGCAGAAAACGGGGCAAGTGTTGCAGCCAAGTCTGTCGGTCACTGTCAACCTGTATTACCAATACATTGATTCTGAACGAATGTTATTAGATACCGAACCTGATATACAAAATCATATCACTCTCTTTATTAGTAAAGAAATGATAAAATTTTGTATTGTTGGATAATGTTTTGAACATTTCCTATATCAAAAGTTGATCGGTTCAGGCACGTTGTCTAAAAGCATTGACGTTCTAAATCAAACTACAGTTCTTAGTATACAGAACACACACAAGAGGAAGAGTTCAGAAATGAACGAATCCTTCTTGAGGTATTGTAGACTAGGTCAGATCAATGCGACCCGACTGGCTAGAGTTACATAAAGATGCATATTTAAATTAGTTTGAACTTACATCTTGTGAAACTCGCCAGTCATGTCACAAAGATAAGATGACCATAGCTCCGTTTACTGGAAACAGAGAAAGAGTTAGTGAACTCTTGGGATGATACATGTTGATGTATGTAGGTCCCCAGTCTACACATGCCAAGACCGGTTCTTTGTACTTCATTACATTCTCTGATAATCTCTCGAGATTCAGATCTATGTTCTTGTTGAAACACAAGTCCGAACCTTTTGAGATATTCACAGAATATAAGTTAGAAGTAGAGAACCAAAATGAGGGTATAAGTATTATGTCCTATGATGAGATCAAGGAGGAGAATACTTGAGTACGGAATTCCTGGATTATTCTAAAGGAGAATGAGATTCTCTCTCAGCATTACTCCTCCGTATACACCATAGCAAAATGGTATATCGGGGCGGAGCAATCACACCTTATATGATATGGTGTGCTCTATGATGAGTACTACTGAGTTACCTGTTTCTTTTTGGGAGTTATGCACTTGAGAAGCAGCATACCAATTGAATTGGGTTCCAATCAAATCAGTTGCCTACCGCTTCATATGTGATATGGAAAGGGAAGAGCCCATATCTTAAGTTGGTTAAGATTTGGGGTTGTCTGGCCTATGTCTAAAGGCAAAATCCAGACAAGCTCGAGGCAAGGTCTGTTATGTACGACTGGAAAGGTTCCAGCTATACAAATTACAGCATTTGATTTGGTAGAACCAAAGGATTCAATAGTTTCGAATGAACCTCAGCCTCTCCGCCGATCTAGTAGGGTTCCTCACCCACCTGAGAGATACTTCGGTTCCTCTATGACAGTGGGAGCAAGGATTACATCATGAGATGATGACCCAACTAGTTTCGAGCTGGCCATCAGGAGTAAGACTCTGTAAGAATGGCTGGATGCTTAGTGATCTGAGATGGAATCCTTATACACCAACAAAGTATGGACTTTGGTTGCTATATCTGAAGGGTTAAATCCCCATCAGGAGCAAGTATATCTTGAGAAGATTACTCGGTGTACATGGAAAAGTTGAGACTTTCAAAGCTAGACTTGTTAAAGGTTTTCGTCATTGACCAGGCGTGGATAATGATGAAACCTTTTCCAGTACCTATGCTTAAGTCCATCCAGATCCTACTTGTCACGGCTACATACCATGACTACGATATCTGGTGGTTGGGTGCCATGACTGCTTTTCTAAAATGATGTTTTGGAAGAGAGCGTCTATAAGTACACAGCCAGAGGGCTTCGTAGACAGTGGGAGCAGCGGAAACGTGTGCAAGATGCTTTATAGGATAAAGCAGGCATCGCGGAGTTGGAACATCTGTTTTGATGAATTAGTCAAAGAAGTTGACATCATCAAAATGGTAGATGAACCTTGTATAAACAGAAAGGTAGTAGGGAGTATGGTGACGATCCTCATAGAGTACGTGGATGACATACTCTTGATAAGAAAGGAGTTTCTTATGCTACGCTCGATCAATCTCCGTTTATCACAAAGATTCTCCATATAGGATCATAATGATACCTACTAAATCCTGGATTTTGGATCTATGAGATAGATCTAAATGGGTGTTAGAAGACTCACTAGTTGTAGAGAGATGGTATCAGATGATCCTGGCGAAAATCATTGGAAGTGTTCCAGGGTGATAAAGACGACTGAATGTCAGTCACAGGCATTGTCTTTACCCTCAGTAAAAGGGACGGTATGTTGGAAGAGTTCCAAGCTAGATACCGTGACATACTAGACGATAAAGGCAGGATACATCGCTACTTATGATGCTACCAAAGAGGCTGTTTGGGTGTATATTGGTTCATGAGATGAACTACGTTCCTACCATTGTGAGACAATGGAGTTGTGGCTTATGCCAAGGAACGCAGGTCCCATCAGTGATCCAGACATATTCTAAGGCAGTATCACTTGATCATGGAGATGGTTGATCTCCAGGGTGATCGAGGTTTGGAGAGTAGACTCAGAGGACAACACAGCGGATCCACTCACAAAGGCCTGTTCCCAGAGAGAGATTTTTATGGGATGGTTGAGTATGAGATACTACAACCACTGCTATCAGATGGCCCTAGTGCAAGTGGGAGATTGTTAGTTATATGTATGCCCTAGAGGCCATTACTATACATAGGATGTATATTGCAGTGGATGCTTGGACATATATAGGGAGGACTTTCTTGCTCGACATGATAGTATGCTATCTAGTTGCTCTTTACCTTAAACGTGTACACTGATTGTCTCTCTGTTACATGTTGGTAAAGCCCTTAGGATGTGTACTTGACTACCTGGACTATGATGCAGATCATACTAGTGGGGACATGGTAGTCCATAAGTACATCCTTCAAAGTCCCTAGTCGTGGGTGTATCGAGACGGGGCATCGATATACCAGAGTAGACTAGCGTATACCTTCTCGACCCATATAGATGGGCGATGGATGATCCCATATCCATTGGTGTTTGACATCAGAGATGATATACGGGTGCTCAGTGGAGACTGGGTACACTGGACGGACTCGCCGAGAACTCCCAGATGGTATTATACCTTACGTCAGATGGCAGTTCTCTGGTGACACTGGTACAGAGTAGTCTGTTGACCCGAGATCTTCATAGAGTCTTGTGTGGTTCCCACTGTGCTTTGATTTCCATCTTACCATGTCCAAGAGGGCGTGCAAAACGGTGGTTTTTGGGTACAGTCCTGAGTCACATGGAGGCAATGAGCGATAGGAGGGGATTCGTCTCTCCCGGTATAGGGGGTTGATGTTGCGCTGTGTTCGATTGGCTATAACAGGAAATCCCTGGCCAGGGTTGCTGAGATTTACTGGTAAGTGTTACCAGTAGTTTCTCGAATAGTTATAGACCTCATATCGACACGACTTATCGAGCTATTGGGGTCTGACGTTTGCCACCCCTAGGCGAGATATGCGACATATCAGACGATCAGACCGGACTGTACGGTAGTGTTACTGGTTGGATTCACTGGAGTGTGAGCGGGCTTGCTCGTCGATCTTCTGATCGCTCAATACCCGGGTGGCCGTTACGTTTAGCAGACCTCTTGCGGCTTGTGGGTGATTGATATGATCATCACCTGCTGCCAGCGTATTGACGAGTCTTTAGAGTCCTACACAGAGGTTTCCTGGCTCAAGCGAAACGAAATAGGAGCGCATATGAGATATGTGCGGGACCGAGAATAATGCGTGTATGTGATACCGTATTCCATTCTCGCGAAAAATGTATCGATTGGTTGTATGCGATATAACCTAGTTATCGATTCAAGCATTGATTCGATAAACCGATACATAGGATACTAGTTGGTTATATGCGATATGACCGGATCATTAAATCAAGTGTTGATTTAATGATTTAATGTATAATTATATATTTGATATATTACTTTGCATTAACTAGTATCGGTTCACTTTAAATGGATTTTCTCGCTCGGATGTGCGCATTGCATATGCGATATGATTTTGTGCACTTGCTTGTATCATGTTTGATGATGCATGCAAACTTGGGTTTGTGTAAAGATTGAACCATGGTTTTATGAGTGGTTAGGGTTTATTATTTTCTTATTCATTTATTCTATTTAGTTATTCATTTGGAAAAAGAAAAAAAGTGAGAAAATGGTGGCTTTTCTTTGTTTGTAAATGAAGCTTCATGAAGCTTTCGTTAAGTCACCATTTTTGTCTCATGTTAAAACCTAACCACTCCACTTAACTATAGTTCTCTCTCTACACTTAACCAAGGTAAGAGTTATGATAAGAATGGATTTTCTTTTCTATTTTAAGATAATTCATATCATAACATTCTTCTTTTTCTTCATTTCTTCATGGAAGAAAGCTTGCTCCATTAATGGCAAGTGATGATAAAGAGTGAGAAATCCAATTCTAAAATGAACCCACTTCCTATTTCTTCATCCTCTACCTCTTGCCAAGTAGTATAGGGTGTTTCCTTCACAAGTTTTCATAGCTTGGTGAAGGTGGAGCTTGATCTAGCGATGCCTCGACGTAGATCATCTTCGGCATGGACATCGACGACCTAGCTCGCCATTTCTCCGACGAAGCCGACGCTAGAGCCCGGGAATTCATTTGGACAGCGAGGGAACTTCGTTGCGGAGCCATGGAGGTGGAGCACCGGATCTACAAAGGTTGTATTTCCGTATTCTTGTAGTTAAGTGTTAACTAGTTTCATTTATCGCCTAGAAATCTAGCCATCGATCCGTATTCTAGGGTTTCTCGGCACCGTAATTTTTGAAATTGGCATGGTTGATACCTTATGAGACCTCTTGAGAGTGCCTAAGACCCCTACAGTAGTATCTCAGGGTGTTCTGGGTTACACTCCGACACGACTTGTACCGCTTTTGGGGGTCTGACTTTTACCAACCCCCTAGGCCCGCCATGCGATGCTCATAGACGAACGGACCGGACTGTACGGATATTGTCACTGACAGGCTCAGTAGGGTTGTCAGGCTGAGTTCGCTCACAGACGCCCCTTTTAGTCAATACCTGGTAGCCCGTTACGTATTCGCTTATACCTCTGACGTGCTAGTGGTTAAATCCACAACCAAGGTGTTGACGAGTCTTTAGAGTCCCCCACATTCAGTTACTCAGCTTTCGTGCGAAAAGTTGTAGAGGCCGTATGGAGATATGGCAAGGTCCGATCAGATACGTGCGGTATTGCACGCATCAGGATCGGACAGTTTGTACTAGAGGCCGTATGGTTATATGGCAGGGTTCGATCAGATACGTGCGGTATTGCACGGATCAGGATCGAACGGATATTACTAGCCGGTTTTGGTTTAAGCCGGATCCTAGTATAGTACAGTGTAGATTTTGTTTCATTGCATTTGTATTTCGGTCGGAATACAAATGCGGGTGTGTATGCACAGTATCGGGGTTTTCCTGTAATTTATTACGGGACCAGTTTTCTGGAGTTGCCAGTTTACTTTCCGTTTCGGCCAATTTCCTTTGTATCGTTCATTGGCCGAAGATTGGTGGAAGAGGGCTTATTTGCATTGTTGCAAATAAGTATTTGTGGAGGGGGTCTTTGCATATTGTTTTATCATGACAACTCTTCTTTGACCTTTTGACTTCATGATGGTTCATGATGGGTGGACCATACCTTGACTTTGTGTTGATGATGGGAGATGATTTGGTTGTTGAGTGTTGGTGTTTCTTGGTAATCATGTTCTTTCATGATCACATTTGATTCCTCTCTCTCTCTTGCATGATATGAGTATGGCTCCCATTATTTTTGATACACATCCACTCTCTCATTCACCCCACCACCATGTCATGGCCGGCCAAGACATGGCAAGGGGCTGTCCAAATTTTTGGGAGTGGGTTTTTGCTTCATTTCATGCTCCAAAAATCCACAAGTCCCTCCACATTGTTCTTGTATCATCCCTCCACCAAAATGGCACCTCCATGAACCCCAAAATGAGACTTGAGCTCACTACACATTCTACAGCAAACCTTGGGCACGTCGACTCGCCAGCTTCGTGCCCGAGTTGCCTCGGCATTGAGGTGGGAGCCCGTAAAAGATGTAGGCGATGTGGTGCACTTCCGGCGACGAGGTGGAGACCGGAGCTTCCGCAAGAGATCGGGACGACGACGAGAAGACCGGAGGACTCGGATCAGTCGGTATATCTCTCTTCCCCATCTTGTAGTTAGCTAGGACTAATTAATGGTTCGATCCGGGTATTAGTGCGCGGCGGTTTGCCAGTTCAAGAAAAATTTAAGTTTATCACCGCTTCCGCATTTGGCCGTCGGATTGACGGCCGGGGTGCCGCCGTGCACTTACAGTGGTATCAGAGACTCGCCATTAACCTAGTTTAGCTTTGTGCAATGTGTTTACATTTCCGATCGACCAAAATTCCAAAATCTGCATTTTAGTTCACATCAGTTTTCTGTTGAAAATTTTTGGTGTCGAAATTTTTTTCAGGTTACAGAAGAGTGATTTACTAGAAAACAGAAGAATTCTGTGAAAATTCGATGTAGCAACTCCACTGTAGGAGCGCGGAACCGCGGCCAAACACCCCTTTGGGCCGCGGTTCCGCCGCACTATTTTGGGTTCGCTGCACCAAATTTCTACAGTATCTTTCTGGGGTGAAAATTGGGGTTTTGGAATAATAACATTGGGCCCAGAATTTCTTGATCTGCTACAGTAATGCTTGGGGGCCCACTTGTTAAAATTTGATCGATCGGATATTTTAAACACATCATTTCACAGTATTTACATTATATCTGCGACCGTGAATGTCACTTGATCGGTAAATCCAGTCTAACTGCTATAGCCCGGTTAGACGGATTTGCGAACGTGACTTTCACGTTGATGTTTTTTGTTTTGCTGTGATGTTGCGGATCGGTCGTGGGGGATAGCCTGGATGCAATGCTAGTACTGTTTTGTTGTATTATGTACATTTGATATTGCGGGACGAGCGTCCGACTTGTGGACTGCCGTCACTGCCTGTTTGTATTATTATTTTGGGGCACGGCCAGGTTGCGGTCGATGTACCCGTTGTATGTATATTTTACTTTCTGTACTAGGATTACCCCGCGGAGGGGTGCACGGATAGCCGGATTCTAGAAGGCAACAAGCCCGCATCTCATGGCTTTGAGACGGAGGGGGCTTCACTCTAGGATTGGCGGGCTATTCGCCGCACTCGTAGGGGGTAAGGTTGACCCAGGAGGGGTGCCCAAGTTACCGGATTCCGTGAAGTGCTGGGTGGTCCATTCACTTTGCTGAAGGGGGCTGCCTCGCTTCAGGTTTTGGCGGGTAACTTGCCGCGCCCGTAGGGGTCTAGGATTTCATTGCGCAGGCTATCCACACGACCAGGGGAACGTCGGGTTTCAGTAGTGGCTCTGTGAAACCCGGGGATCCCAGATATCTGTATTGTTTCTGTGATACTGTACATTTCTGTGATGTTGCATTTTATCACGCCTTGAGCGAATATAATATATTGGTATATATATTAGTAGATGTTGTATATGTTTTGCATCCGCGCTAGTCCAGTCCCCGCTCTGTCGTTAGTTAGCTAACCTAACGGGTAATGACGGAACCCAGTGGTGAATGCGGATGGCATATACGTACGTCATATTATTTTTGTTCTTTGTGGTGTGATCAATTGATGGGACTGCATTGATTCGGATCAATGCAAGTTAAAACAAACCTAATCTGATGTTGTTGGAACACTTTTCAAAAAGCTGTTATTGCAAGGACGTTCTCTTTTGTTTTGCACCGTGGTATTCAGTTGGAATATCCTGCTCCTCAGTCGACGAGGCAAGGGCCGAGATCCCTGTTAGTTATATGTATGCCCTAGAGGCCATTACTATACATAGGATGTATATTGTAGTGGATGCTGGGACATATATAGGGAGGACTTTCTTGCTCGACATGATAGTATGCTATCTGGTTGCTCTTTACCTTAACGTGTATATTGATTGTCTCTCTGTTACATGTTGGTAAAGCCCTTAGGATGTATACTTGACTACCTGGACTATGATGCAGATCATACTAGTGGGGACAGATAGTCTATAAGTACATCCTTCAAAGTCCCTAGTCGTGGGTGTATCGAGACGGGGCATCGATATACCAGAGTAGACTAGCGTGTACCTTCTCGACCCATACAGATGGGCGATGGATGATCCCATATCCATTGGTGTTTGACATCAGAGATGATATACGGGTGCTCAGTAGAGACTGGGTACACTGGACGGACTCGCCGAGAACTCCCAGATGGTATTATACCTTACGTCAGATGGCAGTTCTCTGGTGACACTGGTGCAGAGTAGTCTGTTGACCCGAGATCGTCATAGAGTCTTGTGTGGTTCCCACTGTGCTTTGATTTCCATCTTACCACGTCCAAGAGGGCGTGCAAAACGGTGGTTTTTGGGTACAGTCCCGAGTCACATGGAGGCAATGAGCGATAGGAGGGGATTCGTCTCTCCCGGTATAGGGGGTTGATGTTGCGCTGTGTTCGATTGGCTATAACAGGAAATCCCTGGCCAGGGTTGCTGAGATTTACTGGTAAGTGTTACCAGTAGTTTCTCGAATTGTTATAGACCTCATATCAACACGACTTATCGAGCTATTGGGGTCTGACGTTTACCACCCCTAGGCGAGATATGCGACATATCAGACGATCAGACCGGACTGTACGGTAGTGTTACTGGTTGGATTCACTGGAGTGTGAGCGGGCTTGCTCGTCGATCTTCTGATCGCTCAATACCCGGGTGGCCGTTACGTTTAGCAGACCGCTTGCGGCTTGTGGATGTTTGATATGATCATCATCTGCTGCCGGCGTATTGACGAGTCTTTAGAGTCCTACACAGAGGTTTCCTGGCTCAAGCGAAACGAAATAGGAGCGCATATGAGATATGTGCGGGACCGAGAATAATGCGTGTATGTGATACCGTATTTCATTCTCGCGATGAATGTGTCGTATGGTTATATGCGATATAACCTAGTTATCGAATCGAGGGTTGATTCGATAAGCCGATACATTGGATACTAGTCGGTTATATGCGATATGACCGGATCGTTAAATCAAGTGTTGATTTAATGATTTAATGCATAATTATATATTTGATATATTACTTTGCGTTAACTAGTATTGGTTCACTTTAAATGGATTTTCTCACTCGGTTTGTACACATTGTATATGTGATATACTTTTGTGCACTTGATTGTATCATGTTTGATGATACATGTTATGCTAGGGTTTTTGTGTAAAGATCAAACCATGGTTACATGATTATGGTTAGGGTTTTGTTTTATTCACTTATTTATTTATCCATTTCATTTTGGAAAATAAATGGAAAAGAGAAAAGAATGGTGGCTTTATTTGTTGTTTAGTTGAAGCTTCATGAAGCTTTGACTTTGTCCACCATTCTTATCTCATCCTTAACCCTAACCATTCCTTTAAACCTTGGTTAATTCTCTACACATAACCATAGTTAGAATTATGATAAGGATTGTTTTTCTATTCTTTTTAATTAACTTATCAATACATAATTCTTCTTCTTCTTCCTTTCTTCACTTGAAGAAAGCAAGCTCCATCAATAGTGATTGATGGAAATGAGTGAGAAATCCAATTCTAAAGTCTACCCACTTCCTATTTCTTCATCCTCTACCTCTTTCCAAGTAGTAGAGTGTGTTTCCTTCACAAGTTTTCATGGCTTGGTGAAGGTGGAGCTTGATCTAGCGATGCTTCGACGTAGATCATCTTCGGCACGTCGTCGATGACCTAGCCCGTCTATTCTCCGATGAAGCCGACGCTAGAGCCCGGGATTTGTTATGGACAGCGAGGAGACTTCATTGCGGAGCTATGGAGGTGGAGCACCGGATCTACAAAGGTTGTATTTCCGTATTCTTATAGTTAAGTGTTAACTAGTTTGCTTTGTCGCCTAGAAATCTAGCCAACGATCCGTTCTAGGGTTTCTCGGCACCGTTTAAATTTGAAATTGGCATGGTTGATGCCTTGTGAGACTTCATTAGGGTGCCTTGGAACCCTACAGTGGTATCAGAGCCTAGCTAGAGCCTTAGGCGAAGTCTAGACGGAGTTTGAAGTCCGAACGACCCGAAAACCCAAATCCAAACATGCTCTCTGTCCTTTTTCTAAAATCTGGGATTTTTCAACATTAAAAATATGCAGAAAATCAAGCAGGGTTTTCTAGGAATTACTGTAAATTTCGTGGACCTAATTCAACTATCCCACCGCGGTTCTGCGGCATGAGCAAGACTCATGCGGCGGATCCGCGGCCGTACGGCCACAGTATTTAAATTATTTTGCACAGTAATTCTTAGTTTCCAGTGGTGATTTTTCTGGGAATTTTTAATATTTATTCAAGAGTTGAATTTTCTGGGGTTGTTTTGGGGATTCGGTGTTTCGATCGGAGTATCAAATTTTGTCTATGTGGCTTTCCGGATAAATTTTTAGAATATGTTAAAAAGTTCTACCGGATGTAAATACCCAATTTTTTCCCTGTCGGGAAATTTCCAAGTGTTGGATTTTTCCGTAGTTTAACGACATTCTAAGTAGTGCAAGTAACGCAATGGACCCTCTAGAAGACAAAAAACCTTAACTCGATTATGTGACCGTCTTGAACTGCCCTTTGAACCTTCGGGTTTGGGGCAGTACGGCGTGCCACATGTGAGGCGTTGGCTTGACCCTTCTACGGCTGGACCGTTGGTACTGAGGCACGAACTGAATGTTGTTAGACTTATTTCATGTGTTGACCTGTTTCGGGAAAACTTGGGTGTTCGATTGTTCGATCGGAAAGTTTAACATTTTCTATTTATCCGGAATGTGATACAATAATTGGAATTCACAAGAAGTTATGAGATAACTGAATGAATGTTATAAACATAGCAGTTTAGTCTCACTTGATCGGTTGCCACGGAATTTTGATGTGATCAAAAGTCCGTCGCAATCACGTAGTGTACGCGGATACTCGCCGGGTAAACTTAATAGACAGCCTCACTCCATAGCCCCGACCAAGTGACTGTAGGAGAACCCCGTCGCCGAAAGCATCCGTTCGGGTGCTCGCGGTAGCGGTGTTCCGCCTTGGTGC
Organism: Agapanthus africanus; assembly: GCA_030015575.1. NCBI lineage: Eukaryota > Viridiplantae > Streptophyta > Magnoliopsida > Asparagales > Amaryllidaceae > Agapanthus > Agapanthus africanus. The sequence goes on along the minus strand of JASDDO010000019.1, from coordinate 651,723,606 downwards.
ACTTCGTCGACGGTATCAGGGGTGCGGCCGCCTACTAGAGTTTGCGACGAGCATTCGATCAGTTTTTCGGGAATCTTGTTGAATTGCCCGACTTGATATTGAAAAGTGTTTTCGATAATGATACTAAAATGCGGGGTTTATAATTGTTAGGCATGCGATGTCTAAGTAATTCATTTGGTCAGGCATGCGATGTCTGAGGTGGTTGCGAATTCCAACTGTTGTAGTTTTACACTTTCTTTTCTGTGACCGTAAGTGTAATATGTGATATCGCCGGTTTCGTTGCTATATGTCAACGACAATTGAGATGCGCATATTTACTTACGTTGATGACATGTGATGTTATGTGTTGCTGGATATGTTATATTGGATCGTCGTGTTTGAATAGCCGGGGGTTTTTATGTGAGATGAGTGTTTTTCATTTTCATTCATGTAAAAACTTGTATGTAATATTCTTTTATTGGGGCACTTCCAGGTTGCGGAAGATGTCACCGTTTGTATATTATTTACTTTTCCGCACTAGGATAGACCCAAGGAGGAGGGCACAAGTAACCGGGTTCTGGAGTCCAGTGGGAGACCAACTCGAGGAGTCGAGTCCGGGTCTCCTAACTCTAGAATTGGTAGGGTTGCTTGCCGCTCTCGTAGGGGTCTAGGGGTGTGGGTTTGGCTATTCATCGCGACCGTGGAATCCGTGTTTTATACTGGCTCGTATTGAAAACACGGACGTCCTAGTATATCCAATATTTCATATGATTCTTCTGCTGCGATATCTGTGATGTGATCATGTGATGTTCTGTGATAGATACTTGTATATAGTATATATGATATATTATATAGACGTTACTTATGTTTTACACCCGCGCTAGCCCTGCCCTGCTCTGCCGTTAGTTACCTAACCTAACGGTGCACGAGGGGACATCGAGGCGAATGCGGATGGCATAAGTGTACGTCGTATTTATCTGTGATGTTTAGGTACTTAAATGATGGGACTTCATTAATGTGATTAATGAAATAAAAGAAACCTAAGATGTTGTAGAATCGAATTTCAAAATAAAACAGGTAGCTACAGTTCTTGCTTTGCACAGCGGTATATGTGATATATCCTGCACCTTATTCGATGAGGAAAGGACCGAGATCCCTTCACCGGGAGTGACTCCTTTAGCAATAACTGGCAGATGCTACACACTCGGTTTGTCTTTTGATTGCTTTTAAGTGTTTTTGCTTTGCACAGTGATATATATGATATATCCTGCACCTCATTCGACGAGGAAAGGACCGACGATCTCTTCACCGGGAGTGACTCCTTTAGCAAAACTAGAAAAGCCTCAAAAGCACTCCATTTTAAAATCATTTGATTCTACAACGATATCAAGTTCATTACGCAATAGGTTTTCAGAAAAACCTGTCGTAGCCCTCCGTCATTTCAGATAAGTACTAGTTAGTATTCGTGCTACGTTTGTTGACTATGTTAAGGCATAGTGTGCGGTAGCTAATTAGTGCTTATCTGCATAAGCATATGATGTGATTGGATTAGGGTAGTCGTGCGACTTTGTTGACTATGTTAAGGGTCGTGCGGGTGGGTTTAATTCAATCGGGAAATGATGGGTTGAACTTGACTAGCACTTATGATTTGTTGACTATGTTAAGGTCATATAGCTGCTAGGGGCAAAATATTATCGGGAATTTCAAGTGTTGAAATTTGCAATGAGATTGCATACCTTCTATGAGATAGTTGGATCCCGATACCCGCTGCGAGTAAGAGTTACTCCTGGAAGAGTTTTATACATTACAATTAGCTGATCAAGTAGGTGTCTAGAAAGGTGTTAACGAGGTTACGCCTCTGGGAAAACGAGGTTTACAGTAATTAGGTTCGTGCGAAAGCACGGGGGACCTCCCTCAAAGTACCGACACTGGCCTGGCTGAAAGATTGGCGAACTTGTAGTGTGTAATTAATCCCGGCTAGTCTTTCCTTTTAGGGTTTGAAGGAAGATTTGATAAAAAGCAGTGGGAGCCATCCTGATTAGATAAAATAATAACCAATCTATTCTTGCAAGAGCGCACGCTGAGTGTTTTCTTCTCTCTCTCTCCAGGTAGCGACCATATCACGCCTTAATCAAGATAATAATACGGAATATTGACCGAACCCGCTTGTTATACTGAGCTGGGGAACGTTGGTCCCGCTCCAACTTATAATTGTTATAAGACAGAGCAGGAAATTGGGGAATACCAGATTTCCCGTGCCGCCCAAACGAAGAGAGTGCATGCTGATGCATCATCTTCGGGTGTGTTCATTATACAGAACTGTTTCTCAGTATCCTCCGCATCCTGGGTATATGATACCGGATCAGGATCCCAGATATGTAATCTATTACATAGGTTTACAAAAGGGTAGAAAAACTGAGAACGGGTGATAAGTTTCATGAGACAGAAAACGGGGCAAGAGTTGCAGCCAAGTCTGTCGGTCACTGTCACCCTGTATTACCAATACATTGATTCTGAACGAATGTTATTAGATACCGAACCTGATATACCAAATCATATCACTCTCTTTGTTAGAAAAGAAAGGATATAATTTTGTATTGATGGAAAATGTTTTGAACATTTCCTATATCAAAAGTTGATCGGTTCATGCACGTTATCTAAAAACATTGATGTTCTAAATCAAACTACAGTTCTTAGTATATGGAACACACACAAGAGGAAGAGTTCAGAAATGAACGGATTCTTCTTGAGGTATTGTAGACTAGGTCAGATCAATGTGACCCGACTAGCTAGAGTTACATAAAGATGCATGTTTAAATTAGTTTGAATTTACATCTTGTGAAACTCGCCAGTCATGTCACAAAGATAAAATGACCATAGACCTGTTTATTAGAAACAGAGAAGGAGTTAGTAAACTCTTGGGATGATACATGTTGATGTATGTAGGTCCCCTGTCTACACATGCCAGGACTGGTTCTTTATACTTCATTATGTTCTCTGATAATCTCTCAAGATTCAGTCATATGTTCCTGCTGAAACATGAGTCCGAACCTTTTGAGATATTCACAGAATATAAGCGAGAAGTAGAGAACCAAAATACGGGTATAAGTATTATGTCCTTTGATGAGATCGAGGAGGAGAATACTTGAGCACGGAAATCCTGGACTATTTTAAAGGAGAATGAGATTCTCTCTCGGCATTACTCCTCCGTATACACCATAGGACGATGGTATATCGGGGCGGAGCAGATACACCCTATTTGATATGGTGTGCTCTATGATGAGTACTGCTGAGTCACCTATTTCCTTTAGGGAGTTATGCGCTTGAGAAGTTGCATACCTATTGAATAGGGTTCGAATCAAATCAGATGCCTACCATTTCATATGTGATATGGAAAGGGAAGAACCCATGTCTTAAGCTAGTTAAGATTTGGGGTTGACCGGCCTATGTCTGAAAGCAAAATCCGGACAAGCTCAAGGCAAAGTCTGTAATGTAGAACTGGAAAGGTTCCAGCTATACAAATTACAGCAGATGATTTGAAAGAACCAAAGGATTCAATAGTTACCAACGAACCTCGGCCTCTCCGCCGATCTAGTAAAGTTCCTCACCCACCTGAGAGATATTTCGGTTTCTCTATGACAGTGGGAGCGAGGATTGCGTCATGAGATGATGACCCAACTAGTTTCGAGCTGGCCATCAGGAGTAAGACTCTATAAGAATGGCTGGATGCTTAGTGATCTGAGATTGAATCCTTATACACCAACAAAGTATGGACTTTAGTTGCTATATCTGAAGGGTTAAATCCCCATCAGGAGCAAGTATATCTTGAGAAGATTACTTGGTGTACATGGAAAAGTTGAGACTTTCAAAGCTAGACTTGTTAAAGGTTTGCATCATTGACCAGGTGTGGATCATGATGAAACTTTTTCTAAGGATCTATGCTTAAGTCCATCCAGATCCTACTTGCCACGGCTACATACCATGACTACGATATCTGGTGGTTGGGTGTCATGACAGCTTTTCTAAATGATGTTTTAGAAGAGGGAGTCTATAAGTACACAGCCAGAGAGCCTCGTAGACAGTGGGAGCAGCGGAAACGTATGCAAGATGTTTTATGTGATGAAGCAGGCATCGCGGAGTTGGAACATCTGTTTTGATGAGTTTGTCAAACAGGTTGACATCATCATAATGGTAGATGAAGCTTGTATGAACAAAAAGGTAGTAGGGAGTATGGTGACGATCCTCGTAGAGTACGTGGATGACATACTCTTGATAGGGAAGGAGTTTCCTATGCTACGCTCGGTCGATCTCCGCTTATCACTATACTTCTCCATATAGGATCAAAGTGATACCTCCTAAATCCTGGGTTTTGGATCTATGAGATAGATCTAAATGGATGTTAGGATTCTCACTAGTTGTAGTGAGATGGTATCAATCGATCCTGGGGAGAATCACTGGAAAGGTTCCAGGGTGATAAAGACGACTGAATGTCAGTCACAGGCATTGTCTTTACCCTCAGTAAAGGGACGGTATGTTGGAAGAGTTCCAAGCTAGATACCGTGACATACTAGACGATAAAGGCAGGATACATCGCTACTTAAGATGCTACCAAAGAGGCAGTCTGGGTGTATATTGGTTCATGAGATGAACTACGTTCCAACCATTGTGAGACAATGGAGTTGTGGCTTATGCCAAGGAACGTCCGTCCCATCAGTGATCCAGACATATTCTAAGGCAGTGTCACCTGATCATGGAGATGGTTGATCTCCAGGGAGATCGAGGTTAGGAGAGTAGACTCAGAGGACAACACAGCGGATCCACTCACAAAGGCCTGTTCCCAGAGAGAGACTTTTATGGGATGGTTGAGTATGAGATACTATAACCACTGCTACAGATGACCCTAGTGCAAGTGGGAGATTGTTAGTTATATGTATGCCCTAGAGGCCATTACTATACATAGGATGTATATTGTAGTGGATGCTGGGACATATATAGGGAGGACTTTCTTGCTCGACATGATAGTATGCTATCTGGTTGCTCTTTACCTTAACGTGTATATTGATTGTCTCTCTGTTACATGTTGGTAAAGCCCTTAGGATGTATACTTGACTACCTGGACTATGATGCAGATCATACTAGTGGGGACAGATAGTCTATAAGTACATCCTTCAAAGTCCCTAGTCGTGGGTGTATCGAGACGGGGCATCGATATACCAGAGTAGACTAGCGTGTACCTTCTCGACCCATACAGATGGGCGATGGATGATCCCATATCCATTGGTGTTTGACATCAGAGATGATATACGGGTGCTCAGTAGAGACTGGGTACACTGGACGGACTGCCGAGAACTCCCAGATGGTATTATACCTTACGTCAGATGGCAGTTCTCTGGTGACACTGGTGCAGAGTAGTCTATTGACCCGAGATCGTCATAGAGTCTTGTGTGGTTCCCACTGTGCTTTGATTTCCATCTTACCACGTCCAAGAGGGCGTGCAAAACGGTGGTTTTTGGGTACAGTCCCGAGTCACATGGAGGCAATGAGCGATAGGAGGAGATTCGTCTCTCCCGGTATAGGGGGTTGATGTTGTGCTGTGTTCGATTGGCTATAACAGGAAATCCCTGGCCAAGGTTGCTGAGATTTACTGGTAAGTGTTACCAGTAGTTTCTCGAATTGTTATAGACCTCATATCAACACGACTTATCGAGCTATTGGGGTCTGACGTTTACCACCCCTAGGCGAGATATGCGACATATCAGACGATCAGACCGGACTGTACGGTAGTGTTACTGGTTGGATTCACTGGAGTGTGAGCGGGCTTGCTCGTCGATCTTCTGATCGCTCAATACCCGGGTGGCCGTTACGTTTAGCAGACCGCTTGCGGCTTGTGGATGTTTGATATGATCATCATCTGCTGCCGGCGTATTGACGAGTCTTTAGAGTCCTACACAGAGGTTTCCTGGCTCAAGCGAAACGAAATAGGAGCGCATATGAGATATGTGCGGGACCGAGAATAATGCGTGTATGTGATACCGTATTCTATTATCGCGATGAATGTGTCGTATGGTTATATGCGATATAACCTAGTTATCGAATCGAGGGTTGATTCGATAAGCCGATACATTGGATACTAGTCGGTTATATGCGATATGACCGGATCGTTAAATCAAGTGTTGATTTAATGATTTAATGCATAATTATATATTTGATATATTACTTTGCGTTAACTAGTATTGGTTCACTTTAAATGGATTTTCTCACTCGGTTTGTACACATTGTATATGTGATATACTTTTGTGCACTTGATTGTATCATGTTTGATGATACATGTTATGCTAGGGTTTTTGTGTAAAGATCAAACCATGGTTACATGATTATGGTTAGGGTTTTGTTTTATTCACTTATTTATTTATCCATTTCATTTTGGAAAATAAATGGAAAAGAGAAAAGAATGGTGGCTTTATTTGTTGTTTAGTTGAAGCTTCATGAAGCTTTGACTTTGTCCACCATTCTTATCTCATCCTTAATCCTAACCATTCCTTTAAACCTTGGTTAATTCTCTACACATAACCATAGTTAGAATTATGATAAGGATTGTTTTTCTATTCTTTTTAATTAACTTATCAATACATAATTCTTCTTTTTCTTCCTTTCTTCACTTGAAGAAAGCAAGCTCCATCAATGGTGATTGATGGAAATGAGTGAGAAATCCAATTCTAAAGTCTACCCACTTCCTATTTCTTCATCCTCTACCTCTTGCCAAGTAGTAGAGTGTGTTTCCTTCACAATTTTTCATGGCTTGGTGAAGGTGGAGCTTGATCTAGCGATGCTTCGACGTAGATCATCTTCGGCACGTCGTCGATGACCTAGCCCGTCTATTCTCCGATGAAGCCGACGCTAGAGCCCGAGATTTGTTATGGACAGCGAGGAGACTTCATTGCGGAGCTATGGAGGTGGAGCACCGGATCTACAAAGGTTGTATTTCCGTATTCTTATAGTTAAGTGTTAACTAGTTTGCTTTGTCGCCTAGAAATCTAGCCAACGATCCGTTCTAGGGTTTCTCGGCACCGTTTAAATTTGAAATTGGCATGGTTGATGCCTTATGAGACTTCATTAGGGTGCCTAGGAACCCTACAATCCCTTCACCGGGAGTGATCCCTTGGACAAAAAGTTTGCGTCAGGGCATTAACTTCACTATAGCCGATTACTTTTGCTTTGCATCGTGGTATTCAGTTGGAATATCCTGCACCTCATTCTACGGGGAAAGAGCCGAGATCCCTTTACCGGGAGTGACCTCTTTAGCAAAGGTTTTCGTCACTATATTTTTCTAAAAAGCTATCCGTTCCTTCAACGATATCAAGTTCTTTACGTTAAAGGTTTTCGCCAGAAACCATTCGTAGCCCTCCGTCGTTTCAGACGGGTAGCACGTAGTATTCATGCTATGTTTGTTGGCCTTCGTCAAGGCATAGTGTATGGTAGCTGCTTGTTGCCTTTCTGTAGCATAGATAGATGCGTTGGTTTGGGATAGTCGTATAGCCTTATTGGCCTTCGTCAAGGGCTTGTGCGGGTGGGTTCAAATCAACCTGGAGAATGACGGGTAGAACTTGACATGTGACTTATGATTTGTTGGCCTTCGTCAAGGTCATAAGAGCATGGGGCAGAAATCACATCGGGAGTTTGAAAAGAACTGAAACTTGCCAGATATGCGCATACCATCTGGAGTGTGATAATGTGAGCGGATTCCGTCACGTTATCATGCGATGATAGTTGGATCCCGATTCCCACTGATGAGTTAGTTTACTCCTCGGGTGACCCCGACTAATTCTTCTTTCAGGTTTGGAGGAGAATTTGATCGTACAGTGGGAGGTTTCCAGATTAGATGAATTGGTAACCATTCTGATCTAGGTTAGAGTGCACGCTGAGTGTTTCTTTTCTCTCTCTCTTTCGCAGCGACCATTGACCCGACCCTAAGACTATGACTCAGTGACCAAGTTGACCGAACCTTCTTAACACTGGCTTTTGGATTATCTGAGTTGCAAACCTCATTGCCACTCCTACTTTTACCCTTTTCTCCAGGACACCCCGTATTACTACGAACGTCCACTTCCATTGGACAAAACCATCGTATGGTTATATACGAACTCGAAAGAATTTATTCGAGGATGGTTTCAGGTTCTGGAGAAAACGGATAGGATTATTCAGTTGTCTTTTCCTTTTACCTTCTCTCAGGTTGCGAGTACTCCTTGGTTTAGGAGATAGTACACCTATTACGCAAATTGGATAGTCTTCTTCCAAACCATAGGCAGGTGCCGACCGGTAGGGAATGAAGAAAACCAATTAGCATAACGATGGTGTGCAGGAGGTATTAAGTTCAGACAAAGCAAGGGATTAGTATGAGGGAAAAGTAAATTGCGACTGCTATTCACGACCAAACCAAGTATTCCTTCGCCAATCCTAAATCACCTTTGTATTTCTCCAGGACACTCCGTATCACTACGAAGATCCACAGTTTATTTGGATACTCCATCGTATGGTTATATACGAACTCGAAAGGAACTTGTTCCAGTTCGGGGATGGATTCTGGTTCAGGAGAAATAAGAATAAGGTTCATTCGGTTGTCTTTTATCTTCACCTTCTCTCGCATTGCGAGTGATCCTAGGATTGGGACAGTACACCCATTATGCTTATTGGATAGTCTTCTTCCAAACCATAGGCTGGTGCCGAACGGTGGGGAAGGAAGAAAACCATTTGGCCTAAGGGGTGTGCAGAAGGTAAAGACTAAAGACATATGAAGGGATTTGGAGAGGTGGCAAAGAATTATACGGTTACAGTCATGAATCTGGAAGAGGCATTACTAGGAATACCGGGATACCCCATCGAAACATTTCAATGTTTCAGTCTCACTGTGTACTGTTAAAGGAAAACTGATTTCTTGATTAGACACTTGCTCCAGGGTATGTATTTACCAGGTATGATTCTCACATCTGTATGGTTTTACAGATGATGAGTGGGAGTAGGTTATTGGGAATTGGGTGATCATCCTCATTATATTGGGATTCGTTGTAATCGGTGATATTTGAGGAAGTCACCTGGGTTGGTTGCCGGACGGCAAATATTTGGTTTTGAATATCCGCTGTTATGCACCAATTTCAAATTGATGTATCTGTACGTCTATTTTCATAGAGTGAGATATACCTTTTTGAAATTATGTCTACGACATTTATCTATATCAGTAGATGGTTAGATAAGGAGCATTAAACATCGGTGTAATTCTTCTTAACCATAAGTACAGTTTTCAACCTACGACACACAGTGAATGAGTAATCAGACCCAATGGACTTATACAGAGTATTGTATATTGTCCAGGGTCCATCAGGACAGAGGGGTTGGTCCTCGTACTATATTCGGTTTACTTATGACTTCTCTAGTTTTTAGACAGGTGTTTCGTGGAAACACAGGGTCCGAATTTGGAGAAGTTAAAGGTATTTGAATAGAGTAGAGAACCAGGTGTAGCAAGTATCGGGATTCTTCAAAGTGATCGAAGATGTAGATACTTGTCAATGGTATTCAGTTGATAGTAATGATTAAGAGAACTTGCTTCTCTTTCAGGTTACTCATAATTGGAAGCATTCCTAAGTTGAGTAACGCTGATAGGCCTCCTTCCATTTAGTTGACATGCACTGGAGACAGTTGCATGATTTGGATCTGGTTCAATTAAATCAGTGCCTCTGGTTCTATATTGGATATAGAACAGTTCATATCTTAACGATGTTAAGGTACGGGGAGTTTTCCGGCTTATGATTAAAACCAGAGACTGGACAACTCAAGGCACGTTTCTGTAATGGCTGTTTGTGGGTTGACCCAGGCTATGACGAGGGTTGACTTTCTACCATCTGGATGAACAATAGCAATATTGTTCTAGACTCGCCACAGTTTTAATAAAAATGAATTTTTTCAGAAAACAGTAGTGGGAGTATGGTAGAACTGGAAGTGATTCCAGAACCACAAACGATTACTGAAGATTTGATAAGAACCTAAAGATTCAATCTGGATTGACATTCCATTGGCCACTCCGCAGATACGGTGGGTAACTTCAGGCACCCGAGAGGTACTCCGGTAGCCTCAAGGACGGTGACATGGAAGTTCTTGTTTACCCACACTTGCCATTGCTGTTGTTCCAGATTGTGAGACCCGGCAGGAGGATGAGTATAGCGTCGTTCTGAACTCGCTTCAGAAGTGTACGTGTATATGACTCTGCCAGAGAGTTGTCGTAGTCAGTGGGAGCAGCGGAAGCATTGGTGGACAGGTGGCTTGTGTCTATTTATAGACTAAAGCAGATATTGCGGAGATAGATCATCTATTTCTGACGTGACAGTCATTGGTTTGACTTCATCAAAATAAGGGATGGATCTATTGAGAAGGTAGTAGGGTGTGATGTCCTGGTATTTGGATGACATACACAGAGTAGGAAAAGAAACTCCTATACTACAATCGGTTATACTTTGGTCGTCACACAGTGGTTTCTCCACATAGGACTTGGACATTATATCAGACATTCTGGTTACTGGATCTATGGTTTTAGATCTAGATTTGGGTAGTTTCCCAATCAGGGTACTTAGACAACATTCTAAGAGTATTTAGAATGGACGACTCCTAGCACGGTAGTGTACCTGCAGGTGATGGAGTCACCCTCTCTAAAGCTGTCTTACAAACTAAAGGGGAGAGGGATGTGCATGATTGGCAGATCACTTGCTCAGGCAATTGAGTCAATCATGAGATGTCAAGTACCACACCAGATATTGTTCTTGCACTAGATGCAATAAGTTGATATTGATCCAATCCTGGAGAAGCAGTCGGAAGCAGTTTTAGAACATAAGTGAATGTTCTAGGGATATGATAATGACAGCCTCATGCAGGAGACAGTTATCATTCCAGGCTTCCAAGGTGACCTGGACGTCAAGGAGGTTGTCAGAGTTATAGTTTTTCCTTCTGACGAGGGGCAGTATTTTGGACAGGTGGTCCAAGGCAATACTGAGGGAGGCTTGGCGCAGGATACTGATTAAGTTCAGTTGACGATACAGTCTAAGAAGTTTGGATTTGGAGTTCATTTATGAGCTAGGTCCCATCAGACATCCAGACACATTCTAAGACAGGTATTGCTCATTTCGGGAGATGGCTTTCTCTGCGAACTTGAGATTTAGAGAGACATGGAAAGAGACAACAAAGCGGATCCACTCACTAAGGCTATTCCTCGAACGCAATAGTTTCACAAACGAGCTTTGTGAGACTGACTAGTAGAGGAGTTGGGTGTTCGGTATCACACGGGCTGTGAGTATGCGACATCGCAATAATTAGCCTTGAGTGCAAGTGGGAGATTGTTGGAGATAGTGCCCTCAGAGTCAATTATTAGGTCACAGGTACGTGATTGCAATGATTGATGGAGGACCTATCCCGGTAGGACAGTCTTACTCGAGATGATAGTATGCTATCTGGTTTACCTTTATCATCGTGTACTGTTTTAGGTGACCTGACAAGTCGCTATTACACGTTGATAGAGTCCCTAGGATTCTTGCTTGACCACCAGCAGTATGAGGGCGATCATATAAGTGGGAGCTGGGGGTCTATAAGCATATCCTTAAATGGTCCCTAGTCGTGAGAGTTTCGAGACAGGGCATCGATACTCCAGAGTAGACTAGTGTATACAGTCGAGACCCCGACGAGGGGCGGTGGCCGGTCTCACAAGCCACTGGTGTCAGTTGGATCACCTAAGATGTATACAGGTGCTCATTGGGTTATGAGTACACCGGACAGGACTCGCCGGGAACATGCTAGTTGGTCATATACCAGACGTCAGATGGCAGTTCCCTGGTGACATGTGTACAGGTTAGTTCATCGACCTGGGGATCGTCATTTGTCTTGTGTGAGTTCCCACTGTACTTTGATTACTACCCTACCACGGCTCAAAGGAGTCGTGCAAACAGGTTTTAGTTGGGTTCAGTCCCGAGCCACATGGAGGCAGTGAGCGTATCTTCAGGGGTTCGTCTCTCCCGGTATTGAGGGTGAGGTCGCGCTGTGTCTAGGAGAGCCATTACACGAAGCCCTCGGCCGAGGCAGAAGATTTACTGGTAGGTATTCCAGTAGTATCTCATGGTGTTCTGGGCTACACTCCGACACGACTTGTATCGCTTTTGGGGGTCTGACTTTTACCAACCCCCTAGGCCCGCCATGCGATGCTCATAGACGAACAGACCGGACTGTACGGATATTGTCACTGACAGGCTCAGTAGGGTTGTTAGGCTGAGTTCGCTCACAGACGCCCCTTTTAGTCAATACCTGGTAGCCCGTTACGTATTGGCTTATACCTATGACGTGCTAGTGGTTAAATCCACAACCAAGGTGTTGACGAGTCTTTAGAGTCCCCCACATTCAGTTACTCAGCTTTCGGGCGAAAAGTTGTAGAGGCCGTATGGAGATATGGCAAGGTCCGATCAGATACGTGCGGTATTGCACGCATCAGGATCGGACAGTTTGTACTAGAGGCCGTATGGTTATATGGCAGGGTTCGATCAGATACGTGCGGTATTGCACGGATCAGGATCGAACGGATATTACTAGCCGGTTTTGGTTTAAGCCGGATCCTAGTATAGTACAGTGTAGATTTTGTTTCATTGCATTTGTATTTCGGTCGGAATACAAATGCGGGTGTGTATGCACAGTATCGGGGTTTTCCTGTAATTTATTACGGGACCAGTTTTCTGGAGTTGCCAGTTTACTTTCCGTTTCGGCCAATTTCCTTTGTATCGTTCATTGGCCGAAGATTGGTGGAAGAGGGCTTATTTGCATTGTTGCAAATAAGTATTTGTGGAGGGGGTCTTTGCATATTGTTTTATCATGACAACTCTTCTTTGACCTTTTGACTTCATGATGGTTCATGATGGGTGGACCATACCTTGACTTTGTGTTGATGATGGGAGATGATTTGGTTGTTGAGTGTTGGTGTTTCTTGGTAATCATGTTCTTTCATGATCACATTTGATTCCTCTCTCTCTCTTGCATGATATGAGTATGGCTCCCATTATTTTTGATACACATCCACTCTCTCATTCACCCCACCACCATGTCATGGCCGGCCAAGACATGGCAAGGGGCTGTCCAAATTTTTGGGAGTGGGTTTTTGCTTCATTTCATGCTCCAAAAATCCACAAGTCCCTCCACATTGTTCTTGTATCATCCCTCCACCAAAATGGCACCTCCATGAACCCCAAAATGAGACTTGAGCTCACTACACATTCTACAGCAAACATTGGGCACGTCGACTAGCCAGCTTCGTGCCCGAGTTGCCTCGGCATTGAGGTGGGAGCCCGTAAAAGATGTAGGCGATGTGGTGCACTTCCGGCGACGAGGTGGAGACCGGAGCTTCCGCAAGAGATCGGGACGACGACGAGAAGACCGGAGGACTCGGATCAGTCGGTATATCTCTCTTCCCCATCTTGTAGTCCGCATTTGGCCGTCGGATTGACGGCCGGGGCGCCGCCGTGCACTTACAACTTCAACTTACAAGGAAAAGAAGTTGAACTTCCGGAGCTCCTCAACATGCTGAGGAGTGCAGAGGGCACCCTACAGAAAAGTAGGGATACATCCACTTTGTTTGTAGGAGGATCTTCCTCTTCTAAGTCCAAGGCGAAAGCCAAGGGAAAGAAGAAGAAAGCCCTCGCCAAACCAAGGGGCGGTGTTAGTAAAGTGGATACGAAGGTAAAAGCAAAGGCAACAAAGATAGCGGGGCAGCTGGTGGGTAAGGAAGAATGCTTCTATTGTCATAAGAAGGGACACTGGAAGAAAGATTGCAGGGCTTGGAAGGCCAGAACACAGGATCTGAAGCAAGTTGCGGCTTCAGCTTCAGGTGTGTATTGTTAGTTATATGTATTCCCTAGAGGCCATTACTGTACATTGGATGTATATTGTAGTGGATGCTGGGACATATATAGGGAGGACTTTCTTGCTCGACATGATAGTATGCTATCTCGTTACTCTTTACCTTAACGTGTACATTGATTGTCTCTCTGTTACATGTTGGTAAAGCCCTTAGGATGTGTACTTGACTACCTGGACTATGATGCGGATCATACTAGTGGGGACATGGTAGTCCATAAGTACATCCTTCAAGGTCCCTAGTCGTGGGTATATCGAGACGGGGCATCGATATACCAGAGTAGACTAGCGTATACCTTCTCGACCCATACAGATGGGCGATGGATGATCCCATATCCATTGGTGTTTGACATCAGAGATGATATACGGGTGCTCAGTGGAGACTGGGTACACTGGACGGACTCGCCGAGAACTCCTAGATGGTATTATACCTTACGTCAGATGGAAGTTCTCTGGTGACACTGGTACAGAGTAGTCTGTTGATCCGAGATCGTCATAGAGTCTTGTGTGGTTCCCAATGTGCTTTGATTTCCATTTTACCATGTCCAAGTGGGCGTGCAAAACGGTGGTTTTTGGGTACAGTCCCGAATCACATGGAGGCAATGAGCGATAGGAGGGGATTCGTCTCTCCCGGTATAGAGAGTTGATGTTGCGCTGTGTTCGATTGGATATAACCGGAAATCCCTGGCCAGGGTTGCTGAGATTTACTGGTAAGTGTTACCAGTAGTTTCTCAAAATTTTATAGACCTCATATCGACACGACTTATCGAGCTATTGGGGTCTGACGTTTACCACCCCTAGGCGAGATATGCGACATATCAGACGACGAGACCGGACTGTACGGTAAGTGTTACTGGTTGGATTCACAGGAGTGTGAGCGGGCTTGCTCGTCGATCTTCTGATCGCTCAATACCCGGGTGGCCGTTACGTTTAGCAGACCGCTTGCGACTTGTGGGTGTTTGATATGATCAACACCTGCTGCCGGCGTATTGACGAGTCTTCAGAGTCCTACACAGAGGTTTCCTGGCTCAAGCGAAACGAAATAGGAGCGCATATGAGATATGTGCGGGACCGAGAATAATGCGTGTATGTGATACCGTATTCTATTCTCGTGATGAATGTATCGAATGGTTATATGCGATATAACCTAGTTATCGAATCGAGGGTTGATTCGATAAACCGATACATTAGATACTAGTCGGTTATATGCGATATGACCGGATCGTTAAATCAAGTGTTGATTTGATGATTTAATGCATAATTATATATTTGATATATTACTTTGCATTAACTAGTATTGGTTCACTTTTAATGGATTTTCTCACTTGGATTGTGCACATTGTATATGTGATATACTTTTGTACACAAATTTGTATCATGTTTGATGATGCATGCTAACTTGAGCATGTGTAAAGATTAAACCATGGTTGTGTAATGGTTAGGGTTTTCCTTTCATTTTCTTATTCATTTATTTATTGATTTATTCTTTATGGAAAATGAAAAGCATAAAGAGAAAAATGGTTGCTAACTTTGTTTGTATTATGAAGCTTCATGAAGCTTTGACTTAGTGACCATTTTGTCTCTTGCTTAACCCTAACCATTCCACTTAACCCTAGTCTATTCCCTACACCTAACTAAGGCTAGCATATGATAAGTATTGATTTTATTATTCATTTTAGATATACTTATCGTATTATTATCTTCTTCTTCTTCATCTTCTTCTTGAAGAAAAAGCTTGCCTCATCAATGGCAACTTGATGAAATGAGTGAGAAATCCAATTCTAAAGTGAACCCACCTCCTATTTCTTCATCCTCTACCTCTTGCCAAGTAGTATAGGGTGTTCTCTTCACAAGTTTCATGACTTGGTGAAGTGGGAGCTTGATCTAGTGATGCCTCGACGTAGATCATCTTCGGCACGAAGCCGACGACCTTGCCCGCCCATTTCTCTGATGAAGCCGATGCTAGAGCCCGGGTTTCCATTTGGACAGCGAGGAGACTTCATTGCGGAGCTATGGAGGTGGAGGACCGGATCTACAAAGGTTGTATTTCCGTTCTTTTAGTAAAGTAGTTTACTAGTTGCATCTTTCGCCTAGACATCTAGTTAACGATCCGTATTAGGGTTTCTCGGCACCCGTAAAATTTGAAATTGGCATGGTTGATGCCTTGTGAGACCTCTTGAGAGTGCCTAGGAACCCTACAGTGGTATCAGAGCCTAGCTAGAGCCTTAGGCGAAGTTTAGACGACGTTTGAAACCCGATCGAACCAAAACCCTAGCTCTCAAAATGCTCTCTGTCCAATTTTTAAAAATCTGGATTTTTCAATATTAAAAATATGCAGAAAAATAAGCAGGGTCTTATTTGAATTACTGTGAAAGACGAGGGTCTAATTCGAATATTCCACCGCGGAACCGCGGCACAAGCCTGCACATGCGGCGGTTCCGCGGCCGTACTGTCCCTTTGACCAATGTTTTCTGCACAGTAATTCATATAATTGAATGATATATTTTCTGGGTATTTTTAATGTGACTCTACAGTTGAGTTTTCTGGGGTTGTTTTGGGAATTTGAAGATTCGATCGGATTATCAAGTTTTGTCTATGTGGCTTTCCGGATAATTTTTGAATATGTTAAAAAGTTCGACCGGATATAAATACCCAATTTTTCCCCTGTCGGGAAATTTCCAAGTGTTGGATTTTTCCGTGGTTTAAAGACGTTCTAAGTAGTGCAAGTAACGCGATGGACCCTCTAGAAGACAACAAACCTTAACTCGATTATGTGACCGTCTTGAACTGCCCTTTGAACCTTAGGGTTTGGGGCAGTACGGCGTGCCACATGTGAGGCGTTGGCTTGACCCTTCTATGGCTGGACCGTTGGTACTGAGGCACGAACTGAATGTTTTTAGACTTGTTTCATGTGTTGATCTGTATCGGGAAAACTTGGGTGTTTGAATGTTCGATCGGAAAGTTTAACATTTTCTAATTATCTTGAAAGTGATACAATAATTGGAATTCACAAGTAGTTATGAGATAACTGAATGAACGTTATAAACATAGCAGTTTAGTCTCACTTGATCGGCTGCCACGGAATTTTGATGTGATCAAAAGTCCGTCGCAATCACGTAGCGTACGCGGATATTCGCCGGTAAACTTAATAGACAGCCTCACTCCATAGCCCCGACCAAGTGACTGCAGGAGAACCCCGTCACCGAAAGCATCCGTTCGGGTGCTCGCGGTAGCGGTGTTCCGCCTTGGTGCACTTCGTCGACGGTATCGGGGGTGCAGCCGTCTACTGAAGTTTGCGACGAGCATTTGATCAGGATGTCGGGAATCTTGTTGAATTGCCCGACTTGGTATTGAAAAGTGTTTTCGATTTTGAGACTAAAATGCGGGGTTTATAATTGTTAGGCATGTGATGTCTAAGGAATTCATTTGTTCAGGCATGCGATGTCTGAGGTGGTTGCGGATTCCAACTGTTGTAGTTTTACACTTTCTTTTCTGTGACCGTAAGTGTAATGTGTGATATCGCCGGTTTCGTTACTATATGTCAACGGCAATTGGGATGCGTATATTTACTTACGTTGATGACATGTGATGTTAAGTGTTGCTGGATATGTTATATTGGATCGTCGTGTTTGAATAGCCGGGGGTTTTTTTTATGTGAGATGAATGTTTTTCATTTTCATTCATGTAAAAACTTGTAAGTAATATTCTTTTATTGGGGCGCTTCCAAGTTGCGGAAGATGTCACCGTTTGTATATTATTTACTTTTTTGCACTAGGATAGACCCAAGGAGGGGAGCATAAGTAACTGGGTTCTGGAGTCCAGTGGGAGACCAACTCGAGGAGTCGAGTCCGGGTCTCCTAACTCTAGAATTGGTAGGGTTGCTTGCCGCTCTCGTAGGGGTCTAGGGGTGTGGGTTTGGCTATTCATCATGACCGTGGAATCCGTGTTTTATACTGGCTCGTATTGAAAACACGGACGTCTTAGTATATCCAATATTTCATATGTTTCTTCTGCTGCGATATCTGTGATGTGATCATGTGATGTTCTGTGATAGATACTGTATATAGTATATATGATATATTATATAGACGTTACTTATGTTTTACACCCGCGCTAGCCCTGCCCCGCTCTGCCGTTAGTCACCTAACCTAACGGTGCACGAGGGGACATCGAGGCGAATGCGGATGGCATAAGTGTACGTCGTATTTATCTGTGATGTTTAGATACTTAAATGATGGGACTTCATTAATGTGATTAATGAAAGTAAACAGAAACCTAAAGATGTTGTAGAATTGAATTTCAAAATTAAAACAGGTAGCTACAGTTCTTGCTTTGCACAGCGGTATATGTGATATATCCTGCACCTTATTCGATGAGGAAAGGACCGAGATCCCTTCACCGGGAGTGACTCCTTTAGCAATAACTGGCATATGCTACACACTCGGTTTGTCTTTTGATTGCTTTTAAGAGTTTTTGCTTTGCACAGTGATATATATGATATATCCAGCACCTCATTCGACGAGGAAAGGACCGACGATCCCTTCACCGGGAGTGACTCCTTTAGCAAAACTAGAAAAGCCTCAAAAACACTCCGTTTTAAAAATCATTTGATTCTACAACGATATCAAGTTCATTACTCAATAGGTTTTCAGAAAAACCTGTCGTAGCCCTCCGTCATTTCAGATAAGTACTAGTTAGTATTCGTGCTGCGGTTGTTTGGCATGCGTCAAGGCGTAGTGTACGGTAGCTAACTGGTGCTTATCTGCTAGCATACGATGCGATTGGATTAGGGTATTCGTACGGCGTTGTTTGGCATGCGTCAAGGGTCATGCGGGTGGGTTTAATTCAATCAAGAAATGTATGGGTTGAACTTGACTAGCGGACTATGGGTTGTTTGGCATGCGTCAAGGTCATAGCACGTTAGGGGCAAAATATTATCGGGAATTTCAAGTGTTGAAATTTGCAATGAGATTGCATACCTTCTATGAGATAGTTGGATCCCGATACCCGCTGCGAGTAAGAGTTACTCCTGGGAGAGTTTTACACATTACAATTAGCCGATCAAGTAGGTGTCTAGAAAGGTGTCAACGGGGTTACGCCTCTGGGAAAACGAGGTTTACATTAATTAGGTTCGTGCGAAAGCACGGGGGACCTCCCTCAAAGTACCGACACTGGCCTGGCTGAAAGATTGGCAAACTTGTAGTGTGTAATTAATCCCGGCTAGTCTTTCCTTTTAGGGTTTGAAGGAAGATTTGATAAAAAGCAGTGGGAGCCATCCTGATTAGATAAAATAATAACCAATCTATTCTTGCAAGAGCGCACGCTGAGTGTTTTCTTCTCTCTCTCTCCAGGTAGCGACCATATAATGCCTTAATCAAGATAATAATACGGAATATTGACCGAACCCGCTTGTTATACTGAGCTGGGGAACGTTGGTCCGGCTCCAACTTATAATTGTTATAAGACAGAGCAGGAAATAGGGGAATACCAGATTTTCCGTGCCGCCCAAACGAAGAAAGTGCATATGATGCATCTCCTTCGGGTGTGTTCATTACAAAGAACTGTTTCTCAGTATCCTCCGCATCCTGGGTATATGATACCGGATCAGGATCCCAGATATGTAATCTGTTACATAGGGCTACAAAAGGGTAGAAAACTGAGAACGGGTGATGAGTTTCATGAGACAGAAAACGGGGCAAGTGTTGCAGCCAAGTCTGTTGGTCACTGTCACCCTGTATTACCAATACATTGATTCTGAACGAATGTTATTAGATACCGAACCTGATATACAAAATCATATCACTCTCTTTATTAGTAAAGTTTTGATAAAATTTTGTATTGTTGGATAATGTTTTGAACATTTCCTATATCAAAAGTTGATCGGTTCAGGCACGTTATCTAAAAGCGTTGATGTTCTAAATCAAACTACAGTTCTTAGTATATGGATCACACACAAGAGGAAGAGTTCAGAAATGAACGAGTCCTTCTTGAGGCATTGTAGACTAGGTCATATCAATGCGACCCGACTAGCTGAAGTTACATTTAGATGCATATTTAAATCAGTTTGAATTTACATCTTGTGAAACTTGCCAGTCATGTCAAAAAGATTAGATGACCATAGCTCCGTTTACTGGAAACAGAGAAAGAGTTGGTGAACTCTTGGGATAATACATGTTGATGTATAAAGGTCCCCTGTCTACACATGCCAAGACCGGTTCTTTGTACTTCATTACGTTCTCTGATGATCTCTCGAGATTCAGACATATGTTCCTGTTGAAACACAAGTCCGAACCTTTTGAGATATTCAAAGAATATAAGTTAGAAGTAGAGAACCAAAATACGGGTATAAGTATTATGTCCTTTGATGTGATCAAGGAGGAGAATACTTGAGCACGGAATTCCTGGACTTTTCTAAAGGAGAATGAGATTCTCTCTCAGCATTACTCCTCCGAGTACACCATAGCACGATGGTATATCGGGGCGGAGCAATAGCACCTTATGTGATATGGTGTGCTCTATGATGAGTACTACTGAGTTTCCTATTTCCTTTTGGGAGTTATGCACTTGAGAAGCTGCATACCAATTGAATAGGGTTCGAATCAGATCACAGCCTACCACTCCATATGAGATATGGTATGGGAAGAGCCCATGTCTTAAGCTAGTTAAGATTTGGGGTTGTCCGGCCTATGTCTGAAAAGCAAAATCCGGACAAGCTCGAGGCAAGGTCAGTTATGTACAACTGGAAATGTTCCAGCTATACAACCTGCAGCTGATGATTTGAAAGAACCAAAGGATTCAATAGTTACCAAAGAACCTCAGCCTCTCCGCCGATCTAGTAGGGTTTTCTCACCTACCTGAGAGATACTTCAGTTTCTCTATGACAGTGGGAGCGAGGATTGCATCATGAGATGATGACCCAGCTAGTTTTGAGCAGGCCATCGAGAGTAGGGACTCTGTAAGAATGGCTGGATGCTTAGCGATCTGAGATGGAATCCATGTACATCAACAAAGTATGGACTTTGGTTGCTATATCTGAAGGGTTAAATCCCCATCAGGAGCAAGTATATCTTGAGAAGATTACTTGGTGTGGATGGAAAAGTTGAGACTTTCAAAGCTAGACTTGTTAAAACTTTTCGTCATCGACCAGGCGTGGATTATGATGAAACCTTTTCAAGTGGCTATGCTTAAGTCTATCCAGATCCTACTTGCCACGGCTACATACCATGACTACGATATCTGGCGGTTGGGTGCCATGACTGCTTTTCTAAATGATGTTTTAGAAGAGAACGTCTATAAGTACACAGCCAGAGGGCTTCGTAGATAGTGGGAGCAGCGGAAACGTGTACAAGATGCTTTATAGGATAAAGCAGGTATCGCGGAGTTGGAACATCTGTTTTGATGAGTTAGTCAAAGAGTTTGACATCATCAAAATGGTAGATGAACCTTGTATAAACAAAAAGGTAGTAGGGAGTATGGTGATGATCCTCGTAGAGTACAAGGATGACATACTCTTGATAAGAAAGGAGTTTCCTATGCTACGCTCGGTCAATCTCCGCTCATCACAATGATTCTCCATATAGGATCAAAGTGATACCTCCTAAATACTGGGTTTTGGATCTATGAGATAGATCTAATTGGATGTTAGGATTCTCACTAGTTATAGTGAGATGGTATCAACCGATCCTGAGGAGAATCACTGGAAGGGTTCCAGGGTGATAAAGACGACTGAATGTCAGTCACAGGCATTGTCATTACCCTCAGTAAAGGGACGGTATGTTGGAAGAGTTCCAAGATAGATACCGTGACATACTAGACGATAAAGGCAGGATACATCGCTACTTAAGATGCTACCAAAGAGGCTGTTTGGGTGTATATTGGTTCATGAGATGAACTACGTTCCTACCATTGTGAGACAATGGAGTTGTGGCTTATGCCAAGGAACGACGGTCCCATCAGTGATCCAGACATATTCTAAGGCAGTGTCACCTGATCGTGGAGATGGTTGATCTCCAGGGGATCAAGGTCAGGAGAGCAGACTCAGAGGACAACACGGCGGATCCACTCACAAAGGCTTTTTCCCAGAGAGAGACTTTTATGGGATGGTTGAGTATGAGATACTACAACCACTGCTATCAGATGGCCCTAGTGCAAGTGGGAGATTGTTAGTTATATGTATGCCCTAGAGGCCATTACTGTACATTGGAATGTATATTGTAGTGGATGCTGGGACATATATAGGGAGGACTTTCTTGCTCGACATGATAGTATGCTATCTGGTTACTCTTTACCTTAACGTGTACATTGATTGTCTCTCTGTTACATGTTGGTAAAGCCCTTAGGATGTGTACTTGACTGCCTGGACTATGATGCGGATCATACTAGTGGGGACATGGTAGTCCATAAGTACATCCTTCAAGGTCCCTAGTCGTGGGTATATCGAGACGGGGCATCGATATACCAGAGTAGACTAGCGTATACCTTCTCGACCCATACAGATGGGCGATGGATGATCCCATATCCATTGGTGTTTGACATCAGAGATGATATACGGGTGCTCAGTGGAGACTGGGTACACTGGACGGACTCGCCGAGAACTCCCAGATGGTATTATACCTTACGTCAGATGGCAGTTCTCTGGTGACACTGGTACAGAGTAGTCTGTTGACCCGAGATCGTCATAGAGTCTTGTGTGGTTCCCACTGTGCTTTGATTTCCATCTTACCACGTCCAAGAGGGCGTGCAAAACGGTGGTTTTTGGGTACAGTCCCGAATCACATGGAGGCAATGAGCGATAGGAGGGGATTCGTCTCTCCCGGTATAGGGAGTTGATGTTGCGCTGTGTTCGATTGGCTATAACCGGAAATCCCTGGCCAGGGTTGCTGAGATTTACTGGTAAGTGTTACCAGTAGTTTCTCGAAATGTTATAGACCTCATATCGACATGACTTATCGAGCTATTGGGGTCTGACGTTTACCACCCCTAGGCGAGATATGCGACATATCAGACGACGAGACCGGACTGTACGGTAAGTGTTACTGGTTGGATTCACAGGAGTGTGAGCGGGCTTGCTCGTCAATCTTCTGATCGCTCAATATCCGGATGGCCGTTACGTTTAGCAGACCGCTTGCGGCTTGTGGGTGTTTGATATGATCAACACCTGCTGCCGGTGTATTGACGAGTCTTTAGAGTCCTACACAGAGGTTTCCTGGCTCAAGCGAAACGAAATAGGAGCGCATATGAGATATGTGCGGGACCGAGAATAATGCGTGTATGTGATACCGTATTCTATTATCGCGATGAATGTATCGAATGGTTATATGTGATATAACCTAGTTATCGAATCGAGGGTTGATTCGATAAACCGATACATTAGATACTAGTCGGTTATATGCGATATGACCGGATCGTTAAATCAAGTGTTGATTTGATGATTTAATGCATAATTATATATTTGATATATTACTTTGCATTAACTAGTATTGGTTCACTTTAAATGGATTTTCTCACTTGGATTGTGCACATTGTATATGTGATATACTTTTGTACACAAGTTTGTATCATGTTTGATGATGCATGCTAACTTGAGCATGTGTAAAGATTAAACCATGGTTGTGTAATGGTTAGGGTTTTCCTTTCATTTTCTTATTCATTTATTTATTGATTTATTCTTTATGGAAAATGAAAAGCATAAAGAGAAAAATGGTTGCTAACTTTGTTTGTATTATGAAGCTTCATGAAGCTTTGACTTAGTGACCATTTTGTCTCATGCTTAACCCTAACCATTCCACTTAACCCTAGTCTATTCTCTACACCTAACTAAGGTTAGCATATGATAAGTATTGATTTTATTATTCATTTTAAATATACTTATCATATTATTATCTTCTTCTTGTTCATCTTCTTCTTGAAGAAAAAGCTTGCCTCATCAATGGCAACTGGATGAAATGAGTGAGAAATCCAATTCTAAAGTGAACCCACCTCCTATTTCTTCATCCTCTACCTCTTGCCAAGTAGTATAGGGTGTTCTCTTCACAAGTTTCATGACTTGGTGAAGTGGGAGCTTGATCTAGTGATGCCTCGACGTAGATCATCTTCGGCACGAAGCCGACGACCTTGCCGCCCATTTCTCCGATGAAGCCGACGCTAGAGCCCGGGTTTCCATTTGGACAGCGAGGAGACTTCATTGCGGAGCTATGGAGGTGGAGGACCGGATCTACAAAGGTTGTATTTCCGTTCTTTTAGTAAAGTAGTTTACTAGTTGCATCTTTTGCCTAGACATCTAGTTAACGATCCGTATTAGGGTTTCTCGGCACCCGTAAAATTTGAAATTGGCATGGTTGATGCCTTGTGAGACCTCTTGAGAGTGCCTAGGAACCCTACATATATGTTATTAAAAACTGTCTTTCAATAAACTCTACTTCCTGGGTATTGGATACCGGATCAGGATCTCATATCTGTAATTCTTTGCAGGCACTGAGAAAGCGTAGGGTTTTGAAGGCAGGTGATATGACCCTCAGAGTTGCAAACGGAGCTGGCATGGATGCTGAGTCCGTGGGGGACTATCACCTGGGCTTGTCAGATGGACACGTTTTGGTTTTGCGTAATTACTATTTTGTACCCAATGCAACCTGTAATATCATTTCTGTATCTTTATTATCTAAAGAAGGTTATGAATTTGCATTTGTAAGTAATGTTGTGAACATTCACCTTAATCAAGTTCTGATTGGGTCAGGTACATTAAGCAATGGTATATACGTATTAAACCAACCACAGATTTTCAATGTCCAGAATACACACAAAAGAAAGTCTCCGGAAATAAATCAGGCTTTCTTATGGTATTGTAGACTGGGTCACATCAATGAGAGAAGATTGACTAAGTTACATACAGAAGGATATTTGGATCCATTCCAATATCAATCATATACAACTTGTCAATCCTGTCTCAATGGAAAGATGACAAAGACTTCGTTCACTGGACACGGAGTAAGAGTGAGCGAGCTTTTGGGACTCGTACACAGCGACGCGTGCGGTCCAATGTCTACACATGCACGAAGCGGTTATTCTTACTTCATTACTTTTACGGATGATTTTTCAAGGTTCGGACATGTCTTCTTAATGAAACATAAATCTGAAGCCTTTGGAAAATTCCAGGAATATAAGAATGAAGTAGAAAACAAACCGGCAAAAGTATCAAGACACTAAGATCTGATCGAGGTGGAGAATACTTGAGTGCCGAGTTCCTGGATTACCTAAAAGAGAATGGTATTCTCTCTCAGCTTACTCCTCCATACACTCCGCAACATAACGGTGTATCAGAGAGACGGAACAGGACCCTATTGGATATGGTACGTTCCATGATGAGTAACGCTGAGTTACCGCGATCATTCTGGGGATATGCGCTAGAATCAGCCGCATATCTTTTGAACCGAGTTCCAACTAAGACTGTGCCTACCACACCATATGAAATGTGGAGTGGGAAGAAACCCTATTTTCAGTATCTGAAAATCTGGGGATGTCCAGCTTTTGTCAAAAAGCAGCATGCGGACAAGCTCGAGGCACGCTCAGTACTGTGCAAGTTTGTGGGATACCCAAAGAACTCCAGGGGGTATCTTTTCTATTACGCAGAGGAACAAAAGGTCTTTGTTTCTCGTAATGCCCACTTTCTGGAACACCAGTTCTTAGAAAAAGAAATAAGTGGGAGCGCAATAGAACTGGAAGAAATTCCAGAACCTCAGACTATTACTGAAAGCTTAGTAGAACCAGAGGTTCGAAAGAACATGACATTCCTACGCCGCTCCGCAGGAGTAGTAGGCAGTCTCATCCGCCCGAGAGATACTACGGTTTTCTCATAGACGGGGATAGAGAGGATTGCATCATTGATTATGATGAGCCTACTAGCTTCCAGCAGGCCGTTCAGAGCGTTGACTCGGTAAAATGGCTGGATGCAATGCGGACCGAAATGAAGTCCATGTACACCAACAAAGTATGGACGTTGGACGTTGCTCCAGATGGGGTAAAACCCGTAGGATGCAAGTGGATCTTCAAATGGAAGATTGGTGTAGATGGACAGGTTGAGACCTATAAAGCTAGACTGGTTGCAAAGGGTTTTCGTCAATGACCTGGTTTGGACTATGACGAGACCTTTTCTCCAGTAGCTATGCTGAAATCCATTCGGATCCTTCTTGCCATTGCTGCCTTCCACGATTATGAGATTTGGCAGAAGGACGTAAAGACCGTTTTTCTAAATGGAAATTTAGAGGAGTGTGTCTATATGGACCAGCCAGAGGGTTTCATTCAGAGTGGGAGCAGCAGGAAGGTGTGCAAGTTGCTTAAGTCCATCTATGGACTAAAGCAGGCATCGCGGAGTTGGAATATCTGCTTTGAGATACACCAAAAATCGACTCAGGGTTTTCTGAAGAAACTGCAAAAATTTGACCCCCTAACTCGATCAAAGCGCCGCGGTTCCGCGGCGGGAGCTTGCTCCCGCCGCGGAACCGCGGCCGAGTTGACTCGGTCATGGGGTTTCTTCTTTGCAGTTTGCTCATAGGGGTATTTTTGGATTTTTGGAATATATATTTTCTGGCCAGATTTTCCAGAACGAAAATTTTATTTTTGGGGTCCTGAAAATCCGTATTTTTGATCGAACTTCTAAAAGACTTAAGCTGACGGGTTTTTCTGTGATGTGATATTTGTATTGAACGTCTGCTAATCGCTATATGTCGATTAGTGGGGGTTATACAAATCTGTGATCTGTAATGTTATTGGAATGTGTATATGAATTCATTGGATTGTCGCGGGTGAATAGCCTGGGGTTGTGAGACGAGAGTTTTCTTTTCTTTCAATTCATGTAAATTTGTAAATTGATGTAATAATTATTTGTATGGCCGCACAACCGGGTCGGGGTTGTAGCCGTCATTGTATAATTTCTTTTTACTGTTTTTGCTCCTAGGATAGACCCATGGAGGGGGTGCACAAACTACCGGGTATGCCGAAGTGCCGAGTGGCCTACTCACGGAGTTGAGGGAGGTTGCTTCGCTTCGGGTACTTGGCGGGTAGTTTGCTGCACCCGTAGGGGTCTTGGGTGGGGTATTGGCTATTCACCGCGACCGTGTAATCTGCTTTTCGTTACAGGCTCGTACGAATTGCAGCTTCCTAGTATATCCAATGTGTTCATCTGTGATCTGAAATGGCTATCATTGCAATATATCTATATATGATATTATTTAGGCGTTGCTTATGTTTTACAGCCGCGCTAGCCCAGCCCCCGCTCTGTCGTTAGTTAAGTAACCTAACGGGTAATGACGGGGCCCCGTGGCGAATGCGAATGGCATAAGCGTACGTCATATTTTGGTTGTTTTCTGCAATGGTAGGATTAAATGATGGGATGCATTAAAAGAACTAATGCAAGAATAACACGCATTAAAAGAACTGATGCAAGAAAATAAACCAAGTACAAGTCGTTGGAACACTTTGAAAA
This sequence comes from Agapanthus africanus, assembly GCA_030015575.1. NCBI lineage: Eukaryota > Viridiplantae > Streptophyta > Magnoliopsida > Asparagales > Amaryllidaceae > Agapanthus > Agapanthus africanus. The sequence goes on along the minus strand of JASDDO010000019.1, from coordinate 651,696,221 downwards.
CCACTCGGTTCTTTTCAAAACTAACTTTTAAATGCGGAGCTTGAGCCACTCCTTTTAAAAGCTATTTCGTTCCTTCGATTATATCAAGTTCACTACGTTCAAGGTTTGGCCAAAACCATCCGTAGCCCTCCGTCGTTTCATATGAATAATCAACAGTATTCAAGCTGTGTTTGTTGGCCTTAGTCAAGGCACAGTGTTTGGTAGCTGGTGGGTATTCATATGTTGCATAGATAGAATGCGTTGGTCTGGGACAGTCGTATTACTTTGTTAGCCATAGTCAAGGGTATATACGGGTGGGTTCAAATCAACCTGGACAACGACGGGTAGAACTTGACATGTGACTTATGATTTGTTGGCCTTAGTCAAGGTCATAAGAGCATGGGGCAAAAATCCACATCGGGAGTTTCAAAAGTACTGAAACTTGCTAGTGTTGCATACCATTTGGAGTGTGATGATCCTGGTAGGATTCCTTCAGTTTCGTCACACGATGATATTTGGATCCCGATCCTACTGTGAGTATATGCTACTCCTCGGGAAATTTCTCACTTAACGATCAATGCTATAAACCAAGTAGGTGCCTAGAAAGGTGTTAGCGGGGCTACGCCCCCAGGGAAAAGAGGTTCTTGAATTAAGGAACTTCGCGAAAGCGTTGGAAAACCTCCCTCGAAGTACCGACACTGGCCTGGCTGAACGGTTAAGCAAGAATTGTACGGTGAGATTGATCCTGACTAATTCTTCCTTTTTGGTTTTGAGGAGGGATTCGAGAGACAGTGGGAGCCATCCTGTTTAGACAAATTAAAAACCACTCTAAACTTGCAAGAGCATCATGCTGAGTGTTTTCTTCTCTCTCTCTTAATTGCAGCGACCAAGTGACCGCACCTAGGTTACATCTAGATAATAAAAATGACTGAATCTGACTGTTATGACTGGCAAAGGTCTGTCCAGATGTCCATTACCCATGACAAGCTGGGACACCTCTTAACTAATCAAACCCCTGCCGTCTCAGGTCCAGTTTCCCCTGTCACGGATGTTTACATCCAAAGGACATCGGAAAAGGATTGTGCGAAAGCCAAGTGCCTCGTGTTAGCCTCAGTTGATGGTAAAAACCAGGGGCAGCACGAGAAGATGGACTCAGTTTCTATCTTCCTCCATAACAAAGATTTATATGGAGAGCAATCTCGTATCGCAAGATATGAGACCTCGAACGAATTGCTTCAAGCGAGATTGGCTGTCGGGTCATCTGTAAGGGACAACGTCCTTACAGAGACCAGCTATTTTAAGCTCACGGACCTGGAGACCACGTTGAAGAATGGGTCAAGTACTGACTTAATTCTACAGTCCCTGCCCTCTGCTTATACCCTGAAAGAAACCAGGGAAGAAAAAGGAAAAGCAAGGGCAAAAGTTTCAGGATTGGATATAGTAAAAGAGGGGCGTTCCTATTGTAACGGGAATGAACAATGGTAGAAAGATTGCAGGGCTTGCAAAGCCAGTAGCCAGAATTCGAAGCATGTTGTGGCTTCAGCTTCGAGTGTGTTTGTAATAGGGAACTGTTTGTCAGTTAACCCTACTTCCTGGGTATTGGATACCGGATCAGGATCTCATATCTGTAATTTGTTACAGGCTCTGAAAAACCGTAGGGTTATCAGGAAAGGTGATATGACTCTCACGGTTGCTAACGGAATGAGCATGGATGCTGTATCCGTAGGGGAATATCACCTAGGACTGACAACTGGGCAGATATTGATTCTGCGTAACTGTTTGTATGTACCAGGTGCGACTTGTAATATCATATCTGTATCCTTACTTTCTAAGGAAGGATATGATTTTTCTTTTGTAAGCGATGTAGTAAACATCCACCTAAATCAAGTACTGATTGGGTCAGGTACATTAAATAACGGTATATACGTATTGAATCAAGCTCAGATATTCAGTGTCCAGAACACACTTAAAAGAAAGTCTCCAGAATTAAATCAGGCTTTCTTATGGCATTGTAGACTGGGTCACATCAATGAGACACGGTTGACTAAGTTACATAAAGAAGGATACTTGGATCCGTTCGAGTACCAGTCTTATGCCACTTGTGAATCTTGTCTCATGGGAAAGATGACAAAGACTCCGTTCACTGGACACGGAGTAAGAGCGAGCAAGCTCTTGGGACTCATACACAGTGATGTGTGTGGTCCAATGTCTATACATGCGCGAAGCGGTTATTCATACTTCATTACTTTCACAGATGATTTCTCTAGGTATGGACATGTCTTCTTAATGAAGCACAAATCCGAGGCCTTTGGGAAATTTCAAGAATACAAGAATGAAGTTGAAAAACAAACCGGCAAAAGTATCAAGATTCTAAGATCGGATCGAGGTGGAGAATACTTGAGTGCCGAGTTTCTGGGCTACTTAAAAGAGAATGGAATTCTCTCTCAACTTACTCCTCCATACACACCACAACACAACGGTGTATCAGAAAGGAGGAATCGAACCCTATTAGATATGGTTCGTTTCATGATGAGTAAGGCTGAGTTACCGCGATCTTTCTGGGGTTATGCACTAGAAACAGCTGCACATCTCTTGAACCAAGTTCCTACTAAGACAGTGCCTACCACACCATATCAGATATGGAGTGGGAAGAAACCCTGTCTTAAATCCTTTAAGACATGGGGATGTCCAGCTTTTGTAAAAAAGCAGCATGCGGACAAGCTCGAGGCACGATCAGTACAGTGCAAGTTTGTGGGATACCCAAAGAACTCCAAGGGGTATCTTTTCTATTACGCAGAGGAGCAAAAAGTCCTTGTTTCTCGTCATGCCCGCTTCTTGGAAACTGAGTTTTTAGAAAATCAGATAAGTGGGAGCGCAATAGAACTGGAAGAAATTCCAGAACCACAAACTATTACTGAAACCTTAGTAGAACCAGAGGGTTCAAAGGAACCGGACATTCCTACGCCACTCCGCAAGAGTAGTAGGCAGTCTCATCCGCCCGAGAGATACTACGGTTTTCTCATAGACGGGGATAGAGAGGATTGCACCATGGATTTGTTGCGCCACGGCAGCGCTCCGGCCTTCTACTCGAGGCCAAAATGCGGAATCAAAATTTTTTCTTATCTTTAACCGGCGCTACCGCGGACAATATACCCGGATCGTGACCATTAACCTAATGCTAGCAAACAAGAGAAGGGGTGAGAAGCTATACCGAGCGATCCGTGTCCTCCGGTCTTTGTCTCCACTCCGATCTCCCGCGGAATCCTCGTCCGTCACCTCCTCGTCGAAAAGGGCACCACATAGCCGAATACTTTTACGGGCTCCGACCTCTGGACCGAGGCAACTCGGGCGCGAAGTTGGCTGGCCGACGCGTCCAAGATTTGCTGTAGGTGTGGTGTAGAAATTGTCTCTTTTGGGGTTTTAGTGTAGTTGCCATGGATGTGGAGGTGGAGAAAGAAAATGAGCTTATGGAAAAATGGAGCTATCATTTTCTTGCAAGGAAAATGAGATGAGGAAATATGCTACCCATCAAAAATGAACCTCTCTCTCACTTTCATCCTCATGTGGCCGGCCCCCCCTTTTGGAAATATGGTGGAGGAAAAATAAACACAAGAAGGGAGGTGAGTGTAGGAAAAGTAGAAAGGGTGACCATATGCAAATGGTTATGATAACAATATCATATCAACATCAAATCCATCCTAATCCTTTCTAATCTCAAAAAGCAAGCCATCATGAAAAAGCAAAGATGCTTAACTTATCATAATGCCACAAAAGCAAGAAACCCCCTCCATAAATGTTATCTGCAAACTTGCAAATAACCCCCTCCATCGGAAAAGTCCGGCCGGGAAAGAACAAAGGAAAACCGGCTGGAACGGAATGCAAACTGGCAACTACAGAAAATTGATCCCGTAATAAATTACAGGAAAACCCCACTACTGCATATACATGCCCGCATTTGTATTCTTACTGAACACAAATGCAAAGAGACAAAATCTACACAGTCTAATACTAGGATCCGGCTTAAGCCAAAGCCGGCTAGTAAAATCCGTCCGATTACGATCCGTGCAATACCGCACGTATCTGATCGAACCCTGCCATATCTCCATACGGCCTCTACAGCGTTTCGCCCGAAACTTGAGTAACTGAGTGTGGTGGACTCTAAAGACTCGTCAATACTATGGCTGTGGATTTAACCACTAGCACGTCAGAGGTATTAGCCATACGTGACGGGCCACCAGCTATTGACCAAAAGGGACGTCGATGAGCGAACTCATCCTGACACCCTACTGAGCCTGTCAGTGACAATATCCGTATAGTCCGGTCCGTTCGTCTATGAGAATCGCATGGCGGGCCTAGGGGGTTGGTAAAAGTCAGACCCTCAAAAGCGGTACAAGTCGTGTCGGAGTGTAGCCCAGAACACCCTGAGATCCTACTGGAATACCTACCAGTAAATCTTCTGCCTCGGCCGAGGGCTTTGTGTAATGGCTCTCCTAGACACAGCGCGACCTCACCCCCAATACCGGGAGAGACGAACTCCTGCAGATCCGCTCACTGCCTCCATGTGGCTCGGGACTGTACCCAACTAAAACCTGTTTGCATGACTCCTTTGAGCCGTGGTAGGGTAGTAATCAAAGCACAGTGGGAACTCACACGAGACAAATGACGATCTCAGGTCGATGAACTAACCTGTACACATGTCACCAGGGAACTGCTATCTGACGTCTGGTATAATCCCAACTAGCAGGTTCCCGGCGAGTCCTGTCCAGTGTACTCATAACCCAATGAGCACCTGTATACATCTTAGGTGAACCAACTGACACCAATGGCTTGTGAGACTGGCCACCGCCCCTCGTCGGGGTCTCGACTGTATACACTAGTCTACTAATGGAGTATCGATGCCCAGTCTCGAAACTCCCACGACTAGGGACCTTTTAAGGATGTGCTTATAGACTCCAGCTCTCACGTATATGATCGCCCTCATACTGCTGGTAGTCAAGCAAGAATCCTAGGGGCTCTATCAACGTGTAATAGCGACTTGTAAGGTCACCTAAAGCAGTACACGATGATAAAGATAAACCAGATAGCATACTATCATCTTGAGTAAGACTGTCCTACTGGGATAGGTCCTCCCTCAATCATTGCAATCACGTGCGTGTGATCCAATAATTGACTCTGAGCGCACTATCTCCAACAATCTCCCACTTGCACTCAAGGCTAATTATTGCGATGTCGCATACTCACAGCCCGTGTGATACCGAACACCCAACTATTCTACTGGTCAGTCTCACAAAGCTCGTTTGCGAAACTATTGCGTTCGAGGAATAACCTCAGTGAGTGGATCCGCTGTGGTGTTTCTTTCTATATCTCTCTTTATCTCAAGTTCGCGGAGAAAGCCATCCCCCGAAATGAGCAATACCTGTCTTAGAATGTGTCTGGATATCTGATGGGACCTAGCTCATAAATGAACTCTAAATCCAAACTTCTTAGACTGTATCGTCAACTGAACTTAATCAGTATCCTGCGCCATGACTTTCCCTTAGTATCCACCTGGACCACCTGTCCAAAATACTGCCCCTCGTCAGAGGGAAAACTATAACTCTGACAGCCACTCTGCCATCCAGGTCACCTTGGAAGCCTGGAATGATAACCGTCTCCTAAAGGAGGCAGCCGTTATCAAATCCCTAGAACATTCACTTATGTTCTAAAGCTGCTTCCGATCGTTTCTCCAGAATTGGATTAATATCAACTTATTGCATCTAGTGCAAAAACAACATCTGGTGTGGTACTTGACATCTCATGATTGACTCAATTTCCTAAGCAAGTGATCTACCAATCATACGCATCCCTCTCCCCTTTAGTCCGTAAGACACCTTTAGAGAGGGTGACTCCATCACCTGCAGGTACACTACCGTGCCAGGAGTCGTCCATTCTAAATACTTATAGAATGCTGTCTAAGTACCCAGATTGCGAAACCACCCAAATCTAGATCTAAAACCATAGATCCAGTAACCAGAATGTCTGATATAATATCCAAGTCCTTTATGGAGAAACCACTGTGTGACAACCAAAGAATAACCGATCGTAGTATAGGAATATCACTTCCTACTCTGTGTATGTCATCCTAATACCAGGACATCACACCCTACTACCTTCTTAACAGATCCATCCCCTATTCTGATGAAGTCAAACTTATGACTGTCACATCAGAAATAGATGATCTATCTCCGCTATATCTGCTTAAGTCTATAAATAGACATAAGCCTCTTGCCCACTGTGCTTCCGTTGCTCCTACTGACTACGACAACCCTCTGGCAGAGTCATATAGACGTACACTTCTAAAGCTAGTTTAGAATGAAGCTATACTCATCCTCCTGCCGGATCTCATAGTCTGGAACAACAGCAATGGCAAGTCTGGGTAAACAAGAACCTCCCTACCACCGTCCTTGAGCATACCGAAGTACCTCTCGGGTGCCTGAGGTTACCCACTATATCTGCGGAGTGGCCAATGGAATGTCAAATCAGATTGAATCTTTAGGTTCTTATCAAATCTTCAGTAATCGTTTGCGGTTCTGGAATCACTTCCAGTTCTACCATACTCCCACTACTGTTTTTCTGAAAAAATCCATTTCTTTTTAAAATGTGGCGAGTCAAGAACAATATCACTATTGATCTTCCAGATGGTAGAAAGTCAACCCTCGTCATAGCCTGGGTCAACCCACAAACAACCATTACAGAAACGTGCCTTGAGTTATCCGGAGTCTGGTTTTAAGCATAAGCCGGACAACACCCCGTACCTTAACAATATCAAGATATGAACTGTTCTATATCCAATATAGAAACAGAGGCACTGATTTAATTGAACCAGATTCAAATCATGCAGCTGTCTCCAATGCATGTCAACTAAATGGAAGGAGGCCGATCAGCGTTACTCAACTTAGGAATGCTTCCAATTATGAGTAACCTGAAAGAGAAGCAAGTTCTCATTACTATCAACTGAATACCATACGCAAGTATCTACATCTTCGATCACCTTGAAGAATCCCGATACTTTCAATACCTGGTTCTCTACTCTATTCTTATACCAATAACTCCTCAAAACTCAGACCCTGTGTTTCTACGAAACACATGTCTAAGAACTAGAGAAGTTAAAAGTAAACAGAATATAGTACGAGGACCAACCCCTCTGTCCTAATGGACACCGGACAATATACAATACTCTGTATAAGTCCCTGAGTCTAACAACTCATTCACTGTGTGTCGTCGGTTAAAAACTGTACTATGGTTATGAAGAATTACACCACTGTTCAATGCTCCTTACCTAACCATCCACTGATATAGGTAAATATCATAGACATAATTTCAAAAGGTATATCTCATTCTATAAAAATAGACGTACAGATATATCAATTTGAAATTGGTGCATAACAACGGATATTCAAAACCAAATATTTGCCGACCGGCAAACAGCCCAGATGATTTCCTCAAATATCACCAATTACAACGAATCCCGATATAATGATGATGATCACCTAATTCCCAATAACTTACTCCCACTCATCATCTGTAAAACCATACAGATGTGAGAATCAAACCTGGTAAATACATACCCTGGAGCAAGTGTCTAATTGGGAAATCAGTTTTTCTTTTAACAGTACACAGTGAAACTGAAACATTAAAATGTTTCGATGGTGTATCCTGGTATTCCTAGTAATGCCTCTTCCATTATCCAGATTCACAACTGTAACCGTATAATTCTTTGCCACTTCTCCAAATCCCTTTATATGTCTTTAGTCATTACCTTCTGCACACCCCTTTAGGCCAAATGGTTTTCTTCCTTCCCTACCGTTCGGCACCAGCCTATGGTTTGGAAGAAGACTATCCAATAAGCATAATGGGTGTACTGTCCTAATCCTAGGAACACTCGCAATGCGAGAGAAGGTGAAGATAAAAGACAACCGAATGAACCTTATTCCTATTTCTCCTGAATCAGGATTCATCCCCGAACTGGAACAAGTTCCTTTCGAGTTCGTATATAACTATACGATGGATTATCCAATAAACTTGGGATCTTCGTAGTGATACGGAGTGTCCTGGAGAAATACAAAGGTGATTTAGGATTGGCGAAGAAATACTTGGTTTGGTCGTGAATATTAGTCGCAATTTACTTTGCCTTCCTTCTAATCCCTTTCTTTGTCTTAACTTAATACCTTCTGTACACCGTTTAGGCTAATTGGTTTTCTTCATTCCCCACTGTTCGGCACCAGCCGAAGGTTTGGAAGAAGACTATCCAATTTGCATAATAGGTGTACTATCTCCTAAACCAAGGAGTACTCGCAACCTGAGAGAAGGTAAAAGGAAAAGACAATTGAATAGTCCTATTCCTTTTCTCCAGAACCAGAAACCATCCTCGAATTCCTTCGAGTTCGTATATAACCATACGATGGTTTTGTCCAATGGAAGTGAACGTTCGTAGTAATACGGGGTGTCCTGGAGAAAAGGGTAAAAGTAGGAGTGGCAATGAGGTCTGCAACTCTAACAATCCAAAAGCCAGTGTTAAGAAGGTTCGGTCAACTTGGTCACTGAGTCATAGTGTAGGGTCGGGTCAATGGTCGCTGCCAAAGAGAGAGAGAGAAAAGAAACACTCAGCGTGCACTCTAACCTAGATCAGAATGGTTATCACTTTATCTAATCTGGAAACCTCCCACTGTAACGTCGAATTCTTCCCAAACCTGAAAGAAGAATTAGCCGGGATCACCCGAGGAGTAAACCAACTCATCAGTGGGAATCGGGATCCAACTATCATCGCATGATAACGTGACGGAATCCACTCACGTCACCACACTCCAGAAGGTATGCGCATGCCTGGAAAGTTTCAGTTTCTTTAGAAACTCCCAATGTGTGTTTTTACCCTAGGACCCAAGTGACCTTGACAATGCCAACATATCAAAGAGTCCTAGTCAAGTTCAACCCATCATTATCTTGATTGCTTTAAACCCACCCGTACGAGTCCTTGACAATGCCAACATAACTGTACGACTGTCCTAACCAATCCACTTATCCATGCGATAGAAAAGCATTACAGAGCTACCGAACACTACGCCTCGGCAATGCACGACATACGTAGCACGACTACTAAGCAATACTAATCTGAAATGACGGAGGGCTACGGCTGGTTTTTGGCGAAAAACCTTTAACGTAATGAACTTGATATCGTTGAAGGAACCGGATAACTTTTTATAAAAATATAGTGACGAAAACCTTTGCTAAAGAGGTCACTCCCGGTGAAGGGATCTCGGCTCTTTCCCGTAGAATGAGGTGCAGGATATTCCAACTGAATACCACGATGCAAAGCAAAAGTAAACGACTATAGTGAAGTTATTGCCCTGACGCAAACTTCTGTCCAAGGGGTCACTCCCGGTGAAGGGATCTCGGCCCTTGCCTCGTCGACTGAGGAGCAGGATATTCCAACTGAATACCACGATGCAAAACAAAAGAGAACGCCCTTGCAATAACAGCTTTTTGAAAAATGTTCCAACAACATCAGAATAGGTTTGTTTATCTTGCATTGATCCGAATCAATGCAGTCCCATCAATTGATCACACCACAAAAGAACGAAAATATTGACGTACGTATATGCCATCCGCATTCGCCACTGGGTCCCGTCATCACCCGTTAGGTTACTTAACTAACGACAGAGCGGGGACTGGACTAGCGCGGATGCAAAACATATACAACATCTACTAGTATATATATAATATAATTTTCGCTCAAGGCGTGATAAAATGCAACATCACAAAAATGTACAGCATCACAGAACAATACAGATATCTGGGATCCCCGGGTTTCATAGAGCCGCTACTGAAACCCGACGTTCTCCTGGTCGTGTGGATAGCCTGTGCAATGAAAATCTTAGACCCCTACGGGCGCGGCAAGTCACCCGCCAAAACCTGAAGCGAGGCAGCCCCTTTCAGCTCCGTGAATGGACCACCCAGCACTTCACGGAATCCGGTAACTTGGGCACCCCTCCTGGGTCAACCTGTACCCCCTACGAGTGCGGCGAATAGCCTGCCAATTCTAGAGTGAAGCCCCCTCCGTCTCAATGCCATGAGTTGCGGGCTTGTTGCCCTCTAGAACCCGGCTATCCGTGCACCCCACCACGGGGTAATCCTAGTACAGAAAGTAAAATATACATACAACGGGTACATCGACCGCAACCTGGTCGTGCCCCAAAATAATAATACAAACAGGCAGTGACGGCAGTCCACATGTCGGACGCTCGCCCCGCAATATCAAATGTACATAATACAACAAAAACTGTACTAGCATTGCATCCAGGCTATCCCCCACGACCGATCCGCAACATCACAGCACAATCACAGAACATCAACGTGAATGTCACGTTCGCAAATCCGTCTAACCGGGCTATAGCAGTTAGACTGGATTTACCGATTGAGTGACATTCACGGTCGCAGATATAATGTAAATACTGTGAACTAGCATGTTAAAAATATCCGATCGAACAAATATTACCAAGTGGGCCCCAAGCACTACTGTAGCACTCAAGGAAATCTGGGCCCAAAAAATAACATTCCAAAAACCCCATTTTGAACTCAAAAGCCCTCTGGAAAATTTTGGTACAGTGAAGAGTCTATACGGCGGCGGAACCGCGGCCAATGCGTGGGTTTGGCCGCGGTTCCGCGGTGAAATGGTGGAATCACATGACCAAATTTTCCCAGAATGCTTAAAATTCCCTACACATCATTCTGCAACTTACTGAAAAATTTTTAGAGTCCAAAAAATTTCGACAGAAACCTGATGCACACAAAATACGGTTTTTAGGATTTTTGTTCGATCGAGTGTTTAAACATACTAGAGCAAGCTAGACTAGGTTAATGGCGTGGCTCTGATACCATGTTGCGCCACGGCAGCGCCCCGGCCTTCTACTCGAGGCCAAAATGCGGAATCAAAATTTTTTCTTATCTTTAACCGGCGCTACCGCGGACAATATACCCGGATCGTGACCATTAACCTAATGCTAGCAAACAAAAGAAGGGGTGAGAAGCTATACCGAGCGATCCGTGTCCTCCGGTCTTTGTCTCCACTCCGATCTCCCGCGGAATCCTCGTCCGTCACCTCCTCGTCGAAAAGGGCACCACGTAGCCGAATACTTTTACGGGCTCCCACCTTTGGACCGAGGCAACTCGGGCGTGAAGTTGGCTGGCCGACGCGTCCAAGATTTGCTGTAGGTGTGGTGTAGAAATTGTCTCTTTTGGGGTTTTAGTGTAGTTGCCATGGATGTGGAGGTGGAGAAAGAAAATGAGCTTATGGAAAAATGGAGCTATCATTTTCTTGCAAAGAAAAATGAGATGAGGAAATATGCTACCCATCAAAAATGAACCTCTCTCTCACTTTCATCCTCATGTGGCCGGCCCCCCCTTTTGGAAATATGGTGGAGGAAAAACAAACACAAGAAGGGAGGTGAGTGTAGGAAAAGTAGAAAGGGTGACCATATGCAAATGGTTATGATAACAATATCATATCAACATCAAATCCATCCTAATCCTTTCTAATCTCAAAAAGCAAGCCATCATGAAAAAGCAAAGATGCTTAACTTATCATAATGCCACAAAAGCAAGAAACCCCCTCCACAAATGTTATCTGCAAACTTGCAAATAACCCCCTCCATCGGAAAAGTCCGGCCGGGAAAGAACAAAGGAAAACCGGCCGGAGCGGAATGCAAACTGGAAACTACAGAAAACTGATCCCGTAATAAATTACAGGAAAACCCCACTACTGCATATACATGCCCGCATTTGTATTCTCACTGAACACAAATGCAAAGAGACAAAATCTACACAGTCTAATACTAGGATCCGGCTTAAGCCAAAGCCGGCTAGTAAAATCCGTCCGATCATGATCCATGCAATACCGCACGTATCTGATCGAACCCTGCCATATCTCCATACGGCCTCTACAGCGTTTCGCCCGAAACTTGAGTAACTAAGTGTGGTGGACTCTAAAGACTCATCAATACTATGGCTATGGATTTAACCACTAGCACGTCAGAGGTATTAGCCATACGTGACGGGCCACCAGCTATTGATCAAAAGGGACGTCGATGAGCGAACTCATCCTGACACCCTACTGAGCCTGTCAGTGACAATATCCGTACAGTCCGGTCCGTTCGTCTATGAGTATCGCATGGCGGGCCTAGGGGGTTGGTAAAAGTCAGACCCCCAAAAGCGGTACAAGTCGTGTCGGAGTGTAGCCCAGAACACCCTGAGATCCTACTGGAATACCTACCAGTAAATCTCCTGCCTCGGCCGAGGGCTTTGTGTAATGGCTCTCCTAGACACAGCGCGACCTCACCCCCAATACCGGGAGAGACGAACCCCTGCAGATCCGCTCACTGCCTCCATGTGGCTCGGGACTGTACCCAACTAAAACCTGTTTGCACGACTCCTTTGAGCCGTGGTAGGGTAGTAATCAAAGCACAGTGGGAACTCACACGAGACAAATGACGATCTCAGGTCGATGAACTAACCTGTACACATGTCACCACGGAACTGCTATCTGACGTCTGGTATAATCCCAACTAGCAGGTTCCCGGCGAGTCCTGTCCGGTGTACTCATAACCCAATGAGCACCTGTATACATCTTAGGTGAACCAACTGACACCAATGGCTTGTGAGACCGGCCACCGCCCCTCGTCGGGGTCTCGACTGTATACACTAGTCTACTAATGGAGTATCGATGCCCAGTCTCGAAACTCCCACGACTAGGGACCTTTTAAGGATGTGCTTATAGACTCCAGCTCTCACGTATATGATCGCCCTCATACTGCTGGTAGTCAAGCAAGAATCCTAGGGGCTCTATCAACGTGTAATAGTGACTTGTAAGGTCACCTAAAGCAGTACACGATGATAAAGATAAACCAGATAGCATACTATCATCTTGAGTAAGACTGTCCTACTAGGATAGGTCCTCCCTCAATCATTGCAATCACGTGCCTGTGATCCAATAATTGACTCTGAGGGTACTATCTCCAACAGGATTATGGTGAGCCTATTAGCTTCCAGCAAGCCATTCAGAGCGGTGACTCAGTAAAATGGCTGGATGCAATGCGGACCGAGATGGAGTCCATGTACACCAACAAAGTATGGACTTTGGACTATGCTCCAGAAGGGGTAAAACCCGTAGGCTGCAAATGGATCTTCAGAAAGAAGATTGGTGTAGATGGGCAGGTTGAAACCTATAAAGCTAGGCTCGTTGCAAAGGGTTTTCGTCAAAGACCTGGTTTGGACTATGACGAGACCTTTTCTCCAGTGGCCATGCTTAAATCCATTCGGATCCTTCTTGCCATTGCTGCCTTCCACGATTATGAAATCTGGCAGATGGACGTAAAGACGGCTTTTCTAAATGGAAATTTGGAAGAGTGCGTCTATATGGATCAGCCAGAGGGATTCAATCAGAGTGGGAGCAGCGGTAAAGTGTGCAAATTGCTCAAGTCCATTTATGGACTCAAGCAGGCATCGCGGAGTTGGAACATCTGCTTTGATGATACTGTCAAAGAATTCGACTTTGTCAAAAACCCAGATGAACCATGCATTTACAGTAAGATTGTAGGGAGAAATGTGGTATTCCTCGTCTTGTACGTCGATGACATTCTCCTAATAGGAAATGATATTCCTATGCTACAGTCAGTCAAAGGATTCTTGTCGCAGAGGTTCTCCATGAAGGACCTGGGCGATGCCAACTACATTCTGGGGATCCAGATCTATCGTGATAGATCCAAGAGGATGTTGGGACTTTCACAGTCAAGGTACATCGACACCATACTGAAACGATTCAGTATGGATGATTCCAAGCGTGGTAATCTACCGGCTTTTCACGGAATCACCCTCTCCAAAGAGATGTCTCCCAAGATTGATTTGGAAAGGGCTCGCATGTCATCAATACCCTACGCATCTGCGGTAGGCTCTATTATGTATGCGATGTTGTGTACCAGACCAGATGTAGCATACGCATTGAGCGTTGTAAGTCGGTATCAGTCGAACCCAGGGGAGAAACACTGGATAGCAGTCAAGAACATTCTCAAGTACCTGAGAAGGACTAAGGAGATGTTCTTGGTGTATGGCGGAAAAGACCTCCAGATTGAGGCCTTTGCTGACTCCAGCTTCCAGAGTGATAAGGATGACTCCAAGTCCATGTCGGGTTATGTCTTTACCCTCAATGGAGGGGCGGTTTGCTGGAAGAGTTCCAAGCAGGAAACCGTTGCTGACTCAACTATGGAAGCGGAGTACATAGCTGCTTGCGATGCCGCAAAGGAAGCTGTCTGGATGAAGAAGTTCCTCATGGAACTTCAGGTGGTTCCTACCAGTGTTGATCCAATACCGCTGTATTGTGACAACAACGGCGCTATAGCTTTAGCGAAGGAACCCAGGTCCCATCAGAAGTCTAAGCATATTTTGAGGCGGTACCAAATGATCAGGGAGATCGTTGATCGCCGGGAGATCGAGGTGAAGAGAGTAAATACGGAAGATAACACTGCTGATCCACTCACGAAGGCCTTACACCAGACTCAGTTCGAGCGGCTGATCGAGATGATAGGTCTTCGATACGCCAGTACATGGCCTTAGTGCAAGTGGGAGATTGTTAGTGTATATGCCCTAGAGGCCATTACTGTATCATACTAGTATGTATATTACTTAATGGAAGCTTGGGATATTCACCTTGTATTGACAATCTTGCTCAAAATGGTAGTATGCTACTTGGTTTGTTTCTACTTCAATGTGTACATGTGTTTATTTTAGTATATCGCCTATACACATTAGTGGAGCCCTTAGGAACTTTGCTTGATTACCAGCGTTGTGATGGCGGTCACACTAGTGGGGCTGGGTAATCTATAAGCACATCCTTATGCAGGTCCCTGGTTGCAGGACTATCGAGACAGGGCATCGATACTCCGGAGTAGACTAGCGCATACGCTTCTCATTCCAGTGTGGGAGACGGTCTGTCCCACAGCCGTCGGTATGTCGTACTTGAGATAGTATGCGGGTGCTCGTTGGGTTACGAGTACACTGGACAGGACTCGTCGGGAACTGACTAGTTGGTATTATGCCTATCGTGAGTTATCAGTTCCCAGGTGACATGAGTACAGCTTAGTCCGCTGACTTGACACTGTTACTTCGCCTCGAGTGTGTTCCCACTGTACTTTGATTACTACCCTACCACGGCTCAAAGGAGTCGTGCAAACAGGTGGTAGTTGGGTGCAGTCCCGAAGCACTTGGAGGCAGTGACGGTTAGACAGGATTCGTCTCTCCCGGTATTGGGGGTTGACATCGTGATGTGTCTAGGAGAGCCATTACACGAGTAGTCCCTGGCCAGGGCAATCGAGATATACTGGTAGGCTTCCATTGTTATCTCAGGGTGTTTTGGGCTTCACTCCGACACGACTTGTACAGCTATTGGGGGACTGACGTTTACCGCCCCCTAGGCCCGCCATGCGATGTATCAGACGAACAGACCGGACTGTACGGAGATTGTTACATTCAGGCTCAGTAGGAGTTCAGATGGGTTTCACCTCTTCAGTCTTCTTGTCGGCATCTACCTGGGGACCGTTACGCACAGCTAGTACCGCTTGTGGTCTGTGGTTAAACCCACTGCCAGCGTAGTGTCGAGTCTTTAGAGTCCCACACAGAAAGCTATTCGCCTTTAGGCAAAAGAGTAGAGGTCGCATGGTTTTGCGACAGGTCGCATGGTTTTGCGACAGGGTTCAGTCACATCCGTGCACTTGTGCACGTTTAGTGTCCGGACAGTTTACACTAGCGGGCTTTGGTTTAAGCCAGATCCTAGTGTACGTATTAGGATTGGTTTTATCCAGTTTGCATCCGTGCTCCTCGGAATGCGGATGCGGGTGTGTATGCACAGTTGACGGAGAGACAGAGGCAGAGGATTCTCATTAGGGTTGTTGACCGTTTACTGTTGACTATTGACTTTTTGCTCAACCCTAATGAGAATATGATATATATATATATATATTTAGCAATAATATTAATTAAGTATTATAGTGACATGGTTGTTGGAGGGTTGACTTTGTTCACTTGTTGACTTTGTTGACCGGTTGACTAGGTTGGACTAGTTGACCATCATCATCACAATGGTTGTCATTTTCATGCAAAGACTTTTGGTTGCTTGTTGTAGTTTGCAAAATGAGTGCATGGAAATGACATTTCCTTTGTCATGATATGAACCATCACATAATACTTGGTTGACATTATGGCTAATGATGCTTTTGAATTATGAGAGGGTGAAAGACAAAAGAGAGGCTCATTCTTGCTTGACCTTTCTCTCTCTTGGTTTTGAGCTCTCATGCTCTTGCTCTCACCCTCTTCCTCTTGCTCTCTCTCTTTAGCCTATGGTTCACTTGTCTCATGTGTTGAGAAGCAAGAACCATAGAGCAAAATCCCAACATACTCTTCTCTACTCATTCTAGCTCACAAGGCCTAGCAAGCTAAGTGATCTAGTTTCTTCAGAGTCCGAAGAACAAGCCAAAGGTAGAAGCTTTCGGGTGGATCCATCTTCGACGCAAGGAGACGACGAGGTGAGGCTGATCCGAACTCCGGGATGAGTTGAAGACGAAGGAGTTCAAGAAAGGTATAGCCCCCTAACCGAGTAGGTAAACTCTTGTTAGGTTGTTAGTTAGCAGTTTAACAAAGATCCGGGTTTTTGAGTCCATGTTACCACCTCTAAGAAAATCGTTTTTCACCAAATTCCGCAAGCCCGCAAGTACCGGGAGAGGTAGCATGGACTTACAACTTGTGAGATAGTTACGGGTGGACAGGAATGTAAAGAGAAGTTTCAGGTTTCATTTCAAGGTGTCTGTCTTGTTGTGTGCTTGGGTCGAGCATCTGAGGCCGGCTGGAGAGTTGCAACCTTTTACCGTTCCGAAGTAGGAGTGGGAGAAGATCTCCATGAATTTCGTTATGGTGTCTACCCAAGTTTAGTCTGGGTATGACTCCATTCGGATTCTTGTCTCCCGGTTATACTCAGTTTGCTCAGTTGTTCTTTGTTAGGTTGTCTGTTGTATTGATTGTTGTCAGCAGTTGGGGATCGTCACTCGTCATCGTTAGGGTTCTCCTTCGATAGCTGTTATCAGGAGACACTCGAATTGGCAACCTTTAGGTTTAGAGGTTAGATCGTGTCGATCACCAGTCTGTTGTTTTCTGACTCTGCATAAGTAGGATTTTGGACCCCAGCTAGTCTAGAGACTTCGGAGATGATCCAGTTGATTCAGGTCAGGATGAGAGTAGCCCAGTGCAAACAGTGGTCTTATACCGACCGTGTTGGTCGTAGACTTAAGTGCGCAGTGGCAAACCATGTATTCCTGCGGATTTTTCCGATGAATGACGTGTTGGATTCTGGGAAGCTTGTCTCAGGATTGTAGGTCCTTTCGAGATCCCATAAGCGAGTTAGTTTCGTTGCCTTTAATTTGGCACTTCCGCCCAGATTATTGAGTTTTCACCCCGTATTCCTTGTGATGATACTTTACAATTACCTTCTTGACCTTTCTCACATGATTTAGCACCAGATCATTTAGCTTGACGCGATCTTTCGTTCGCCAGCAGCCAATGGTATTAATGGCTCGGCAGGTGGAGGAACATCGGTCAAGGGTCTTGCCATCTGTGAAGGGTTTTACTTGGACGTATCCGTATAGTGAGATAATCACTTGGGAGGCTGCGAGCGAGATTTGAGAGTTGTAATCTTCTCTTTGAAGGTACGCGTAACAATATATGTTTAAATTCGGGGACGAATTTCTTTTAAGGGGAGAGATTGTAACACCTTAGAATGTGTTTTGTGAATAACTATATTTTAATATATGGTTTTTAATAAAGATTTACCAAATTGTTTTTTAATTATTTTATCCTATTTAATGAATATTTTATTAGATTTTTCCTAGCCTTGCACACATGTGTATGATAACTAGGGTGTTAATTTGGGGTTTAAACCATGATTTGCAACATGGTGGGTTAACCTTTTCCCTAATCTTGTTTTATATTTTTGTTTAAGTGTTTTGGGTTCAAGTGTGCATGGTTGTTAAAAATAAAAAGGGTTTTAAATTTGATTTGAATAATGGGTTGAATGTTGACCTTGAGAGAGAGAGAAAGCATGGGCTACATGGTGTGAGCCATGCCTCATTTATGAGGGAAGAGAGAGAGAGGGGGGTCTTGGCTTGGTTTCTCTCATTATCTTCTCATTCTCTCATTCTCTCAATCTCACACACACACACTTTTGGCTGAAGCATCAGCAGCAGAGGCAGCAACAACAACCTCAACATCAACAACAACAACAACAACTCCATCAGCAGAGCAGCAGCAGCAGAGGAGCAGCAACACCAGAAGCAAGAGCAGCAGCTGCAGAAGCTAGCAACAACAGACATCAACAGCTTCAGCAGTGGCAACAGTATCAGCAGCAGCTCATGCATCAGCAGCAACAGCAACTTGCATCAGCAGTAGCAAGCAGCTCCAGCAGCAGTAGCAACCCCTCATCTCCTCCATACATTTCTTCTCCTGCTTCTTAGGATCCTATATGGTATATTTGCTTAACCCAATTTTCTAGTTTGCTTAGTTGTGTGATAATTAGCTTCGGTTTGTGTTTAATTGTGAGTTTAGTGCTAATTATGGAGATTTGTGTGGAAGTTTGATTATATGATGATTGTGTTAGTTAACCCTGACTATTTTAGTGTTACAAAGGCCACCTTAACTAAGTTTAACCCTGGATTTCACTAAAATACCATAGGGTTTGATCTTTGTGCAAAGTTGGTGTTTTTATGCGATATTTTGGCAATCTGAGATCTGCTATTGACCCGGGGCCTTCATGAAAAAATTGAGGAAACTGGAACATGCTTGTTAGGTCTAGAATACACCACCAGAACACGAGCCACCCTTTCCCAATCTTGGCCGCCGTTTTATTCCATCTGGCCGCAAATTGCGGCCAGGCCAGGGGCTTGGGTCTTGGGGTTTTGGGTAGGGTACTCTGCAGTGTATTGTAGTGTTTTGGCATGTGTAGTTTTGTAAGATTTGACCTGTAGGAAAATCTGGGACAATATATCGTATTGCATGTACGTTTTGTTTGTGCGATACGCGCGATATGTGAGTGGGTTCTGCTATCCAGCGTGTCGCGGTGTGTCGCGGTAGTTTTAGACGCGTATACACACGTTTTAGCGTATCGTGCACACGCGCGTTTAGTTCGCGACGCGAGTTTCTCGTTTGGGTTCGATATAGTGTTTTGCGGAATATTTGACTTATATATGATTTCCATGTCTAAATTGCAGGTTTGCAGGTGGAGACTACGGACACTGCTACAGGGGGGAGCAGATGGTAGGATTCACCTGGCTTGGAGCGTAGGTGAGTAGATTTAGCATCTACAGGGGAATCGCCCGCATGGCGTTATGCGTCTGGGCTAGAATTCTAATACTTGTTGCGTATTCTACGTCATTGTTAGAATTGCGCCTTACCCTATTTATTAGGTATAATGATATTGTGACTAGCAGCCGTAGGACACTGCACATATTATTGACGGTTCATTTTGCACGAGCTGTTAGTGTATATGCCCTAGAGGCCATTACTGTATCATACTAGTTTGTATATTACTTAATGGATGCTTGGGATATTCACCTTGTATATACAATCTTGCTCAAAATAGTAGTATGCTACTTGGTTTGTTTCTACTTCAATGTGTACATGTGTTTATTTTTGTATATCGCCTATACACATTAGTAGAGCCCTTAGGATCTTTGCTTGATTACCAGCGATGTGATGGCCGTCACACTAGTGGGGCTGGGTAATCTATAAGCACATCCTTATGCAGGTCCCTGGTCGCAGGACTATCGAGACAGGGCATCGATACTCCGGAGTAGACCAGCGCATGCGCTTCTCATCCCAGTGTGGGAAACGGTCTGTCCCACAGCCGTCAGTACGTCGTACTTGAGATAGTATGCGGGTGCTCGTTAGGTTACGGGTACACTGGACAGGACTCGTCGGGAACTGACTAGTTGGTATTATACCTATCGTCAGTTATCAGTTCCCAGGTGACATGAGTACAGCTTAGTCCGCTGACTTGACACTGTCACTTCGCCTCGGGTGTGTTCCCACTGCACTTTGATCACTACCCTACCACGGCTCAAAGGAGTCGTGCAAACAGGTGGTGGTTGGGTGCAGTCCCGAAGCACTTGGAGGCAGTGACGGTTAGACAGGATTCGTCTCTCCCGGTATTGGGGGTTGACATCGCGCTGTGTCTAGGAGAGCCATTACACGAGTAGTCCCTGGCCAGGGCAAACGAGATATACTGGTAGGTTTCCAGTGTTATCTCAGGGTGTTTTGGGCTTCGCTCCGGCACGACTTGTACCGCTATTGGGGGACTGACGTTTACCGCCCCCTAGGCCCGCCATGCGATGTATCAGACGAACAGACCGGACTGTACGGAGAATGTCACACTCAGGCTCAGTAGGAGTTCAGATGGGTTTCGCCTCGTCCGTCTTCTTGTCGGCATTACCTGGGGACCGTTACGCACAGCTAGTGCCGCTTGCGGTCTGTGGTTAAACCCACTGCCAGCGTAGTGTCGAGTCTTTAGAGTCCCACACAGAAAGCTTTTCGCCTTTAGGCAAAAGAGTAGAGGTCGCATGGTATTGCGACAGGTCGCATGGTTTTGCGACAGGGTTCGGTCACATCCGTGCACTTGTGCACGTACAGTGTCCGGACAGTTTACACTAGCGGGCTTTGGTTTAAGCCAGATCCTAGTGTACCTTATGGGATTGGATTTATCCAGTTTGCATTCGTGTTCCTCGGAACGCGGATGCGGGTGTGTATGCACAGTTGACAGGGAGGCAGAGGCAGCGGATTCTCATTAGGGTTGTTGACAGTTGACCGTTGACTATTTGACTTTATGCTCAACCCTAATGAGAATATGATATGTGATTAACTATTATATTAATTAAGTATTATGGTGATATGGTTGTTGACTTGTTGACTTTTGTTGACTTGTTGACTTTGTTGACTTGTTGACTTTTGTTGACTTGTTGACCGGTTGACTAGGCTTGACTAGTTGACCATCATGATAACCATAGCCATCATTTCATGGCAAAGACTTTTGTTTACTTGCTCATTTGTGTAAAATGAGTGCATGAAATGATATGGGTGTGGTTGCTTCTAACCATCACATAAGACTTTTGTTAATATGATGAGTTATTATTGCTTTGGATTATGAGAGGGTGAGAGACAAAATACTTGCTCATTCTTTCTTGCTCATTCTCTCTCTTGTTCTTGAGCTCTCCTCTTGCTCTCACCCTCAACCTCTTGCTCCCTCTCTTGATCTATGGTTCTCTTGTCTCATGAGTTGAGAATCAAGAACCATAGATAAAATCCCATTCTATTTCCTCTCAACTCATTCTAGTTCACTAGGTTTAGCAAACCAAGTGAACTAGTTTCTTCAAAGAACGAAGAAGGAGCTAAAGGTTGGAGCTTTCAGGTGGATCTATCTTCGGCGTACGGAGACGACGAGAAGAAGCCATCGGACCACCATCGGAGCTTTGAAGACGAAGGAGTTCAAGACAAGCTAGGTATAACCATCTCTATCCGAGTAGCTAACTCTCTTTAGCTAAGTATACTAGTTTTAGTTTAGTCAAAGATCCCGACTTTGCTTAGTCCATGTTGCCCCTTGCGCTAAAAATTTGATTTTATACCGTTTCCGCCTCCCCGTAAGAACCGGGGGTCGCAACGTGGACTTACAGTGGTATCAGAGCCTAACTAAACTTAAACTAGCTTGGTAGTGAAGTGTAACGAAGTTCGGAACCGAAAAAAATCCAAAAACCTAACTTTTACAAAACCTGAGTTTCTGTTGAAATTTTTTCTGGTCAAAATGAAAAACTTTATACTTGTAAATTCGGCTCAGGGTTTTGTGTGAACACCCAAGAAAAACGTTGCCCTAATTCATTCAAACCGCCGCGCTTCCGCCGCACGAGGTAGGCATGTGCCGCGGAAGCGCCGCGCTTTGTCGTCTTCTGTGCATCGTTTTTCGTGCAGTGTGTGTCTGTGTTGGTTTTGGGATTTTTGGAATATATTATATGTGCCCAGATTTTCCAGAAAAGAAATTTCCTTTTGGGGTCCTATAATTCCGTATTTTTTTCCGAACTTCACTGCACTTTGACTATGATGGTTATATCTGTGATGCTTGCATGTATTGAACGTCGGCTAATCGCTATAAGTCGATTGGTCGGGGTTATACATGATCTGTGTTTGATATTGGAATGTGTATATAAATATGTTGGATTGTCGCGGGTGAATAGCCGGGGGTTGTGAGACGAGGTTTTTCTTTTCTTGCAATTCATGTAAATTTGTAAATTGATGTAATAATTATTTGTATGGCCGCACAACCGGGAAGGGGTTGTAGCCGTCATTGTATAATTTCTTTTTACTGTTTTTGCTCCTAGGATAGACCCATGGAGGGGTGCACAAACTACCGGGTATGCCGAAGTGTCGAGTGGCCTACTCATGGAGATGAGGGAGGTTGCTACGCTTCGGGTACTTGGCGGGTAGTTTGCCGCACCCGTAGGGGTCTTGGGTGGGGTTTTGGCTATTCACCGCGACCGTGTTATCTGTTTTTGTTACAGGCTCGTACAAATTACAGATTGCTAGTATATCCAATGTATTTATCTGTGATCTGAAATGTTTATCATTGCAGTATATCTATATATGATATTATTTAGGCGTTGCTTATGTTTTACAGACGCGCTAGCCCAGCCCCCGCTCTGTCGTTAGTTAAGTAACCTAACGGGTAATGACGGGGCCCCGTGGCGAATGCGAATGGCATAAGCGTACGTCATATTTTGGTTGTTTTCTGCAATGGTAGGATTAAATGATGGGACGCATTAAAAGAACTAATGCAAGAATATCACGCATTAAAAGAACTAATGCAAGATAATAAACCAAGTTAAAGTCGTTGGAACACTCTCGAAAAACCACTCGGTTCTTTTCAAAAACAACTTTTAAATGCGGAGCTTGAGCCACTCCTTTTAAAAGCTATCTCGTTCCATCGACCAAATCAAGTTCACTACGTTCACGGTTTTGCCAAAACCATCCGTAGCCCTCCGTCGTTTCACATGAATAGTCAATAGTATTCAAGCTGTGTATGTTGGCCAAAGTCAAGGCACAGTGATTGGTAGCTATTGGGTATTCATGTGTAGCATAGATAGATGCGTTGGTTTGGGATAGTCGTACTGCCATTTTGGCCAAAGTCAAGGGTAGGTACGGATGGATCCAAATTAACCTGGATAATGACGGGTAGAACTTGACATGTGACTTATGATATTTTGGCCAAAGTCAAGGTCATAAGAGCATGGGGCAAAAATCCACATCGGGAGTTTCATAAGTACTGAAACTTGCTAGATTTGCATACCATTTGGAGTGTGATGATTCTGGTAGGATTCCTTCAGTTTCGTCACGCGATGATATTTGGATCCCGATCCTACTGTGAGTATATGCTACTCCTCGGGAAATTTCTCACTAATCGATCAATGCTATAAACCTAGTAGGTGCCTAGAAAGGTGTTAGCGGGGCTACGCCCCCAGGGAAAAGAGGTTCTCTAATTAAGGAACTTCGCGAAAGCGTTGGAAAACCTCCCTCGAAGTACCGACACCGGCCTGGCTGAACGGTTAAGCAAGTATTGTACGGTGGGATTGATCCTGACTAATTCTTCCTTTATGGTTTGAGGAGGGATTCGAGAAACAGTGGGAGCCATCCTGTTTAGACAAACTAAAAACCACTCTAAACTTGCAAGAGCATCATGCTGAGTGTTTCTTCTTCTCTCTCCTAATTGCAGCGACCAATCAACATGACTGGACTTAAGTTACTCCTAGATAAAAACAAACTGACAGGGCCAAACTACAAAGATTGGCTCAGGAATGTCAAGATAGCAATCACTTATGACAAGCTGGGGTATCTTCTTACCACCAAAGCTCCCCCTGTCCCTGGTCCAACTTCCAGTGTCGCGGATAAGGAAATCCGTAAGACTTGGGAGATTGATAGCGCGAAGGCCAAGTGCCTCCTGCTTGCCTCGATGGACAACGAACATCAGAGGAGGCATGAGAATATGGACATGGAGTCCATATTGCTCCATACAAAAGAACTGTATGGAGAGCAATCACGTATCGCAAGATACGAAGCGTCGAAAAAGTTATTTTCGACAAGAATGGCTGTCGGATCATCAGTAGCCGAGCACGTGCTAAAGATGATCGGCTTCATTGAGGAGCTCGCTGACCTAGGGATCACATTGGAGAGTGAGCTATATACGGATATAGTTCTCCAGTCCCTTCTATCCACTTACGCCCAGTTTATACTGAACTTCAACCTACAAGAAAAAGAGGTTGAACTTTCAGAGCTCCTCAACATGCTGAGGAGCGCAGAGGGCACCCTACAGAAAGGTAGGGATACATCCACTTTGTTTGTAGGAGGATCATCTTCTTCTAGGTCCAAGGCGAAAGCCAAGGGAAAGAAGAAGAAGGCCCCCGCCAAACCAAGGGGCGGTGTTAGTAAAGTGGATACGAAGGGAAAAGGTAAAGCAACAAAGATAGCGGGGAAGCTTGTGGATAAGGAAGAATGCTTCTATTGTCATAAGAAAGGACACTGGAAGAATGATTGCAGGGCCTGGAAGGCCAGAACACAGGAATTGAAGCAGGTTGCAGCTTCAGCTTCAGGTGTGTATGTTATTGAAAATTGTCTTTCAATAAACTCTACTTCCTGGGTATTGGATACCGGATCAGGATCTCATATCTGTAATTCTTTGCAGGCGTTGAGAAACCGTAGGGTTTTGAAGGCAGGTGACATGACCCTCAAAGTTGCAAACGGAGCTAGCATGGATGCTAAAGCCGTGGGGGACTATCACCTGGGAATGTCAGATGGACATGTTTTGGTTTTGCGTAATTGCTTTTTTGTACCCAACGCAACTTGTAATATCATTTCTGTATCTTTAGTTTCTAAAGAAGGTTATGAATTTGCGTTTGTAAGTAATGTTGTAAACATTCACCTTAATCAAGTTTTGATTGGGTCAGGTACATTGAGTAATGGTATATACGTGTTAAACCAACCACAAATTTTCAACGTCCAGAATACACACAAAAGAAAGTCTCCAGAAATAAATCAGACTTTCTTATGGCATTGTAGATTGGGTCACATCAATGAGAGAAGGTTGACTAAGTTACATACAGAAGGATATTTGAATGCGTTCGAATATCAATCGTATGCCACTTGTCAATCTTGTCTCAAAGGAAAGATGACAAAGACTCCGTTTACTGGACATGGAGTAAGAGCGAGCGAGCTCTTGGGACTCGTACACAGTGACGTGTGCGGTCCAATGTCTACACATGCCCGAAGCGGACATTCTTACTTCATTACTTTTACGGATGACTTCTCAAGGTACGGTTATGTCTTCTTAATGAAACATAAGTCCGAGGCCTTTGGAAAATTCCAGGAGTATAAGAATGAAGTGGAGAAACAGACCGGCAAAAGTATTAAGATTCTAAGATCGGATCGAGGTGGAGAATACTTAAGTGCCGAGTTCCTGGGCTATTTAAAAGAGAATGGAATTCTCTCTCAGCTTACTCCTCCATACACCCCGCAACATAACGGTGTATCGGAGAGACGGAACCGCACCCTATTGGATATGGTGCGGTCCATGATGAGTAACGCTGAGTTGCCGCGATCATTCTGGGGATATGCGCTAGAATCAGCCGCATACCTTTTGAACCGAGTTCCCACTAAGACTGTGCCTACTACGCCATTTGAGATGTGGTGTGGGAAGAGACCCCATCTTAATCACATTAAGATATGGGGAAGTCCAGCTTTTGTCAAAAAGCAGCATGCGGACAAGCTCGAGGCACGCTCAGTACTGTGCAAGTTTGTGGGATATCCAAAGAATTCCAAGGGATATTTCTTCTACTGTGAAGAGGAACAAAAAGTTCTTGTTTCTCGTCATGCCCACTTTCTAGAACACCAGTTCATAGAAAAAGAAATAAGTGGAGCGCAGTAGAACTGGAAGAAATTCCAGAACCACGGACTATTACTGAAAGTTTAGTGGAACCAGAGGGTTCGGAAGAACAGGACATTCCTACGCCACTCCGCAGGAGTAGTAGGCAGTCTCATCCGCCCGAGAGATACTACGGTTTTCTCATAGACGGGGATAGAGAGGATTGCATCATAGATTATGATGAGCCTACTAGCTTCCAGCAGGCCGTTCAGAGCGTTGACTCAGTGAAATGGCTGGATGCAATGCGGACCGAAATGGAGTCCATGTACACCAACAAGGTATGGACGTTGGACATTGCTCCAGACGGGGTAAAACCCGTAGGATGCAAGTGGATCTTCAAAAGGAAGATTGGTGTAGATGGACAGGTTGAGACCTATAAAGCTAGGCTGGTAGCAAAGGGTTTTCGTCAAAGACCTGGCTTGGACTACGACGAAACCTTTTCTCCAGTAGCCATGCTGAAATCCATTCGGATCCTTCTTGCCATTGCTGCCTTCCACGATTATGAGATCTGGCAAATGGACGTAAAGACAGCTTTTCTAAATGGAAATTTAGAGGAGTGTGTCTATATGGACCAGCCAGAGGGTTTCATTCAGAGTGGGAGCAGCGGAAAGGTGTGCAAGTTGCTTAAGTCCATCTATGGACTAAAGCAGGCATCGCTGAGTTGGAACATCTGCTTTGATGAGACGGTCAAAGAATTTGGCTTTATCAAAAATCCAGATGAACCATGCATCTATAGTAGATTTGTAGCGAGAACTGTAGTATTCCTCGTTTTGTACGTGGATGACATTCTCTTAATAGGAAATGACATTCCTATGCTACAATCTGTCAAGGGGTTCTTGTCACACAGGTTCTCCATGAAAGACCTGGGTGATGCCTCATACATTCTGGGTATCCGGATCTACCGTGACAGATCCAAGAGGATACTAGGACTTTCACAGTCCAGGTACATCGACACCATACTGAAGAGGTTCAGTATGGAAGATTCTAAGCGCGGTAACCTACCGGCTTGTCACGGGATCACCCTCTCTAAAGAGATGTCTCCCAAGACTGATTTGGAGAGGGATCGCATGTCTATTATACCCTACGCTTCTGCGGTAGGCTCTATAATGTATGCGATGTTGTGTACCAGACCGGATGTAGCTTATGCACTGAGTGTGGTAAGCCGGTATCAGTCTAACCCAGGGGAGAAACACTGGATAGCGGTAAAGAAGATTCTCAAGTACCTGAGAAGGACTAAGGAGATGTTCTTGGTGTATGGCGGAAAAGACCTCCAGATCGAGGCCTTTGCTGACTCCAGCTTCCAGAGTGACAAGGATGATTCCAAGTCCATGTCGGGTTTTGTCTTTACCCTCAATGGAGGGGCGGTGTGTTGGAAGAGTTCCAAACAGGAAACCGTTGCAGACTCGACGATGGAAGCGGAATACATCGCTGCATCTGATGCCGCAAAAGAAGCTGTCTGGATGAGGAAGTTCTTGAAAGAACTTCAGGTGGTTCCGTCCATTGTTGATCCAATACCTCTGTATTGCGACAACAACGGGGCTATAGCTTTAGCGAAGGAACCCAGGTCCCATCAGAGATCCAGGCACATCTTAAGGCGGTATCACCTGATCAGGGAGATCGTAGATCGCCAGGAGATCGAGGTTCGGAGAGTCGCTTCAGAAGATAACACTGCAGATCCATTCACCAAGGCCCTGCCCCAGACTCAGTTCGAGCGGCTGATCGAGATGATAGGTCTTCGATACGCCAGTACATGGCCTTAGTGCAAGTGGGAGATTGTTAGTGTATATGCCCTAGAGGCCATTACTGTATCATACTAGTTTGTATATTACTTAATGGATGCTTGGGATATTCACCTTGTATATACAATCTTGCTCAAAATAGTAGTATGCTACTTGGTTTGTTTCTACTTCAATGTGTACATGTGTTTATTTTTGTATATCGCCTATACACATTAGTAGAGCCCTTAGGATCTTTGCTTGATTACCAGCGATGTGATGGCCGTCACACTAGTGGGGCTGGGTAATCTATAAGCACATCCTTATGCAGGTCCCTGGTCGCAGGACTATCGAGACAGGGCATCGATACTCCGGAGTAGACCAGCGCATGCGCTTCTCATCCCAGTGTGGGAAACGGTCTGTCCCACAGCCGTCAGTACGTCGTACTTGAGATAGTATGCGGGTGCTCGTTAGGTTACGGGTACACTGGACAGGACTCGTCGGGAACTGACTAGTTGGTATTATACCTATCGTCAGTTATCAGTTCCCAGGTGACATGAGTACAGCTTAGTCCGCTGACTTGACACTGTCACTTCGCCTCGGGTGTGTTCCCACTGTACTTTGATCACTACCCTACCACGGCTCAAAGGAGTCGTGCAAACAGGTGGTGGTTGGGTGCAGTCCCGAAGCACTTGGAGGCAGTGACGGTTAGACAGGATTCGTCTCTCCCGGTATTGGGGGTTGACATCGCGCTGTGTCTAGGAGAGCCATTACACGAGTAGTCCCTGGCCAGGGCAAACGAGATATACTGGTAGGTTTCCAGTGTTATCTCAGGGTGTTTTGGGCTTCGCTCCGGCACGACTTGTACCGCTATTGGGGGACTGACGTTTACCGCCCCCTAGGCCCGCCATGCGATGTATCAGACGAACAGACCGGACTGTACGGAGAATGTCACACTCAGGCTCAGTAGGAGTTCAGATGGGTTTCGCCTCGTCCGTCTTCTTGTCGGCATTACCTGGGGACCGTTACGCACAGCTAGTGCCGCTTGCGGTCTGTGGTTAAACCCACTGCCAGCGTAGTGTCGAGTCTTTAGAGTCCCACACAGAAAGCTTTTCGCCTTTAGGCAAAAGAGTAGAGGTCGCATGGTATTGCGACAGGTCGCATGGTTTTGCGACAGGGTTCGGTCACATCCGTGCACTTGTGCACGTACAGTGTCCGGACAGTTTACACTAGCGGGCTTTGGTTTAAGCCAGATCCTAGTGTACCTTATGGGATTGGATTTATCCAGTTTGCATTCGTGTTCCTCGGAACGCGGATGCGGGTGTGTATGCACAGTTGACAGGGAGGCAGAGGCAGCGGATTCTCATTAGGGTTGTTGACAGTTGACCGTTGACTATTTGACTTTATGCTCAACCCTAATGAGAATATGATATGTGATTAACTATTATATTAATTAAGTATTATGGTGATATGGTTGTTGACTTGTTGACTTTTGTTGACTTGTTGACTTTGTTGACTTGTTGACTTTTGTTGACTTGTTGACCGGTTGACTAGGCTTGACTAGTTGACCATCATGATAACCATAGCCATCATTTCATGGCAAAGACTTTTGTTTACTTGCTCATTTGTGTAAAATGAGTGCATGAAATGATATGGGTGTGGTTGCTTCTAACCATCACATAAGACTTTTGTTAATATGATGAGTTATCATTGCTTTGGATTATGAGAGGGTGAGAGACAAAATACTTGCTCATTCTTTCTTGCTCATTCTCTCTCTTGTTCTTGAGCTCTCCTCTTGCTCTCACCCTCAACCTCTTGCTCCCTCTCTTGATCTATGGTTCTCTTGTCTCATGAGTTGAGAATCAAGAACCATAGATAAAATCCCATTCTATTTCCTCTCTACTCATTCTAGTTCACTAGGTTTAGCAAACCAAGTGAACTAGTTTCTTCAAAGAACGAAGAAGGAGCTAAAGGTTGGAGCTTTCAGGTGGATCTATCTTCGGCGTACGGAGACGACGAGAAGAAGCCATCGGACCACCATCGGAGCTTTGAAGACGAAGGAGTTCAAGAAAAGCTAGGTATAACCATCTCTATCCGAGTAGCTAACTCTCTTTAGCTAAGTATACTAGTTTTAGTTTAGTCAAAGATCCCGACTTTGCTTAGTCCATGTTGCCCCTTGCGCTAAAAATTTGATTTTATACCGTTTCCGCCTCCCCGTAAGAACCGGGGGTCGCAACGTGGACTTACACGAGCACGGATTGTATGCTATACACACGCCGTCAATAATTGCCATGTCACACACAAACCCCTTATAGATACTATTTTGCTTATCACATATGACATCTAGCTTGTCGGTATACCTATAGTGTATCATACCATTAGTGATAGGTATATATACACCTTGCAATACAGCTACATGTATACCTTGCATATATTTTGCTTATACCCAGGGGGTATCCTACATATTCTACTTATACCCAAGGGGGTATACGACATCTTTTACTTAAAGTTAGACACCTATACTTAGCTGTACCTTATTGATTTCGCATACATCTGGTTTCAGCTACATATTCTCATTTATATGCTCGCATTTCAGATATATCGCATATATTTATTCCTGGATTTGTGCATTGTTTATTTGGATTTTACATGATGTTTTCTCGATTTGGAAACCGCGGGAGTTCATGAAATTATGCATACATTGAAAAACCCGGTTTCCTTGATATGATATTTGCGCAGCCACCATGAGATTTATCGGTTCTGATTATATACTCCATACGAGGTATGGTTGCCGTATGAGGGTACATGGTAGGTCCCGGTATGGATCCCCTCGGCAAGAAGATCGATGGATTTTGCCGATTGAGCCTGGAGGCGGGCGAGTACCTACCGGTGACAGTACTAATGACTCGGCGGGGATCATGGAGATACCGTTGGGAGTCATGCACGTATGCATACGTCGAAAGGCGATGGTCAGAGCTAGGCACTCGTGCTTTCGGGATAGCATATGATACGTACCTATCAGGATTTCTGTGTCGATGCTTGGCACATTGTTTTCATGATATTTCCTTTAAAACACCTTTGTATATATAACAGGGGATTTAGCCGTTGTTATATATACCCTTACACCAAGATTAGTGGAATGGGACGCTAATATATGCGTATTGCCCCCATCATATTTATTTCTGCAAATATATATATTTAGGATGCTAGAATCTTACTTGAGATTTTGACTTGGGATATTAGGTGATTCATTGAGATCGGATATTGGACATACATATGGGATTACTGAGTTGTACATTCGGGATAGAGGAGATTACTCGATATTGTACATTGAGGAGATGTGAGACTTATATGATGTGAGAGCCCAATGTGGGGGTTGATTTGAGGATTTGGGATTTGAGTGTCTTGATGGATTGTGATCCTACCACGATGACAGGATTCCGTGGGACGACATATTTCACTCCATACCTCATACCTTTTCACTTATGCACTGTTCCATGTATTAGGAGTACCTGTTAGTGTACCCTTCATGCTTGCTGCATATTTACATTCTCATATCCCTATTGCTTGGCCATTGCATACTATTGTCATGTTATTGTTGCTTCACATATTGATTGTACCTGTTAGTGTACTTTCCATTATTTTGCATTCACATGACCTGTTATTACTGTAAATTGAATATCTTAGATTCATGCTGTACGTACATTCCTGCGATTATCTGCATATGTTATCTACTATTCAGGAGTTGGCAACTCACCCCCGTTGTGCCACAGGTATTGCAGGGTGTTCCCCAGAGTAGTCGAGGCAGGCTATTCAGCTATTCATCTATCATCTTTTGCTACAGATACCGCATCGGCTCACAGTATACTATTTTGCTTAGGTGGGTTGGATGATTATCTGTATTTCATATTGTACATTCGTTGTATCTTGTACTCTCCATCTACTATTATGTTGTTGACTTAAAGACTTGGTGAGGACGTTATTATATATTATTTGTGGATTTGTTGTCATATATACAGCTTTATCTCTATTGTCTTCATTTCTTCGCTACGGCGTCGTATATTTGTGATGTGATTGTTTTCCGTTTTTGGGCTAGTTTTTACAAAGGGGGTGTTGCTAAAATTTTAAATATAGAAAGTGGGACTTTTAAAGAATTTGGGTTGCGATTTCAAATGTTTCAAAAACTTTTATTATCTTTTCCGTATTTTCATGGTTTAGATTTCTGGGTGTTTGGCTTTCTTTTACTGCGTTACGTCTTTAGGCGTTGCGTAGTATTAGGGCCGTCACGTGCCAATTTCGGGTCGTGACAAAGTTGGTTGGTACTATACCTATCGTCAGGTAGCAGTTCTCAGGTGACATGAGTACAACGTAGTTCGTTGACTTGACACTGCTACTTAGCCTCGAGTGTGTTCCTACTGTTCTTAGATTACTACCCTACCACGGCTCTGATGAGTCGTGCAAACAAGTAGTAGTTAGGTGCTGTCCCAAAGCACTTGGAGGCAGTGACGGTTAGATATGATCCGTCTCTCCCGGTATTGGGGGTTGATGTCATGCTGTGTTCGGAAAGCCATTACATAAAGTCCCTGGCCAGGGCAAGCGAGATTTACTGGTAGGTATTCCAGTAGTTTCTCAGGGTGTTTTTTGGGCTCTACTCCGGCACGACTTATTGCGCTATTAGGGGTCTGACGGCTACCGCTCCTAGGCCCGATATGCGATACTCTTAGATGAACAGACTGAACTATACGGAGATTGTCACAGATAGGCTCAGTAGGAGTTCGGATGAGTTTGCTCATCGGCCTTCTTATCGACAGATACCTGGGTAGCCATTACATGCAGCTAGAACCGCTGACGTGCTTGTTGTTAAACCCACTGCCAGCGTACTGTTGAGTCTTTAGAGTCCCATACAGAGGGTTTCTCTGCTTCGGGCGAAACGATGTAGAGGTCGTATGGTTTTACAACAAGGTTCGAACATATACGTGAACTTGTGCACGCATGATGTTCGAGCGGATAATACTAGTGGGCTTTGGTTTAAGCCGGATCCTAGTATTAGATTATTGGATTAGTTTCGTCTCATTGTATTCGTGTTTTTCGGAATACGGATACGGGTATGTATATACGATGAGGGGTATTCTTGTAATTTACTCAAGAATTCTTCTAGAAGAAGACACCTCATTACTTGTATTACCATTTAGGTTAAATGGTTAATGAGGTGGAGGTATGGGGTGCTATTTTTTATGATAAATGAAGCATGGCTACTTGGTGACTCATGGATGACTATTGAGGCAAGAGTGGACTTAGATATTTTGTGAGATATTTTAGCATGCTTCATAGTCATCACAAGTAGCCATATTCATTTCATTATTCTTCCTCAAACCCTAATTGTCTCAAGTGTTGAGAAACCTAGGGCTATTGAGATTAATCTATCTATAATCACTCTTTATATCCTTTAGGCTAGTTAGATTAGCACACTAGGTACCCTAGTTACCTCATCTTAGAGGTAGGAGCTCTTAGTAGACACTCTCTCGGGTGGATCTTCTTTGACTCGAGGAGGCCGAAGAGGAGGCGCGATCCATACACTCTTAAAGGAGCACAAGAAGAGTAGGAAGAGTACAAGAAGAAGAAGGACTTGATACTTGAGATATAACTTTTTTACATAGTACTTAAACCTCTTAGTTGTTTTGTTAGCTAGGGTCTAGTATCGATCCTGGAGTTTAGTTGGTGTTGCGAAGTATATAAAAATCGTTTTTTGCAAACTCCGCCTCCCCGCGAACCTGCTGTAGGGTTACTAGGCACTCTAAGAAGGTTCTACAAGGCATCAACCATGCCCGATTAAATTTTTAGCCGTGCCGAATAACTATAAACAAGATCTTTGCTAGATAATTAGGGTAACACATGCAAGTAAATAACATTTACATCTAAGCGAATACGAAATACAACCTTTGTAGATCGGTCCTTCACTTCTAAAGCTCCTTGTAGTAGTCCCTTCGCTGCGATCATCGAACACCCGGACTCTCAGACGGCTCCATGAGAAGAGGCAACGGTATTGCTTGAAGTCTTCGAGGCCGAAGATGATCTACATCGAGGGAATACGAACTCAAGCTTCTGCTTCACTAACTAGAGAATTAGTGAAGCAAACACCCTAAACTAAAGTGCTAGTCTAGTAGAGGATGATGAAATAGGAAATGGGTATATTTTAGAATTTCTTTTCTCACTTTGTTTCTCTCTCTTTTTCAAACCCTAGCAAGAATATGAAGGAGGAAGAAGATGAGCTCAAAATGAGAATGAAAAATAATCAAGAGAGAGAGAGAGAGAGAGAGAGAGCTAACCATGGTGAGTGAGTATCATATACTAACTCATGTAGAGACATTACCATGGCTAATTATAGTGGTTAGGTTAACTAATATTTTAAGTAAAACAAAACTAGTGGACTAAGTCAATGCAACCATAAGCTTCATGAAGCTTTATGCATGTGAGCACATTATCCATTTGTTTTAGAATTACTTTAGATATTAAAACCCTACCAATATAATTAGTATGGTGTATGTCTCATACACCCATGATAGTTGTATCAACAACCATGATACAAAATGTACACAAATAAATATATATCACATATATATTAAGTTGTGCACAAGTGAGAAAAACAAATGCTTAAGTGAACCAATGTTAGTTAATATAAATTAGTATATCACATATACAATTATACACTAAATTATTAAATCAACACTTGGCTTAATAATCCGGTTATATCTCATATAACCGACTAACACAAAATGTACCAACTTATCGAATCAACACTTGATTCGATAACTCGGCTATATCTCATATAACCGGCCGATACAATAGTCGCGAGAATAGAATACGGTATCACATACACGCATTATTCTCGGTCCCGGACATATCACATATGCGCTCCTATTTCGTTTTGCCTGAGCCAGTAAAACCTCTATGTAGGACTCTAAAGACTCGTCAATACGCCGGCAATAGGTGATGATCATATCAAGCACCCATAAGCCGTCAGCGGTACTAGCTGGACGTAACGGCTACCCGGGTATTGAGTGATCGGAAGATCAACAAGCAAGCCCACTCCAACTCCTGCAAAAAGCCTGACAGTGACACTACCGTACAGTCCGGTCTCCTTATCTGATATGTCGCATATCAAGTCTAGGAGTGGTAAATGTCAGACCCCAATAACCGATAAGTCATGCCGATATGAGGCTCATAACGGGTCGAAAAACTACTGGTAACACTTACCAGTAAATCTCTAAACTAGCCCTGGCCAGGGACTTCCCTGTTATGGCCAATCGAGCAAAGCGCAACATCAACCCCCAATACCGGGAGAGACGAAAGCCCTCCTATCGCTCATTGCCTCCATGTGACTCGGGACTGTACCCAAAAACCACCGTTTTGCATGCCTTCTTGGACGTGGTAAGGTGGAAATCAAAGCACTGTGGGAATCACACAAGACTCTATGACGATCTCGGGTCTACAGACTTACCTGTACCAGTGTCACCAGAGAACTGCCATCTGACGTAAGGTATAATACCATCTGGGAGTTCTCGGCGAGTCCGTCCAGTGTACCCAGTCTCCACTGAGCACCCGCATATCATCTCTGATGTCAAACACCAATGGATATGGGATCATCCATCGCCCATCTACATGGGTCGAGAAGGTATACGCTAGTCTACTCTGGTATATCGATGCCCCGTCTCGATACACCCACGACTAGGGACCTTGAAGGATGTACTTATGGACTACCATGTCCCCACTAGTATGATCCGCATCATAGTCCAGGTAGTCAAGTACACATCTTAAGGGCTTTACCAACATGTAACAGAGAGACAATCAGTGTACACGTTAAGGTAAAGAGTAACCAGATAGCATACTATCATGTCGAGCAAGAAAGTCCTCCCTATATATGTCCAAGCATCTACTACAATATACATCTCATGTATAGTAATGGCCTCTAGGGTATACATATAACTAACAATCTCCCACTTGCACTAGGGCCATCTGATAACAGTGGTTGTAGTATCTCATACTCAACCATCCCATAATAGTCTCTCTCTGGGAAAAGGCCTTTGTGAATGGATCCGCCGTGTTGTCCTCTGAGTCTACTCTCCTAACCTCGATCCCCTGGAGATCAACCATCTCCATGATCAGGTGATACTGCCTTAGAATTTGTCTGGATCACTGATGGGGCGGGCGTTCCTAGGCATAAGCCATAACTCCATTGTCACACAATGGAAGGAACGAAGTTCATCTCATGAACTAATATACACCCAGACTGTCTCTTTGGTAGCATCTTTTGTAGCGATGTATCTAGACTTTATCGTCTAGTATGCCACGGTATCTGTCTTAGAACTCTTCTAACATACCGTCCCTTTACTGAGGGTAAAGACAATGCCTGTGACTGACATTCAGTCGTCCTTATCACCCTGGAACCCTTCCAGTGATTCTCCCCAGGATCGATTGATACCATCTCACAACAGCTAGTGAGTATCCTAACGTCCAATTAGATCTATCTCATAGATCCAAAACCCAGGATTTAGGAGGTATCACTTTGATCCTATATGGAGAATCATTGTGATAAGCGGAGATTGACCGAGCGTAGCATAGGAAACTCCTTCCCTATCAAGAGTATGTCATCCACGTACTCTACGAGGATCACCACCATACTCCCTACTACCTTTTTGTAAATACAAGGTTCATCTATCATTTTGATGATGTCAAACTCTTTGACTAACACATCAAAACAGACTTTCCAACTCCGCGATGCCTGCTTTATCACATAAAATATCTTGCACATGTTTCCGCTGCTCCCACTGTCTACGAAGCCCTCTAACTGTGTACTTATAGACTCTCTCTTCTAAATCAACAATTAGAAAAATAGTCATGACACCCAACCGCCAGATATCGTAGTCATGGTATGTAGCCGTGGCAAGTAGAATCTGGATGGACTTAAGCATAGCTACTTAGAAAAGGTTTCATCATAATCCATACCTGGTCAAATGATGCAAACCTTTAACAAGTCTAGCTTTGAAAGTCTCAACTTTTTCATGTACACCAAGTAATCTTCTCAAGATATACTTGCTCCTGATGGGGATTTAACCCTTCAGATAAAGCAACTAAAGTCCATACTTTGTTGGTGTATAAGGATTCCATCTCAGATCGCTAAGCATCCAACCATTCTTACAGAGTCTCCACTCCTGATGGCCTGCTCGAAACTAGTTAGGTCATCATCTCATGATGCATTCCTCGCTCCCACTGACATAGAGAAACCGAAGTATCTCTCAGGTGGGTGAGGAACCCTACTAGATCGGCGGAGAGGCTGAGGTTCGTTAGAAACTATTGAATCCTTTGGTTCTACCAAATCATCAGCTGCAGTTTGTATAGCTGAAACTTCTTCCAGTTCTACCTCATGTCCACTAATTTCTTGTCAAGAAATTCCCTTTCACAAAGGTGGCATGTTGAGAAACAAAACATCTTTTGTTCCTCGGTTTGGTAGAAGATATTCCCTTGCATATGCTTGGGATATCCAATAAACTTCTACAGAATTGACTTTGCCTCGAGCTTGTCCGGATTTCGCTTTTAGACATAGGCCGGACAACCCCAAATCTTAACAAACTTAAGATATGGTCTCTTCCCTTTCCATATCTCATATGAAGTGGTAGTCAACTGATTTGATCGGAACCCTATTCAATAGGTATGCATCTTCTCCAGTGCATAATTCCCAAAAGGAAATAGGTAACTCAGTAGTACCCATCATAGAGCACACATTATCACATAGGTTGTTATTGCTCTGCCCCGATACACCGACGTGCTGTGGTGTATACGGAGGAGTAATGCTGAGAGAGAATCTCATTCTCCTTTAGAATAATCCAGGAATTCCGTGTTCAAGTATTCTCCTCCTTGATCACATCAAAGGACATAATACTTATGCCTGTTTTGGTTCTCTACTTTCTAACTTATATTCTGTGAATATCTCAAAAGCTTCGGACTTGTGTTTCAACAGGAACATATGTCTGAATCTTGAGAGATCATCAGAGAATGTAATGAAGTACAAAGAACCGGTCTTGGCATGTGTAGACAGGGGACCTTCATACATCAACATGTATCATCCCAAGAGTTCACTAACTCTTTCTCTGTTTCCTAAAAACAGAGCTATGGTCATCTTATCTCTATGACATGACCGGCAAGTTTCACAAGATGTAAATTCAAACTAATTTAAATATGCATCTATATGTAATTTCAGCTAGTCGGGTCACATTGATATAACCTAGTCCACAATACCTCAAGAAGGATTCGTTCATTTCTGAAATCTTCCTCTTGTGTGTGTTCTGTATACTAAGAACTGTAGTTTGATTTAGAACGTCAATGCTTTTAGATAACGTGCCTGAACCGATCAACTCTTGATATAGGAAATATTCAAAACATTATCCAACAATACAAAATTATATCCTTCTTTACGAATAAAGAGACTGATATGATGTTGTATATCAGGTTCGGTATCTAATAACATTCGTTCAGAATCAATGTATTCTGGTAATACAGGATGATAGTGACCAACAGACTTGGCTGCAACACTTGCACCGTTTTCTGTCTCATGAAACTTATCACCCGTTCTCAGTTCTCTACCTATCTGTAGCCCATGTAACAGATTACATATGCGGGATCCTGATCCGGTATCACATACCCAGGACGTAAAGGATACTGAGAAACAGTTCTCTATAATGAACACACCCGAAGAAGATGCATTAGCATGCACTTTCTTCGTTTGGGCGGCACGGGAATTCTGGTAATCCCCAATTTCCTGCTCATTCTTATAACAATTATAAGTTGGAGCGGGAACAACGTTCCCCAGCTCAGTATAACAAGCGGGTTCGGTCAATACATCCGTAATATTATCTTGATTAAGGCGTGACATGGTCGCTACCTGGAGAGAGAGAGAAGAAAACACTCTGCGTGCGCTCTAGAAAGATCAGATTGGTTATTATTTTATCTAATAAGGATGGCTCCCACTGTTTTTATCAAATCTTCCTTCAAACCCTAAAAGGAAAGACTAGCCGAGATTAATTACACCCTACAACTTCGCCAATCTTTCAGCCAGGCCAGTGTCGGTACTTTGAGGGAGGTTCCCCGTACTGTCGCACGGACCTAATTAAAGTAAACCTCATTTTCCCAGGGGCGTAACCCCGTTAACACCTTTCTAGACACTTACTTGATCGGCTAATTGTAATGTGTAAAATTCTCCCAGGAGTAACAATTACTCGCAGTGGATATCGGGATCCAACTATCTCATAGAAGGTATGCAATCTCATTGCAAATTTCAACACTTGAAATTCCCGATAATTTTGCCCCTAACCTCCTATGATCTTGACAAAGGCCAACAAAGCATAGGATGCAAGTCAAGTTCAACCCGTCATTTCTTGATTGAATTAAATCATCCCGCACGACCCTTGACAAAGGCCAACAAGGTCGTATGACTACCCTAACCCAATCTGCATCATATGCATAAGCAGATAAGAACTAGTCAGCTACCGCACACTACGCCTTGACAAAGGCCAACAAACGCAGCACGAATACTAACTACTACTTATCTGAAATGACGGAGGGCTACGACAGGTTTTTCTGAAAACCTATTGCATAATGAACTTGATATCGTTGTAGAATCAAATGATTTTAAAATGGAGTGTTTTTGAGGCTTTTGCTAGTTTCGCTAAAGAGGTCACTCCCGGTGAAGGGATCTCGGCTCTTTCCTCATTGAATGAGGTGCAGGATATATCATATATATCACTGTGCAAAGCAAGAACTAGAAAAACAATCAAAAGACAAAACCGAGGGGTGTAGCATCTGCCAGTCATTGCTAAAGGGGTCACTCCCGGTGAAGGGATCTCGGCCATTTCCTTATCGAATAAGGTGCAGGATGTTCTACAAGGAACACCGCGATGCAAAGCAAGAACTGTAGCTACCTGTTTTTGAAAAATTCGATTCCGCAACATCTTTTAGGTTTCTTTTCTTTCATTAATCACATTAATGAAGTCCCATCAATTAAGTCACCTAAACATCACAGATAAATACGATGTACACTTATGCCATCTACATTCGCCTCGATGTCCCCTTGTGCACCGTTAGGTTAGGTAACTAACGGCAGAGCGGGGCTGGGCTAGCGCGGGTGTAAAACATAAGTAACGTCTATATAATATATCATATATACTATATACAGTATTTATCACAACATATCAAATGATCACGTCACAGATATCGCAGCAGAAGTGTAACGTTTTGAAAATCGTTTCGGTGAAATTTCGAAAAAACGGTAAAATTAAGGGGTTTTCGGTAAAAAGTCAAAATACAAATATCTTTATTATAAAATTAAATATACATATTCTAGCTATGTAATTACTAGTATTTGGTGTTTATTGACCCACTGGTGAAATTTCAAATTTTCTGAAATTTTTTCCGAAATTAATTATTTTAATATTATTTTAAGCCGTCACTAATATATTTAATTAGGGAAAATTACAAATTGGAATGAGTTGAAAAAAATTTTGTGCATCATAAAACATTAAACAAAATTTTATCATGTGGTTTTTGAAACGAAATCGTTTGCCAAAACGGTTTAGAAATTATTGATGAAAAAAGGCTTTTTTTTAGTGTAAATGGATGTTGGGGTATTGTATTTGTCATTTTCCTTCACCCCACACTCACACACCCTCACCCTCTCACCTAATAAGGCTGAATTCAGCAGCCCCCCTCATTTCCCCACTTGTTTTTGCAAATAGAAGCTAAAGAAAAGAAAAGAAAATGAAAACAATAAGAAATGAGAATGGTGTTGACTTGTTATATGGGTCTTTGACTTATCCAATTACTTTCCCCACCTCACTCTCTCTCCTATCCCCTAATTTCTGGCCGAGCTCCCTCCTCTCCCACAACAGCAGCCCCCTCTTTCTTTTCCTTTCATTTCTCTTGAAAAAAATTCATCAAAATTGCCTCAAAATCCATCAAAAAAATCCCAAAATCCAAATCCAACTCTTACCCATTTCAACTTAGCCTATCATGCATGGATTGTGGTGAAAAGAGAGCAAATTGGAGGCCAAGATTTTCATGCTAGATCCCTAATCTTGTGAGGTATAAATCTTGACCTTTTGCTAAATTATTGTTTGTGCATTTTGCTATAAAATTGTTAAAATTTAGGTATTTTGTAAACTAGAATTTTAGGGTTTTTGGAATTTAACGAGATTAAATTATGGGAATTATTTTTATGACTTATTTAAGATATTTAGTGAATATTGTGGCCGCTAAATTCATTTATACATCGAGTTTTGTACTAAAACGGCGATTTGTGCTTGCTAGATTCTCGGAAAAATGACTTTTTAAGTGAAATTGGGGGTTTTGCGAATTTTAAGCTATTTTATATTATAATTAGTGCTTGTAACTGTACAAATGAGTGTGTTTGGTGTTTTTTTTCGATGTTTTGGCTATTCTTGCATGTGTAGGCGATAGGTTTTGACCTATGCATGATACGCGTGCCGATTTAGTTTTCGTATGCCGTTTCGATTTTGAATTGAGTTTTTATGCGATACAATATGTTGTGATATGTAGGTACCCTATGTGGACTTCGAGACGACAAGCAAGCGCGTGGCGACGTCGGCACCGGCGAGCGAGGACCAGGTGAGTAGATTTATATCTACGGGGAGAAGTCGGGTGGATGGCGTATAGCACCCCCGCAGTCCGTGGTGGTGTATACGGATGCGTATACACACCAACAATTATTATATGTTATTTCGGATTAATAACGATGTTTAGGATCGATATTGGTGTGTTGGATTATTTTAGTGTTGCGAACCCTAGGGTAGTGTTGCACTACTCATACACACATACATACTTGCATACATTCCTATTTATATGTGCTCATGGGATTCTTTATAGTTATGTGTTCACATGGGTATGGGACTATGTGTTCACATACGGATTTGAGGATGATACTTGGGATTGAGATGAGTCGAGGCCGTGAGATCGGTGATATGGCAGGGTTCGTATTTGATATACGACCTGATGTTTTAGCGGGTCCTTTGATGTAGTTTTCACACACGTGCATGCATACTTAGGTGGTATCAGTATTGTACTAGACAGAGATCAGTACCTGGATTAGGATCTTTGATAAAGAAGATACCAGATGAATAATGTGATGAACATGATATTGACCCGTACCCAGATTTGGGGATGCCGTACGACAGATTTACGTACGAGCTATATATTGATGATTGATCCACACTCTTGACTTGGGATGTCTGATTATAGATATGGTAGCGGATATGATATTATTGAGGCGGGATCACCGACTATATATATACAGGTATGTATACGTATCGACTCAGATGTTAGGCGGTTTCCTTACCTGTAGTTCAGCTTGTTAGTTCAACCGTATAGTTTAGTGTAGTTGTTAGATTAGATTAGACTCCTACCTATTTCAAAACTAACTAATCGTGGGTATTTTAAAAGACAGGTCAAGGGATTCTACGGATATTTCAAAAGGCGTATCTTTTCTTAAAAACACCGTAGCCCTTATTTTCAAAACACCGCGATTCGTGTTATTTCAAAAGGCATTATTGTAGGACTTATATTAGGGTAATGCAGTTTAGTTATCGTTATGTCTAGTATTCAGCTCCCGCATATTATTGCTATTTCTCCGCATCGCATACTTTTTGAAGTTCATATTTCATTATCGATATCATGCTGTTAGGACACCATCACCATTACCGATGATGCGTATGTACCACGTATACTTACTTGCCGGCTCACACACATCTTCATCGGTAATTGCCATGTCACGCACACCTTAGAAAATATTATTGCCTAATGTAGCTTGTTAACTAGTAGTTTTAACATGATGATTAGTTGCTTGCCTTATATGCTAGTTTAGACATTGTAGTTGTTACTTGTCACTTCATGCATACTGTTATTCATTATATGCCGCATTCATGGATGCTCATGCTTATATTCATGGTTTTACATGCTATTGATGATTCGAATTTCCATGATACTTTCTGGATTTGGAGGAAAACCGCAAAACATATATAAACTGCTTTCTATCTTTTTAAATAAAAATGCGGTTTTCCCATGATGTATGAGTCGTCCACCATGAGTTTGCTGATGGATTTTGAGACCCGATTCGAGGAGGCGGATGAACCGTTTCGGGTACATGGTAGGCCCGGTAAGGTACCCCGGGGCAAGAAGCTCGTGGTGATGACGATGAGCCTGGCAGGGGGAGACTACCTACCGGTGATTTTACCTGACGCGTCGGATATCCGGAGGATACCGTCGTGGTCTTGAGATGGATGGTAGGGGCCGGTCTGGACTGACGGCGCCCTAGATATTGAGATTGAGACATTGAGATTTCGAGATATTGAGGTACTGAGATTTGATGATACAGGCCAGTCCGGATAGTCGGAGCCTGAGGTTTTGAGACATTGAGATTTATGTTTTGTGTCGATGCTAGACACTGTTGATGCTGATTTCATTTATGATACCTCATTTTAAAAATACAAAGGAAATCTCACTAATTTATGAAAACAGTTCCTTCATTTACATGTATTCTGTTTTCATGCATTCATACCTCATTCATATGATATATTGCTACCCGAGGCACTGAGACGGGCACATGAGATCACACTCGGGTTAGATATTACCCTAGCCATTGTTATAGGCTGCATGTTATTCATATATTTGAGGATATATTATGATTATTGACCTAGGTTGCGTTATTTATGCGATTTCTGTGCGTAGATGTTTTTCTATTCACGAGTTGGCAACTCACCCCCGTTGTGCCCCAGTTTCTTGCAGGTTTGCCGTACAGGTTTCATTACGGCTTGCGGGCATAGTTTCCTTCGGGTGATTTGCTAGTAGGTGGGTTTACTTGTATCGTACCCTCCATTATATAACTTGTATATTATTACTCTGTTGTATCTAGAAGTTCCATCAACCAAACATGTATTTATTTCAGAGATAGAGACCAGTGATATTATTCTTTCGACCTTAGAGTCGCGCGTTTTATTTCTGTGGTTTTCTTGTGGTTTTGAGTTTTTGATCCTCGCCGTTGGCGTTGTATATTATATTGCTTGTATGGTTGTGACCGTCGATTGACGAAGAGCTAGCTCCCGCTTGGGGATGCCTTTTATTGATTTCGTATACTATTCATGTTGTATCCCGTTTGGGAGCCAGTATTTACAAAGGTGACTCTGCCGAAATTTTCGGGAAATATTGATGTTTTTTTAAAAAACCGCATAATTCGGCTTATGGTATTTAAACTACTTGTTTAAATTGGTTTTCTTTCACTCTACTACTTTTCTTGGTTTGGATTTCTGGGTTTTCGGCTTACTTAGATTGCGTACGCCTCGAGACGTTTCGTAGTTTAAGTGCCGGTCATATTCCGTACTTTCGGGACGTGACAAGAAGAAACATATGAAACATTGGATATACTAGGACGTCCGTGTTTTATTTTGAGGCTCTATAAAACACGGATTCCACGGTCGTGATGAATAGACATACCCACACCCTAGACCCCTACTAGAGCGGCAAGCAACCCTACCAATTCTAGAGTTAGGAGACCCGGACTCGACTCCTCGAGTTGGTCTCCCACTGGACTCTAGAACCCGGTTACTTGTGCTCTCATCCTTGGGTCTATCCTAGTGCGGAAAAGTAAATAATATACAAATGGTGACATCATCCTCATCCCGGAAGTGCCCCAATAAAAGAATATTATATACAGTAAATTTTACATGAATGAAAATAAAAACCCTCATCTCACATAAAACCCCCGGCTATTCAAAACGCGACGATCCAATATAACATATCCAGCAACACATAACATCACATGTCATCAACGTAAGTAAATATGCG
Organism: Agapanthus africanus; assembly: GCA_030015575.1. Taxonomy (NCBI): domain Eukaryota; kingdom Viridiplantae; phylum Streptophyta; class Magnoliopsida; order Asparagales; family Amaryllidaceae; genus Agapanthus; species Agapanthus africanus. The sequence continues at coordinate 651,651,548 of JASDDO010000019.1, read as the reverse complement.
CATCCCAATTATCGTTGACATATAGCAACGAAACCGGCGATATCACATATTACACTTAAGGTCGCAGAAAAGAAAGTGTAAAACTACAACAGTTGGAATCCGCAAGCTCCTTAGACATCGCATGCCTAACAATTATAAACCCCGCATTTTAGTCTCCATATCGAAAACACTTTTCAATATTTAGTCGGGCAATTCAACAAGATTCCCGATATGTGATCGAATGCTCGTCGCAAACATTAGTAGACGGCCGCACCCTAGATGCCGTCGACGAGGTGCACTAAGGCGGAACACCGCTGCCGCGAGCACCCAAACGGATGCTTTTGGCGACGGGGTTCTCCTACAGTCACTTGGTCGGGGCTTTGGGGCGTGGTTGTCTATTAAGTTTACCAGGCGAGTATCCGCGTATGCTACGTGATTGCGACGGACTTTTGATCGCTTCAAAATTCCGTGGCAACCGATCATTTGAGACTAAACTTCTATGTTTATAACAATCAAATTAGTTATCTCATAACTACTTGTGGATTCCAAATATTGTATCACATTCCAGATAAATAGACAATGTTAAACTTTCCGATCGAATGATCAAACACCCAAGTTTTCCCAAATAGTTCTCAACACTTGAGGGGAGTTTAAAAACATCCATCACATGCCACAGTACCAATGGTCCAGCCGTAGAAGGGTCAAGCCAACGCCTCACATGTGGCAACGCCGTACTGCCCCAAATCCTAAGGTTCAAAAGACAGTTCAAGACGGTCACATAATCGAGCTAAGGTTTGTTGTCTTCTAGAGGGTCCATCGCGTAACTTGCACGATTTAGAACGTTCTTAAACTACGGAAAAATCCAACACTTGGAAATTTTCCGGGTCGGGAAAAAGTGAGTTATTGATATCCGTTCGAACTTTTTAATACTTTCTAAATTATCCGGAAAAACACATAGATGAAGTTAAACTTTCCGATCGAATCAATGAGCTCCCAATACAACCCAGAAAACTCAACACTTGAGTATAAATTAAAAATACTTAGAAACATCAGGAAATTAAATATGAACATTACTGTGCAAAAAGATAAGTGTGACGTCACCTTATGGCCGCGGAACCGCCGCGGGAGTCTGCTCGTGCCGCGGTTCCGCGGCGCTTTGGGTGCCAAACGTTGTCGTTTTGCACAGTTTCCCTTATAATTGCCTGCTGATTTTTTTAAGCATTTTTAATTTGGAAAAAAACACATTTTCAGAAAATGTCCAGAGAGGGGTAAAATAGGGGGATTCCGGGTTCGTTCGGAGTTTTAACTTCGTATACACGTCGCCTAATGCTCTAGCTAGGCTCTGATACCACTGTAAGGTTATTAGGCGCTCTAAGAAGGTTCTACAAGGCATCAACCATGCCCGATTAAATTTTTAGCCCTGCCGAATAACTATAAACAAGATCTTTGCTAGATAATTAGGGTAACACATGCAAGAAAATAACATTTACATCTAAGTGAATACGAAATACAACCTTTGTAGATCGGTCCTTCACTTCTAAATCTCCTTGTAGTAGTCCCTTCGCTGCGATCATCGAACACCCGGACTCTTGGATGGCTCCATGAGAAGAGGCAACGGTATTGCTTGAAGTCTTCGAGGCCGAAGATGATCTACATCGAGGGAATACGAACTCAAGCTTCTGCTTCACTAACTAGAGAATTAGTGAAGCAAACACCCTAAACTAAAGTGCTAGTCTAGTAGAGGATGATGAAATAGGAAATGGGTACACTTTAGAACTTCTTTTCTCACTTTGTTTCTCTCTCTTTTTCAAACCCTAGCAAGAATATGAAGGAGGAAGAAGATGAGCTCAAAATGAGAATGAAAAATAATCAAGAGAGAGAGAGAGAGCTAATCATGGTGAGTGAGTATCATATACTAACTCATGTAGAGACATTACCATGGCTAATTATAGTGGTTAGGTTAACTAATATTTTAAGTAAAACAAAACTAGTGGACTAAGTTAATGCAACCATAAGCTTCATGAAGCTTCATGCAAGCGAGCACATTATCCATTTGTTTTAGAATTACTTTAGATATTAAAACCCTACCAATATAATTAGTATGGTGTATGTCTCATACACCCATGATAGTTGTATCAACAACCATGATACAAAATGTACACAAATAAATATATATCACATATATATTAAGTTGTGCACAAGTGAGAAAAACAAATGCTTAAGTGAACTAATGTTAGTTAATATAAATTAGTATATCACATATACAATTATACACTAAATTATTAAATCAATACTTGACTTAATAATCCGGTTATATCTCATATAACCGACTAACACAAAATGTACCAACTTATCGAATCAACACTTGATTCGATAACCCGACTATATCTCATATAACCGGCCGATACAATAGTTGCGAGAATAGAATACGGTATCACATACACGCATTGTTCTCGGTCCCGGACATATCATATATGCGCTCCTATTTTGTTTTGCCTGAGCTAGTAAAACCTCTATGTAGGACTATAAAGACTCGTCAATACGCTGGCAATAGGTGATGATCATATCAAGCACCCACAAGCCGTCAGCGGTACTAGCTGGACGTAACGGCTACCCGGGTATTGAGAGATCAGAGATCAGCAAGCAAGCCAGCTCCAACTCCTGCAAAAAGCCTGACAGTGACACTACCGTACAGTCCGGTCTCTTCGTCTGATGTGTCGCATATCAAGTCTAAGGGTGGTAAACGTCAGACCCCAATAACCGATAAGTCATGCCGATATGAGGCTCATAACGGGTCGAGAAACTACTGGTAACACTTACCAGTAAATCTCTAAACCAGCCCTGGCCAGGGACTTCCCTGTTATGGCCGATCGAGCATAGCGCAACATCAACCCCCAATACCGGGAGAGACGAAACCCCTCCTATCGCTCATTGCCTCCATGTGACTCGGGACTGTACCCAAAAACCACCGTTTTGCATGCCCTCTTGGACGTGGTAAGGTGGAAATCAAAGCACAGTGGGAATCACACATGACTCTATGACGATCTTGGGTCTACAGACTAACCTGTACCAGTGTCACCAGAGAACTGCCATCTGACGTAAGGTATAATACCATCTGGGAGTTCTCGGCGAGTCCGTCCAGTGTACCCAGTCTCTACTGAGCACCCGCATATCATCTCTGATGTCAAACACCAATGGATATGGGATCATCCATCGCCCATCTAGATGGGTCGAGAAGGTATACGCTAGTCTACTCTGGTATATCGATGCCCCGTCTCGATACACCTACGACTAGGGACCTTGAAGGATGTACTTATGGACTACCATGTCCCCACTAGTATGATCCGCATCATAATCCAGGTAGTCAAGTACACATCCTAAGGGCTTTACCAACATGTAACAGAGAGACAATCAGTGTACACGTTAAGGTAAAGAGTAACCAGATAGCATACTATCATGTCGAGCAAGAAAGTCCTCCCTATATATGTCCAAGCATCCACTACAATATACATCTCATGTATAGTAATGGCCTCTAGGGCATACATATAACTAACACCTGCGGGGTGCACGACATCGACTTACAGTGGTATCAGGGCCAACTAAACCCTTAACTAACAGATTAAAGGACAAGTAAAACTACGAAACCGAAATAACTCCGAAACATCGAAACATAGATCCAAGTTTCTGTCAATTTTTCAGATGCTTAAAATTTTTTTTTAAACAATTGCATAGCGCTCTTCTTCTTACTACTAGAACACCATACAAATACGAACCCTAAACCATGGCCGGACAGAAGCTTAAAATAACCGGCCTGGCTGGTTTTTGCATGGAATTTTGTGTTTAGGTTTCTGTGGTGTTCTTGTCACTTGGATTTAGGGTTTCAGGAGGTGTTTGATTTTTCCAAGTTTGTATAACCTAACGGTGTTAGACGGGGCCCAGTGGCGAATGCGGATGGCATAAGCGTACGTGGTATTTTCGTTTCTTTCTGCAATGGTAGGTTATATGATGAGAGTGCATTGATTAATGCAAAGCAAACAAACTAAAACTGAATTGTTGGAACAATTTCAAAAACCACTCGGTTTTTTCCAAAAAGCAAACTTTTAAATGCGGAGCCTAAAACACTCCTTTAAAATGCTATCATGGTTCCTTCGATCATATCAAGTTCATTACGTTCATGGTTTAGCTAAAACCATTCATAGCCCTTCGTCATTTCAGATGGATATTCAGCAGTATTCAAGCTATGTATTTTGACTTTCGCCAAGGCATAGTGATTGGAAGTTGCTGTATATTCATCTGTTGCATAGATAGATGCGTTGGTTTGGGACAGTCATACTACTATTTTGGCCTTCATCAAGGGTATGTACGGGTGGGTTCAAATTAACCCGGATAATGATGGGTAGAACTTGACTTGCGACTTATGATATGTTGGCCTTCGTCAAGGTCATAAGAGCTTGGGGCAAAAATCCACATCAGGAGTTTCTGAAGAAACTGAAACTTGCTAGTGTTGCATACCATTTGGAGTGTGATAATTTTGGTAGAATTCCTTCAAGATTATCATACAATGATATTTGGATCCCGATCCTACTGTGAGTATCCGGTACTCCTCGGGAGATTTTTTCACTAAACGATCAATGCTATAAACCAAGTAGGTGTCTAGAACGGTGTTAGCTGGGCTATACCTCCAGGGAAAAGAGGTTATGTAATTAAGAAATTTCGTGAAAGCGTTGGAAAACCTCCCTCGAAGTACCAACACCAGCCTGACTGAAAGAATAAGCAAGTATTGTAGGGTAAGATTAATCCTGACTAATTCTTCTTTTATGGTTTGAGAAAGGATTTGAGAAACAGTATGAGCCATCCTGTTTAGATAAACTAAAAACCAATCTAAACTTGCAAGAGCATCATGCTAAATTGTTTCTTCTCTCTCTCCTAATTGCAGCGACCAAAATGACCGGCTTTAAGTTACTTTAAGATAAAAACATATTGATGGGGCCAAACTATAAAGATTGGCTCAGGAATGTCCAGATGGACATCACATATGACAAACTAGGTTATCTTCTTACTATTAAATCCCCCGCCGTCCCAGGTCCAGATTCCAGCATCGCTGATAAATAGATCCATAAGTCTTGGGAAATTGACAGTGTGAAAGCCAAATGCCTCGTGCTGGCCTCTATGGATAATGAACACCAGAGGCGGTATGAGAAGATGGATCTTGAATCCATCTTCCTTCATACCAAAGATCTATATGGAGAGCAATCTCGTATCGCAAGATACGAGACCTCGAAGAAACTATTTCAAGCGAGGTTGGCTATCGGGTCATCTGTAGGGGACCACGTCCTTAAGATGACAGCTTGATTGAAGAGCTCGCGGATGTGGGGACCACGTTGGAGAACGAGCTGTATACATACTTGATTCTACAATTCCTCCCCTCTACCTACGCCCAATTTATCTTGAATTTTAACATTCAAGGGAAGGAAGTTACACTTTCAGAACGCCTCAACATGTTGAGGAGCGCTGAGGGCACCCTGCAGAAGTCTAGGGAGACACCCACTTTGCTCGTTGGGGAATCTTCCTTTTATAGATCCAAGGCGCAAGCCAAGGGGAAGAAGAAGAAGGCCCCCACCAAGCCGAAAGGCCGTGTTAGTAAGGCAGAGGGAAGGGGCAAGGCAAAAGTTGTTAGTGTATATGCCCTAGAGGCCATTGCTGTATCATACTAGTTTGTATATTACTTGATGGAAGCTTGGGATATTCACAGTTGTATATACAATCTTGCTCGAAATGGTAGTATGCTGCTTGGTTTGTCTCTACTTCAATATGTGCATGTGTTTCTTTTAGCATATCGCTTATATACATATTAGTAGAGCCCTTAGGATCTTTGCTTGATTACCAGCGTTGTGGTGGCGCTCACACTCGTGGGGGCTGGGTAATCCATAAGCACATCCTTATACAGGTCCCTGGTCGTTAGACTATCGAGACAGGGCATCGATACTCCGGAGTAGACTAGCATATGCGCTTCTCATCCCAGTGTAGGAGACGGTCTGTCCCACAGCCGTCAGTACGTCGTACTTGAGATAGTATGCGGGTGCTCGTTAGGTTACGAGTACACTGGACAGGACTCGTCAGGAACTGTTGGTTGGTATTGTACCTATCGTCAGTTATCAGTTCCCAGATGACATGAGTACAGCTTAGTCCGCTGACTTGACACTGTCACTTCGCCTCGAGTGTGTTCCCACTGCACTTTGATTACTACCCTACCACGGCTCAAAGGAGTCGTGCAAACAGGTAGTTTTTGGGTGCAGTCCCGAAGCACTTGGAGGCAGTTACGGTTAGACAGGATTCGTCTCTCCCGGTATTGGGGGTTGACATCGTGCTGTGTCCAGGAGAGCCATTACACGAGTAGTCCCTGGCCAGGGCAAGTGAGATATACTGGTAGGTTTCCAGTGTTATCTCAGGGTGTTCTAGGCTACACTCCGACACGACTTGTACCGCTATTAGGGGACTGACGTTCACCGCCCCCCTAGGCCCGCCATGCGATGTATCAGACGAACAGACCGGACTGTACGGAGACTGTCACATACAGGCTCAGTCGGAGTTCAGATGGGGTTCACCTCGTCAGTCTTCTTATCGACATCTACCTGGGGACCGTTACGTACAGCTAGTGCCACTTGCGGTCTGTGGTTAAACCCACTGCCAGCGTAGTGTCGAGTCTTTAGAGTCCCACACAGAGAGCTATTCGCCTTTAGGCAAAATGAGTAGAGGTCGCATGGTTTTGCGACAGGGTTCGTTCACATCCGCGCACTCGTGCACGTTTGCTGTCCGGACAACTTATACTAGCGGGCTTTGGTTTAAGCCAGATCCTAGTGTAGATTTGGGATTGGTTTTTTCTCTTTGTATTCGTGTTCCTCGGATCACGAATACGGGTGCGTATGCATAGTTGCTTGAGACAGAGGGAGAGGACTTTGATTAGGGTTAATGACTATTGTCATTTTATTAACCCTAATGCTTATGTGTGTATTATGGTTAATTGATATTAGTTTAATATAATTGTGCATGGTTATGGTTGTTGACCATTTGACCTTCTTGACTTGTTGACCTAGGTTGACACTTTGACCATCATCATTTCATTTGGAAGATGCTCTTTGATCCTTGCAATTTGCATTAAAAATGAAATGATAATGGTCATGTCTTGATTAACCATGACAATTATCTAGCTAATTATCAATTTATAATAATTCACACATATATGTGAGAATGGTTTTTTATTCTCTCATTCTATCATTCACTTTCTCTCTCTTGTTCTTCCTCTCCCTCAAGCTTTCCCCTCTCATGTGTTGAGAAACACTTGAGCTTGAGAAAAACCCCTTCTTGATAATCTCTACTCTCATCTAGGGTTTAAGGATTAGCACTTCTTGCACCCTAGTTACTTCTAGCTTGGAGTTGAAGCCAAAGGTTGAGGCTTTCGGGTGGATCTTTCTTCGACGTGAGAAGACGACAAAGGTGACCTCTTTCCACTACTCCAAGGAGCAAGGAGAGAAGGACATAAAGCCCAAGGTATAACCTTTCTAACACTTAGCTAGTTTCTAGTTAGCTTTAGCTTGTTTTTGTTTAGCAAAGATCCTTCTTTGTCTAGTCCATGTTGCCTAAGTTGATAAAAATTTGATTTTTATTCCGTTTTCCGCCTCCCCGTAAATACCGGGGTGGGCAACGTGGACTTACAAAAGTTAGGGGGGACCGACGGTAGAGAAGGAAGAATGCTTCTACTGTCATAAGAAGGGCCATTGGAAGAAGGATTGCAGGGCCTGGAAAGCCCATAACCAGGGTACTAAGCAGGTTGTGTCTTCGGTTTCAGGTGTGTTTGTGATTGAAAACTGTCTGTCAATCAATTCTACTTCCTGGGTATTGGATACCGGATCAGGATCTCATATTTGTAATTCTTTGCAGGCACTGAGAAGCCTAGAGTTTTGAAGGCGGGTGATATGACCCTCAGGGTTGCTAACGGAGCGAGCGTGGATGCTGTGTTCGTAGGGGAATATCACTTAGGATTGACAAGTTGACATATTTTGGTTTTGCGCAACTGTTTTTATGTACCTAGTTTGACTTGTAATATCATTTCTGTATCTTTGTTATCTAAAGAAGGTTATAATTTTACATTTGTAAGTGATGTCATAAATATCCACCTTAATCATAGTTTGATTGGGTCGGGTACACTAAACAATGGTATATACGTATTAAACTAATTACAAGTTTTCAATGTCCAGAACACACACAAAAGAAAGTCTCCAGAATTAAATCAAGCTTTCTTATGGTATTGTAGACTGGGTCACATCAATGAAACATGGTTGACTGATTGGTAAAGTTTTTGCGTGCTAAGTTTGTTACCGCAATCAAGATGGTTTCGCTTGTAGCTAGCCGGTTGAGTACGGGTCGTCCGCAGGGAGATGTGAATCTTTTTCTATGTGCTTTAACGAGTTAAGTCCAAATGTCCAGGTTTGTTTTTTAGATTTACTATATGCTAAAATGATATATATAAAGAGCTTGTTAGGGTTAGGATTAGGTTAGTTTGAGTTAGGAGTCGCTCACTTCTTTCGTTGCCACTCTTAATGTCGGTGTTACGGTAATCGGCAACAACGGGGATTAGCACGACTAGGAAGGAACTTGCGAGTATAAGCTAGACTTTCCAACGCATAAGTTCTTTCTTTTGGTGCTTGTCCGTCCGTTCTTGGCTCTTAGCCTTAACCTCCGGTTAATTCAACCACAACCGGTCTCACTAAGGAATCACCGCTATCATGTAGGATAGGGTGCCGTAGGGAGCGGATTGTGGTTCAATTAACGGGAGTCCGAATTAAGATGTTGGGCAAGAAAAGAGTGAGAGAGATTTCCTTCTCTCAAACTTTCCTTATTCTACCCTAACAAGTATGAAAACTACTCACCCATTATAAGGAAAAGAAAATAAAACAAAGGAGGAAGATAGAAAGAAAGAGGTTAGAAGATTACATCTAGCTATTTGAGACCTCACCTTGGCAAGGATCAAGCTTAAGCATCATAGTTGTTTAAGGATAAAGAAAAAGAGAACAAGAAAGAAACAAACAACAAATAACAACAACTAGATTAGCAAATGAAAATTACAAGCAATTATAATTAATCAAAAGAACAAGACAAGCATGATAACAAAGAGAACTCTTTTATTCATTCTTCACTCACAAAAGCTCACTACAAGTTTTTAATGGAGAAGAGATGAGAAGAGGAAGAAGAACAACACATGTATTCTAAAATGTAAATACAAGAATATGGACCCTTGGCTTTGGCAAGTTCTGGACTATTTATAGGCAGGGAACTGGAAACCTAGGGCAATAATCTGGCTCCACATAAAATGACCAAACTGCCCCTAAAATATTTCATTCTGAAGAGGCCGTACGGCCGCGGTTCCGCGGCCTAAGCATGCTTATGCCGCGGAACCGCGGCCGTTTAGAGGAGTTGGCTCCTCGGATTTTGTGGGGTCCCATGGCTTGATGTTGTCTGCTGTTTGGTATATGTTTTTTCTCAGAAACTCTTCACAATTTTTCCAGAATTCCAGCAGATCAAAAGGTAATTTGAGGTGGATCTTTTGTCATGATTTTTCTTGAGCTTCACGTAGATATGTTGGATCTTGTGTTGCCATTGAGTTTTGTGCACGAAAATGACATCGATTTGCCATTTTGTCCCTTAAACTGGTGTGCGGCAACATACGGATAGAGAGCGGAGACCCGTGTTTTATCTGTTGGCAGTAATCCGGAATTTGTCGTGCTTTTCCATGAATTTCACTGTTTAGAGCCGAGAACCTGTATCCTGCAATTTGACTAGCAAACACGGCTCAAGAGTACCTACCGATAAGCAATGTCATAAAAATTGGGCGGTATAAAAATGCAAAAATCTGATATGAACAAATACCCCCAAACTTATCATTTGCTCGTTCCGAGCAAAGCCAATTTATTCACAAAAAATCCTAACCTCACTTTCGCAGGGAACGCGATTGCACTGAGCATGTGCAACAAGCCGTTAAACCTCTAGGTGTCCCTAGTAGGAGGAGTGTTGTCTCCTGAGGGTTTTCAGCGGATACTACCCACAAAATCCGGTCAAGCTAGTTTTGCAAAATAACTATGATTCAAACCCTTAAATTTTTGTTTCAGAAAATAACAATTTTATGATCCTAAGTCTAGACTATCGAACCTTTATTTTTCATACCTCGCTTCTTATTTAACTTAAGATTTTATATGTCTTTACGTGCAGTGCAAATAGTGTCGTTAAGTTTCCAGAAGGATCGATTAATGTCATCATATCACACAATAAAGCCCAGATAAAATTTTAAAAGGATCACATAAGTTTTATAAAGAGTTAAGTATTTTTCAAGTTTTGTTTTCCAGTAAGGTTTCAACTTCAGAATTTCTATTTTCCTTAACAGGAAACTAGGTCTTATTTTTCACTCCACCTTTTTCTTGTTTTCATTTCATACACACCTCTGTGAACGTGCAATAGTCTTTATCATAGAATAAACCCTTCATATCTCCGCTAGAAATATTTTTTTATAAAAACCTGTCTTTTGTCAAGATTATTCTCACACAAAGAACCGTTAGGAATTTTAACTCGGAGAGAACACTTGCTTGACTTTGTTTTAATCTGGACTTTCTAGGCTTCTTAACGAGCTTTGGGCCAATGCTCCCAAACCAGTTGGCTTTAGGGCATTAGGTGTAGAGACACCCCAGCGGACTTAATTACTCAAGTTACCTAGGCCCAAAAACAAAAGACAATTTAGCGTGAAAATCATGATGATTCAATGCGAACGGAGATATAACCGGCAGTTCGGTTATTTTTTTTGGATAAAAGACGTGTTTAGTGGGTTAGGTGTGTAATCATTCCAATCAAGTTTCAGATGGATTATTTTTCAGACTTAGTTCCAATTAAGGCATCAATAACATTCCTTCATATTCACTTCACTTCATAAACTATTCTTGATATTACTTATTTCAGAACAAACCTATTTGATCCTCAGAAAATCATTTATCCATTTAAAAGTTCTTAGACATAAAAGACTTGTCATCTAATTTCCAAAACTCACGACACGTGTAGTGTGATGTAAAGACGTATATCAGCTATAGTTAACTTCAAAGGAGAGTTATCTTTCAGGTTTTCAAAATTTAAAAATAAGATTTAGTTATTCTTATCTTATCAAACAAAACCTTCGAAATGTTGAATCAGAGTTCTCCCACTAGCTAACTTGACAGAAAAGTTTTTATGTTTTTAGAAAATTTTCTGATTTTTATAGATTTTAGTTTGCAGATGCAAAATATACATATGAATGCGAAGGTTAGAAATGCGTACCGAGCGTACCCCCAAACTTAAACTGGACAGTGTCCTCACTGTCATTGCATGAAAAGATCATTGAAGGGTCAAAATTGTCGGTTAGATATACATATTTTTTTTTTGTTTTTGTTTTTAAAGAGTAAAAATGGAAAAGAATATCCAAAAATAAATACAAAATGGTATATACATACCCCCAAACTTATTTGGAACAGTGTCCACTGTTCTTGGCTGGATAACCGAAGTTTGGTGGTAGGTAGAGGAAGATTATGCAGGGTAAACCGGCTCCTGTAAGACCAGGAGCTCCTCTGTTGGTTCGGCGCTAAGGTACGGTTTAAGTCGGTGTCCATTTACTTTAAAAAATGAACCGTCCTTGGGATTCTCCAAATCCACAGCGCCATACGGATACACATTCCGCACAAAATACGGCCCTTTCCAGCGAGATCTGAGCTTTCCTGGATGGAAGTGTAGCCGGGTGTCGTAAAGCAGTACCTGTTGACCAGGTACGAAAGTTTTGCGCAAAAGGTGTTTATCGTGAAACACCTTCGTTCTGTTCTTAACGACAACCGCATTATCGTAAGCCTCATCCCTAAGCTCGCTCAATTCGTTCAACAACAGCTTCCGATGGCTGCCCGCATCTTCGAGAGACAGATTCAGCTCTTTTATCGCCCAAAATGCGCGATGCTCTATTTCGACAGGGAGGTGGCAAGCCTTTCCGTACATAAGCCAATAGGGAGACATGCCAAGATCGGTCTTATAAGCCGTTCGAAATGCCCAAAGGGCATCAGTGAGTTTCAACGACCAATCCTTTCGGTTCTTGGAAACCGTCTTCTCCAGTATCTGCTTGATTTGCCGATTTGAAACTTCGGCTTGCCCACAGGTTTGGGGGTGGTAGGGCGTAGATAGCTTATGATTAATGGAATATTTCCGCATCAAGGCCTCGAAAGTCTTATTGCAGAAATGAGTTCCATTGTCGCCAATGATCGCTCGGGGGTGCCCAAACCGGGAGAAAATGTTTTCTTTAAGAAACCTAACGACAACCTTGTTGTCGTTAGTCCGGCTGGGCACAGTCTCGACCCACTTAGAGACGTAATCAACAGCGAGAAGGATGCACAGGTTCCTAAAAGAGCTGGGAAACGGCCCCATGAAATCTATCCCCCAAACGTCAAAAATCTCCACAACCAAAATTGGTTGGAGCGACATCTCGTTCCTCCGGGATATCCGGCCCAAGTGTTGGCACCGGGAGCAAGTCTTGCAATAGTCATGAGCGTATTTGAAGAGTTGTGGCTAGTAGAAACCACATTGCAAGATCTTCTTAGCTGTCTTTCTGGGGCCAAAATGCCCGCCACATGCTTGATCGTGGCAAAATGACAGCACACTCTTGAATTCATCGTCAGGGACACACCGACGAATAATCTGGTCGGGACAGTACTTGAACAGATAGGGTTCATCCCAGTAAAAGTGTTTTACTTGGGATAAGAATCGAAGTCTGTCCTGACTTGACCATTCAGTCGGCAGTAACCCTGTGGCCAAATAGTTCACAATATCTGCGAACCAGGGTTCGCGAGATACTGTCAAGAGTTGTTCATCCGGAAAAACGTCGTTGATCGGAAGTTGAGGCGACGGCGAAGAAGGAAGTCGTGAGAGATGGTCGGCGACCACGTTTTCACATCCTTTTTTGTCCTTAATGACAAGGTCAAATTCTTGAAGCAAGAGGATCCAACGTATTAGCTGAGATTTTGCATCTTTCTTCGCAAAAAGATGGCGCAGAGCAGAATGGCCTGTGTAGACAATGACTGGAGAGCCGATGAGGTAGGGCCTGAACTTTTCTAAAGCAAATACAACAGCTAAGAATTCCTTCTCAGTTGTTGTATAATTAAGTTGGGCGTCGTTCAGGGTTCGGCTAGCATAATAGATTACGTGCGGCATCTTGTTGATGTGTTGTCCAAGGACAGCACCAATGGCAAAGTCGGATGCATCGCACATAATCTCAAATAGGTGCGTCCAGTCAGGTGAAGAAAGAACGAGAGCAGAAGTGAGTGAGCTTTTTAATGACTCGAATGCAGTCACACAGCTCGAGTTGAAGTCGAATGGCGTGTCCTTGTCCAGTAGAAGAGTCAAGGGCCTAGCAATCTTGCTAAAGTCCTTGATGAACCGTCTATAGAAACCGGCATGGCCAAGGAAGGCTCGGATGTCTCGGACGCATCTGGGAGGAGGGAGATTGGAAATGAACTCAATCTTCGCTTTGTCAACCTCTATGCCATTTTGCGAAATGATATGTCCTAAGACAATACCTTCGCGCACCATGAAGTGGCACTTCTCCCAATTCAAAGTGAGGTTCTTGTCCTTACATCGGGTAAGGACAGCGTCAAGATGCAGCAAACACTCGTTAAAGGAATCGCCGAAGATGGAGAAATCGTCCATGAAGATCTCCAGGAATTTCTCCACCATGTCTGAGAATATTCCCATCATACACCGCTGGAAGGTAGCGGGCGCATTGCGTAACCCAAAGGGCATGCGACGATATGCGAACGTGCCGAAAGGACAAGTGAATGTGGTCTTGTCCTGGTCTTTTTCGGCAATGGGAATCTGATTATAGCCGGAGTAGCCATCAAGAAAGCAGTAGTACTCGTGTCCGGCCAATCGTTCAAGCATTTGGTCAATGAAAGGTAACGGAAAGTGGTCTTTCTGCGTTGCGGCGTTGAGTTTTCTGTAATCGATGCATACTCGCCACCCAGTTTGGGTGCGAGTAGGGATTAACTCATTCGCCTCGTTAGTAATGACCGTTATGCCTGATTTCTTAGGGACAACGTGAATGGGGCTAACCCACTGGCTATCAGAGATAGGGTAAATGATACCACTATCCAGACACTTCACGATTGCCTTTTTCATAGCCTCCTTCATGATTGGGTTGAGTCGTCTTTGTGGATCCCTGGCTGGTTTGGCATCATCCATCAGATGAATATGATGTTCAACAATCAGGGGACTAATCCCCTTGATGTCCGCCATGGACCAGCCAAAAGCTTGCCTATTGCTGTGCAAGACCGCAAGAAGGGCTTTCTATTGCTCTGGAGCTAGAGAAGCCGAGATGATAACAGGGAGGGTCTCGTTCTCACCCAAGTAAGAGTACTTAAGGTGAGACGGCAAGGGCTTGAGTTTGAGCATTGGAGGTGAAACGATTGAAGGCAAGATTGGTGAGAAGGTCTCGAACTCAAAGGATTCCAGCAAAGGTTCGAAACGAGTGTAAGCGAACGAGTTGGATGGTTCAGGTAACTCATCCGGAAATTCGAAGGATTCAAACTCGGGTGGTGAGGGGCTATGATCGTTCGAGAAAGTGAAACACTCGTAGTCATTATCGGGCGCAGAAACAGCAGCAGGTTCGAAGAGGAACGCACTAGTGGCGTTTAGGTTATCGTGATCGAACAAAAACTCCTCGAATTCATACTCTTCTGGGGTGATCTCCTGGATTGAGAAAACGTCTAGTATATGAGCATTAGGTTCGGTGGGCTGATTCCCCAACCTAAAAATGTTGAGTTCAATTGTCATGTTTTCAAAAGATAGGTTCATCGAACCATTGCGACAATTGATCACAGCATTTGAGGTTGCAAGGAATGGGCGACCGAGTATCACCGGAATTTGATTCCGGGGGTTAGCTACAGGCTGTGTATCTAATACAATGAAGTCAACGGGGAATATGAAGTCCCCAACCTTGATTAACACATCCTCTAGCTCACCCCTAGGATGGGTGATTGATCGGTTGGCCATTTGGAGAGTACAGTGTGTGGGTTTCAGCTCTCCTACACCTAATTGCTCATATACTGAGTACGGAAGCAGGTTAACACTAGCACCAAGATCTAATAGTGCGCGGTTGATGTTCTTATCCCCAATGGTAATAGAAATCGTAGGACAGCCAGGGTCCTTCCGTTTTTGCGGTAAAGATTGGGTAAGAGCATCACTCACAGCACTAGCCAAGAAAACTTTCTTGGGTACCTGAGACTTCCTCTTTTTCATGCACAAGTCCTTTAAGATTTTTGCGTAGGACGGGACTTGTTGGACAGCATCTAAAAGGGGAATGTTGATGTTAACCTGTTTAAACAACTCCAGAATCTTCTCCATTTATGGATTTTGTTTATTGGACCTCAACCGGTTTGGAAATGGAACGTTTTTAAAATTGGTTGAGTCCAATGCTTGTGGAGGAGATTGTGGAGCTGGAACGGATCCCAGAGCTGGTGCTTTCGTGGAGTGAGAAGTGAGTCCGTTCAGAGCAGAAGAAGAAGAAGAAGAAGAAGAAGAAGAAGAAGAAGAAGAAGAAGTGCCTTTTGAAGAATGGAGAATAGGCTCAGAAGACGAAGAAGAAGAAGAAGAAGAAGAAGCGGCCGGGGTGTCATTATCCTCAATTGCTGTGCCGATGTTGTTGTGCAGCATCCTTCCCGATCTCAATGTAGTCACGACACTCACATTATGGTTCTGTTGTTCAAGAGCAACATGTACATTATGTTGGTGACCGGGATTTAGGAGTGGTTGAGATGGAAGCTTCCCCTTTTCTCGCTCGCTTAACGCCGCATTCAGCTGTGCAATCTGGGCTTCGATGGTCTTGATGCTTTGCCCATGTGCAGCAGTGTGTTGCACCAAAGACTGAATAGTGCGATTTGCTGCGGCGCTACAACAGGCGGTGGTGGTGGGTTATTTGCCTCCATAGGAGGTGGAGTCAATCCCGGGGGAGTCAAAGAGATGTTTGGATTAAATCCTGACATCGCGGAAGAAGATGTTGGTGAAGGTGAAGGTGAGGATGTATGAACAAAATTCCGGTCAACGTCAGAGTTGGCCGGCAAAGGTAAGGGTGAAAGAGGCGTGGACGGAGTTTCGACGTCTGAGTCGATCGCGTAGTCGGTACCGACTAACGTAACGCGGATTAGGCGGGCGCTAGTGTCCCGAGTCCAAGAGGATATACACTAAACGAGTTTAGTATAGTCAAAGCGGAGAAGGTGAGGGTAAGAAAACGTCAATAGAGAAATTGTAACGTTTTAAAAATAATTAAATAAATAATTAAATGAATAAAATTGTTTAAGTGAATTTTATGAATTTCGGTAAAGTAAAATGTATTTTTCGTAAAATTAAACCGTGATTGTTTTTCATTATAATTTCAAAAATACATATTTTAATTATGTAATTACTAGTAAATGGTGTTTATTTAGCCACTTATAAATTTTTAGTTTAATTAAATATTTTTCCTAAATTAATTATTTTAAATATTAACATAAGCTTTATTTTTGCACTAAATTAGTGTAAATTACAAATTTGAATGATTTTAATTTGTAAAAATGAACCATGGCATATTATAATTTAGTGTGTATCATGCAAAATTTATTTGCAAATTTTTCCATTTTTCTAGAGCTTTCTTGAGTTGCTATAGTAAAGAAATAAAATAAAATAAAGAAATGCATTAAAAGACATAATGAAGTGATATTTTGGTGGAGACTTCTACACAACTTTTGTCACTCTCTTCCTTCTCTCCCTCTCCTCCAAAAATGGCCGGCCTCACCCCCCATGGTAGCCCCCATTTTCCTCATTTTATTTTGCTCCAAAATTCATCAAAAATCCTTTAAAAATTCAATTAAAAATCCACAAAATCCTATTTATTTCCTACCCTTTATTCCTTGCTCATTTTTATATGGAATTTGGAGATGGGAAGCATGGATTTTGGAGGCTCATTTTCTTGTTTGGATTTCATATTTTGGAGGTATAATTTTCCTTCTTTTGTTTATTTGTTATTAGATGTTTCTTTTAAGTATGTTTAGATTTAATGAATTAATTCTATGTTCAATTCTTTAAATTCAAGTTAGGGTTTGTAAATTCAAGTTATGATTTTTATTAAATAATTAGGGTTATAATAGTTAGTTTAACACTTTAATAATTGGAAAATCTTGCATGGTTGTTGAATTGTAAATTTTTCATTTAAAATTGTTTAAATTAGGAATTTTGCTAACTAGGTTTCTATAAAACATAATTTTTGGTGAAATAAAATTTCAATTAATATTTGTAACACTAGATTGTGGTCTTAATAAGGGTATTAACTTGTTGGTGGAATGGAAACTTAAATTGATTGCTAGTTTCTATTGATAATTGATAAATTGTGATAAAAATTGCTATTTTGTAAACTAGATTTTAGAAATTCCTAAATAAATGAGATTAAAAATATAACTTATGGTTTCATTATATCATTATCATCATGAATTGTGGTTTAATAGATTAATTCATGCAAAATCATGTTTTGTGGTGGAATTGTGGTATTTTGCTTCAAAAATGTTGAAAATTGTTAAAGGTTGCAAACTAGAAATTTCAAATTAATACAAATTTGTGAAATAAAAATATAGTAATGGTTTGTATAGTCTAGTTATGCTATTTAATGAGTTTTATAACCATTGGTTTCATTTAAATGTCAAGTTTTGATGAAAAATGGTAAATTGGCATTTTCGGGTTTTACGAAATTGGACGGTTTGATGGATTTTAGGGTTTCGATGGATTTAATCATGTTTTATAATATAAGTAATGTGTTTTAAAACTACGAGTTATTTGTTGATGTTTATCTCGATCCATCGGAGTTTGTACGCCGATATCGAGCGATATTTGGTTCTTTTGCGTGGACGGGACATAGGTTTTAACCTATGCCGGTTCATTGCGTCGTTTTGACTTTTGTATGTGATTCAGTTTATGATGCTATTTATATGTTTGCGTTTAGGTACCCCTCACGTGGACTGCGGGCGATGAAGAGGAGGATGGCGATACCGTCTTCGGCAGACATGGACCAGGTGAGTAGATGCATATCTACGGGGGGAAGTTGGGTGGATGGCGTTTAGCACCCCCGCAACGTAGAATAGGAATAGTACATTTGACATTAGGAAACCAGATGTGACCCTAGATTCGTAATGAGTAGGGCCCTAGTAATGACCCTAGGCTGGACTAGACTGATTTAGGAAGGCATATCAGAAGATGAATACCTTTGAAGAGGCTCGTAGGTTTCAGGTAGAAACACACACACGCACACACTGAAAAACGACATGGTGTATACGTGCATGTGTATATATATATAGGACGAGGTATAGGTATATATATATATACAACACGTATATGGGATACATTGATGTGATATGATATCCGAGGTATGATGAAACAGTGTAACTGGGCTTGATGCCGTGATTCTTGGCTATACAGTCGTATTAAGTGTTACCGGATCATTACAGAATGAGATAATGAACATGTATACTTAAATTATAATGGGTGGTGATGATATTGAGGTACATGAGACTCTAAAATAGTACCCGGACTGTAACTTGTGATTGATCACGATATGGGATATGTATGACTTGATTACGACATCATATAGGTGTGACCTGATGTCGATATCATAGAGGTGTGACTTGAGGACGATATGATACATATGATATGATAGTTCTGAGGATAAACTAACGATGCTTATTATGATGGCAATAATATATTATTGATGTATGCGATCACAGTTTAGCACCTTGATCATGAGATGTGTTGATGATGACATTATACTAATGATGAGACACCTTGGAGATACTTGACCCGTACCCTGATATTGGGACGCCGTACGATGGATTTTACCGTACGAGGCATAAATATGATGATTGATCCGCACTCTTGATTCGAGGAAACCGTACTACGTACGTGACGCTATTGAGGCCGGATCGCCGACTATTAGAGATATTGATTTAGACCTTAGGTAGACTCTTGTTTCTTGTTGACTAGTTTCTTAGGTTTTGTTCCTTAGGAGGTTAGATGGACACTAGATTAGGTTCGAGTCATATAGTGGTAGTGGTAATGGTATATCAAATGAGTGGATAACTTACATCCGTCTTACTTTCACACTGGAATCATAATGATGCATGTTCTTACATATGCTGCTATAATCAATATAAACCTTACCTGTTAGGACACCAGCACCATTACCGATGATGCGCATATTCCACGCACACTCATTTGCCGGCTCACACACATCATCATCGGTAATTGCTATGTCACGTACACTTTAGATCATATTATCTTTAATTGATAGAATCAGTTAACAACTAGACCGATATAATGTTGTGATTACTCTCTGATGTTAGTATAGACATGATATCTATTACTTGACATTCATGCATTCATATTTTCATGTTATCCTGTAGTATCATGGGCATATGCCGACACTTATCATATACTTACTCATGATTTTAAGATTTGGATTTCTATGAGATTTCTGGATTTTTGGGGAAAACCGTAAGAAATTATAAAACCTTCTCTCTCTCTCTCCTTCTCTCTTTTTAAAATAAGATGCGGTTTTCTCGTGATGTATGTGTCGTCCACCATGAGATTTCATGTTTTCTGTTGGATTTCGAGACCCGATTCGAGGAGTGGATGAACCGTCTCGGGTACATGGTGGGCCCGGTATGGTACCCCGGGGCAAGAAGATCGAGTTGTAGACGATGAGCCTGGCAGGGGAAGACTACCTACCGGTGATGTCTGGCGCGGCGGATATCCGGAGGATACCGACCGTTGTCGTGAGATTTGATGATATGGGCCGATCCGGAGTGACTGAGCCCGACATATTGAGACTTGAGATTACATGTGTTGTGTCGATGCTTGACACGGATTTCCATGGATTTCATTGTTGAGATTTCAGATGCTTATACACACTTTACTATGATAACAGCTAAAGAGTTCTTATACATATATATCTGGATTTCAGGATTTGTTACTTTACATTCATGGTGCATGTATTTCATTTCATATGACATAGTATTATATGAGGCACTGACACAAACACGGAGTATCTGCACTTACACGTAGTATTACCCTGCTATTACTAGATGTTTGGGATATAGTAGTGTATTATTATGACCTAGGATAGCGTCGTGCATTCGATTTCTTTTCGTAGATGTCTTCTACTCACGAGTTGGCAACTCACCCCCGTTGTGCCAAATTTTATTACAGGTTCGATGTACAGGTTTCCCTGGCAGCTTGCTGGCACATCTATTCTTTCAGGGTGATTTGCACGGTAGGTTGGTTCACTTGTATCCGAACCACCATTGTACTTTTATTCTTTCATTTGTATCTAGTAAGCTCCATCAACCATACTTGTATTACTTGATAAGTTTATTGGACCAGTTATTTATTTCGACCTTAGAGTCGCGCATGTATTATTCTGATCTGGTGGTTTTGTTTTCTTTTGAGTTTTGAGCCTCGCCTTTTGGCGTTGTATACTATTGTGTATTGTTGTGGTTGTTTCCGCCTGTTGGCGTTGAGCTAGCTCCCGTTTGGGGATGCTTTTTATTGTTTATGTATATTATACTTGTTGTACCCGTTTGGGGGCCAGTTTTTACAGAGGAGACTCTGCCGAAATTTTTGGGAAATTTGCTGATACTTTTAAACTTGTTTTTCTTCATGTTTTCTTTTCTTCTTCTTCTTCTTTTTATGGTTTAGATTTCTGGGCTTCGGCTTACTTAGGTTATGTTGCGCCTCTAGACGTTTCGTAATCTAAGTGCCGGTCACGTTCCGTACTTTCGGGTCGTGACAAAGTTGGTATCAGAGCGCTAGGTTTAACCTTGTATAAGTCTAGGTGACCCTTGGTTGATGGAGTAGGCGATTTAGGTAGAGTAACGTACCGTGGGTATGGTCCGCGGCATACTTACGATACGCTACTCTGCTTAAGGAGCCTTAGGATGTACAATTGTTTGCACCGTATTCCATTCGTTCTTTTGATCTATCTTCGTCAATGTTGGAGGGTGGTTTCTGTTAACCACGGGCACACTGGCAGAAGGAGCTGCGGCTCGAATGCGATAACCATTAGAGTATTGGTTATTCTTGAGGATTGAAGCATTGCGTAGCGTGCGGATAAAGGGTATTCACATGCCGTCCGGATGAAGTTAAAGGGTTCGAACGATTATCAGAAAACCATTTTCCCAAGTTTAAGATATTCGGAAGAACATGCAGGTATTTTGATGGACCCTCTAGAAGAATGAAACCCTAACTCGACATAATGACCACGAGAACGCCCTTGAACCTTAGGGTTTACGGCAGTTCCGCGGTGCCATTAGTGAGGCTTGGGTTTGCCCTTCTACGGCTGGATCATCGATGCTGGGGTATGTACCGGATATTTTAAACTGTACTTGAGTGTTGAGCTCTCGGGGAATTATGGGATTTTGATGGATCGATCGAAAGGTTTAATGTAGTCCGGATATCAAGTGAAGGGATCGACTACGTGGGAGACTCTAGATATGAGTATTGCCGTCGGTAGCGCAGACTGCACACTTATGAAGAGATAAGTTTGAAGCAATCGACATCAGAGGAAAGAGGCGCACATTGACGATAGTGATTACGATGTGACTTGGTGATTTGAATTTCATATTTCTGTTATTGGATTTTGGTATTTTGAGGATTTTGTTCTACGATTGGTATTTCTTATGTGTACCTTCATTGCATACTATCCGTGTTTCACATATCAGCTGTATTGATGTTGCTTGGTATACACCCAGTACACTTGATTTGGTTTTATATATTTTGAGATTTTTTTATTTGATTTCGTGCATATGGGTTACACACGATTTTGATATATGCTTCGACCTAGTTTTTATCCATTTTCGTATTGTGATTTCGATTCTGATATTCGATGTATGTTTTCGTGCACCATATGCACCTGATTAGGATTCTTGCGCATACTTGGCGCACTTGATGCGATTTTGTGCACACCAGATGCACAAAATCGGGGTTTTGTGCAGATTAGATGCACCTGATAGTGAGTCGTGCACGCCCGTTGCACTTGACAGATGTTTTGGTGCACACCTGTTGCACTTATTTTATTTTTATGTGTATTCATGGTATCTGTATTTGGTTTCGATTTCAGTGCGCACCGGACGCACATGATATTTTATTGATGTGATTGGGATTGATTTCAGTTTGAGCAGTATGTTTCATAATCATTATTATTTGATTTAGTAACCAGGCGGGACGTGTATGTTAAATAAAAGGTATATATATATAGTTATTTTTTTTAAAATAAACGTCCGCTACTTATGCCGTGACACGTGCATTGCACGGCGATTTTCAAGAGGGGTTTTCGTATGCTTCTTTATTATGATATTTAGGTGATTTCACTATGATGCACACTATATATAAGTTGTAGATTGATGTATATTATGTTGGTTTTCATATTGGGTTTTGATATTTTATTCTCGTCATAACTCCGATGATTGCGTTATGCTTGACGGAGTTGATTTTTGTTATGTATTGATGATTTCGGAGCCCCGACGATTTATGTGTTTTGCTAAATGTTTTAGTATTTGGAGGGGGAGTTTTAATTTAAATTCGGGGACCGAATTTCTTAAAGGGGGAAAGATTGTAACGTTTTAAAAATAATTAAATGAATAAAATTGTTTAAGTGAATTTTATGAATTTCGGTAAAGTAAAATGTATTTTTCGTAAAATTAAACCGTGATTGTTTTTCATTATAATTTCAAAAATACATATTTTAATTATGTAATTACTAGTAAATGGTGTTTATTTAGCCACTTATAAATTTTTAGTTTAATTAAATATTTTTCCTAAATTAATTATTTTAAATATTAACATAAGCTTTATTTTTACACTAAATTAGTGTAAATTACAAATTTGAATGATTTTAATTTGTAAAAATGAACCATGGCATATTATAATTTAGTGTGTATCATGCAAAATTTATTTGCAAATTTTTCCATTTTTCTAGAGCTTTCTTGAGTTGCTATAGTAAAGAAATAAAATAAAATAAAGAAATGCATTAAAAGACATAATGAAGTGATATTTTGGTGGAGACTTCTACACAACTTTTGTCACTCTCTTCCTTCTCTCCCTCTCCTCCAAAAATGGCCGGCCTCACCCCCCATGGTAGCCCCCATTTTCCTCATTTTATTTTGCTCCAAAATTCATCAAAAATCCTTTAAAAATTCAATTAAAAATCCACAAAATCCTATTTATTTCCTACCCTTTATTCCTTGCTCATTTTTATATGGAATTTGGAGATGGGAAGCATGGATTTTGGAGGCTCATTTTCTTGTTTGGATTTCATATTTTGGAGGTATAATTTTCCTTCTTTTGTTTATTTGTTATTAGATGTTTCTTTTAAGTATGTTTAGATTTAATGAATTAATTCTATGTTCAATTCTTTAAATTCAAGTTAGGGTTTGTAAATTCAAGTTATGATTTTTATTAAATAATTAGGGTTATAATAGTTAGTTTAACACTTTAATAATTGGAAAATCTTGCATGGTTGTTGAATTGTAAATTTTTCATTTAAAATTGTTTAAATTAGGAATTTTGCTAACTAGGTTTCTATAAAACATAATTTTTGGTGAAATAAAATTTCAATTAATATTTGTAACACTAGATTGTGGTCTTAATAAGGGTATTAACTTGTTGGTGGAATGGAAACTTAAATTGATTGCTAGTTTCTATTGATAATTGATAAATTGTGATAAAAATTGCTATTTTGTAAACTAGATTTTAGAAATTCCTAAATAAATGAGATTAAAAATATAACTTATGGTTTCATTATATCATTATCATCATGAATTGTGTTTTAATAGATTAATTCATGCAAAATCATGTTTTGTGGTGGAATTGTGGTATTTTGCTTCAAAAATGTTGAAAATTGTTAAAGGTTGCAAACTAGAAATTTCAAATTAATACAAATTTGTGTAATAAAAATATAGTAATGGTTTGTATAGTCTAGTTATGCTATTTAATGAGTTTTATAACCATTGGTTTCATTTAAATGTCAAGTTTTGATGAAAAATGGTAAATTGGCATTTTCGGGTTTTACGAAATTGGACGGTTTGATGGATTTTAGGGTTTCGATGGATTTAATCATGTTTTATAACATAAGTAATGTGTTTTAAAACTACGAGTTATTTGTTGATGTTTATCTCGATCCATCGGAGTTTGTACGCCGATATCGAGCGATATTTGGTTCTTTTGCGTGGACGGGACATAGGTTTTAACCTATGCCGGTTCATTGCGTCGTTTTGACTTTTGTATGTGATTCAGTTTATGATGCTATTTATATGTTTGCGTTTAGGTACCCCTCACGTGGACTGCGGGCGATGAAGAGGAGGATGGCGACACCGTCTTCGGCAGACATGGACCAGGTGAGTAGATGCATATCTACGGGGGGAAGTTGGGTGGATGGCGTTTAGCACCCCCGCAACGTAGAATAGGAATAGTACATTTGACATTAGGAAACCAGATGTGACCCTAGATTCGTAATGAGTAGGGCCCTAGTAATGACCCTAGGCTGGACTAGACTGATTTAGGAAGGCATATCAGAAGATGAATACCTTTGAAGAGGCTCGTAGGTTTCAGGTAGAAACACACACACGCACACACTGAAAAACGACATGGTGTATACGTGCATGTGTATATATATATAGGACGAGGTATAGGTATATATATATATACAACACGTATATGGGATACATTGATGTGATATGATATCCGAGGTATGATGAAACAGTGTAACTGGGCTTGATGCCGTGATTCTTGGCTATACAGTCGTATTAAGTGTTACCGGATCATTACAGAATGAGATAATGAACATGTATACTTAAATTATAATGGGTGGTGATGATATTGAGGTACATGAGACTCTAAAATAGTACCCGGACTGTAACTTGTGATTGATCACGATATGGGATATGTATGACTTGATTACGACATCATATAGGTGTGACCTGATGTCGATATCATAGAGGTGTGACTTGAGGACGATATGATACATATGATATGATAGTTCTGAGGATAAACTAACGATGCTTATTATGATGGCAATAATATATTATTGATGTATGCGATCACAGTTTAGCACCTTGATCATGAGATGTGTTGATGATGACATTATACTAATGATGAGACACCTTGGAGATACTTGACCCGTACCCTGATATTGGGACGCCGTACGATGGATTTTACCGTACGAGGCATAAATATGATGATTGATCCGCACTCTTGATTCGAGGAAACCGTACTACGTACGTGACGCTATTGAGGCCGGATCGCCGACTATTAGAGATATTGATTCAGACCTTAGGTAGACTCTTGTTTCTTGTTGACTAGTTTCTTAGGTTTTGTTCCTTAGGAGGTTAGATGGACACTAGATTAGGTTCGAGTCATATAGTGGTAGTGGTAATGGTATATCAAATGAGTGGATAACTTACATCCGTCTTACTTTCACACTGGAATCATAATGATGCATGTTCTTACATATGCTGCTATAATCAATATAAACCTTACCTGTTAGGACACCAGCACCATTACCGATGATGCGCATATTCCACGCACACTCATTTGCCGGCTCACACACATCATCATCGGTAATTGCTATGTCACGTACACTTTAGATCATATTATCTTTAATTGATAGAATCAGTTAACAACTAGACCGATATAATATTGTGATTACTCTCTGATGTTAGTATAGACATGATATCTATTACTTGACATTCATGCATTCATATTTTCATGTTATCCTGTAGTATCATGGGCATACGCCGACACTTATCATATACTTACTCATGATTTTAAGATTTGGATTTCTATGAGATTTCTGGATTTTTGGGGGAAAACCGCAAGAAATTATAAAACCTTCTCTCTCTCTCTCCTCCTCTCTTTTTAAAATAAGATGCGGTTTTCTTGTGATGTATGTGTCGTCCACCATGAGATTTCATGTTTTCTGTTGGATTTCGAGACCCGATTCGAGGAGTGGATGAACCGTCTCGGGTACATGGTGGGCCCGGTATGGTACCCCGGGGCAAGAAGATCGAGTTGTAGACGATGAGCCTGGCAGGGGAAGACTACCTACCGGTGATGTCTGGCGCGGCGGATATCCGGAGGATACCGACCGTTGTCGTGAGATTTGATGATATGGGCCGATCCGGAGTGACTGAGCCCGACATATTGAGACTTGAGATTACATGTGTTGTGTCGATGCTTGACACGGATTTCCATGGATTTCATTGTTGAGATTTCAGATGCTTATACACACTTTACTATGATAACAGCTAAAGAGTTCTTATACATATATATCTGGATTTCAGGATTTGTTACTTTACATTCATGGTGCATGCATTTCATTTCATATGACATAGTATTATATGAGGCACTGACACAAACACGGAGTATCTGCACTTACACGTAGTATTACCCTGCTATTACTAGATGTTTGGGATATAGTAGTGTATTATTATGACCTAGGATAGCGTCGTGCATTCGATTTCTTTTCGTAGATGTCTTCTACTCACGAGTTGGCAACTCACCCCCGTTGTGCCAAATTTTATTACAGGTTCGATGTATAGGTTTCCCTGGCAGCTTGCTGGCACATCTATTCTTTCAGGGTGATTTGCACGGTAGGTTGGTTCACTTGTATCCGAACCACCATTGTACTTTTATTCTTTCATTTGTATCTAGTAAGCTCCATCAACCATACTTGTATTACTTGATAAGTTTATTGGACCAGTTATTTATTTCGACCTTAGAGTCGCGCATGTATTATTCTGATCTGGTGGTTTTGTTTTCTTTTGAGTTTTGAGCCTCGCCTTTTGGCGTTGTATACTATTGTGTATTGTTGTGGTTGTTTCCGCCTGTTGGCGTTGAGCTAGCTCCCGTTTGGGGATGCTTTTTATTGTTTATGTATATTATACTTGTTGTACCCGTTTGGGGGCCAGTTTTTACAGAGGAGACTCTGCCGAAATTTTTGGGAAATTTGCTGATACTTTTAAACTTGTTTTTCTTCATGTTTTCTTTTCTTCTTCTTCTTCTTTTTATGGTTTAGATTTCTGGGCTTCGGCTTACTTAGGTTATGTTGCGCCTCTAGACGTTTCGTAATCTAAGTGCCGGTCACGTTCCGTACTTTCGGGTCGTGACAGAAATACGATGGGTGGTGAGTGAAAAATGGATTCTGGCGACAAAGGGAAAGTTTTTATAAAAGTTTTTGGTTTTGTGTTTTTTTTCCTTTTTTTAGAAAGAGCTTTACAGAAATATGTACGGGCTTACGGCTTCAAGCAATCACAAACAAGATATGCACAATCACACCTAGATCTAGGGTCACCTAGGTCAGCTAGACAGCTCCTAACTGTTCCAAAGGGCTAGAAATAGGACCTCAAACCGCCTCTTCTCCGTCAATTGCGGCCAGGTAAGTGCCAGGTAAGTGGGAGGCTCCCCACTACGTAAGTAGTGGTCCTAATTAAGTAACCACTTGCCTTGTACACACTTGCCTAGACACCGCAAAGTCAGGATAGGATAAACGGCCGATGCCTGTTACTAGCCCTCTATCCTATTGAGCGCGAAGTCCTTAGGGCTGAGTCTAGTATTTTTTAATTTAAGCAATGGTCAATGCATATGCTTTTTGTGATTTCTGGGGTCCTGGGAAGGGTGATGAAATCCCCACCCAATCTGAATTGGTTTCAAGCCCCTTAAAGTCCATATTAATAAATGCAAAGCAGTAACAATCAACTGCAATCAATTTTTATTTTTTTAGCGCGGCGCAAAGAATCCTGCACAAAAACAATTTATTGGAAGAGCGAAGAGAGTTTGCGCAAAGAATGCTGCAGAAAACACAGTTTAGTGGAGTTCAGAGGAGTGGGGGAGAGAAGAGAGACACTTACAGGGAGTTTTGGGAAACGAAAGCCACAGATGGCCGCGGTTCCGCGGCAATAGCACGCTAATGCCGCGGTTCGGCGGCAATAGCGCGCTAATGCCGCGGTTCCGCGGCGAAGATGAGGACTTGGAACTTCATACTTCTGGTCTGTGCTGGTTTGTGTGTCCTCCTCTTTTCTGGAGCTCCTGAATCTTGATTTGCTCACTGGATCTGCTCCAGAATTGTACAGTAGCCCGTTGGTTCCGTTTTGATCAAACGCGGTGTAGCCGCGAGATATGGGTCTAACTTCCCACGTCTTTGGCACTGAACTGTAGCTTCGTTTTATCCTACACACTTGCACAAAAACTAATCAAAAATAACAAGATGATTTTTTTACAAAGTATATTTTTTTTGTTTTGTTTTTCGGTTAGATTTATATTCACAAATTAACCTGAAATTACACAAAGAAATAAACTACCATCTCTTCGGCAACGGCGCCATTTGATTGGTAAAGTTTTTGCGTGCTAAGTTTGTTACCGCAATCAAGACGGTTTCGCTTGTAGCTAGCCGGTTGAGTACGGGTCGTCCGCAGGGAGATGGGAATCTTTTACTATGTGCTTTAACGAGTTAAGTCCAAATGTTCAGGTTTTTTTTCTAGATTATGTAAGTCGACGTACAACACCCCACGACTTGCGGGGAGGCGGAAATATGAAAAACGATTTTGTTCTTTGCTTAAACATCGACTAACCGCATGAATCGAAACTAAACGATAACTAACATTAAACATAGAAGTTAACAACTACTATGTAAAGGGATTATACCTAAAGAACCGTGTCCTTCATCTTTACGAACTCCACCTCCTCCTCGGTCTTCTCCAAGTAGTAGACGATCCACCACGAGAGCTAAACTCCAAGCTTTGCCTCTAAACTTGAGGCAACTAGGTATCTTTAAGTGCTAATCAAAGTACCTAGATGAAATAGAGTATGGTTATGGATTAAGTAGTCTAACTAATCCTTGTACTCAACACATGAGAGGGGAGGATTAGGGTTTGAAGAGAGAGAGAGCTTGAGGAGAGAGAAGATGAACATAATAATGAGAAGAGAAAATGAGTTATCATAATATATATCTGTTAGTTATATGTATGCCCTAGAGGCCATTACTATACATAGGATGTATATTGTAGTGGATGCTGGGACGTATATAGGGAGGACTTTCTCGCTCGACATGATAGTATGCTATCTGGTTGATCTTTACCTTAACGTGTATACTGTTTGTCTCTCTGTTACATGTTGGTAAAGCCCTTAGGATCTGTACTTGACTACCTGGACTATGATGCGGATCATACTAGTGGGGACATGGTAGTCTATAAGTACATCCTTCAAAGTCCCTAGTCGAGGGTGTATCGAGACGGGGCATCGATATACCAGAGTAGACTAGCGTATACCTTCTCGACCCATACAGATGGGCGATGGATGATCCCATATCCATCGGTGTTTGACATCAGAGGAGATATACGGGTGCTCAGTAGAGACTGGGTACACTGGACGGACTCGCCGAGAACTCCCAGATGGTATTATACCTCACGTCAGATGGCAGTTCTCTGGTGACACTGGTACAGAGTAGTCTGTTGACCCGAGATCGTCATAGAGTCTTGTGTGGTTCCCACTGTGCTTTGATTTCCATCTTACCACGTCCAAGAGGGCGTGCAAAACGGTGGTTTTTGGGTACAGTCCCGAGTCACATGGAGGCAATGAGCAATAGGAGGGGATTCGTCTCTCCCGGTATATGGGGGTTGATGTTGCACTGTGTTCGATCGGCTATAACAGGAAGTCCCTGGCCAGGGCTGCTCAGAGAATTGCTGGTAAGTGTTACCAGTAGTTTCTCGACCCGTTATGAGCCTCATATCGACACGACTTATTGAGCTATTGGGGTCTGACGTTTACCACCCCTAGGCGAGATATGCGACATATCAGACGATCAGACCGGACTGTACGGTAGTGTTACTGGTCGGATTCACTGGAGTGTGAGCGGGCTTGCTCGTCGATCTTCAGATCGCTCAATACCCGGGTGGCCGTTACGTTTAGCAGACCGCTTGCGGCTTGTGGATGTTTGATATGATCATCATCCGCTGCCGGCGTATTGACGAGTCTTTAGAGTCCTACACAGAGGTTTCCTGGCTCAAGCGAAACGAAATAGGAGCGCATATGAGATATGTGCGGGACCGAGAATAATACGAGTATGTGATACCGTATTCTATTCTCGCGATAAATATATCGAATGGTTGTATGCGATATAACCTAGTTATCGATTCAAGCGTTGATTCGATAAGCCGATATATTGGATACCAGTCGGTTATGTGCGCATAACCGGGTCATTGAATCA
Organism: Agapanthus africanus; assembly: GCA_030015575.1. Taxonomy (NCBI): domain Eukaryota; kingdom Viridiplantae; phylum Streptophyta; class Magnoliopsida; order Asparagales; family Amaryllidaceae; genus Agapanthus; species Agapanthus africanus. The sequence goes on along the minus strand of JASDDO010000019.1, from coordinate 651,621,193 downwards.
AGTGTTGATTTAATGATTTAATGCATATTTATATATTTGATATATTACTTTGCGTTAACTAGTATTGGTTCACTTTATATGGATTTTCTCACTTGTTATGTGCATATTGTATATGTGATATACATTTGTACATTTGATTGTATCATGTTTGATGATGCATACCACTTTGGTTAAGTGTAAAGTTTGAACCATGGTTGTGTTTATGTTTAGGGTTTTATTTTCTTAATTATTCATTTATTCTTTTTGATAAATGAATAAAAGAAAGTGAGAAAAGAAAATGAGAAAAGAATGGTGGCTTCTTTTGTTGTTTAGTTGAAACTTCATGAAGCTTTGACCTAAGTCCACCATTCTTATCTCATTCTTAACCCTAACCATACAACTAACCTTGGTTAACTCTCTACACTTTACTATAGTTAGAATTATGATAAGAATTGTTTTTCTTTTCATTTTTCTTTTAACTTATCATAATATCTTTCTTCTTCTTCTTCATGCTTCAAGTGAAGAAGCTTGAAGTCCATCAATGGTGATTGATGCATATGAGTGAGAAATCCAATTCTAAAGTCTACCCACTTCCTATTTCTTCATCCTCTACCTCTTGCCAAGTAGTAGAGTGTGTTTCCTTCACAAGTTTCATGACTTGTCGAAGGTGGAGCTTGATTCATCGATGCTTCGACGTAGATCATCTTCGGCATGGACATCGACGACCTAGCTTGCCCATTCTCCGACGAAGCCGATCCTAGAGCCCGGATTTGATTTGGACAGCGGAGAGGACCTCGTTGCGGAGCTATGGAGGTGGAGCACCGGATCTACAAAGGTTGTATTTCCGTATTCTCTTTAGCTAAGTTGTTAGCTAGCTTTCTTTTCGCCTAGATATCTAGCAAACGATCCGTACTTTAGGGTTTGTAGGCACCTTAATTTTTGAAATTTCCATGGTTGATGGCTTGGGAGACCTCACTAGAGTGCCTAGGAACCCTGCAGTGGTATCAGAGCCTAGCTAGAGCCTTAGGCGAAGTCCAGACGGAAATTGAAGTCCGAACGAACCCGAAACCCCGATTCAAAGTTGCTCTCTGTACAATTTTTAAAATCTGGTATTTTTCCACATTAAAAATGTTCAGAAAAATCAGCAGGTGAATATATGAAATACTGTAAAATTCGTGCACCCAATTCGTTTAATGCGCCGCGCTTCCGCGGCACAAGCTTGGCTTGTGCGGCGGAAGGGCGGCCTTTTTGTCTTTTCTGGGATCAGAATTTGTACAGTAATTCTTAATTTCCTGTGCTGGTATTCCTGGGTATTTTTAATAATTTTTCCAGAGTTGAATTTTTCTGGGTTGTTTTGGGATTTCGGTGTTTCGATCGGGGTATCAAATTTTGTCTGTGTGGCTTTCCGGATAAATTTTAGAATATGTTAAAAAGTTCGACCGGATATAAATACCCAACTTTTCCCCTGTCGGGAAATTTCCAAGTGTTGGATTTTTCCGTAGTTTAACGACGTTCTAAGTAGTGCAAGTAACGCGATGGTCCCTCTAGAAGACACAAACCTTAACTCGATTATGTGACCGTCTTGAACTGCCCTTTGAACCTTCGGGTTTGGGGCAGTACGGCGTGCCACATGTGAGGCGTTGGCTTGACCCTTCTACGGCTGGACCGTCGGTACTGAGGTACGAACTGAATGTTGTTAGGCTTGTTTCATGTGTTGATCTGTATCGGGAAAACTTGGGTGTTCGATTGTTCGATCGGAAAGTTTAACATTTTCTGTTTATCTGGAATGTGATACAATAATTGGAATTCACAATGGTTATGAGATAACTAAATGAATGTTATAAACGTAGCAATTTAGTCTCACTTGATCGGTTGCCACGGAATTTTGATGTGATCAAAAGTCCGTTGCAATCACGTAGCGTACGCGGATACTCGCCGGGTAAACTTAATAGACAGCCTCACTCCATAGCCCCGACCAAGTGACTGTAGGAGAACCCCGTCGCCGAAAGCATCCCTCCGGGTGCTCGCGGTAGCGGTGTTCCGCCTTGGTGCACTTCGTCGCCGGTATCGGGGGTGCGGCCGCCTACTTAAGTTTGCGACGAGTATTCGATCAGACTGTCGGGAATCCTGTTGAATTCCCCGACTAGATATTGAAAAGTGTTTTCGATTTTGAGACTAAAATGCGGGGTTTATAATTGTTAGGCATGCGATGTCTAAGAAATTCATTTGGTCAGGCATGCGATGTCTGAGGAGGTTGCGGATTCCAACTGTTGTAGTTTTACACTTTCTTTTCTGTGACCGTAAGTGTAATATGTGATATCGCCGGTTTCGTTGCTATATGTCAACGACAATTGGGGTATGCATATTTACTTACGTTGATGACATGTGATGTTATGTGTTGCTGGATATGTTATATTGGATCGTCGTGTTTGAATAGCCGGGGTTTTTTATGTGAGATGAGTGTTTTTCATTTTCATTCATGTAAAAACTTGTATGTAATATTCTTTTATTGGGGCGCTTCCAGGTTGCGGAAGTAGTCACCTGTTGTATATTATTTACTTTTCCGCACTAGGATAGACCCAAGGAGGAGGGCACAAGTAACCGGGTTCTGGAGTCCAGTGGGAGACCAACTCGAGGAGTCGAGTCCGGGTCTCCTAACTCTAGAATTGGTAGGGTTGCTTGCCGCTCTCGTAGGGGTCTAGGGGTGTGGGTTTGGCTATTCATCACGACCGTGGAATCCGTGTTTTATACTGGCTCGTATTGAAAACACGGACGTCCTAGTATATCCAATATTTCATATGTTTCTTCTGCTGCGATATCTGTGATGTGATCATGAGATGTTCTGTGATGGATATAGTATATAGTATATATGATATATTATATAGACGTTACTTATGTTTTACACCCGCGCTAGCCCTGCCCTGCTCTGCCGTTAGTTACCTAACCTAACGGTGCACGAGGGGACATCGAGGCGAATGCGGATGGCATAAGTGTACGTCATATCTATCTGTGATGTTTATGTACTTAAATGATGGGACTTCATTAATGTGATTAATGAAATTAAAAGAAACCTAAGATGTTGTAGAATCGAATTTCAAAATAAAACAGGTAGCTACAGTTCTTGCTTTGCATAGCGGTATATGTGATATATCCTGCACCTTATTCGATGAGGAAAGGACCGAGATCCCTTCACCGGGAGTGACTCCTTTAGCAATAACTGGCAGATGCTACACATTCGGTTTGTCTTTTGATTGCTTTTAAGTGTTTTTGCTTTGCACAGTGGTATATGTGATATATCCTGCACCTCATCCGACGAGGAAAGGACCGACGATCCCTTCACCGGGAGTGACTCCTTAGCAAAACTAGAAAAGCCTCAAAAGCACTCCATTTCAAAATTCATTCGATCCTACAACGATATCAAGTTCATTACGCAATAGGTGTTCAGAAAAACCTGTCGTAGCCCTCCATCATTTCAGATAAGTACTAGTTAGTATTCGTGCTATGTTTGTTGACTATGTTAAGGCGTAGTGTGCGGTAGCTAACTATTGGTTATCTGTATTAGCATATGATGCGATTGGATTAGGGTAGTCGTGCGACTTTGTTGACTATGTTAAGGGTCGTGCGGGTGGGTTTAATTCAATCGGGAAATGACGGGTTGAACTTGACTAGCACTTATGATTTGTTGACTATGTTAAGGTCATATAGCTGCTAGGGGCAAAATATTATCGGGAATTTCAAGTGTTGAAATTTGCAATGAGATTGCATACCTTCTATGAGATAGTTGGATCCCGATACCCGCTGCGAGTAAGTGTTACTCCTGGGAGAGTTTTATACATTACAATTAGCCGATCAAGTAGGTGTCTAGAAAGGTGTCAACGGGGTTAAGCCTCTGGGAAAACGAGGTTTACAGTAATTAGGTTCGTGCGAAAGCACGGGGGACCTCCCTCAAAGTACCGACACTGGCCTGGCTGAAAGATTGGCGAACTTGTAGTGTGTAATTAATCCCGGCTAGTCTTTCCTTTTAGGGTTTGAAGGAAGATTTGATAAAAAGCAGTGGGAGCCATCCTGATTAGATAAAATAATAACCAATCTATTCTTGACAGAGCGCACGCTGAGTGTTTTCTTCTCTCTCTCTCCTGGTAGCGACCATATCACGCCTTAATCAAGATAATAATACGGATTATTGACCGAACCCGCTTGTTATACTGAGCTGGGGAACGTTGGTCCCGCTCCAACTTATAATTGTTATAAGACAGAGCAGGAATTTGGGGAATACCAGATTTCCCGTGCCGCCCAAACGAAGAGAGTGCATGCTGATGCATCATCTTCGGGTGTGTTCGTTGTACAGAACTGTTTCTCAGTATCCTTTACGTCCTGGGTATATGATACCGGATCAGGATCCCACATATGTAATCTGTTACATAGGGCTACAGAAAGATAGAGAACTGAGAACGGGTGATAAGTTTCATGAGGCAGAAAACAGGGCAAGAGTTGCAGCCAAGTCTGTCGGTCACTGTCACCCTGTATTACCGATACATTGATTATGAACGAATGTTGTTAGATATCGAACCTGATATACAAAATCATATCTATCTCTTTATTAGTAAAGAAAGGATATAATTCTGTATTGTTGGATAATGTTTTGAACATTTCCTATATCAAAAGTTGATCGGTTCAGGCACGTTATCTAAAAGCGTTGATGTTCTAAATCAAACTACAGTTCTTAGTATATGGAACACACACAAGAGGAAGAGTTCAGAAATGAACGAATTCTTCTTGAGGCATTGTAGACTAGGTCAGATCAATGTGACCCGACTAGCTAGAGTTACATATAGATGTATATTTAAATCAGTTTGAATTTACATCTTGTGAAACTCGCCAGTCATGTCACAAAGATAAGATGACCACAGCTATGTTTATTGGAAACAGAAAAAGAGTTAGTAAACTCTTGGGATGATACATGTTGATGTATGTAAGGTCCCCTGTCTACACATGCCAAGACCGGTTCTTTATACTTCATTATATTCTCTGATAATCTCTCAAGATTCAGACATATGTTCCTGTTGAAACATGAGTCCGAGCCTTTTGAGATATTCACAGAATATAAGCGAGAAGTAGAGAACCAAAATACGGGTATAAGTATTATGTCCTATGATGTGATCAAGGAGGAGAATACTTGAGCACGGAATTCCAGGACTATTCTAAAGGAGAATGAGATTCTCTCTCAGCATTACTCCTCTGAATACACCATAGCACGATGGTATATCGGGGCGGAGCAATCACACCCTATATGATATGGTGTGCTCTATGATGAGTACTACTGAGTTACCTTTTTCCTTTTGGGAGTTGTGCACTTGAGAAGCTGCATACCTATTGAATAGGGTTCCAATCAAATCAGTTGCCTACCATTTCATATGTGATATGGAAAGGAAGAGCCCATGTCTTAAGCTAGTTAAGATTTGGGGTTGTCCGGCCTATGTCTAAAAGCAAAATCCGGACAAGCTCGAGGAAAGGTCTGTTATGTACAACTGGAAAGGTTCCAGCTATACAAACTACAGCAGACGATTTGATAGAACCAAGGGATTCAGTAGATACCAACGAACCTCAGCCTCTCCGCCGATCTAGTAGGGTTCCTCACCCACCTGAGAGATACTTCGGTTTCTCTATGATAGTGGGAGCGAGGATTGCATCATGAGATGATGACCCAACTAGTTTCGAGCTGGCCATCAGGAGTAAGACTCTGTAAGAATGGCTGGATGTTTAGTGATCTGAGATGGAATCCTTATACACCAACAAAGTATGGACTTTGGTTGCTATATCTGAAGGGTTAAATCCCCATCAGGAGCAAGTATATCTTGAGAAGATTACTTGGTGTACATGGAAAAGTTGAGACTTTCAAAGCTAAGATTGTTAAAGGTTTTCGTCATCAACCAGGCGTGGATAATGATGAAATCTTTTCCAGTAGCTATGCTTAAGTCCATCCAGATCCTACTTACCACGGCTACATACCATGACTACGATATCTGGTGGTTGGGTGTCTTGACTGCTTTTCTAAATGATAATTTAGAAGAGAGCGTCTATAAGTACACAGCCAGAGGGCTTCGTAGACAGTGGGAGCAGTGGAAACGTGTGCAAGATGCTTTATAGGATAAAGCAGGCATCGCGGAGTTGGAACATCTGTTTTGATGAATTAGTCAAAGAGTTTGACATCATCAAAATGGTAGATGAACCTTGTATATACAAAAAGGTAGTAGGGAGTATGGTGACGATCCTTGTAGAGTACGTGGATGACATACTCTTGATAGGGAAGGAGTTTCCTATGCTACGCTCGATCAATCTCCGCTTATCACAAAGATTCTCCATAAAGGATTAAAGTGACACCTACTAAATCCTGGATTTTGGATCTATGAGATAGATCTAATTGGATATTAGGATTCTCACTAGTTGTAGTGAGACGGTATCAATCGATCCTGGGGAGAATCACTGGAATGGTTCCAGGGTGATAATGACGACTGAATGTCAGTCACAGGCATTGTCTTTACCCTCAGTGGAGGGACGGTATGTTGGAAGAGTTCCAAGCTAGATACCGTGACATACTAGAAGATAAAGGCACGATACATCGCTACTTAAGATGCTACCAAAGAGGCTGTTTGGGTGTATATTGGTTCATGAGATGAACTACGTTCCCACCATTGTGTGACAATGGAGTTGTGGCTTATGCCAAGGAACGCCCGTCCCATCAGTGATCCAGACATATTCTAAGGCAGTATCACTTGATCATGGAGATGGTTGATCTCCAGGGAGATCGAGGTTAGGAGAGTAGACTCAGAGGACAACACAGCGGATCCACTCACAAAGGCCTGTTCCCAGAGAGAGACACAGTTATGGGATGGTTGAGTATGAGATACTTCAAACCACTGCTACAGATGGCCCTAGTGCAAGTGGGAGATTGTTAGTTATATGTATGCCCTAGAGGCCATTACTATACATAGGATGTATATTGTAGTGGATGCTGGGACGTATATAGGGAGGACTTTCTCGCTCGACATGATAGTATGCTATCTGGTTGATCTTTACCTTAACGTGTATACTGTTTGTCTCTCTGTTACATGTTGGTAAAGCCCTTAGGATCTGTACTTGACTACCTGGACTATGATGCGGATCATACTAGTGGGGACATGGTAGTCTATAAGTACATCCTTCAAAGTCCCTAGTCGAGGGTGTATCGAGACGGGGCATCGATATACCAGAGTAGACTAGCGTATACCTTCTCGACCCATACAGATGGGCGATGGATGATCCCATATCCATCGGTGTTTGACATCAGAGGAGATATACGGGTGCTCAGTAGAGACTGGGTACACTGGACGGACTCGCCGAGAACTCCCAGATGGTATTATACCTCACGTCAGATGGCAGTTCTCTGGTGACACTGGTACAGAGTAGTCTGTTGACCCGAGATCGTCATAGAGTCTTGTGTGGTTCCCACTGTGCTTTGATTTCCATCTTACCACGTCCAAGAAGGCGTGCAAAACGGTGGTTTTTGGGTACAGTCCCGAGTCACATGGAGGCAATGAGCGATAGGAGGGGATTCGTCTCTCCCGGTATATGGGGGTTGATGTTGCACTGTGTTCGATCGGCTATAACAGGAAGTCCCTGGCCAGGGCTGCTCAGAGAATTGCTGGTAAGTGTTACCAGTAGTTTCTCGACCCGTTATGAGCCTCATATCGACACGACTTATTGAGCTATTGGGGTCTGACGTTTACCACCCCTAGGCGAGATATGCGACATATCAGACGATCAGACCGGACTGTACGGTAGTGTTACTGGTCGGATTCACTGGAGTGTGAGCGGGCTTGCTCGTCGATCTTCAGATCGCTCAATACCCGGGTGGCCGTTACGTTTAGCAGACCGCTTGCGGCTTGTGGATGTTTGATATGATCATCATCCGCTGCCGGCGTATTGACGAGTCTTTAGAGTCCTACACAGAGGTTTCCTGGCTCAAGCGAAACGAAATAGGAGCGCATATGAGATATGTGCGGGACCGAGAATAATACGAGTATGTGATACCGTATTCTATTCTCGCGATAAATATATCGAATGGTTGTATGCGATATAACCCAGTTATCGATTCAAGCGTTGATTCGATAAGCCGATATATTGGATACCAGTCGGTTATGTGCGCATAACCGGGTCATTGAATCAAGTGTTGATTTAATGATTTAATGCATATTTATATATTTGATATATTACTTTGCGTTAACTAGTATTGGTTCACTTTATATGGATTTTCTCACTTGTTATGTGCATATTGTATATGTGATATACATTTGTACATTTGATTGTATCATGTTTGATGATGCATACCACTTTGGTTAAGTGTAAAGTTTGAACCATGGTTGTGTTTATGTTTAGGGTTTTATTTTCTTAATTATTCATTTATTCTTTTTGATAAATGAATAAAAGAAAGTGAGAAAAGAAAATGAGAAAAGAATGGTGGCTTCTTTTGTTGTTTAGTTGAAACTTCATGAAGCTTTGACCTAAGTCCACCATTCTTATCTCATTCTTAACCCTAACCATACAACTAACCTTGGTTAACTCTCTACACTTTACTATAGTTAGAATTATGATAAGAATTGTTTTTCTTTTCATTTTTCTTTTAACTTATCATAATATCTTTCTTCTTCTTCTTCATGCTTCAAGTGAAGAAGCTTGAAGTCCATCAATGGTGATTGATGCATATGAGTGAGAAATCCAATTCTAAAGTCTACCCACTTCCTATTTCTTCATCCTCTACCTCTTGCCAAGTAGTAGAGTGTGTTTCCTTCACAAGTTTCATGACTTGTCGAAGGTGGAGCTTGATTCATCGATGCTTCAACGTAGATCATCTTCGGCATGGACATCGACGACCTAGCTTGCCCATTCTCCGACGAAGCCGATCCTAGAGCCCGGATTTGATTTGGACAGCGGAGAGGACCTCGTTGCGGAGCTATGGAGGTGGAGCACCGGATCTACAAAGGTTGTATTTCCGTATTCTCTTTAGCTAAGTTGTTAGCTAGCTTTCTTTTCGCCTAGATATCTAGCAAACGATCCGTACTTTAGGGTTTGTAGGCACCTTAATTTTTGAAATTGCCATGGTTGATGGCTTGGGAGACCTCACTAGAGTGCCTAGGAACCTTGCAATATCAAGCATTTTTATTTATCAAGAAAAGAAAAGAAAATGATTTACAACCATGCTTGATATATATCTTATGGTGATTCATCTCCATGAGTCATTAAGCAATTATGAAGCATTAATGACATGGATGAATCATCCATATGACTCACTAATCTCATTCAATGTATATGCCACCTAAACCTCCTTAGTCACCATCTTCTAGAAGCTTCTTGCGCAATTACGAGAACGCCCCTTCTATCCGTGAAAACACGGAAAAATTTTAGACTGTATAAATCCAATAACCGGATACTAGTAACTGGCTTAAACCAAAGCCAACTAGTAAAAACTGTCCGAAAGTCGTACGTGCGTAAACACACGTATGCGTCCGAACCCTTGTCGTAAAACCATACGACCTCTATATCGTTTCGCCTGGAGTAGGGAAACTCTCTGCGTGGGACTCTAGAGACTCGACTACTACGCTGGCAGTGGGTTTAACCACAGACCGCAAGCGGCACTAGCTGTACGTAACGGTCCCCAGGTAGATGTCGATAAGAAGGCCGATGAGGAAACCCATCCGAACTCCTACTGAGTCTGATGTGACAATCTCCGTACAGTCCGGTCTGTTCGTCTAAGACTATCGCATATCGGGCCTAGGGGGCGGCAAGCGTCAGTCCCCTAATAGCGGTATAAGTCGTGTCGGAGCGAAGCCCATTACACCCTGAGAAACTACTGGAACCTACCAGCAAATCTCGCTTGCCCTGGCCAGGGACTTTGCGTAATGGCTCTCTAACACAGCGCGATATCAACCCCCAATACCGGGAGAGACGAATCCTGTCTAACTGCCACTGCCTCCAAGTGCTCGGGAGTGCACCTAACTGCTACCTGTTGGCCCGACTCCTTTGAGCCGTGGTAGGGTAGCAATCTAAGAACAGTGGGACACACTCGAGGCGAAGTAGCAGTGTCAAGTCTGCGGACTATGCTGTACTCATGTCACCTGGGAACTGTTCACTGACGACTGGTATAAAACCAACCAACAGTTCCCTGTGAGTCCTGTCCGGTGTACCCGTAACCTAACGAGCACCTGCATACTATCTCCAGTACGACGTACTGACGGCTGTGGGACAGACCATCTCTCCAACTGGGATGAGAAGCGTACACACTAGTCTACTCCGGAGTATCGATACCCTGTCTCGATAATCCAATGACTAGGGACCTGAATAAGGATGTGCTTGTAGACTACCCAGCCCCTACTAGTATGACTGCCATCACAACGCTGGTAGTCAAGCAAAATCCTAAGAGCTCTATCAATACGTATACTCACATATTAAGATAGAAAAATCAAGTAGCGTACTACCATGTTTAGCAAGACTGTTATATACATGTGAATATCCCAAGCTTCCATTAAGTAATATACAAACTAGTATGATACAATAATGGCCCCTAGGGCATATACACTAACAATCTCCCACTTGCACTAGGGCCATGTACTGGCATATCGAAGACCGATGATCTCGCGTAGCCTCTCGAACTGAATCTGAGGTAGGGCCTTTGTGAATGGATCAGCAATGTTCTCTTCAGAAGCAACTCTCCGAATCTCGATCTCCCGACGATCTATGATCTCCCTGATCAGGTGATACCGCCTTAAGATGTGTCTGGACTTCTGATGGGACCTTGGTTCCTTCGCTAAAGCTATAGCTCCGTTGTTGTCGCAATACAGAGGTATTGGATCAACTATGGTAGGAACCACATGAAGTTCTTGTAGGGTTCCTAGGCACACATATGAGGTCTCACAAGGCATCAACCATGCCAATTTTACAGTTATACAAGTGCCGGGAAACCCTAATACGGATCGTTAACTAGAATTTTAGGCGAAAAATGAAACTAGTTAACAACTTAACTAAAAGAAAGAGGCTACAACCTTTGTATATCCGGTTCTCCACTTCCTTAGCTCCACGTAGACGTCCCTCCGCTGTACAAATCGGATCCCGGACTCTAGCGTCAGCTTCATCGGAGAAATGGGCGGGCTAGGTCGTCGACTTCGATGCCGAAGATGATCTATGTCGAGGCATCACAAGATCAAGCTCCCACTTCACCAAGTCATGAAACTAGTGAAGAAAACACCCTATACTACTTGGCAAGAGGTAGAGGATGAAGAAATAGGAAGTGGGTTCACTTTAGAATTGGATTTCTGACTCTTTTTCACTAGTTGCCATTGGTGGAGGCAAGCTTTTCTTCTTAAAGAAGAAGAAGAAGAAGATGATAATATATGATAAGTTATTTTTAAAAAGGAAAATAATATGAATACTTATCATATACTAACCATGGTTATGTGTAGAGAATATACTATGGTTAGATGGAATGGTTAGGGTTAAGCATGAGACAAAATGGTCACTTAGTCAAAGATTCATGAAGCTTCAATAACAAACAAAGAAAGCCACCATTTTTCTCTTTATCTTTTCCATAATAAATAAATAAATAAATAGATAAGAAAATCAAAACCCTAACCATTTAAATAACCATGGTTTAATCTTTACACAAACTCAAGTAAGCATGTATCATCAAACATGATACAATCAAGTGCACAAAAGTAAATCACATATACAACTTGTGTACTACAAGTGAGAAAATCCATTTAAAGTGAACCAATACTAGTTAATGCAAAGTAGTATATCAAATATATAATTATGCATTAAATCATTAAATTAACACTTGATTTAACGATCCGGTCATATCGCATATAACCGACTAATATCCAATGTATCGGCTTATCGAATCAATCCTTGATTCGATAACTAGGTTATATCACATACAACCATTCGACACATTCATCGCGAGAATAGAATACGGTATCACATACACGCATTATTCTCGGTCCCGCACATATCTCATATGCGCTCCTATTTCGTTTCGCTTGAGCCAGGAAAGCTCTGTGTAGGACTCTAAAGACTCGTCAATACGCCGGCAACAGGTGATGATCATATCAAACACCCACAAGCCGCAAGCGGTCTGCTAAACGTAGCGGCCACCCGGGTATTGAGCGATCATAAGATCGACGAGCAAGCCCGCTCACACTCCTGTGAATCCAACCAGTAACACTTACCGTACAGTCCGGTCTCGTCGTCTGATATGTCGCATATCTCGCCTAGGGGTGGTAAACGTCAGACCCCAATAGCTCGATAAGTCATGTCGATATGAGGTCTATAACAGTTCGAGAAACTACTGGTAATACTTACCAGTAAATCTCAGCAACCCTGGCCAGGGATTTCCGGTTATAGCCAATCGAACACAGCGCAACATCAACTCCCTATACCGGGAGAGACGAATCCCCTCCTATTGCTCATTGCCTCCATGTGACTCGGGACTGTATCCAAAAGCCACCATTTTGCACGCCGTCTTGGACGTGGTAAGGTGGAAATCAAAGCACAGTGGGAACCACACAAGACTCTATGACGATCTCGGGTCAACAGACTACTCTGTACCAGTGTCACCAGAGAACTGCCATCTGACGTAAGGTATAATACCATCTGGGAGTTCTCAGCGAGTCCGTCCAGTGTACCCAGTCTCCACTGAGCACCCGTATATCATCTCCGATGTCAAACACCAATGGATATGGGATCATCCATCGCCCATCTGTATGGGTCAAGAAGGTATACGCTAGTCTACTCTGGTATATCGATGCCCCGTCTCGATATACCCACGCCTAGGGACTTTGAAGGATGTACTTATGGACTACCATGTCCCCACTAGTACGATCCGCATCATAGTCCAGGTAGTCAAGTACACATCCTAGGGGCTTTACCAACATGTAACAGAGAGACAATCAGTATACACGTTAAGGTAAAGTGTAACCAGATAGCATACTATCATGTCGAGCAAGAAAGTCCTCCCTATATATGTCCAAGCATCCACTACAATATACATCCTATGTATAGTAATGGCCTCAAGGGCATACATATAACTAACAATCTCCCACTTGCACTAGGGCCATCTGATAGCAGTGGTTGCAGTATCTCATACTCAACCATCCCATAAAAGTCTTTCTCTGGGAATAGGCCTTCGTGAGTGGATCCGCCGTGTTATCCTCTGAGTCTGCTCTCCTAACCTCGATCATCCTGGAGATCAACCATCTCCATGATCAGGTGACACAGCCTTAGAATATGTCTGGATCACTGATGGGACCGGCGTTCCTTGGCATAAGCCATAACTCCATTGTCACACAATGGGAGGAACTAAGTTCATCTCATGAACAAATATACATCCAGACTGCCTCTTTGGTAGCATCTTAAGTAGCGATGTATCGAGCCTTTATCGTCTAGTTAGCCACGGTATCTAGCTTGGAACTCTTCCAACATACCGTCCCTTTACTGAGGGTAAAGACAATGCCTGTGACTGACTTTCAGTTGTCCTTATCACTCTGGAACCCTTCCAGTGATTCTCCCCAGGATCGATTGATACCATCTCACTACAACTAGTGAGAATCCTAACATCCAATTAGATCTATCTCATAGATCCAAAACCCAGGATTTAGGAGGTATCACTTTGATCCTTTATGGGGAATCATTGTGATAAGCGGAGATTGACCGAGCGTAGCATAGGAAACTCCTTCCCTATCAAGAGTATGTCATCCACGTACTCTACGAGGATCATTACCATACTCCCTACTACCTTTTTGTATATACAAGGTTCATCTACCATTTTGATGATGTCAAACTGTTTGACTACTACATCAAAACAGATGTTCCAACTCCGCGATGCCTGCTTTATCCTATAAAGCATCTTGTACACGTTTCCGCTGCTCCCACTGTTTACGAAGCCCTCTGACTGTGCACTTATAGACTCTCTCTTCTAAAACATCATTTAGAAAAGCAGTCATGACACTCAACCGCCAGATATCGTAGTTATGGTATGTAGCCATGGCAAGTAGGATCCAGATGGACTTAAGCATAGCCACTGGAAAAGGTTTCATCATTATCCATACCTCGTCAATGATGCAAACCTTTTAACAAGTCTAGCTTTGAATGTCTCAACTTTTCCATCTACACCATGTAATCTTCTCAAGATATACTTGCTCCTGATGGGGATTTAACTCTTCAGATAAAGCAACTAAAGTCCATACTTTGTTGGTGTATAAGGATTCCATCTCAGATCGCAAAGCATCCAGCCATTCTTACAGAGTCACTACTCATGATGGCCTGCTCGAAACTAGTTGGGTCATCATCTCATGATGCAATCCTCGCTCCCACTGTCATAGAGTAACCGAAGTATCTCTCAGGCGGGTGAGGAACCTTACTAGATCGGCGGAGAGGCTGAGGTTCGTTGGTAATCTACTGAATTCTTTGGTTCTACCAAATCATCTACTATAGTTTGTATAGCTGGAACCTTTCCAGTTCTATATAACAGACCTGGCCTCGAGCTTGTCCGGATTTTGCTTTTAGACATAGGCTGGACAACCCCAAATCTTAACCATCTTAAGATATGGGCTCTTCCCTTTCCATATCACATATGAAGTGGTAGGCAACTGATTTGATTTGAACCCGATTCAATAGGTATGCAGCTTCTCAAGCGCATAACTCCCAAAAGGAAATAGGAAACACAGTAGTACTCATCATAGAGCACACCTTATCACATAGGGTGCTATTGCTCTGCCCCGATATACCATCGTGCTATGGTGTATACGGAGGAGTAATGCTGAGAGAGAATCTCATTCTCCTTTAGAATAATCCAGGATTTCCGTGCTCAAGTATTCTCCTCCTCGATCTCATCAAAGGACATAATACTTATACCCGTGTTTTGGTTTTCTACTTCTAAATCATATTCCGTGAATATCTCAAAAGGTTCGGACTTGTGTTTCAACAGGAACATATGTCTGAATCTTGAGAGATTATCAGAGAATGTAACGAAGTACAAAGAACCAGTCCTGGCATATGTAGACAGGGGACCTTACATACATCAACATGTATCATCCCAAGAGTTTACTAACTCTTTCTCTGTTTCCAGTAAACATAGCTATGGTCATCGTATCTTTGTGACATGACTGGCAAGTTTCATAAGATGTAAATTCAAACAGATTTAAATATGCATCTATATGTAACTTCAGCTAGTCAGGTAGCATTGATATGACCTAGTCTACAATACCTCAAGAAAAATTCGTTCATTTCTGAACTCATCCTCTTGTGTGTGTTCTGTATACTAAGAACTGTAGTTTGATTTAGAACATCAACGCTTTTAGATAACGTGCCTGAACCGATCAACTTTTGATATAGGAAATGTTCAAAATATTATCCAACAATACAAAATTTTATCATTTCTTTACTGATAAAGAGACTGATATGATTTTGTATATCAGGTTCGGTATCTAATAGCATTTGTTCAGAATCAATGTATTGGTAATACAGAGTGACAGTGACCAACAGACTTGGCTGCAACACTTGCCCCGTTTTCTGTCTCAAGAAACTTATCACCCGTTCTCAGTTTTTCTACCTTTTTGTAGCCCTATGTAACAGATTACATATCTGGGATCCTAATCCGGTATCAAATACCCAGGATGCAGAGGATACTGAGAAACAGTTCTTTGTAATGAACACACCCGAAGGAGATGCATCATATGCACTTTCTTCGTTTGGGCTGCATAGGAATTCTGGTATTCCCCTAATTCCTGCTCTGTCTTATAACAATTATAAGTTGGAGCGGGACCAACGTTCCCCAGCTCAGTATAACAAGCGGGTTCGGTCAATAATCCGTATTATTATCTTGATTAAGGCGTGATATGGTCGCTATCTGGAGAGAAAGAGAAGAAAACACTCAGCGTGCTCTCTTGCAAGAATAGATTGGTTATTATTTTATCTAATCAGGATGGCTCCCACTGTTTTTATTAAATCTTCCTTCAAACCCTAAAAGGAAAGACTAGCCGGGATTAATTACATGCTACAGGTTCGCCAATCTTTCAGCCAGGCCAGTGTCGGTACTTTGAGGGAGGTCCCCCGTGCTTTCGCACGAACCTAATTAATGTAAACCTCGTTTTCCCAGAGGCGTAACCCCGTTGACACCTTTCTAGACACCTACTTGATCGGCTAATTGTAATGTGTAAAACTCTCCCAGGAGTAACTCTTACTCGCAGCGGGTATCGGGATCCAACTATCTCATAGAAGGTATGCAATCTCATTGCAAATTTCAACACTTGAAATTCCCGATAATTTTGCCTCTAGCGTCCTATGACCTTGACGGAGGCCAAACTACCCATAGTCCGCTAGTCAAGTTCAACCCGTCATTTCCTGATTGAATTAAACCCACCCGCACGACCCTTGATGGAGGCCAAACAACGCCGTACGAATACCCTAATCCAATCGCATCATATGCTAGCAGATAAGCACTAGTTAGCTACCGTACACTACGCCTTGACGGAGGCTAAACTACCGCAGCACGAATACTAATTAGTACTTATCTGAAATGACGGAGGGCTACGACAGGTTTTTCTGAAAACCTATTGTGTAATGAACTAGATATCGTTGTAGAATCAAATGATTTTAAAATGGAGTGTTTTCGAGGCTTTTCTAGTTTTGCTAAAGGGGTCACTCCCGGTGAAGGGATCGTCGGCCCTTTCCTCATCGAATAAGGTGCGGGATACATCATATATATCACTGTGCAAAGCAAAAACTCTTAAAAGCAATCAAAAGACAAACCGAGTGTGTAGCATCTGCCAGTTATTGCTAAAGGAGTCACTCCCGGTGAAGGGATCTCGGTCCTTTCCTTATCGAATAAGGTGCAGTATATGTCATATATACCGCTGTGCAAAGCAAGAACTGTAGCTACCTGTTTTATTTTTGAAATTCGATTCTATAACATCTTAGGTTTCTTTTATTTCATTAATCACATTAATGAAGTCCCATCATTTAAGTACCTAAACATCACAGATAAATACGACGTACACTTATGCCATCCGCATTCGCCTCGATGTCCCCTCGTGCACCGTTAGGTTAGGTAACTAACGGCAGAGCGGGGCAGGGCTAGCGCGAGTGCAAAACATAAGTAACGTCTATATAATGTATCATATATACTATATACAGTATCTATCACAGAACATCACATGATCACATCACAGATACCGCAGCAGAAGAAACATATGAAATATTGGATATACTAGGACGTCCGTGTTTTCAATACGAGCCAGTATAAAACACGGATTCCATGGTCGCGATGAATAGCCAAACCCACACCCCTAGACCCCTACGAGAGCGGCAAGCAACCCTACCAATTCTAGAGTTAGGAGACCCGGACTCGACTCCTCGAGTTGGTCTCCCACTGGACTCCAGAACCCGGTTACTTGTGCTCCCCTCCTTGGGTCTATCCTAGTGCGGAAAAGTAAATAATATACAAAAGGTGACATCTTCCGCAACCTGGAAGTGCCCCAATAAAAGAATATTACATACAAGTTTTTACATGAATGAAAATGAAAAACACTCATCTCACATAGAAACCCCCGGCTATTCAAACCCGACGATCCAATATAACATATCCAGCAACACATAACATCACATGTCATCAACGTAAGTAAACATGTGTATCCCAATTGTCGTTGACATATAGCAACGAAACCGGCGATATCACATATTACACTTACGGTCACAGAAAAGAAAGTGTAAAACTACAACAGTTGGAATCCGCAACCTCTTTAGACATCGCATGCCTAATCAAATGAATTCCTTAGACATCGCATGCCTAACAATTATAAACCCCGCATTTTAGTCTCATTATCGAAAACTCTTTTCAATATCAAGTCGGGTAATTCAACAAGATTCCCGACATCCTGATCGAATGCTCGTCGCAAACTTTAGTAGACGGCTGCATCCCCGATGCCGTCGTCAAAGTGCACCAAGGCGGAACACCGCTGCCGCGAGCACCCGAACGGATGCTTTCGGCGACGGGGTTCTCCTACAGTCACTTGGTCGGGGCTATGGAGTGAGGCTGTCTATTAAGTTTACCCGGCGAGTATCCGCGTATACTACGTGATTGCGATGGACTTTTGATCACATCAAAATTCCGTGGCAACCGATCAAGTGAGACTAAAGTGCTATGTTTATAACATTCATCCAGTTATCTCATAACTACTTGTGGATTCCAAATTTTGTATCACATTCCGGATAAATAGAAAAATGTTAAACTTTCCGATCGAACAATCGAACACCCAAGTTTTCCCGATATAGCTCAACACATGAAATAAGTTTAAAAACATTCACTTCGTGCCTCAGTACCAACGGTCCAGCCGTAGAAGGGTCAAGCCAACGCCTCACATGTGGCACGCCGTACTGCCCCAAACCCTAAGGTTCAAAGGGCAGTTCAAGATGGTTACATAATCGAGTTAAGGTTTGTTGTCTTCTAGAGGGACCATCGTGTTACTTGCACTACTTAGAACGTCTTTAAACCACGGAAAAATCCTACACTTGGAAATTTCCCGACAGGGGAAAAATTGGGTATTTATATCCGGTCGAACCTTTTTTAACATATTCAACAAATTATCCGGAAAACACATTGACAAAATTAGACAGTCCGATCGAATCTCCGAACCCCCAATACAACCCAGAAAACTCAACTCTTGAGTTCAAATTAAAAATTCCCAATAAAACCAACACTAAATACTAGGAATTACTGTGTAAATATAATTGTCTGAAGAGACAAATTGGCCGCGGAACCGCCGCAATAGGCATGCTATTGCCGCGGTTCCGCCGCTCTTTAAGCGATTCAGGAGCTCGAACTTCACAGTAATTCTTAGAAATACCTGCTGATTTTTCTGCATATTTTTAATTCTAAAAAATCCACGATTTCAGAAAATGTACAGAGAGCAAGTTTGAATTAGGGTTTCGGTTCGATCGGACTTCTAACTCCATCAACGCATCGCCTAAGGCTCTAGCTAGGCTCTGATACCACTGTAGGGTTCCTAGGCACACATATGAGGTCTCACAAGGCATCAACCATGCCAATTTTACAGTTATACAAGTGCCGGGAAACCCTAATACGGATCGTTAACTAGAATTTTAGGCGAAAAATGAAACTAGTTAACAACTTAACTAAAAGAAAGAGGCTACAACCTTTGTAGATCCGGTTCTCCACTTCCTTAGCTCCACGTAGACGTCCCTCCGCTGTACAAATCGGATCCCGGACTCTAGCGTCAGCTTCATCGGAGAAATGGGCGGGCTAGGTCGTCGACTTCGATGCCGAAGATGATCTACGTCGAGGCATCGCAAGATCAAGCTCCCACTTCACCAAGTCATGAAACTGGTGAAGAAAACACCCTATACTACTTGGCAAGAGGTAGAGGATGAAGAAATAGGAAGTGGGTTCACTTTAGAATTGGATTTCTCACTCTTTTTCACTAGTTGCCATTGATGGAGTCAAGCTTTTCTTCTTAAAGAAGAAGAAGAAGAAGAAGATGATAATATATGATAAGTTATTTTTAAAAAGGAAAATAATATGAATACTTATCATATACTAACCATGGTTATGTGTAGAGAATAGACTATGGTTAGATGGAATGGTTAGGGTTAAGCATGAGACAAAATGGTCACTTAGTCAAAGCTTCATGAAGCTTCAATAACAAACAAAGAAAGCCATCGTTTTTCTCTTTATCTTTTCCATAATTAATAAATAAATAAATAGATATGAAAATCAAAACCCTAACCATTTAAATAACCATGGTTTAATCTTTACACAAACTCAAGTAAGCATGTATCATCAAACATGATACAATCAAGTGCACAAAAGTATATCACATATACAACTTGTGTACTACAAGTGAGAAAATCCATTTAAAGTGAACCAATACTAGTTAATGCAAAGTAGTATATCAAATATATAATTATGCATTAAATCATTAAATCAACACTTGATTTAACGATCCGGTCATATCGCATATAACCGACTAATATCCAATGTATCGGCTTATCGAATCAATCCTTGATTCGATAACTAGGTTATATCGCATACAGCCATTCGACACATTCATCGCGAGAATAGAATACGGTATCACATACACGCATTATTCTCGGTCCCGCACATATCTCATATGCGCTCCTATTTCGTTTCGCTTGAGCCAGGAAAGCTCTGTGTAGGACTCTAAAGACTCGTCAATACGCCGGCAGCAAGTGATGATCATATCAAACACCCACAAGCCGCAAGCGGTCTGCTAAACGTAGCGGCCACCCGGGTATTGAGCGATCAGAAGATCGACGAGCAAGCCCGCTCACACTCCTGTGAATCCAACCAGTAACACTTACCGTACAGTCCGGTCTCGTCGTCTGATATGTCGCATATCTTGCCTAGGGGTAGTAAACGTCAGACCCCAATAGCTCGATAAGTCGTGTCGATATGAGGTCTATAACAGTTTGAGAAACTACTGGTAATACTTACCAGTAAATCTCAGCAACCCTGGCCAGGGATTTCCGGTTATAGCCAATCGAACACAGCGCAACATCAACTCCCTATATCGGGAGAGACGAATCCCCTCGTATCGCTCATTGCCTCAATGTGACTCGGGACTGTACCCAAAAGCCACCATTTTGCACGCCCTCTTGGACGTAGTAAGGTGGAAATCAAAGCACAGTGGGAACCACACAAGACTCTATGACGATCTCGGGTCAACAGACTACTCTGTACCAGTGTCACCAGAGAACTGCCATCTGA
Organism: Agapanthus africanus; assembly: GCA_030015575.1. Classification (NCBI taxonomy): domain Eukaryota; kingdom Viridiplantae; phylum Streptophyta; class Magnoliopsida; order Asparagales; family Amaryllidaceae; genus Agapanthus; species Agapanthus africanus. The sequence goes on along the minus strand of JASDDO010000019.1, from coordinate 651,600,384 downwards.
CGTAAGGTATAATACCATATGGGAGTTCTCAGCGAGTCCGTCCAGTGTACCCAGTCTCCACTGAGCACCCGTATATTATCTCCGATGTCAAACACCAATGGATATGGGATCATCCATCGCCCATCTGTATGGGTCGAGAAGGTATACGCTAGTCTACTTTGGTATATCGATGCCCCGTCTCGATATACCCATGACTAGGGACTTTGAAGGATGTACTTATGGACTACCATGTCCCCACTAGTACGATCCGCATCATAGTCTAGGTAGTCAAGTACACATCCTAGGGGCTTTACCAACATGTAACAGAGAGACAATCAGTATACACGTTAATGTAAAGTGTAACCAGATAGCATACTATCATGTCGAGCAAGAAAGTCCTCCCTATATATGTCCAAGCATCCACTATAATATACATCCTATGTATAGTAATGGCCTCTAGGGCATATATATAACTAACAGTTATGTTAGGAACTTCTTCATCCAGACCGTTTCTTTTGCGGCATCGCAAGCAGCTATATACTCCGCTTCCATCGTTGAGTCAGCAACGGTGTCCTGCTTGGAGCTCTTCAAGCACACCGCCCCTCCATTGAGGGTAAAGACATAACCCGACATAGACTTGGAATCGTCCTTATCACTCTGGAAGCCGGAATCAGCAAAGGCCTCCAACCTGAGGTCTTTTCCGCCGTAAACCAAGAATATCTCCTTTGTCCTTCTCAGGTACTTGAGAATGTTCTTTACTGCTATCCAGTGCTTCTCCCCTGGGTCTGACTGATACCGGCTTACCATGCTCATTGCGTAAGCTACATCTGGTCTGGTGCACAACATCGCATACATTATAGAGCCTACCGCAGAAGCGTAGGGTATAATTGACATGCGTTCCCTTTCCAAATCAGTCTTGGGAGACATCTCTTTGGAGAGGGTGATTCCGTGACAAGCCGGTAGATTACCGCGCTTAGATTCTTCCATACTGAATCTTTTCAGTACAGTGTCGATATACCTGGACTGCGAAAGTCCCAACATCCTCTTGGATCTATCACGATAGATCCGGATCCCCAGAATGTAAGAGGCATCACCCAGGTCTTTCATGAAGAACCTGTGTGACAAGAATCCTTTGACAGATTGTAGCATAGGAATTCCATTTCCTATCAATAGAATGTCATCCATGTACAAGACGAGGAATACAACACTTCTGGCTACAACTTTACTATATATGCACGGTTCATCTGGATTTTTGATAAAGTCATATTCTTTGACTGTCTCATCAAAACAGATGTTCCAACTCCGCGATGCCTGCTTTAGTCCATAAATGGACTTAAGCAGCTTGCATACTTTCCCGCTGCTCCCACTCTGATTGAAACCCTCTGGCTGATCCATATAGACGCACTCTTCTAAATTTCCATTCAGAAAAGCCGTCTTTACGTCCATCTGCCAGATTTCATAATCATGGAAGGCAGCAATAGCAAGAAGGACCCGAATGGGTTTGAGCATAGCCACTGGAGAAAAAGTTTCGTCATAGTCCAAACCAGGTCTTTGATGAAAACCCTTTGCAACAATCTAGCCTTCTAGGTTTCCACCTGTCCATCTACACCAATCTTTTTCTTGAAGATCCATTTGCATCCTATGGGTTTTACCCCATCTGGAGCAAAGTCCAAAGTCCATACTTTGTTGGTGTACATGGACTCCATTTCGGTCCGCATTGCATCTAGCCATCGTACCGAGTCGCCGCTCTGGATGGCCTGCTGGAAGTCAGTAGGTTCATCATCATCTATGATGCAATCCTCTCTATCCCCATCTATGAGAAAACCGTAGTATCTCTCAGGCGGATGAGACGGCCTACTACTCCTGCGAAGGGGTGCGGGAATGTCCTGTTCTTCTTGAACTACCGGTTCTACCAAACTTTCAGTATTAGTTTGTGGTTCTGGAATTTCTTCCAGTTCTATTTCGCTCCCACTTGATTCCTTTTCTAAAAACTGATGTTCTAGAAAATGATCATTACGAGAAACAAATACCTTTTGCTCCTGTGCGTAATAGAATAGATATCCCCTGGAGTTCTTTGGATATCCCACAAACTTACACTTTACTGATCGTGCCTTGAGCTTGTCTACATGCTGCTTTTTGACAAAAGCTGGACATCCCCAAATCTTCATATGCTGAAGATGGGGTTTCTTCCCATTCCACATTTGATATGGTGTGGTAGGCACAGTCTTGGTAGGAACCATGTTCAAAAGATATGCCGCTGATTCTAGCGCATAACCCCAGAAAGATCGCGGTAACTCAGCATTACTCATTATGGATCGTACCATATCCAATAGGGTTCGATTCCGTCTCTCCGATACACCATTATGCTGTGGAGTGTATGGAGGAGTAAGCTGAGAGAGAATTCCTTTCTCTTTTAGATAACCTAGGAACTCGGCACTCAAGTATTCACCACCTTGATCAGATCTAAGTGTCTTGATACTTTTGCCGGTTTGGTTTTCTACTTCATTCTTATACTCTTGGAATTTCTCAAAAGCCTCGGATTTATGTTTCATCAGATAAATGAATCCGTATCTTGAGTAATCATCCGTGAAAGTAATGAAATAGGAAAAACCACCTCTTGCATTCGTAGACATTGGACCGCATACATCGCTGTGTATGAGTCCTAAGAGCTCGCTCGCTCTTACTCCATGTCCAGTAAATGGAGTCTTTGTCATCTTTCCTTTGAGACAAGATTGACAAGTGTCATAAGTTTGATATTCGAACGAGTCCAAATATCCTTCTCTATGCAACTTAGTCAACCTTCTCTCATTGATGTGACCCAGTCTACAATGCCATAAGAAAGCTTTATTTAAATCTGGAGACTTTCTTTTTAGTGTGTTCTGGACATTGAAAATTTGGAGTTGGTTTAAAACATATATACCGTTATTTAGTGTACCGGACCCAATCAAACCATGATTACGGTGGATGTTAACATCAACTCTTACAAACGTGAAATCACAACCTTTATTTAATAACAAGGAAACTGATATGATATTACACGTTAAGCTTGGTACAAAAAAACAGTTATGTAAAACCAAAATGTGTCCACTCGTCAATCCTAGGTGATAATCCCCGACGGACGCAGCTCCCACGCTAGCTCCGTTAGCAACCTTTAGGGTCATATCACCTTCCTTCAGCACTCTACGGTTTCTCAGTGCCTGCAATGAATTGCAAATATGAGATCCTGATCCGGTATCCAATACCCAGGAAGTAGAGTTAATTGATAGACAATTCTCAATTATAAACACACCTGAAGTCGAAGCCACAGCTTGCTTCGGTTCCTGGTTCTTGGCGTTCCACGCCTTGCAATCTTTCTTCCAGTGCCCTTTCCTGTGACAATGGAAGCACTCATCCTGGCCCACTACGGGTACCACAAACTTTTTCTTTCCCTTCCCTCCCACCTTACTAACACCTCCTCTAGGTTTGGTGGCGGCCTTCTTCTTCCTTCCTTTGGCCCTAGCCTTGGACCTGGAAGAAGATGCACCGCTAACAAACATAGCGGGTATTTCCCTTGCTTTCTGCAAGGTGCCCTCTGCACTCCTTAACATGTTCAGGAGTTCCGGAAGTTCAACTTCTTTTCTTTGAATGTTGAAGTTCAGGATAAACTGGGCGAAGGTGGAAGGAAGGGACTGGAGAATAAGGTCTGTATAGAGCTCATTATCCAAAGTCGTCCCAAGGTCTGCGAGCTCTTCTATATAGCCGATCATCTTTAGGACATGTTCTCCTACCGATGACCCGACAACCAACCTCGCTCGAAACAAGTTCTTAGAGGTCTCGTATCTTGCTATACGAGATTGCTCTCCCTAAAGTTCCTTTGTATGGAGAAATATGGCATCTAGTTCTATATCCTCGTGCCTCCTCTGATGTTCATTGTTCATCGAGGCAAGCACGATGCACTTGGCTTTCACGCAATCGAAATCCCAGGTTTTGCGGATTTCCTTATCCGCATTACTGGATTTGGGACCAGGGACAGCAGGTGCCGTAGCGGTGAGGACGTACCCCAATTTGTCATAGGTCAAAGCCATTTTGACATTCCGCAGCCAATCTTTATAGTTTGGCCCTGTCAGTATATTTTTCTCTAAAAGTAACTTAAGTCCAGTCATTTTCAGGGTCGCTGCAATTAGGAGAGAGAGAAGAAAAACTCTTTAGCATGATGCTCTTGCAAGTATAGAGTGGTTTTTAGTTTATCTAAACTGGATGGCTCCCACTGTTTCTCGAATCCTTCCTCAAACCATAAAAGAAGAATTAGCCAGGACTATGCTCACTGTACAATTCTTGCTTAACCGTTCAGCCAGGCTAGTGTCGATACTTCGAGGGAGGTTTTCCAACGCTTTCGCGAAGTTCCTTAATTAAAGAACCTCTTTTCTCTGGGGGCGTAACCCCGCTGACACCTTTCTTGACACCTACTTGGTTTATAGCATTGATCGTTAAGTGACGAATATCCTGATAAGTAGCATATACTCACAGTAGGATCGGGATCCAAATATAATTGTATGATAATGTTGAAGGAATCCTACCAACATTCATCAAACTCCAAATGGTATGCAACTCTTTGCAAATTTCAGTTTCTTTAGAAATTCCCGATATATATTTTTGCCCCATGCTCTTATGACCTTGGCGTTAGGTCAAAATATCATAAGCCACATGTCAAGTTCTACCCATCATTATCTTGTCAATTTGAACCCATCCGTATATATCCTTGACGTTCGGCCAAAATGATAATACGACTGTCCCAAACTAACTCATCTACCTATGCAACAAATGAATATCCAGTAGCTACCAAACACTATGCCTTGGCGTTAGGTCAAAATACATAGCTTGAATACTACTGAATACCCAGATGAAATGACGGAGGGCTACGAATGGTTTTGGCGAAACCGTGAACGTAGTGAACTTGATATAACCGAAGGAATCTGATAGCTTTTAAAAGGAGTGGTTAAAGCTCCGCATTTAAAAATATCTGTTTTTAAAATTAACCGAGTGGTTTCTTTTAAATTGTTCCAACGATTAAACTTTTGGTTTATTTTCTTTGCATTATAAATAATGCGTCCCATCATTAACCTATCATTGCAGAAAACAACGAAAATACAACGTCCTCTTATGCCATCCGCATTCGCCATGGGGTCCCGTCATCACCCGTTAGCTTACTTAACTAACGGCAGAGCGGGGGCTGGGCTAGCGCGGGTGTAAAACATAAGTGATGTCTAAATAGCTATCATATATAGATATTGTACATTCGTCAGACGCAATAATAGGCATTCCAGATCTCATATGAACTTTATTGGATTTGCAATCAATCCGCGTTTGTTTAGAGCCTGCAACAAAAGACGGATTACATAGTTGTGATGAATAGCCATTACCCCACCCAAGACCCCTACGGGTACGGCAAACTATCCGCCCGGCAGTTTATGCACCCCACCTTGGGTCTTTCCTAGGAGCAAAAACAGTAAAATAAAATAATACAACGGTGGCTACAACCGCAACCTGGATGTGCCCCGCAAAAAAAATATTACAACAAATTACATTTACATCAAATGAATCAAATAATAACCCATCACACAACCCCGGCTAATCATCACAACAGTCTAATACAGTTCACATCCACAAACAGTAAAAACCATTACAGAAATGTGCAACCCCCTGCCAACCGACATACTAGCAGTTAGGGGAGGTTTACGAACACATTAAACAAACACAGATATAATCCAACAAGCAAATACCGTATAATTTCGATCGATTAAACACATTTAATTTTGCACCAATACTTCTCTGTAAATCTGAAACCTGAGCAAAAATTAAAAAATTCCAGAAAATACCAAATATCACAGAGAACCAACACAGGAAAATTAGGCTGATGAATCGGCAACTCGGCGGCGGAATCACGGCGGATCGGTGGGATCTGCCGCGGTTCCGCGGCGCTTTAGTCGATTCATGAGCCCAGTTTTCTTGGGTGTTCTAATACTATCATTTTGAGCTTTCTGAAGGTCCCTGAAAAATTTTTGGACCATATTTAAAAATCGACAGAATACCATGATATCGGGGTTTTCCGGTTTTGTTTTTTCCGTTCGAAATTCATACAATTTTGCAAGTGAGTTATTTATTGTTTAGCGAGGCTCTGATACCACTGTAAATCGATGTATAACACCCCACGACTTGCGGGGAGGCGGAAATATGAAAAACGATCTTGTTCTTTGCTTAAACATCGACTAACCGCATGAATCGAAGCTAAACGATAACTAACATCAAACATAGAAGTTAACAACTACTATGTAAAAGGATTATACCTAAAGAACCGTGTCCTTCGTCTTTACGAACTCCACCTCCTCCTCGGCCTTCTCCAAGTAGTAGACGATCCACCACGAGAGCTAAACTCCAAGCTTGGCTTCTAAACTTGAGGCAACTAGGTATCTTTAAGTGCTAATCAAAGTACCTAGATGAAATAGAGTATGGTTATGGATTAAATAGTCTAACTAATCCTTGTACTCAACACATGAGAGCGGAGGATTAGGGTTTGAAGAGAGAGAGCTTGAGGAGAGAGAAGATGAACATAATAATGAGAAGAGAAAATGAGTTATCATAATATATATCAAGCATTTTTTTTTATCAAGAAAAGAAAAGAAAATGATTTACAACCATGCTTGATAAATATCTTATGGTGATTCATCTCCATGAGTCATTAAGCAATTATGAAGCATTAATGACATGGATGAATCATCCATATGACTCACTAATCTCATTCAATGTATATGCCACCTAAACCTCCTTAGTCACCATCTTCTAGAAGCTTCTCGCGCAATTACGAGAACGCCCCTCCTATCCGTGAAAACACGGAAAAACTTTAGACTGTATAAATCCAATAACCGGATACTAGTAACTGGCTTAAACCAAAACCGACCAGTAAAAACTGTCCGAAAGTCGTACGTGCGTAAACACACGTATGCGTCCGAACCCTTGTCGTAAAACCATACGATCTCTATATCGTTTCGCCTGGAGTAGGGAAACTCTCTGCGTGGGACTCTAGAGACTCGACTACTACGATGGCAGTGGGTTTAACCACAGACCGCAAGCGGCACTAGCTGTACGTAACGGTTCCCAGGTAGATGTCGATAAGAAGGCCGATGAGGAAACCCATCCGAACTCCTACTGAGTCTGATGTGACAATCTTTGTACAGTCCGGTCTGTTCGTCTAAGACTATCGCATATCGGGCCTAGGGGCGGCAAGCGTCAGTCCCCTAATAGCGGTATAAGTCGTGTCGGAGTGAAGCCCATTACACCCTGAGAAACTACTGGAACCTACGAGCAAATCTCGCTTGCCCTGGCCAGGGACTTTGCGTAATGGCTCTCTGACACAGCGCGATATCAACCCCCAATACCGGGAGAGACGAATCCTGTCTAACCGCCACTGCCTCCAAGTGCTCGGGACTGCACCCAACTGCTACCTGTTTGCACGACTCCTTTGAGCCGTGGTCGGGTAGCAATCTAAGAACAGTGGGACATACTCGAGGCGAAGTAGCAGTGTCAAGTCTGCGGACTATGCTGTACTCATGTCACCTGGGAACTGTTCACTGATGACTGGTATAAAACCAACCAACAGTTCCCTGTGAGTCCTGTCCGGTGTACCCGTAACCTAACGAGCACCTGCATACTATCTCCAGTACGACGTTCTGACGGCTGTGGGACAGACCATCTCCCCAATTGGGATGAGAAGCGTACACACTAGTCTACTCCGGAGTATCGATGCCCTGTCTCGATAATCCAACGACTAGGGACCTGAATAAGGATGTGCTTGTAGACTACCCAGCCCCCACTAGTGTGACTGCCATCACAACGCTGGTAGTCAAGCAAAATCGAAGAGCTCTATCAATACGTATACTCACATATTAAGATAGAGAAACCAAGTAGCATACTACCATGTTTAGCAAGACTGTTATATACATGTGAATATCCCAAGCTTCCATTAAGTAATATACAAACTAGTATGATACAATAATGGCCCCTAGGGCATATACACTAACAGATTAACCATGTGCTAAAATGATATATATAAAGAGCTTGTTAGGGTTAGGATTAGGTTAGTTTGAGTTAGGAGTCGCTCACTTCTTTCGTTGCCACTCTTAATGTCGGTGTTACGGTAATCGGCAACAACAGGGATTAGCACGACTAGGAAGGAACTTGCGAGTATAACCTAGGCTTTCCAACGCATAAGTTCTTCCTTTTGGTGCTTATCCGTCCATTCTTGGCTTTTAGCCTTAACCTCCGGTTAATTCAACCACAACCGGTCTCACTAAGGAATCACCGCTATCATGTAGGATAGGGTGCCGTAGGGAGCGAATTGTGGTTCAATTAACGGGAGTCCGAATTAAGATGTTGGGTAAGAAAAGAGTGAGAGAGATTTCCTTCTCTCAAACTTTCCTTATCCTACCCTAACAAGTAGAAAACTACTCACCTATTATAAGGAAAAAAAAAATAAAACAAAGGAGGAAGATAGAAAGAAAGAGGTTAGAAGATTTACAACTAGCTATTTGAGACCTCACCTTGGCAAGGATCAAGCTTAAGCATTATAGTTGTTTAAGGATAAAGAAAAAGAGAACAAGAAAGAAACAAACAACAAATAACAACAACTAGATTAGCAAATGAAAATTACAAGAAATTATAATTAATCAAAAGAACAAGACAAGCATGATAACAAAGAGAACTCTTTTATTCATTCTTCACTCACAAAAGCTCACTACAAGTTTTTAATGGAGAAGAGATGAGAAGAGGAAGACGAACAACACATGTATTCTAAAATCTAAATACAAGAATATGGACCCTTGGCTTTGGCAAGTTCTGGACTATTTATAGGCAGGGAACTGGAAACCTAGGGCAATAATCTGGCTCCACATAAAATGACCAAACTGCCCCCTAAAATATTTCATTCTGAAGAGGCCGTACGCCGCGGTTCCGTGGCCTAAGCATGCTTATGCCGCGGAACCGTGGCCGTTTAGAGGACTTGGCTCGGATTTTGTAGGGTCCCATGGCTTGATGTTGTCTGCTGTTTGGTATATGTTTTTTCTCAGAAACTCTTCACAATTTTTCCAGAATTCCAACAGATCAAAAGGTGATTTGATGTGGATCTTTTGTCATGATTTTTCTTGAGCTCCGCGTAGATATGTTGGATCTTGTGTTGCCATTGAGCTTTGTGCACGAAAATGACATCGATTTGCCATTTTGTCCCTTAAACTGGTGTGCGGCAACATACGGATAGAGAGCGAGACCCGTGTTTTATCTGTTGGCAGTAATCCAGAATTTGTCGTGCTTTTCCATGAATTTCACTGTTTAGAGCCGAGAAGCTGTATCCTGCAATTTGACTAGCAAACACGGCTCAAGAGTACCTACGATAAGCAATGTTATAAAAATTGGGCGGTATAAAAATGCAAAAATCTGATATGAACAATGACCAAGTTACATAAAAAGGGATATTTGGATCTGTTTGAATATCAGTCTTATGCAACTTGTCAATCATGTCACAAAGGAAATATGATAAAGACTCCATTCACTGGATACGGAGTAAGAGCGAGCGAGCGAGCTCTTGGGACTATACACAGTGACGTGTGTAGTCCAATGTCTACACATGCAAGAAGTGGTTATTCCTATTTCATTACTTTTACGGATGATTTCTCTAGGTATGGACATGTCTTCTTGATGAAACATAAATCCGAGGCCTTTGAGAAATTCCGAGAATATAAGAATGAAGTGGAAAAACAAACCGGCAAAAGTGTCAGTATCAAGACACCGAGATCTGATCGAGGTGGTGAATACTTAAGTGCCGAGTTCCTGGATTACTTAAAAGAGAATGGAATTCTCGCTCAGCTTACTTCTCCATACACACCACAACACAATGGTATATCGGAAAGGCAGAACCAAACCTTATTGGATATGGTACGTTTCATGATGTGTAACGTTGATTTACCGCTATCCTTCTGGGCAATGCACTAGAATCAGTTGCATATCTTTTGAACAAGGTTCCTACCAAGACTGTGCCTACCACACCATATCAGATGTGGAGTTGAAGAAACCCTATCTTCAGTATCTGAAGATATGGGGATGTCCAGCTTTTATCAAAAAGTAGCATGCGGACAAGCTCGAAGCACGCTCAGTACTATGTAAGTTGGTGGAATACCCAAAGAATCCATGGGGTATCTTTTCTATTACGCAAAGGAACAAAAGGTTTTTGTTTCGTCGTCATGCCCACTTCTTGGAAAACTCAATTTTTAAAAAGAGATAAGTGGGAGCGCAATATGAACTGGAAGAAATTCCAGAAACACACAAGCTATTACTGAAAGCATGGTGTAACCGGAATTTTCAAAAGAACAAGACATCCCCGCGCCACTCCGCAGGAGTAGTAGACTGTCTCATCCACCCGAGCGATACTACAGTTTTCTTGTAGACGGGGATAGAGAGGATTGCATCATTAACAATGATGAGCCAACTAGCTTCCAGCAAGCCATTCAGAGTGGAGACTCGGTAAAATGGCTGGATGCAATGCGGACCGAGATGGAGTCCATGTACACCAACAAAGTATGGACTTTGGACATTGCTCCAGAAGGGGCAAACCCCGTAGGCTGCAAATGGATCTTTAGAAAGAAGATTGGTGTAGATGGATAGGTTGAAACCTATAAGGCTAGACTTGTTACAAAATGTTTTTGTCAAAGATCTAGTTTAGACTATGATGAAACATTTTCTCCAGTGGCTATGCTCAAATCCATTCCGATCCTTCTTGCCATTGCTGCCTTCCACGATTATGAGATTTGGCAGATGGACGTAAAGATCGCTTTTCTAAATGGAAATTTGAAAGAGTGCGTCTATATGGATCAGCCAGAGGGTTTCATTTTGTAACGTTTTGAAAATCGTTTAGGGGAATTTTCCGATAATCGGTAATATAACACGTGTTTTCCGTAGAAACCAAGATATAATTATTTTTGAACCTAGACTTAATTATACCTATTTTAGGTATGAAATTGCTAGTATTTAGTATTTAATTAGTCACTTATAAATTATCAGTTTACCTAAATAATTTTACTTAATTAATTATTTTAAATAATATTATAAGCTTTCACTTATACATTTTATTAATGATAATTACAAATTGGAATGGGTTAAGCATACAAATGTGAACCATGACAACCTAGAATCTAGTTTGTAACATATTCTTTCTCTTTGTTTTATCTTTAAGGTTCTAGAAAAAATCTAGGATTAATTAGAAAAGAAATTAAATAAATAAATAAAAGTGTTAAAAGATGTAATAATTGAAGAGGTTTCTACACACACCCACACACCTCACTCTCTCTCTCTCTCTCTTCCATCATTCTATCTTGGCCGAGCCCTACACCTGCAGGTTTCCCCATTTCCCCACCTCATTTCACCTCTAAAATTTTCAAGAAATGCATCAAAAATCCACACAAATTCTCACTAATTCATTGATAAACCTTCACCCATTATTCCTTGGCCCAAACTAGCTTGGATCTTGAAGCAAGAGTGCAATTTGGGAGGCTATGTTTGCATGTTAGATCTATAAATCTTTGAGGTATAAATCCTAAACCCATGGTTAATTTGTTGCTAAATTACTTTAATCTAACTTAATTAAGTATTTATATAGTTCTAATTTCAAGTTTGAAATTTCAAGAAAAGGGTTTGAGATCAAGTTAGGGGTTTTATCATTTGATTATGGTTACAATATGTAGTTTAACATGTTAAGACTTGAAAAATCTAAGCTAGTTGTTAAATTGCTAATGGTTTACAACCTTTTTCATATAATATGTAGTGTGTTGTGAATACGCGATTGGTGTGATTGGGTTCTAGGCTTGGTAGTTGTCACGTATAGCGACCCTAGTTGTGGTTTGTGGCGTTGTTGCGAGTGCGTTTTGTGCACCAAGTGCGTGCGCATCTAATTAGTGCGCATTGATTGTCTTGTTTCGGTTTGTCCGCGACCATTTATATATATATATATATATCCTCTTATTTTCTTGTATGCAATTCTAGGATCGGGTGCAGAGGCGTCGGACGTGGCGTGGAAAGACAAGGTTGAGATTGGATCAGATTAGCCGAGGCATCCCGGTGAGTAGATGTACACATCTATGGGGGATCGTTTGGATGGTGCGAGGCGCCCGATGGTTTCGGATTACTTGTAGTACTTGCATTTTATATACGTAGTTTCCTAGTTATTCATCGTATTGTATCGCAGCATCTTATATATATATGATATCATCTCATAGGACACTTGCACCATTACCATTAGTTCATGCCGCACGTGCACTATTCATGCGAACACAAACGCCTTTGGTAATTGCTATATCACGATCACTATAGAACTTGCTTAAAATCGGTAACTATGCATTTGCATCATATATGATCCGTAGACTCATACTTGTATATTCATTTCATTAAATGGATACGTAGGATTATTAGTTATATATACATACCTCATTGCATCATGATCATGCATAGCTTCTGGCCGTACTTCGCATGGTATATATTCCATATCTTAGATTTCCATCATCACCGGTATGTTTATATATTGTGATTCTTCTCGAGGATTTCAGTATTTATGAGATTTCTGGATTTTTGGGAAAACCGCAAGAATTTTATAAACCTGTTATCGTTTTAGAAATGCAAGTTGTGGTTTTCTTGTGATATGATGTATGTGTCTTCCACCATGAGTTTTCCTGATTTATGTTGGCTTTCAAGACCCGATTCGAGGAGTTGGATGAACCGTTTCGGGTACATGGTGGGCCCAGTATGGTACCCCGGGGTAAGAAGCTCGAGTTGTAGACGATGAGCCTGGTAGAGGCAGACTACCTACCGGTGATGTTTGGCGCGACGGATATCCGGAGGATACCGACATGGTCGTGAGATTTGATGATATAGGCCGATCCGAACTGACGGAGCCCGAGATATTGAGATATTGAGATATTGTGTAACGTTTTGAAAATCGTTTAGGTGAAATTTCGGATAATCGGTAAAATAACTGGTGTTTTCCGTAAAAACCAGGAAATAATTATTTTTCCACATAAACTTAAATATACCTATTCTAGCTATGAAATTGCTAGTATTTGGTAATTATTTGGCCATTTGTAATTTTGCTAGTTTACTAAAATATTTTCCGTAATTAATTATTTTAAATATTATTTTAAGTCTTCACTAATACATTTAATTAGTGATATTTACAAATTGGAATGGGTTAATACAAGTTTAGTGCACCATGTCAATTAGATAGCTAGTTGTAACACATCCTCTTTCTTTTATTTTGTTCTCCATGTGTCACGACCCGAAATTTAGCTCGTGACCGGCACTCGAATCACGCAACGTCTAAAGGCGTAACGTAATTCAAGTAAGCCGAAACCCAGAAATCTAAACTTTTTTAAGAAAATAAAAGAGGTGAAGTTTTGAAATAAAGGTAGGGTGAAATCAATGTTTTCTAAATGCATAAGTAAAAGAACATGAAAAATGCAAGTGGAATTTACTAGTTGAAAAACATTATTTCGTCTTTTAAAAAAATTTGGGCAGCACCTCCTTTGTATATTTTGATCCAAAACCACCATACATGATAATATAAAAGGCATCCCCAAGCGGATGCTAGCTCTTCGCCAAACGGCGGATCCACAACTACGCAAAGAATAAATATAAGTATACGACGCCCAACGGCGAAGTTCACCACAAAAGATGAAGAAGTGAGCAAGACATCAACACCACAAGTAGCGGAATACACCTCGCTCTAAGTCTCGCAACCACAAGTCTCACTAAGTCTTATTACTTATACAAATACTAGTTTGATTGATAGAGTTGACTAGATACAATATGAAATATAATACAAAAGCGGGTACGATACAAATATCCCACTTACCAAGCAAATCACCCAAAAGTAGCTATGTTCCAGCGATATCGCTACTGATCCGTGCTGTCAACCTGCAAGAACTGTGGCACAACGGGGTGAGTTGCCAACTCGTGAGTAGAAAACATCAACAGGTAGAAATCGAATAAACAACGACTCCTAGGTCAACTGTATCATAAAGGTAATACTATGATATCTAGGGTGACCGTATCTGCATATGTGCCAACAATGTAATTAATTCCTATGAGCATGCGGATAACATTCAACAGTAATAATAAATGCCTGTATGCATGTGGATCTCATCCACGTGTCAACCGATGACACAACAACATCATGCATGTAAATATCATAAAAGCATATGCATGAAAATATGAGGATATAAAACAACGTGTGTCCCTCGCGACACATAAAAATCATTGAACCTGAGTGTCCAACATCGACACGCGAAACATCATGAAACCCGTGCCCTGCATCGACACGTAAATTCTCATATCTCTCGGGCTCCGTCAGTCCGGATCGGCCCATAACATCTCACTACTCCGGTCAGTATTCTCCGGATAACCGCTAGGTCCAACCAATCACCGGTAGGTACTAGCCACCCTGCCAGGCTCATCGTCTACTCCATGAAAAACATTTCTCGCCCCGGGGAACCATATCGGGTCCACCATGAAACCCGCAAATGGATCATCCACCTCATCGAATCGGGTTTCTATCATACGTCTCATAACCGAGAAAACGCATGGTGGACGCACTGAAATATCATATCAAGAGAAATCGGGTTTTTAAAATAATACATACTTTCCTTTGAAATATCCACGGTTCTCAAATCCAGAAATCTTATGAAAACAGCATATTTCAATGCGTATAATCGTAAAGCATGGTGTACGCGACATATAACAGAATATAAGCATATCCGTATATCATGCAACAGGGAACAGTGATGTGCACATAACGAGAGAAAACTGCTCTTTTAAATGAGTCCAGTTTTAAAATATATCCTGCGGTTCCCAAATTCTCCAAAGTCAAATGCAACATTGTATAAAGGTGCATATGTAACTATAGCAAGTATATTATGCAAGGAGTCATATCATGATGCAACAATCCTACTATGTAGTGACATGGCAATTATCGATGATGAAGTGTGTGAGCCAGCCAATCAGTGTAAGTGTAACATACGCATCATCGATAATGGTGTAGGTGTACTAGCACATGTATATGTAATGCAATGAGAGAGACATGAGCGTAGCATAAAGTAAATCGTATGCAAATGCTGACAGGTATACGTATCTAACATGACTGAGTCGGCGAATCTATCAATCGACATCCAGCCTCACAACATCATATATGGTATAATCCATTGTACGGCATCCTCTAGTCAAGGATATGGATCAATCATCAAGTCCAACTCATCACGTACAGAAAATCATCGTACGGCGGCATTAAGCCATTAGGGATCCTATCAGCCTATAAGACAATGAGGGGTACGGACCTAACGTCTCATACGGCATATCACTCATGATTCACAACATTATATATATATATACCTATGTCTCAGGTCACATCCATAAAAAACTCATATCAGGGGATCGGCAAAGGTATCAATCATCTCAATCGACTCGCATCCGTATACCAACATACCATCAAGTCATCATATCACATCACATATTCTTTTCATTGCATTTATATCTCACATCAAGTCAATTTATATATACATTGTACCCTATACATATCTAATCTAACATCCACACGCGAACCATACGATCAGTTTTTAAAAGATGCGAATCATAGTTTTGAAAGTAGGGCTACGGTGTTTTAAAGGAAAATATATCGTTTGAAAAATCCATAACGTCCCTAAAGATATCTTTTTAAGAGATGCATACGATTCTTCAGTTTGGAATAATGTATGGTTCGGATGACACATTTACGTCGGTTATCTAGTCTTATAGTACCCTAAACGGCAATATCATCAAAGATCATCCTCAAATCCCGTCATCACATATTAGTCATATTATATCACTATAACTATCCTTTAGTTTCTAATATAGTTTCTCTAACTATCTTTTGACTCTATCCATAGTTTTCTATTAAAAGTTCCCTTAACCATATTCTATATATAAATCAGTTTCTATCAAAGTTTGCGGGGGTGCTATACGCCATCCACCCGACTTCCCCCGTGGATGTAGATCCACTCACCTTGATCTTCGTTTGCTGGAGTCGATGACGCCACGCTCATCCTCGTCACCTCGAAGTCCATATGGGGGTACCTACATATCACATATAGCATCGTAAACAGAAATCACGCACGAAAACCAAAACATCACACGAGTCACACATAGGTCAAAACCTATAGTTCACGCATGCAAGAATAATCAAACAACTCCCGATACCGACGTACAAACGTCAAGTGACCGAGATAAAACACAAATACCAAAACCTAATTCATTAAAAGCCGCAAAACGAAATCAGAAACTACGTAAAACACTTCCAGATTTTCCTCAGGTGGCAATTGGGGAATTTTGCATACAGGAGGGGTCTAATTAACTGATGTAGGAGCTACAGAAGAAACAAGGGGCCAAACCATCCTAACCTGGCCGCAATTTGCGGCCAGGATGAATTAAATTGCGGCCAAGTGGTGGGCATTAGGGCTCGTGTCTCTGTGGTAACTTTCTGGGTGCCTGCATGACTCACAGTGTTTGCAAAATAAATCCTAGTGTCCCCGGGTGTTAGCAGATCTCAATAAACCATCACCAAATTCCAAAATCTGCCGATGTCGGGGTTTCTAAGTTGGGGTTTTGGGTTTAAGTCTATGGTTTCAGTCCATGAAACTAACACTAGAGGGGTTTCAAGGTCTCTACTAACCTCAATTTCACTTTACTACTCAAGATTTCATCAAAACCCTAACTTGGAATTTTCAAAGTTCACTAAACAACACTTAAACAACTCTAAACTAACATGGATGCTAAAGTAAATGTAATACTACTCTAATAGTGAAAGAATTACCTCATTTGGCAACTCAAGAAAATTCTTGAGTTGCCCCAAGTCTTCAAAATCCGATTTTTCTTGGTCCAAAGTGCATCTAGTGAGCTTGTGCATGTTTTTATTGAAATGAGGATAGACTTTTGATGTTGTTTTGGGGGTGTTTTGAGGGGATAGAGGAGAGTGATGAAGTGGGATGCCATGGAGATGAAGAGGGGAGATAATGAAGAAGGAAAACAATGAAGGAACAAAGCCATGATCCAAGGTTGACCCCCTCACCTCTCTTTCTCATGCCCATACCTCTCATTCTTTAACATTTTCTTTTCTTTTCTTTTCTTTTCTATTCTTCTCTTTTAAAATTAAAACCATGCATGATAAAAAGAAAGAAACCATGAAAGAAAATGTAACAAGTGTGAAAAATGAGTTGGTGCATGTCATGTGCACAAAACCGGATTAATGCAAGATTAGCGATATTTAATCGCGATTAGCATTAAAATAGCGTATAATAAATTATAAAATCTATAATTTTCCTAAATCACATAAAAACACCCTCATTTCAGTAATTCCTATAATTTTCCAAAATTTTCCCAATTTATCGGTATTTGATTATATCGCACTAATAAAATATTCAAAATATTTATTATTTAATTATTTAAATTCCTAAAAAACAATATTTTATTTTTCTGAAATGTTACACCATGGTTCGAGAATTTTAATAAAACAAAATATATGCCCTAGAGGCCATTATTGTATAGTACTAGTTTGTGGGAGATTGTTAGTGTGATATGCCCTAGAGACCATCATTGTATAGTACTAGTTTGTATATTGCATTTTGGAAGCTTGGGATATATACACGGATTTATAACAGTCTTGCTCAATATGGTAGTATTCCACTTGGTTTGTATCTATCTTAATATGTGTATATGTTTCTTTTAACGTATCGCTAATACATATTGATAGAGCCCTTAGGATCTTTGGTTGACTACCAGCGTTGTGATAGCAGTCACACTAGTGGGTGTTGGGTAGTCTACAAGCACATCCTTATACAGGTCCATGGTCGTAGGATTATCGAGACAGGGCATCGATACTCCAGAGTAGACTGGTGTGTACGCTTCTCATCCCAGCAGGGGAGATGGTCTGTCCCACAGCCATCAGTACGTTGTACTGGAGATAGTATGCAGGTGCTCGTTAGGTTACGAGTACACTGGACATGACTCGTCGGGAACTGTTGGTTGGTACTATACCTATCATCAGTTAACAGTTTTCAGGTGACATGAGTACAGCTTAGTCTGTTGACTTGACACTGCTGCTTCACCTCAAGTGTGTTCCCACTGTTCTTAGATTACTACCCTACCACGGCTCTATTGATTCGTGCAAACAGGTAGTAGTTGGGTGCAGTCCCGAAGCACTTGGAGGCAGTGGCAGTTAGATAGGATTCGTCTCTCCCGGTATTGGGGGTTGATATCGTGCTGTGTTTGGAGAGCCATTACACAAAGTCCCTGGCCAGAGCAAGAGAGATTTACTGGTAGGTACTCCAGTAGTTTCTCAGGGTGTTTTGGACTACACTCCGATACGAATTATACCGCTATTATGGGACTAACGTTTACCGCCTCTAGGCCCGATATGCGATGCTCTTACACGAACAGACCGGACTGTACGGAGATTGTCACATTCAGGCTTAGTAGGAGTTCGGATGGGTTTTCCTCATCGGCCTTCTTATCGACATCTACCTGGGGACCGTTACGTACAGCTAGTACCCCTTACGGCCTGTGGTTAAACCCACTGCCAGCGTAGTGTCGAGTATTCAGAGTCCCACACAGAGGGTTTTCCACCCTTGGACGAAATGAGGTAGAGGCCGTATGGTTTTACGACAGAGTTCGTTCACATACGCGCACTTGTGCGTGTTTGGTGTTCGGACAGTTGATACTAGTGGGCTTTGGTTTAAGCCGGATCCTAGTATTAGATTTTGGATTGGTTTAGTCTTTATGTATTCGTGTTTCTCGGAACACGGATGCGGGTATTTATATACGGTTGATAGAGGCAGAGAAGGAGACATCTCATTAGGGTTTTGACCATTGACTTGATTAAAACCATAATGAGATGAAGGAAATTGATTACTAATTTTTTTAGAGATAATTGTGTCATGGCTAAATTGGTTTGACCATTTGATCATGATGACCGTTGTTGACTAAGATATTTTTGTTGAGCACAAGATATTTTTCTTAGCATTAATTGTGACATGATAATGGTCAAATCAAATAAATCATCACAATTATCCTAATAAAAATTATTATTCTTATTCCTCATATGAGAGCTTCTCTTCATTATCTTTGAAATATTCTCTCTCATGGTTGCTCTCTCTCCTTCTTGCTCTCTCAAAGCCCTAGTGTTTCATGAGTTGAAAATCAAGGGCCATTGAGACCAAGCCACTAAAATCCTTCTCTACTCACTCTAGGGTTCTTAGTTTAGCACACCAAGCACCCTAGTCACTTCATTATAGAGGTTGGAGCTCAAGGTAGAAACCTTCGGGTGGATCATTTTTGACGTGGAGAAGCCGGTGAGGAGGAACCATCCACAACCACTCCAAGGAGCTCACAACAAGGAGAAGCACAATAAGGAGAAGAAGGAGTTCAAGCTTGAGGTATAATCATCTAACATAGTAGTTAGAACTCCTAGTTAGTTTGTTAGTTAATATTTAGCAAAGATCCTAATTGCTAGTCTATGTTACCTTGCAAGAAAAAATCGTTTTTTTACCTATTCAGCCTCCCCGTAAACTACCGGGGTGTGTAATATAGACTTACAGTGGTATCAGAGCTTATCTAAACCATAACTAACATGTTAGCAAAGCCTTTAGAACTTCGATCACGGAAAAATCCCGAAAACACAATTAAAAATTGCACTTTCTGTCGAATTTTAAAACGGGTCTAAAAATATTTTCAGAGACATGAAAAATACGTGCAGGCTTTTTGTAGAACACTGAAGAAATTTGGGCACCTAACTCGGTTAGACCACCGCGGAAGCGCGGCCGAACCATGCGTCCCACCGCGGATCCGCGGCCGAATCAACTCTGAGTTGGCCAAATTTTTTTCTGGTGCTCTCTTTTGTTGTGTTGTGTTTTCTGGAATATTTTGTTTCTGCTCAGGAATTTTTCTGTACAGTGTTGTACTTGGAGTAGAATCAAATATAGTTATTGATCGAAATTCTATAAACTTTAGCTAATCGGATTATATCTGTGATCTGTTATATGTGCTGAACGTTTGCTAATCGCTATACGTCGATTAGTGGGGGTTGCACATATCTGTGATCTGTGATATTGGTTTGTGTATATGAACTTGTTAGATTGTCGTGGATGAATAGCCGGGGATGTGAGATGAGTGTTTATTTATCATTCATTTGATGTAAATTGTAAGTTGATGTAATATTATTTTATGGTCGCACATCTGGGTTGAGGTTGTAGCCACCATTGTGTATTATTTTTTTTACTTTTTTTGCTCCTAGGATAGACCCAAGGTGGGGTGCACAAACTACCGGGTACTTTGAAGTGTCGAGTGGCCTACTCACTTTGTTGAAGGAGGCTGCTTCACTTCGGGTATTTAGCGGATAGTTTGCCCCACCCGTAGGGGTCTGGGATAGGGTTTGGCTATTCATCACGACCATGCAATCCGTCTTTCGTTGCAGGCTCAAACGAAACGTGGATTCCTAGCATATCCAATGTGTTCATCTGTGATCTGGAATGACTATCATTGCATCGGACGAATGTATATATCTATATATGATATCTAGTAGACGTTGCTTATGTTTTACATCCGCGCTAGTCAAGCCCCCGCTCTGTCGTTAGTTAATGTTAAGATGCAGCGGCGCTCCGGCCGTCTAAACGAGGCCAAATGCGGAAAAAAAACTTTTTACAAAACCGGCGCTACCGTAACCCAAAATCCCAGATCGTTCCATTAACCGTATTCTAGCAATCTGTAAAATGAGTTTGGAAAGATTATATCGATCGATCCGGGCCCTTCGGTATTTAATCTCCGCACCAATCTCCCCGCTACTGCGCCGACGAAGTCCGCTCCCCAATCTCGCTCGTCGATCTGGCACCACGTCATTGAATCTTTATACGGCCTCCCGCCTCGAACCGAGGCAACTCGGACATGTAGTTTGCTAGCCGACATGTCCAAGAATGAAGTAGAGAGAGTGTAGAATAGTTTGTCTCAAGACACCCAAGCGTTTGGGTGATGGTAAATCGGAGTTTCCAAGTGGATGGAAATGTGAGCCATGGATTTTTCTTGAAGAAAAGAGAAGGAGTTTTCAATATAGGCTCGGCCAGTGAGGAATTTATTTCTCTGTGGAACGGTGAATTCTTTTTAGTGGTGGGAATCCAAAAAATAATTCACCAAAGGAATAATAAATCCAATGCACAAAAAATGTGCAGCCTCTCTAAAACAAAACCATTTCCAATAAATTAATCAATCCACCAAATTCAAACAATGAAGCAAAAACCCATGCCTAGTAAATGACCATGCCTCATAAACCATGCCTCATTAATGAATGCCCATGCTGCCTCCACCTCACTCGAAATGAACAGCCCCCCCAACACCAAGAATTTCAGTGCAAGAAAGATTTTTAGTGCAAGCAAGAATTTTGTCCAAGGTCAAATTTGCTCACATTAAATTAAACATAGAGGGTGATGTTTAAGACGGAAAAAGAAAACTGGCAACTCCCAAAATAATCCCGTAACGAATTACGAGATTACACCTCAACTGTAAATATATACCCGCATTTGTATTCCGACCGAATACAAATGCAACGAGACAAAAATATTCCTACAATGTAATACTAGGATCCGGCTAAAACCAAAAGCCCGCTAGTATAATCCGTCCGATCATGATCCGTGCATAAGTGCACGGATATGATCGAACCCTGCCATATATCCATACGGCCTCTACCACGTTTCGCCCGAACTTGGAAAACTGTCTGTGGGGGACTCTAATGACTCATTAATACACTGGCACTGGGTATAACCACTTGCATATCAGAGGTACTAGCTGTACGTAATGGTTGCCCATGTATTGATCGGAAGGGAAGCTGACGAGTGAACTCATCCAGAAACCCTACTGAGCCTGACAGTGACAATATCCGTACAGTCCGGTCTGCTCGTCTATGACTATTTCATATAGGGCCTAGGGGGCTGGTAAACGTCAGACCCCTAATAGCAGCATAAGTCGTGTCGGAGAGTAGCCCAGAACACCCTGAGATACTACTGGAATACCTACCAGTAAATCTCGATTAGCCTGGCCATGGATGGCATACCGGGACGGGACTAGCGTTGGTGTAAAACATAAGCAACGTCTACTATATATCTCATATATAATATATCATTCGTCTCAGATATCACAGAACACAGGCAGCAGAAACATAGATATAATGTGGGATATACTAGGACATCCGTATTTAGTATTTAGCCAAAAATAGAAAATACGGATTCCACAGTCGGGATGAATAGCCAAGCCCACACCCCTAGACCCCTACGAGAGCGGAAAGCGAACCTACCAATCCTGGAGTTTAGGAGACCCGGTCTCGACTCCTCGAGATGGCCTCCCACTGAACCCCAGAACACGGTCACTTGTGCTCCCCTCCTTGGGTCTATCCTAATGCGGAAAAGTAAATAATATACAACACTGGTGAAATCAACCTCAACCCGGAAGTGCCCCAAATAAAAGAATATTACATTACATTTGAATTTTACATGAATGAAAATAAAACTCTCATCTCACATAAAACCCCCCGGCTATTCAATCGCGACAATCCTGCACATCATATCTCAGCAACACATAATATCATATATCATCAACGTAAGTAAGTATGCGTACCCCGATTGTCGTTGATGTATAGCTACGAAACCGGCGATAAGCGACATACTACACTTACGGTCACAGAAAAGAAAGTGTAAAACTACAACATTTGGAATCCACATTCTCTTTAGACATCGTAAATCCGAAATATCACATACTTCGCATTTCATGCCTAACTATATGAATTCCATATATTGTATCACATTCCAGATAAATAGACAGTATTAAACTTTTCAATCGAATAATCAAACACCCAAAATTTCCTAAAGCTCAACACTTGAGCGGGGTTCAAAAAACGTGGAATGTGACACAGTAGCAGCGGTCCAGCCGTAGAAGGGTCAAGCCAACGCCTCACATGTGGCACGCCGTACTGCCCAAACCCTAAGGTTTAGAGGCAGTTCAGACGGTCACATAATCGAGTTAAGGTTTGTGTTCTTTTAGAGGGTCCACCACTTAACTTGCACGTATTTCCGAAAGATTTAAACTCGAGAAAAAATTCAACACTTGAAAATTTTTCGTGCCGGGAAAAAGTGAGTTAATGATATCCGTTCGAACTTTTTAATACTTTCTAAATTACCCGAAAACAACACGAAATTAAAATTCCGATTGAATCATCGAATCCAAAACAATCCCCAGAACATAGAACACTTGAATCAGATTAAAAATACCTAAAAATATGTACAAGCAGACAAGATCATTACTGTACAAAAACGAGGCTATAATGTTACTGTACGGCCGCGGATCCGCGGCCCAAGCAACGTCTGGCCGCGGATCCACGGCGGACTGTACGGATTATGGCTTCGTGTTTCACAGTTTTGCTTAAATTTCCCTGCTGAATTTTTTACGTATTTTTAATTCTGAAAATAACATAGTCTCAAAAAATGTCCAGAGAGGGTTAAAAAATCCGTATTTTTGGTTCGATCGGAGTTTAACTTCGCTAAAGTATCGCCTAAAGCTCTAGCTAGGCTCTGATACCAATGTTAGGTTTACCTAGCACCTCATGAAGGGTTTGGAAGCATCACATACAAAGAATCATCACTAGAAATTTAGGGTTTCATTACAAAGATAACATCACAAGTAATAAAAGCTAAGGTTTCGAGAGTACAACCTTTGTATCTCCCTACGCTAGACTCCTTAGCTACTTGAGAGTTGGAAAAGGGTTCGCTTGAGATCTTCTTGGTCCACGACGATCCACCCGAAGCTCCTTTGCCCAAAGCTCCTTACTTTACTCGATATGTGAATGAAGTAGAGCAAACACCCTACACAAATGGGCTAGATGTGTGTAGTATGATGATGTGGTTTGTATTCTATAATCAAAACTCTTTCTTTTTCTCAACCTCACTCAAGGAAATTCTCAAGAGAGGAAGAAGAAGATGGTGGCTAAGCTTTCTCACAAAGGAAAAGTTATGAGAGAGTGAATAATAATTGAAATGAGAAAAGAATAATATATCTTAATCCTTTCTCACTTCAACCATGGTTAGAATCATCTAGATTTTTATCAAATGGGTTAAAGACAAAAGGATAATTAACTCAAGGTTAAATGGTGGTTGAAGCATGGTCAAAGATGATAAGTATAAACCTTGTGTGAATTATCCTTTCTCTTTTTCTAAATGATAAATAAATAGATAATTCTATAATGTAAGTCTTGCATTGCCACCAAACATGTATCAACAACCATGATACTATGTATGTATGTATGTATGTATCCATGCACATCATCATGTGCATATATGCATGCATACAAAAATAGAAAAAAAAGTTTGATTAAAGAATTAATCTAAAAGTCATTTGTTAAATCAACACTTGATTTTGCAAATCGGTCATATCACATACGACCCGACCAATAGAAAATGCCCGATTAATATACGGTATCACATATTCGTATTTAATCGGGTCCCTACGCATATCTCATATGCACACCACATCTTTTCGCCTGAGCCAGGAAACTTCATTGTGGGACTCTAAGACTCGTCAATACGCCGGCAGTAGGTAATGATCATATCAAATACCTACAAGCCGCAAGCGGTCAGCTAAACGTAACGGCTACCCGGGTATTGAGCGATCAGAAGAAAACAAGCGAACCTGTTACAACTCCCGTCGAGCCAACCGGCAACACTGCCGTACAGTCCGGTCTCTTCGTCAGATATGCTGCATATCAAGTCTAGGGATGGTAACGTCGACCCCAATAACTCAATATGTCGTGCCGATGAATGGTCTATAACAGATCGAGAAACTACAGATAACACTTATCAGCAAATCTCAACAGCCCTGGCCAGGGACTTACTGATATAGCCAGTCGAGCACAGCACAGCATCAACTCCCAATACCGGGAGAGACGAAACCCCTCCTATCGCTCATCGCCTTCGTGTGTCTCGGGACTGTACCCAACGGCCGCCTGTTTGCATGACTCGGTAGAGCTGTGGTAGGGTGGTAATCAAAGTACAGTGGGAGAACTCACAAGACTCTATGACGATCTCGGTTCTACAGACTAACCTGCACCAGTGTCACCTGAGAACTGCTATCCGACGATAGATATAATTCCATATAGGAGTTCTCAGCGAGTCCGTCCAGCGTACCCAGTCACCACTGAGCACCCGTATACGATCTCGATGTCAAACATCGATGAATGTTGGAACATCTATCGCCCATCATACGGGTCTAGTATCATATACGCTTGTCTACTCTGGTATATCGATGCCCCGTCTCGATACACCTACGACTAGGGACATTCTAGGATATGCTTATAAACTACAGATGTCCCACTAGTATGATCTCTATCATAATCACAGTAGTCAAGTCTATATCCTCAGGGCTTTATCAACATGTGTGAATGAATAAAAGCATGATCAAATCAACATATCAGATAAAGAAGAACCAGATAGCATACTATCATGTCGAGCAAGAATGTACACTGAATATATATATACATATATAAATACATCCACTATCATATAATGGCCTCTAGGTCATACATATATATCCAACAATCACCCACTTGCACTAAGGCCAGTTATTGGTGTATCTCATACCCAATATCTCAAAAAGTCGCTCATGCTGCGGCTGAGAGAGGGCCTTGGTGAGTGGATCCACGGCGTTATTCTTTGTGTCTACTCTCCTAATCTCGATCTTGCGGCGATCAACAATCTCCCGGATCAAATGAAAGCGCCTCAGGATGTGTCTGGACCGCTGATGGGACCTGGGCTCCTTGGCTAATGCCATAGCCCCATTACTATCACAATAGAATGGTATTGGATCAATAATGGTTGGAACTACTCCTAGCTCCGAGACGAACTTCCTCATCCAGACGGCTTCCTTGGCGGCATCATTCGCAGCAATGTACTCAGCCTCCATCGTAGAGTCTGCAACGGTATCCTGTTTGGAACTCTTCCAACTTACCGCCCCTCCATTGAAGGTAAATACAAACCCTGAGATAGATTTGCTGTCGTCCTTATCGCTCTGGAAGCTCGAATCGGTAAAGGCTTCCATTTGGAGATCTCCATTACCATACACCAAGAACAATTCTTTAGTCCTTCGCAAGTACTTAAGAATGTTCTTCACAGCTATCCAGTGATTCTCCCCTGGGTTGGATTGATACCTGCTTACAACACTAAGTGCATAAGTTACATCTGGGCGTGTACATAACATCGCATACATTATAGATCCTACTTCCGAAGCATAGGGTATAATGCTCATGCGAGCTCTCTCTTCATCGGTCTTTGGGCAAGAGTCCTTGGAGAGAGTGGCCCCATGGCAAGCGGGTAAGGCACCCCGCTTGGAGTCTTCCATACTAAACCTTTTTAGGATGGTGTTGATGTACTTGGTTTGGGACAATCCCAATAACCTTTTGGATCTATCCCTATAGATCCTAATGCCCAGAATGTATGTGGCATCACCCAGGTGCTTCATGGAGAACTTTAGTGATAAGAAAGATTTGACCGACTGTAGCATAGGAATGTCATTTCCTATCAGAAGAATGTCATCCACGTACAATACGAGGAATGTGACAGCTCTCCCTACAGCCTTCTTATAAACACAAGATTCATCTGGATTTTTGATGAAATCAAACTCTTTGATAACATCATCGAAACAGATGTTCCAACTCCGTGATGCCTGCTTTAACCCATATATGGATTTAAGCAATCTACATGCTTTCTCGCTGCTCCCACTCTCAATGAAGCCCTCTGGCTGATCCATATAAACGCATTCTTCTAAATCGCCATTTAGAAATGCCGTTTTAACGTCCATCTGCCAGATTTCATAGTCGTAGAGTGCAGCAATAACAAGTAGGATCCGAATGGATTTATGCATGGCTAAGGGCGAAAAAGTCTCGTCATAGTCCAAACCTGGTCTTTGACGAAAACCCTTCGCCACAAGTCTTGCTTTATAGGTCTCTACCTGCCCATCTACACCAATCTTTCTTTTAAAGATCCATTTGCACCCCACAGGTTTTACCCCAGGGGGTACAACGTCCAAAGTCCATACTTTGTTGGTGTACATAGACTCCATTTCGGATCTCATGGCATCCAGCCACTTCACAGAGTCTCCACTCGTGATAGCTTGCTGAAAACTGGTAGGATCATCATCCTCTATGTTGCAATCTTCTCTGTCACCATCAATGAGGAAACCGTAGTACCTCTCCGGTGGGCGAAAATTCCTACCAGACCTACGGAGTGGCCGAGGTTGCTCAGTTTCTATTGCAACAGCCGGTTCAACCAAGTCGTCATTTGTAGTTTGTGTCTCTAGAACCTCTTCTAGATCCACTACATTGCCATCATCTTTATCTGTGAAAAACTCTTTTTCTAAGAATGTGGCATACTGAGAAACAAATACCTTTTGTTCCTCCTTATGGTAGAATAGATATCCATAAGAATTCCTTGGATATCCCACAAAGTTACACATGACTGATCGTGTCTCGAGTTTGTTCGGATTCTGCTTTTTAACATAGGCCGGGCAACCCCAAATCTTAATTCTTTTAAGAGATGGTCTCTTCCCATGCCATATCTCATATGGCGTGGTAGACACGGTTTTGGTTGGAACCCTGTTGAGTAGAAACGCTGCAGTCTCCAATGCATGCCCCCAAAATGAGACAGGTAACTCAGCATCACTCATCATGGATCGGACCATATCTAATAGGGTCCTATTCCGTCTTTCAGACACACCGTTGTGCTTTGGTGTGTAAGGAGGAGTGAGCTGAGAGAGAATCCCATTCTCTTTTAGGAAGTTTGCAAATTCTGTACTGAGGTACTCCCCACCTCGATCTGATCGATGCATCTTGATACTCAAGCCGGTTTGTTTTTCTACTTCTTGTTTATATTCAGTGAATTTCTTGAAAGCTTCGGATTTGTGTTTTAACAAAAATACATGACCGAATCTTGAGAAATCGTCAGTGAAAGTAATGAAGTAAGAAAAACCGCCTCTAGCCTGTATAGACATTGGCCCACATACATCACTATGTATGAGTCCCAGGAGCTGGGTAGCTCTTTCTCCGTGTCCGGTAAATGGTGTTTTGGTCATTTCACCCTTGATACAAGACTGGCAAGTCGCATAAGATTTATATTCAAAAGGGTTTAAATATCCATCTTTGTGTAACTTGTTTAGTCTTGTTTCGTAATATGACCAAGTCTACAGTGCCAAAGAAAAGCTTCATTTATTTCTGAAAGTTTTCTTTTATTAGTGTGTTGTATGCTGAAAACTGTGTGTTGATTTAGGACGTATATCCCGTTATTAAGCGTACCATACCCAACTAACATTTGATTCAGGTGAATGTTCATAACATTGTTCTGCAATACAAAATTATATCCTTCATTGTCTTACAAAGAAACAGATATTATATTACAAAGCATATTTGGTACAAAATAACATGGGTTCAAAACCAATATACACCCAGATGGCAACCCCAAGTGATACTCTCCCACTGCGACTGTATGTACATTGGAACCATTTCCAACGCGGAGAGTATGGTCACCTGTCTTCAAAACCTTGCTATTTCTCAACCCCTGCATAGAATTGCAAATGTGAGAACCTGAAACGGTATCTAATACCCAGGAAGCAGAGTTTATTGAAAAACAGTTTTCTGTCACAAACACACCTGAAGCGGAAGCATCCCCATGCTTCTTCTTGAGATTTAAGTACGCCGTACAGTTGCGCTTCCAATGTCCTGTTTCGTGGCAATGAAAATATTCCCCTTTCCCCGATTCTCCAGCTTTGGACTTGTCCTCCCCCTTAACCTTTTAAACTCCACCCCTAGGCTTGGTGGGCTTCTTCTTGAGCTTTCCCTTGGCCTTAGCCTTTGGGCGAGAAGAAGAAGATTGCCCAACACTCAAAACGGGAGTTTTCACTGATTTCAGTGTGCTCTCTGCACTCCTTAACATATTAAGGAGTTTAGGTAGTTCCCTCTCCATGTTGTGCATGTTGAAGTTAACTATGAATTGAGCAAAGGTGGAGGGGAGGGACTGCAGAATAATATCCGTCTATTGTTCATAGTCCATCGTCCATCCAAGGTCCTCAAGATCTTCTATGAGAGCTATCATCTTCAGAACATGGTCTCCTACCGGTGTGCCATGGGCCATTCGCATATGAAACAATTTCTTTGATGCTTCGTATCGTAATACGCGGAATTGCTCTCCATACAACTCCTTTGTATAGAGGAATATGGCTTGAATGTCCATATTCTCGTGTTGCTTTTGATGTGTGTTGTCCATCGATGCAAGCTCGAGGCATTTGGCTGTGGCACAGTC
The DNA here is from genome assembly GCA_030015575.1 of Agapanthus africanus. Classification (NCBI taxonomy): domain Eukaryota; kingdom Viridiplantae; phylum Streptophyta; class Magnoliopsida; order Asparagales; family Amaryllidaceae; genus Agapanthus; species Agapanthus africanus. The sequence goes on along the minus strand of JASDDO010000019.1, from coordinate 651,570,937 downwards.
AGCGTCCCATGTCTTGCGGACTTCTTTGTCCGCAACTGAGGATTTTGGATCTGGGATGGGCGGGGCTGAAGCCGTGAGGACTGATGATACTTTATCATAAGTCCAGGCTATTTTCAGATTCCTCTGCCAGTCTTTATAATTGATCCCATTCAGTTTATTTTTATCTAGTAGAAGCTTGAGTCCAGTCATTGGTATCTGCCATTAAGAGAGAGAAAAGAATACACTCAGCGAGAGCTCTTGCAAAGATCAGATTGGTTATTATCTTGTCTAATCGATGTCTCCCACTGCTTTAATCAAGTTTTTCTTTCAAACCTTAAAAAGAAAACTAGCCAGGATTAATTACAGTCTAAAACTTTGCTAACCGTTCAGCCAGGCCAGTGTCCGTACTTGAGGGAGGTTCCTCGTGCTTTCGCACGGACCTAATTAAAGTAAACCTCGTTTTCCCAGAGGCATAGCCCCGTTAACACCGTTCTAGACACCTAATGAGTTAGCTAATTGTAAACTGCAAAACTCTCCTGGGAGCAACTATTGCCCACTGTGGGATCGGGATCCAACCATCATATGGAAGGTATGCAATCTCATTGCAAATCTCAACACTTGAAATTCCCGATGCGGCCCCTAGTACCTATGAGCTTAACTATGGTCAACAAATCATAAGTACCAGTCAAGTTCTACCCGTCATTTCTTGATTAATTAGACCCACTCATATGACCCTTAACTATGGTCAACAAAGTCACATGAATATCCTAATTAATCTGCATCATATGCAGTGTAGGAAGACATCACTTAGCTACCATACACTACGCCTTAACTATAGTCAACAAACGTAGCACGAATACTAAGTACTCTACTTCCTAAAATGACGGAGGGTTGCGGATGATTTTTAAGAAAATCTTTAACGCTTTGAACTTGATATCATCGTAGAATCAAATGGTTTTCAAAAGGAGTGTCTTGAGCTCCGCAGTTTTGAAATGTAGCTTTTTCATAAAGAGCCGAGTGGTTTTTAAATCCGATTCTACAACATCTTTTTAGGTTTATTTTCTTTACATTAATCATATTAATGTAGTCCCATCATTTAAGTCCTTAAGCCAATCACAGAAAAGAAACAAGAATACAACGTGCGCTTATGCCATCCGCATTCGTCGCAATATTCCGTTATGCACCGTTAGGTTACTTAACTAACGGCATACCGGGACGGGACTAGCGCGAGTGTAAAACATAAGCAACGTCTACTATATATCTTATATATAATATATCATTCGTCTCAGATATCACAGAACACAGGTAGCAGAAACATAGATATAATGTGGGATATACTAGGACATCCGTATTTAGTATTTAGCAAACAATAGAAAATACGGATTCCACAGTCGCGATGAATAGCCAAGCCTACACCCCTAGACCCCTACGAGAGCGGCAAGCGGCCCTACCAATCCTGGAGTTTAGGATACCCGGTCTCGACTCCTCGAGATGGCCTCCCACTGAACCCCAGAACCCGGTCACTTGTGCTCCCCTCCTTGGGTCTATCCTAATGCGGAAAAGTAAATAATATACAACACTGGTGACATCAACCTCAACTCGGAAGTGCCCTAAATAAAAGAATATTACATTACATTTCAATTTTACATGAATGAAAATAAAACTCTCATCTCACATAAACCCCCCCGGCTATTCAATCGCGACAATCCTGCACATCATATCTCAACAACACATAATATCATATATCATCAACGTAAGTAAGTATGCGTACCCCGATTGTCGTTGATGTATAGCAACGAAACCGGCGATAAGCGACATACTACACTTACGGTCACAGAAAAAAGTGTAAAACTACAACATTTGGAATCCACATTCTCTTTAGACATCATAAATCCGAAATATCACATACTTCGCATTTCATGCCTAACTATATGAATTCCACATATTATATCACATTCCAGATAAATAGACAGTATTAAACTTTTCAATCGAATAATCAAATATCCAAAATTTCCTAAAGCTCAACACTTGAGCGGGGTTCAAAAAACCCGGAATGTGACACTGTAGCAGCGGTCTAACCGTAGAAGGGTCAAGCCAACGCCTCACATGTGGCACGCCGTACTGCCCTAAACCCTAAGGTTTAGAGGCAGTTCAGACGGTCACATAATCGAGTGAAGGTTTGTGTTCTTCTAGAGGGTCCACCACTTAACTTGCACATATTTCCGAAAGATTTAAACTCGAGAAAAAATTCAACACTTGAAAATTTTTCGTGCCGGGAAAAAGTGAGTTAATGATATCCGTTCGAACTTTTTAATACTTTCTAAATTACCCGAAAACAATACGAAATTAAAATTCTGATCGAATCATCGAATCCAAAATAATCCCCAGAACATAGAACACTTGAATCAGATTAAAAATACCTAAAAATATGTACAAGCAGACAAGATCATTACTGTACAAAAACGAGGCTATAATGTTACTGTACGGCTGCGGATCCGCGGCCCAAGGAAGGTCTGGCCGCGATTCCGCGGCGGAATGTACGGATTATGGCTTCGTGCTTCACAGTTTTGCTTAGATTTCCCTGCTGAATTTTTTACGTATTTTTAATTCTGAAAATAACATAGTTTCAAAAAATGTCCAGTGAGGGTTAAAAAATCCGTATTTTTGGTTCGATCGGAGTTTTAATTTCGCTAAAGCATCGCCTAAAGCTTTAGCTAGGCTCTGATACCAATGTTAGGTTTGCCTAGCACCTCATGAAGGGTTTGGAAGCATCACATGTCTCAAAATCAAATTTTTAAGGTGCTAAGTGAACATACAAAGAATCATCACTAGAAATTTAGGGTTTCATTACAAAGACAACATCACAAGTAATAAAAGCTAGGGTTTCGAGAGTACAACCTTTGTATCTCCCTACGCTAGACTCCTTGGCTACTTGAGAGTTGGATTCGCTTGAGATCTTCTTGGTCCACGACGATCCACCCGAAGCTCCTTTGCCCAAAGCTCCTTGCTTTACTCGATATGTGAATGAAGTAGAGCAAACACCCTACACAAATGGGCTAGATGTGTGTAGTATGATGATGTGGTTTGTATTCTATATTCAAAACTCTTTCTTTTTCTCAACCTCACTCAAGGAAATTCTCAAGAGAGGAAGAAGAAGATGGTGGCTAAGCTTTCTCACAAAGGAAAAGTTATGAGAGAGTGAATAATAATTGAAATGAGAAAAGAATAATATATCTTAATCCTTTCTCACTTCAACCATGGTTAGAATCATCTAGATTTTTATCAAATGGGTTAAAGACAAAAGGATAATTAACTCAAGGTTAAATGGTGGTTGAAGCATGGTCAAAGATGATAAGTATAAACCTTGTGTGAATTATCCTTTCTCTTTTTCTAAATGATAAATAAATAGATAATTCTACAATGTAAGTCTTGCATTGCCACCAAACATGTATCAACAACCATGATACTATGTATGTATGTATGTATCTATGCACATCATCATGTGCATACATGCATGCATACAAAAATAGAAAAACAAGTATGATTAAAGAATTAATCTAAAATTCATTTGTTAAATCAACACTTGATTTTGCAAACCGGTCATATCACATACGACCCGACCAATAGAAAATGCCCGATTAATATACGGTATCACATATCCGTATTTAATCGGGTCCCCGCGCATATCTCATATGCACACCACATATTTTCGCCTGAGCCAGGAAACTTCATTGTAGGACTCTAAGACTCGTCAATACGCCGGCAGTAGGTAATGATCATATCAAATACCTACAAGCCGCAAGCGGTCAGCTAAACGTAACGGCCACCTGGGTATTGAACGATCAGAAGAAAACAAGCGAACCTGTTACAACTCCCGTCGAGCCAACCGGCAACACTACCGTACAGTCCGGTCTCTTCGTCAGATATGCTGCATATCAAGTCTAGGGATGGTAACGTCGACCCCAATAACTCAATAATTCGTGCCGATGAATGGTCTATAACAGATCGAGAAACTACTGATAACACTTATCAGCAAATCTCAACAGCCCTGGCCAGGGACTTACTGATATAGCCAGTCGAGCACAGCACAACATCAACTCCCAATACCGGGAGAGACGAAACCCCTCCTATCGCTCATCGCCTTCGTGTGTCTCGGGACTGTACCCAACGGCCATCTGTTTGCACGACTCGGTAGAGCTGTTGTAGGGTGGTAATCAAAGTACAGTGGGAGAACACACAAGACTCAATGACGATCTCGGGTCTACAGACTAACCTGCACCAGTGTCACCTGAGAACTGCTATCCCACGATAGATATAATTCCATATAGGAGTTCTCGGAGAGTCCGTCCAGCGTACCCAGTCACCACTGAGCACCCGTATACGATCTCGATGTCAAACATCGTTGAATGTGAGAACATCCATCGCCCATCATATGGGTATAGTATCATATACGCTAGTCTACTCTGGTATATCGATGCCCCGTCTCGATACACCTACGACTAGGGACATTCCAGGATATTCTTATAAACTACAGATATCCCACTAGTATGATCTCTATCATAATCACAGTAGTCAAGTCTATATCCTCAGGGCTTTATCAACACGTGTGAATGAATAAAAGCATGATCAAATCAACATGTCAGATAAAGAAGAACCAGATAGCATAATATCATGTCGAGCAAGAATGTACACTGAATATATATATATATATACACATATATAAATACATCCACTATCATATAATGACCTCTAGGGCATACATATATCCAACACAGTTCCCTGGTGACATGTGTACAGGTTAGTCTGTCGACCTGGGATCGTCATTTGTCTCGTGTGATTTCCCACTGTGCTTTGATTTATATCCTACCACGGGTCAAAGGAGTCGTGCAAACAGGTATTTTTTGGGTACAGTCCCGAGCCACATGGAGGCAGTGAGCAGATCGTCGGGGATTCTTCTCTCCCGGTATTGGGGGTGAGATCGCGCTGTGTTTAGGAGAGCCATTACACGAAATCCCTGGCCAGGGTAATCGAGATATACTGGTAGGTATACCAGTAGTATCTCAGGGTGTTCTGGGCTGCTCTCTGACACGACTTATACAGCTATTGGGGGTCTGACGTTTACCGGCCCCCTAGGCCCTATATGCGATACTCATAGACGAACAGACCGGACTGTATGGATATTGTCACTGTCAGGCTCAGTAGGGTTTCTGGATGAGTTCACTCGTCAGCTTCCCTTCCAATCAATACATAGGCAACCGTTACGTACAGCTAGTACCTCTGACGTGCTAGTGGTTATACCCAGTGCCAGTGTATTGATGAGTCATTAGAGTCCCCCACAGACTGTTTCCCAAGTTCGGGCGAAACGTTGTAGAAGCCGTATGGTTTTATGGCAGGGTTCAGAAAATGTATGTACGTTTACGCACGTATCATATTTCGGGCAGATAATACCGGTAGGCTTTGGTTTAAGCCGGATCCAAGTATTATACTGTGTGGATATAATATCTTTGTCTCAGTTGCATTTGTATTCGGTCGTAATACAAATGCGGGTATGTTTATACTGTTACGGGGTTATCCTGAAATTCGTTTCAGGATCACTTTTAAAAGTTGCTAGTTTCCAGTTTTCTATCAGCCGTATTAAACATTCGGTTTAATACAGATTTATCTTTTCATCTTTGGGTGAGTCATGGTTCTAGAAGATTCTAGAAATGGTGACTAGGATTAGTGACTCATCATGGCATTAATTATTTGGTGACTAGGTTTTCATGACTCATTAAGCATTAATTGTTTCATTTAATGTATTGTGCAAGGTGTTATATGACTCATGCATTATTTTAATGTCATGATAAGCTTTGGTTTTGTTAGTTATTTGTATGCCCTAGAGGCCATTACTATACATAGGATGTATATTGTAGTGGATGCTTGGACATATATAGGGATGACTTTCTTGCTCGATATGATAGTATGCTATCTGGTTACTCTTTACCTTAACGTGTACACTGATTGTCTCTCGGTTACATGTTGGTAAAGCCCTTAGGATGTGTACTTGACTACCTGGACTATGATGCGGATCATACTAGTGGGGACATGGTAGTCCATAAGTACATCCTTCAAAGTCCCTAGTCGTGGGTGTATCGAGACGGGGCATCGATATACCAGAGTAGACTAGCGTATACCTTCTCGACCCATACAGATGGGCGATGGATGATTCCATATCCATTGGTGTTTGACATCAGAGATGATATACGGGTGCTCAGTGGTGACTGGGTACACTGGACGGACTCGCCGAGAACTCCCAGATGATATTATACCTTACGTCAGATGGCAGTTCTCTGATGACACTGGTGCAGGTTAGTCTGTAGACCCGAGATCGTCATAGAGTCTTGTGTGATTCCCACTGTGCCTTGATTTCCATCATACCATGTCCAAGAGGGCGTGCAAAAAGGTGGCTTTTGGGTACAGTCGCGAATCACATGGAGGCAATGAGCGATAGGAGGGGTTTCGTCTCTCCCGGTATAGGGAGTTGATGTTGCGCAATGTTCGATTGGCTATAACAGGAAGTCCTTGGCCAAGGCTGCTTTAGGGATTTACTGGGTAAGTGTTACCAGTAGTTTCTCGACCCGTTATGAGCCTCATATCAACATGACTTATCGAGTTATTGGGGTCTGACGTTTACCACCCCTAGACAAGATATGCGACATATCAGACGAACTGACCGGACTGTACGGTAGTGTTACTCGTTGGATTCACAGGAGTGTGAGCGGGCTTGCTCGTTGATCTTCTGATCGCTCAATACCCGGGTGGCTGTTACGTTTAGCAGACCGCTTGCGGCTTTTGGGTGTTTGATATGATCATCAGCTGCTGCCGGCGTATTGACGAGTCTTTAGAGTCCTACACAGGGGTTTCCTGGCTCAAGCGAAACGAAATAGGAGCGCATATGAGATATGTGCGGGACCGAGAATAATACCAGTATGTGATACTGTATTCTATTCTCGCGATTTGTATCATCGATCGGTTATATGAGATATAGCCGGGTTACCGAATCAAGTGTTGATTCGATACATTGATACACATGATATTAGTCGGTTATATGCGATATGACCGGATCGTTAAATCAAGTGTTGATTTAATGATTTAATGTATAATTATATATTTGATATATTACTTTACATTAACTAGTATTGGTTCACTTAAGATTGATTTTCTCACTTGAATGTGCACATTGTTTATATGTGATATATGCAAGTGTACATATTTGTATTATGCTTGATGATACAAACAAGTTGTGTGTATGAGACTTGGACCATATCAAGGTTAGATTAGGGTTTACTATTTTTCTTAGTATATGACAAAAGAGTGTGACTTTGGTCAATGTTATCAAGCTTCATGAAGCTTGATGAACATTGACAAAGTCAACTCTTTTGTCATTTGCTTAAGATATTAGCTAACCCAACCCTTAACCCTATGCTATGGTTAATTCTCTACATGAGTTAAGCATGAGGGCTTAACTCAACCATGGTGCCATGATTAAAAGGATAAGTGTTCATATTATTCTTTTAATGGAAATGATTCTTTCTTCTTCTTTATCTTCATCAAGCTTGAAAAAGCTTGCTGGCTCCAATGGCATCATGAGAAAAAGAGTGAGAAATCCAATTCTAAAGTGAACCCACTTCCTATTTCTTCATCCTCTACCACTTGCCATGTAGTATAGGGTGTTCTCTTCACAAAGTTTTTGACCAAGTGAAGGAATAGCTTGAGTTTGAGTCTCCCCGACGTAGATCATCTTCGGCCTCGAAGTCAATGACCTAGCCCGATCATTTCTCCGACGAAACCATCGCTAGAGTCCAAGATCCGATGATCGCAGCGGAGGGACGTCAACACGGAGCTAAAGAAATGGTGGAGCGGATCTACAAAGGTTGTAATCGCTTTCACTTAGCAATAAAGTTGTTTACTTGCTTGCTTTTCGCCTTAACTTCTAGTCAACGATCTATATTAGGGTTTCTCGGCACCGGAAAATTTTTGTTTGGCATGGTTGATGCCTTGTGGAACCTCCTTAGTGTGCCTAGGAACTCTACAGTGGTATCAGAGCCTAGCTAGAGCCTTAGGCGATGCGTAGACGGAGTTAGAAGTCCGATCGAACTGAAACCCTAGCCTCAAATCGCTCTCTGTACATTTTTTGAAATGGTGGATTTTTGAGAATTAAAAATATGTAGAAAAATCAGCAGGAGTTTCTAAGAATTACTGTGGAGCACGTGCGTCTGATTCAATCAAAGCGCGGTGGAACCACGGCATTAGCATGGCTAATGCGGCGGTTCCGCGGCCACTTAGTGGCTTCTTCCTTTTATTTTTGCACAGTAATTCCTATAGTTTGGTGCTGTATTTTCTGGGAATTTTTAAATCTTACTCAAGAGTTGAGTTTTCTGGATTGTAATGGGAGTTCGTAGATTCGATCGGATTATCAAACTTTGTCTATGTGTTTTTCCGGGTAATTTTAGAATATGTTAAAAAGTTCGACCGGATATAGATACCCACTTTTTCCCCTGTCGTGAAATTTCCAAGTGTTGGATTTTTCCGTAGTTTGAGAACATTCTAAGTAGTGCAAGTAACGCGATGGTCCCTCTAGAAGACAACAAATCTTAACTCGATTATGTGACCGTCTTGAACTGCCCTTTGAACCTTCGGGTTTGGGGCAGTACGGCGTGCCACGTGTGAGGCGTTGGCTTGACCCTTCTACGGCTGGACCATTGGTACTGAGGCATGAACTGGATGTTTTTAAACTTGTTTCATGTGTTGAGCTGTTTCGGGAAAACTTGGGTGTTCGAATGTTCGATCGGAAAGTTTAACATTTTCTATTTATCTGGAATGGGATACAATAATTGGAATCCACAAGTAGTTATGAGATAACTGATTTAGATGTTATAAACATAGCACTTTAGTCTCACTTGATCGGTTGCCACGGAATTTTGATTTGATCAAAAGTCCGTCGCAATCACGTAGCGTACGCGGATACTCGCCGATAAACTTAATAGACAGCTACACCCAATAGCCCCGACCAAGTGACTGTAGGAGAACCCCGTCGCCGAAAGCATCTGTTTGGGTGCTCGCAGTAGCGGTGTTCCACCTTAGTGCACTTCGTCGACGGCATCTAGGGGTGCGGCCGTCTACTAAAGTTTGCGACGAGCATTCGATCAAAATGCCGGGAATCTTGTTGAATTGCCCGACTTGATATTGAAAAGTGTTTTCGATATAGAGACTAAAATGCGGGGTTTATAATTGTTAGGCATGTGATGTCTAAGGAATTCATTTGGTCAGGCATGCGATGTCTGAGGAGTTTGCGGATTCCAACTGTTGTAGTTTTACACTTTCTTTTCTGCGAACGTAAGTGTAATATGTGATATCGCCGATTTCGTTGCTATATGTCAACGACAATTAGGATACGCATGTTTACTTACGTTGATGACATGTGATGTTATGTGTTGCTGGATATGTTATATTGGATCGTCCCGTTTTGAATAGCCGGGGGTTTTATGTGAGGTGAGAGTTTTTATTTTCATTCATGTAAAAACTTGTATGTAATATTCTTTTATTGGGGCACTTCCAGGTAGCGGAAGTTGTCACCCATTGTATATTATTTACTTTTCCGCACTAAGATAGACCCAAGGAGGAGGGCACAAGTAACCGGGTTCTGGAGTCCAGTGGGAGACCAACTCGAGGAGTCGAGTCCGGGTCTCCTAACTCTAGAATTGGTAGGGTTGCTTGCCGCTCTCGTAGGGGTCTAGGGGTGTGGGTTTGGCTATTCATCGCGAATGTGGAATCCGTGTTTTATACTGGCTCGTATTGAAAACACGGACGTCCTAGTATATCCAATATTTCATATGATTCTTCTGCTGCGATATCTGTGATGTGATCATTTGATATGTGATGATAAATACTGTATATAGTATATATGATATATTATATAGACGTTACTTATGTTTTGCACTCGCGCTAGCCCTGCCCCGCTCTGTCGTTAGTTACCTAACCTAACGGTGCATGAGGGGACATCGAGGCGAATGCGGATGGCATAAGTGTACGTCGTATTTATCTGTGATGTTTAGGTAACTTAAATGATAGGACTTCATTAATGTGATTATTGAAAGAAAATAAACCTAAGATGTTGTGGAATCGAATTTTCAAAAACAGGTAGCTACAGTTCTTGCTTTGCATCGCGGTGTTCCTTGTAGAACATCCTGCACCTTATTCGATGAGGAAAGGGCCGACGATCCCTTCACCGGGAGTGACCCCTTTAGCAATAACTGGCAGATGCTACACACTCGGTTTGTCTTTTGATAGCTTCTATAGTTTCTGCTTTTCACAGTGATATATATGATATATCCCGCACCTCATTCGACGAGGAAAGGGCCGACGATCCCTTCACCAGGAGTGACCCCTTTAGCAAAACTAGAAAAGCCTCAAAAACACTCCATTTTAAAATTATTTGATTCTACAACGATATCAAGTTCATTACGCAATAGGTTTTCAGAAAAACCTTTCGTAGCCCTCCGTCATTTCAGATATGTACTGGTTAGTATTCGTGCTGCGTTTGTTGACCTCTGTCAAGGCGTAGTGTGCGGTAGCTGATTAGTGTTTATCTGTATAAGCATATGATGTGATTGATTTAGGGTAGTCGTGCGACCTTGTTGACCTCTGTCAAGGGTCATGCGGGTGGGTTTACTTCAATCAGGAAATGACGGGTTGAACTTGACTAGCAGCCTATGGTTTATTGACCTCTGTCAAGGTCATAGCACGCTAGGGGAAAAATATTATCGGGAATTTCAAGTGTTGAAATTTGCAATGAGATTGCATACCTTCTATGAGATAGTTGGATCCCGATACCCACTGCGAGTAATTGTTACTCCTGGGAGACTTTTACACATTACAATTAGCCGATCAAGTAGGTGTCTAGAAAGGTGTCAACGGGGTTACGCCTCTGGGAAAACGAGGTTTACATTAATTAGGTTCGTGCGAAAACACGGGGGACCTCCCTCAAAGTACCGACACTGGCCTGGCTGAAAGATTGGCGAACTTGTAGCGTGTAATTAATCCCGGCTAGTCTTTCCTTTTAGGGTTTGAAGGAAGATTTGATAAAAACAGTGGGAGCCATCCTGATTAGATAAAATAATAACCAATCTGATCTTGCAAGAGCGCACGCAGAGTGTTTTCTTCTCTCTCTCTCCTGGTAGCGACCATGTCACGCCTTAATCAAGATAATAAAACGGATATATTGACCGACTCGCTTGTTATACTGAGCCGGGGAACGTTGGTCCCGCTCCAACTTATAAATGTTATAAGTCAGAGCAGGAAATTGGGGAATACCAGATTTCCCGTGCCGCCCAAACAAAGAAAGTGCATGCTGATGCATCATCTTCGGGTTTGTTTATTACAAAGAACTGTTTCTCAGTGTCCTTTACGTCCTGGGTATGTGATACCAGATCAGGATCCCACATATGTAATTTGTTACACGGGCTACAGAAAGGTAGAGAACTGAGAACGGGTGATAAGTTTCATGAGGCAGAAAACGGTGCAAGTGTTGCAGCCAGGTCTGTTGGTCACTGTCACCCTGTATTACCAGAATACATTGATTCTGAACAAATGTTATTAGATAACGAACCTGATATACAAAATCATATCAGTATCTTTATTTAGATAAAGAAGGATATAATTTTGTATTGTTGGATAATATTTTGAACATTTCCTATATCAAAAGTTGATCTGTTCAGGCACGTTATCTAAAAGCATTAACGTTCTAAATCAAACTACAGTTCTTAGTATACAAAACACACACAAGAGGAAGAGTTCAGAAATGAACGAATCCTTCTTGAGGTATTGTAGACTAGGTCATATCAATGCGACCCGACTAGCTTAAGTTACATATAGATGCATATTTAAATTAGTTTGGATTTACATCTTGTGAAACATGCCAGTCATGTCACAGAGATATGATGACCATAGCTATGTTTATTGGAAACAGAGAAAGAGTTAATGAACTCTTGGGATTGATACATGCTGATGTATGAAGGTTCCCTGTCTACACATACCAAGACCGGTTCTTTGTGTAAGTCCACGTTGCGACCCCCGGTTCTTACGGGGAGGCGGAAACGGTATAAAATCAAATTTTTAGCGCAAGGGGCAACATGGACTAAGCAAAGTCGGGATCTTTGACTAAACTAAAACTAGTATACTTAGCTAAAGAGAGTTAGCTACTCGGATAGAGATGGTTATACCTAGCTTGTCTTGAACTCCTTCGTCTTCAAAGCTCCGATGGTGGTCCGATGGCTTCTTCTCGTCGTCTCCGTACGCCGAAGATAGATCCACCTGAAAGCTCCAACCTTTAGCTCCTTCTTCGTTCTTTGAAGAAACTAGTTCACTTGGTTTGCTAAACCTAGTGAACTAGAATGAGTAGAGAGGAAATAGAATGGGATTTTATCTATGGTTCTTGATTCTCAACTCATGAGACAAGAGAACCATAGATCAAGAGAGGGAGCAAGAGGTTGAGGGTGAGAGCAAGAGGAGAGCTCAAGAACAAGAGAGAGAATGAGCAAGAAAGAATGAGCAAGTATATTGTCTCTTACCCTCTCATAATCCAAAGCAATGACAACTCATCATATTAACAAAAGTCTTATGTGATGGTTAGAAGCAACCACACCCATATCATTTCATGCACTCATTTTACACAAATGAGCAAGTAAACAAAAGTATTTGCCATGAAATGATGGCTATGGTTATCATGATGGTCAACTAGTCAAGCCTAGTCAACCGGTCAACAAGTCAACAAAAGTCAACAAGTCAACAAAGTCAACAAGTCAACAAAAATCAACAAGTCAACAACCATATCACCATAATACTTAATTAATATAATAGTTAATCACATATCATATTCTCATTAGGGTTGAGCATAAAGTCAAATAGTCAACGGTCAACTGTCAACAACCCTAATGAGAATCCGCTGCCTCTGCCTCCCTGTCAACTGTGCATACACACCCGCATCCGCGTTCCGAGGAACACGAATGCAAACTGGATAAATCCAATCCCATAAGGTACAATAGGATCTGGCTTAAACCAAAGCCCGCTAGTGTAAACTGTCCGGACACTGTACGTGCACAAGTGCACGGATGTGACCGAACCCTGTCGCAAAACCATGCGACCTGTCGCAATACCATGCGACCTCTACTTTTTTGCCTAAAGGCGAAAAGCTTTCTGTGTGGGACTCTAAAGACTCGACACTACGCTGGCAGTGGGTTTAACCACAGACCGCAAGCGGCACTAGCTGTGCGTAACGGTCCCCAGGTAATGCCGACAAGAAGACGGACGAGGCGAAACCCATCTGAACTCCTACTGAGCCTGAGTGTGACATTCTCCGTACAGTCCGGTCTGTTCGTCTGATACATCGCATGGCGGGCCTAGGGGGCGGTAAACGTCAGTCCCCCAATAGCGGTACAAGTCGTGCCGGAGCGAATCCCAAAACACCCTGAGATAACACTGGAAACCTACCAGTATATCTCGTTTGCCCTGGCCAGGGACTACTCGTGTAATGGCTCTCCTAGACACAGCGCGATGTCAACCCCCAATACCGGGAGAGACGAATCCTGTCTAACCGTCACTGCCTCCAAGTGCTTCGGGACTGCACCCAACCACCACCTGTTTGCACGACTCCTTTGAGCCGTGGTAGGGTAGTGATCAAAGTACAGTGGGAACACACCCGAGGCGAAGTGACAGTGTCAAGTCAGCGGACTAAGCTGTACTCATGTCACCTGGGAACTGATAACTGACGATAGGTATAATACCAACTAGTCAGTTCCCGACGAGTCCTGTCCAGTGTACCCGTAACCTAACGAGCACCCGCATACTATCTCAAGTACGACGTACTGACGGCTGTGGGACAGACCGTTTCCCACACTGGGATGAGAAGCGCATGCGCTGGTCTACTCCGGAGTATCGATGCCCTGTCTCGATAGTCCTGCGACCAGGGACCTGCATAAGGATGTGCTTATAGATTACCCAGCCCCACTAGTGTGACGGCCATCACATCGCTGGTAATCAAGCAAAGATCCTAAGGGCTCTACTAATGTGTATAGGCGATATACAAAAATAAACACATGTACACATTGAAGTAGAAACAAACCAAGTAGCATACTACTATTTTGAGCAAGATTGTATATACAAGGTGAATATCCCAAGCATCCATTAAGTAATATACAAACTAGTATGATACAGTAATGGCCTCTAGGGCATATACACTAACAATCTCCCACTTGCACTAAGGCCATGTACTGGCGTATCGAAGACCTATCATCTCGATCAGCCGCTCGAACTGAGTCTGGGGCAGGGCCTTGGTGAATGGATCTGCAGTGTTATCTTCTGAAGCGACTCTCCGAACCTCGATCTCCTGGCGATCTACGATCTCCCTGATCAGGTGATACCGCCTTAAGATGTGCCTGGATCTCTGATGGGACCTGGGTTCCTTCGCTAAAGCTATAGCCCCGTTGTTGTCGCAAAACAGAGGTATTGGATCAACAATGGACGGAACCACCTGAAGTTCTTTCAAGAACTTCCTCATCCAGACAGCTTCTTTTGCGGCATCAGATGCAGCGATGTATTCCGCTTCCATCGTCGAGTCTGCAACGGTTTCCTGTTTGGAACTCTTCCAACACACCGCCCCTCCATTGAGGGTAAAGACAAAACCCGACATGGACTTGGAATCATCCTTATCACTCTGGAAGCTGGAGTCAGCAAAGGCCTCGATCTGGAGGTCTTTTCCGCCATACACCAAGAACATCTCCTTAGTCCTTCTCAGGTACTTGAGAATCTTCTTTATCGCTATCCAGTGTTTCTCCCCTGGGTTAGACTGATACCGGCTTACCACACTCAGTGCATAAGCTACATCCGGTCTGGTACACAACATCGCATACATTATAGAGCCTACCGCAGAAGCGTAGGGTATAATAGACATGCGATCCCTCTCCAAATCAGTCTTGGGAGACATCTCTTTAGAGAGGGTGATCCCGTGACAAGCCGGTAGGTTACCGCGCTTAGAATCTTCCATACTGAACCTCTTCAGTATGGTGTCGATGTACCTGGACTGTGAAAGTCCTAGTATCCTCATGGATCTGTCACGGTAGATCCGGATACCCAGAATGTATGAGGCATCACCCAGGTCTTTCATGGAGAACCTGTGTGACAAGAACCCCTTGACAGATTGTAGCATAGGAATGTCATTTCCTATTAAGAGAATGTCATCCACGTACAAAACGAGGAATACTACAGTTCTCGCTACAAATCTACTATAGATGCATGGTTCATCTGGATTTTTGATAAAGCCAAATTCTTTGACCGTCTCATCAAAGCAGATGTTCCAACTCCGCGATGCCTGCTTTAGTCCATAGATGGACTTAAGCAACTTGCACACCTTTCCGCTGCTCCCACTCTGAATGAAACCCTCTGGCTGGTCCATATAGACACACTCCTCTAAATTTCCATTTAGAAAAGCTGTCTTTACGTCCATTTGCCAGATCTCATAATCGTGGAAGGCAGCAATGGCAAGAAGGATCCGAATGGATTTCAGCATGGCTACTGGAGAAAAGGTTTCGTCGTAGTCCAAGCCAGGTCTTTGACGAAAACCCTTTGCTACCAGCCTAGCTTTATAGGTCTCAACCTGTCCATCTACACCAATCTTCCTTTTGAAGATCCACTTGCATCCTACGGGTTTTACCCCGTCTGGAGCAATGTCCAACGTCCATACCTTGTTGGTGTACATGGACTCCATTTCGGTCCGCATTGCATCCAGCCATTTCACTGAGTCAACGCTCTGAACGGCCTGCTGGAAGCTAGTAGGCTCATCATAATCTATGATGCAATCCTCTCTATCCCCGTCTATGAGAAAACCATAGTATCTCTCGGGCGGATGAGACTGCCTACTACTCCTGCGGAGTGGCGTAGGAATGTCCTGTTCTTCCGAACCCTCTGGTTCCACTAAACTTTCAGTAATAGTCCGTGGTTCTGGAATTTCTTCCAGTTCTACTGCGCTCCCACTTATTTCTTTTTCTATGAACTGGTGTTCTAGAAAGTGGGCATGACGAGAAACAAGAACTTTTTGTTCCTCTTCACAGTAGAAGAAATATCCCTTGGAATTCTTTGGATATCCCACAAACTTGCACAGTACTGAGCATGCCTCGAGCTTGTCCGCATGCTGCTTTTTGACAAAAGCTGGACTTCCCCATATCTTAATGTGATTAAGATGGGGTCTCTTCCCACACCACATCTCAAATGGCGTAGTAGGCACAGTCTTAGTGGGAACTCGGTTCAAAAGGTATGCGGCTGATTCTAGCGCATATCCCCAGAATGATCGCGGCAACTCAGCGTTACTCATCATGGACCGCACCATATCCAATAGGGTGCGGTTCCGTCTCTCCGATACACCGTTATGTTGCGGGGTGTATGGAGGAGTAAGCTGAGAGAGAATTCCATTCTCTTTTAAATAGCCCAGGAACTCGGCACTTAAGTATTCTCCACCTCGATCCGATCTTAGAATCTTAATACTTTTGCCGGTCTGTTTCTCCACTTCATTCTTATACTCCTGGAATTTTCCAAAGGCCTCGGACTTATGTTTCATTAAGAAGACATAACCGTACCTTGAGAAGTCATCCGTAAAAGTAATGAAGTAAGAATGTCCGCTTCGGGCATGTGTAGACATTGGACCGCACACGTCACTGTGTACGAGTCCCAAGAGCTCGCTCGCTCTTACTCCATGTCCAGTAAACGGAGTCTTTGTCATCTTTCCTTTGAGACAAGATTGACAAGTGGCATACGATTGATATTCGAACGCATTCAAATATCCTTCTGTATGTAACTTAGTCAACCTTCTCTCATTGATGTGACCCAATCTACAATGCCATAAGAAAGTCTGATTTATTTCTGGAGACTTTCTTTTGTGTGTATTCTGGACGTTGAAAATTTGTGGTTGGTTTAACACGTATATACCATTACTCAATGTACCTGACCCAATCAAAACTTGATTAAGGTGAATGTTTACAACATTACTTACAAACGCAAATTCATAACCTTCTTTAGAAACTAAAGATACAGAAATGATATTACAAGTTGCGTTGGGTACAAAAAAGCAATTACGCAAAACCAAAACATGTCCATCTGACATTCCCAGGTGATAGTCCCCCACGGCTTTAGCATCCATGCTAGCTCCGTTTGCAACTTTGAGGGTCATGTCACCTGCCTTCAAAACCCTACGGTTTCTCAACGCCTGCAAAGAATTACAGATATGAGATCCTGATCCGGTATCCAATACCCAGGAAGTAGAGTTTATTGAAAGACAATTTTCAATAACATACACACCTGAAGCTGAAGCTGCAACCTGCTTCAATTCCTGTGTTCTGGCCTTCCAGGCCCTGCAATCATTCTTCCAGTGTCCTTTCTTATGACAATAGAAGCATTCTTCCTTATCCACAAGCTTCCCCGCTATCTTTGTTGCTTTACCTTTTCCCTTCGTATCCACTTTACTAACACCGCCCCTTGGTTTGGCGGGGGCCTTCTTCTTCTTTCCCTTGGCTTTCGCCTTGGACCTAGAAGAAGATGATCCTCCTACAAACAAAGTGGATGTATCCCTACCTTTCTGTAGGGTGCCCTCTGCGCTCCTCAGCATGTTGAGGAGCTCTGAAAGTTCAACCTCTTTTTCTTGTAGGTTGAAGTTCAGTATAAACTGGGCGTAAGTGGAAGGAAGGGACTGGAGAACTATATCCGTATATAGCTCACTCTCCAATGTGATCCCTAGGTCAGCGAGCTCCTCAATGAAGCCGATCATCTTTAGCACGTGCTCGGCTACTGATGATCCGACGGCCATTCTTGTCGAAAATAACTTTTTCGACGCTTCGTATCTTGCGATACGTGATTGCTCTCCATACAGTTCTTTTGTATGGAGCAATATGGACTCCATGTCCATATTCTCATGCCTCCTCTGATGTTCGTTGTCCATCGAGGCAAGCAGGAGGCACTTGGCCTTCGCGCTATCAATCTCCCAAGTCTTGCGGATTTCCTTATCCGCGACACTGGAAGTTGGACCAGGGACAGGGGGAGCTTTGGTGGTAAGAAGATACCCCAGCTTGTCATAAGTGATTGCTATCTTGACATTCCTGAGCCAATCTTTGTAGTTTGGCCCTGTCAGTTTGTTTTTATCTAGGAGTAACTTAAGTCCAGTCATGTTGATTGGTCGCTGCAATTAGGAGAGAGAAGAAGAAACACTCAGCATGATGCTCTTGCAAGTTTAGAGTGGTTTTTAGTTTGTCTAAACAGGATGGCTCCCACTGTTTCTCGAATCCCTCCTCAAACCATAAAGGAAGAATTAGTCAGGATCAATCCCACCGTACAATACTTGCTTAACCGTTCAGCCAGGCCGGTGTCGGTACTTCGAGGGAGGTTTTCCAACGCTTTCGCGAAGTTCCTTAATTAGAGAACCTCTTTTCCCTGGGGGCGTAGCCCCGCTAACACCTTTCTAGGCACCTACTAGGTTTATAGCATTGATCGATTAGTGAGAAATTTCCCGAGGAGTAGCATATACTCACAGTAGGATCGGGATCCAAATATCATCGCGTGACGAAACTGAAGGAATCCTACCAGGATCATCACACTCCAAATGGTATGCAAATCTAGCAAGTTTCAGTACTTATGAAACTCCCGATGTGGATTTTTGCCCCATGCTCTTATGACCTTGACTTTGGCCAAAATATCATAAGTCACATGTCAAGTTCTACCCGTCATTATCCAGGTTAATTTGGATCCATCCGTACCTACCCTTGACTTTGGCCAAAATGGCAGTACGACTGTCCCAAACCAACGCATCTATCTATGCTACACATGAACACCCAATAGCTACCAATCACTGTGCCTTGACTTTGGCCAACATACACAGCTTGAATACTATTGACTATTCATGTGAAACGACGGAGGGCTACGGATGGTTTTGGCAAAACCGTGAACGTAGTGAACTTGATTTGGTCGATGGAACGATATAGCTTTTAAAAAGAGTAGCTCAAGCTCCGCATTTAAAAGTTGTTTTTGAAAAGAACCGAGTGGTTTTTCGAGAGTGTTCCAACGACTTTAACTTGGTTTATTATCTTGCATTAGTTCTTTTAATGCGTGATATTCTTGCATTAGTTCTTTTAATGCGTCCCATCATTTAATCCTACCATTGCAGAAAACAACCAAAATATGACGTACGCTTATGCCATTCGCATTCGCCACGGGGCCCCGTCATTACCCGTTAGGTTACTTAACTAACGACAGAGCGGGGGCTGGGCTAGCGCGTCTGTAAAACATAAGCAACGCCTAAATAATATCATATATAGATATACTGCAATGATAAACATTTCAGATCACAGATAAATACATTGGATATACTAGCAATCTGTAATTTGTACGAGCCTGTAACAAAAACAGATAACACGGTCGCGGTGAATAGCCAAAACCCCACCCAAGACCCCTACGGGTGCGGCAAACTACCCGCCAAGTACCCGAAGCGTAGCAACCTCCCTCATCTCCATGAGTAGGCCACTCGACACTTCGGCATACCCGGTAGTTTATGCACCCCTCCATGGGTCTATCCTAGGAGCAAAAACAGTAAAAAGAAATTATACAATGACGGCTACAACCCCTTCCCGGTTGTGCGGCCATACAAATAATTATTACATCAATTTACAAATTTACATGAATTGCAAGAAAAGAAAAACCTCGTCTCACAACCCCCGGCTATTCACCCGCGACAATCCAACATATTTATATACACATTCCAATATCAAACACAGATCATGTATAACCCCGACCAATCGACTTATAGCGATTAGCCGACGTTGAATACATGCAAGCATCACAGATATAACCATCATAGTCAAAGTGCAGTGAAGTTCGGAAAAAAATACGGAATTATAGGACCCCAAAAGGAAATTTCTTTTCTGGAAAATCTGGGCACATATAATATATTCCAAAAATCCCAAAACCAACACAGACACACACTGCACGAAAAACGATGCACAGAAGACGACAAAGCGCGGCGCTTCCGCGGCACATGCCTACCTCGTGCGGCGGAAGCGCGGCGGTTTGAATGAATTAGGGCAACGTTTTTCTTGGGTGTTCACACAAAACCCTGAGCCGAATTTACAAGTATAAAGTTTTTCATTTTGACCAGAAAAAATTTCAACAGAAACTCAGGTTTTGTAAAAGTTAGGTTTTTGGATTTTTTTCGGTTCCGAACTTCGTTACACTTCACTACCAAGCTAGTTTAAGTTTAGTTAGGCTCTGATACCACTGTAAGTCCATGTTGCGACCCCCGATTCTTACGGGGAGGCGGAAACGGTATAAAATCAAATTTTTAGCGCAAGGGGCAACATGGACTAAGCAAAGTCGGGATCTTTGACTAAACTAAAACTAGTATACTTAGCTAAAGAGAGTTAGCTACTCGGATAGAGATGGTTATACCTAGCTTGTCTTGAACTCCTTCGTCTTCAAAGCTCCGATGGTGGTCCGATGGCTTCTTCTCGTCGTCTCCGTACGCCGAAGATAGATCCACCTGAAAGCTCCAACCTTTAGCTCCTTCTTCGTTCTTTGAAGAAACTAGTTCACTTGGTTTGCTAAACCTAGTGAACTAGAATGAGTAGAGAGGAAATAGAATGGGATTTTATCTATGGTTCTTGATTCTCAACTCATGAGACAAGAGAACCATAGATCAAGAGAGGGAGCAAGAGGTTGAGGGTGAGAGCAAGAGGAGAGCTCAAGAACAAGAGAGAGAATGAGCAAGAAAGAATGAGCAAGTATATTGTCTCTCACCCTCTCATAATC
Organism: Agapanthus africanus; assembly: GCA_030015575.1. NCBI lineage: Eukaryota > Viridiplantae > Streptophyta > Magnoliopsida > Asparagales > Amaryllidaceae > Agapanthus > Agapanthus africanus. The sequence goes on along the minus strand of JASDDO010000019.1, from coordinate 651,550,084 downwards.
CAAAGCAATGATAACTCATCATATTAACAAAAGTCTTATGTGATGGTTAGAAGCAACCACACCCATATCATTTCATGCACTCATTTTACACAAATGAGCAAGTAAACAAAAGTCTTTGCCATGAAATGATGGCTATGGTTATCATGATGGTCAACTAGTCAAGCCTAGTCAACCGGTCAACAAGTCAACAAAAGTCAACAAGTCAACAAAGTCAACAAGTCAACAAAAATCAACAAGTCAACAACCATATCACCATAATACTTAATTAATATAATAGTTAATCACATATCATATTCTCATTAGGGTTGAGCATAAAGTCAAATAGTCAACGGTCAACTGTCAACAACCCTAATGAGAATCCGCTGCCTCTGCCTCCCTGTCAACTGTGCATACACACCCGCATCCGCGTTCCGAGGAACACGAATGCAAACTGGATAAATCCAATCCCATAAGGTACACTAGGATCTGGCTTAAACCAAAGCCCGCTAGTGTAAACTGTCCGGACACTGTACGTGCACAAGTGCACGGATGTGACCGAACCCTGTCGCAAAACCATGCGACCTGTCGCAATACCATGCGACCTCTACTCTTTTGCCTAAAGGCGAAAAGCTTTCTGTGTGGGACTCTAAAGACTCGACACTACGCTGGCAGTGGGTTTAACCACAGACCGCAAGCGGCACTAGCTGTGCGTAACGGTCCCCAGGTAATGCCGACAAGAAGACGGACGAGGCGAAACCCATCTGAACTCCTACTGAGCCTGAGTGTGACATTCTCCGTACAGTCCGGTCTGTTCGTCTGATACATCGCATGGCGGGCCTAGGGGGCGGTAAACGTCAGTCCCCCAATAGCGGTACAAGTCGTGCCGGAGCGAAGCCCAAAACACCCTGAGATAACACTGGAAACCTACCAGTATATCTCGTTTGCCCTGGCCAGGGACTACTCGTGTAATGGCTCTCCTAGACACAGCGCGATGTCAACCCCCAATACCGGGAGAGACGAATCCTGTCTAACCGTCACTGCCTCCAAGTGCTTCGGGACTGCACCCAACCACCACCTGTTTGCACGACTCCTTTGAGCCGTGGTAGGGTAGTGATCAAAGTACAGTGGGAACACACCCGAGGCGAAGTGACAGTGTCAAGTCAGCGGACTAAGCTGTACTCATGTCACCTGGGAACTGATAACTGACGATAGGTATAATACCAACTAGTCAGTTCCCGACGAGTCCTGTCCAGTGTATCCGTAACCTAACGAGCACCCGCATACTATCTCAAGTACGACGTACTGACGGCTGTGGGACAGACCGTTTCCCACACTGGGATGAGAAGCGCATGCGCTGGTCTACTCCGGAGTATCGATGCCCTGTCTCGATAGTCCTGTGACCAGGGACCTGCATAAGGATGTGCTTATAGATTACCCAGCCCCACTAGTGTGACGGCCATCACATCGCTGGTAATCAAGCAAAGATCCTAAGGGCTCTACTAATGTGTATAGGCGATATACAAAAATAAACACATGTACACATTGAAGTAGAAACAAACCAAGTAGCATACTACTATTTTGAGCAAGATTGTATATACAAGGTGAATATCCCAAGCATCCATTAAGTAATATACAAACTAGTATGATACAGTAATGGCCTCTAGGGCATATACACTAACACTTTGTACTTCATTACATTCTCTGATAATCTCTCAAGATTCAGACATATGTTCCTGTTGAAACACAAGTCCGAACCTTTTGAGATATTCATAGAATATAAGTTAGAAGTAGAGAACCAAAATACGGGTATAAGTATTATGTCCTTTGATGTGATCAAGGAGGAGAATACTTGAGCATGGAATTCCTGGATTATTCTAAAGGAGAATGAGATTCTCTCTCAGCATTACTCCTCCGTATACACCATAGCACGATAGTATATCGGGGCGGAGCGATAGCACCCTATGAGATATGGTTTGCTCTATGATGAGTACTACTGAGTTTCCTATTTCCTTTTTGGGAGTTATGCACTTATGAAGTTGCATACCTATTGAATAGGGTTCCGATCAAATCAGATGCCTACCATTTCATATGAGATATGGAAAGGGAAGAGCCCATCTCTTAAGTCAGTTAAGATTTGGGGTTGTCCGGCCTATGTCTAAAAGCAAAATCCGGAAAAGCTCGAGACAAAGACAGATCTGTAGATGTTTGTTGGATATCCCAAGCATACGCAAGGGAATATCTTCTACATAACCGAGGAACAAAAATGTTTTGTTACTCAGCATGCCATCTTTGTGAAAGGGAATTTCTTGTGAAGAAATTAGTGGACATGAGGTAGAACTGGAAAGAGTTCCAGCTATACAAACTGCAGCTGCTGATTTGGTAGTGTAGGGTTGCTAGGCACGCGCATAAGGGTCCACGAGGCATCAACCATGTCCGATTAAAAAATTAGCCGTGCCGAACAACCCGAAGACGGATCTTTAAACTAGGGTTTAGGCGAAAACAAGCATGTTAAACAGTTTAACACTAAGTGAGAGGGATTACAACCATTGTAGATCCGGTCCTTCACTTCATAAGCTCCGTGTTGTGGTCCCTTCGCTGCGATCATCGGGTTCTGGACTCTCGAGAGGTTCCACGAAGAGAAAGATGCAATCTTGCTTCCGATCTTCGATACAAAGATGATCTACCTTGAAGTTTCATTAACACAAGCTAACACTCACTAAAATTGAGTGAACACTCTCATCTAAAGGGCAAGGGAAGATGAGGATGATGAAGTAGGATTTTTGCTCTCTTTATTTATCTTTTTCTCATATTTATTCATCACTTGGAAAAAAGCTAGTAAGCTTTTTCCATGAAGAAAGAAGAAGGAAGAAGAAGATGAATAATAATAATAGAATTCCTTTTGTAATGAACAATGATAGACTTTGATAAGGTTAGAAATGCAACCATGGTTCAAGTAACCATTGTAGAGAATTAACTAGGGTTAGGGTTTAGGGTTGGGTTAAAGAAATATCTTGCAAAATATCTTTTCCAAAACAAAAAAGAAAACCTTCTAGAAACTTCTAGAAATGATTAACCCTAATCAAACCTTAACCATATTTAATCTCCACTAAACATGTTGCATTAATAACCATATCATATTACAATATTATATATCAAATATATAATATTTATTGTAACAAAATAAAATAATACAATTAACATATATTGCATATATATCAATGTATTACCCGAGTGAGAAAAAGAATCTTTTAGTGAGCTAATATTAGTTAATGTAATTTAATGTATCATATATATTATTATACATTAAATTATCGAATCAACACTTGATCCGACAATCCGGCTATATCGCATATAACCGACTAATATTTATCCGTACTGATTTATCGAATCAACACTTGATTCGATAACCCGGCTGATATCATATATCGCGAGAATAGAATACGGTATCTCATATCGCATTATCCTCGGTCCCGCACATATCACATATGTGCCCCTACTCCGTTTTGCCTGAGCCAAGAAACCTCTGTGTAGGACTCTAAAGAATCGTCAATACGCCGGCAGTAGGTGATGATCATATCAAACACCCACAAGCTGCAAGCGGTCAGCTAAACGTAACAGCCACCCAGGTATTGAGCGCTCAGAAGATCAACAAGCAAGCCTGTACATTCTCCTGTGAATCCAAACAGTAACACTACCGTACAGTCCGGTCTCGCCGTCTGATATGTCGCATATCTCGCCTAGGGGTGGTAAACGTCAGACCCCAGTAGCTCGATAAGTCGTGTCGATATGAGGTCTATAACAGTTCGAGAAACTACTGATAACACTTACCGGTAAATCTCAGCAACCCTGGCCAGGGAATTCCGGTTATAGCCAATCGAACACAGCACAACATCAACTCCCTATACCGGGAGAGACGAATCCCCTCCTATCGCTCATTGCCTCCATGTGATTCGGGACTGTACCCAAAAGCCACCTTTTTGCACGCCCTCTTGGATGTGGTATGATGGAAATCAAAGCACAGTGGGAATCACACAAGACACTATGACGATCTCGGGTCAACAGACTACTCTGTACCAGTGTCACCGGAGAACTGCCATCTGACGTATGGTATAATACCATCTGGGAGTTCTCGGCGAGTCCTTCCAGTGTACCCAGTCTCCACTGAGCACCCGTACACCATCCTTGATGTCAAACACCGATGGATATGGGATCATCTATCGCCCATCATATGGGTCAAGATGCGTATACGCTAGTCTACTCTGGTGTATCGATGCCCTGTCTCGATACACCCTCGACTAGGAACAGTTATAGGATGTACTCGTCGACTACCGTGGCCCCACTAGTATGATCTCATCATAGTCCCAGTAGTTGAGTACATATCCTAAGGGCTTTATCAACATGTAATATAGAGACAATTAGAGTACATGTTAAGATAAAGAACAACCAGATAGCATACTATCATGTCGAGCAAGAAAGTCCTCCCTATATATGTCCTAGCATCCACTACAATATACATCGTATGTACAGTAATGGCCTCTAGGGCATACATATAACTAAAAATCTCCCAATTGCACTAGGGCCATCTGTTGTGGTATCGCATACCCAACAATTAGCTGTGGTTGAAGTATCTCATACTCAACCATCCCATAATAGTCTCTACTGGGAAAAAGGCCTTTGTGAGTGGATCCACGTTGTTGTCCTCTGTGTCTACTCTCCTAACCTCGATCTCCCTGGAGATCAACCATCTCCATGATCAGGTGATACTGCCTAAGAATTATATCTTGATTTCTGATGGGACGGTAGTTCCTTGGTTTAAGCCACAACTCCATTGCCACACAATGGTAGGAACGAAGTTCATCTCATGAACTTATATGTATCCAGACTGCCTCTTTGGTAGTATTCTTGGTAACTATGTATCTTGCCTTTAATCATCTAGTATGTCACGGTATCTAGCTTGGAACTCTTCCAACATACCGTCCCTCCACTGAGGGTAAAGACAATGCCTGCGACTGACATTCAGTCGTCCTTATCACCCTGGAACCTTTCCAGTGATTCTCCCCAGGATCGATTGATACCATCTTACTACAACTAGTGAGTATCCTAACATCCAATTAGATCTATCTCATAGATCCAAAACCCATGATTTAGAAGGTATCAGTATGATCCTATATGGAGAATCCTTGTGATAAGCGGAGATTGACCGAGCGTAGCATGGGAAACTCCTTCCCTATCAAGAGTATGTCATCCACGTACTCTACGAGGATCACCACCATACTCCCTACTACCTTTTTGTATATACAAGGTTCATCTACCATTTTGATGAAGTCAAACTCTTTGACTACCACATCAAAACAGACGTTCCAACTCCGCGATGCCTGCTTTATCACATAAAACATCTTGCACACGTTTCCGCTGCTCCCACTGTCTACGAAGCCCTCTGGCTGTGTACTTATAGTTGCTCTCTTCCAAAACATCATTTAGAAAAGTAGTCATGACACCCAACCGCCAGATATCGCAGTCATGGTGTGTAGCCGTGGCAAGTAGGATCTGGATGGACTTAAGCATAGCTTTGAAAGTCTTAACTTTTCCATGTACACCAAGTAATCTTCTCAAGATATACTTGCTCCTGATGGGGATTTAACCCTTCAGATAAAGCAACCAAAGTCCATACTTTGTTGGTGTATAAGGATTCCATCTCGGATCGCTAAGCATCCAGCCATTCTTACAGAGTCCCACTCCTGATGGCCAGCTCGAAACTAGTTGGGTCATCATCTCATGATGCAATCCTCGCTCCCACTGTCATAGAGAAACCGAAGTATCTCTCAGGTGGGTGAGGAACCCTACTAGATCGGCGGAGAGGCTGAGGTTCGTTGGAAACTATTGAATCCTTTGGTTCTACCAAATCATCAGCTGCAGTTTGTATAGCTGGAACCTTTCCAGTTCTACATAACAGACCTTGCCTCGAGCTTGTCCGGATTTTTCTTTTTAGACATAGGCCGGACAACCCCAAATCTTAACAAACTTAAGATATGGGCTCTTCCCTTTCCATATCACATATGAAGTGGTACGCAACTGATTTGATTTGAACCCTGTTCAATAGGTATGCAGCTTCTCAAGTGCATAACTCCCAAAAGGAAATAGGAAACTCAGCAGTACTCATCATAGAGCACACCATATCATATAGGGTGTGATTGCTCCGCCCCGATACACCGACGTGCTGTGGTGTATACGAAGGATTAATGCTGAGAGAGAATCTCATTCTCCTTTAGAATAGTCTAGGAATTCTGTGCTCAAGTATTCTCCTCCTTGATTTCTTCAAAGGACATAATACTTATACCCGTATTTTGGTTCTCTACTTGTAACTTATATTCTGTGAATATCTTAAAAGGTTTGGACTTATGTTTCAACAGGAACACATGTCTGAATCTTGAGAGATTATCAGAGAATGTAATAAAGTACAAAGAACCGGTCTTGGCATGTGTAGACAGGGGACTTACATACATCAGCATGTATCAATCCCAAGAGTTCACTAATTCTTTCTCTGTTTCCAATAAACAGAGCTATGGTCATCTTATCTCTATGACATGACCGGCAAGTTTCACAAGATGTAAATTTAAACTAATTTAAATATGAACCCGGGGCTACTTCCCAGTAGGTCACCCATCCCAGAATTTCTCTGGCTCAAGCACGCTTAACTATGGAGTTCTTCAAACTCCGGAGTTCCGATTAATCCATAAGGCGCCTCTGTGTTATAGGAGTTTGTCATTTCCATTTATAGTTCAGATCGTACCCACTTTCGGAATTGAATTCGATACTCCCCATTGTTCTATAGTGGTTCCCCGTGTGTATCCGTATCGGTTAACATCCCCACCTCGATACCGGATAACACCTCACTTCTTCACGGGGTAGGTGGTATTCAGCCCCAACTCCACCTGGGGTATTACATTCCCCCCCACTTAGAACAATGGTTCGTCCTCGAACCACAGACCTACTTTTGAGGGAACGGCTCTGATACCATATTTGTCACGACCCACCCCCAAACACAGATGGTATTGTCCGCTCTGGCCGAAACCGCACGGTTTTGTCCCTTTGAATGAACCCGGGGCTACTTTCCAGTAGGTCACCCATCCCAGAATTTCTCTGGCTCAAGCACGCTTAACTCCGGAGTTCTTCAAACTCCGGAGTTCCGATTCATCCAAAAGGCATCTCTGTGTTATAGGAGTTTGTCATTTCCATTTATAGTTCAGATCGTGCCCTCTTTCGGAATGGAATTCGATACTCCCCATTGTTCTATAGTGGTTCCCCGTGTGTATCCGTATCGGTTAACATCCCCACCTCGATACCGGATAACACCTCACTTCTTCACGGGGTAGGTGGTATTCAGCCCCAACTCCACCTGGGGTATTACAATTTCTGAACTCTTCCTCTTGTGTGTGTTCCGTATATTAAGAACTGTAGTTTGATTTAGAACGTCTATGCTTTTAGATAACGTACCTGAACCGATCAACTCTTGATATAGGAAATGTTCAAAACATTATCCAACAATACAAAATTATATCCTTTCTTTACTAATAAAGAGACTGATATGATGTTGTATATCAGGTTCGGTATCTAATAACATTCGTTCAGAATCAATGTATTCTAGTAATACAGGGTGATAGTGACCAACAGACTTGGCTGCAACACTTGCACCGTTTTCTGTCTCATGAAACTTATCTCTCGTTCTCAGTTCTCTACCTATCTGTAGCCTATGTAACAGATTACATATGCGGGATCCTGATCCGGTATCTCATACCCAGGACGTAAAGAATACTGAGAAACAGTTCTATGTAATAAACACACCCAAAGATGATGCATCAGCATGCACTTTCTTCGTTTGGGTGGTACGGGAAATCTGGTATTCCCCAATTTCCTGCTCTGTCTTATAACAATTATAAGTTGGAGCGGGACCAACGTTCCCCAGCTCAGTATAACAAGCGGGTTCGGTCAATTCATCCGTATTATTATCTTGATTAAGGCGTGATATGGTCGCTACCTGGAGAAAGAGAGAAGAAAACACTCAGCGTATGCTCTTGCAAGATTAGATTGGTTATCTAATATATCTAATCAGGATGTCTCCCACTGTTTTAATCAAATCTTCCTTCAAACCCTAAAAGGAAAGACTAGCCGGGATTAGTTACACGCTACAAGTTCGCCAATCTTTCAGCCAGGCCAGTGTCGGTACTTTGAGGGAGGTCCCCCGTGCTTTCGCACGAACCTAATTAATGTAAACCTCGTTTTCCCAGAGGCGTAACTCCGTTGACACCTTTCTAGATACCTACTTGATCGGCTAATTATAATGTGTAAAACTCTCCCAGGAGTAACTCTTACTCGCAGCGGGTATCGGGATCCAACTATCTCATAGAAGGTATGCAATCTCATTGCAAATTTCAACACTTGAAATTCCCGATAATATTTTGCCCCTAGCGTCCCATGACCTTGACGCAGGCCAACAAACCACAGTGCGCTAGTCAAGTTCAACCCGTCATTTCTTGATTGAATTAAACCCACCCGCACGACCCTTGACGCAGGCCAACAAAGTCGCATGACTACCCTAATCCAATCTGCATCATATGCATAAACAGATAAATACTAGTTAGCTACCGCACACTACGCCTTGACGCAGGCCAACAAACGTAGCACGAATACTAAGTAGGATTTATCTGAAATGACGGAGGGCTACGACAGGTTTTTATGAAAACCCTTTGCGTAATGAACTTGATATCGTCGTAGAATCGAGTGATTTTAAATGGAGTGTTTTTGAGGCTTTTCTAGTTTTGCTAAAGGGGTCACTCCCGGTGAAGGGATCGTCGGCCCTTTCCTCATCGAATAAGGTGCAGGATATTTCAAAAATATCACTATGCATAGCAAGAACTATAGAAGCAATCAAAAGACAAACCGAGTTTGTAGCATCTGCTAGTTTCACTAAAGAGGTCACTCCCGGTGAAGGGATCTCGGCTCTTTCCTTATTGAATAAGGAGCTGGATGTTCTACAAGGAACACCGCTATGCAAAGCAAGAACTAGAGCTACCAATTTTTAAAACAAGTTTCTACAACATCTTAGGTTTCTTTTATTTCATTAATCTAATTAATGAAGTCCCATTTTATTATGCTTCATAAGCACCACATTTGAAACGAAATCTGCAATATAACATATATCTCATATATATAATATAAACATTCGTCTCAGGCAGTAATATGATCTCATCACAGAACATTGCAGCAGAAGAACATATATGAAATATTGGATATACTAGGACGTCCGTGTTTTCAATACGAGCCTGTATAAAACACGGATTCCACAGTCGCGATGAATAGCCAAACCCACATCCCTAGACCCCTACGAGAGCGGCAAGCAACACTGCCAATTCTAGGGTTAGGAGACCCGGTCTCGACTCCTCGAGATGGTCTCCCACTGGACCCTAGAACCCGGTTACTTGTGCTCCCCGCCTTGGGTCTATCCTAGTGCGGAAAAGTAAATAATATACAAGGGTGACAACAACCTCATCCCGGAAGTGCCCCAATAAAAGAATATTACATACAAATGAATTTTACATGAATGAAAAAGAAAAAACTCTCATCTCACATAAAACCCCCGGCTATTCAAAACACGTCGATCCAATATAACATATCACAGCAACACATAATATCTCATATCATCAACGTAAGAAAGTATGCGTATCCCGATTGTCGTTGATGTATAGCAACGAAGCCGGCGATACACCACATACTACACTTACGGTCACAGAAAAGAAAGTGTAAAACTACAACAGTTGGAATCCGCAACCTCTTTAGACATCACATGCCTAACCAAATGAATTCCTTAGACATCGCAAGCCTAACAATTATAAACCCCGCATTTTAGTCTCACTTATCGAAAACTCTTTTCAATGTCAAGTCGTGGAATTCAACAAGATTCCCGATATTCTGATCGAATGCTCGTCGCAAACTTTAGTAGACGGCCGCACCCCCAGATGCCGTCGACGAAGTGCACTAAGGCGGAACACCGCTGCCGTGAGCACCCGAACGGATGCTTTTGGCGACGGGGTTCTCCTACAGTCACTTGGTCGGGGCTATGGGGCATGGCTGTCTATTAAGTTTACCCGGCGAGTATTCGCGTACGCTACGTGATTGCGATGGACTTTTGATCACATCAAAATTCTGTGGCAACCGATCAATTTGAGACTGAACTGCTAGATTTACAACATTCAAATTAGTTATCTCATAACCACCTGTGGATTCCAAATATTGTATCACATTCCAGATAAATAGATAATGTTAAACTTTCCGATCGAATAATCAAACACCCAAGATTTCTCCAATATATCTCAACACTTGAAATCAGTTTAAAAACATCTATCACATGCCACAGTACCAATGGTCCAGCCGTAGAAGGGTCAAGCCAACGCCTCACATGTGGCACGCCGTACTGCCTCAAACCCTAAGGTTCAAAAGGCAGTTCAAGACGGTCACATAATCGAGTTAAGCTTTGTTGTCTTCTAGAGGGTCCACCGCATTACTTGCACGACTTAGAACGTTCTTAAACACGAGAAAAAATCCAACTTTTGAAAATTTTTCCGACAAGGGAAAAAGTGAGTTATTGATATCCGTTCGAACTTTTTAACAGTTTCTAAAAATTATCCGGACAAAACTAAACGAAGTTAAATTATTCGATCGAAACATCGAGTCCCCAATACAACCCTTGAAAACTCAACACTTGAGTGGAATTAAAATATTCCCAGAAAAAATTGCCAATAAAGGACCTAAGAATAAATACATGAAATTCCACGGACTAACTCGAAATTTTGGCCGCGGAACCGCCGCAAAACCCATGGTTTGGCCGCGGTACCTCGGTCATTTTAGCGAATTAGAATTCCGTACTTCACAGTAATTCTTAGTTTTTCCTGATTGTTTTTATGAGAATTTTTAATTAAGAAAAACCACATTTTTGAAAAATGTACAGAGAAGGGGTTTTATCGGGTTTTTCGGGTTCGATCGGACTTTAAACTTCGTTTAGACTTCGCCTAAAGCTCTAGCTTGGCTCTGATACCACTGTAGGGTTGCTAGGCATGCGCACAAGGGTCCACGAGGCATCAACCATGCCCGATTAAAAAATTAGCCGTGCCGAACAACCCGAAGCCGGATCTTTAAACTAATGTTTAGGCGAAAACAAGTATGTTAAACAGTTTAACACTAAGTGAGAGGGATTACAACCTTTGTAGATCCGGTCCTTCACTTCATAAGCTCCGTGTTGTGGTCCCTTCGCTGCGATCATCGGGTTTCGGACTCTCGAGAGGTTCCACGAAGAGAAAGATGCAGTCTTGCTTCCGATCTTCGATACAAAGATGATCTACCTTGAAGTTTCATTAACACAAGCTAACACTCACTAAAATTGAGTGAACACTCTCATCTAAAGGGCAAGGGAAGATGAGGATGATGAAATAGGATTTTTGCTCTCTTTATTTATCTTTTTCTCACATTTATTCATCACTTGGAAAAAAGCTAGTAAGCTTTTTCCATGAAGAAAGAAGAAGGAAGAAGAAGATGAATAATAATAATAGAATTTCTTTTGTGATGAACAATGATAGACTTTGACAAGGTTAGAAATGCAACCATGGTTCAAGTAACCATTGTAGAGAATTAACTAGGGTTAGGGTTTAGGGTTGAGTTAAAGAAATATCTTGCAAAATATCTTTTCCAAAACAAAAAAGAAAACCTTCTAGAAACTTCTATAAATGATTAACCCTAATCAAACCCTAACCATATTTAATCTCCACTAAACATGTTGCATTAATAACCATATCATATTACAATATTATATATCACATATATAATATTTATTGTAACAAAATAAAATAATACAATTAACATATATCGCATATATATCAATGTATTACCCGAGTGAGAAAAAGAATCTTTTAGTGAGCTAATATTAGTTAATGTAATTTAATGTATCATATATATTATTATATATTAAATTATCGAATCAACACTTGATCTGACAATCTGGCTATATCGCATATAACCGACTAATATTTATCCGTACCGATTCATCGAATCAACACTTGATTCGATGACCCGGCTGATATCATATATCGCGAGAATAGAATACGGTATCTCATATCGCATTATCCTCGGTCCCGCACATATCATATATGTGCCCCTACTCCGTTTTGCCTGAGCCAAGAAACCTCTGTGTAGGACTCTAAAGAATCGTCAATACGTCGGCAGTAGGTGATGATCATATCAAACACCCACAAGCTGCAAGCGGTCAGCTAAACGTAACAGCCACCCAGGTATTGAGCGCTCAGAAGATCAACAAGCAAGCCTGTACATTCTCCTGTGAATCCAAACAGTAACACTCCCGTACAGTCCGGTCTCGTCGTCTGATATGTCGCATATCTCGTCTAGGGGTGGTAAACGTCAGACCCCAGTAGCTCGATAAGTCATGTCGATATGAGGTCTATAACAGTTCGAGAAACTACTGATAACACTTACCAGTAAATCTCAGCAACCCTGGCCAGGGATTTCAGTTATAGCCAATCGAACACAGCACAACATCAACTCCCTATACCGGGAGAGACGAATCCCTCCTATCGCTCATTGCCTCCATGTGATTCGGGACTGTACCCAAAAGCCACCTTTTTGCACGCCCTCTTGGACGTGGTATGATGGAAATCAAAGCACAGTAGGAATCACACAAGACTCTATGACGATCTCGGGTCAACAGACTACTCTGTACCAATGTCACCGGAGAACTGCCATCTGACGTGTGGTATAATACCATCTGGGAGTTCTCGGCGAGTCCGTCCAGTGTACCCAGTCTCCACTGAGCACCCGTACACCATCCTTGATGTCAAACACCGATGGATATGGGATCATCCATCGCCCATCATATGGGTCAAGATGCGTATACGCTAGTCTACTCTGGTGTATCGATGCCCTGTCTCGATACACCCTCGATTAGGAACAGTTATAGGATGTACTCGTCGACTACCGTGGCCCCACTAGTATGATCTCATCATAGTCCCAGTAGTCGAGTACATATCCTAAGGGCTTTATCAACATGTAATATAGAGACAATCAGAGTACATGTTAAGATAAAGAACAACCTGATAGCATACTATCATGTCGAGCAAGAAAGTCCCCCCTATATATGTCCTAGCATCTACTACAATATACATCGTATGTACAGTAATGGCCTCTAGGGCATACATATAACTAACAGGTAGAAACAAAGGATTCAATAGCAACCAACGAACCTCAGCCTCTCCGCCGATCTAGTAGGGTTCCTTACCCACCTGAGAGATACTTCGGTTTCTCTATGACAGTGGGAGCAAGGATTGCATCATGAGATGATGACCCAACTAGTTTCGGGCTGGCCATCAGGAGTAGGACTCTGTAAGAATGGCTCGATGCTTATCGATCTGAGATGGAATCCTTATACACCAACAAAGTATGGACTTTGGCTGCTTTATCTGAAGGGTTAAATCCCCATCAGGAGCAAGTATATCTTGAGAAGATTACTTGGTGTGCATGGAAAAGTTGAGACTTTCAAAGCTAGACTCGTTAAAGGTTTGCATCATAGACTAGTTGTAGCTAATGATGAAACATTTTCTGGGGCATATACTTAAGTCCATCCAGATCCTACTTGCCACGGCTACATACCACGACTACGATATCTGGCGGTTGGGTGTCATGACTGCTTTTCTAAATAATGATTTAGAAGACAGAGTCTATAAGTACACAGTCAGAGGGCTTCGTAGACAGTGGGAGCAGCGGAAACGTGTGCAAGATGTTTTATGTGATAAAGCAGGAATCGCGGAGTTGGAACGTCTGTTTTGATGTGGTAGTCAAAGAGTTTGACTTCATCAAAATGGTAGATGAACCTTGTATATACAAAAAGGTAGTAGGGAGTATGGTGGTGATCCTCGTAGAGTACGTGGATGACATACTCTTGATAGGGAAGGAGTTTCCCATGCTACGCTCGGTCAATCTCCGCTTATCACAAGGATTCTCCATATAGGATCAAATATGATACCTACTAAATCCTGGGTTTTGGATCTATGAGATAGATCTAAATGGATGTTAGGATACTCACTAGTTGTAGTGAGATGGTATCAATTGATCCTGGGTAGAATCACTGGAAAGGGTCCAGGGTGATAAGGACGACTGAATGTCAGTCGCAGGCATTGTGAAGGGACGGTATGTTGGAAGAGTTCCAAGCTAGATACCATGGCATACTAGACGATAAAGGCTGGATACATCGGTACCAAAGATGCTACCAAAGAGGAAGTCTGGGTGTGTATTAGTTCATGAGATGAACTTTGTTCCTACCATTGTGTGACAATGGAGTTGTGGCTTATGCCTAGGAACGCTTGTCCCATCAGTGGTCCAGACATATTCTAAGGCAGTGTCACCTGATCATGGAGATGATTGATCTCCAGGGGATCGAGGTTAGGAGAGTAGACTCAGAGGACAACAGGGCGGATCCACTCACGAAAGGCCTTTTCCCAGAGAGAGACTTTTATGGGATGGTTGAGTATGAGATACTACAACCACTGCTATCAGATGGCCCTAGTGCAAGTGGGAGATTGTTAGTTATATGTATGCCCTAGAGGCCATTACTATACATAGGATGTATATTGTAGTGGATGCTTGGACATATATAGGGATGACTTTCTTGCTCGATATGATAGTATGCTATCTGGTTACTTTTTACCTTAACGTGTACACTGATTGTCTCTCGGTTACATGTTGGTAAGGCCCTTAGGATGTGTACTTGACTACCTGGACTATGATGCGGATCATACTAGTGGGGACATGGTAGTCCATAAGTACATCCTTCAAAGTCCCTAGTCGTGGGTGTATCGAGACGGGGCATCGATATACCAGAGTAGACTAGCGTATACCTTCTCGACCCATACAGATGGGCGATGGATGATTCCATATCCATTGGTGTTTGACATCAGAGATGATATACGGGTGCTCAGTGGTGACTGGGTACACTGGACGGACTCGCCGAGAACTCCCAGATGGTATTATACCTTACGTCAGATGGCAGTTCTCTAGTGACACTGGTGCAGGTTAGTCTGTAGACCCGAGATCGTCATAGAGTCTTGTGTGATTCCCACTGTGCTTTGATTTCCATCATACCACGTCCAAGAGGGCGTGCAAAAAGGTGGATTTTGGGTACAGTCCCGAATCACATGGAGGCAATGAGCGATAGGAGGGGTTTCGTCTCTCCCGGTATAGGGAGTTGATGTTGCGCAGTGTTCGATTGGCTATAACAGGAAGTCCTTGGCCAAGGATGCTTTAGGGATTTACTGGTAAGTGTTACCAGTAGTTTCTCGACTCATTATGAGCCTCATATCGACACGACTTATCGAGTTATTGGGGTCTGACGTTTACCACCCCTTGACAAGATATGCGACATATCAGACGAACAGACCGGACTGTACGGTAGTGTTACTCGTTGGATTCACAGGAGTGTGAGCGGGCTTGCTCGTTGATCTTCTGATCGCTCAATACCCGGGTGGTCGTTACGTTTAGCAGACCGCTTGCGGCTTGTGGGTGTTTGATATGATCATCACCTGCTGCCGGCGTATTGACGAGTCTTTAGAGTCCTACACAGGGGTTTCCTGGCTCAAGCGAAACGAAATAGGAGCGCATATGAGATATGTGCGGGACCGAGAATAATACAAGTATGTGATACTGTATTCTATTCTCGCGATTTATATCATCGATCGATTATATGAGATATAGCCGGGTTACCGAATCAAGTGTTGATTCGATACATTGATACACATGATATTAGTCAGTTATATGCGATATGACCGGATCGTTAAATCAAGTGTTGATTTAATAATTTAATGTATAATTATATATTTGATATATTACTTTACATTAACTAGTATTGGTTCACTTAAGATTGATTTTCTCACTTGAATGTGCACATTGTTTATATGTGATATATGCAAGTGTACATATTTGTATCATGCTTGATGATACAAACAAGTTGTGTATATGAGACTTGAACCGTATCAAGGTTAGATTATGATTTACTATTTTTCTTAGCATATAACAAAAGAGTGTGACTTTGGTCAAAGTTATCAAGCTTCATGAAGCTTGATGAACATTGACAAAGTCATCTCTTTTGTCATTTGCTTAGGATATTAGCTAACCCAACCCTTAACCCTATGCTATGGTTAATTCTCTACATGAGTTAAGCATGAGGGCTTAACTCAAACATGGTACCATAATTAAAAGGATAAGTGTTCATATTATTCTTTTAATGGAAATGATTCTTTCTTCTTCTTTATCTTCATCAAGCTTGAAAAATCTTGCTAGCTCCAATGGCATCATGAGAAAAAGAGTGTGAAATCTAATTCTAAAGTGAACCCACTTCCTATTTCTTCATCCTCTACCACTTGCCATGTAGTATAGTGTGTTCTCTTCACAAAGTTTTTGACCAAGTGAAGGAATAGCTTGAGTTTGAGTCTCCCCGACATAGATCATCTTCGGCCTCGAAGTCAATGACCTAGCCCGATCATTTCTCCGACGAAACCATCGCTAGAGTCCAGGATCCGATGATCGCAGCGGAGGGACGTCAACACGGAGCTAAAGAAATGGTGGAGCGGATCTACAAAGGTTGTAATCGGTTTCACTTAGCAATAAAGTTGTTTACTTGCTTGCTTTTCGCCTTAACTTCTAGTCAACGATCTATATTAGGGTTTCTCGGCACCGGAAATTTTTTGTTTGGCATGGTTGATGCCTTGTGGAACCTCCTTAGTATGCCTAGGAACCCTACAGGTTTATGGTCACCTTCCTTTGTTCTCCTACACTCGCCCTCTTCTTCATATATTGTGGCCGGCCCCCTCTTGAAAAGAGAGAGATTCATTTTGATTAAAAACATTATGGTTTTGGCTTCATGAAAATTAGATTGCTCATTTCTCATTTCGATCGATCCAAAAGGCAACTTCATTAACCGTTCGTCCATAGCCTTGGACGTAACGAGACAAAGTGTTCTAAGCATTCTCTACATCAATCTTGGTCATCTCTTTTAGCAAACATGATGATCGAGTTGCCTCGGTTCAGAGGCGGGAGCCCGTTTAAAGATCCGTCGACATAGTGCCACCTGGACGACGAGACTGGAGATTCAGGAGATCGGAGCAGCCGCAACAAAGCGTGGGATGATGGTTGAAGACCGAAGGACTCGGATCATTCGGTATAAGATTTCTACCCTCTTTGTAGTTTGTTAGTTTAGCTTTAATGGTAGATCCGGGTTATAGTATGCGATAGCGCCAGTTGTATAAAAGTTTTTGTTCCGCATTTGGCGTCTGTTAGACGGCCGGGGCGCTACCGTATACTTACATTGGTATCAGAGCCTCACCATTAAGCTTTACTAACTTGTGCTAACGCGTTTAAAACATCGATCGAGCGGAATTTTCAAAATCGCAATTTCCATGTGTTAAAGTTTCTGTTGATTTTAAATCTGTTCTAAAAATTATTTTGACCATACCAGAAAATCAAGCAGGCTTTTTAATGGAAACATCAGAAAAACGATCCACCAATTCGACCGTACGACCGCGGATCCGCGGTCAATGCCTAGCTTTGATCGCGGAAGCGCGGCCGTCTTTGTGAATTGGTGGGCCATATTTCTTCTAGGCTTTCATCTTGGGAAATTGTGGTTTCTGGTACTGTTCTTTTGGGCCCAGTTTTTATTACTGTACAACAGATGTACGTAGGGCCCACTTCGGGAAATTTTGTCGATCGAAATTTAAACGTGTTAGTTTACAGTACTTATATTATATCTCCGACCGGGAATGTCATTTGAGCGGTAAATTGCGTATAATTGTTATAGTCCTTTTAGACGGATTAGCGAACGTGATATTCGCGTTGATGTTCTGTGTTGTGCTGTGTTGTTGCGGATATGTCGTGGCGGATAGCAGTGTGCAATAGTAGTGCTGTTTGGATTTATTTGTACATTTAATATTGCAGGGCGAGCGTCCAACATGTGGATTGCCGTCACTGCCAGTTTGTATATTATTCTTTTGGGGCACGACTGGGATGTGGTCGATGTACCCATTGTATATTATTTTTCTTTTCTGTACTAGGATTACCCCGCGGTGGGGTGCACGGATAGCCGGGTTCTGGAAGACAACGGGTCCGTATCTCATGGCTTTGAGAGTCATAGGGGCCTCACTCTAGAATTGGCAGACTATTCGCCACACTCATAGGGGGTTCAGGTTGACCCAAGGAGGGGTGCTCAAGTTACCGAATTCCGTGAAGTGCCGGGTGGTCCATTTACTATGCTGTAGGGGGCTACCTTGCTTCAGGTTTTGGCGGGTAACTTGTCGCACCCATAGGGCTCTAGGTTTCATTGCACAGGCTATCCACACGACCAGGGGAACATCGGGTTTCAGTAGCGGCTCTGTGAAACCCGGGGATCCCAGATTATCTGTATTGTTCTGTGATGCTTATTACTTTTCTGTAATGTTGCATATTATCACGCCTGGAGCGATTATTGTATAATAATATATATACTATTAGATGTTGTATATGTTTTACACCCGCGCTAGTCCAGTTCCCGCTCTGTCGTTAGTTAAGTAACCTAACGGGTGATGACGGGACCCAGTGGCGAATGCAGATGTCATATACGTACATTATATTTTCGTTCTTTTCTGGTGTGTTTAATTGATGGGACTGCATTGATTCTTATCAATGCAAGGATAAAACTGTAGGGTTCCTAGGCAGCCTAATGAGGTCTCACAAGGCATCAACCATGCCAATTTCAAATTTTAACGGTGCCGAGAAACCCTAGAACGGATCGTCGGCTAGATGTTTAGGCGAAAATGAAACTAGTTAACAACTTAACTAAAGTTTAAACGGAAATATAACCTTTGTAGATCCGGTGCTCCACCTCCATAGCTCCACAACGAAGTCCCCTCGCTGTCCAAATGAATTCCCGGGCTCTAGCGTCGGCTTCATCGGAGAAAGAGCGGGCTAGGTCATCGACGACGTGCCGAAGATGATCTACGTCGAGGCATCACTAGATCAAGCTCCACCTTCACCAAGCCATGAAAACTTGTGAAGGAAACACACTCTACTACTTGGCAAGAGGTAGAGGATGAAGAAATAGGAAGTGGGTTCACTTTAGAATTGGATTTCTCACTCATTTCATCAATCCACCATTGATGAAGTCAAGCTTCTTCAAGTGAAGAAGAAGAAGAAGAAGATGATAGAATTATGATAAGTTATTTAGTATAGAAAAGAATATGATACTTATCATAATTTTAACGAAAGTTAGGTGTAGAGAATAGACCATGGTTAGAGTTAATGGTTAGGTTTAGGAAAAGAACAAGAATGGTTATGCTTTCAACACTTCAAGAAGTTTCCACAAAATAACAAAATAAGCCACCATTCCTTTTAATTTCCATAATGAATAAATAATCAAATAAATAAATAAGAAATTTAAACACAACCCTAACCATTTACTTAACCAAGGTTTAAACTAAACATACTCCTAAACAAGCATGTATCATCAAACATGATACAAACAAATGCACAAAAGTATATCACATATACAATGTGCATATCAAGTGAGAAAATCCTTTTAAAGTGAACCAATACTAGTTAATGTAAAGTAATATATCATATATATAATTATACATTAAATCATTAAATCAACACTTGATTTAACGACCCGGTCATATCGCATATAACCGACTAGTATACAATGTATCGGCTTATCGAATCAATCCTTGATTCGATAACTAGGTTATATCGCATACAACCATTCGATACATTCATCACGAGAATAGAATACGGTATCACATACACGCATTATTCTCGGTCCCGCACATATCTCATATGCGCTCCTATTTCGTTTCGCTTGAGCTAGGAAACCTCTGTGTAGGACTCTAAAGACTCGTCAATACGCCGGCAGCAGGTGATGATCATATCAAACACCCACAAGCCGCAAGCGGTCTGCTAAACGTAACGGCCACCCGGGTATTGAGCGATCAGAAGATCGACGAGCAAGCCCGCTCACACTCCAGTGAATCCAACCAGTAACACTACCGTACAGTCCGGTTTGATCGTCTGATATGTCGCATATCTCGCCTAGGGGTGGTAAACGTCAGACCCCAATAGCTCGATAAGTCGTGTCGATATGAGGTCTATAACAATTCGAGAAACTACTGGTAACACTTACCAGTAAATCTCAGCAACCCTGGCCAGGGATTTCTTGTTATAGCCAATCGAACACAGCGCAACATCAACTCCCTATACCGGGAGAGACGAATCCCCTCCTATCGCTCATTGCCTCCATGTGACTCGGGACTGTACCCAAAAACCACCATTTTGCACGCCCTCTTGGACGTGGGAAGATGGAAATCAAAGCACAGTGGGAACCACACAAGACTCTATGACGATCTCGAGTCAACAGACTGCTCTGTACCAGTGTCACCAGAGAACTGCCATCTGACGTAAGGTATAATACCATCTGGGAGTTCTCGGCGAGTCCGTCCAGTGTACCCAGTCTCTACTGAGCACCCGTATATCATCTCTGATGTCAAACACCAATGGATATGGGATCATCCATCGCCCATCTGTATGGGTCGAGAAGGTATACGCTAGTCTACTCTGGTATATCGATGCCCCGTCTCGATACACCCACGACTAGGGACTTTGAAGGATGTACTTATAGACTACCATGTCCTCACTAGTATGATCCGCATCATAATCCAGGTAGTCAAGTACACATCCTAAGGGCTTTACCAACATGTAACAGAGAGACAATCAGTATACACGTTAAGGTAAAGAGTAACCAGATAGCATACTATCATGTCGAGCAAGAAAGTCTTCCCTATATATGTCCCAGCATCCACTACAATATACATCCAATGTACAGTAATGGCCTCTAGGGCATACATATAACTAACAATCTCCCACTTGCACTAGGGCCATCTGTAGCAGTGGTTGTAGTATCTCATACTCAACCATCCCATAAAAGTCTCTCTCTGGGAACAGGCCTTTGTGAGTGGATCCGCTGTGTTGTCCTCTGAGTCTACTCTCCTTACCTCGATCCCTTAGAGATCAACCATCTCTATGATCAGGTGATACTGCCTTAGAATATGTCTGGATCACTGATGGGACCGGCGTTCCTTGGCATAAGCCAAAACTCCATTGTCACACAATGGGAGGAACTAAGTTCATCTCATGAACAAATATACATCCAGACTGCCTCTTTGGTAGTATCTTAAGTAGCGATGTATCCTGCCTTTATCGTCTAGTATGTCACGGTATCTAGCTTGGAACTCTTCCAACATACCGTCCCTTTACTGAGGGTAAAGACAATGCCTGTGACTGACATTCAGTCTTCTTTATCATCCTGGAACCATTCCAGTGATTCTCCCCAGGGTCGATTGATACCATCTCACTACAGCTAGTGAGTATCCTAACATCTATTTAGATCTATCTCATAGATCCAAAATCCAGGATTTAGGAGGTATCACTTTGATTCTATATGGAGAATTATGGTGATAAGCGGAGATTGACCGAGCGTAGCATAGGAAACTCCTTCCCCATCAAGAGTATGTCATCCACGTACTCTACGAGGATCGTCACCATACTCCTTACTACCTTTTTGTTTATACAAGGTTCATCTACCATTTTGATGATGTCAAACTCTTTGACTAATTCATCAAAACAGATGTTCCAACTCCGCGATGCCTGCTTTATCCTATAAAGCATCTTGCACACGTTTCCGCTGCTCCCACTGTCTACGAAGCCTTCTGGCTGTGTACTTATAGACGCTCTCTTCCAAAACATCATTTAGAAAAGCAGTCATGACACCCAACCACCAGATATCGTAGTCATGGTATGTAGCCGTGACAAGTAGGATCTGGATGGACTTAAGCATAGATCCTTAGAAAAGGTTTAATTATGATCCATATCTGGTCAATGATGCAAACGTTTAACAAGTCTAGCTTTGAAAGTCTCAACTTTTCCATGTACACCAAGTAATCTTCTCAAGATATACTTGCTCCTGATGGGAATTTAACCCTTCAGATATAGCAACCAAAGTCTATACTTTGTTGGTGTATAAAGATTCCATCTCAGATCGCTAAGCATCCAGCCATTCTTATAGAGTCTTACTCCTGATGGCCAGCTCGAAACTAGTCGGGTCATCATCTCATGACGCAATCCTCGCTCCCACTGTCATAGAGAAACAGAAGTATCTCTCAGGTGGGTGAGGAACCCTACTAGATCGGCGGAGAGGCTGAGGTTCGTTGGAATCTACTGAATCCTTTGGTTCTATCAAATCATCAGCTGCAGTCTATATAGCTGGAACATTTCCAGTTCTATATAACAGACCTTGCCTTGAGCTTGTCCGGATTTTGCTTTTAGACAAAGGCCGGACAACCCCAAATCTTAACTAGCTTAAGACATGGGCTCTTCCGTTTCCATATCACATATGAAGTGGTAGGCATCTGATTTGATTCGAACCCTATTCAATAGGTATGCAACTTCATAAGTGCATAACTCCCAAAAGGAAACAGGTAACTCAGTAGTACTCATCATAGAGCACACCATATCAAATAGGGTGTATCTACTCCACCCCGATATACCATCGTGCTATGGTGTATACAGAGGAGTAATGCTGAGAGAGAATCTCATTCTCCTTTAGAATAGTTCAGGAATTCCGTGCTCAAGTATTCTCCTCCCTGATCACATCAAAGGACATAATACTTATACCCGTATTTTGGTTCTCTACTTCTAACTTATATTCTGTGAATATCTCAAAAGGTTCAGACTTGTGTTTCAACAGGAACATATGTCTGAATCTTGAGAGATTATCAGAGAATGTAATGAAGTAAAAGAACCGGTCTTGGCATGTGTAGACAGGGGACCTTTATACATCAACATGTATCATCCCAAGAGTTTACTAACTCTTTCTCTGTTTTCAGTAAACGGAGCTATGGTCATCTTATCTTTGTGACATGACTGGCAAGTTTCATAAGATGTAAATTCAAACAGATTTAAATATGCATCTATGTGGAACTTAGCTTGTCGGGTCGCATTGATATGACCTAGTCTACAGTACCTCAAGAAGAATTCGTTCATTTCTGAACTCTTCTTCTTGTGTGTGTTCTGTATACTAAGAACTGTAGTTTGATTTAGAACATCAACGCTTTTAGATAACGTGCCTGAACCGATCAACTTTTGATATAGGAAATGTTCAAAACATTATCCAACAATACAAAATTTTACCGTTTCTTTACTAATAAAGAGACAGATATGATTTTGTATATCAGGTTCGGTATCTAATAACATTCGTTCAGAATCAATGTATTGTAATACAGGGTGACAGTGACCAACAGACTTGGCTGCAACTCTTGCCCCGTTTTCTGCCTCATGAAACTTATCACCCGTTCTCAGTTCTCTACCTATCTATAGCCCTATGTAACAGATTACATATCTGGGATCCTGATTCGGTATCATATACCCAGGATGTAGAGGATACAGAGAAACAGTTCTTTGTAACGAACACACCCGAAGATGATGCATCAGCATGCACTCTCTTCGTTTGGGCGGCACGGGAAATCTGGTATTCCCCAATTTCCTGCTCTGTCTTATAACAATTATAAGTTGGAGCGGGACCAACGTTCCCCAGCTCAGTATAACAAGCGGGTTCGGTCAATAATCCGTATTATTATCTTGATTAAGGCGTGATATGGTCGCTACCTGGAGAGAGAGAGAAGAAAACACTCAGCGTGCGCTCTTGCAAGAATAGATTGGTTATTATTTTATCTAATCAGGATGGCTCCCACTGCTTTTTATCAAATCTTCCTTCAAACCCTAAAAGGAAAGACTAGCCGGGATTAATCACACACTACAAGTTCGCCAATCTTTTAGCCAGGCCAGTGTCGGTACTTTGAGGGAGGTCCCCCGTGCTTTCGCACGAACCTAATTAATGTAAACCTCATTTTCCAAGAGGCGTAACCTCGTTAACACATTTCTAGACACCTACTTGATCGGCTAATTGTAATGTGTAAAACTCTCCCAGGAGTAACTCTTACTCGCAGCGGGTATCGGGATCCAACTATCTCATAGAAGGTATGCAATCTCATTGCAAATTTCAACACTTGAAATTCCCGATAATTTTGCCCCTAACCTCCTATGACCTTGACAAAGGCCAACAAACCATAGGATGCTAGTCAAGTTCAACCCGTCATTTCCTGATTGAATTAAACCCACCCGCACGGCCCTTGACAAAGGCCAACAAGGTCACACGACTACCCTAACCCAATCTGCCTCATATGCATAAGCAGATAAGCACCAGTTAGCTACCGCACACTGCGCCTTGACAAAGGCCAACAAACGCAGCACGAATACTAACTACTACTTATCTGAAATGACGGAGGGCTACGACAGGTTTTTCTGAAAACCCATTGCGTAATGAACTTGATATCGTTGTAGAATCAAATGATTTTGAAATGGAGTGTTTTTGAGGCTTTTCTAGTTTTGCTAAAGGAGTCACTCCCGGTGAAGGGATCGTCGGTCCTTTCCTCGTTGAATGAGGTGCGGGATATATCATATATATCACTGTGCAAAGCAAAAACTCTTAAAAGCAATCAAAAGACAAACCGAGTGTGTAGCATCTGCCAGTTATTGCTAAAGGAGTCACTCCCGGTGAAGGGATCTCGGTCCTTTCCTCATCGAATAAGGTGCAGGATATATCATATATACCGCTGTGCAAAGCAAGAACTGTAGCTACCTGTTTTATTATGAAATTCGATTCTACAACATCTTTAGGTTTCTTTTATTTCATTAATCACATTAATGAAGTCCCATCATTAAGTACCTAAACATCATAGATAAATACGACGTACACTTATGCCATCCGCATTCGCCTCGATGTCCCCTCGTGCACCGTTAGGTTAGGTAACTAACGGCAGAGCGGGGCAGGGCTAGCGCGGGTGTAAAACATAAGTAACGCCTATATAATATATCATATATACTATATACTGTATCTATCACAGAACATCACATGATCACATCACAGATATCACAGCAGAAGAAACATATGAAATATTGGATATACTAGGACGTCCGTGTTTTCAATACGAGCCAGTATAAAACACGGATTCCACGGTCGTGAGGAATAGCCAAACCCACACCCCTAGACCCCTACGAGAGCGGCAAGTAACCCTACCAATTCTAGAGTTAGGAGAACCGGACTCGACTCCTCGAGTTGGTCTCCCACTGGACTCCAGAACCCGGTTACTTGTGCTCCCCTCCTTGGGTCTATCCTAGTGCGGAAAAGTAAATAATATACAAAAGGTGACAACTTCCGCAACCTGGAAGTGCCCCAAGAAAAGAATATTACATACAAGTTTTTACATGAATGAAAATGAAAAACACTCATCTCACATAAAAACCCCCGGCTATTCAAACACGACGATCCAATATAACATATCCGGCAACACATAACATCACATGTCATCAACATAAGTAAATATGCGCATCCCAATTGTCGTTGACATATAGCAACGAAACCGGCGATATCACATATTACACTTACGGTCACAGAAAAGAAAGTGTAAAACTACAACAGTTGGAATCCGCAACCACCTCAGACATCGCATGCCTGACCAAATGAATTCCTTAGACATTGCATGCCTAACAATTATAAACCCCGCATTTTAGTCTCATTATCGAAAACACTTTTCAATATCAAGTCGGGCAATTCAACAAGATTCCCGACATCTTGATCGAATGCTCGTCGCAAACTTTAGTAGGCAGCCGCACCCCCGATGCTGTCGACGAAGTGCACTAAGGCGGAACACCGCTTCCGCGAGCACCCGAACGGATGCTTTCGGCGACGGGGTTCTCCTACAGTCACTTGGTCGGGGCTATGGAGTGAGGCTGTCTATTAAGTTTACCCGACGAGTATCCGCGTACGGTACGTGATTGCGACGGACTTTTGATCGCATCAAAATTCCGTGGCAACCGATCAAGTGAGACTAAAGTGCTATGTTTATAACATTCATTCAGTTATCTCATAACTTCTTGTGAATTCCAATTATTGTATCACATTCCAGATAAATAGAAAATGTTAAACTTTTCGATCGAACAATCGAACACCCAAGTTTTCCCGATACAGATCAACACATGAAATATGAGTCTAACAACATTCAGTTCGTGCCTCAGTACCAACGGTCCAGCCGTAGAAGGGTCAAGCCAACGCCTCACATGTGGCACGCCGTACTGCCCCAAACCCGAAGGTTCAAAGGGCAGTTCAAGACGGTCACATAATCGAGTTAATGTTTGTTGTCTTCTAGAGGGTCCATCGCGTTACTTGCACTACTTAGAACGTCGTTAAACTACGGAAAAATCCAACACTTGGAAATTTCCCGACAGGGGAAAAATTGGGTATTTATATCCGGTCGAACTTTTTAACATATTCAAAAAATTATCCGGAAAGCCACATCGACAAAATCTGATACACCGATCGAAACACCGAATCCCCAAAACAATCCCAGAAAATTCAACTCTTGAATAAATATTAAAAATTCCCAGAAAATCCAACTCCAGAAAATAGGAATTACTGTGCAAACAAAAGAAGCTGACGTCATCAATGGGCCGCGGAACCGCCGCAGAAGCTAGGCTTCTGCCGCGGTTCCGCCGCAGTTTGGACTGTTCATGAGAAAATTTTTACGCCGTAATTCTTATATTTCCCTGCTGAATTTTTTAGCAATTTTTAATTTGGAAAAATCCCAGTTTTTGAAAAAAGGACAGAGAGCAATTTTGAAATGGGTTTTCGGGTTCGTTCGGACTTCAAACTCCGTCTAGACTTCGCCTAAGGCTCTAGCTAGGCTCTAATACCACTGTAGGGTTCCTAGGCAGCCTAATGAGGTCTCACAAGGCATCAACCATGCCAATTTCAAATTTTAACGGTGCCGAGAAACCCTAGAACGGATCGTCGGCTAGATGTTTAGGCGAAAATGAAACTAGTTAACAACTTAACTAAAGTTTAAACGGAAATACAACCTTTGTAGATCCGGTGCTCCACCACCATAGCTCCGCAACGAAGTCCCCTCGCTGTCCAAATGAATTCCCGGGCCCTAGCGTCGGCTTCATCGGAGAAAGAGCGGGCTAGGTCATCGACGACGTGCCGAAGATGATCTACGTCGAGGCATCACTAGATCAAGCTCCACCTTCACCAAGCCATGAAAACTTGTGAAGGAAATACACTCTACTATTTGGCAAGAGGTAGAGGATGAAGAAATAGGAAGTGGGTTCACTTTAGAATTGGATTTCTCACTCATTTCATCAATCCACCATTGATGAAGTCAAGCTTCTTCAAGTGAAGAAGAAGAAGAAGAAGAAGAAGAAGATGATAGAATTATGATAAGTTATTTAGTATAGAAAAGAATATGATACTTATCATAATTTTAACCAAAGTTAGGTGTAGAGAATAGACCATGGTTAGAGTTAATGGTTAGGTTTAGGAAAAGAACAAGAATGGTTATGCTTTCAACACTTCAAGAAGTTTCCACAAAATAACAAAATAAGCCACCATTCCTTTTAATTTCCATAATGAATAAATAATCAAATAAATAAATAAGAAATTTAAACACAACCCTAACCATTTACTTAACCAAGGTTTAAACTAAACATACACCTAAACAAGCATGTATCATCAAACATGATACAAACAAATGCACAAAAGTATATCACATATACAATGTGCATATCAAGTGAGAAAATCCTTTTAAAGTGAACCAATACTAGTTAATGTAAAGTAATATATCATATATATAATTATACATTAAATCATTAAATCAACACTTGATTTAACGACCCGGTCATATCGCATATAACCGACTAGTATACAATGTATCGGCTTATCGAATCAATCCTTGATTCGATAACTAGGTTATATCGCATACAACCATTCGATACATTCATCGCGAGAATAGAATACGGTATCACATACACGCATTATTCTCGGTCCCGCACATATCTCATATGCGCTCCTATTTCGTTTCGCTTGAGCTAGGAAACCTCTGTGTAGGACTCTAAAGACTCGTCAATATGCCGGCAGCAGGTGATGATCATATCAAACACCCACAAGCCGCAAGCGGTCTGCTAAACGTAACGGCCACCCGGGTATTGAGCGATCAGAAGATCGACGAGCAAGCCCGCTCACACTCCAGTGAATCCAACCAGTAACACTACCGTACAGTCCGGTTTGATCGTCTGATATGTCGCATATCTCGCCTAGGGGTGGTAAACGTCAGACCCCAATAGCTCGATATGTCGTGTCGATATGAGGTCTATAACAATTCGAGAAACTACTGGTAACACTTACCAGTAAATCTCAGCAACCCTGGCCAGGGATTTCCTGTTATAGCCAATCGAACACAGCGCAACATCAACTCCCTATACCGGGAGAGACGAATCCCCTCCTATCGCTCATTGCCTCCATGTGACTCGCGACTGTACCCAAAAACCACCGTTTTGCACGCCCTCTTGGACGTGGTAAGATGGAAATCAAAGCACAGTGGGAACCACACAAGACTCTATGACGATCTCGAGTCAACAGACTGCTCTGTACCAGTGTCACCAGAGAACTGCCATCTGACGTAAGGTATAATACCATCTGGGAGTTCTCGGCGAGTCCGTCCAGTGTACCCAGTCTCTACTGAGCACCCGTATATCATCTCTGATGTCAAACACCAATGGATATGGGATCATCCATCGCCCATCTGTATTGGTCGAGAAGGTATACGCTAGTCTACTCTGGTATATCGATGCCCCGTCTCGATACACCCACGACTAGGGACTTTGAAGGATGTACTTATAGACTACCATGTCCCCACTAGTATGATCCGCATCATAATCCAGGTAGTCAAGTACACATCCTAAGGGCTTTACCAACATGTAACAGAGAGACAATCAGTATACACGTTAAGGTAAAGAGTAACCAGATAGCATACTATCATGTCGAGCAAGAAAGTCTTCCCTATATATGTCCCAGCATCCACTACAATATACATCCAATGTACAGTAATGGCCTCTAGGGCATACATATAACTAACAAAAACAAACCTATATTTGATGTTGTTGGAATAAATTTTAAAAAGAGTTATTACAAAGGCATTTCCTTTTGTTATGCATAGCGGTATTTAGTTAGAATATCCTGCACCTCATTCGACAAGGCAAGGGCCGAGATCCCTTCACCGGGAGTGACCCCTTGGGCAGAAGTTTACGTCAGGGTAATAACTTCAATATAGTCGATTACAAGTTGCTTTGCATCGCGGTATTCAGTTAGAATATCCTGCACCTCATTCCACGAGGAAAGAGCCGAGATCCCTTCACCGGGAGTGACCTCTTTAGCAAAAGGTTTTCGCAACTATATTTTTTATAAAAAGCTATCAAGTTCCTTCAACGAGATCAAGTTCATTACGTTAAAGGTTTTTCGCCAAAAACCAGCGGTAATCCTCCTTCATTTCTTATGGATGGTCAGTAGTATTCAAGCTATGTTTGTTGGTCTACGTCAAGGCATAGTGTTTGGTAGCTGCTGGGGTATTCATTAGTTGCATAGATAGATGCATTAGTTTAGGACAGACGTACAACCTTGTTGGCCTACGTCAAGGGCATGTACGATGACCTAAATTAATCAGGACAACGACGGGTAGAACTTGACATGTGGCTTATGATTTGTTGGCCTACGTCAAGGTCATAAGAGCATGGGATAAAAATTATATCGGGAGTTTCAAACATACAGGAAACTTGCAAAAATTGAAAATACCTTCTGGAGTATGATAACATGAGTGGATTCCTTCACGTTATCATGCGATGAGAGTTGGATCCCGATTCCTACTGATGAGTTAGTTTACTCCTCGGGTGATCCCGACTAATTCATCTTTCAAGTTTGGAGGAGAATTTGAGATTACAGTGGGAGGTTTCCTGATTAGATAAAGAGATAACCATTCTGATCTAGGTTAGAGTGCACGCAGAGTGTTTCTTTTCTCTCTCTCTCTTTGGCAGCGACTTTTGACTGACCCTAGACTATAACTCAGTGACCAAGTTGACCGAACTTTTTTAAAATAATGGCTTTTAGATTGTCTATAGTTGCATAAGTCATTGCAGCTCCTTCTTTTACCCTTTGTATTTCTCAGAACACCCCGTATTACTACAGACATCCACTTCCATTGGATAGATCCATCGTATGGTTATATACGAACTCGAAGGGACTTCTTCGAGGATGGATCCAGGTTCAGGAGAAATAAAATTGGTTTATTCAGTTGTCTTTTATTATCACCTTTTCTCAGGTTGCGAGGGCTCCTTAGTTTAGGAGAGTACACCTATTACGCTTATTGGATAGTCTTATTCCAAACCATAGGCAGGTGCCGAAAGGTAGGGAATGAAGAAAACCAATCAGCCTAAGTAGGGTGTACAGAAGGTAATAACTAAAGACAAAATAAAAGGATTAGAAAGAGGGCAAAGTAAAATGCGACTGTTATCATTCACGACCAAAACACGTACTTCATCGCCACTCCTATATCACCTTTGCTTTTTTCCCCAGTTCGGGAGAAATAGAATAAAGTATTATTCAGTTGTCTTTTGTCATCACTTTCTCTCAAGTTGCGAGTACTCCTTGGTTTAGGAGAGTACACCTATTATGCTTACTGGATAGTCTTCTTCCAAACCATAGGCTGGTGCCGAACGGTAGGGAAGGAAGAAAACCATTTAGCCTAATGAAGGTGTACAGAAGGTAACGACTAAAGACAAAATAAAGGGATTTGGAGAGATGCCAATGAACAATACGGTTAAAGTCATGAATTGGATTATGGAAGAGGCATTACTAGGAATACCAGGATACCCCTATGATACATTTTTTTGTTTCAGTGCATTGTTAATGGAAAAATGATTTCCCGATTAGATACTTACTCCAGGGTATGTATTTACCAGGTATGATTCTCACATCTGTATGGTTACAGATGATGAGTGGGAGTAGCTTATTGGGAATAAAGGTGATCATCCTCATTATATCGGAATTCGTTGTAATTGGTGATATTTGAGGAAGTCGCCTAAGTTTTTGCCGGACGGCATGTATTTGGTTTTGAATATCCGTTATTGTGCACCAATTTCAAAATGATATATTTGTACTTTTATTTTTTATAAAGTGAGATATAACTTTTTGAAATTATGTCCGTGACATTTACCTATATCAGTTAACGATTGGGTAAGGAGCATTAAACAACGGAGTAGTTCTTGAACCATAAGTACAGTTTTCAACCTACAACGCACATGTTTTGAGTTGTTAAACTCAGAGGACTTATACAGAGTATTGTATGTTGTCCAGTGTCCATCAGGACATAGGGGATGGTCCTCGTACTATGTTCTATTTACTTATGACTTCTCTAATTTTAGACATGTGTTTCCTAGAAATACAAGGTCTAAGTTTCGAGAAGTTGTGGGTATAAGAATAAAGTAGAGAACCAGGTGTCGCAAGTATCGGGATTCTTCAAAGAGATCGAAGATGTAGGTACTTATGAATGGTATTCAGATGATAGTAATGGTTTTGAGAAACTTGTTTCTCTTTCAGGTTACTCATAATTGGATGGATTCCTAAGTTGAATAATGCTGATTAGCCTCTCTTCATTAAGATGATATGCACTGGAGACAGCTGCATGATTAGAATCTGGTTTCAATTAAATAAGTGCCAAAGTTTCTATATTGGATATAGAATGCTTCTTATCTTAACGATGTTAAGGTAAGGGGAGTTGTCCAGCTTATGCTTAAAACCAGACACTGGATAACTCAAGACACGTTTCTGTAATGGAAGTTTGTGGGTTGACCCTGGCTTTGACGAGGGTTGACTTTTTACCATATGGAAGATCGGTAGTGATATTGTTCTTGACTCGCCACAGTTTTAGTCAAATGGATTTTTTCAGAAAACAGTAGAGGGAGTATGGTAGAACTGGAAGTGATTCCAGAACCGCAAACGATTACGGAAAATTTAATAGGACTTATATATTCAATCAGGTTTGACATTGCAATAGACACTCAGCAGATATGGTGGATAACCTCAGACACCCGAGAGGTACTCCGGTAGCCTCAAGGAAGGTGACAGGGAGGTTCTTTTTTACCCAGACTTGACACTACTGTTGTTCCAGGCTATGAGACGCAGCAGGAGGTTAAGTATAGAGTCATTCTAAACTAGCTTTAGAAGTGTATGTATATATTATTCTACCAGAGGGTTGTCATAGTCAGTGGGAGCAGCGGAAGCATAGTGGGCAAGAAGCTTATGTCTATTTATAGGCCTGAGCAGATATAGCGAAGATAAGATCATCTATTTTTGACGTGACAGTCATGGGTTTGACTTCATCAGAATAGGGGATAGATCTGTTAAGAAGGTAGTAGGGTGTGATGTCCTGGTATTTGGATGACATACACAGAGTAGGAAGTAAAATTCCTATACTACGATCGGTTGTACTGTGGTCGTCACACAGTTGTTTCTCCACAAAGGATATGGATATAATATCTGACATTTTGGTTACTAGATCTATGGTTTTATATCTAGATTTGGGTAGCTTCCCAATATGGGTACTTTGACATTATTCTAATAGTATTTTGGAATAGATGACTCCTGGCAAGGTGGTGTACCAGCAGGTGATGGAGTCACCCTCTCTAAAGGTGTCTTACAGACTATAGGGGAGAGGGACGTGCATGATTGGCAGATCACTTGCTTAGGAAATTGAGTCAATCGTGAGATGTCAAGTACCATACCAGACGTCGTTTTTGCACTAGATGCGATAAGTTTATATTAATCCAATCCTGCAGAAACATAAGGAAGCAGTTTTAGAACATAAGTGCATGTTCTATGGATTTGATGACGGCGGCCTCCTTCGGGAGACGGTTATCATTCTAGGCTTCAAAGGTGACATAGATGACAGAGTGATTGTCAGAGTTATAGTTTTCCCTCTAAAGAGGGACAGTATTATGGACAGGTGGTCTAAGAGGATACTATGGGAGGCATGGTGCGCGATACTAATTAGGTTCAGTTATCAATACAGTCTAAGAAGTTTGGATTTGAAGTTCATTTATGAACCAGGTCCCATCAGATATCCAGACATATTCTAAGACAGGTATTACTCGATTCGGGAGATGGCTTTCTCCGCGAACTTGAGATTAAGTGAGACATAGAAAGAAACATCTGGGCGGATCCACTCACTAAGGCTATTTCTCGAACACAATAGTTTTACAAAAGGGCTTTGTGAAACTGATTAGTAGAGGAGTTGGATGTTCGGTATCACATGGGCTGTGAGTATGCAACATCGCAATAATTAGCCTTAAGTGCAAGTGGGAGATTGTTGGATATAGTGCCCTCTAAGTCAATTATTGGATCGCAGGTACGTGATTGCAATGATTGAGGGAGGACCTATACCGATAAAACAGTCTTACTCGAGATGATAGTATGCTATCTGGTTTGTCTTTATCATCATGTAGATGTTGATAGAGCCCATAGGATTCTTTCTTGACTACGAGCAGTATGATGGCAATCATATATGTGGGAGCTGGGGTCTATAAGCACATCCTTAAAGTGTCCCTAGTCGTGGGAGTTTCGAGACAGGGCATCGATACTCCAGAGTAGACTAGTGTATACATTAGAGACCCCGACGAGGGGAGGTGGCCGGTTTCACAAGCCATTGGTGTTAGTTGGATCACCTAAGATGTATACAGGTGCTCATTGGGTTATGAGTACACCGGACATGACTCGCCGAGAATATGCTGGTTGGTATTATACATATCGTCAGAAAGCAGTTCCCTGGGGACATGTGTACAGGTTAGTCTATCGACCTGGGATCGTCATTTGTCTCGTGTGAGTTCCCACTGTGCTTTGATTTATACCCTACCACGGGTCAAAAGAGTCGTGCAAACAGGTATTTTTTGGGTACAGTCTCGAGCCACATGGAGGCAGTGAGCAGATAGTCGGGGATTCGTCTCTCCCGGTATTGGGGGTGAGATCGCGCTGTGTTTAGGAGAGCCATTACACGAAATCCCTGGCCAGGGTAATCGAGATATACTGGTAGGTATACCAGTAGTATCTCAGGGTGTTCTGGGCTGCTCTCTGACACGACTTATACAGCTATTGGGGGTCTGACATTTATCGGCCCCCTAGGCCCTATATGCGATACTCATAGACGAACGGACCGAACTGTATGGATATTGTCACTGTCAGGCTCAGTAGGGTTTTTGGATGAGTTTGCTCGTCAGCTTCCCTTCAAATCAATACATAGGCAACCGTTACGTACAGCTAGTACCTCTGACATGCTAGTGGTTATACCCAGTGCCAGTGTATTGATGAGTCATTAGAGTCTCCCACAGACAGTTTCCCAAGTTCGGGCGAAACGTTGTAGAAGCCGTATGGTTTTATGGCAGGGTTCGGAAAATGCACGTGCGTTTACGCACGTGTCATATTTCAGGCAGATAATACTGGTAGGTTTTGGTTTAAGCCGGATCCAAGTATTATACTGTGTAGATATAATATCTTTGTCTCAGTTGCATTTGTATTCGGTCGTAATACAAATGTGGGTATATTTATACTGTTACGGGGTTATCCTGAAATTCGTTTCAGGATAACTTTTGGAAGTTGCCAGTTTCCAGTTTTCAATTAGCCGTATTAAATATTCGGTTTAATACGGATTTATCTTTTCATCTTTGGGTGAGTCATGGGTCTAGAAGATTCTAGAAATGGTGACTAGGATTAGTGACTCATCATGGCATTAATTATTTGGTGTCTAGGTTTCATGACTCATTAAGCATTAATTGTTTCATTTAATGTATTGTGCAAGGTGTTATATGACTCATGCTTTGTTTTAATGTCATGATAAGCTTTGATTTATGGTCACCTTCCTTTGTTCTCCCACACTCACCCTCCTCTTCATATATTGTGGCCGACCCCCTCTTGAAAAGAGAGAGATTCATTTTGATTAAAAACATTATGGTTTTGGCTTCATGAAAATTAGATTGCTCATTTCTCATTTCGATCGATCCAAAAGGCAACTTCATTAACCGTTCGTCCATAGCCTTGGACGTAACGAGACAAAGTGTTCTACTCATTCTCTATATCAATCTTGGTCATCTCTTTTTGTTAGGTTTACCTAGCACCTCAAGAAGGGTTTGGAAGTATCACATGTCACAAAATCAAATTTTTAAGGTGCTATGTGAACATACAAAGAATCATCACTAGAATTTTAGGGTTTCTTAAACTTGACAACATCACAAGTAGGAAAAACTAGGGTTTTGAGAGTACAACCTTTGTAGCTCGCTACGCTAGACTCCTTGGCCACTTGAGAGATGGAAAAAGATTCGCTTGAGGTCTTCTAATATCCACGACGATCCACCCGAAGCTCCTTTGCCCAAAGCTCCTTGCTTTACCCGATATGTGAAAGAAGTAAAGCAAACACCCTACACAAACCGGCTAGATGTGTGCAGTATAATGATGTGGTTGTTTTTCTATAATCAAAACTCTTTCTTTTATCAACCTCACTTAAAGAAAATAATCAATAGAGGAAGAAGAAGATGGTAGCTTTTCTTTCTCACAAAAGGAAAAGAGATGAGAATGAATAATCATGAAATGAGAAAGAATAATAATATATATATTTTTAATTCCTTCTCACTTTAACCATGGTTAGAATTATCTAGATCTTTTCCAAAATGAGTTCAAAGCAAAAGGATAATTAACTCAAGGTTAATAAGTGGTTGAAGCATGGTCAAAGATGATAAACTCTAACCTCTTGTGAATTATCCTTTTCTTTTTACAAAATGAAAAATAAATAGATAATTCTATCATGTAAGTCTTGCATTGCCACCAAACTTGTATCAACAACCAGGATACTATGTATGCATGTATGTATCCATGCACATCGTCATGTGCATACATGTATGCATACAAAAAAGAAAAAGAGTTTGATTAAAGAATTAATCTAAAAGTCATTTGTAAAATCAACACTTGATTTGGCAAACCGGTCATATCACATACGACCCGACCAATAGAAAATTCCTGATTAATATACGGTATCACATATCCGCATTTAATCGGGTCCCCGCGCATATCTCATATGCACACCACATCTTTTCGCCTGAGCCAGGAAACTTCATTGTGGGACTCTAAGACTCGTCAATACGCCGGCAGTAGGTAATGATCATATCAAATACCTACAAGCCGCAAGCGGTCAGCTAAACGTAACGGCCACCCGGGTATTGAGCGATTAGAAGAAAACAAATGAACCTGTTGCAACTCCCGTCGAGCCAACCGGCAACACTACCATACAGTCCGGTCTCTTCGTCAGATATGCTGCATATCGAGTCTAGGGTTGGTAACGTCGACCCCAATAACTCAATAAGTCGTGCCGATGAATGGTCTATAACAGATCGAGAAACTACTGATAACACTTATTAGTAAATCCCAACAGCCCTGGCCAGGGACTTACTGATATAGCCAGTCGAGCACAGCACAACATCAACTCCCAATACCGGGAGAGGCGAAACCCCTCCTATCGCTCATCGCCTTCATGTGTCTCGGGACTGTACCCAACGGCCACCTGTTTGCACGACTCAGTGGAGCCGTGGTAGGTTGGTAATCAAAGTACAGTAGGAGAACACACAAGACTCTATGACGATCTCGGGCCTACAGACTAACCTGCACCAGTGTCACCTGAGAACTGCTATTCGACGATAGATATAATTCCATATAGGAGTTCTCGGCGAGTCCGTCCAGTATACCCAGTCACCACTGAGCACCCGTATACGATCTCGATGTCAAACATCGATGAATGTGGGAACATCCATCGCCCATCATATGGGTCTAGTATCATATACGCTAGTCTACTCTGGTATATCGATGCCCCGTCTCGATACACTTGCGACTAGGGACATTCCAGGATATGCTTATAAACTACTGATGTCCCACTAGTATGATCTCTATCATAATCACAGTAGTCAAGTCAATATCCTCAGGGCTTTATCAACATGTATGAATGAATAAAAGTATGGTCAAATCAATATGTCAGATAAAGAATAAACATATAGCATACTATCATGTTGAGCAAGACTGTACACTGAATATATATATATATATATATATATATACATGTATAAATACATCCACTATCACATAATGGCCTCTAGGGCATACATATATCCAACAATCTCCCACTTGCACTAAGGTCAGTTATTGGCGTATCTCATACCCAACTTCTCAAAAAGTCGCTCATGCTGCGGCTGAGGGAGGGCCTTGGTGAGTGGATCCGAGGCGTTATTATTTGTGTCTACTCTCTTAATCTCGATCTCGCGGCGATCTACTAGCTCCCGGATCAAATGAAAGCGCCTCAGGATGTGTCTGGATCGCTGATGGGACCTGGGCTCCTTGGCTAACGCCATAGCCCCATTATTATCACAATACAATGGTATTAGATCAATAATGGTTGGAACTACTCCTAGCTCCGAGACGAACTTCCTCATCAAGACGGCTTCCTTGGCGGCATCATTCGCAGCAATGTACTCAGCCTCCATCGTAGAGTCTGCAACGGTATCCTGTTTGGAACTCTTCCAACTTACCGCCCCTCCATTAAGGGTAAATACAAACCCTGAGATAGATTTGCTGTCGTCCTTATCGCTCTGGAAGCTCGAATCGGTAAAGGCCTCCATCTGGAGATTTCCATTACCATACACCAAGAACAATTCTTTAGTCCTTCACAAGTACTTAAGAATGTTCTTCACAGCTATCCAGTGATTCTCCCCTGGGTTGGATTGATACCTGCTTACAACACTAAGTGCATAAGTTACATCTGGGCGTGTACATAACATCGCATACATTATAGATCCTACTGCCGAAGCATAGGGTATAATGCTCATGCGAGCTCTTTCTTCATCGGTCTTTGGACAAGAATCCTTGGAGAGAGTGACCCCATGGCAAGTGGGTAAGGCACCCCGCTTGGAGTCTTCCATACTAAACCTTTTTAGGATGGTGTTGATGTACTTGGTTTGGGACAATCCCAATAACCTTTTGGATCTATCCCTATAGATCCTTATGCCCAGAATGTATGTGGCATCACCCAGGTCCTTAATGGAGAACTTTAGTGATAAGAAAGATTTGACCGACTGCAGCATAGGAATATCATTTCCTATCAGAAGAATGTCATCCACGTACAATACGAGGAATGTGACAGCTCTCCCTACAGCCTTCTTATAAACATAAGGTTCATCTGGATTTTTGATGAAATCAAACTCTTTGATAACATCATCGAAACAGATGTTCCAACTCCGTGTTGCCTGGTTTAACCCATATATGGATTTAAGCAATCTACATGCTTTCCCGCTGCTCCCACTGTCAATGAAGCCCTCCGGCTGATCCATATAAACGCATTCTTCTAAATCTCCATTTAGAAATGCCTTTTTAACGTCCATCTGCCAGATTTCATGGTCATAGTGAGTAGCAATAGCAAGCAGGATCCGAATGGATTTAAGCATGGCTACGGGCGAAAAAGTCTCGTCATAGTCCAAACCTGGTCTTTGACGAAAACCCTTCGCCACAAGTCTTGCCTTGTAGGTCTCTACCTGCCCATCTACACCAATCTTTCTTTTAAAGATCCATTTGCATCCCACAGGTTTTACCCCAGGGGGTACAACGTCCAAAGTCCAAACTTTGTTGGTGTACATAGACTCCATTTCGGATCTCATGGCATCCAGCCACTTCACAGAGTCACCACTCGTGATAGCTTGCTGAAAACTGGTAGGATCATCATCTTCTATGATGCAGTCTTCTCTGTCACTATCAATAAGGAAACAGTAGTACCTTTTCGGTGGGCGAGAAGTCCTACCAGACCTACGGAGTGGCCGAGGTTCCTCAGTTTCTATTGCAACAGCCGGTTCAACCAAGTCGTCATTTGTAGTTTGTGTCTCTAGAACCTCTTCTAGATCTACCACATTGCCATCATCTTTATCTGTGAAAAACTCTTTTTTTAAGAATGTGGCATACTGAGAAACAAACACCTTTTGTTCCTCTTTGTGGTAGAATAGATATCCATAAGAGTTCCTTGGATATCCCACAAAGTTACACATGACTGACCGTGTCTCGAGTTTGTCCGAATTCTGCTTTTTAACATAGGCCGGGCACCCCAAATCTTAATTCTCTTAAGAGATGGTCTCTTCCCATGCCATATCTCATATGGCGTGGTAGACACGGTTTTGGTTGGAACCCTGTTTAGTAGAAACGCTGCAGTTTCCAATGCATGCCCCTAAAATGAGACAGATAACTCAGCGTCACTCATCATGGATCGGAGCATATCTAATAGGGTCCTATTCCGTCGTTCAGACACACCGTTTTGCTGTGGTGTGTAAGGAGGAGTGAGCTGAAAGAGAATCCCATTCTCTTTTAGGAAGTTTGCAAATTCTGTACTGAGGTACTCCCCACCTTGATCTGATCGAAGCATCTTGATACTCAAGCCGGTTTGTTTTTCTACTTCTTGTTTATATTCAGTGAATTTCTCGAAAGCTTCGGATTTGTGCATTAATAAAAATACATGAGCGAATCTTGAGAAATCGTCAGTGAAAGTAATGAAGTAAGAAAAACTGCCTCTAGCCTGTGTAGACATTGGCCCACATACATCACTATGTATAAGTCCTAGGAGCTCGGTAGCTCTTTCTCCGTGTCCGGTAAACGGAGTTTTCGTCATTTTACCCTTGATACAAGACTGGCAAGTCGCATAAGATTTATATTCAAAAAGGTTTAAATATCCATCTTTGTGTAACTTGTTTAGTCTTGTTTCGTTAATATGACCAAGTCTACAGTGCCAAAGAAAAGCTTCATTTATTTCTGAAAGTTTTCTTTTATTAGTGTGTTGTATGCTGAAAACTGTGTGTTGATTTAGGACGTATATCCCGTTATTAAGCGTACCATACCCAACCAACATTTGATTCAGGTGAATGTTCATAATATTGTTCTGCAATACAAAATTATATCCTTCATTGTCTAACAAAGAAACAGATATTATATTACAAAGCATACTTGGTACAAAATAACATGGGTTCAAAACCAATATACACCCAGATGGCAACCCCAAGTGATACTCTCCCACTGCGACTGTATGTACATTAGAACCATTTCCAACGCGGAGAGTATGGTCACCTGTCTTCAAAACCTTGCTATTTCTCAGCCCCTGCATAGAATTGGAAATGTGAGAACCTGAACCGGTATCTAATACCCAGGAAGCAGAGTTTATTGAAAAACAGTTTTCTGTCACAAACACACCTGAAGCGGAAGCATCCCCATGCTTCTTTTTGAGATTTAAGTACTCCGTACAGTTGCGCTTCCAATGTCCTGTTTTGTGGCAATGAAAACATTCACCTTTCCCCGAGTCTCCAGCTTTGGACTTTTCCTTTCCCTTCACCTTTTTAACTCCACCCTTAGGATTGGTGGGCTTCTTCTTTTTCTTTCCTTTGGCCTTAGCCTTTGGGCGAGAAGAGGAAGATTGTCTAACAGTCATAACGGGAGTTTTCACTGATTTCAGTGTGCTCTCTGCACTCCTTAACATATTAAGGAGTTCAGGTAGTTCCCTCTCCATGTTGTGCATGTTGAAGTTAACTATGAACTGAGTAAAGGTGGAGGGGAGGGACTGCAGAATAATATCTATATATTGTTCATTGTCCATCGTCCATCTAAGGTCCTCAAGCTCTTCTATAAGAGCTATCATCTTCAGAACATGGTCTCCTACCGGTGTGCCAGGGGCCATTCGCATCTGAAACAATTTCTTTGATGCTTCGTATCGTAATATGCGGGATTGCTCTCCATACAACTCCTTTGTATGGAGAAATATGGTTTGAATGTCTACATTCTCGTGCTGCTTTTGATCTGTGTTGTCCATCGATGCAAGCGCGAGGCATTTGGCCATGGCACAGTCAGCGTCCCATGTCTTGTGGACTTCAATATCCGCAACTGAGGATTTTGGACCTGGGGTGGGCGGGGCTGAAGCCGTGAGGACATATGATACTTTATCATATGTCAAGGCTATTTTCAGATTCCTCAGCCAGTCTTTATAATTGGTCCCATTCAGTTTGTTTTTATCTAGTAAAAGCTTGAGCCCAGTCATTGGTATCTGCTATTAATAGAGAGAAAAGAATACACTCAGCGAAAGCTCTTGCAAAGATCAGATTGGTTATTATCTTGTCTAATCGATGTCTCCCACTGCTTTAATCAAGTTTTTTCTTTCAAACCTTAAAAAGAAAACTAGCCAGGATTAATTACAGTCTACAACTTCGCTAACCGTTCAGCCAGGCCGGTGTCGGTACTTGAGGGAGGTTCCCCGTGCTTTCGCACGGACCTAATTAAAGTAAACCTCGTTTTCCTAGAGGTGTAGCCCCGTTAACACCTTTCTAGACACCTAATGAGTTAGCTAATTGTAAACTGCAAAACTCTCCTGGGAGCAACTATTGCCCACAGTGGGATCGGGATCTAACCATCATATGGAAAGTATGCAATCTCATTGCAAATCTCAACACTTGAAATTCCCGATATGATTTTTTCCCCTAGTACTTATGACCTTAACTATGGTCAACAAATCATAAGTACCAATCAAGTTCTACCCGTCATTTCTTGATCAATTAGACCCACCCATATGACCCTTAACTATGGTCAACAAAGTCGCATGAATGTCCTAATTAATCTGCATCATATGCAGTGTAGGAAGACATCACTTAGCTATCATACACTACGCCTTAAATAAAGTCAACAAACGTAGCACGAATACTGAGTACTCTACTTCCTAAAATGACGGAGGGTTGCGGATGATTTTTAAGAAAATCTTTAACGCTTTGAACTTGATATCGTCGTAGAATCAAATTGTTTTCAAAAGGAGTGGCTTGTGCTCCGCAGTTTTGAAAAGTAGCTTTTTCATAAAGAGCCGAGTGGTTTTCAAATCTGATTCTACAACATCTTTTTAGGTTTATTTTCTTTACATTAATCATATTAATGTAGTCCCATCATTTAAGTCCTTAAGCCAATCACAGAAAGGAAACGAAAATAACACGTACGCTTATGCCATCCGCATTCGCCGTAATGTTCCGTTATGCACTGTTAGGTTATTTAACTAACGGCATATTGGGACGGGACTAGCACGGGTGTAAAACATAAGCAACGTCTACTATATATCTCATATATAATATATCATTCGTCTCAGATATCACAGAACACAGGCAGCAGAAACATATATATAATGTGGGATATACTAGAACGTCCGTATTTAGTATTTAGCTAACAATAGAAAATACGGATTCCACAGTCGCGATGAATAGCCAAGCCCACACCCCTAGACCCCTATGAGAGCGGCAAGCGACCCTACCAATCCTGGAGTTTAGGAGACCCGGTCTCGACTCCTTGAGATGGCCTCCCACTAAACCCCAGAACCCGGTCACTTGTGCTCCCCTCCTTGGGTCTATCCTAATGCGGAAAAGTAAATAATATACAACACTGGTGACATCAACCTCAACCCGAAAGTGCCCCAAATAAAAGAATATTATATTACATTTGAATTTTACATGAATGAAAAATAAAACTCTCATCTCACATAAAACCCTCCGGCTATTCGATCGCGACAATCCTGCACATCATATCTCGGCAACACATAATATCATATATGATCAACGTAAGTATGCGTACCTCGATTGTCGTTGATGTATAGCAACGAAACCGGCGATATCGACATACTACACTTACGGTCACAGAAAAGAAAGCGTAAAACTACAATATTTGGAATCCGCATTTTCTTTAGACATCGTAAATCCGAGATATCACATACCTCACATTTCATGTCTAACTATATGAATTCCACATATTGTATCGCATTCCAGATAAATAGACAGTATTAAACATTTCGATCGAATAATCAAATACCCAAAATTTTCTAAAGCTCAACACTTGAGCGGAGTTCAAAAAACCCGGAATGTGTCACAGTAGTAGCGGTCCAGCCGTAGAAGGGTCAAGCCAACGCCTCACATGTGGCACGCCGTACTGCCTCAAACCCTAAGATTCAAAAGGCAGTTCAAGACGGTCACATAATCGAGTTAAGGTTTGTTGTCTTCTAGAGGGTCCACCACAAAACTTGCACGTATTACCGAAAGATTTAAACCCCGTGAAAAAGTGAGTTAATGATACTCGTTCGAACTTTTTAATACATTCTAAGTTACCCGGAAATAAGCACGAAATTAAAATTCCGATCGAATCAAGAATCCAAAACAATCTCCAGAACATACAGCACTAGATTTAAATTAAAAATACCTAAAAAAGTATACAAGTAGACTACATCATCACTGTACAAAAATGAGACAATGAACCATCTGTACGGCCACGGAGCCGCGGCCTAAGCAAGCTATTCCGCGGTGTAAATCACTGTTCATGGCCTCATTTTCTACAGTTGTTCTTATATTTCCCTGCTGATTTTTTTACGCATTTTTAATACTGAAAAATAACAGTTTTGAAAAAATGTCCAGAGAGTGTTCAAAAATTCGTATTTTTCGGTTCGATCGGAGTTTTAACTTCGTTAAAGTGTCGCCTAAAGCTCTAGCTTGGCTCTGATACCAATGTTAGGTTTACCTAGCACACCAAGAAGGGTTTGGAAGCATCACATGTCACAAAATCAAATTTTTAAGGTGCTATGTGAACATACAAAGAATCATCACTAGAATTTTAGGGTTTCTTAAACTTGACAACATCACAAGTAGGAAAAACTAGGGTTTTGAGAGTACAACCTTTGTAGCTCCCTACGCTAGACTCCTTGGCCACTTGAGGGTTGGAAAAAGGTTCGCTTGAGGTCTTCTAATATCCACGACGATCCACCTGAAGCTCTTTTGCCCAAAGCTCCTTGCTTTACCCGATATGTGAAAGAAGTAAAGCAAACACCCTACACAAACCGGCTAGATGTGTGTAGTATTATGATGTGGTTGTTTTTCTATAATCAAAACTCTTTATTTTATCAACCTCACTTAAAGAAAATAATCAAGAGAGGAAGAAGAAGATGGTAGCTTTTCTTTCTCATAAAAGGAAAAGAAATGAGAATGAATAATCATGAAATGAGAAAGAATAATAATATATATATTTTTAATTCCTTCTCACTTCAACCATGGTTAGAATTATCTAGATCTTTTCCAAAATGAGTTCAAAGCAAAAGGATAATTAACTCAAGGTTAATAAGTGGTTGAAGCATGGTTAAAGATGATAAACTCTAACCTCTTGTGAATTATCCTTTTCTTTTTACAAAATGAAAAATAAATAGATAATTCTATCATGTAAGTCTTGCATTGCCACCAAACTTGTATCAACAACCATGATACTATGTATGCATGTATGTATCCATGCACATCATCATGTGCATACATGTATGCATACAAAATAGAAAAAGAGTTTGATTAAAGAATTAACCTAAAAGTCATTTGTAAAATCAACACTTGATTTTGCAAACCGGTCATATAACATACGACCCGACCAATAGAAAATGCCTGATTAATATACGGTATCACATATCTGTATTTAATCGGGTCCCCGCGCATATCTCATATGCACACCACATCTTTTCGCCTGAGCCAGGAAACTTCATTGTGGGACTCTAAGACTCGTCAATACGCCGGCAGTAGGTAATGATAATA
Organism: Agapanthus africanus; assembly: GCA_030015575.1. NCBI lineage: Eukaryota > Viridiplantae > Streptophyta > Magnoliopsida > Asparagales > Amaryllidaceae > Agapanthus > Agapanthus africanus. The sequence continues at coordinate 651,505,345 of JASDDO010000019.1, read as the reverse complement.
TCAAATACCTACAAACCGCAAGCGGTCAGCTAAACGTAACGGCCACCCGGGTATTGAGCGATCAGAAGAAAACAAGCGAACCTGTTACAACTCCCGTCGAGCCAATCGGCAACACTACCGTACAGTCCGGTCTCTTCGTCAGATATGCTGCATATCGTGTCTAGGGATGGTAACGTCGACCCCAATAACTCAATAAGTCGTGCCGATGAATGGTCTATAACAGAACGAAAAACAGCTGATAACACTTATCAGCAAATCCCAACAGCCCTGGCGAGGGACTTACTGATATAGCCAGTCGAGCACAGCACAGCATCAACTCCCAATACAGGGAGAGACGAAACCCCTCCTATCGCTCATCGCCTTCGTGTGTCTCGGGATTGTACCCAACGGCCACCTGTTTGCACGACTCAGTAGTGCTGTGGTAGGGTGGTAATCAAAGTACAGTGGGAGAACACACAAGACTCTATGACGATCTCGGGTCTACAGACTAACCTGCACCAGTGTCACCTGAGAACTGCTATCCGACGATAGATATAATTCCATATAGGAGTTCTCGGCGAGTCCGTCCAGTGTACCCAGTCACCACTGAGCACCCGTATACGATCTCGATGTCAAACATCGATGAATGTCGGAACATCCATCGCCCATCATATGGGTCTAGTATCATATACGCTAGTCTACTCTGGTATATCGATGCCCCGTCTCGATACACCTGCGACTAGGGACATTCCAGGATATGCTTATAAACTACTGATGTCCCACTAGTATGATCTCTATCATAATCACAGTAGTCAAGTCAATATCCTCAGGGCTTTATCAACATGTTTGAATGAATAAAAGCATGGTCAAATCAACATGTCGGATAAAGAATAACCAGATAGAATACTATCATGTCGAGCAAGAATGTACACTGAATATATATATATATACATGTATAAATACATCCACTATCACATAATGGCCTCTAGGGCATACATATATCCAACACTTTTAGCAAACTTGATGATCGAGTTGCCTCGGTTCAGAGGCGGGAGCCCGTTTAAAGATCCGTCGACGTGGTGCCACCTGGACGACGAGACTGGAGATTCAGGAGATTGGAGCAACCGCAACAAAGCGTGGGATGATGGTTGAAGACCGAAGGACTCGGATCGTTCGGTATAACATTTCTACCCTTTTTGTAGTTTGTTAGTTTAGCTTTAATGGCAATCTGGGTTATAGTATGTGATAGCACCAGTTGTATAAAAGTTTTTGTTCCGCATTTGGCGTCTGTTAGACGGCCGGGGCGCTACCGTATACTTAAAACTAAAACCTGTTTGCACAACTCCTTTGAGCCGTGGTAGGGTAGTAATCAAAGCACAGTGGGAACTCATACGAGACAAATGGCGATCTCAGGTCGACAGACTAACCTGTACACATGTCACCTAGGAACTGCTATCTGACGATATGTATAATACCAACTAGCATGTTCCCGGCGAGTCCTGTCCGGTGTACTCATAACCCAATGAGCACCTGTATACATCTTAGGTGAACCAACTGACACCAATGGCTTGTGAGACCGGCCACCGCCCCTCGTTGGGGTCTCGACTGTATACACTAGTCTACTCTGGAGTATCGATACCCTGTCTCGAAACTCCCTCGTCTAGGGACCATTTAAGGATGTGCTTATAGACCCCAGCTCCCACGTATATGATCGCCATCATACTGCTGGCAGTCAAGCAAGAATCCTATGGGCTCTATCAACATGCAATAGTGAACTAAAGCATGTACACGATGATAAAGACAAACCAGATAGCATATTATCATCTCGAGCAAGACTGTCCTATCGGTATAGATCCTCCCTCAATCATTGCAATCACGTACCTGCGCTCTAATAATTGGCTTTGAGGGCACTATATCCAACAATCTCCCACTTGCACTTAAGGCTAATTATTGCGATGTCGCGTACTCACAGCCCGTGTGATACCGAACACCCAACTTCTCTACTAATCAGTCTTACAAAGCTCGTTTGTAAAACTATTACTTTTGAGAAATAGCCTCAGTGAGTGGATCCACCTTGATGTTTCTTTCTATGTCTCTCTTTGTCTCAAGTTCGCTGAGAAAGCTATCTCCCAAAATGAGCAACACCCGTCTTAGAATATGTCTGGATATCTGATGGGACCCAGTTCATAAATGAACTCCAAATCTAGCAAACTTCTTAGACTGTATTGTCAACTGAATTTAATCAGTATCCTGCACCATGCCTCCCTCAGTATCCTCTTGGACCACCTGTCCAAACTACTGCCCCTCATCAGAGGGAAAACTATAACTCTGACAGTCACTCTGTCATCCAGGTCACCTTGGAAGCCTGGAATGATAACTGTCTCCTGAAGGTGGCTGTCGTTATCAAATCCCTAGAACAACTACTTATGTTCTAAAACTGCTTCCAAACATTTCTCCAAGATTGGATTAATATCAACTTATTGCATCTAGTGCAAAAACATATGGTGTGGTACTTGACATCTCATGATCAACTCAATTGCCTAAGCAAATGATCTGCCAATCATGCATATCCCTCTCCTCTTTAGTCTGTAAGACACCTTTAGAGAGGGTGACTCCATCACCTGCAGGTACACCACCATGCCAGGAGTCGTTAATTTTAAAATACCTTTAGAATGCTGTCAAAGTACCCAAATTGGGAAACTACCCAAATTTAGATCTAAAAACATAGATCCAGTAACCAGAATGCCTGATATTATATCCATATCCTTTGTGGAGAAACTTCTGTGTGACAACTACAGTATAACCGATCGTAGTGTAGGAATATTACTTCCTACTAGTGTATGTCATCCAAATACCAGGACATCCTACCCTACTACCTTCTTAACAGATCCATCCCTTATTCTCATGAAGTCAAAGTCCATGATTGTCACACCAGAAATAGATGATCTATCTCCGCTATATCTGCTTTAGTCTATAAATAGATATAAGCTACTTGTCCACTACGCTTCCGCTGCTCCCACTGACTATGACAACCCTCTGGCAGAGTCATATACACGTGCACTTCTAAAGCTAGTTTAGAACGACGCTATACTCATCCTCCTGCCGCGTCTCATAGTCTGGAACAACAGTATTGTCAAGTCTGGGTAAACAAGAACCTCCCTGTCACCGTCCTTGAGACTACCAGAGTACTTCTCGGGTGCCTGAGGTTACCGATTGATCTCGTTTTAGGATGTGTCGGTATTTAGAAACTTGTATGAAATCACAACCAAAAATATTTGACCGTAATCAATAACGGTGTCGGTTTGTAGCGCATTAGTAAGTGCGGATCGTCCACAGGGATTGTGCGATTCGTTCGTATTTTGTTTTGTTTGAATTGAAAATTTAATAGAAAAGAAAAGCAAAAACGATTCAAGATTTTTATCGATGAATTTCAAGAATCAACAAAATCAAATCAAGAATCAAGAAAGCGTTAAACATCAAGAATCAAGAAAGATAGAATTCCAATCGATTTAAATTTCAAGATTTGAAGTAAAGCTCGTAGGAATCGATTATATCGTAGATGTGAAGAAGACTAGAAATTACCGTTTCTTATCCATTAACAAGTTGATGCTAAATCAATGTCGATTGATCGAGGATTAAGGATCTTGCGAAGAATTAGGGTTTCTTCATCCTATCCTTTGTCCTTTCGATGAACCGCATTCACAAGATAGCTTCTAGAAATTGAATGATTGATCGTTGATATCTAGATCGTGCGAAAAGAATCAAGAATGCATTTCATATCGATCTAGATCATCGATCATTCAATTTTCAAGAATTTACAATCGTGTTAAGACTTAAGAAAACGTTTAAAGATCATCAACATCATCATTCTATAATCATCTCGATTCCTCCACGAGCGGAGTTTTATTCAAGCATCACCACAAAGAATATATTCAAGAATCGAAATATAAGCATAATGCTTGAATTGAAATATAAGCAAGTATAAAGAATCTTCACCTTTATTTATTCCACAAATTGTTACACATTGCTCAAGACTACAAGAATTTGAGAAGGAACAAGATTGTCGAATCTAGTGTCGCTCGGCTCCTTGAGTCGTGGATCGGCTTGGATCTCGTGCCCCGATGAAGTCCGGCTTCGCTTCTAAAGGATGGTTGAAGTCTTGCTTTGCTAGAACTCAAAGGATCTTGAATTTGGTTTCTTGAGGGTTAGGGTTTGGAGGTGGTAGGTGTTGGGAAGATGAAGAACTAAAGATTGATTAGCTTTCAACAACGTACAATGAACAACTAATGAACAACCCAATTTTTGAACAACTTTGAACAACCATTTCAAGTGAGCCTTGAGTCCTTTTTATAGGTTTAGGAATGAGTAGCTTCCTTAAGAAGCTTGGATTAGGTTAGCTTCCCTTGTAAGCTAGTTAGTTAGGTAGAAGCCTCTAGAACTAGTTAGTTAGGGTTTAGCTTCTAGCTTAAGCTAGGAGGTTAGGGAGAAGGTTCTAGGCTTTAAGGTAGTTAGGGTGAAGCTTGTTTAGGAAGCTAGGAGTGTTTTAGCTTTGAACCCAAGGTTTGCTGAATCTGGCAGAAGCTTCGAGATCCATCTGGAAAATGTAGTGGCTTTCTGAAGTTTGGGCACTGAGAGAAGAGGGTTCAGCTCAAGCAGGGGAGCTGATGTGGCAAATCCGCCGCGGAACTGCGGCGCAAGCCGGCTCCGGCCGCGGTTCCGCGGCCAAGTGGCTTCCTTGAGGCATGAATCTTCAGGTATTGCCTTCTTATGTCTTCAGGTGTACTTTCTGATATGTTTAATCTCTCAATGCCTTTTAGATCATTGCCAGATTCCATATCCTTGAGTTGGCATCTTTTTAACAGTCTTTGTTATGTAAATTTGACCAATCTTTTGTAATTTCCTGCACAGACTTCGAAACACAAGTTGCGCAATATAGGAATGATGCCATGCTATGAAATACAGTCAATTTCCCTAGAAATGCCGGTTTTAAAGTCTAACACATGCAATCTTGTATTTAAGAGATGTTTTGCTAATATGTGCTATATGAATACCGAACACTTCTAGATAGGGAAATTGCCGTGTTAAAAATGCAGTATTTGTTAGTGTATATGCCCTAGAGGCCATTACTGTATCATACTAGTTTGTATATTACTTAATGGAAGCTTGGGAAATTCACCTTGTATATACAATCTTGCTCAAAATAGTAGTATGCTACTTGGTTTGTTTCTACTTCAATGTGTACTTGTGTTTATTTTAGTATATCACCTATACACATTAGTGGAGCCCTTAGGATCTTTGCTTGATTACCACCTGTTAGTTATATGTATGCCCTAGAGGCCATTACTATACATAGGAAGTATATTGTAGTGGATGCTTGGACATATATTGGGAGGAGTTTCTTGCTCGACATGATAGTATGCTATCTGGTTGCTCTTTACCTTAACGTGTACACTGATTATCTCTCTGTTACATGTTGGTAAAGCCCTTAGGATGTGTACTTGACTACCTGGACTATGATGCGGATCATACTAGTGGGGACATGGTAGTCCATAAGTACATCCTTCAAGGTCCCTAGTCGTGGGTGTATCGAGACGGGGCATCGATATACAAGAGTAGACTAGCGTATACCTTCTCGACCCATACAGATGGGTGATGGATGATCCCATATCCATTGGTGTTTGATATCAGAGATGATATACGGGTGCTCAGTGGAGACTGGGTACACTGGACGGACTCGCCGAGAACTCCCAGATGGTATTATACCTTACGTCAGATGGCAGTTCTCTGGTGACACTGGTACAGGTTAGTCTGTAGACCCGAGATCGTCATAGAGTCTTGTGTGATTCCCACTGTGCTTTGATTTCCACCTTACCACGTCCAGGAGGGCGTGCAAAACGGTGGCTTTTGGGTACAGTCCCGAATCACATGGAGGCAATGAGCGATAGGAGGGGATTCGTCTCTCCCGGTATAGGGAGTTGATGTTGCGCTGTGTTCGATTGGCTATAACCGGAAATCCCTGGCCAGGGTTGCTGAGATTTACTGGTAAGTGTTACCAGTAGTTTCTCAAACTGTTATAGACCTCATATCGACACGACTTATCGAGCTATTGGGGTCTGACGTTTACCACCCCTAGGCGAGATATGCGACATATCAGACGATGAGACCGGACTGTATGGTAAGTGTTACTGGTTGGATTCACAGGAGTGTGAGCGGGCTTGCTCGTCGATCTTCTGATCGCTCAATACCCGGGTGGCCGTTACGTTTAGCAGACCGCTTGCGGCTTGTGGGTGTTTGATATGATCATCATCTGCTGCCGGCGTATTGACGAGTCTTTAGAGTCCTACACAGAGGTTTCCTGGCTCAAGCGAAACGAAATAGGAGCGCATATGAGATATGTGCGGGACCGAGAATAATGCGTGTATGTGATACCGTATTCCATTCTCGCGATAAATGTATCGAATGGTTGTATGTGATATAACCTAGTTATCGAATCAAGGATTGATTCGATAAGCCGATACATTGCATATTAGTCGGTTATATGCGATATGACCGGATCGTTAAATCAAGTGTTGATTTAATGATTTAATGTATAATTATATATTTGATATATTACTTTGCATTAACTAGTATTGGTTCACTTTAAATGGATTTTCTCACTTGAAGTTCACAAGTTGTATATGTGATATACTTTTGTGCACTTAATTGTATCATGTTTGATGATACATGTTAGTTTGGGTGTAGTTTTGGTTTAAACCATGGTTGGTCAATGGTTAAATAAGCAAATAAATCAAGTGAAACCCACAAGCGCAAGCGGTCTGCTAAACGTAACGGCCACCCGGGTATTGAGCGATCAGAAGATCGACGAGCAAGCCTGCTCACACTCCTGTGAATCCAACCAGTAACACTTACCGTACAGTTCGTTCTCGTTTTCTGATATGTCGCATATCTCGCCTAGGGGTGGTAAACGTCAGACCCCAATAGCTTGATAAGTCGTGTCGATATGAGGTCTATAACAGTTCGAGAAACTACTGGTAACACTTACCAGTAAATCTCAGCAACCCTGGCCAGGGATTTCCGGTTATAGCCAATCGAACACAGCGCAACATCAACTCCCTATACCGGGAGAGACGAATCCCCTCCTATCGCTCATTGCCTCCATGTGATTCGGGACTGTACCCAAAAGCCACCGTTTTGCACGCCCTCTTGGACGTGGTAAGGTGGAAATCAAAGCATAGTGGGAATCACACAAGACTCTATGACGATCTCGGGTCTACAGACAAACCTGTACCAGTGTCACCAGAGAACTGCCATCTGACGTAAGGTATAATACCATCTGGGAGTTCTCGGCGAGTCCGTCCAGTGTATCCAGTCTCCACTGAGCACCCGTATATCATCTCTGATGTCAAACACCAATGGATATGGGATCATCCATCGCCCATCTGTATGGGTCGAGAAGGTATACGCTAGTCTACTCTGGTATATCGATGCCCCGTCTCGATACACCCATGACTAGGGACCTTGAAGGATGTACTTATGGACTACCATGTCCCCACTAGTATGATCCGCATCATAGTCCAGGTAGTCAAGTACACATCCTAAGGGCTTTACCAACATGTAACAGAGAGACAATCAGTGTACACGTTAAGGTAAAGAGCAACCAGATAGCATACTATCATGTCGAGCAAGAAAGTCCTCCCTATATATGTCCAAGCATCCACTACAATATACATCCTATGTATAGTAATGGCCTCTAGGGCATACATATAACTAACAATCTCCCACTTGCACTAGGGCCATCTGATAGCAGTGGTTGTAGTATCTCATACTCAACCATCCCATAATAGTCTCTATCTGGGAAAAGGACTTTGTGAGTGGATCCGCCGTGTTGTCCTCTGAGTCTACTCTCCTAACCTTGATCCCTTGGAGATCAACCATCTCCATGATCAGGTGACACTGCCTTAGAATATGTCTGGATCACTAATGGGACCGACGTTCCTTGGCATAAGCCACAACTCCATTGTCTCACAATGGTAGGAATGTAGTTCATCTCATGAACCAATATACACCCAGACAGCCTCTTTGGTAGCATCTTAAGTAGCGATGTATCCTGCCTTTATCGTCTAGTTAGCCACGGTATCTAGCTTGGAACTCTTCCAACATACCGTCCCTCCATAGAGGGTAAAGACAATGCCTGTGACTGACATTCAGTCGTCCTTATCACCCTGGAACACTTCCAGTGATTCTCCCCAGGATTGATTGATACCATCTCACTACAACTAGTGAGTATCCTAACATCCATTTATTTCTATCTCATAGATCCAAAACCCAGGATTTAGTAGGTATCACTTTGATCCTATGTGGAGAATCATTGTGATAAGCGGAGATTGATCGAGCGTAACATAGGAAACTCCTTCCCTATCAAGAGTATGTCATCCACGTACTCTACGAGGATCACCTCCATACTCCGTACTACCTTTTTGTTTATACAAGGTTCATCTACCATTTTGATGATGTCAAACTCTTTGACTAAATCATCAAAACAGATGTTCCAACTCTACGATGCCTGTTTTATCACATAAAACATCTTGCACGCGTTTCCGCTGCTCCCACTGTCTACGAAGCCCTCTGGCTATGTACTTACAGACGCTCTCTTCTAAAACATCATTTAGAAAAGCAGTCATGACACCCAACCACCAGATATCATAGTCATGGTATGTAGCCGTGGCAAGTAGGATCTGGATGGACTTAAGCATAGATCCTTAGAAAAGGTTTCAACATAATCCATACCTGGTCAATAATGCAAACCTTTTAATAAGTCTAGCTTTGAAAGTCTCAACTTTTCCATCTACACCAAGTAATCTTCTCAAGATTTACTTGCTCCTGATGGGGATTTAACCCTTCAGATATAGCAACCAAAGTCCATACTTTGTTGGTGTACATGGATTCTATCTCAGATCGCTAAGCATCCAGCCATTCTTATAGAGTCTTACTCCTGATGGCCAGCTCGAAACTAGTTGGGTCATCATCTCATGTTGCAATCCTCGCTCCCATTGTCATAGAGAAACCGAAGTATCTCTCAGGTGGGTGAGGAACCCTACTAGATCGGCGGAGAGGCTGAGCTTCGTTGGTTTCTACTGAATCCTTTGGTTGTACCAAATCATCTGCTGTAGTTTGCATAGCTGGAACCTTTCCAGTTCTACATAACTGACCTTGCCTTGAGCTTGTCCGGATTTTGCTTTTAGACATAGGCCGGACAACCCTAAATCTTAACTAGCTTAAGACATGGGCTCTTTCCATACCATATCACATATGAAGTGGTAGGCAACTGATTTGATTTGAACCCTATTCAATAGGTATGCAGCTTCTCAAGTGCATAACTCCCAAAAAGGAAATAGGTAACTCAGTAGTACTCATCATAGAGCACACCTTATCACATAGGGTGTGATTGCTCCGCCCCGATATACCATCGTGCTATGGTGTATACGGAGGAGTAATCCTGAGAGAGAATCTCATTCTCCTTTAGAATAGTCCAGGAATTCCGTGCTCAAGTATTCTCCTCCCTGATCACATCAAAGGATATAATACTTGTACCCTTATTGGTTCCCTACTTCTAACTTATATTCTGTGAATATCTCAAAAGGTTCGGACTTGTGTTTCAACAGGAACATATGTCTGAATCTAAAGAGATCATCAGAGAATGTAATGAAGTACAAAGAACCGGTCTTGGCATGTGTAGACAGGGGACCTTTATACATCAACATGTATCATCCCAAGAGTTCACTAACTCTTTCTCTGTTTCCAATAAACAGAGCTGGTGTCATTATATCTTTGTGACATGACTGGCAAGTTTCATAAGATGTAAATTCAAACTAATTTAAATATGCATCTACAAGTAACTTCAGCTAGTCGGGTAGCATTGATATGACCTAGTCTACAATGCCTCAAGAAGGATTCGTTCATTTCTGAACTCTTCCTCTTGTATGTGTTCCATATACTAAGAACTGTAGTTTGATTTAGAACATCAATGCTTTTAGATAACGTGCCTGAACCGATCAACTTTTGATATAGGAAATGTTCAAAACATTATCCGACAATACAAAATTATATCCTTTCTTTACTAATAAAGAGACTGATATGATTTTGTATATCAGGTTCGGTATCTAATAACATTCGTTTAGAATCAATGTATTGGTAATACAGGGTGACAGTGACCAACAGACTTGGCTGCAACACTTGCCCCGTTTTCTGCCTCATGAAACTTATCACACGTTCTCAGTTCTCTAACTTTCTGTAGCCCTATGTAACATATTACATATCTGGAATCCTGATCCGTTATTCAATACCCAGGACGTAGAGAATAGAGAAACAGTTCTGTATAAAGAACACACCCGAAGATGATGCATCAGCATGCACTCTCTTCGTTTGGGTGGCACGGGAATTCTGGTAATCCCCTATTTCCTGCTCTGTCTTATAACAATTATAAGTTGGAGCGGGACCAACGTTCCCCAGCTCAGTATAACAAGCGGGTTCGGTCAATACATCCGTATTATTATCTTGATTAAGGCGTGATATGGTCGCTACCTGGAGAGAGAGAGAAGAAAACACTCAGCGTGCGCTCTTGCAAGATCAGATTGGTTATTATTTTATATAATCAGGATGGCTCCCACTGTTTTTATCAAATCTTCCTTCAAACCCTAAAAGGAAAGACTAGCCGGGATTAATTATACACTACAAGTTCGTCAATCTTTCAGCCAGGCCAGTGTCGGTACTTTGAGGGAGGTCCCCCGTGCTTTCGCACGAACCTAATTAATGTAAACCTCGTTTTCCCAGAGGCGTAATCTCGTTAACACCTTTCTAGACACCTACTTGATCGGCTAATTGTAATGTATAAAACTCTCCCAGGAGTAACAATTACTCGCAGTGGGTATCGGGATCCAACTATCTCATAGAAGGTATGCAATCTCATTGCAAATTTCAACACTTGAAATTCCCGATAATATTTTGCCCCAAACGATCTATGACCTTGACAAGGTCAACAAACCATAGACCGTAAGTCAAGTTCAACTCGTCATTTCTTGATTGAATCAAACCCACCCGCACGACCCTTGACAAAGTCAACAAGGCCGTACGACTACCCTAACCCAATCTGCATCATATGCATAAGCAGATAAATATTGGTTAGCTACCGCACACTGCGCCTTGACAAGGTCAACAAACGCAGCACGGATACTAAACAGGACTTATCTGAAATGACGGAGGGCTACGACAGGTTTTTCTGAAAACCTATTGCGTAATGAACTTGATATCGTTGTAGAATCAAATGATTTTGAATTGGAGTGTCTTTGAGGCTTTTCTAGTTTTGCTAAAGGAGTCACTCCCGGTGAAGGGATCGTCGGTCCTTTCCTCGTCGAATGAGGTGCGGGATATATCATATATATCACTGTGCAAAGCAGAAACTATAGAAGCAATCAAAAGACAAACCGAGGGTTGTAGCATCTGCCAGTTATTGCTAAAGGAGTCACTCCCGGTGAAGGGATCTCGGTCCTTTCCTCATCGAATAAGGTGCAGGATATATCACATATACCTCTGTGCAAAGCAAGAACTGTAGCTATCTGTTTTATTTTGAAATTCAATTCTACAACATCTTTAGGTTTCTTTTACTTTCATTAATCACATTAATGAAGTCCCATCATTTAAGTTACCTAAATATCACAGATAAATACGACGTACACTTATGCCATCCGCATTCGCCTCGATGTCCCCTCGTGCACCGTTAGGTTAGGTAACTAACGGCAGAGCAGGGCAGGGCTAGCGCGGGTGTAAAACATAAGTAACGTCTATATAATATATCATATATACTATATACAGTATCCATCACAGAACATATCACATGATCACATCACAGATATCGCAGCAGAAGAATCATATGAAATATTGGATATACTAGGACATCCGTGTTTTTAATACGAGCCAGTATAAAACACGGATTCCACGGTCGCGATGAATAGACAAACCCACACCCCTAGACCCCTACGAGAGCGGCAAGCAACCCTACCAATTCTAGAGTTAGGAGACCCGGACTCGACTTCTCGAGTTGGTCTCCCACTGGACCCCAGAACCCGGTTACTTGTGCTCCCCTCCTTAGGTCTATTCTAGTGCGGAAAAGTAAATAATATACAAATGGTGACATCTTCCGTAACCTGGAAGTGCCCCAATAAAAGAATATTACATACAAGTTTTTACATGAATGAAAATGAAAAACACTCATCTCACATAAAACCCCCGGCTATTCAAACACGACGATCCAATATAACATATCCAGCAACACATAACATCACATGTCATCAACGTAAGTAAATATGCGCATCCCAATTGTCGTTGACATATAGCAACGAAACCGGCGATATCACATATTACACTTACGGTCACAGAAAAGAAAGTGTAAAACTACAACAGTTGGAATCCATAACCTCCTTAGACATCACATGCCTAATCAAATGAATTACTTAGACATCGCATGCCTAACAATTACAAACCCCGCATTTTACTCTCAAAATCGAAAACACTTTTCAATATCAAGTCGGGCAATTCAACAAGATTCCCGACATCCTGATCGAATACTCGTCGCAAACTTTATGTAGGGTTCCTAGGCACACTAAGGAGGTCTCACAAGGCATCAACCATGCCAATTTCAAATTTTACAAGTGCCGAGAAACCATAATACGGATCGTTAACTAGATTTTTAGGCGAAAAATGAAACTAGTTAACAACTTAACTAAAAGAAAGAGGCTACAACCTTTGTAGATCCGGTTCTCCACTTCCTTAGCTCCACGTAGACGTCCCTCCACTGTACAAATCGGATCTTGGACTCTAGTGTCGTCTTCATCGGAGAAATGGGCGGGCTAGGTCATCGACTACGATGCCGAAGATGATCTACGTCGAGGCATCACAAGATCAAGCTCCCACTTCACCAAGTCATGAAACTTGTGAAGAAAACACCCTATACTACTTGGCAAGAGGTAGAGGATGAAGAAATAGGAAGTGGGTTCACTTTAGAATTGGATTTCTCACTCTTTTCATCAAATCACCATTGATGGTTACAAGCTTTTTCTTCTTGAAGAAGAAGAAGAAGATGAAGATAATATGATAAGTTTTTTAAAAATAGAAAAGAAAATGAATACTTATCAAAATATCAACCATGGTTAGGTGTAGAGAATTGACTAAGGTTAGATGAATGGTTAGGGTTAAGCATGAAGACAAAATGGTCACTTTAGTCAAACCTTCATGAAGCTTCAACAAGCTTCATCTTTGAAAGCAACCATTTTCTCTTTTTCTTTTGTCAAAACAAAATAAATAAATAAATAAATAAATCAAATGAAACCCTAACCATTAACTAACCATGGTTTAATCATACACTTAACCAAGTTAGCATGTATCATCAAACATGATACAAAAGAGTGCACAAAAGTATATCACATATACAACTTGTGAACTTCAAGTGAGAAAATCCATTTAAAGTGAACCAATACTAGTTAATGCAAAGTAATATATCAAATATATAATTATGCATTAAATCATTAAATCAACACTTGATTTAACGATCCGGTCATATCGCATATGACCGACTAATATTCAATGTATCGGCTTATCAAATCAATCCTTGATTCGATAACTAGGTTATATCGCATACAACCAATCGATACATTCATCGCGAGAATAGAATACGGTATCACATACACGCATTATTCTCGGTCCCGCACATATCTCATATGCGCTCCTATTTCGTTTCGCTTGAGCCAGGAAACCTCTGTATAGGACTCTAAAGACTCGTCAATACGCCGGCAGCAGGTGATGATCATATCAAACACCCACAAGCCGCAAGCGGTCTGCTAAACGTAATGGCCACCCGGGTATTGAGCGATCAGAAGATCGACGAGCAAGCCCGCTCACACTCCTGTGAATCCAACCAGTAACACTTACCGTACAGGCCGGTCTCGTCGTCTGATATGTCGCATATCTCGCCTAGGGGTGGTAAACGTCAGACTCCAATAGCTTGATAAGTCGTGTCGATATGAGGTCTATAACAGTTCGAGAAACTACTGGTAACACTTACCAGTAAATCTCAGCAACCCTGGCCAGGGATTTCCGGTTATAGCCAATCGAACACAGCGCAACATCAACTCCCTATACCGGGAGAGACGAATCCCCTCCTATCGCTCATTGCCTCCATGTGACTCGGGACTGTACCCAAAAACCACCATTTTGCACGCCCTCTTGGACGTGGTAAGGTGGAAATCAAAGTACAGTGGGAACCACACAAGACTCTATGACGATCTCGGGTCAACAGACTACTCTGTACCAGTGTCACCAGAGAACTGCCATCTGACGTAAGGTATAATACCATCTGGGAGTTCTCGGCGAGTCCGTCCAGTGTACCCAGTCTCCACTGAGCACTCGTATATGATCTCTGATGTCAAACACCAATGGATATGGGATCATCCATCGCCCATCTGTATGGGTCGAGAAGGTATACGCTAGTCTACTCTGGTATATCGATGCCCCGTCTCGATACACCCACGACTAGGGACCTTGAAGGATGTACTCATGGACTACCATGTCCCCACTAGTATGATCCACATCATAGTCCAGGTAGTCAAGTACATATCCTAAGGGCTTTACCAACATGTAACAGAGAGACAATCAGTATACACGTTAAGGCAAAGAGTAACCAGATAGCATACTATCATGTCGAGCACGAAAGTCCTCCCTATATATGTCCCAGCATCCACTACAATATACATCCTATGTACAGTAATGGCCTATAGGGCATACATATAACTAACAATCTCCCACTTGCACTAGGGCCATCTGATAGCAGTGGTTATAGTATCTCATACACAACCATCCCATAAAAGTCTCTCTCTGGGAAAAGGCCTTTGTGAGTGGATCCGCCGTGTTGTCCTCTGAGTCTGTTCTCCTTACCTTGATCCCTTGGAGATCAACCATCTCCATGATCAGGTGACACTGCCTTAGAATATGTCTGGATCACTGATGGGACCGGCGTTCCTTGGCATAAGCCACAACTCCATTGTCTCACAATGGTAGGAACTAAGTTCATCTCATGAACAAATATACACCCAGACAGCCTCTTTGGTAGCATCTTAAGTAACGATGTATCCAGCCTTTATCGTCTAGTATGCCACGGTATCTATCTTGGAACTCTTCCAACATACCGTCCCTCCACTGAGGGTAAAGACAATGCCTGTGACTTACATTCAGTCGTCTTTATCACCCTGGAACACTTCCAGTGATTCTCGTCAGGATCGATTGATACCATCTCACTACAACTAGTGAGTATCCTAACATCCATTTAGATCTATCTCATAGATCCAAAACCCAGGATTTAAAAGGTATCATTTTGATCCTATGTGGAGAATCATTGTGATAAGCGGAGATTGATCGAGCGTAGCATAGGAAACTCCTTCCCTATCAAGAGTATGTTATCCACGTACTCTACGAGGATCGTCACCATACTCCCTACTACCTTTTTATTTATACAAGGTTCATCTACCATTTTTGATGATGTCAAACTGTTTGACTACTACATCAAAACAGATGTTCCAACTCCGCGATGCCTGCTTTATCCTATAAAGCATCTTGTACACGTTTCCGCTGCTCCCACTGTTTACGAAGCCCTCTGACTGTGTACTTATAGACTCTCTCTTCTAAAACATCATTTAGAAAAGCAGTCATGATACCCAACCGCCAGATATTGTAGTTATGGTATGTAGCCATGGCAAGTAGGATCTGGATGGACTTAAGCATAGCCACTGGAAAAAGGTTTCATCATTATCCACGCCTGGTCAATGACGAAAACGTTTAACAAGTCTAGCTTTGAAAGTCTCAACTTTTCCATCTACACCAAGTAATCTTCTCAAGATATACTTGCTCCTGATGGGGATTTAACCCTTCAGATAAAGCAACCAAAGTCCATACTTTGTTGGTGTATAAGGATTCCATCTCAGATCACTAAGCATCCAGCCATTCTTACAGAGTCCTACTCCTGATGGCCAGCTCGAAACTAGTTGGGTCATCATCTCATGATGCAATCCTCGCTCCCACTGTCATAGAGAAACCGAAGTATCTCTCAGGTGGGTGAGGAACCCTACTAGATCGGCGGAGAGGCTGAGGTTCGTTGGAAACAATTGAATCCTTTGGTTTTATCAAATCATCTGCTGTAGTTTGTATAGCTGGAACCTTTTCAGTTCTACATAACAGATCTTGCCTCGAGCTTGTCCGGATTTTGCTTTTAGACATAGGCCGGACAACCCCAAATCTTAACTAACTTAAGATATGGGCTCTTCCCTTTCCATATCACATATGAAGTGGTAGGCAACTGATTTGATTTGAACCCTTTTCAATAGGTATGCAGCTTCTCAAGTGCATAACTCCCAAAAAGAAATAGGTAACTCAGTAGTACTTATCATAGAGCACACCTTATCATATAGGGTGCTATTGCTCCGCCCCGATATACCATCGTGCTATGGTGTATACGGAGGAGTAATGCTGAGAGAGAATCTCATTCTCCTTTTAGAATAATCCAGGATTTCCATGCTCAAGTATTCTCCTCCTTGATCTCATCAAAGGACATAATACTTATACCCGTATTGGTTCTCTACTTCTAACTTATATTCTGTGAATATCTCAAAAGGTTCTGACATATATTTCAACAGGAACATATGTCTGAATCTAAAGAGATCATCAGAGAATGTAATGAAGTACAAAGAACCAGTCTTGGCATGTGTAGATAGGGGACCTACATACATCATCATGTATCGTCCCAAGAGTTCAATAACTCTTTCTCTGTTTCCAGTAAACAGAGCTATGGTCATTTCATCTCTGTGACATGACTGGCAAGTTTTACAAGATGTAAATTCAAACAGATTTAAATATGCATCTACAAGTAACTTCGGCTAGTCGGGTCGCATTGATATGACCTAGTTTACAATGCCTCAAGAAGGATTTGTTCATTTCTGAACTCTTCCTCTTGTGTGTATTCCGTATACTAAGAACTGTAGTTTGATTTAGAACATCAATCTTTTAGATAACGTGCCTGAACCGATCAACTTTTGATATAGGAAATGTTCAAAACATTATCCGACAATACAAAATTATATCCTTTCTTTACTAATAAAGAGACTGATATGATTTTGTATATCAGGTTCGGTATCTAATAACATTCGTTCAGAATCAATGTATTTGGAATACAGGGTGACAGTGACCAACAGACTTGGCTGCAACTCTTGCCCCGTTTTCTGCCTCATGAAACTTATCACCCGTTCTCAGTTCTCTCCCTTTCTGTAGCCCTATGTAACAAATTACATATCAGGGATCCTGATCTGGTATCACATACCCAGGACGTAAAGAATACTGAGAAACAGTTCTGTATAATGAACACACCCGAAGATGATGCATCAGCATGCACTCTCTTCGTTTGGGTGGCATGGGAAATCTGGTATTCCTTTATTTCATGCTCTGTCTTATAACAATTATAAGTTGGAGTGGGACCAATGTTCCCCAGCTCAGTATAACAAGCGGGTTCGGTCAATATTCCGTATTATTATCTTGATTAAGGCGTGATATGGTCGCTACCTGGAGAGAGAGAGAAGAAAACACTCAGCGTGCGCTCTTGCAAGAATAGATTGGTTATTATTTTATCTAATCAGGATGGCTCCCACTGTTTTTATCAAATCTTCCTTCAAACCCTAAAAGGAAAACTAGCCGGGATTAATTACACACTACAAGTTCGCCAATCTTTCAGCCAGGCCAGTGTCGGTACTTTGAGGGAGGTTCCCCGTGCTTTCGCACGGACCTAATTAAAGTAAACTTCATTTTCCCAGAGGCGTAACCCCGTTGACACCTTTCTAGACACCTACTTGATCAGCTAATTGTAATGTGAAAAACTCTCCCAGGAGTAACTCTTACTCGCAGCGGGTATCGGGATCCAACTATCTCATAGAAGGTATGCAATCTCATTGCAAATTTCAACACTTGAAATTCCCGATAATATTTTGCCCCTAACGTGCTATGACCTTGACGAAAGCCAACAAACCATAGCCCGCTAGTCAAGTTCAACCCGTACATTTCTTGATTGAATTAAACCCACCCGCACGACCCTTGACGAAAGCCAACAAAGCCGCACGACTACCCTAATCCAATCGCATCGTATGCAGTAGATAAGCAGCATATAGCTACCGCACACTGCACCTTGACGAAAGCCAACAAATGCAGCACGAATACTATATACAACTTATCTGAAATGACGGAGGGCTACGACAGGTTTTTCTGAAAACCTATTGCGTAATGAACTTGATATCGTTGTAGAATCAAATGATTTTAAAATGGAGTGTTTTTTAGGCTTTTCTAGTTTTGCTAAAGGGGTCACTCCCGGTGAAGGGATCGTCGGCCCTTTCCTCGTCGAATGAGGTGCGGGATATATCATATATATCACTGTGCAAAGCAGAAACTCTTAAAAGCAATCAAAAGACAAACCGAGTGTGTAGCATCTGCCAGTTATTGCTAAAGGAGTCACTCCCGGTGAAGGGATCTCGGTCCTTTCCTTATCGAATAAGGTGCAGGATATATCATATATACCGCTGTGCAAAGCAAGAACTGTAGCTACCTGTTTTATTTTTTGAAATTCGATTCTACAACATCTTAGGTTTCTTTTTCTTTCATTAATCATATTAATGAAGTCCCATCATTTAAGTACCTAAACATCACAGATAAATACGACGTACACTTATGCCATCCGCATTCGCCTCGATGTCCCCTCGTGCACCGTTAGGTTAGGTAACTAACGGCAGAGTGGGGCAGGGCTAGCGCGGGTGTAAAACATAAGTAACGCCTATGTAATATATCATATATACTATATAAAGTATCCATCACAGAACATATCACATTATCACATCACAGATATCGCAGCAGAAGAATCATATGAAATATTAGATATACTAGGACGTCCGTGTTTTCAATACGAGCCGGTATAAAACACGGATTCCACAGTCGCGATGAATAGCCAAACCCACACCCCTAGACCCCTACGAGAGCGGCAACCAACCCTACCAATTCTAGAGTTAGGAGACCCAGACTCGACTCCTCGAGTTGGTCTCCCACTGGACTCCAGAACCCGGTTACTTGTGCTCCCCTCCTTGGGTCTATTCTAGTGCGGAAAAGTAAATAATATACAAAGGGTGACATCTTCCGCAACCTGGAAGTGCCCCAATAAAAGAATATTACATACAAGTTTTTACATGAATGAAAATGAAAAACACTCATCTAACATAAAAAAAACCCCGGCTATTCGAACACGACGATCCAATATAACATATCCAGCAACACATAACATCACATGTCATCAACGTAAGTAAACATGCGTATCACAATTGTCGTTGGCATATAGCAACGAAACCGGCGATATCACATATTACACTTACGGTCGCAGAAAAGAAAGTGTAAAACTACAACAGTTGGAATCCGCAACCTTCTTAGACATCACATGCCTAATCAAATGAATTACTTAGACATCGCATGCCTAACAGTTATAAACCCCGCATTTTTGTCTCATTATCGAAAACTCTTTTCAACATCAAGTCGGGCAATTCAACAAGATTCCCGACATAATGATCGAATGCTCGTCGCAAACTTTAGTAGGCGGCCGCACCCCCAACGCCGTCGACGAAGTGCACCAAGGCGGAACACCGCTGCCGCGAGCACCCGAACGGATGCTCTCGGCAACGGGATTCTCCTACAGTCACTTAGTCGGGGCTATGGGGTGAGGCTGTCTATTAAGTTTACCCGGCGAGTATCCGCGTACGCTACGTGATTGCGACGGACTTTTGACCACATCAAAATTCCATGGCAACCGATCAAGTGAGACTAAAGTGCTATGTTTATAACATTCAAATCAGTTATCTCATAACTGCTTGTGGATTCCAAGTATTGTATCCCATTCCAGATAAATTGAAAATGTTAAACTTTCCGATCGAACATTCAAACACCCAAGTTTTTCCGAAACAGCTCAACACATGAAATAAGTCTAAAAACATTCAGTTCATGCCTCAGTACCAACGGTCCAGCCGTAGAAGGGTCAAGCCAACGCCTCACATGTGGCACGCCGTACTGCCCCAAACCCTAAGGTTCAAAAGGCAGTTCAAGACGGTCACATAATCGAGTCAAGGTTTGTTGTCTTCTAGAGGGTCCATCGCGTTACTTGCACTACTTAGAACGTCTTTAAACCACGGAAAAATCCAACACTTGGAAATTTCCCGACAGGGGAAAAATTGGGTATTTATATCCGGTCGAACTTTTTAACATATTCAAAAATTATCCGGAAAAGCACACAGACAAAATCAGACAATCCGATCGAAACACCGAGTCCCCAATACAACCCAGAAATTTCAACTCTTGAATAAATATTAAAAATTCCCAGGAAAACCAGCACTGCAAAGTAGGAGTTACTGTGCAAAATTCAATGCATGAAAAGACAAATCGGCCGCGGAACCGCCGCACGAGCCATGCTCGTGCCGCGGAACCGCGGCGGCTTGATGGAATTAGGGCATCGAATTTTACAGTAACTCTTAGATATTCCTGCTGATTTTTCTGCATATTTTTAATTCTAAAAAATCCACAATTTTCAAAAATGTACAGAGAGCAATTTTTGGGTTAGGGTTTCGGTTCGATCGGACTTCTAACTCCGTCTACGCATCGCCTAAGGCTCTAGCTAGGCTCTGATACCACTGTAGGGTTCCTAGGCACACTAATGAGGTCTCACAAGGCATCAACCATGCCAATTTCAAATTTTACAAGTGCCGAGAAACCCTAATACGGATCGTTAACTAGATTTTTAGGCGAAAAATGAAACTAGTTAACAACTTAACTAAAAGAAAGAGGCTACAACCTTTGTAGATCCGGTTCTCCACTTCCTTAGCTCCACGTAGACGTCCCTCCACTGTACAAATCGGATCTTGGACTCTAGTGTCGGCTTCATCGGAGAAATGGGCGGGCTAGGTCATCGACTACGATGCCGAAGATGATCTACGTCGAGGCATCACAAGATCAAGCTCCCACTTCACCAAGTCATGAAACTTGTGAAGAAAACACCCTATACTACTTGGCAAGAGGTAGAGGATGAAGAAACAGGAAGTGGGTTCACTTTAGAATTGGATTTCTCACTCTTTTCATCAAATCACCATTGATGGTTACAAGCTTTTTCTTCTTGAAGAAGAAGAAGAAGATGAAGATAATATGATAAGTTTTTTAAAAATAGAAAAGAAAATGAATACTTATCATAATATCAACCATGGTTAGGTGTAGAGAATTGACTAAGGTTAGATGAATGGTTAGGATTAAGCATGAAGACAAAATGGTCACTTTAGTCAAACCTTCATGAAGCTTCAACAAGCTTCATCTTTGAAAGCAACCATTTTCTCTTTTTCTTTTGCCAAAACAAAATAAATAAATTCATAAATAAATCAAATGAAACCCTAACCATTAACTAACCATGGTTTAATCATACACTTAACCAAGTTAGCATGTATCATCAAACATGATACAAAAGAGTGCACAAAAGTATATCACATATACAACTTGAGAACTTCAAGTAAGAAAATCCATTTAAAGTGAACCAATACTAGTTAATGCAAAGTAATATATCAAATATATAATTATGCATTAAATCATTAAATCAACACTTGATTTAACGATCCGGTCATATCGCATATGACCGACTAATATTCAATGTATCGGCTTATCAAATCAATCCTTGATTCGATAACTAGGTTATATCGCATAAAACCAATCGATACATTCATCACGAGAATAGAATACGGTATCACATACACGCATTATTCTCGGTCCCGCACATATCTCATATGCGCTCCTATTTCGTTTCGCTTGAGCCAGGAAACCTCTGTGTAGGACTCTAAAGACTCGTCAATACGCCGGCAGCAGGTGATGATCATATCAAACACCCACAAGCCGTAAGCGGTCTGCTAAACGTAACGGCCACCCGGTTATTGAGCGATCAGAAGATCGACGAGCAAGCCCGCTCACACTCCTGTGAATCCAACCAGTAACACTTACCGTACAGTCCGGTCTCGTCGTCTGATATATCGCATATCTCGCCTAGGGGTGGTAAACGTCAGACCCCAATAGCTTGATAAGTCGTGTTGATATGAGGTCTATAACAGTTCGAGAAACTACTGGTAACACTTACCAGTAAATCTCAGCAACCCTGGCCAGGGATTTCCGGTTATAACCAATCGAACACAGCGCAACATCAACTCCCTATACCGGGAGAGACGAATCCCCTCCTATCGCTCATTGCCTCCATGTGACTCGGGACTGTACCCAAAAACCACCATTTTGCACGCCCTCTTGGACGTGGTAAGGTGGAAATCAAAGTATAGTGGGAACCACACAAGACTCTATGACGATCTCGGGTCAACAGACTACTCTGTACCAGTGTCACCAGAGAACTGCCATCTGACGTAAGGTATAATACCATCTGGGAGTTCTCGGCGAGTCCGTCCAGTGTACCCAGTCTCCACTGAGCACCCGTATATGATCTCTGATGTCAAACACCAATGGATATGGGATCATCTATCGCCCATCTGTATGGGTCGAGAAGGTATACGCTAGTCTACTCTGGTATATCGATGCCCCGTCTCGATACACCCACGACTAGGGACCTTGAAGGATGTACTCATGGACTACCATGTCCCCACTAGTATGATCTGCATCATAGTCCAGGTAGTCAAGTACATATCCTAAGGGCTTTACCAACATGTAACAGAGAGACAATCAGTATACACGTTAAGGCAAAGAGTAACCAGATAGCATACTATCATGTCGAGCAAGAAAGTCCTCCCTATATATGTCCCAGCATCCACTACAATATACATCCTATGTACAGTAATGGCCTCTAGGGCATACATATAACTAACACTTTAGTAGGCGGCCGCACCCCTGACGCCGTCGACGAAGTGCACCAAGGCGGAACACCGCTGCCGCGACCACCCGAACGGATGCTTTCGGCGACGGGGTTCTCCTACAGTCACTTGGTTGGGGCTATGGGGCGAGGCTGTCTATTAAGTTTACCCGGCGAGTATCCGCGTACGCTACGTGATTGCGACGGACTTTTGATCACATCAAAATTCCGTGGCAACCGATCAAGTGAGACTAAACTGCTATGTTTATAACATTCATTCAGTTATCTCATAACAACTTGTGAATTCCAATTATTGTATCATATTCCGGATAAAAAGAAAATGTTAAACTTTCCGATCGAACATTCAAACACCCAAGTTTTCCCGAAACAGCTCAACACATGAAACAAGTTTAAAAACATTCACTTCATGCCTCAGTACCAACGGTCCAGCCGTAGAAGGGTCAAGCCAACGCCTCACATGTGGCACGCCGTACTGCCCCAAACCCTAAGGTTCAAAGGGCGGTTCAAGACGGTCACATAATCGAGTTAAGGTTTGTTGTCTTCTAGAGGGACCATTGCGTTACTTGCACTACTTAGAACGTTATTAAACTACGGAAAAATCCAACACTTGGAAATTTTCCGGCTAGGGAAAAAGTGGATATTTATATCCGGTCGAACTTTTTAACATATTCTAAAATATCCGGAAAGACACATAGACAAAGTCTGATAATCCGATCGAATCATCTAGGCTCCAAAACACCCCAGAAAACTCAACTCTTGAGTTCAGATCAAATAATCCCAGAAAACTCAGCACCTCAAAAAACAAATTACTGTGCAAAATTGGAAGGGTGGCGTCATCAAATGGCCGCGGAACCGCCGCAGAAGCTAGGCTTCTGCCGCGGTTCCGCCGCACTATGGACACATCTTTTGGCAAATTTTGCACCGTAATTCTTAGAATTTCCTGCTGAATTTTTTAAGCATTTTTAATCTGGAAAAAACCCAGTTTTTGAAAAAAGTCCAGAGAGCATTTTGGAGTTAGGGTTTCGGTTCGATCGGACTTCAAACTCCGTCTACGCATCGCCTAAGGCTCTAGCTAGTCTCTGATACCACTGTAGGGTTCCTAGGCACTCTAAGGAGGTCTCACAAGGCATCAACCATGCCAATTTCAAATTTTACAAGTGCCGAGAAACCCTAATACGGATCGTTAACTAGAATTTTAGACGAAACATGCAACTAGTTAACAACTTAAGTAAGTGAACGGAAATACAACCTTTGTAGATCCGGTCCTCCACCTCCATAGCTCCATGATGAAGTCTCCTTGCTGTCCAAATCGAATCCCGGGCTCTAGCGTCGGCTTCATCGGAGATATGGGCGGGCTTGGTCGTCGGCTTCGATGCCGAAGATGATCTACGTCGAGGCAACACTAGATCAAGCTCCAACTTCACCAAGTCATGAAACTTGTGAAGAAAACACCCTATACTACTTGGCAAGTGGTAGAGGATGATGAAATAGAAAGTGTGTTCACTTTAGAATTGGATTTCTCACTCTTTTTCTCAAGTTGCCATTGATGGAGGCAAGCTTTCTTCATGTTGAAGAAGGAGAAGAAGAAGAAGATAATATTATGATAAGTATTTCTAAAATAAGAAATAATATGATACTTATCATAATGGTATCCTTAGTTAGGTGTAGAGAATAAATCATGGTTAGGTTGAATGGTTAGGGTTAAGCATGAGACAAAGATGGTGGACTTGTTCAAAGCTTCAAGAAGCTTCAACAAGCAAACAAAGAAAGCCACCATTTTTCCCATTGCCAAAAATGAATGAATAAATAAATAAATAAATAAGCAAATAAATCAAGTGAACCCTAACCATTGACCAACCATGGTTTAAACCAAAACTACACCCAAACTAACATGTATCATCAAACATGATACAATTAAGTGCACAAAAGTATATCACATATACAACTTGTGAACTTCAAGTGAGAAAATCCATTTAAAGTGAACCAATACTAGTTAATGCAAAGTAATATATCAAATATATAATTATACATTAAATCATTAAATCAACACTTGATTTAACGATCTAATGTATAATTATATATTTGATATATTACTTTGCATTAACTTGGTTCACTTTAAATGGATTTTCTCACTTGAAGTTCACAAGTTGTACATGTGATATACTTTTGTGCACTAAATTGTATCATGTTTGATGATACATGTTAGTTTGGGTGTAGTTTTGGTTTAAACCATGGTTGGTCAATGGTTAGGGTTTCACTTGATTTATTTGCTTATTTATTTATTTATTTATTCATTCATTTTTGGCAAAGGGAAAAATGGTGGCTTTCTTTGTTTGCTTGTTGAAGCTTCTTGAAGCTTTGAACAAGTCCACCATCTTTGTCTCATGCTTAACCCTAACCATTCAACCTAACCATGATTTATTCTCTACACCTAACTCCAGCGTTGTGATGGCAGTCACACTAGTGGGGGCTGGGTAATCTATAAGCACATCCTTATGCAGGTCCCTAGTCGCAGGACTATCGAGACAGGGCATCGATACTCCGGAGTAGACTAGCGCATGCGCTTTTCATCCCAGTGTGGGAGACGGTCTGTCCCACAGCCGTTAGTACGTCTTACTGGAGATAGTATGCGGATGCTCGTTGGGTTACGAGTACACTGGACAGGACTCGTCGGGAACTGACCGGTTGGTATTATACCTATCGTCAGTTATCAGTTCCCAGGTGACATGAGTACAGCTTAGTCCGCTGACTTGACACTGTCACTTCGCCTCGAGTGTGTTCCCACTGTACTTTGATTACTACCCTACCACGGCTCAAAGGAGTCATGCAAACAGGTAGTAGTTGGGTGCAGTCCCGAAGCACTTGGAGGCAGTGACGGTTAGACAGGATTCGTCTCTCCCGGTATTGGGGGTTGACATCGCGCTGTGTCTAGGAGAGCCATTACACGGGTAGTCCCTGGCCAGGGCAAGCGAGATATACTGGTAGGCTTCCAGTGCTATCTCAGGGTGTATTGGGCTTCACTCCGACACGACTTGTACCGCTATTAGGGGACTGACGTTTACCGCCCCCTAGGCCCGCCATGCGATGTATCAGACGAACAGACCGGACTGTACGGAGACTGTCACATTCAAGCTCAGTAGGAGTTCAGATGGGTTTCACCTCGTCAGTCTTCTTGTCGGCATCTACCTGGGGACCGTTACGCACAGCTAGTGCCGCTTGCGGTCTGTGGTTAAACCCACTGCCAGCGTAGTGTCGAGTCTTTAGAGTCCCACACAGAAAGCTATTCGCCTTTAGGCAAAAGAGTAGAGGTCGCATGGTTTTGCGACAGGTCGCATAGTTTTGCGACAGGGTTCGGTCACATCCGTGCACTTATGCACGTACAGTGTCCGGACAGTTAACACTAGCGGGCTTTGGTTTAAGCCAGATCCTAGTGTATGTTTTGGGATTGGTTTTATCCAGTATGTATTCGTGTTCCTCGGAACGCGGATGCGGGTGTGTATGCACAGTTGACGGAGAGACAGAGGCAGAGGATTCTCATTAGGGTTGTTGACCGTTGACTGTTGACTATTGACTTTTTGCTCAACCCTAATGAGAATATCATTTATGATTAACAATAATATTAATTAAAAATTGTGGTGACATGGTTGTTGAGGGGTTGACTTTGTTGACTTGTTGACTTTGTTGACCGGTTGACTAGGTTGGACTAGTTGACCATCATGATGAAAATGGCTATCATTTCATGGCAAAGACTTTTCATTTGCTTGTTCTCTTGTGCAATACGAGTGCATGAAATGATATAGCCATTTTGACTTAAACCATTTACACAATACTTGATTACTATTTTTGTGATGATGGCTTTGGATTATGAGAGCCAAGAGAGAAAAGTCTTTCTCATTCTATCATTTTCATTCTCTCTCTTGTTCTTGAGCTCTCATCTTCTTCCTCTTGCTCTCCCTCTCCTTAGTCTATGGTTCACTTGTCTCATGTGTTGAGAACCAAGAACCATAGAGAAAATCCCAACACACTCTTCTCTACTCACTCTAGTTCATAAGGTTTAGCAAACCAAGTGAACTAGTTTTCTTCAAAGACCGAAGAAGAAGCCAAAGGTAGAAGCTTTCAGGTGGATCGATCTTCGGCGCAAGGAGACGACGGGGTGAAGCCGATCCGGACAACCATCGAGGCTTGAAGACGAAGGAGTTCAAGAAAGAAAGGTATAACCCCCTAACCGAGTAGTTAACAACTCCTAGTTAGGTTGTTAGTTAGATGTTTAACAAAGATCCGGTTTTGAGTCCATGTTACCACCTCTAGAAAATTGTTTTTCACCAAATTCCGCATGCCCGAAAATACCGGGAGAGGTAGCATGGACTTACAGTGGTATAAGAGCCTAGTTAAACTCTATCTAACATGTTAGCAAAGTAGCTAGAAAATCGATCGGAGAAAAAGTCCCGAAATAAACCCGAAATTCAAAGTTGCTGTCGATTTTTAAAGTTCTGTAAAATTGATAAATTTCATCTTAAAAATCGGCTCAGGGTTTTTATTAAACACTCACGAAATTTGGTCCCACGAACCGGTCAAAGCGCCGCGGAAGCGCGGCGGGAGCACGCTCCTGCCGCGGTTCCGCGGCCGAGTTGACTCGGCGGAGGTCCAAATTTTGTGCAGTGTTTTTATGGGGTTGTTTTGGGATTTTTGGAATATGTATTTTCTGCCCAGATTTTCCAGAACGAAAATTTTGTGTTTGGGGCCTGAAAATCCGTATTTTTGATCGAACTTCTAAAAGACTTAAGCTGACGGGTTTTTCTGTGATGTGATATTTGTATTGAACGTCTGCTAATCGCTATATGTCGATTAGTGGGGGTTATACAAATCTGTGATCTGTAATGTTATTGGAATGTGTATATGAATTCATTGGATTGTCGCGGGTGAATAGCCGGGGGTTGTGAGACGAGAGTTTTCTTTTCTTTCAATTCATGTAAATTTGTAAATTGATGTAATAATTATTTGTATGGCCGCACAACCGGGTCGGGGTTGTAGCCGTCATTATATAATTTCTTTTTACTGTTTTTGCTCCTAGGATAGACCCATGGAGGGGGTGCACAAACTACCGGGTATGCCGAAGTGCCGAGTGGCCTACTCACGGAGTTGAGGGAGGTTGCTTCGCTTCGGGTACTTGGCGGGTAGTTTGCCGCACCCGTAGGGGTCTTGGGTGGGGTATTGGCTATTCACCGCGACCGTGTAATCTGCTTTTTGTTACAGGCTCGTACGAATTGCGGGTTCCTAGTATATCCAATGTGTTCATCTGTGATCTGAAATGGCTATCATTGCAATATATCTATATATGATATTATTTAGGCGTTGCTTATGTTTTACAGCCGCGCTAGCCCAGCCCCCGCTCTGTCGTTAGTTAAGTAATCTAACGGGTAATGACGGGGCCCCGTGGCGAATGCGAATGGCATAAGCGTACGTCATATTTTGGTTGTTTTCTGCAATGGTAGGATTAAATGATGGGACGCATTAAAATAACTAATGCAAGAATATCACGCATTAAAAGAACTAATGCAAGAAAATAAACCAAGTTAAAATCGTTGGAACACTTTTGGAAAACCACTCGGTTCTTTTCAAAACTAACTTTTAAATGCGGAGCTTGAGCCACTCCTTTTAAAAGCTATCTCGTTCCATCGATTATATCAAGTTCACTACGTTCACGGTTTTGCCAAAACCATTCGTAGCCCTCCGTCGTTTCACATGAATAGTCAATAGTATTCAAGCTGTGTATGTTGGCCAAAGTCAAGGCATAGTGATTGGTAGCTATTGGGTATTCATGTGTAGCATAGATAGATGCGTTAGTTTGGGACAGTCGTACTGCCATTTTGGACAAAGTCAAGGGTAGGTACGGATGGATCCAAATTAACCTGGAGAATGACGGGTAGAACTTGACATGTGACTTATGATATTTTGGCCAAAGTCAAGGTCATAAGAGCATGGGGAAAAAATCCACATAGGGAGTTTCAAAAGAACTGAAACTTGCTAGTGCTGCATACCATTTGGAGTGTGATGATTCTGGTAGGATTCCTTCAGTTTCGTCACGCGATGATATTTGGATCCCGATCCTACTGTGAGTATATGCTACTCCTCGGGAAATTTCTTACTTAACGATCAATACTATAAACCAAGTAGGTGTCTAGAAAGGTGTTAGCCGGGCTACGCCCCCAGAGAAAAGAGGTTATTTAATTAAGGAACTTCACGAAAGCGTTGGAAAACCTCCCTCGAAGTACCGACACTGGCCTGGCTGAACGGTTAAGCAAGTATTGTACGGTGAGATTGATCCTGACTAATTCTTCCTTTTTGGTTTGAGGAGGGATTCGAGAAACAGTGGGAGCCATCCTGTTTAGATAAACTAAAAACCATTCTAAACTTGCAAGAGCATCATACTGAGTGTTTCTTCTCTCTCCTAATTGCAGCGACCAATCGACATGACTGGACATAAGTTACTTCTAGATAAAAACATACTGACAGGGCCAAACTACAAAGATTGGCTCAGGAATGTCAAGATGGCAATCACTTACGACAAGCTGGGGTATCTTCTTACCACCAAAGCTCCCCCTGTCCCAGGTCCCAAAACCAGCGTCGCGGATAAGGAAATCCGTAAGACCTGGGAAATAGATTGCGCGAAGGCCAAGTGCCTCATGCTTTCCTCTATGGACAACGAACATCAGAGGAGGCACGAGAATATGGACCTCGAATCCATATTTCTCCATACAAAAGAACTGTATGGAGAGCAGTCTCGTATCGCAAGATAAGAAGTGTCGAAGAAGTTATTTTCGGCAAGGTTGGCCGTCGGATCATCGGTAGCAGAACACGTGCTTAAGATGATTGGCTATATAGAAGAGCTCGCGGACCTTGGGACCACGTTGGAGAATGAGCTCTATACGGACTTGATTCTCCAGTCCCTTCCTTCCACTTACGCCCAGTTTATCCTGAACTTCAACTTACAAGAAAAGGAAGTTGAACTTTCAGAACTCCTCAACATGCTGAGGAGTGCAGAGGGCACCCTACAGAAAGGTAGGGAAACATCCACTTTGTTTGTAGGAGGATCTTCCTCTTCTAGGTCCAAGACGAAAGCCAAGGGAAAGAAGAAGAAAGCCCCCGCCAAACCAAGGGGCAGTGTTAGTAAAGTGGATACGAAGGGAAAGGCAAAAGCAACAAAGAAAGTGGAAAAGCTTGTGGATAAGGAAGAATGCTTCTATTGTCATAAGAAGGGACACTGGAAAATTGATTGCAGGGCTTGGAAGGCTAAAACACAGGATCTGAAGCAGGTTGCGGCTTCAGCTTCAGGTGTGTATGTTATTGAAAACTGTCTTTCAATAAACTCTACTTCCTGGGTATTGGATACCGGATCAGGATCTCATATCTGTAATTCTTTGCAGGCGTTGAGAAATCGTAGGGTTTTGAAGACAGGTGACTTAACCCTCAAAGTTGCAAATGGAGCTAGCATGGATACTAAGGCCGTGGGGGACTATCACCTGGGGTTGTCAGATGGACACGTTTTGGTTTTGCGTAATTGCTATTTTGTACCCAACGCAACTTGCAATATCATTTCTGTATCTTTGACTTCTAAAGAAGGTTATGAATTTGCGTTTGTAAGTAATGTTGTAAACATTCACCTTAATCAAGTTCTGATTGGGTCAGGTACATTAAGCAATGGTATATACGTATTAAACCATCCGCAGATTTTCAATGTCCAGAATACACACAAAAGAAAGTCTCCGGAAATCAATCAGACTTTCTTATGGCATTGTAGACTGGGTCACATCAATGAGAGAAGGTTGACGAAGTTATATACAGAAGGATATTTGAATCCGTTCGAATATCAATCGTATGCCACTTGTCAATCCTATCTCAAAGGAAAGATGACAAAGACTCCGTTCACTGGACACGGAGTAAGAGCAAGCGAGCTC
The DNA here is from genome assembly GCA_030015575.1 of Agapanthus africanus. Lineage (NCBI taxonomy): Eukaryota > Viridiplantae > Streptophyta > Magnoliopsida > Asparagales > Amaryllidaceae > Agapanthus > Agapanthus africanus. The sequence goes on along the minus strand of JASDDO010000019.1, from coordinate 651,474,400 downwards.
TTGGGACTCGTACACAGTGACGTGTTCGGTCCAATGTCTACACATGCGCGAAGCGGTTATTCTTACTTCATTACTTTTACGGATGACTTTTCAAGGTACGGTTATGTCTTCTTAATGAAACATAAGTCCGAAGCCTTTGGAAAATTCCAGGAATATAAGAATGAAGTAGAAAAACAAACCGGCAAAAGTATCAAGATTCTAAGATCGGATCGAGGTGGAGAATACTTAAATGCCGAGTTCCTGGACTATTTAAAAGAGAACGGAATTCTCTCTCAGCTTACTCCTCCATACACTCCGCAACATAACGGTGTATCGGAGAGACGGAACCGAACCCTATTGGATATGGTACGGTCCATGATGAGTAACGCTGAGTTACCGCGATCATTCTGGGGGTATGCGCTAGAATCAGCTGCATACCTTTTGAACCGAGTTCCCACTAAGACTGTGCCTACTACACCATATGAGATGTGGTGTGGGAAGAGACCCTATCTTAATCCCATTAAGACATGGGGAAGTCCAGCTTTTGTCAAAAAGCAGCATGCGGACAAGCTCGAGGCACGCTCAGTACAGTGCATGTTCGTGGGATATCCAAAGAACTCCAAGGGATATTTCTTCTATTGCGAAGAGGAACAAAAGGTTTTTGTTTCTCGTCATGCCTATTTTCTAGAACACCAGTTCTTAGAAAAGGAAATTAGTGGGAGCGCAGTAGAACTGGAAGAAATTCCAGAACCACGAGCTATTACTGAAAGCTTAGTGGAACCAGAGGGTTCAAAAGAACAGGACATTCCTACGCCACTCCGCAGGAGTAGTAGGCAGTCTCATCCGCCCGAGAGATACTACGGTTTTCTCATAGACGGGGATAGAGAGGATTGCATCATAGATTATGATGAGCCTACTAGCTTCCAGCAGGCCGTTCAGAGCGTTGACTCGGTAATATGGCTGGATGCAATGCGGACCGAAATGGAGTCCATGTACACCAACAAAGTATGGACGTTGGGCATTGCTCCAGACGGGGTAAAACCCGTAGGATGCAAGTGGATCTTAAAAAGGAAGATTGGTGTAGATGGACAGGTTGAGACCTATAAAGCTAGACTTATTGCAAAGGGTTTCCGTCAAAGACCTAGCTTGGACTATGACGAAACATTTTCTCCAGTGGCTATGCTGAAATACATTCGGATCCTTCTTGCCATTGCTGCCTTCCACGATTATGAGATCTGGCAAATGGACGTAAAGACCGCTTTTCTAAATGGAAATTTAGAGGAGTGTGCCTATATGGACCAACCAGAGGGTTTCATTCAGAGTGGGAGCAGCGGAAAGTTGTGCAAGTTGCTTAAGTCCATCTATGGACTAAAGGAGGCATCGCAGAGTTGGAACATCTGTTTTGATGAGACGGTTAAGGAATTTGGCTTTATCAAAAATCCAGATGAACTATGCATCTATAGTAGATTTGTAGCGAGAACTGTAGTATTCCTCGTTTTATACGTGGATGACATTCTCTTAATAGGAAATGACATTCCTATGCTACAATCTTTCAAGGGGTTCTTGTCACACAGGTTCTCCATGAAAGACCTGGGTGATGCCTCATACATCCTGGGGATCCGGATCCATCGTGATAGATCCAAGAGGATATTAGGACTTTCACAGTCCAGGTACATCGACACCATACTGAAAAGATTCAGTATGGAAGATTCCAAGCGCGGTAACCTACCGGGTTGTCACGGGATCACCCTCTCTAAAGAGATGTCTCTCAAGACTGATTTGGAGAGGGATCGCATGTCTATTATACCCTACGCTTCTGCGGTAGGCTCTATAATTTATGCGATGTTGTGTAACAGACCGGATGTAGCTTATGCACTGAGTGTGGTAAGCCGGTATCAGTCAAACCCTGGGGAGAAACACTGGATAGCGGTAAAGAACATTCTCAAGTACCTGAGAAGGACTAAGGAGATGTTCTTGGTGTATGGCGGAAAAGACCTCCAGATCGAGGCCTTTGCTGACTCTAGCTTCCAGAGTGACAAGGATGATTCCAAATCCATGTCGGGTTTTGTCTTTACCCTCAATGGAGGGGCGGTGTGTTGGAAGAGCTCCAAACAGAAAACCGTTGCAGACTCGACGATGGAAGCGGAATACATCGCTGCATCTGATGCCGCAAAAGAAGCTGTCTGGATGAGGAAGTTCTTGAAAGAACTTCAGGGGGTTCCGTCCATTGTTGATCCAATACCTCTGTATTGCGACAACAACGGGGCTATAGCTTTAGCGAAGGAACCCAGGTCCCATCAAAGATCCAGACACATCTTGAGGCGGTATCACCTGATCAGGGAGATCGTGGATCGCCAGGAGATCGAGGTTCAGAGGGTTTCTTCAGAAGATAACACTGTAGATACATTCACCAAGGCCTTGCCCCAGACTCAGTTCGAGCGGCTGATCGAGATGATAGGTCTTCGATACGCCAGTACATGGCCTTAGTGCAAGTGGGAGATTGTTATTGTATATACCCCAGAGGCCATTACTGTATCATACTAGTTTGTATATTACTTAATGGAAGCTTGGGATATTCACTTTGTATATACAATCTTGCTCAAAATAGTAGTATGCTACTTGGTTTGTTTCTACTTCAATGTGTACTTGTGTTTATTTTAGTATATCACCTATACACATTAGTGGAGCCCTTAGGATCTTTGCTTGATTACCAGCGTTGTGATGGCAGTTACACTAGTGGGGGCTGGGTAATCTATAAGCACATCCTTATGCAGGTCCCTAGTCGCAGGACTATCGAGACAGGGCATCGATACTCCGGAGTAGACTAGCGCATGCGCTTCTCGTCCCAGTGTGGGAGACGGTCTATCCCATAGCCGTTAGTACGTCGTACTGGAGATAGTATGCGGGTGCTCGTTGGGTTACGAGTACACTGGACAGGACTCGTCGGGAACTGACCGGTTGGTATTATACCTATCGTCAGTTATCAGTTCCCAGGTGACATGAGTACAGCTTAGTCCGCTGACTTGACACTGTCACTTCGCCTCGAGTGTGTTCCCACTGTACTTTGATTACTACCCTACCACGGCTCAAAGGAGTCGCGCAAACAGGTAGTAGTTGGGTGCAGTCCCGAAGCACTTGGAGACAGTGACGGTTAGACAGGATTCGTCTCTCCCGGTATTGGGGGTTGATATCGCGCTGTGTCTAGGAGAGCCATTACACGGGTAGTCCCTGGCCAGGGCAAGCGAGATATACTGGTAGGCTTCCAGTGCTATCTCAGGGTGTATTGGGCTTCACTCCGAAACGACTTGTACCGCTATTAGGGGACTGACGTTTACCGCCCCCTAGGCCCGCTATGCGATGTATCAGACGAACAGACCGGACTGTACGGAGACTGTCACATTCAGGCTCAGTAGGAGTTCAGATGGGTTTCACCTCGTCATTCTTCTTGTCGGCATCTACCTGGGGACCGTTACGCACAGCTAGTGCCGCTTGCGGTCTGTGGTTAAACCCACTGCCAGCGTAGTGTCGAGTCTTTAGAGTCCCACACAGAAAGCTATTCGCCTTTAGGCAAAACAGTAGAGGTCGCATGTTTTTGCGACAGGTCGCATGGTTTTACGACAGGGTTCGGTCACATCCGTGCACTTTTGCACGTACAGTGTCCGGACAGTTAACACTAGCGGGCTTTGGTTTAAGCCAGATCCTAGTGTACGTTTTGGGATTGGTTTTATCCAGTATGTATTCGTGTTCCTCGGAACGCGGATGCGGGTGTGTATGCACAGTTGACGGAGAGACAGAGGCAGAGGATTCTCATTAGGGTTGTTGACCGTTGACTGTTGACTATTGACTTTTTGCTCAACCCTAATGAGAATATCATTTATGATTAACAATGATATTAATTAAGTATTGTGGTGACATGGTTGTTGAGGGGTTGACTTTGTTGACTTGTTGACTTTGTTGACCGGTTGACTAGGTTGGACTAGTTGACCATCATGATGACAATGGCTATCATTTCATGGCAAAGACTTTTCACTTGTTTGTTCTCTTGTGCAATATGAGTGCATGAAATGATATAGCCATTTTGACTTAAACCATTTACACAATACTTGATTACTATTTTTGTGATGATGGCTTTGGATTATGAGAGCCAAGAGAGAAAAGTCTTTCTCATTCTATCATTTTCATTCTCTCTCTTGTTCTTGAGCTCTCATCTTCTTCCTCTTGCTCTCCCTCTCCTTAGTCTATGGTTCACTTGTCTCATGTGTTGAGAACCAAGAACCATAGAGAAAATCCCAACACACTCTTCTCTACTCACTCTAGTTCATAAGGTTTAGCAAACCAAGTGAACTAGTTTTCTTCAAAGACCGAAGAAGAAGCCAAAGGTAGAAGCTTTCAGGTGGATCGATCTTCGGCGCAAAGAGACGACGGGGTGAAGCTGATCCGGACAACCATCGAGGCTTAAAGACGAAGGACTTCAAGAAAGAAAGGTATAACCCCCTAACCGATTAGTTAACAACTCCAAGTTAGGTTGTTAGTTAGATGTTTAACAAAGATCCGGTTTTGAGTCCATGTTACCACCTCTAGAAAATTGTTTTTCACCAAATTCCGCATGCCCGAAAGTACCGGGAGAGGTAGCATGGACTTACAGTATTTTCGACTGATCAGTTACCCACCATATCTGCGGAGTGGCTAATGGAATGTCAATCCTGATTAAATCTTTAGGTCCTATTAAATTTTTCGTAATCGTTTACGGTTCTGGAATCTCTTCCAGTTCTACCATACTCCCACTATTGTTTTCTGAAAAAATCCATTTTACTAAAATTATGGCGAGTTAAGAATAATATCACTATTGATCTTCCAGATGGTAGAAAATTAACCCTCGTCATAGCCCGGGTTAACCCACAAACAGCCATTACAGAAACGTGCCTTTGAGTTATCCAGTGTCTGGTTTTAAGCATAAGCCGGACAACTCCCCGTACCTTAACATCGTTAAGATACGAACCATTCTATATGCAATATAGAAATAGATGTAGGGTTCCTAGGCACTCCCAAGAGGTCTCACAAGGCATCAACCATGCCAATTTCAAAAATTATGGTGCCGAGAAACCCTAGTGTACGGATCGTCGGCTAGATGTCTAGGCGAAAAAGTAAACTAGTTAACACTTAACTAAGAGATACGGAAATACAACCTTTGTAGATCCGGTTCTCCACTTCCATTGCTCCGCAATGAAGTCTCCTCGCTGTCCATAACAAGTCCCGGGCTCTAGCGTCGGTTTCATCGGAGAATGGGCAAGCTAGGTCGTCGATGTCCATGCCGAAGATGATCTACGTCGAAGCATCGCAAGATCAAGTTCTCACTTCACCAAGTCAAGAAACTTGTGAAGGAAACACACTCTACTACTTGGCAAGAGGTAGAGGATGAAGAAATAGGAAGTGGGTAGACTTTAGATTTGGATTTCTCACTCATATCATCAATCCACCATTGATGTAGTCTAGGTTTTTCTTCTTGAGTTGAAGGAAGAAGAAGAAGAAATGATATGATAAGATTATTTAAAAAGAAAAGAATAATCCAATCTTTATCATAACATGACCATGGTTATGTGTAGAGACTAAACCCAAGTTAAGTGAATGGTTAGGTTAGGAATGAAGACAAAAATGGTGACTAAGTCAAAGTATTCATGAAGCTTCATGAATGAACAAAAGAATGCCACCATTTTTCTTTTCTTTTCCTTAAATGAATAATGAATATAAATAAATGAATAAGTATATAAAACCCTAACCATTCATATAACCATGGTTTAATCTTTACACAAGCACAAGTCAACATGTATCATCAAACATGATACAATGTATATGCACATAAGTATATCACATATACAACTTGCACATTGAGTGAGAAAATCCATATAAAGTGAACCTATACTAGCTAATGCAAAGTAATATATCAAATATATAATTATGCATTAAATCATTAAATCAACACTTGATTTAACGATCCGGTCATATCGCATATAACCGACTAGTATCATTAGTAACAACTTATCGAATCAACACTTGATCCGATAACCCGGCTATATCGCATATAACCGATCAATGTCACATCGCGAGAATTGAATACAGTATCACATACTGGTATTATTCTCGGTCCTGCACATATCTCATATGCGCTCCTATTTCGTTTCGCTTGAGCCAGGCAACCTCTGTGTAGGACTCTAAAGACTCGTCAATACGCCGGCAGCAGATGATGATCATATCAAACACCCACAAGCCGCAAGCGGTCTGCTAAACGTAACGGCCACCCGGGTATTGAGCGATCTGAAGATCGACGAGCAAGCCTGCTCACACTCCAGTGAATCCAACCAGTAACACTACCGTACAGTCCGGTCTGATCGTCTGATATGTCGCATATCTTGCCTAGGGGTGGTAAACGTCAGACCCCAATAGCTCGATAAGTCGTGTCGATATGAGGTCTATAACACTTCGAGAAACTACTGGTAACACTTACCAGTAAATCTCAGCAACCCTGGCCAGGGATTTCCTGTTATAGCCAATCGAACACAGTGCAACATCAACTCCCTATACCGGGAGAGACGAATCCCCTCCTATCGCTCATTGCCTCCATGTGACTCGGGACTGTATCCAAAAACCACTGTTTTGCACGCCCTCTTGGACGTGGTAAGATGGAAATCAAAGCACAGTGGGAACCACACAAGACTCTATGACGATCTCGGGTCAACAGACTACTCTGTACCAGTGTCACCAGAGAACTGCCATCTGACGTGAGGTATACTACCATCTGGGAGTTCTCGGCGAGTCCGTCCAGTGTACCCAGTCTCTACTGAGCACCCGTACATCATCTCTGATGTCAAACACCAATGGATATGGGATCATCCATCGCCCATCTGTATGGGTCGAGAAGGTATACGCTAGTCTACTCTGGTATATCGATGCCCCGTCTCGATACACCCACGACTAGGGACTTTGAAGGATGTACTTATGGACTACCATGTCCCCACTAGTATGATCCGCATCATAGTCCAGGTAGTCAAGCACACATCCTAAGGGCTTTACCAACATGTAACAGAGAGACAATTAGTATACACGTTAAGGTAAAGTTCAACCAGATAGCATACTATCATGTCGAGCAAGAAAGTCCTCCCTATATACGTCCCAGCATCCACTACAATATACATCCTATGTACAGTAATGGCCTCTAGGGCATACATATAACTAACAATCTCCCACTTGCACTAGGGCCATCTGATAGCAGTGGTTGTAGTATCTCATACTCAACCATCCCATAAAAGTCTCTCTCTGGGAACAGGCCTTTGTGAGTAGATCCGCTGTGTTGTCCTCTAAGTCTACTCTCCAAACCTCGATCACCCTGGAGATCAACTATCTCCATGATCAAGTGATACTGCCTTAGAATATGTCTGGATCACTGATGGGACCGGCGTTCCTTGGGATAAGCCACAACTCCATTGTCACACAATGGGAGGAACATAGTTCATCTCATGAACCATTATACATCCAAACATCCTCTTTTGGTAGCATCTTAAGTAGCGATGTATCCAGCCTTTATCGTCTAGTATGCCACGGTATCCAGCTTGGAACTCTTCCAACATACCGTCCCTTTACTGAGGGTTAAGACAATGCCCGTGACTGACACTCAGTCGTCTTTATCACCCTGGAACCCTTCCAGTGATTCTCCTCAGGATCGATTGATACCATCTCACTACAACTAGTGAGTTTCCTAACATCCAATTAGATCTATCTCATAGATCCAAAACCCAGGATTTAGGAGGTATCACTTTGATCCTATATGGAGAATCATTGTGATAAGCGGAGATTGATCGAGCGTAGCATAGGAAACTCTTTCCCTATCAAGAGTATGTCATCCACGTACTCTACGAGGATCGCCACCATACTCCCTACTACCTTTTTGTATATACAAGGTTCATCTACCATTTTGATGATGTCAAACTATTTGACTTATCCATCAAAACAGATGCTCCAACTCCGCGATGCCTGCTTTATCCTATAAAGCATCTTGCACACGTTTCCGCTGCTCCCACTGTCTACGAGGCCCTCTGGCTGTGTACTTATAGACGTACTCTTCTAAAACATCATTTAGAAAAGCAGTCAAGACACCCAACCACCAGATATCGCAGTCAAGGTATGTAGCCGTGACAAGTAGGATCTGGATGGACTTAAGCATAGATCCTTTGAAAAAGTTTCATCATGATCCACACCTGGTCAATGATGCAAACTTTTAACAAGTCTAGCTTTGAAAGTCTCAACTTTTCCATGTACACCAAGTAATCTTCTCAAGATATACTTGCTCCTGATGGGGATTTAACCCTTCAGATATAGCAACCAAAGTCCATACTTTGTTGGTGTATAAGGATTCCATCTCAGATCGATAAACATCCAGCCATTCTTACAGAGTCTTACTCCTGATGGCCAGCTCGAAACTAGTTGGGTCATCATCTCATGATGCAATCCTCGCTCCCACTGTCATAGAGAAACAGAAGTATCTCTTAGGTGGGTGAGGAACCCTACTAGATCGGCGGAGAGGCTGAGGTTCGTTGGAATCTACTGAATCCTTTGGTTCTATCAAATCATCAGCTGTAGTTTGTATAGCTGGAACCTTTCCAGTTGTACATAACTGACCTTGCCTCGAGCTTGTCCGGATTATGCTTTTAGACAAAGCCCGGACAATCCCAAAATCTTAACTAACTTAAGATATGGGCTCTTCCCCTTCCATATCACATATGAAGTGGTAGGCAATTGATTTGATTCGAACCCTATTCAATAGGTATGCAGCTTCTCAAGTGCATTACCCCTAAAAGGAAATAGGAACTCGGTAGTACTCATCATAGAGCACACCTTATCATATAGGGTGCTATTGCTCCGCCCCGATATACCATCGTGCTATGGTGTATACAGAGGAGCAATGCTGAGAGAGAATCTCATTCTCCTTTAGAATAATCCAGGATTTTTGTGCTCAAGTATTCTCCTCCTTGATCTTATCAAAGGACATAATACTTATACCCGTATTGGTTCTCTACTTCTAACTTATATTCTGTGAATATCTCAAAAGGTTCAGACTTGTGTTTCAACAGGAACATATGTCTGAATCTTGAGAGATTATCAGAGAACGTAATGAAGTATAAAGAACCGGTCCTGGCATGTGTAGACAGGGGACCTTCATACATCAACATGTATCATCCCAAAAGTTCACTAACTCTTTCTCTGTTTCCAATAAACAGAGCTATGGTCATCTTATCTTTGTGACATGACTGGCGAGTTTCACAAGATGTAAATTCAAACTGATTTAAATATGCATCTATATGTAACTCTAGCTAGTCGGGTCACATTGATCTGACCTAGTCTACAATGCCTCAAGAAGAATTCGTTCATTTCTGAACTCTTCCTCTTGTGTGTGTTCCATATACTAAGAACTGTAGTTTGATTTAGAACATCAACGCTTTTAGATAACGTGCCTGATACGATCAACTTTTGATATAGGAAATGTTCAAAACATTATCCAACAATACAAAATTTTATCATTTCTTTACTGATAAAGAGACTGATATGATTTTGTATATCAGGTTCGGTATCTAATAACATTCGTTCAGAATCAATGTATTTGGAATACAGGGTGACAGTGACCAACAGACTTGGCTGCAACTCTTGCCCCGTTTTCTGCCTCATGAAACTTATCACCCGTTCTCAGTTCTCTACCTATCTGTAGCCCTATGTAACATATTACATATTTGGGATCCTGATCTGGTATCACATACCCAGGACGTAAAGATTACTGAGAAACAGTTCTTTGTAATGAACACACCCGAAGAAGATGCATCATATGCACTTCCTTCGTTTGGGCGGCATGGGAATTCTGGTAATCCCCAATTTCCTGCTCTATCTTATAACATTTATAAGTTGGAGCGGGACCAACGTTCCCCAGCTCAGTATAACAAGCGGGTTCGGTCAATAATCCGTATTATTATCTTGATTAAGGCGTGATATGGTCGCTACCTGGAGGGAGAGAGAAGAAAACACTCAGCGTGCGCTCTTGCAAGAATAGATTGGTTATTATTTTATCTAATCAGGATGGCTCCCACTGCTTTTTATCAAATCTTCCTTCAAACCCTAAAAGGAAAGACTAGCCGGGATTAATTAAACTCTACAAGTTCACCAATCTTTCAGCCAGGCCAGTGTCGGTACTTTGAGGGAGGTCCCCCGTGCTTTCGCACGAACCTAATTACTGTAAACCTCGTTTTCCCAGAGGCGTAACCCCGTTGACACCTTTCTAGACACCTACTTGATCGGCTAATTGTAATGTATAAAACTCTCCCAGGAGTAACTCTTACTCGCAGCGGGTATCGGGATCCAACTATCTCATAGAAGGTATGCAATCTCATTGCAAATTTCAACACTTGAAATTCCCGATAATATTTTGCCCCTAGCTCGTTATGACCTTGACGGAGGCCAAACAACCCATAGTCCGCTAGTCAAGTTCAACCCGTCATTTCCTGATTGAATTAAACCCACCCGCACGACCCTTGACGGAGGCCAAACAACGCCGTACGAATACCCTAATCCAATCGCATCATATGCTAGCAGATAAGCACTAGTTAGCTACCGTACACTACGCCTTGACGGAGGCCAAACAACCGCAGCACGAATACTAACTAGTACGTATCTGAAATGACGGAGGGCTACGACAGGTTTTTCTGAAAACCTATTGCGTAATGAACTTGATATCGCTGTAGAATCAAATGATTTTAAAATGGAGTGCTTTTGAGGCTTTTCTAGTTTTGCTAAAGGAGTCACTCCCGGTGAAGGGATCGTCGGTCCTTTCCTCGTCGAATGAGGTGCGGGATATATCACATATATCACTGTGCAAAGCAAAAACTCTTAAAAGCAATCAAAAGACAAACCGAGTGTGTAGCATCTGCCAGTTATTGCTAAAGGAGTCACTCCCGGTGAAGGATCTCGGTCCTTTCCTCATCGAATAAGGTGCAGGATATATCACATATACCGCTATGCAAAGCAAGAACTGTAGCTACCTGTTTTATTTTGAAATTCGATTCTACAACATCTTAGGTTTCTTTTATTTCATTAATCACATTAATGAAGTCCCATCATTTAAGTTACCTAAACATCATAGATAAATACGACGTACACTTATGCCATCCGCATTCGCCTCGATGTCCCCTCGTGCACCGTTAGGTTAGGTAACTAACGGCAGAGCGGGGCAGGGCTAGCGCGAGTGCAAAACATAAGTAACGTCTATATAATATATCATATATACTATATACAGTATCTATCACAGAACATCACATGATCACATCACAGATATCGCAGCAGAAGAATCATATGAAATATTGGATATACTAGGACGTCCGTGTTTTCAATACGAGCCAGTATAAAACACGGATTCTACGGTCGTGATGAATAGCCAAACCCACACCCCTAGACCCCTACGAGAGCGGCAAGCAACCCTACCAATTCTGGAGTTAGGAGACCCGGACTCGACTCCTCGAGTTGGTCTCCCACTGGACTCCAGAACCCGGTTACTTGTGCTCTCCTCCTTGGGTCTATCCTAGTGCGGAAAAGTAAATAATATACAAAAGGTGACAACTTCCGCAACCTGGAAGTGTCCCAATAAAAGAATATTACATACAAGTTTTTATATGAATGAAAATGAAAAACACTCATCTCACATAAAAACCCCCGGCTATTCGAACACGATGATCCAATATAACATATCCAGCAACACATAACATCACATGTCATCAATGTAAGTAAACATGCGTATCCCAATTGTCGTTGACATATAGCAACGAAACCGGCGATATCACATATTACACTTACGGTCACAGAAAAGAAAGTGTAAAACTACAACAGTTGGAATCCGCAACCACCTCAGACATCGCATGCCTGACCAAATGAATTCTTTAGACATCGCATGCCTAACAATTATAAACCCCGCATTTTAGTCTCATTATCGAAAACTCTTTTCAATATCAAGTCGGGGAATTCAACAGGATTCCCGACATCCTGATCGAATGCTCGTCGCAAACTTCAGTAGACGGCTGCACCCCCGATACCGTCGACGAAGTGCACCAAGGAGGAACACCGCTACCACGAGCACCCGGACGGATGCTTTCGGCGATGGGGTTCTCCTACAGTCACTTGGTCGGGGCTATGGAGTGAGGCTGTCTATTAAGTTTATCGGCGAGTATCCGCGTACGCTACGTGATTGCGACGGACTTTTGATCACATCAAAATTCCGTGGCAACCGATCAAGTGAGACTAAACTGCTATGTTTATAACATTCATTTAGTTATCTCATAACTTCTTGTGAATTCCAATTATTGTATCCCATTCCGGATAAATAGAGAATGTCAAACTTTCCGATCGAACAATCGAACACCCAATTTTCCCGATACAGATCAACACATGAAATAAGTCTAACAACATTCAGTTCGTGCCTCAGTACCGACGGTCCAGCCGTAGAAGGGTCAAGCCAACGCATCACATGTGGTACGCCGTACTGCCCCAAACCCGAAGGTTCAAAGGGCAGTTCAAGACGGTCACATAATCGAGTTAAGGTTTGTTGTCTTCTAGAGGGTCCATCGCGTTACTTGCACTACTTAGAACGTCGTTAAACTACGAAAAAATCCAACACTTGGAAATTTCCCGACAGGGGAAAAATTGGGTATTTATATCCGATCGAACTTTTTAACATATTCTAAAATTTATCCGGAAAGCCACACAGACAAAATTTGATACTCCGATCGAAACACCGAATCCCCAAAACAATCCCAGATTATTCAATTCTTGAATAAATTTTAAAAATTCCCAGAAAACTCAGAAGAATTTATCAGGAATTACTGTGCAAAAATATAGAGCTGACGTCACCAGAGAGCCGCGGAACCGCCGCAGAAGCTAGGCTTCTGCCGCGGTTCCGCCGCACTAATTACTGTTCACCGAAATATTTTTGCATCGTAATTCTTATTTTTCCCTGCTGAATTTTTTAGTAATTTTTAATTTGGAAAAATCCCTGTTTTTAGAAAAAGGACAGAGAGCATTTTGTATTGGGGTTTCGGGTTCGTTCGGACTTCAAATTCCGTCTAGACTTCGCCTAAGGCTCTAGATGGGCTCTGATACCACTGTAGGGTTCCTAGGCACTCCCAAGAGGTCTCACAAGGCATCAACCATGCCAATTTCAAAAATTATGGTGCCGAGAAACCCTAGTGTACAGATCGTCGGCTAGATGTCTAGGCGAAAAAGTAAACTAGTTAACACTTAACTAAGAGATACGGAAATACAACCTTTGTAGATCTGGTTCTCCACCTCCATTGCTCCGCAATGAAGTCTCCTCGCTGTCCATAACAAGTCCCGGGCTCTAGCGTCGGTTTCATCGGAGAATGGGCAAGCTAGGTCGTCGATGTCCATGCCGAAGATGATCTACGTCGAAGCATCGCAAGATCAAGCTCTCACTTCACCAAGTCAAGAAACTTGTGAAGGAAACACACTTTACTACTTGGCAAGAGGTAGAGGATGAAGAAATAGGAAGTGGGTAGACTTTAGATTTGGATTTCTCACTCATATCATCAATCTACCATTGATGTAGTCTAGGTTTTTCTTCTTGAGTTGAAGGAAGAAGAAGAAGAAATGATATGATAAGATTATTTAAAAAGAAAAGAATAATCCAATCTTTATCATAACATGACCATGGTTATGTGTAGAGACTAAACCCAAGTTAAGTGAATGGTTAGGTTAGGAATGAAGACAAAAATGGTGACTAAGTCAAAGTATTCATGAAGCTTCATGAATGAACAAAAGAATGCCACCATTTTTCTTTTCTTTTCCTTAAATGAATAATGAATATAAATAAATGAATAAGTATATAAAACCCTAACCATTCATATAACCATGGTTTAATCTTTACACAAGCACAAGTCAACATGTATCATCAAACATGATACAATGTATATGCACATAAGTATATCACATATACAACTTGCACATTGAGTGAGAAAATCCATATAAAGTGAACCTATACTAGCTAATGCAAAGTAATATATCAAATATATAATTATGCATTAAATCATTAAATCAACACTTGATTTAACGATCCGGTCATATCGCATATAACCGACTAGTATCATTAGTAACAACTTATCGAATCAACACTTGATCCGATAACCCGGCTATATCGCATATAACCGATCAATGTCACATCGCGAGAATCGAATACAGTATCACATACTGGTATTATTCTCGGTCCCGCACATATCTCATATGCGCTCCTATTTCGTTTCGCTTGAGCCAGGAAACCTCTGTGTAGGACTCTAAAGACTCGTCAATACGCCGGCAGCAGATGATGATCATATCAAACACCCACAAGCCGCAAGCGGTCTGCTAAACGTAACGGCCATCCGGGTATTGAGCGATCTGAAGATCAACGAGCAAGCCCGCTCACACTCCAGTGAATCCAACCAGTAACACTACCGTACAGTCCGGTCTGATCGTCTGATATGTCGCATATCTTGCCTAGGGGTGGTAAACGTCAGACCCCAATAGCTCGATAAGTCGTGTCGATATGAGGTCTATAACACTTCGAGAAACTACTGGTAACACTTACCAGTAAATCTCAGCAACCCTGGCCAGGGATTTCCTGTTATAGCCAATCGAACACAGTGCAACATCAACTCCCTATACCGGGAGAGACGAATCCCCTCCTATCGCTCATTGCCTCCATGTGACTCGGGACTGTACCCAAAAACCACCGTTTTGCACGCCCTCTTGGACGTGGTAAGATGGAAATCAAAGCACCGTGGGAACCACACAAGACTCTATGACGATCTTGGGTCAACAGACTACTCTGTACCAGTGTCACCAGAGAACTGCCATCTGACGTGAGGTATAATACCATCTGGGAGTTCTCGGCGAGTCCGTCCAGTGTACCCAGTCTCTACTGAGCACCCGTACATCATCTCTGATGTCAAACACCAATGGAGATCATCCATCGCCCATCTGTATGGGTCGAGAAGGTATACGCTAGTCTACTCTGGTATATCGATGCCCCGTCTCGATACACCCACGACTAGGGACTTTGAAGGATGTACTTATGGACTACCATGTCCCCACTAGTATGATCCGCATCATAGTCCAGGTAGTCAAGCACACATCCTAAGGGCTTTACCAACATGTAACAGAGAGACAATTAGTATACACGTTAAGGTAAAGTTCAACCAGATAGCATACTATCATGTCGAGCAAGAAAGTCCTCCCTATATACGTCCCAGCATCCACTACAATATACATCTTATGTACAGTAATGGCCTCTAGGGCATACATATAACTAACAATAGAGGCACTGATTTAATTTGAACCAGATTCAAATCATGCAGCTGTCTCCAATGCATGTCAAATAAATGGAGAGAGGACGATCAGCATTACTCAACTTAGGAGTGCATCCAATTATGAGTAACCTGAAAGAGAAACAAGTTTCTCAAAACCATTACTATCAACTGAATACCATACATAAGTATCTACATCTTCGATCATCTTGAAGAATCCCGATACTTGCGACACCTGGTTCTCTACTTTATTCTTTTACCTATAACTTCTCAAACTTGGACCTTGTATTTCTACGAAACACTTGTCTAAAACTTGAGAAGTCATAAGTAAACAGAATACAGTACGAGGACCAACCCCTTTGTCCTAATGGACACCGAACAATATACAATATAAGTCCCCTGAGTTGAATAACTCAAACTCTGTGCGTCGTAGGTTGAAAATTGTACCCAGGAGATTTCCTCAAATATCACCAATTACAACGAATTCCGATATAATGAGGATGATCACCTAATTCCTAATAATTTACTCCCACTCATCATCTGTAAAACTATACAGATGTGAGAATCGTACCTGGTAAATACATACCCTGGAGTAAGGGTCTAATTGGGAAATCAGTTTTCTATTAATAATGCACAGTGAAACTGAAACATGAATATGTTTCGAAGGGGTATCCGGGTATTCCTAGTAATTCCTCTTCCATTATCAGATTCATGACTGTAACCGTATATTTCCTTGCCATCTCTCCAATTCCCTTTATTTGTCTTTAGTCGTTACCTTTTATACACCATCGTTAGGCTTAATGGTTTTCTTCCCTCCCTCCCGTTCGGCACCAGCCTATGGTTTGGAAGAAGACTATCCTATAAGCATAATAGGTGTACTCTCCTAATCCTAGGAGCACTCGTAACCTGAGAGAAGGTAAGGATAAAAGACAACTGAATAAACCTTATTCCTATTTCTCCTGAACCAGAATCCATCCTCGAAAAAGTTCCTTCGAGTTCTTATATAACCATACGATGGATTTATCCAATGGAATTGGATGTTCGTAGTGATACGGGGTGTTCTGGAGAAATACAAATATGAAATAGGAGTGGCGATGAGATACGTGGTTTGGTCGTGAATGTTAACAGTCGCAATTTACTTTGCTCTCTTTTTGATCCCTTTATTTGTCTTTACTTATTACCTTCTGTTAGTTATATGTATGCCCTAGAGGCCATTACTATACATAGGATGTATATTGTAGTGGATGCTGGGACATATATAGGGAGGACTTTCTTGCTCGACATGATAGTATGCTATCTGGTTGAACTTTACCTTAACGTGTATACTGGGTGTCTCTCTGTTACATGTTGGTAAAGCCCTTAGGATCTGTACTTGACTACCTGGACTATGATGCGGATCATACTAGTGGGGACATGGTAGTCCATAAGTACATCCTTCAAAGTCCCTAGTCGTGGGTGTATCGAGATGGGGCATCGATATACCAGAGTAGACTAGCGTATACCTTCTCGACCCATACAGATGGGCGATGGATGATCCCATATCCATTGGTGTTTGACATCAGAGATGATATACGGGTGCTCAGTAGAGACTGGGTACACTGGACGGACTCGCTGAGAACTCCCAGATGGTATTATACCTCACGTCAGATGGCAGTTCTCTGGTGACACTGGTACAGAGTAGTCTGTTGACCCGAGATCGTCATTGAGTCTTGTGTGGTTCCTACTGTGCTTTGATTTCCATCTTACCACGTCTAAGAGGGCGTGCAAAATGGTGGTCTTTGGGTACAGTCCCGAGTCACATGGAGGCAATGAGCGATAAGAGGGGATTCGTCTCTCCCGGTATAGGGGGTTGATGTTGCACAGTATTCGATTGGCTATAACAGGAAATCCCTGGCCAGGGTTGCTGAGATTTACTGGTAAGTGTTACCCGTAGTTTCTCGAAT
The DNA here is from genome assembly GCA_030015575.1 of Agapanthus africanus. NCBI lineage: Eukaryota > Viridiplantae > Streptophyta > Magnoliopsida > Asparagales > Amaryllidaceae > Agapanthus > Agapanthus africanus. The sequence continues at coordinate 651,457,098 of JASDDO010000019.1, read as the reverse complement.
TGTTATAGACCTCATATCGACACGACTTATCGAGCTATTGGGGTCTGACGTTTACCACCCCTAGGCGAGATATGCGACATATCAGACGATCAGACCGGACTGTACGGTAGTGTTACTGGTTGGATTCACTGGAGTGTGAGCGGGCTTGCTCGTCGATCTTCAGATCGCTCAATACCCGGGTGGCCGTTACGTTTAACAGACCGCTTGCGGCTTGTGGGTGTTTGATATGATCATCGCCTGCTGCCGGCGTATTGACGAGTCTTTAGAGTCCTACACAGAGGTTTCCTGGCTCAAGCGAAACGAAATAGGAGCGCATATGAGATATGTGCGGGACCGAGAATAATGCGTGTATGTGATACCGTATTCCATTCTCGCGATGAATGTATCGAATGGTTGTATGCGATATAACCTAGTTATCGATTCAAGCGTTGATTGGATAAGTCGATACATTGAATACTAGTCGGTTATGTTCGACATGACCGGATCATTGAATCAAGTGTTGATTTAATGATTTAATGTATAATTATATATTTGATATATTACTTTACATTAACTAGTATTGGTTCACTTTAAATGGATATTCTCACTCGAATGTGCACATTGTATATGTGATATACTTTTTGTGCAATTGATTGTATCATGTTTGATGATACATGAATGCTAGGGTTTGTGTAAAGAGTTAAACCTTAGTTAAGTAAATGGTTAGGGTTATTTTATATTTATTCATTCATTTATTGAATTGTTTATTTCATTTTGGCAAAAGGAAAATGGTGGCTATTTTTGTTCTTTGTTGAAGCTTCATGAAGCTTTGAATAAAGTCCACCATTTTTGTTTTATACCTAACCTAACCATTCACCTAACTATAGTTTGCTCTCTACACATAACCATGGTTGGATTATGATAAGTTTGGATTTTCTTTTCTATTTTAACTTAACTTATCATATCATTTCTTCTTCTTCTTCCTTGAACTCAAGAAGAAAACCTTGAGGTCATCAATGGTGATTGATGATAAAGAGTGAGAAATCCAATTCTAAAGTCTACCCACTTCCTATTTCTTCATCCTCTACCTCTTGCCAAGTAGTAGAGTGTGTTTTCTTCACAAGTTTCATCACTTGGTGAAGTTGGAGCTTGATCTAGCGATGCCTCGACGTAGATCATCTTCGGCACGAAGCCGACGACCTTGCCCGCTCATTCTCCGATGAAGCCGGCGCTAGAGCCCGGATTTTGATTTGGACAGCGGAGATGACTTCATCACGGAGCCGTGGAGGTGGAGGACCGGATCTACAAAGGTTGTATTTCCGATTCTTATAGTTAAGTGTTAACTAGTTTACTTTTCACCTAGAAATCTAGCCGACGATCCATAGTCTAGGGTTTCTCGGCACCGTATTTTTGAAATTGGCATGGTTGATGCCTTGTGAGACCTCACTAGGGTGCCTAGGAACCCTACAGTGGTATCAGAGCCTAGCTAGAGCCTTAGGCGAAGTCTAGACGCGATTTGAAGTCCGAACGAACCGAAACCGCAAAATTTCCATGCTCTCTGTCCGTTTTCTGAAAACGTGGATTTTTCCAAATTAAAAATTGCTAAAAAATTCAGCAGGAAAAAATAAGAATTACCATGCAAAAATTTACTGATGAACAGTACAAACCGCGGCGGAACCGCGGCAGAAGCCTGGCTTCTGCGGCGGTTCAGCGGCGGAATGATGACGTCATCGTACACTGTTTGCACAGTAACTCCTATTATATTATGCTGGATTTTCTGGAAATTTTTAATATTTATTCAAGAGTTGAATTTTCTGGAGTTGTTTTGGGGATTCGGTGTTTCGATCGGGGTATCAAATTTTGTCTATTTGGCTTTCCGGATAAATTTTAGAATATGTTAAAAAGTTCGACCGGATATAAATACCCAATTTTTCCCCTGTCGGGAAATTTCCAAGTGTTGGATTTTTCCGAAGTTTAACGACGTTCTAAGTAGTGCAAGTAACGCGATGGACCCTCTAGAAGACAACAAACCTTAACTCGATTATGTGACCGTCTTGAACTGCCCTTTGAACCTTCGGGTTTGCGGCAGTACGGCGTGCCACATGTGAGGCGTTGGCTTGACCCTTCTACGGCTGGACCGTCGGTACTGAGGCACGAACTGAATGTTGTTAGGCTTATTTCATGTGTTGATCTGTATCAGGAAAACTTGGGTGTTCGAATGTTCAATCGGAAAGTTTAACATTTTCTAATTATCTGGAATGGGATACAATAATTGGAATTCACAATAGTTATGTGATAACTGAATGAATGTTATAAACGTAGTAGTTTAGTCTCACTTGATCGGTTGCCACGGAATTTTGATGTGATCAAAAGTCCGTCGCAATCACGTAGCGTACGCGGATACTCGCCGGGTAAACTTATTAGACAGCTACATCCCTTAACCCCGACCAAGTGACTGTAGGAGAACCCCGTCGCTGAAAGCATCTGTTCGGGTGCTCGCGGCAGCGGTGTTCCGCCTTGGTGCACTTTGTCGATGGCGTCGGGGGTGCGGCCGCCTACTGAAGTTTGCGACGAGCATTCGATCAGGATGTCGGGAATCTTGTTGAATTGCCCGACTTGATATTGAAAAGTGTTTTCGATTTTGAGACTAAAATGCGGGGTTTATAATTGTTAGGCATGCGATGTCTAAGTAATTCATTTGGTCAGGCATGCGATGTCTGAGGTGGTTGCGGATTCCAACTGTTGTAGTTTTACACTTTCTTTTCTGTGACCGTAAGTGTAATATGTGATATCGCCGGTTTCGTTGCTATATGTCAACGACAATTGGGATGCGCATATTTACTTACGTTGATGACATGTGATGTTATGTGTTGCTTGATATGTTATATTGGATCGTCGTGTTTGAATAGCCGGGGTTTTTTATGTGAGATGAGTGTTTTTCATTTTCATTCATGTAAAAACTTGTATGTAATATTCTTTTATTGGGGCACTTCCAGGTTGCGGAAGTTGTCACCGTTTGTATATTATTTACTTTTCCGCACTAGGATAGACCCAAGGAGGAGAGCACAAGTAACCGGGTTCTGGAGTCCAGTGGGAGACCAACTCGAGGAGTCGAGTCCGGGTCTCCTAACTCTAGAATTGGCAGGGTTGCTTGCCGCTCTCGTAGGGGTCTAGGGGTGTGGGTTTGGCTATTCATCACGACCGTGGAATCCGTGTTTTATACTGGCTCGTATTGAAAACACGGACGTCCTAGTATATCCAATATTTCATATGTTTCTTCTGCTGCGATATCTGTGATGTGATCATGTGATGTTCTTTGATAGATACAGTATACAGTATATATGATATATTATATAGACGTTACTTATGTTTTACACCCGCGCTAGCCCTGCCCAGCTCTGTCGTTAGTTACCTAACCTAACGGTGCACGAGGTGTAGGGGTTCCTAGGCACTCTAGTGAGGTCTCCCAAGCCATCAACCATGGCAATTTCAAAAATTATGGTGCCTACAAACCCTAAACTACGGATCGATAACTAGATGTCTAGGCGAACATTGAACTAGTTAACACTTAACTAATGAGAAATCGGAAATACAACCTTTGTAGATCCGGTGCTCCACCTCCATAGCTCCGCAACGAGGTCCTCTCCGCTGTCCAAATCAAATCCGGGCTCTAGAGTCGGCTTCGTCGGAGAATGGGCAAGCTAGGTCGTCGATGTCCATGCCGAAGATGATCTACGTCGAAGCATCGATGAATCAAGCTCCACCTTCACCAAACCATGAAAAGTTGTGAAGGAAACACACTCTACTACTTGGCAAGAGGTAGAGGATGAAGAAATAGGAAGTGGGTTAACTTTAGTTTTGGATTTCTCACTCTTTTCCAACAATCACCATTGATGGACCTTGCTTTTCTTCACTTGAAGAATGAAGAAGAAGAAGGAAAATAGTTATGATAAGTTAAAAGAAAATGAAAAGAAAATGAATTCTTATCATAATTTTAACCATGGTCAAGTGTAGAGAATGAATCATGGTTAGTGTGAATGGTTAGGGTTAAGGATGAGATAAGTATGGTTGACTTTATCAAAGCTTCATGAAGCTTCAACTAAACTCCAAATCTAGCAACCATTCTTTTCTCTTCTTTTCCAAAATGAATAAATAAATAAATAAAGGAATAAATGAAGGAAATGAAACCCTAACCATTCTTTTAACCATGGTTTATTCTTTGCACTTAATCAAGTAAACATGTATCATCAAACATGATACAATCAAGTGCACAAAATCATATCGCATATGTAATGCGCACACCCGAGTGAGAAAATCCATTTAAAGTGAACCAATACTAGTTAATGCAAAGTAATATATCAAATATATAATTATACATTAAATCATTAAATCAACACTTGATTCAATGATCCGGTCATGTCGCACACAACCGACTAGTATAGAATGTATCGGCTTATCGAATCAATCCTTGATTCGATAACTAGGTTATATCGCATACAACCATTCGACACATTCATCGTGAGAATGGAATACGGCATCACATACACGCATTATTCTCGGTCCCGCACATATCTCATATGCGCTCCCATTTCGTTTCGCTTGAGCCAGGAAACCTCTGTGTAGGACTCTAAAGACTCGTCAATACGCCGGCAGCGGATGATGATCATATCAAACATCCACAAGCCGCAAGCGGTCTGCCAAACGTAACGGCCACCCGGGTATTGAGCGATCTGAAGATCGACGAGCAAGCCCGCTCACACTCCAGTGAATCCGACCAGTAACACTACCGTACAGTCCGGTCTGATCGTCTGATATGTCGCATATCTCGCCTAGGGGTGGTATACGTCAGACCCCAATAGCTCAATAAGTCGTGTCGATATGAGGTCTATAACTGTTCGAGAAACTACTGGTAACACTTACCAGTAAATCTCAGCAACCCTGGCCAGGGATTTCCTGTTATAGCCAATCGAACACAGCGCAACATCAACTCCCTATACCGGGAGAGACGAATCCCCTCCTATCGCTCATTGCCTCCATGTGACTCGGGACTGTACCCAAAAACCACCGTTTTGCACGCCCTCTTGGACGTGGTAAGATGGAAATCAAAGCACAGTGGGAACCACACAAGACTCTATGACGATCTCGGGTCAACAGACTACTCTGTACCAGTGTCACCAGAGAACTGCCATCTGACGTGAGGTATAATACCATCTGGGAGTTCTCGGCGAGTCCGTCCAGTGTACCCAGTCTCTACTGAGCACCCGTATATGATCTCTGATGTCAAACACCGATGGATATGGGATCATCCATCGCCCATCTGTATGGGTCGAGAAGGTATACGCTAGTCTACTCTGGTATATCGATGCCCCGTCTCGATACACCCACGACTAGGGACTTTGAAGGATGTACTTATGGACTACCATGTCCCCACTAGTATGATCCGCATCATAGTCCAGGTAGTCAAGTACAGATCCTAAGAGCTTTACCAACATGTAACAGAGAGACAATCAGCATACACGTTAAGGTAAATATCAACCAGATAGCATACTATCATGTCGAGCGAGAAAGTCCTCCCTATATACGTCCCAGCATCCACTACAATATACATCCTATGTATAGTAATGGCCTCTAGGGCATACATATAACTAACACGAGGGGACATCGAGGCGAATGCGGATGGCATAAGTGTACGTCGTATTTATCTGTGATGTTTAGGTATTTAAATGATGGGACTTCATTAATGTGATTAATGAATTAAAAGAAACCTAAGATGTTGTAGAATCGAATTTCAAAATAAAACAGGTAGCTACAGTTCTTGCTTTGCACAGCGGTATATGTGATATATCCTGCACCTTATTCGATGAGGAAAGGACCGAGATCCCTTCACTGGGAGTGACTCCTTTAGCAATAACTGGCAGATGCTACACACTCGGTTTGTCTTTTGATTGCTTTTAAGAGTTTTTGCTTTGCACAGTGATATATGTGATATATCCCGCACCTCAATTGACGAGGAAAGGACCGACGATCCCTTCACCGGGAGTGACTCCTTTAGCAAAACTAGAAAAGCCTCAAAAGCACTCCATTTTAAAATCATTTGATTCTACAGCGATATCAAGTTCATTACGCAATAGGTTTTCAGAAAAACCTGTCGTAGCCCTCCGTCATTTCAGATAAGTACTAGTTAGTATTCGTGCTACGTTTATTGACTATGTTAAGGCGTAGTGTGCGGTATCTAATTAGTGCTTATCTGCATAAGCATATGATGTGATTGGATTAGGGTAGTCGTGCGACTTTGTTGACTATGTTAAGGGTCGTGCGGGTGGGTTTAATTCAATCGGGAAATGATGGGTTGAACTTGACTAGCACTTATGATTTGTTGACTATGTTAAGGTCATATAGCTGCTAGGGGCAAAATATTATCGGGAATTTCAAGTGTTGAAATTTGCAATGAGATTGCATACCTTCTATGAGATAGTTGGATCCCGATACCCGCTGCGAGTTAGTGTTACTCCTGGGAGAGTTTTATTCATTACAATTAGCCGATCAAGTAGGTGTATAGAAAGGTGTTAACGAGGTTACGCCTCTGGGAAAACGAGGTTTACATTAATTAGGTTCGTGCGAAAGCACGGGGGACCTCCCTCAAAGTACCGACACTGGCCTGGCTGAAAGATTGGCGAACTTGTAGTGTGTAATTAATCCCGGCTAGTCTTTCCTTTTAGGGTTTGAAGGAAGATTTGATAAAAAGCAGTGGGAGCCATCCTGATTAGATAAAATAATAACCAATCTATTCTTGCAAGAGCGCACGCTGAGTGTTTTCTTCTCTCTCTCTCCAGGTAGCGACCATATCACGCCTTAATCAAGATAATAATACGGAATATTGACCGAACCCGCTTGTTATACTGAGCTGGGGAACGTTGGTCCCGCTCCAACTTATAATTGTTATACGACAGAGCAGGAAATTGGGGATTACCAGAATTCCCGTGCCGCCCAAACGAAGAGAGTGCATGCTGATGCATCATCTTCGGGTTTGTTCATTATACAGAACTGTTTCTCAGTATCCTTTACGTCCTGGGTATATGATACCGGATCAGGATCCTAGATATGTAATCAGTTACATAGGGCTACATAAAGGTAGAGAACTGAGAACGGGTGATAAGTTTCATGAGACAGAAAACGGGGCAAGTGTTGCAGCCAAGTCTGTTGGTCACTGTCACCCTGTATTACCAATACATTGATTCTGAACGAATGTTATTAGATACCGAACCTGATATACAAAATCATATCTCTCTCTTTATTAGTAAAGAAAGGATATAATTTTGTATTGTTGGATAATGTTTTGAACATTTCCTATATCAAAAGTTGATCGGTTCAGGCACGATATCTAAAAGCATTGATGTTCTAAATCAAACTACAGTTCTTAGTATACAGAACACACACAAGAGGAAGAGTTCAGAACTGAACGAATTCTTCTTGAGGCATTGTAGACTAGGTCAGATCAATGTGACCCGACTAGCTAGAGTTACATATAGATGCATATTTAAATCAGTTTGAATTTACATCTTGTGAAACTCGCCATTCATGTCACAAAGATAAGATGACCATAGCTCCGTTTACTGGAAACAGAGAAAGGGTTAGTAAACTCTTGGGATGATACATGTTGATGTATGTAAGGTCCCCTGTCTACACATGCCAGGACAGGTTCTTTGTACTTCATTACATTCTCTGATAATCTCTCAAGCTTCAGACATATGTTCCTGTTGAAACATGAGTCCGAACCTTTTGAGATATTCACGGAATATGAGTTAGAAGTAGAGAACCAAAATACGGGTATAAGTATTATGTCCTTTGATGTGATCGAGGAGGAGAATACTTGAGCACGAAAATCCTGGATTATTCCAAAAGAGAATGAGATTCTCTCTCAGCATTACTCCTCCGTATACACCATAGCACGATGGTATATCGGGGCGGAGCAATCTCACCCTATATGATAAGGTGTGCTCTATGATGAGTACTACTGAGTTTCCTATTTCCTTTTGGGAGTTATGCACTTGAGAAGCTGCATACCTATTGAATAGGGTTCAAATCAAATCAGTTGCCTACCACTTCATATGTGATATAGAAAGGGAAGAGCCCATATCTTAAGTTAGTTAAGATTTGGGGTTGTCCGGCCTATGTCTGAAAGCAAAATCCGGACAAGCTCAAGGCAAGGTCTGTAATGTAGAACTGGAAAAGTTCCAGCTATACGAACTACAACAGATGATTTGATAGAACCAAGGGATTCAGTAGATACCAACGAACCTCAGCCTCTCCGCCGATCTAGTGAGGTTCGTCACCCGCCTGAGAGATACTTCGGTTACTCTATGACAGTGGGAGCGAGGATTGCATCATGAGATGATGACCCAACTAGTTTCGAACTGGCCATCAGGAGTGTGACTCTGTAAGAATGGCTGGATGCTTAGTGATCTGAGATGGAATCCTTATACACCGACAAAGTATGGACTTTGGTTGCTATATCTGAAGGGTTAAATCCCCATCAGCAGCAAGTATATCTTGAGAAGATTACTTGGTGTACATCGAAAAGTTGAGACTTTCAAAGCTAGACTTGTTAAAATTTTGCATCATTGACCAGCTGTGGATAATGATGAAACCTTTTCAAGTACCTATGCTTAAGTCCATCCAGATCCTACTTGCCATGGCTACATACCATGACTGCGATATCTGGTGGTTGGGTGTCATGACTGCTTTTCTAAATGATGTTTTAGAAGAGTGCGTCTATAAGTACACAGCCAGGGGGCTTCGTAGACAGTGGGAGCAGCGGAAACGTGTGCAAGATGCTTTATAGGTTAAAGCAGGCATCGCGGAGTTGGAACATCTGTTTTGATGGATTAGTCAAAGAGTTTGACATCATCTAAATGGAAGATGAACCCTGTATAAACAAAAAGGTAGTAGGGAGTATGGTGGTGATCCTCGTAGAGTACGTGGATGACATACTCTTGATAGGGAAAGAGTTTCCTATGCTACGCTCGGTCAATCTCCGTTTATCACAATGATTCTCCATATAGGATCATATTGATACCTACTAACTTCTGGATTTTGGATCTATGAGATAGATCTAAATGGATGTTAGGATTCTCACTTGTCGAAGTGAGATGGTATCAATCGATCCTGGGGAGAATCACTGGAAGGGTTCCAGGGTGATAAAGACGACTGAATGTCAGTCACAGGCATTGTCTTTACCCTCAGTGAAGGGACGGTATGTTGGAAGAGTTCCAAGCTAGATACCGTGACATACTAGACGATAAAGGCTGGATACATCGATACTTAAGATGCTACCAAAGAGGCTGTTTGGGTGTATATTGGTTCATGAGATGAACTATGTTCCTCCCATTGTGTGACAATGGAGTTGTGGCTTATGCCAAGGAACGCCGGTCCCATCAGTAATCCAGACATATTCTAAGGCAGTATCACTTGATCATGGAGATGGTTGATCTCCAAGGGGATCGAGGTTAGGAGAGTAGACTCAGAGGACAACACAGCGGATCCACTCACAAAGGCCTGTTCCCAGAGAGAGACTTTTTATGGGATGGTTGAGTATGAGATACTACAACCACTGCTACAGATGGCCCTAGTGCAAGTGGGAGATTGTTAGTTATATGTATGCCCTAGAGGCCATTACTATACATAGGATGTATATTGTAGTGGATGCTGGGACATATATAGGGAGGACTTTCTTGCTCGACATGATAGTATGCTATCTGGTTGAACTTTACCTTAACGTGTATACTGGGTGTCTCTCTGTTACATGTTGGTAAAGCCCTTAGGATCTGTACTTGACTACCTGGACTATGATGCGGATCATACTAGTGGGGACATGGTAGTTGTTCAGTCGATAAAACTGCATATTTGTATTACATTTTTCCTACCATTTTTATGTTTAAAAAAAGGACTTTATTATAATATATTATACATATGAGGGTTTATGTGTAAAAACATTATTTTCCATGTGTTAATATATTTAATTATCATTTGGTAGGAAAATGTATGCAAATAATATTATTGGTCTAATCCTAGTAGAACAAAGTCTACTAAAATCTTATATGAGTTGTTGTGCAGATTATTTCCAAGTTGTTATGAAGGATTTAACAAACAAATCAATTTGTTGAAGAATATTTTCCAAATTAAAGAGCAAACTTGGAGACTAAGTCTGGAAGCAACCGAGAAAATATTTTCAGATTCTGAAGGTACCTAGGGATGCCAAATGTCACCATCAGAGAGCCCAAGAGAAACGACAGAGAGATCCCAACCATGGAGCGCGGTTCCGCGGCCAAACGCACCCTGGGGCCGCGGAACCGCCGCAATGATGAGGAGAGAGAATGTAATATTTTGGGAGATTTTCAAATGCTGAATTTTACCAACTTCTCAACAAAAAGATTCTGGCTTCGCACTATAAAAAGGCACCGAGGGCCTCTTGGAAAAGCTATCAAGCCGAAGAGATCACGAAGCTCCCGACGCTCACGCATCCAGGCTGATCATCGACTGTTCGACTACCTCCTTAGGAAAGATCGAGAAGCAAATCAAGTTTTGTAATCATTTTCTATGGAATAAAAAGTGTAGTTTGAAGGAGTTGATTAATAAAGGTATTTAGTTTTATTTAATTGTTTTTTTGCATTATGTTTTCCCTCTCTTTCTTTTCATCTTCTTCTCCCAACATGCGCGAGTAATTCTCCGCTTGTTAGGGTTCGTAGGATTAGGGTAGGTTAATGGGGGATGAAAATAATTAAACCCTTTTTAAGTCCTATAAAGTTTAGGAACTTTATCAAAATAATCATTAACATCCTAATCGGGCGCGCTAGCAATTCCTTGCTAGTTCCGACCGCGATTAGAGATTAGATTAATGATTGTTTTGGTAAAGGCTAGATATGAACGGAGTTCCGTGTCGAGATAAGGGTTACGAGTGGGATTCCTTTTCCCTCCAGAAACCCTAATCTACACGCATCACCGTCGTTCTAGTTCTAAATCTATTAATGGATAAAAAGGATAACTTTTAATTAATCTTCCATAACTACTAAATCCTAACGAACCCTACAAGCCCTATTATTATATTATTTAAATCTCTAAAATAATCTAGATCTATATTTAACATTCTTGTTTAAAGTAGATCTAGAAATCTTTCTACAAAATTCTTTATTCCTCCTCTCTTTCTCAACACATCTAAAGTAAAAATAAAAGGTTCCACGTTTCCCAGAGGACGACCCGTACTCATCTCGGTCTAGCTACACGCGACACCGTTATTGATTGCGGTTAACTACAAACAAACACTTTTTCGTATCAATCAAATGGCGCCGTTGCCGGGGATACGTGCGTAATTTTTTATTTTTACTATTTGTGTTGAATTCTTAGACGAGCCATATCATTATTAAAACAAAACTGCAAACTGCATATTTAACGATTTGTGCGTGGATTTTTGCAAGGAGATCTGGAGTCACAGAATTGAGGAAAACAGGAAACAGAGAGATTTTTAGAGATCCAGAGGAGCAAAGGAGATCACAGAAAAATTTTCATCAACTGATCTCTCCACCTCGCGGCGGAACCGCGGCACTAAGGTGCTTCCTGCGGCGGAAACGCGGCTTCTTGGAGGGATTAGGGCTACAGAATTCTCTGGTAATATTCTCAACTCCTTCTCTCTCCTCTCAAATCCAATAAAATCTATTTTCTGCAGGATTCTTTGCAAAATTGCGCCGCTCAAAAATCTTTTTGCAAAAAGTTTTGTGATTGGTTTTGTTTTGCATATTTAATACGGATTTTAAGGGGCAAAGACCAAATCAAGATTAGGTGGGGATTTCATCACCCTTCCTAAGCCCCACAAATCACAAACCGAGCATATAGAACAACCCTTCATTAATTTAAAAAAATATCTAGACCAGACTCTAAGGACTGTCGAGCTCAATAGGAAAAAGACTAGTATAGGCATCGGCCATTTATCCTAACTGACATTGCGGTGTCTAGGCTAGTGGTTTTTAATTAGGCCCACTGTAGTGGTGGTTCCTTCCCACTTACCTGGTCGTACTTGTCCGTGAAGAGGCGGTTTGAGGTCTATTTCTAGCCTTAGTTAGGAGCTGTCTAGAGACTGACCTAGGCGACCTTAGTTCTTGGGTTGCTTGTGCATCATAGGGTGATTTGTGTTGAGTCCCACTTTTTCAAAACAAGCCAATTTTAAAATCACACACACGCTGCCACTTGCACTAAACCCGCATAGTGCATGCTCGGCTGGACACGGGATCCTAGTGCCCGTCTTGTCCGCGTTCCTTCTATCGACACCGAAGTCGGTACTTCTTCATCTTCTTTTCCCCCACCACACACCACATCGATCGTGATGGACGACACTCCATCTAATTATAACACCACGCTGCCACCGCCCGCAGGTGCGCAGAATCCACCGCGCATCTCTCTCCAAGAAAGATGCTATCCTATTCGTGGTCCCCTTCCTACTTGTCTATCTCTTCCACCACCTAACGGGGATAATTTCGAAATTAAACCCCACTACATCAACCTGCTGCCCAAATTTCACGGGCTTGAGTCGGAAGACGCGTACATTTTCATCACCAAATTCGAAAACGTATGCGCAATGATGGGTACTTCACAATTGACTTTAGATGCTATGCGCTTACGTCTTCTCCCATTCACACTGTGCGACTTGGCAGAAAAATGGCTTTATAATACTGCCGCACACTCTATCGCTAATTGGGATGAATTCGTCATAGCATTTCTTAAGAAGTTTTACCCAAATCATAAGACTGCACATGTTAGGAGCGAGATTAACCAGTTCACCCAGCTTCCCATTGAACCATTTTGGAAGTGCTTTGAACGTTTCAAAGATCTGCTTGTCCAATGCCCCCATCACGGAATACAAAGATGGGATTTATGTCGGATTATATATGAGGGCATTAATCCAGCGACAAAGCAGATGCTTGAAACAATGTGTCAATGCAATTTCATGTCTAAAGATGACGGTGAAGCTTGGAAATATCTGGAAGACCTCGCAGAAAGCACTTTGCAGTGGGAAAGCGTAAGACCACCTTCAACTAAGGGAGGTATTCACCAACTCGATGTTTCCATCGCAGTAAAAGCCGAAATGGCAGCGATGCAGAAGAAACTCGATGCTATGGAGAATAAATTCTCATCATTCTCCCTAAATCAGGTTACGCTTCCTAAGACTGTCTGTGGTTGCTGTTCGGATCCTTCACACTTAACGGAAGAATGTCCTATGAATGCATCGTTTCAAGCTAATGCTGCTTTTCAGCAGCGACCTAGAAACGACCCTTATTCTTCTACGTACAATCAAGGATGGAGGAATCATCCTAACTTTGCTTGGAATCAAAACCAACAAAGCAATTATCAAAGACCTCCTCCACAGCAACCACAACCACAGAATCAGCCACCCTTTCAGTCACAAAATTTCCAAAATCCGGCCAACATTTCTACACCACAGGTGGCCGGTATTGACAACTCACTTGCACAAACTTTGGATATGTTCATGAAACAATCCATGCAAAATTCGGCTGATATGAGGTCTTCTATTGATGCCCTAACGAAAAACTCCTCCTCCCATGGTGAGAGTATTAAATCAATAGAAAACCAAATCGCACAGTTAAATGCCGCAATGAGTGCGAGAGAGAAAGGGAAACTCCCATCTCAACCCCTACCGAATCCTGGCCATTCACAAAGTCATAATGTGAATGCCGTCACTACGTTGAGATCGGGGAGAGTGCTGAACAACCAAGTGGGTGAGCAAGTTGATGATAGTGACACATTTGATACCCCTTCTTCTTCTTCTTCCCCTAATTCGTCTAGTCTCCCACCTTCACCCGAGCCTATTCTCCGTTTTCCCCAAGGCTCGAACCCTTCGCCCATTTCACCAAATCTATCTAAGTCGATTCCCACTCCAGTTTTGGGATCGAATCCGTCCCCACAATCCTCTCCAACGTTGGACCCAAAATTTATTGATCAAGCACCTTATCCAAACAGGTTAAGGGGCAACAGACCAAGTCCACAAATGGAGAAGATTGTGGAAATTTTTAAGCAAGTTAACATAAACATTCCTCTCCTAGATGCTATTCAACAAGTTCCGTCATATGCAAAAATCTTAAAGGACTTGTGCACTAGGAAGAGAAAAGTTCAAGTACCTAAAAAAGTTTTCCTTGCGAGTAATGTGAGCACTGCTTTTACACAACAACTTCCCAAGAAACGAAAGGACCCCGGAAGTCCTACAATTTCAATTTCTATTGGGGGTAAAAATATTAATCGTGCTCTACTCGATCTAGGTGCTAGTGTTAACTTGCTTCCGTATTCGGTTTATGAGCAATTAGGGATCGGAGAGTTAAAACCTGCGCATTGCACTCTTCAGATGGCCGATCGATCTATCACCCAACCAAGGGGTGAGCTAGAGGATGTGTTAATCAAAGTCGGGGAATTCATATTCCCTGTGGACTTTATCGTTATAGATACACAATCTGTAGCAAACCCACGCAATCAAATCCCGGTGATACTCGGTCGACCCTTTTTGGCCACTTCCAACGCAGTAATCAATTGTAGAAACGGCTCTATGACCCTATCCTTTGGAAAGAAGTCAATTGAGCTTAACATTTACAAGTTGGGAAGTGAACCCTCCGAACCCTATGCTCATGTGTGTTCTGTCGAATTAATGGATGTCGACAGCAGCGAATTTGATCAACCTCATGATACAGACTCTTTTCACCCAACCATTTACTCTTCCACCGAGTTGTCCGGGTCAACATCTAATGAGGAACCATATATTGAGTCTGACGATCACCCCATTTTTTCTGCTGACATTATTTTTCGGGGTATCGACGAAAGCTTTGAGGAAATTTTCGCTGATGAGCTCGCATTTTTACAAGACACGGGTGTTGAGATGAATCAACTCCAAGATGCAGAAATTGAACCTCCACCCCTTCTTTTGGACAATCATGATAATGCGAGTAATCCATCATTCCTATCACTGTGTTGTCTCTCCAAATTGAGACGCAATCCTTTTCCATTACACCTTTTGTCACCTCCCCACTTCTTCACGACAAAAGGTGACATGTTCTTCCACCAACCTTGGTGCTTCATCGATAAATTTTTTGAATGGTTGGTGTTGACCTTCGGTCTTTGCAAAGCTTGGTATTGACCAATAACCTTGACCCCCCTCATGTGATTTTAAAGATTAAAATTGTTTAACTCAAGTTTAGGGGAGGGGTGGTATATTTTGGCTCTTGAAAGAAAATGATTTTTACAAAATTGTGAGCCTAAAATAAGTTTTGGGGAGGATTTTCACTTTCATATATTCTTGCCCCATTAATAATTTCCTCCCAAGTCTACAGGTTTTTTTTTAGCTTAACGGATGACATCAGTGAGGACACTGCTGTAAACAGGTTTGGGGGAGGTTTGTGCTTATTTACATATCAATTTGCATCATACTTTGCATAAGCACAACATTTTCAAAAATTTTAAATGTTTTCTTTATAACAAAAGAGTAGAAAGTGAAAAATTACATCCAAAAGATAGGAATAGTTTAAGAAAACCTAGAAAATTAGAAGTTTTCTTATACGAACTAGTAATAAGTAGTTATGAGCTGTTGTCCCAAGGGTTAGTAAGATGAAGGAAGTCACTAATCTGAGGATAAAAATAAGTCTGAAAAATAGTTTCTATTCTGGAAGCCAAACATTTGAATGTTGATACCCTACAATATGCACCTACACACGTCTTGAAACTCGGGATAGTAGAGGATACCTTAAAATGCTCTTGTCTAAAAGCCAAAGTATGAAGGAAATGATGAAGAAAATATAAAATGGTGGAAAAAAAAAATGAACACTGGTTTTGTATCGCCAAGGTAGCAATAAAAAATATAGCGAGGGTGCCTCTTCACCTAGTGCCCTAAGGCCAACTGGTCTGGGAGTCACTGCTAAGCCTTAGGTGGTGCAAGACAAGGAAAATATTATCACCAAATCAGCAAGCACATGAGTAATCGGTCGGTTAGTACCTCAAGAAGTATTAACGGTCGCATGAAAATGTGTAAGCAATTCTAAGTATTCATCAAAGAAAAAGTACTAAGGTAGATGGACAAGAGTATGATAGCTTGAATTGAATTCTCTGAGTGTAGGGATGTTCTTTACACACACGTGGGGTTATATGATCAATGTTTGGACAAAAGGTAGGAATGAAGAATAAAGACGATGTTTTATTGAGGGATGATGTGATTTCTAACATTTTTTCATGACTATTAAGATAGGGCTCATGACAACTGAAAAGCTAGTATAGTTGGAAACTCTTCTTTTCAAAGTATTTCTTTTATGGTTCTTATCTTTATATGTAAATTTCACCATCTTTCTTTTGTTATAGGATTTTGTGGGTGTAATCCGCTGAAAACCCTCAGGAGACAACACTCCTCCTACTAGGGACACCTAGAGGTTTAACGGCTTGTTGCACATGCTCAGTGCAATCGTGTCTGCCTACGAAAGTGTGCCTAGTTTTCTCTTTTCTTTTTCTCCTCTTAAATAAACTAATTTGCTCGGGACGATCAAAGATAAGTTTGGGGGTATTTGTTCAGTCGATAAAACTGCATATTTGTATTACATTTTTCCTACCATTTTTATGTTTAAAAAAAGGACTTTATTATAATATATTATACATATGAGGGTTTATGTGTAAAAACATTATTTTCCATGTGTTAATATATTTAATTATCATTTGGTAGGAAAATGTATGCAAATAATATTATTGGTCTAATCCTAGTAGAACAAAGTCTACTAAAATCTTATATGAGTTGTTGTGCAGATTATTTCCAAGTTGTTATGAAGGATTTAACAAACAAATCAATTTGTTGAAGAATATTTTCCAAATTAAAGAGAAAACTTGGAGACTAAGTCTGGAAGCAACCGAGAAAATATTTTCAGATTCTGAAGGTACCTAGGGATGCCAAATGTCACCATCAGAGAGCCCAAGAGAAACGACAGAGAGATCCCAACCATGGAGCGCGGTTCCGCGGCCAAACGCACCCTGGGGCCGCGGAACCGCCGCAATGATGAGGAGAGAGAATGTAATATTTTGGGAGATTTTCAAATGCTGAATTTTACCAACTTCTCAACAAAAAGATTCTGGCTTCGCACTATAAAAAGGCACCGAGGGCCTCTTGGAAAAGCTATCAAGCCGAAGAGATCACGAAGCTCCCGACGCTCACGCATCCAGGCTGATCATCGACTGTTCGACTACCTCCTTAGGAAAGATCGAGAAGCAAATCAAGTTTTGTAATCATTTTCTATGGAATAAAAAGTGTAGTTTGAAGGAGTTGATTAATAAAGGTATTTAGTTTTATTTAATTGTTTTTTTGCATTATGTTTTCCCTCTCTTTCTTTTCATCTTCTTCTCCCAACATGCGCGAGTAATTCTCCGCTTGTTAGGGTTCGTAGGATTAGGGTAGGTTAATGGGGGATGAAAATAATTAAACCCTTTTTAAGTCCTATAAAGTTTAGGAACTTTATCAAAATAATCATTAACATCCTAATCGGGCGCGCTAGCAATTCCTTGCTAGTTCCGACCGCGATTAGAGATTAGATTAATGATTGTTTTGGTAAAGGCTAGATATGAACGGAGTTCCGTGTCGAGATAAGGGTTACGAGTGGGATTCCTTTTCCCTCCAGAAACCCTAATCTACACGCATCACCGTCGTTCTAGTTCTAAATCTATTAATGGATAAAAAGGATAACTTTTAATTAATCTTCCATAACTACTAAATCCTAACGAACCCTACAAGCCCTATTATTATATTATTTAAATCTCTAAAATAATCTAGATCTATATTTAACATTCTTGTTTAAAGTAGATCTAGAAATCTTTCTACAAAATTCTTTATTCCTCCTCTCTTTCTCAACACATCTAAAGTAAAAATAAAAGGTTCCACGTTTCCCAGAGGACGACCCGTACTCATCTCGGTCTAGCTACACGCGACACCGTTATTGATTGCGGTTAACTACAAACAAACACTTTTTCGTATCAATCAGTAGTCCATAAGTACATCCTTCAAAGTCCTTAGTCGTGGGTGTATCGAGATGGGGCATCGATATACCAGAGTAGATTAGCGTATACCTTCTCGACCCATACAGATGGGCGATGGATGATCCCATATCCATTGGTGTTTGACATCAGAGATGATATACGGGTGCTCAGTAGAGACTGGGTACACTGGACGGACTCGCCGAGAACTCCCAGATGGTATTATACCTCACGTCAGATGGCAGTTCTCTGGTGACACTGGTACAGAGTAGTCTGTTGACCCGAGATCGTCATAGAGTCTTGTGTGGTTTCCACTGTGCTTTGATTTCCATCTTACCACGTCCAAGAGGGCGTGCAAAACGGTGGTCTTTGGGTACAGTCCCGAGTCACATGGAGGCAATGAGCGATAGGAGGGGATTCGTCTCTCCCAGTATAGGGGGTTGATGTTGCACAGTGTTCGATCGGCTATAACAGGAAATCCCTGGCCAGGGTTGCTGAGATTTACTGGTAAGTGTTACCCGTAGTTTCTCGAATTGTTATAGACCTCATATCGACACGACTTATCGAGCTATTGGGGTCTGACGTTTACCACCCCTAGGCGAGATATGCGACATATCAGACGATCAGACCGGACTGTACGGTAGTGTTACTGGTTGGATTCACTGGAGTGTGAGCGGGCTTGCTCGTCGATCTTCAGATCGCTCAATACCCGGGTGGCCGTTACGTTTAGCAGACCGCTTGCGGCTTGTGGGTGTTTGATATGATCATCGCCTGCTGCCGGCGTATTGACGAGTCTTTAGAGTCCTACACAGAGGTTTCCTGGCTCAAGCGAAACGAAATAGGAGCGCATATGAGATATGTGCGGGACCGAGAATAATGCGTGTATGTGATACCGTATTCCATTCTCGCGATGAATGTATCGAATGGTTGTATGCGATATAACCTAGTTATCGATTCAAGCGTTGATTGGATAAGTCGATACATTGAATACTAGTCGGTTATGTTCGACATGACCGGATCATTGAATCAAGTGTTGATTTAATGATTTAATGTATAATTATATATTTGATATATTACTTTACATTAACTAGTATTGGTTCACTTTAAATGGATATTCTCACTCGGATGTGCACATTGTATATGTGATATACTTTTTGTGCAATTGATTGTATCATGTTTGATGATACATGAATGCTAGGGTTTGTGTAAAGAGTTAAACCTTAGTTAAGTAAATGGTTAGGGTTATTTTATATTTATTCATTCATTTATTGAATTGTTTATTTCATTTTGGCAAAAGGAAAATGGTGGCTATTTTTGTTCTTTGTTGAAGCTTCATGAAGCTTTGAATAAAGTCCACCATTTTTGTTTTATACCTAACCTAACCATTCACCTAACTATAGTTTGCTCTCTACACATAACCATGGTTGGATTATGATAAGTTTGGATTTTCTTTTCTATTTTAACTTAACTTATCATATCATTTCTTCTTCTTCTTCCTTGAACTCAAGAAGAAAACCTTGAGGTCATCAATGGTGATTGATGATAAAGAGTGAGAAATCCAATTCTAAAGTCTACCCACTTCCTATTTCTTCATCCTCTACCTCTTGCCAAGTAGTAGAGTGTGTTTTCTTCACAAGTTTCATCACTTGGTGAAGTTGGAGCTTGATCTAGCGATGCCTCGACGTAGATCATCTTCGGCACGAAGCCGACGACCTTGCCCGCTCTTTCTCCGATGAAGCCGGCGCTAGAGCCCGGATTTTGATTTGGACAGCGGAGATGACTTCATCACGGAGCCGTGGAGGTGTAGGACCGGATCTACAAAGGTTGTATTTCCGATTCTTATAGTTAAGTGTTAACTAGTTTACTTTTCGCCTAGAAATCTAGCCGACGATCCATAGTCTAGGGTTTCTCGGCACCGTATTTTTGAAATTGGCATGGTTGATGCCTTGTGAGACCTCACTAGGGTGCCTAGGAACCCTACACCTTCTATACACCCAACTTAGGCTAATTGGTTTTCTTCATTCCCTACCTTTCGGCACCTGCCTATGGTTTGGAAGAAGACTATCCAATAAGCGTAATAGGTGTACCCTCTCCTAATCCTAGGAGCCTCACAACCAGAGAGAAGGTAAAAGGAAAAGACAACTGAATATTCCTATTCTATCTCTCCAGAACCAGAATCCATCCTCGAAGAAATTCCTTCGAGTTCGTATATAACCATATGATGGATTTATCCAATGGAAGTGGATGTTCGTAGTGATACGAGGTGTTCTGGAGAAATGCAAAGGGTAAGAGAAGGAGTGGCAATGATGTATGCAACTCAGACAATCCAAAAAACCAGTGTTTTAAGAAAGTTCGGTCAACTGGGTCACTGAGTTATTGTCTAGGGTCGGGTCATGGTCGCAGTCAAAGAGAGAGAGAAAGAAAACACTCTGCGTGCACTCTAACCTAGATCAAAATGGTTAATCACTTTATCTAATCAGGAAACCTCCCACTGTTTTCTCAAATTTCCTCTAAACCTGAAAGAAGAATTAGTCGGGATCATCCGAGGAGTAAACCAACTCATCAGTGGGAATCGGGATCCAACTATGATCGCATGATAAAGTGATGGAATCCACTCACGTTATCATACTCCAGAAGGTATGCGCATGCCTGGCAAGTTTCCTGTATATTTGAAAATCCCGATATGATTTTTACCCCTAACGACTTTATGGCCTTGATAGAGACCAACGTGCCATAAGTCGCTAGTCAAGTTCAACCCGTCATTATCCAAGATTGATCTAAGCCCACCCGCACAAGCCCTTGATAGAGACCAACGTGACTTTGCGGCCGTCCTAGATAATCGCATATCCATGCTACAGACAAGTATCACGCAGCTACCGTACACTATGCCTTGATAGAGACCAACGTACAAAGCACGAATACTACGAGATACCTATCTGAAATGACGAAGGGATACGGCTGATTTTTGGCGAAAAACCTTTAGCGTAATGTCTTGATATCGTTGGAGGAACCGAATATCATTTTATAAAAATATAGTGGCGAAAACCTTTGCTAAAGAGGTCACTCCCGGTGAGGGGATCTCGGCTCTTTCCTCGTGGAATGAGGTGCAGGATATTCCAAACTGAGTGCCATGATGCAAAGCAAAAAGTAATCGACTATAGTGAAATTATTACCCTGACGCAAACCTCTGTCCAAGGGATCACTCCCGGTGAAGGGATCTCGGCCCTTGCCTCGTCGAATGAGGGGATGGATATTCAAAACCGAATACCACTGTGCAAAACAAAAGAGAACGTCCTTGTAATAACAGCTTTTGAAAAATTGGTTCCAACAACATCAAATATAGGTTTGTTTTCCTTGCATTGATAAGAATCAACGCAGTCCCATCAATTGATCACACCAGAAAAGAACGAAAATATGATGTACGTATATGCCATCCGCATTCGCCATTAGGTCCCGTCATCACCCGTTAGGTTACTTAACTAACGACAGAGCGGGGACTGGACTAGCGCGGGTGCAAAACATATACAACATCTAATAGTATATATACCGATATATAATAATCGCTCCAGGTATGATAAATGCAACATCACAGAAAAGTAATAAGCATCACAGAACAATACAGATAATCTGGGATCCCCGGGTTTCATAGAGCCGAAAATGAAACCCGACGTACCCCTGGTCGTGTGGATAGCCTGTGCAATGAAATCCTAGACCCTTACGAGAGCGGCAAGTTACCCGCCAAAACCAGAAGTGAGGCAGCCCCCTTCAGCAAAGTGAATGGACCACCCAGCACTTCACGGAACCCGGTAACTTGAGCACCCCTCCTTGGGTCAACCTGTACCCCCTACGAGTGCGGCGAACAGCCTTCCAATTCTAGAGTGAAGCCCCCTCCGTCTCAACACGATGAGATGCGGGGTCGTTGCCCTCTAGAACCCGGCTATCCGTGCACCCCACCGCGGGGTAATCCTAGTACAGAAAATAAAATAATATACAATGGGTACACCAACCTCATCCCGGTCGTGCCCTAAAAGAATAATATACAAATAGGCAGTGACGGCAGTCCACATGTCGGATGCTCGCCCCGTAATATCAAATGTACAAATAAATCCAAACTGCACTACCATTGCATGCAAGCTATCCACCACGACAAATCCGCAAAATCACAGCACAACACAGAACATCAACGTGAATGTCACGTTCGCATGTTAGTTGTATGTATGCCCTAGAGGCCAGTATTATACAGATGATGTATATTATAATGGATGCTTGGACATATATATAGAGGACTTTCTTGCTCGATATGATAGTATGCTATCTGGTTGCTATTTATCTTAACATGTATACTTGTCTCTTGATACTGTCTTATAGTTACATGTTGGTAAAGCCCTTAGGATGTATAGTTGACTACCTGGACTATGATGCGGATCATACTAGTGGGGACATGGCAGTCCATAAGTACATCCTTTAATGTTCCTAGTCGTGGGTGTATCGAGATAGGGCATCTATATACCAGAGTAGACTAGCGTATACGCTTCTCGACCCATGAGATGGGCGATGGATGATCCCATATCCATTGGTGTTTGACATCAGAGATGGTATACGGGTGCTCAGTGGAGACTGGGTATACTGGATGGACTCGTCGAGAACTCCCAGATGGTATTATACCTCACGTCAGATGGCAGTTCTCTGGTGACACTTGTGCAGGTTAGTCTGTAGACCCGAGATCGTCATAGAGTCTTGTGTGATTCCCACTGTGCTTTGATTTCCACCTTACCATGTCCAAGAGGGCGTGAAAAACGGTGGTTTTGAGTACAACCCCGAGTCACATGGAGGCAATGAGCGATAGGAGGGGTTTCGTCTCTCCCGGTATTGGGGGTTGATGTTGCGCTGTGCTCGATTGGCTATAACAGGGAAGTCCCTGGCCAGGGCTGATTTAGAGATTTACTGGTAAGTGTTACCAGTAGTTTCTCGACCCATTATGAGCCTCACATCGGCACGACTTATCGGTTATTGGGGTCTGACGTTTACCACCCCTAGACTTGATATGCGACATATCAGACGAGGAGACCGGACTGTACGGTAGTGTCACTATCAGGCTTATTGCTGGAGTTGGAGCGGGCTTGCTTGCTGATCTTCTGATCACTCAATACCCAGGTAGCCGTTACGTCCAGCTAGTACCGCTGACGGCTTGTGGGTGTTTGATGCGATCATCACCTACTGCCGGCGTATTGACGAGTCTTTAGAGTCCTACATAGAGATTTTACTGGCTCAGGCAAAACGAAATAGGAGCGCATATGTGATATGTGCGGGACCGAGAATAATGCGTGTATGTGATACCGTATTCTATTCTCGCGAATTTTTGTATCGGTCGGTTATATTTGATATAGCCGGGTTATCGAATCAAGTATTGATTCGATAAGTCGATGCATTGGATGTTAATCGGTTATACGGTTATATGAGATATAACCGGATTATTAAGCCAAGTGTTGATTTAATAAATTTAGTGTATAATTGAATATTTGATATAGTAATTTACATTAACTAACATTTGTTCACTTAAGGATCTTTCTCACATGTGCACAACTTTAATATATATGTGATATATATTAAAATGTGTTTTCTTTTTGTATCATGGTTGTTGATACATATAACATGGGTGTGCAAGACATACAGCATTCTATTTTAAATGGTGGTTTATAATTATTTAAGGTAATTACAAATTAGTGGAGCTTTTGTCACAAGCATGAAACTTGTAGAAGCTTGTGGATGCTTTGACAAAGTCCACTAACTTTGTTTTACTTTAGATTTTTATTAACCTAACCATTTTGGATAAGCCATGGTTATGTCTCTACATGAGTTAGTATATGATACTCACTCACCCATGGTTAGCTCTCTTGACTCGATCATTATCCTCATCTTTTCTTTGGTTCATCTTCTTTTTCTTTGAGCAAAAGAAAAGCTTGCTAGGGTTTTCAAAAGAGAGTGAAAGATTGTGAGAAAACAAATTTTAAAGAGAACCCACTTCCTATTTCTCCATCCTCTACTAGACTAGCACTTTAGTTTAGGGTGTTTGCTTCACTAATTCTCTAGATTAGTGAAGTAGTAGCTTGAGTTGGTATTCTCTCGACGTAGATCATCTTCGACCTCGAAGACTTCAAGCAAGGACGCTTCTTTCGCTTCGTGAAGCCACGGAAGAGCCCGAGAGAACCATGATCGCAGCGAAGGGACTACAACAAGGAGTTTTAGAAGTGAAGGACCGATCTACAAAGGTTGTATTTCGTATTCACTTAGTCGTAAATGATATTTACTTGCATGTGAAACCCTAATAATCTAGCTAAGATCTTGTTTAGGGTTGTTCGGCACGGCTAAAATTTTAATCGGGCATGGTTGATGCCTTGTAGAACCTTGTTAGAGTGCCTAGTAACCCTACAGTAGTATCAAAGCCTAGCTAGAGCATTAGGCGACGTGTATACGAAGTTAAAACTCCGATCGAACCCCGAAACACCGACTTTGAACCCCTCTCTGGACATTTTTTAAAAATGTGATTTTTTCTGCATTAAAAATACTTTAAAAAAGGAGTAGGGAATTCTAAGAGTTACTGAGCAAAACGACACCACAATTCCACTAAAGCGCCGCGGAACCGCGGTCGTACCATGCCTTCTGCGGCGGTTACGCAGCAGCACAGTAGAATTAGGTTTAGATTTTTAGCACAGTACATCCGTTGGTATTTGTTGCTGCTTCTAGGTATTTTTAATCTGACTCAAGTGTTGAGTGTTCTGGGGATTATTTTGTATTCGTTGATTCGATCGGAAAATTTAATTTCATTCTTTTTCCGGATAATTTAGAAAGTATTAAAATGTTCGAACGGATATCATTAACTAGCTTTTTCCCGACACGAAAAACTTTCAAGTGTTGAATTTTTCTTGAGTTTAAATCTTTCGGAAATATATGCAAGTAATGCGATGGACCCTCTACAAGAACACAAACCTTAACTGGATTATATAACCGTCTGAACCGCCTCTAAACCTTAGGCTTTGGGGCAGTACGGCGTGCCACATGTGAGGCGTTGGCTTGACCCTTCTACGGCTGGACCATTGGTACTGTGACGTATTCTGGAATTTTTGAACTCCGCTCAAGTGTTGAGCTATTTAGGAAATCTTGGGTATTTTATTATTCGATCGGAAAGTTTAATACTGTCTATTTATCTGGAATGTGATACAATATGTGGAATTCATATAGTTAGGCATGAAATGTGAAGTATGTGATATTTCGGATTTACGATGTCTAAAGAGATTGTGGATTCCAAATGTTGTAGTTTTAAACTTTCTTTTCTGCGACCGTAAGTGTAATATGTGATATCGCCAGTTTCGTTGCTATATGTCAACGACAATTGGGATGCGCATATTTACTTACGTTGATGACATGTGATGTTATGTGTTGCCGGATATGTTATATTGGATCGTCGCGTTTTTGAATAGCCGGGGGTTTTATGTGAGATGAGGGTTTTTATTTTCATTCATGTAAAATTCATTGTATGTAATATTCTTTTATTGGGGCACTTCCGGGATGAGGATGATGTCACCATTGTATATTATTTACTTTTCCGCATTAGGTAGACCCAAGGAGGAGAGCACAAGTAACCGGGTTCTAGAGTCCAGTGGGAGACCAACTCGAGGAGTCGAGTCCGGGTCTTCTAACTCTAGAATTGGAAGGGTTGCTTGCCGCTCTCGTAGGGGTCTAGGGGTGTGGGTTTGGCTATTCATCACGACCGTGGAATCCGAGTTTTATAGAGGCTCAAAATAAAACACGGACCTCCTAGTATATCAATTATTTCATATGTTTCTTCTGCTGCAAAATCTGTGATGTGATCATTTGATATGTTGTGATAGATACTGTATATAGTATATATGATATATTATATAGACGTTACTTATGTTTTACACCCGCGCTAGCCCTGCCCCGCTCTGCCGTTATTTACCTAACCTAACGGTGCACGAGAGGACATAGAGGCGAATGCGGATGGCATAAGTGTACGTCGTATTTATCTGTGATGTTTAGGTGACTTAAATGATGGGACTTTATTAATATGATTAATGAAAGAAAAGAAACCTAAAAGATGTTGTAGAATCAAATTTTTCAAAAAGGGTAGCTACAGTTTTTGCTTTGCATAGCGATATATATGATATATCCCGCACCTTATTCGATGAGGAAAGAGCCGAGATCCCTTAACCGGGAGTGACCTGTTTAGAAAAACTGGCAGATGCTACAACACTCGGTTTGTCTTTTGATTGCTTTTGGAGTTTTTTCTTTGCATAGCGATATATATGATATATCCTGCACCTTATTCGATGAGGAAAGAGCTGAGATCCCTTCACCGGGAGTGACCTCTTTAGCAAAACTAATGAAAGCCTCAAAATCACTCCATTCCAAAATTCACTCGAATCTACAACGATATCAAGTTCATTACGCAATGGGTTTTCAGAAAAACCTGTCGTAGCCCTCCGTCATTTCATATAAGAACTGTTTAGTATTTGTGCTGCGTTTGTTGGCCTTTATTAAGGCGTAGTGTGCGGTAGCTGAATGGTGCTTATCTGCTTATGCATATGATGCAGATTGTTTTGGGGTAGTCGTACGACCTTGTTGGCCTATGTCAAGGGTCGTGCGGGTGGGTTTGATTCAATCAAGAAATGACGGGTTGAACTTGACTAGCATCCTATGATTTGTTGGCCTTTGTCAAGGTCATAGGGGTTAGGGGCAAAATATTATCGGGAATTTCAAGTGTTGAAATTTGCAATGAGATTGCATACCTTCTATGAGATAGTTGGATCCCGATACCCACTACGAGTATTTGTTACTCGTGGGAGAGTTTTACACAAGACAATTAGCCGATCAAGTAGGTGTCTAGAAAGGTGTCAACGGGGCAACGCCTCTGGGAAAATGAGGTTTACTTTAATTAGGTCCGTGCGAAAGAACGTGGAACCTCCCTCAAAGTACCGACATTGGCCTGGCTGAAAGATTGGTGAAATTGTAGGGTGTAATTGATCCCGGCTAGTCTTTCCTTTTTGGGTTTGAAGGAAGATTTGATAAAAATAGTGGGAGCCATCCTGATTAGATAAAATAATAACCAATCTGATCTTGCAAGAGCATACGAAAAAGTGTTTTTCTTCTCTCTCTCTCCAGGTAGCGACCATATCATGCCTTAATCAAGATAATAATATGGATGTATTGACCGAACCCGTATGTTATACTGTGCTGGGGAACGTTGGTTCCGTTCTTTCTTATAAGAGTTATAGGACTGAACATGATATAAGGGAATACCAGGATTCCCATACCACCCGAATGAAGAAAGTACATGTTGATGCATTTTCTTCGGGTGTGTTTGTTACAGAGAACTGTTTCTCCATTTACTCTACGTTCTGGGTATTAGATACCGGGTCAGGATCCCATATATGTAATCAGTTACATGGGCTGAGGAAAGGTAGAAAACTTAGAGAAGGTGATAAAGACATGAGGGTTGGAAATGGTGCAATTGTTGCAGCTAAAACCGTCGGGGAATATCACCTTGTATTACCAACTGGTAATACATTGATTCTGAACGAATGCTATTACATGCCGAACCTGATATGCAACATTATATCGGTTTTTTTATTGAGTAAAGAGGGATATAATTTTGTATTACAGGATAATGTTATGGACATTTTTCTAAACCAAAAGTTGGTTGGATCAGGCACGTTGTGCAATGGCATTTATGTTCTAAATCAATCAACATTTCTGAGCATAACAAACACACACAAGAGGAAAAGTTCAGAATTGAACGAATCCTTCTTGTAGCATTGTAGACTAGGTCACATCAATGCGACACGGCTAGCTAAGTTGCATAAGGATGGATATTTGAATTCTTTTGAATTTTCATCTTATGATACTTGCCAGTCATGTCTCAAAGGAAAGATGACCAAAACTCCGTTTACGGGACACGGAGAAAGAGTTACGGAACTCTTAGGACTGGTACATAGTGATGTATGCGGTCCCATGTCTACACATGCCAGGGATGGTTCTTCGTACTTCATTACATTCACTGACGATCTCTTTAGATTTGGGTATGTGTTCCTGATGAAATATAAATCAGAAGCTTTTAAGAAATTTAGAGAATATAAACAAGAAGTTGAGAACTAAACCGGGAAAATTATTAAAATCCTTCGATCTGATCGAGGATGTGAATACTTAAGTAGTGAATTCCTAGACTTCCTAAAAGAGAATGGGATTCTCTATCAGCTAACTCCTCCATATACACCACAGCACAACGGTGTATCGGAACGAAGGAACCGCACCCTATTAGATATGGTGCGCTCTATGATGAGCACAGCTGAGTTACCTATTTCCTTCTGGGGGTATGCACTGGAGACAGCAGCATACCTATTGAATCAAGTTCCATCTAAATCTGTACCTACCACACCATATGAGATATGGAGTGGGAAGAGACCATGTCTTAAACGAGTTAAGATATGGGGTTTTCCGGCCTATGTCAAAAGGCAAAATCCGGACAAACTTGAGGCACGGTCAGTTCTATGCAAGTTTGTGGGATATCCCAAACATTCACATGGATATCTTTTCTACCATAGCGAGGAACAAAAGGTGTTTGTTTCTCGACATGCCACATTTTTAGAAAAGGAATTTCTTACAAAAGAAATTAGTGGCAACAAGGTAGAACTGGAAGAAATTCCGGCTACACAAACTCAAACTGAAGATTTAGTGGAACCAGAGGATTCGGTAGTTCCCGATGAACCCCAACCACTCCGCCGATCTAGTAGGGTTCCTCACCCACCTGAGAGATACTACGGTTTTCTCATGGATGGTGGGAGCGAGGATTGCATCATGGAGGATGATGACCCAACTAGTTTCGAGCAGGCCATCACGAGTGGGGACTCAGTGAAATGGCTGGATGCAATGAGATCCGAGATGGAATCCATGTACACCAACAAAGTATGGACTTTGGAAGATGCTCCTGAAGGGGTAAAACCCATTGGGAGCAAGTGGATCTTCAAGAAAAAAACTTGATGTAGATGGGAAAGTGGAGACTTTCAAAGCTAGACTTGTTGCAAAGGGCTTTCGTCAAAGACCAGGTGTGGACTATGACGAAACCTTTTCTTCAGTGGCTATGCTTAAATCCATCCGGATCATGCTTGCCATCACTTCATATCATGACTACGAAATATGGAAAATGGATGTTAAGACCGCCTTTGTAAACGGTTATTTAGAAGAGAGCGTGTACATGACTCAGCCAGAGGGCTTCGTAGCAAGTGGGAGCAGCGGGAAGGTGTGCAAGCTGCTTAAATCAATTTAAGGATTAAAGCAAGCATCGCAGAGTTGGAACATCTGCTTTGACGTCGTTATCAAAGAGTTTGATTTCGTCAAAAACGTAGATGAACCTTGTATCTACAAGAAGGTGGCAGAGAGTAAGGTTGTCTTCTTCGTATTGTACGTGGACGACATACTCTTGATAGGAAATGACATTCCTATGCTGCAATCGGTCAAGCTCTTCTTATCACAAAGATTCTCAATGAAAGATCTAGGTGATGCCTCCTGCATACTGGGAATTATGATCTATAGAGATTGATCTAAAAGGATATTGGGATTGTCCCAATCCAGGTACATTGACACCATACTAAAGAGGTTTAGTATGGAAGAATCCAACCGTGGGAACTTACCTACGATCTCTGGACTCACTCTCTCCAAAGAGATGTCTCCCAAGACCGATTTGGAGAGAGCTCGCATGCAAGGGATACCCTATGCTTCGGCTGTAGGCTCTATCATGTACGCGATGCTATGTACCAGACCCGATGTAGCACACTCACTAAGTGTAGTAAGTAAGTATCAAGCTGATCCTGGAGAGAGTCACTGGACAACTTTGAAGAGCATTCTCAAGTACTTACGAAGGACTAAAGAGATGCTCTTGGTGTATGGTAACGGAGAACTCCAAGTGGAGTCCTTTACCGATTCGAGCTTCCAGAGTGATAAGGAAGACTCTAAGTTGCACTCGGGATTTGTCTTTACCCTTTACGGAGGGGCGGTTAGCAGGAAGAGTTCCAAGTAGGAAACCGTGGCAGACTCGACGATGGAGGCTGAAAACATCGCTGCCAACGATGCTGCCAAAGAGGTTGTCTAGATCAAGAAGTTCATTACTGAACTTGGAGTGGTTCCATCCATTGAGCATCCAATACCTTTTTATTATGATAACAATGGAGCGGTGGCTTTGGCCAAGGAACCCAGGTCCCATCAGCGATCCAGGCATATTCTGAGGCAGTATTACCTCATCCGGGAGATAGTAGATCGCCGGGAGATCGAGGTCAGGAGGGTTGACACGAAGAACACCACTACGAATCCACTCACGAAGGCCATTCCCTAGATACAGTTTGAGAGACTCTTCGGGATGCTTGGTATGCGATACTACAGCAGCTGGCCCTAGTGCAAGTGGGAGATTGTTAGTTGTATGTATGCCCTAGAGGCCAGTATTGTACAGATGATGTATATTATATTGGATGCTTGGACATATATAGAGAGGAATTTCTTGCTCGATATGATAGTATGCTATCTGGTTACACTTTACTTTAACATGTATACTTGTCTCTTTATACTGTTTTAAAGTTACATGTTGGTAAAGCCCTTAGGATGTGTACTTGACTACCCAGACTATGATGCGGATCATACTAGTGGGGATATGGCAGTCCATAAGTACATCCTTTAATGTTCCTAGTCGTGGGTGTATCGAGATAGGGCATCTATATACCAGAGTAGACTAGCGTATACGCTTCTCGACCCATGAGATGGGCGATGGATGATCCCATATCCATTGGTGTTTGACATCAGAGATGGTATACGGGTGCTCAGTGGAGACTGGGTATACTGGATGGACTCGCCGAGAACTCCTAGATGGTATTATACCACATGTCAGATGGCAGTTCTCTGGTGACACTTGTGCAGGTTAGTCTGTAGACCCGAGATCGTCATAGAGTCTTGTGTGATTCCCACTGTGCTTTGATTTCCACTTTACCACGTCTAAGAGGGCATGCAAAACGGTGGTTTTTGAGTACAGTCCCGAGTCACATGGAGGCAATGAGCGATAGGAGGGGTTTCGTCTCTCCCGGTATTGGGGGTTGATGTTGCGCTGTGCTCGATTGGCCATAACATGGAAGTTCCTGGCCAGGGCTGATTTAGAGATTTACTGGTAAGTGTTACCAGTAGTTTCTCGACCCGTTATGAGCCTCACATTGACACGACTTATCGGTTATTGGGGTCTGACGTTTACCACCCCTAAACTTGATATGCGACATATCAGACGAGAAGACCGGACTGTACGGCAAGTGTTACCGTTAGGCTTTTACAGGAGTTGGGGCGGGCTTGCTTGCTGATCTTCTGATCGCTCAATACCCGGGTAGCCGTTACGTCCAGCTAGTACCGCTGACAGCTTGTGGGTGTTTGATGTGATCATCACCTACTGCCGGCGTATTGACGAGTCTTTAGAGTCCTACATAGATGTTTTACTGGCTCAGGAAAAACGAAATAGGAGCGCATATGTGATATGTACGGGACCGAGAATAATGCGTGTATGTGATACCATATTCTATTCTCGTGACTTTTTGTATCGGTCGGTTATATGTGATATAGCTGGGTTATCGAATCAAGTGTTGATTCGATAAGTCGATGCATTGGATGTTAGTCGGTTATATGAGATATAACCGGATTATTAAGTCAAGTGTTGATTTAATAAATTTAGTGTATAATTGTATATTTGATATAGTAATTTACATTAACTACCATTTGTTCACTTAAGGATTTTTCTCACATGTGCACAACTTTAATATATATGTGATATATATTAAAATGTGTTTTCTTTTTGTATCATGGTTGTTGATACGTATAACATGGGTGTGCAAGACATACACCATTCTATTTTAAATGGTGGTTTATAATTATTTACGGTAATTACAAATTAGTGGAGCTTTTGTCACAAGCATGAAGCTTGTGGATGCTTTGACAAAGTCCACTAACTTTGTTTTACTTTAGATTTTTATTAACCTAACCATTTTGGATAAGCCATGGTTATGTCTCTACATGAGTTAGTATATGATACTCACTCACCCATGGTTAGCTCTCTTGACTTGATCATTATCCTCATCTTTTCTTTGGTTCATCTTCTTCTTCCTTGAGCAAAAGAAAAGCTTGCTAGGGATTTCAAAAGAGAGTGAAAGATTGTGAGAAAATAAATCCTAAAGAGAACCCACTTCCTATTTCTCCATTCTCTACTAGACTAGCACTTTAGTTTAGGGTGTTTGCTTCACTAATTCTCTAGATTAGTGAAGTAGTAGCTTGAGTTGGTATTCCCTCGACGTAGATCATCTTCGGCCTCGAAGACTGTTCATATCAGATTTTTGCATTTTCATACCGCCCAATTTTTATCATATTGCATATCGGTAGATACTCTTGAGCCGTGTTTGCTAGTCAATTGCAGGATACAGGTTCTCAGTTCTAAAACGGTGAAATTCATGGAAAACACGACAAAATCCGGGTTCCTGCCAACCACAGATAAAACACGGTCTCCGCTCTTCATCCGTATGTTGCCAGATATCAATAGGAAGATAAAAGGTCAAATCAATGTCATTCTCATGCACAAGGCTCAATGGTAGCACAAGATCCAAGAGATCTACGCGGAGCTCGAGGCAAATCATGACAAAATCTTGACAAAAAGTCCACCTTTCCCTCAACAGAAATTCTGGAAAATTCGTGAAGAAATTATGTAAAAATACAGATACCAGAATAAAGGGCACAGAAGACCAGGGAACCACAGCAATTTTTGGGGCCCAATTCAACTAAACGGCCGCGGATCCGCGGCCAAAGTGGAGTCTAGGCCGTGGATCCGCGGCCGTTTAGGCGCCAAGTGTGCAGGGCTTTTGGGGGTAGAATTGTCATTGCATGTGTGGTCTGGTGGTTGCCCTAGGTTTCCATTCTCCAGCCTATAAATAGCCCAGAAGTTTGAGAAGGAAGGGGTCCATTCTTGTATTCTCTTTTTCTAGGATTTAGTTCACTTGTTCTTCTTCTTCTCATCTCTTCTCCATTAAACTTGTAGTGAGCTTTGTGAGGGAGGAATGATAAATAAAGAAGATCATTTTATTATCATGCTTGTCTTGCTCTTTCTTTATTTGTTGTAATTTTAATTGTTAAGTAGTTGTTGTTATTTCCTTGTTGTTTCTTTCTTCTCTCTTTTTCTTTATCATTCATACGATAATGATACTTATGCTCGATCCTCGCCAATGTGAGGTCGCAAATAGTTAGTCGTATTCTTCTACTCTCCTTCTTTCTATCTTCCTCTTTTGTTTTGTTTTGTTTTTCCTTATCATGAAGTGTGAGTAGTTTTATACTTGTTAGGGTAGGATAAGGGAAGTTTGAGAGAAGGAAATCTCTTTCACTCTTTCCTTGCCCAACAACTTAAATCGACTCCCGTTAATTGAACCACAATCCGCTCCTTACGGCACCCTATCCTACATGATAGCGGTGATTCCGTAGTGAGACCGGTTGTGGTTGAATTAACCGGAGGTTATGGATAAGAGCCAAGAACGGACGGACAAGCACCAAAAGGAAGACTTATGCGTTGGAAAGCCTAGCTTATACTCGCAAAGTCCTTCCTAGTCGTGCTAATCCCCGTTGTTGCCGATTACCGTAACACCGATATTAAGAGGGGCAACGAAAGATGTGGAGACTCCTAACTCAAACTAACCTAATCCTAACCCTAACAAGCTCTCTTTAAATATCAACTTAACACTTAGATAATCCAACAAAATCTGAACAACCGGACTTAACTCGTCGAAAAACACATAGAAAAAGATTCCCATCTCCCTGCGGACGACCCGTACTCAACCGGCTAGCTACGTGCGAAACCGTCTTGATTGCGGTATTTAAACTTAAACTTGAACACGAACGTATCCTAACAATCAAATGGCGCCGTTGCCGGGGAGACGGTAGTTTATTTCCTTGTGTAATTTCGGGTTAATTTGTAAGTATAAAAAAAAACGAAAAAAAATATACTTTGTAAAAGAAACCATCTTGTTATTCTTGATTAGTTTTTGTGCAAGTGTGCAGGAAATACGAAGCTCAAGATCGACGCCAAAGACGTTGGAAATACGGAGTTCAAGTACAGTGCCAAAGACGTGGGAAGATAGACCCACATTTCGCGGCTACACCGCGACGGACAAAAACGAAGCATCCGGTCTACTGTAAAAATCTGGAGCATATACAGTGAGCATATCAGAATTCCACATATCCAGACAGGCAGAAGACACCAACAGGAGAACACCCCAAAATTTCAGAGCCCCAATTCCTCAAACTAGCCGCGGATCCGCGGCCTAAGTAGGTGTTTGGCCGCGGAACCGCGGCCAAGTTGTGCCTTCAGGGTGCAATTTTTTCTCTGTAAGTCTCTCTGCCTCTCTCCACTCCTCTGAACTCCACTGAACTGTGTTTTCTGCAGCCTTCTTTGCGCAAATTCTTCTCCCCCTTCCAATAAACTGTTCTTGTGCAGGATTCTTTGCGCCGCAAATAAAAATTGTTTGCAGTTGATTTGTTACTGTTTTGCATTCTTTAATACGGACTTAAGGGGCTTGAAACCAATCCAGATTGGGTGGGGATTTCATCACCCTTCCCAGGACCCCGGAAATCACTAAAGCATATGCATTGTCCATTGTAAATTAAAAAATACTAGACTTCAGCCCTAAGGACTTCGCGCTCATTAGGAGAAGATAAACCGTGTTTAGAACCTCGCTTAACCGTATATTGTTTACGGGGTGTCTAGGAAAGTGTTAAAGGCGCAACCGCCGAAAGAGAAAGGTTTATTTAATTAAGGAACTTCGCGAAAGCGTTTTACAACCTCCCCTTATCTTTGCACTTACCTGGCCCCGTGTCGGTGTATTTTTAAGCCTGTTTCTCGACACTGTTTAACTTCGAAAATCAAGTTCAGGAGCAGGTCTAGTAGACCTAGGTTACCCTAGATCTAGGTGTGATTGTGCATATCTTGTTTGTGATTGCTTAAGCCGTATTTCCGTACATATTTCTGTAAAAATCTTTCTAAAAAAAAAAAAAAGAAAAAAAAAATCAAAAACTTTTACAAAAACTTGCCCTTTTGTCGCCAAATCCATTTTCACCCACCACCCATCGCCTTTCTCCATTGACGTTTTCTTACCCTCACCTTCTTCTCTTTGACTATACTAAACTCGTTTAGTGTATGTCCGCTTGGACTCGGGACACTAGCGCCCGTCTAGTCCGCGTTACGTTAGTCGCGACCGACTACGCGATCGACTCCGAAGTCGATACTCCATCCACTCCTCTTTCACCCCTTCCTTTGCCGGCCAACTCCGACGTTGACCGGAATTCTGTTCATACATCTTCACCTTCACCTTCACCAACCTCTTCTTCCGCGATGTCGGGATTTAATCCGAACATCTCTTTGACCACCGCTGGATTGGCTCCACCTCCTACGGAGACCAATCTCCTACCACCTCCGCCTGTTGTAGCGCCGCAGCGAATCGCGCTCCAGGATCGTTTCTACCCCACCCGTTCTGCACTTCCCACCTGTCTTTCTCTTCCTCCGGCCAATGGGGACAACTTTGAAATTAAGCCCCATTTCATCAACATGCTTCCACGTTTTCATGGGCTTGAATCTGAAGATGCCTATATCTTCATCAATAAATTTCAAAACGTCTGTGCCATGATGAAAACAACCCAGCTGTCGGACGATGCTATACGTCTACGGGTCATTCCGTTCACTTTATGCGATCTCGCTGAAAAATGGCTGTATAGCACCGCTTCCCACTCAATCACCAGCTGGGACGAGTTTGTTAAAGCGTTTCTGAAAAAATTCTATCCAAATCATAAGACCGCAAGAATTCGAAATGAAATCAACCAATTCTCCCAGCTTCCTTCTGAACCCTTCTGGAAGTGCTTTGACCGATACAAAGACCTTCTTGTTCAGTGTCCTCACCACGGTATAGAGAAATGGTAGCTCTGCCAAACCTTATACGAGGGACTGAACCCAGTAACGAAGCAGTTGCTGGAAACCATCTGTCAGGGCCACTTTCTATCGAAATCTGACGAGGAAGCGTGGCAGTTCTTTGACGATCTTGCGGAGCAAACGCTACAGTGGGAGAGCACCAGACCGACTTCTTCTTCTTCTACCTCCACTTCTACCGGTCAATCTAGGGTAGGAATCCACCAACTCGATGTCTCTATTGCGATGAAAGCTGAAATGGCTGCAATAACACGAAAGCTTGAAGCAATAGAGAGCAAATTTTCTGCTCCTGCCCCCACACCTGTTCTCCCCCTTCGTACCATCTGCGCTTGTTGTTCCGATCCTTCCCACTTGACCGAAGAGTGTCCTTACAATCCACCCTCGCAAGGACAGGATCAGGTTAATGCTGCCTTCCAGCAAAGACCGAGGAATGATCCATACTCTTCCACCTACAATCCCGGTTGGAGGAACCACCCCAATTTCGCCTGGAATCAGAATCAGAATCAATTCCAGGGCAACAATTTCCAAAGGGCCCCTCCACCGCAACAACAAGCGCCACAACAAACTCAGCATCAATATCAGCAGCCCTTCCAACCCCAACCTTACCAAAACCATACGAACAACTTTGCACCCAACAACTCTTTTCCACCAAACAACTTTGTTCCGTCAAACAACGATAAGGTTTCCTCGCTCGAGCGAAGTCTGGAGGCGTTTGTTAAACAATCGACTCAATCCACCGCCAACATCCAGTCTTCGATTCAATCCTTAGTGCAACACACTGCCGCACACGGGCAAAGCATCAAGACCATCGAGGCCCAGATTGCACAGCTGAACGCGGCCTTGAGCGAGCGAGAGAAGGGGAAGCTCCCGTCCCAGCCACTTCCAAATCCCGGTCACCCACATAATGCACATGTTGCTCTTGAACAACAAAACCATAATGTGAGTGCCGTGACTACACTGAGATCGGGAAGGATGCTGCAAAACAACATTGGCAAGCGAATCAACGATGACACCCCGGCCGCTTCTTCTTCTTCTTCTTCTTCTTCTTCTTCTTCTTCTTCGTCTTCTGAGCCTATTCTCCATTCTTCAACAGGCTCTCCTTCCTCTTCTTCTGCTCTGAACGGACCCACTTCTCACTCCACGAAAACACCTATTCTGGGATCCGTTCCAACTCCAAAATCTCCTCCTCCAGCATTAGACTCAACCAATTTTCAAAATGTTCCATTTCCAAACCGGTTGAGGTCTAACAAACAAAATCCACAAATGGAGAAGATTTTGGAGTTATTCAAGCAAGTTAACATTAACATTCCTCTTTTAGATGCTGTCCAACAAGTTCCATCTTATGCGAAAATCTTAAAGGACTTGTGCACGAAAAAGAGGAAGTCTCAGGTACCCAAGAAAGTTTTCTTGGCTAGTGCTGTGAGTGATGCCCTTACCCAATCTTTACCACAAAAACGGAAGGACCCTAGCTGTCCTACGATTTCAATTACTATTGGGGATAAGAACATCAACCGCGCACTATTAGATCTTGGTGCCAGTGTTAACTTGCTTCCGTATTCAGTATACGAGCAATTAGGCGTCGGAGAGCTGAAACCCACACACTGCACTCTCCAGATGGCCGACCGATCGATCACCCATCCTAGGGGTGAGCTAGAGGATGTGTTAATAAGAGTTGGGGACTTCATATTCCCCGTCGACTTCATTGTCTTAGATACACAGCCTGTAGCTAACCCCCGGAATCAAATTCCGGTGATACTCGGTCGCCCATTTCTCGCAACCTCAAATGCTGTGATCAATTGTCGCAACGGTTCGATGAACCTTTCTTTTGGAAATATGACGATTGAACTCAACATTTTTAGGTTGGGGAATCAGCCCGCCGAACCTAATGCTCATATACTGGACGTCTGCTCGATCCAGGAGATCACCCCCGAAGAGTGTGAATTCGAGGAGTTTCTGTTTGAACACGATAATCTTGACGCCACTAGTGCGTTTCTCTTCGAACCTGCTGCTGTTTCTGCGCCCGACAACGACTACGAGTGTTTCACGTTCACGAACGATCTTAGCCGCGCACAACCCGAGTTTGAATCCTTCGACTTTCCGGATGAGTTACCTGAACCATCCAACTCGGTTGCCTACACTCGCTTTGAACCTTTGCTGGAGTCCTTTGAGTTCGAGACCTTTGCACCAGTCTTGCCTTCCATCATTTCACCTCCAACGCTCGAACTCAAGCCGTTGCCGTCTCACCTTAAGTATGCTTACTTAGGTGAGAACGAGACCCTCCCTGTCATCATTTCGGCTTCTCTAGCTCCCGAGCAAGAGAAAGCCCTTCTCGCGGTCTTGCACAGCAACATGCAAGCTTTTGGCTGGTCCATGGCGGACATCAAGGGGATTAGTCCCCTGATCGTTGAGCATCACATTCATCTGATGGATGATGCCAAACCAGCCCGGGATCCACAAAGACGTCTTAATCCAGTCATGAAAGAGGCTGTGAAGAAGGAGATCGTCAAATGTCTAGATAGTGGTATCCTTTACCCTATCTCTGATAGCCAGTGGGTCAGCCCCATTCACGTTGTCCCCAAGAAGTCGGGCATCACTGTCATCACCAACGAGGCGAATGAGTTAATCCCTACTCGCACCCAAACTGGGTGGCGAGTTTGCATTGATTACCGAAAACTCAACGCCGCAACGCGGAAAGACCACTTTCCGCTACCTTTCATTGACCAGATGCTTGAACGATTGGCCGGACACGAGTACTACTGCTTTCTTGATGGCTACTCCGGCTATAATCAAATTCCCATCGCCGAAAAAGACCAGGACAAGACCACTTTCACTTGTCCTTTCGGCACGTTTGCATATCGACGCATGCCCTTTGGGTTATGCAATGCGCCCGCTACCTTCCAGCGGTGTATGATAGGAATTTTCTCTGACATGGTGGAAAAATTTCTGGAGATTTTCATGGATGACTTCTCCATCTTCGGCGACTCCTTTGACGAGTGTTTGCTGCATCTTGACGTTGTCCTTACCCGATGCAAGGACAAGAATCTCACTTTGAACTGGGAGAAATGCCACTTCATGGTGCGCGAAGGTATTGTCTTAGGACATATCATCTCGTAAAATGGCATAGAGGTTGACAAAGCAAAGATTGAGGTCATTTCCAATCTGCCTCCTCCCCGATGCGTCAGAGATATCCGAGCCTTCCTTGGCCATGCCGGTTTCTATAGACGGTTTATCAAGGACTTTAGCAAGATTGCTAGGCCCTTGACTCTTTTGCTGGCTAAGGATACGCCTTTCGACTTCAACTCGAGCTGTGTGACTGCCTTCGAGTCACTGAAACGCTCACTCACTTCTGCTCCCGTTCTTTCTTCTCCTGACTGGACGCACCCATTCGAGATTATGTGCGATGCATCCGACTTTGCCATCGGTGCTGTCCTTGGACAGCACATCAACAAGATGCCGCACGTAATCTATTATGCGAGCCGAACCCTGAACGACGCACAACTCAATTATACAACAACTGAGAAGGAATTCTTAGCTGTTGTATTTGCTTTAGAAAAGTTCAGGCCCTACCTCATCGGCTCCCCAGTCATTGTCTACACAGACCATTCAGCTATGCGCCATCTTTTTGCGAAGAAAGATGCAAAATCTCGGTTAATACGTTGGATCCTCTTGCTCCAAGAGTTTGACCTTGTCATTAAGGAAAAACGAGGATGTGAAAACGTAGTTGCCGACCATCTCTCACGACTTCCTTCTTCGCCTTCGCTTCCAATTCCGATCAACGACGTTTTCCCGGATGAACAACTCTTGACAGTATCGTGCGAACCCTGGTTCGCAGATATTGTGAACTATTTGGCCACAGGATTACTACCAACCGAATGGTCAGGTCAGGACAGACTTCGCTTCTTATCCCAAGTAAAACACTTTTACTGGGACGAACCCTACTTGTTCAAGTACTGTCCCGACCAGATTATTCGTCGGTGTGTCCCTGATGAGGAATTCAAGAGTGTGCTGTCATTTTGCCATGATCAAGCGTGTGGCGGGCATTTTGGGCCCAGAAAGACAGCTGAGAAGATCTTGCAATGTGGTTTCTACTGGCCACAACTTTTCAAAGACGCTCACGATTATTGTAAGACTTGCTCCCGGTGCCAACACATGGGCCGGATATCCCGGAGGAATGAGATGCCGCTCCAACCGATCTTGGTTGTGGAGATTTTCGATGTTTGGGGGATAGACTTCATGGGGCCGTTTCCCAGCTCTTTTGGGAACTTGTACATTCTTCTAGCTGTTGATTACGTCTCTAAATGGGTCGAGGCTGTGCCCAGCCGGACTAATGACAACAAGGTTATCGTTAGGTTCCTTAAAGAAAACATCTTCTCACGGTTTGGGCACCCCCGAGCGATCATTAGCGACAATGGAAGTCATTTCTGCAATAGGACTTTCGAGGCCTTGATGCGGAAATACTCCATTAATCATAAGCTTTCTACGCCCTACCACCCCCAAACCTGCGGGCAGGCCGAAGTTTCAAATCGGCAAATCAAGAAGATACTGGAGAAGACGGTTTCCAAGAACCGTAAGGATTGGTCTCTGAAACTAACTGATGCCCTTTGGGCATTTAGAACCGCTTATAAGACCGACCTTGGCATGTCTCCCTATCGGATTGTGTACGGAAAAGCCTGCCACCTTCCTGTCGAAATCGAGCATCGCTCATTTTGGGCGATAAAGGAGTTGAATCTGTCTCTTGATGACGCGGGCAGCCATCGGAAGCTGCAGTTGAACGAACTGTGCGAGCTTAGGGATGAGGCTTACGACAACGCGGTTGTCGTTAAGAATCGAACGAAGGTGTTTCACGATAAACACCTTTTGCGCAAAACCTTCGTACCTGGTCAACAGGTACTGCTTTACGACACCCGACTTCACTTCCATCCTGGAAAGCTCAGATCTCGCTGGAAAGGGCCGTATTTTGTGCGGAATGTGTATCCGCAGGGCGCTGTGGATTTGGAGAATCCAAAGGACGGTTCACTTTTCAAAGTAAACGGACACCGATGCAAACCGTACCTTAGCGCCGAACCAACAGAGGAGCTCCTGTTCTTACAGGAGCCGGTTTACCCTGCATGATCTTCCTCTGCCTACCTCCAAACTTCGGTTATCCAGCCAAGAACAGCGGAAACTGTTCCAAATAAGTTTGGGGGTATGTACAAACCATTTTGTATATATTTGTGTATATTCTTTTTCTTTTATTAAACAAAAAAAAATAAAATAAAAATAAAAATTTGTGTATCACTACCCGACAATTTTGAACCTTCCAACTGCTCTCTTCATGCAATGACAGTGAGGACACTGTCCAGTTTAAGTTTGGGGGTACGCTCGGTACGCATTTCTTACCTTCGCATTCATATGTATATTTTGCATCTGCATATTAATATCCATAAAATCCATAAAAAATTGAAAATTTTCTTAAAAAATATAAAAACTTTTGTGTCAAGTTAGCTTGTGAAAGAACTCTGATTCAACATTTCGACGGTTTTTGTTTGAAAAAAATAGGAATAACTAAATCTTATATTTAGATTTTGAAAACCTGAAGGATAACTCTCCTTTGAAGTTAACTATAGCTGATATACGTCTTTACATCACACTACACGTGTCGTGAATTTTGGGAATTAGATGACAAGTCTTTCATGTTTAAACTTTTAAACAGATAAATGATTTTCTGAGGATCAAATAGGTTTGTTCTGAAATAAGTAATGTCAAGAATAGTTTATGAAGTAAAGCGAATATGAAGGAATGTTATTGATGCCGTAATTGGAGCTAAGTCTGAAAAATAACCCATCTAAAACTTGATTGGAATGATTACACACCAAACCCACTAAACACGTCTTTTATCCAAAAAATATTTGAACTGCCGGTTATATCTCCGTTCGTATTAAATCATCTGATTTTCACGACAAACTGTCTTTTGTTTTTGGACCTAGGTAACTTGAGTAATTAA
This sequence comes from Agapanthus africanus, assembly GCA_030015575.1. NCBI lineage: Eukaryota > Viridiplantae > Streptophyta > Magnoliopsida > Asparagales > Amaryllidaceae > Agapanthus > Agapanthus africanus. Next base: position 651,415,039 of record JASDDO010000019.1, on the reverse strand, counting down.
GTCCGCTGGGGTGTTTCTACACCTAATGCCCTAAAACCAACTGGTTTGGGTGCATTGGCCCAAAGCTCGCTAAGAAGCCTAGAAAGTCCAGTTTAAAACAAAGTCAAGCAAGTGTTCTCTCCGAGTTAAAATTCCTAACGGTTCTTTGTGTGAGAATAATCTTGATAAAAGACAGGCTTTTAAAAAAAAATTTAACGGAGATATGAAGGTTTTATTCTATGATAAAGACTATTGCACGTTCACAGAGGTGTGTATGAAATGAAAACAAGTTAAAGGTGGAGTGAAAAATACGACTTAGTTTCCTGTTAAGGAAGATAGAAATTCTGAAGTTGAAACCTTACTGGAAAACGAAACTTGAAAAATTCTTAACTCTTTATAAAACTTATGTGATCCTTTTAAAATTGTTATCTGGGCTTTATTGTGCGACATGATGACTTTTATCGATCCTTCTGGAACTTAACGACACTATTTGCACTGCACGTAAAGACATATAAAATCTATAGTGAAATAAGAAGCGAGGTGTGAAAAATAAAGGTTCGATAGTCTGGACTTAGGATTATAGAATTGTTATTTTCTAAAACAAAACTTTAGGGTTTGAAACTTAGTCATTTTTACAAACCAACTTGACTGGATTTTGTGGGTAGTATCCGCTGAAAACCCTCAGGAGACAACACTCCTCCTACTAGGGACACCTAGAGGTTTAACGGCTTGTTGCACATGCTCAGTGCAATCGCGTTCCCTGCGAAAGTGAGGTTAGGAAATTTTTTGTGAATAAATGGGCTTTGCTCGGGACGAGCAAATGATAAGTTTGGGGGTATTTGTTCATATCAGATTTTTGCATTTTCATACCGCCCAATTTTTATCATATTGCATATCGGTAGATACTCTTGAGCCGTGTTTGCTAGTCAATTGCAGGATACAGGTTCTCAGTTCTAAAACGGTGAAATTCATGGAAAACACGACAAAATCCGGGTTCCTGCCAATCACAGATAAAACACGGTCTCCGCTCTTCATCCGTATGTTGCCAGATATCAATAGGAAGACAAAAGGTCAAATCAATGTCATTCTCATGCACAAGGCTCAATGGTAGCACAAGATCCAAGAGATCTACGCGGAGCTCGAGGCAAATCATGACAAAATCTTGACAAAAAGTCCACCTTTCCCTCAACAGAAATTCTGGAAAATTCGTGAAGAAATTATGTAAAAATACAGATACCAGAATAAAGGGCACAGAAGACCAGGGAACCACAGCAATTTTGGGGGCCCAATTCAACTAAACGGCCGCGGATCCGCGGCCAAAGTGGGGTCTAGGCCGCGGATCCGCGGCCGTTTAGGCGCCAAGTGTGCAGGGCTTTTGGGGGTAGAATTGTCATTGCATGTGTGGTCTGGTGGTTGCCCTAGGTTTCCATTCTCCAGCCTATAAATAGCCCAGAAGTTTGAGAAGGAAGGGGTCCATTCTTGTATTCTCTTTTTCTAGGATTTAGTTCACTTGTTCTTCTTCTTCTCATCTCTTCTCCATTAAACTTGTAGTGAGCTTTGTGAGGGAGGAATGATAAATAAAGAAGATCATTTTATTATCATGCTTGTCTTGCTCTTTCTTTACTTGTTGTAATTTTAATTGTTAAGTAGTTGTTGTTATTTCCTTGTTGTTTCTTTCTTCTCTCTTTTTCTTTATCATTCATACGACAATGATACTTACGCTCGATCCTCGCCAAGGTGAGGTCGCAAATAGTTAGTCGTATTCTTCTACTCTCCTTCTTTCTATCTTCCTCTTTTGTTTTGTTTTGTTTTTCCTTATCATGAAGTGTGAGTAGTTTTATACTTGTTAGGGTAGGATAAGGGAAGTTTGAGAGAAGGAAATCTCTCTCACTCTTTCCTTGCCCAACAACTTAAATCGACTCCCGTTAATTGAACCACAATCCGCTCCTTACGGCACCCTATCCTACATGATAGAGGTGATTCCGTAGTGAGACCGGTTGTGGTTGAATTAACCGGAGGTTATGGATAAGAGCCAAGAACGGACGGACAAGCACCAAAAGGAAGACTTATGCGTTGGAAAGCCTAGCTTATACTCGCAAAGTCCTTCCTAGTCGTGCTAATCCCCGTTGTTGCCGATTACCGTAACACCGATATTAAGAGGGGCAACGAAAGATGTGGAGACTCCTAACTCAAACTAACCTAATCCTAACCCTAACAAGCTCTCTTTAAATATCAACTTAACACTTAGATAATCCAACAAAATCTGAACAACCGTACTTAACTCGTCGAAAAACACATAGAAAAAGATTCCCATCTCCCTGCGGACGACCCGTACTCAACCGGCTAGCTACGTGCGAAACCGTCTTGATTGCGGTATTTAAACTTAAACTTGAACACGAACGTATCCTAACAATCAAAGACTTCAAGCAAGGACGCTTCTTTCGCTTCGTGAAGCCACACAAGAGCCCGGGAGAACCATGATCGCCGCGAAGGGACTACAACAAGGAGCTTTAGAAGTGAAGGACCGATCTACAAAGGTTGTATTTCGTATTCACTTAGTCGTAAATGATATTTACTTGCATGTGAAACCCTAATAATCTAGCTAAGATCTTGTTTAGGGTTGTTCGGCACGGCTAAAATTTTAATCGGGCATGGTTGATGCCTTGTAGAACCTTATTAGAGTGCCTAGTAACCCTACATCGCAAACCCGTCTAAAAGAGCTATAGCGATTAGACAAGATTTACCGATCAAATAACCTTCACGGTCGCAGATAGAAATGTAAGCACTGTGAACTAACTTGTTTAAATTTTCGATCGACAAAAATTTCCCGAAGTGGGCCCCAAGTACAAATCCAGCACTCAAAATAAAATCTGGGCCCAAACAAAATATTTCAGAAATCCCAATTCCATGTTAAAGATCCAAAGAAAAAATTTAGTGCATTGAAACCTCAACACTGCGGCGGAATCGCGGCCAAAACGTGGGTACGGCCACGGTTCCGCTGCACTACAAAGGGATCATGCTACCAAAATTTTACAGTTGTCTTATAAAAGCCTGCCTGATTTTCTGAAACACTCAAAATAATTTTTCGACTAGTTTACAAATTCGACAGAAACTTATGTTTTGAAATTGCGGTTTCGGAAATTTTGTTCGATCGATATTTTAAACATGTTAGAACAATCTAGTATAGGTTAATGGCGTGGCTCTAATACTATGTTGGGATGCAGCGGCGCCCCGGCCGTCTAAACGAGGCCAAATGCGGAAAAAAAAACTTTTTACAAAACCGGCGCTACCGAAACCCAAAATCCCGAATCGTTCCATTAACCGTATTCTAGCAATCTGTAAAAGGAGTTTGAAAAGATTATACCGATCAATCCGGGTCCTTCGGTCTTTAATCTCTGCACCAATCTCCCCGCTATTGCGCCGACGAAGTCCGCTCCCCGATCTCGCTCGTCGATGTAGCACCACGTCATTGAATCATTATACGGGTTCCTGCCTCGAACCGAGAAACTCGGACATGAAGTTTGCTAGCCGACATGTCCAAGAATGAAGTAGAGAGAGTGTAGAATAGTTTGTCTCAAGACACCCAAGCGTTTGGCTGAAGGTAAATCGAAGTTGCCAAATGGATGGAAATGTGAGCCATGGATTTTTCTTGAAGAAAAGAGAAGGAGTTTTCAATATGGGCTCGGCCAGTGAGGAATTTATTTCTCTGTGGAATGGTGAATTCTTTTTAGTGGTGGGAATCCAAAAAATAATTCACCAAAGGAATAATAAATCCAATGCACAAAAAATGTGCAGCCCCTCTAAAACAAAACCATTTCCAATAAATTAATCAATCCACCAAATTCAAACAATGAAGCAAAAACCCATGCCTAGTAAATGACCATGCCTCATAAACCATGCCTCATTAATGAATGCCCTTGCTGCCTCCACCTCACTCGAAATGAACAGCCCCCCAACACCAAGAATTTCAGTGCAAGAAAGATTTTTAGTGCAACCAAGAATTTTGGCCAAGGTCAAATTTGCTCACATTAAATTAAACATAGAGGGTGATGTTTAAGACAGAAAAAGAAAACTGGCAACTCCCAAAATAATCCTATAACGAATTACGATATTACATCTCAACTGTAAATACATACCCGCATTTGTATTCCGACCGAATACAAATGCAACGAGACAAAAATATTCCTACAATGTAATACTAGGATCCGGCTTAAACCAAAAGCCCGCTAGTATTATCCGTCCGATCATGATCCGTGCACAAGTGCACGGATATGATCGAACCCCGCCATATATCCATACGGCCTCTACCACGTTTCGCCCGAACTTAGAAAACTGTCTGTGGGGGACTCTAATGACTCATTAATACACTAGCACTGGGTATAACCCTAGCACGTTAGAGGTACTAGCTGTACGTAACGGTTGTCCATGTATTGATCAGAAGGGAAGCTGTTGAGTGAACTCATTCAAAAACCCTACTGAGCCTGACAGTGACAATATCCATATAGTCCGGTCTGTTCGTCTATGAGTATTGCATATAGGGCCTAGGGGGCTGTTAAACGTCAGACCCCCAATAGCTGTATAAGTCGTATCGGAGAGTAGCTTAGAACACCCTGAGATACTACTGGAATACCTACCAGTAACTCTCGGGGATTTTATGTAATGGCTCTCCTAAACACAGCGTGGTCTCACCCCCAATACCGGGAGAGACGAATCCCCGACGATCCGCTCACTGCCTCCATGTGGCTCGGGACTGTACCCAACTAAAACCTGTTCGCACGACTCCTTTGAGTCATGGTAGGGTAGTAATCAAAGCACATTGGGAACTCACACGAGACAAATGGCGATCTCAGGTCGACAGACTAACCTATACACATGTCACCTAGGAACTGCTATCTGACGATATGTATAATACCAACTAGCATGTTCCCGGCGAGTCCTGTCCGGTGTACACATAACCCAATGAGCACCTGTATACATCTTAGGTGAACCTACTGACACCAATGGCTTGTGAGACCGGCCACCGCCCCTCGTCGGGGTCTCGACTATATACACTAGTCTGCTCTGGAGTATCGATGCCCTGTCTCGAAACTCCCTCGACTAGGGACCATTTAAGGATGTGCTTATGTAAGTCCACGTTGCCCACCCCGGTGCTTGCGGGGAGGCGGAAAACGGTATAAAAATCGGATTTTTATCGAACTAGGCAACATGGACTAACTAAAGGAGGATCTTTGCTAAACAAAAACTAACTAAAAGCTAACTAGTATTAGCTACATGGAAGAATGGTTATACTTAGGGCTTTATGTCCTTCTCTCCTTGCTCCTTGGAGTGGAAGAAAGAGATCACCTTGTCGCCTTCTCTAGTCGAAGAAGGATCCACCCGAGAGCCTCAACCTTTGGCTTCAACTTCAAGCTAGAAGTAACTAAGATGCTAGAAGTGCTAATCCTAGAACCTTAGATGAGAGTAGAGATTACTTTAGAGAGGTTTATCTCAAGCTCAAGTGTTTCTCAACACATGAGAGGGGAGAGCTTGAGAGAGAGGAAGAGGAGGAGAGAGAATCTATATGATAGAATGAGAGAAAATAATGAACCATTCTCTCTAATATGGGTGAATTATGAAATTAGATAATCAGCTAGATAACTGTCATGGTTAATCAAGACTTGACCATTATCATTTCATATTTAATGCAAATTGCAAGGATCAAAGAGCATCTTTTATATGAAATGATGATGGTCAAAGTGTCAACCTAGGTCAACAAGTCAAGTATGGTCAAATAGTCAACAACCCTAACCATGCACAATTATATTTAACTAATATCAATTATTCATAATACACACATAAGCATTAGGGTTAAGAAAATGACAATGGTCATTAACCCTAATCAAAGTCCTCTGCCTCTGTCTTAGTCAACTGTGCATACGCACCCATATCCGTGATCCGAGGAACACGAATACAATGAGATAAGACCAATCCCAAATCATATACTAGGATTTGGCTTAAACCAAAGCCCGCTAGTATAAGCTGTCCGGACAGCAAACGTGCATAAGTGCACGGATGTGAACGAACCCTGTCGCAAAACCATGCGACCTCTACTCATTTTGCCTAAAGGCGAATAACTCTCTGTGTGGGACTCTAAAGACTCGACACTACGCTGGCAGTGGGTTTAACCACAGACCGCAAGCGGTACTAGCTGTACATAACGGTCCCCAGGTAGATGCCGATAAGAAGACTGACGAGGTGAACTCATCTGAACTCCTACTGAGCCTGAATGTGACAATCTCCATACAGTCCGGTCTGTTCGTCTGATACATCGCATGGCGGGCCTAGGGGGGCGGTAAACGTCAGTCCCCTAATAGCGGTACAAGTCGTGTCGGAGTGTAGCCCAGAACACCCTGAGATAATACTGGAAACCTACCAGTATATCTCGCTTGCCCTGGCCAGGGACTACTTGTGTAATGGCTCTCCTGGACACAGCGCGATGTCAACCCCCAATACCGGGAGAGACGAATCCTGTCTAACCATCACTGCCTCCAAGTGCTTCGGGACTGCACCCAACTACTACCTGTTTGCACGACTCCTTTGAGCCGTGGTAGGGTAGTAATCAAAGTACACTGGGAACACACTCGAGGCGAAGTGACAGTGTCAAGTCAGCGGACTAAGCTGTACTCATGTCACCTTGGAACTGATAACTGACGATAGGTATAATACCAACCAATAGTTCCCGACGAGTCCTGTCCAGTGTACTCGTAACCTAACGAGCACCCGCATACTATCGCAAGCACGACGTACTGACGGCTGTGGAACTGACCGTCTCCCACGCTAGGATGAGAAGCGCATACGCTAGTCTACTCCGGAGTATCGATGCCCTGTCTCGATAGTCCTACGACTAGGGACCTGTATAAGGATGTGCTTATGGATTACCCAGCCCCCACGAGTGTGAGCGCCATCACAATGCTGGTAATCAAGCAAAGATCCTAAGGGCTCTACTAATATGTATATAAGCGATATGCTAAAAGAAACACATGCACATATTAAAGCAGAGACAAACCAAGTAGCATACTACCGTTTCGAGCAAGATTGTATATACAACTGTGAATATCCCAAGCTTCCATCAAGTAATATACATACTAGTATGATACAGTAATGGCCTCTAGGGCATATACACTAACAGCTTATAGACCCCAGCTCCCACGTATATGATCGCCATCATACTGCTGGCAGTCAAGCAAGAATCCTATGGGCTCTATCAACATGCAACAGTGAATTAAAGCATGTACACGATGATAAAGACAAACCAGATAGCATACTATCATCTCGAGCAAGACTGTCCTATCGGTATAGGTCCTCCCTCAATCATTGCAATCACGTACCCGCGATCTAATAATTGGCTTTGAGGGCACTACATCCAACAGTTAAGTAACCTAACGGGTGATGACGGGGCCTCGTGGCGAATGCGGATGGCATAAGCGTACGTTATATTTTCGTTGTTTTCTGCAATGGTAGGATTAATTGATGGGACTGCATTATATAATTGCAAAGAAAACAAACCAAAGTTGAATTGTTGGAACAATTTCAAAACCACTCGGTTTTTTCAAAACAGCATAACTTTTAAAATGCGGAGCTTAAACCACTCCTTTTAAAAGCTATCAGGTTCCTTCGATTATATCAAGTTCACTACGTTAACGATTTCGCCAAAACCATTCGTAGCCCTCCGTCATTTCAGTTAAAAGTTCAGTAGTATTCAAGCTATGTATTTTGACCTTCGCCAAGGCATAGTGATTTGTAGCTACTGAATATTTATCTGTAGCATAGATAGATGCATTGGTTTGGGACAGTCGTACTGCCATTTTGGCCTTCGTCAAGGGTATGTATGAGTGGGTTCAAATTAACCTGGATAATTATGGGCAGAACTTGACATGTGACTTATGATATGTTGGCCTTCATCAAGGTCATAAGAGCATGGGGCAAAAATCCACATCGGGAGTTTCTAAAGAAACTGAAACTTGCCAGTGTTGCATACTATTTGGAGTGTGATAATTTTGGTAGTATTCCTTCAACTTTATCACCCGATGATATTTGGATCCCGATCCTACTGTGAGTATATTCTACTCCTCGGGAGATTTTTTTCACTTAACGATCAATGCTATAAACCAATTAGGTGACTAGAAAAGTGTTAGCGGGGCTACGCCCACAGGGAAAAGAAGTTATTTAATTAAGGAACTTCGCGAAAGCATCGTAAAACCTCCCTCGAAGTACCGACACTGGCCTGGCCGAACGGTTAAGCAAGTATTGTACGGTGAGATTAATCCTGACTATTTATTCTTTTATGGTTTGAGGAAGGATCCGAGAAACAGTGGGAGTCATCCTGTTTAGATAAACTAAAAACCACTCTAAACTTGCAAGAGCATCATGCTAAAGTGTTTCTTCTCTCTCTCTCCTAATTGCAGCGACCAACAACATGACAGGCCTTAAGTTATTATTAGATAAAAACATATTGATAGGGCCAAACTATAAAGATTGATTCAGGAATGTCAAAATGGCAATCACTTATGACAAGTTGGGGTATCTCCTTAATACTAAGGCCCCCGTCGTCCCAGGTCCAGAATCCAGCGTCGCGGATAGGGAAATCCGTAAGACCTGGGAGATTGACTGTGTGAAGGCCAAGTGCCTCGTGCTTGCCTCTATGGACAATGAACATCATAGGAGGCACGAGAATATGGATCTTGAATCCATATTCCTCCATACTAAGGAATTATATGGAGAGCAATCTCGTATCGCTAGATACGAGACCTCGAAGAAATTATTTCAAGCGAGGTTGGCCGTCAGATCATCTGTAGGGGAACACGTCCTTAAGATGATTGGCTACATTGAGGAGCTCGCGGACCTCGGGACCACGTTAGAGAATGAGCTGTACACAAACTTGATTCTCCAGTCCCTTCCTTCCACCTACGCCCAGTTTATCTTGAATTTTAATATTCAAGGTAAAGAAGTTGAACTTCCAGAACTTGTCAACATGTTGAGGAGTGCAGAGGGCACCCTGCAGAAAGCCAGAGAAACACCCGATCTGTTTGTTGGTGGTGCTTCCTCTTCTAGGTCCAAGGCGAAAGCCAAAGGAAAGAAGAAGAAGGCCCCTACCAAACCGAGTGGCGGTGTTAGTAAGGTGGAAGCCAAGGGAAAGGCAAAAGTTGCGGGACCAACAGTGGGAAAGGAAGAATGCTTCTATTGTCATAAGAAAGGACACTGGAAGAAAGATTGCAGGACTTAGAAGGCCAAGAACCAGGACCCGAAGCAAGTTGTGGCTTCGGCTTCAGGTGTGTATGTAATTGAAAACTGTTTGTCAATCAACTCTACTTCCTGGGTATTGGATACCGGATCAGGATCTCATATCTGTAATTCTTTGTAGGCACTGAGAAGCCATAGAGTTTTGAAGGCGGGTGATATGACCCTCAGAGTTGTAAACGGAGCAAGCATGGATACTGTGTCCGTAGGGGAATATCACTTAGGATTCACTAATGGACATGTTTTGGTTTTGCGCAACTGTTATTATGTACCTAGTTTGACTTGTAATATCATATCTGTATCTTTAATGTCTAAAGAAGGTTATGATTTTGCATTTGTAAGCGATGTCGTAAACATCCACCTTAATCATAGTTTGATTGGGTCGGGTACATTAAGCAACGGTATATACGTATTAAACCAACCGTAGATTTCAATATCCAGAATACACAAAAAAGAAAGTCTCCAGAATTAAATCATGCTTTCTTATGGCATTGTAGACTGGGTCACATCAATAAGACAGGGTTAACCAAGTTACATAAAGAAGGATATTTGGATCCGTTCAAATATCAATTTTATGCAACTTGTCAATTATGTCTCAAAGGAAAGACGACAAAGACTCCGTTCACTGGACACGGAGTAAGAGCGAGCGAGCTCTTGGGACTCATACACAGCGACGTGTGTGGTCCAATATCTACACATGCAAGAAGTGGTTTTTCCTATTTCATTACTTTTACGGATGATTTCTCCAGGTATGGACATGTCTTCTTGATGAAGCATAAATCCGAGGCCTTTGAGAAATTCCGGGAATATAAGAATGAAGTAGAAAAACAAACCGGCAAAAGTATCAAGACATTGAGATCTGATCGAGGTGGTGAATACCTAAGTGCCGAGTTCCTGAATTACCTAAAAGAGAATGGAATTCTCTCTCAGCTTACTCCTCCATACACACCACATCACAACGGTGTATCGGAGAGACGGAACCGAACCCTATTGGATATGGTACGTTCCATGACGAGTAATGCTGAGTTACCATGATCATTCTTGGGCTATGCACTAGAATCAGCTACATATCTTTTGAACAAGGTTCCTACCAAGACTGTGCCTACCACTCCATATCAGATGTCGAGTGGGAAGAAACCCTATCTTCAATATCTGAAGATATGGGGATGTCCAGCTTTTGTTAAAAGGCAGCATGCGGACAAACTCGAGGCACGCTCAGTACTGTGTAAGTTTGTGGGATACCCAAAGAACTCAAGGGGGTATCTTTTCTATCACGCAGAGGAACAGAAGGTTTTTGTTTCTCGTCATGCCCACTTTCTGGAACATCATTTCTTAGAAAAAGAAACAAGTGGGAGCGCAATAGAACTGGAAGAGATTCCAGAACCACAAGCTATTACTGAAAGCTTGGTGGAACCAGAAGTTTCAAAAGAACAGGACATTCCCGCACCTCTCTGCAGGAGCAGTAGGCTGTCTCATCCGCCTGAGAGATACTATGGTTTTCTCGTAGACGAGGATAGAGAGGATTGCATCATTGATAATAATGGACCGACTAATTTCCAGCAAGCCATTCAGAGCACTGACTCAATAAAATGGCTGGATGCAATGCGGACCGAGATGGAGTCCATGTACACCAACAAAGTATGGACTTTGGACATTGCTCCAGAAGGGGTAAAACCTGTAGGCTGCAAATGGATCTTCAGAAAGAAGATTGGTATAGATGGACAGGTTGAAACCTATAAGGCTAGACTTGTTGCAAAAGTATTCCGTCAAAGACCTGGTCTGGACTATGACGAAACCTTTTCTCCAGTGGCTATGCTCAAATCCATTCGGATCCTTCTTGCCATTGCTGCTTTCCACGGTTATGAGATTTAGCAGATGGCCGTAAAAACTGCTTTTCCAAATGGAAATTTAGAAGAATGTGTCTATATGGACCAGCCAGAGGGTTTCATTCAGAGTGGGAGCAGCGGGAAAGTGTGCAAGTTGCTTAAGTCCATTTATGGACTAAAGTAGGCATCGCGGAGTTGGAACATCTGTTTTGATGAGACGGTCAAAGAATTTGACTTTATCAATAATCTAGATGAGCCATACATTTATAGTAAGATTGTAGCACGAACTGTTGTATTCCTCGTCTTGTACGTGGATGACATTCTCTTGATAGGAAATGACATTCCTATGCTACAATCTGTCAAAGGGTTCTTGTCACACAAGTTCTCCATGAAAGACCTGGGTGATGCCTCTTACATTCTGGGGATCCAAATCTATCGTGATAGATCTAAGAGGATGTTGGGACTTTCGCATTCCAGGTACATCGACACCATACTGAAAAGAATTAGTATGGAAGATTCAAAGCGCGGTAATTTATCGGCTTGTCATGGAATCACCCTCTCTAAAGATATGTCTCCCAAGACTGATTTGGAAAGGGATCGCATGTCTTTTATACCCTACGCTTCTGCGGTAGGCTCTATAATGTATGCGATGTTGTGTACCACACCAGATATAGCTTATGCACTGAGTGTGGTAAGCCGGTATCAGTCAAACCCTGGGGAGAAGCACTGGATAGCGGTAAAGAACATTCTCAAGTACCTGAGAAGGACTAAGGATATGTTCTTGGTTTACGGCTGAAAAGACCTCCAGATCGAGGCCTTTGCTGACTCCAGCTTCCAGAGTAATAAGGATGACTCCAAATCCATGTCGGGCTATGTCTTTACACTCAATGGAGGGGCGGTCTGTTGGAAGAGTTCCAAACAGGAAACCGTTGCTGACTCGATGATGGAAGAAGAGTATATTGCAACTTCTGATGCTGCAAAAGAAGCAGTCTGGATGAGGAAGTTCTTAACAGAACTTCAGGTGGTTACATCCATTGTTGATCCAATACCTCTGTATTATGACAACAACGGGGCTATAGCTTTAGCGAAGGAACCCAGGACCCATCAAAAGTCCAGACACATCTTGAGGCGGTATCACCTAATCAGAGAGATCGTGGATCGCCGGGAGATCGAGGTTCGGAGGGTTGCTACAGAGGATAACACTGCAGATCCATTCACAAAGGCCATTCCTCAGACGCAGTTCGAGAGGCTATTCGAGATGATAGATCTGCGATGTACCAGCACACGGCCTTAGTGCAAGTGGGAGATTGTTAGTGTGATATGCCCTAGAGGCCATTATTGTATAGTACTAGTTTGTATATTACATTTTGGAAGCTTGGAATATATACATGGATTTATAACAGTCTTGCTCAATATAGTAGTATGCTACTTGGTTTGTATCTATCTTTATATGTGTATATGTTTCTTTTAACGTATCGCTAATACATATTGATAGAGCCCTTAGGATCTTTGCTTGAATACCAGCGTTATGATAGCAGTCACACTAGTGGGTGTTGGGTAGTCTACAAGCACATCCTTATACAGGTCCCTGGTCATAGAATTATCGAGATAGGGCATCGATACTCCAGAGTAGACTGGTGTGTACGCTTCTCATCCTAGCAGAGGAGATGGTCTGTCCCACAGCCATCAGTACGTCGTACTGGAGATAGTATGTAGGTGCTCGTTAGGTTACGAGTACACTGGATAGGACTCGTCGGGAACTGTTGGTTGGTACTATACCTATCGTCAGTTAACAGTTCTCAGGTGACATGAGTACAGCTTAGTCCGTTGACTTGACACTGCTGCTTCGCCTTAAGTGTGTTCCCACTGTTCTTAGATTACTACCCTACCACGTCTCTATTGAGTCATGCAAACAGGTAGTAGTTGGGTGCAGTCCCGAAGCACTTGGAGACAGTGGCGGTTAGATAGGATTCGTCTCTCCTGGTATTGGGGGTTGATATCGCGCTGTGTTTGGAGAGCCATTACACAAAGTCCCTGGCAAGGGCAAGCGAGATTTACTGGTAGGTACTCCAGTAGTTTCTCAGGGTGTTTTGTATTACACTTCGACACGACTTATACCGCTATTAGGGGACTGACATTTACCGTCCCTAGGCCCGATATGCGATGCTCTTAGACGAACAGACCGGACTATACGGAGATTGTCACATTCAGGCTCAGTACGAGTTCGGATGGGTTTTCCTCATCGGCCTTCTTATCGACATCTACCTGGGGACCGTTACGTATAGCTAGTACCGCTTGCGGCCTGTGGTTAAACCCAAGGCCAGCGTTGTGTCGAGTCTTCAGAGTCCCACACAGAGGGTTTTCCACCCTTGGGCGAAATGAGGTAGAGGTCATACGGTTTTACGACAGGGTTCGTTCACATATACGCACTTGTGCGTGTTTGGTGTTCGGGCAGTTGATACTAGTGGGCTTTGGTTTAAGCCGGATCCTAGTATTAGATTTTGATTGGTTTAGTCTCTATGTATTCATGTTTCTCGGAACACGGATGCGGGTATTTATATACGGTTGATAGAGGCAGAGAAGGAGACACCTCATTAGGGTTTTGAAAATTGACTTGATTAAAACCATAATGAGATGAAGGAAATTGATTACTAATTTTTTTAGAGATAATTATGTCATGGCTAAATTGGTTTGACCATTTGATCATGTTGACCATTGTTGACTTAGATATTTTTATTAAGCACAAGATATTTTGTTTAGCATTAATTGTGACATGATAATGGTCAAATAAAATGAAACATCACAATTATCCTAATAAAAATTATTATTCTTATTCCTCATATGAGAGCTTCTCTTCATTATCTTTGAAATATTCTCTCTCATGGTTGCTCTCTTTCCTTCTTGCTCTCTCAAAGCCCTAGTGTTTCATGAGTTGAAAATCAAGGGCCATTGAGACCAAGCCACTAAAATCCTTCTCTACTCACTCTAGGGTTCTTAGTTTAGCACACCAAGCACCCTAGTCACTTCATTATAGAGGTTGGAGCTCAAGGTAGAGACCTTCGGGTGGATCATCTTTGACGTGGAGAAGCCGGTGAGGAGGAACCATCCACAACCACTCCAAGGAGCTCACAACAAGGAGAAGCACAACAAGGAGAAGAAGGAGTTCAAGCTTGAGGTATAATCATCTAACATAGTAGTTAGAACTCCTAGTTAGTTTGTCAGTTAATGTTTAGCAAAGATCCTAATGGCTAGTCTATGTTACCTTGCAAGAAAAAATCATTTTTACCTATTCCGCCTCCCCATAAACTACCAGGGTGTGTAACATAGACTTATAGCTACAATATTTCAACTTCCTCTCTTTATATCTCAACTTCATGGAGATGAAAAATCTCTCGAACTGAGCGATACCCTGTCTCAAGAATTTTGTCTGGAAACATGATGGGACTTGTTAGGAATATGTATGCCCTACAGGCCATTATTGTATATTATAGTGGATGCTTGGACACACACACACACACACACATATATATAGGACTTTCTTGCTCGACATGATAGTATGCTATCTGGTTGCTCTTTATCTTAACATGTACACTTGTTTTAGTTTACTATCTCATTGATACATGTTGATAAAACCCTTAGAATGTTGGCTTGACTACTAGGACTATGATGCAGATCATACTAGTGGGGCTTGTGTAGTCCGCAAGCACATCCATGAATAGTTCCTAGTTGAGGGAATATCGAGACAGGGCATCGATATTCCATAGTAGATTAGTGCGTACGTTTCTTGACCCTGTATGGGGAGATGATTGATCCCATAACCATTGGTGTTTGACAACAAAGATTGTACACAGGTGCTCATTAGAGAATGGGTACACCGAACATGACTCGCCAAGAACTCTTAGATGGTACTGTACCTATCGTCAGATAGAAGTTCTCTGGTGACACTTATACATGTTAGTCTGTAGACCCGAGATTGTCATAGAGTTGTGTGGTTCCTACTGTGCTTTGATTTCCTCCCTACCACGGCTCAAAGGAGTCATGCAAATAGGTGGATTTTGGGTACAGTCCCGAGTTATATGGATGTAATGAGCGATAGGAGGGGTTTCGTATCTCCCGGTGTTGGGAATTGATGTTGCACTATGCTCGATTGGCTATAACAGCAGGTCTCTGGCAAGGGTTGATGAGATTTACTGGTAAGTGTTATCAGTAGTTTCTCGAAAGGTTATAGGCTACACATTGGCATGGCTTATCAAGTTAGTGGTGAAAGGTTCCTTAGCACCCTCGCTACGTTTTTCTAAGGCATCAAGCATGCAATTTTAAAAAACCTAGAGTGCTACGCAACCCAAACCAAGGATCTAACTAGAAGATTATGGTTTATCTAACATGTAAACAACTTTACACTGAGTGAAATGGGAATACAAACTTTGTAGAACGGTCCTTCACTTATAAAGCTCCGTGTAGTAGTCCCTTTGCTCCAAGTAGTGGTGTCCCAGACTCTCGTTGGGCTCCACTAGGTGAAAGGAACAAATTTGCTTGAAGAACTTCGAGGCCGAAGATGATCTACGTCGAAGAATCTCTAACTCAAGCCACCTCTTCACTAATTGAGAATTAGTGAAGCAAACAACCTATACTAAATGGCTAGTCTAATGTAGATTGATGAAGTATGAATTTTGCTCACTTTAGAATTATTTCTCTCTCATTCTTTTATCATCTCACTCAAAGCTAGAGAGCGATGGTGGGGATGAAGAAGATGAACCCAAGTCTAGAATGGCAACCATGGGTGATAAATATCATATATAACTCATGTAGAGACTAAACCATGACTAAAACATAATGGTTAGGTTAATAAATATCTAGAGTAAAACAAAATTAGTGGACTAAGTCAATGGTTACTACAAGCTTCTCCAAGCTTCACAACCATGACTAATTTCCACCTAATTTTGATTTTCCCTTAATAATTAAAACCACATATTATCTTAAGTGTTGTGTAAGTCTCATTCACCCATGTCCAATGTATCATCCAGCATGACACAAAAAATAAATACATTAACATATATCACATATATATTAAATGTATAAAGAGAAAATATTTTCTTAAGTGAGCTAATATTAGTTAATGTATATTAATATATCAAATATATAATTACACATTAAATTATTAAATCAACACTTGATTTAATAACCCGGCTGTATCACATACAACCGACTAATATCATTTATATGCATATCACATATACATATAACATATTATTGAATCAACACTTGATTCAACAATCCGGTTATATCACATATATCCTTTATCGCGAGATTGGAATACAGTATCATATACACGTATTAATCTCGGTCCCGTACATATCACATATGTGTCTTACTTCATTTCGCATGAGCTAGGAAACCTCTGTGTAGGACTCTAATGACTCGTCAATATGCCGGCAGTGGGTGATGATCATATCAGTCACCCACAAGCCGTCAGCGGTACTAGCTGGACGTAACGGCTACCCGGGTATTGAGCGATCAGAAGATCAACGAGCAAGCTTTTCCATACTCCTGTGAATCCAACAACAACACTACCGTACAGTCCGGTCTCTTCGTCTGATATGTCGCATATCTAGTCTAAGGGTGGTAAACGTCAGACCCCAATAACTTGATAAGTCATGCCGATATGAGGCTCATAACGGGGCGAGAAACTACTGATAACCCTTACCAGTAAATCTCCGTATCAGCCCCGGCTAGGGACTATCTGTTATAGCCAATCGAGCACAACGCAATATCAACCCCCAATACCAGGAGAGACGAATCCCCTCCGATCGCTCATTGCCTCCATGTGACTCGGGACTGTAACATTTCAGAAAAATAAAATATTATTTTGGAAATTTAAATGATTAAAATAATAAATTTTACGAATATTTTAATGTGTGGAGATTAGTTTTGAAGATTATGGTATAATTAAATACCGATAAATTGGGAAATGTTTGGAAAATTTCCTTGAATGTTGATTTTTAATAAATTGTGAGATTTAAACATTTTATGAATTATTATATACAAGTTATGCCTAAGCGTGATTAATTATTACAATCGTGCATTAATCTTGATTAGGCTTCATGACATGCACCATGTCACATTTTTAAAGTTCATACTTGTTACAATTTTTATGAAACATGATTTCAAGTCTTCATTGTGCATGGCTTCATTTTTGGCTTTTGCAAATTGTTTTACAAAGAAAACCTAAGAAAAGAAAAGAAAAGAAAGGAATAAAGAATTGTGGACATGGAGGCATGGGCTTTGGAGAGAGGGTGGGGGGGAGAGGGCGAGGGGTCTCTTTGAACTATGGCTCTTTGTTTTACTTCATTATCTTCATCATTTCCCTCTCCTCTCTCACACCTTGGCTGCCCTCTTCTCCCCACCTCCTCTACCTCCTCACAACAACCCAAAATCCACACCAAAACTCTATAATTCCTTCATTAAAAATGTGCACAAGCTTACTACAAGCATGGGGAACCAAGAAAGTTTGGATTTTGAGCACTTGGGGCAACTCAAGAAAATTCTTGAGTTGCCAAATGAGGTAATTTCTTCACCATTAGTGTTGTAATCCATTTCCTTTACCATATATACATGTTTAGAAGTGTTTTAATGAGGTTTGGTGATCTTGGAAAATTCCAAGATGAAGGTTAGGGAAGTTTATGAAATGTGAAGTGTAAATTGAGAATAGTAAAGGCCATACAACCCCTGTAGTGTCAGTTTTGTGAACTAAAAACAGAGAATTAAACCCAAGACTTGAACTTAGAAACCCCGATATCGGAAGTTTGTAGGAATTGTGATGATATTTAAGGATCTGCTGTGACCCGGAGACTATAAAACTTTTTTTGCAATTACAGTGATACAAGCAGGCACCTAGGAAGCTAACCCCGAGACCTGAGACCCCAATGTTACTATTTGGCCGCAGATTTAACCTAGGAGGCCGCAATTTGGGGCCTGGGTACCTCAGTTTGGATTCGTGCTTCGTCCATGGCTCCATTTTCTGTTAATTAGACTCTTCACATATGCAAAATTTGATAATTTTACCTGGAGCAAAATCTGGAAGTGTTTTCTTATGTTATTGCTTTGGTTTTGCGACTTTTTTTGACTTGGATTTTAGTATTTGGGTTTTGACTCGGTAGGGTGACGTTTGCATGTCAATCTCGGGGGTTGTTTGGTCATTCTTGCATGTGTAGACCATAGGTTTTAACCTATGTGTGATACGCATGCCGTTTTAGTTTTCGTGTGCTATTTCGGTTTATGATACTATGTGTGATATGTAGGTACCCTCACATGGGCTTTGGACGATGAAAAAGAGGATGTCGACATCGACTTCGACAAGTAAGAATCAAGGTGAGTGGATATATATCTACGGGGGAAGTCGGGTGGATGGCGTATAGCATCCCCGCAGTTTCGTAGTGTATTATGGGATCGTTTATATATATATATATATATATATATATTATATGTGTATTGTGAGACATGAAATATTAGCAAGATAAGCTTTAGGAAATCATGGGTTAGTGTAGCGTAATTGAAAGTTAGTGTCTTAGCTTAGTTTCTTAGTCGCGAAACCCTAGAGTAAACATTGGCACACACGCGCACGCACACACACGCATACATTTGATTTTCTTGTGCGTATATGGGAATATATATATATATCACACATATATGTATGTGAGTATGTATATATATATATGTATACATATTAAAGGATGATGAGGATAGTATATGATAGTTGGAGATGAGTCGATGTGATTGGGCATGATGCCGTGGGATCGGTGATGTGATTTGGGTCATGTTATGTTATACTACATGATAGTATAGTGGATCGATAGGCGACGTGTTTTATTCACACGCGGATATATGTATGATGGTATCGGAATGTACTAGACTTTAGATCAGTACCCCTATTCAGGATATGATGATACTGATACCAGATAAATTATGAGTTATATGTGATATTGACTCGTACCCCGATTTGGGATGCCGTATGATGGATTTTTTCGTACGTTGTATAAATATGATGATTGATCCGCACTCTTGACTCGAGGATGTCGTATTATATGTTTTAGCGTATGTGACGCTATTGAGTCGAGATCACCGACTACTATATATATATATATATATATCGACTCAGACTTAGGTAGATTTTCTTACCCTTTCGATTAGTCCTGTAGTTTATCAGGTAGATGTTAGACTGGGCTCGAGTCATACTTATTTCAAAACTGACGAATCGTGGGTATTTTGAAGACATGCCCTATTTTCTAGAAACCACAATTCACGCTATTTCAATAACCAAAATTGTATGACTCGTACTTAGAAATGTATATTCTCCAACGTTGGGTTTACTATTCATTTTCCGTTACATTCATGTTATCATCGCATCACATGCTTATAATTGTGTTTTCTTTAGTTACTATGAACCCATACTGTTAGGACACCGGCACCATTACCGATGATGCGTATGCTCCACGTACACCTGCTTGCCGACTCACACACATCATCATCAGTAATTTTCATGTCACGTACACATTAGAAAACACTACTTCATTGGTATAAATTGCTAGCTGATAGTTTCAACATAGTACTAGTGCGCTTGCTTTCATATGCTAGTTTAGACATTGCATTTATTACTGTGATATTTCATGCATGTGTATATTCATTTGTTATGCAATATTATGGGGCTTTATGCTAGTATTCATTGTTTATTGACATCGAGATTTTGAGATTTCGGATTTCCATGAGATTTCTGGATTTGGAGAAACCGCAAGGATTTTATAACCTGATTATCATTTCTAAAATTAGAAATTTGCTGTTTTCTCGTGATATGATATGAGATATGTCCACCATAAGTTTTCTCGGCTCTTGAGCGATATCATGCACCCGATTCGAGGAGGAGGAGGAACCGTCTACGGATTCATGGTGGACCCGGTGCGGTACCCCAGGGCAAGATGGTAATAGATGATGGCGTTGAGCCTAGCAGGGGAGCACTACCGACCGGTTATTTGTGACACGACGGATATTCAGAGGATACCGACGTAGTCGTGAAATTTGATTGGGCGAGTCCGGATTGCCGAAGCCTAGGGCCAGTCCAGATTGCCGGAGCCCGAGATATTGAGACATTGAGATACCGAGATTTTATGATATGGGCCAGTCCGGATTTCCGGAGCCTGAGATATTTAGATATTGAGACATATGTTTTGTGTTGATGCTTGACACGGATTTCTTTGTTGATTTCAGTGATGATACTCGGTTTTTATATAGAAATCTCACTGAGAGATGAAAACAGTTTTCTCATTTATGTTGTATTCTGTTTTCATGCATTCATACATCATATATATGATATGTTGTTACCTGAGGCACTGACACGAGCACTTGATATTACACTTAGGTGTAGATGTTTCAGGGTTATATTTTATGAGTATTTTATGAAATGACCTAGGATAGAGTAATACATGCGATTTCTGCTCGGTGATGTTTTCTACTCACGAGTTGGCAACTCACCCCCGTTGTGCCACAGTTTCTTGCAGGTTTCGCCGTACAGGTTTCCTTGATGGCATTGCTGGCACACTGCTTCTTTCCGGGTGATTGCTTTGGTAGGTGGGTTCACTCGCATCGTGACCACCATTATACCTTATTTATTTTTAGTTGTATCTAGTAACTCTATCAACCAGACTTGTATTATTGATAGACTTAGAATACCAGATGTATATTCTTTCGACCTTAGAGTCACGCGCTTGTATTATTATGGTTTTTCTCTGGTTTCTTTCTGAGTTTTGATCCTCGACCTTCGGCGTTGTATATTATATTGCTTGCGTGGTTGTGTCCGCCAATTGGCGAAGAGCTAGCTCCCGCTTGGGGATGCCTTTATTCATTATTATGTATTATTCATGTTTGTACCCATTTGGGGTCAGTATTTACAAAGGAAACTCTGCCGAAATTTTCAGAAAATACTTGATGTTTTAAAAACGTTTACTACGACTTTCAAAGTGATTTATATGCAAACTTTTAAACAAGTTTTCCTTCACTTTCTTCTTTTAAATGGTTTAGATTTCTGGGCTTTTGGCTTACTTGAATTAGGTGGGTTCTTATAGACTTCACATGATTCAAGTGCCAGTCACGTGCTATTTCGGGTCGTGAAAAAGTTGGTATCAGAGCGCTAGGTTTAACCTTGGTTCGAGTCTTGTTTGACTATGCAGAGTCTAGGGTGTTTATATATATTCGGAACCTAGGCTTGACCTTACGGAACTCAGACTTGGTCGAGGGGGTATTAGACCCGAACTTTCATCGTATAGGTTGACCTTGGTTGATGGAGTAGGTGACTTAAGTAGAGTGACATACCGTGTGTATGTTCCGCGGCATACTTACGATATGCTACTCCGCTTAAGAAGCTTTATGATGTACATTTCTTTGCACAGTATTCTATTCGTTTATTGACCTATCCTCATCGATGTCGGTTTGTGGTTTGTGTTACCACGATTGCACGGGCAGAGAGAGCTGCGGCTAGAGTTGCGGTCAGCATGAGCTCGTCTTGGATGAGGACTGACTAGGGCGTAATTCCGGTGACACACGATTGCATAGATGTATCTTTTTATTGTATTTTCACGCCATGAGCGTTTGATGGATTGCTTTTACTAAGTTTCTCAAACGTGCAGATCAGCACCAGAGGATTGGGCCACTGCTAGAGGCCGGCTAGAATGTGATGACCGTCAATGCACCGTTATTCTTGATGAATTAGGCACTGTTTAGCGTGTGGACGAGTGGGCCAAATGTTGCTGCGGTTGACAAGATACCGCCCCAGATGTTAAAGCTATGCAGCATGAGTTGCACTTAGAGATATGATAGAAGATCTCTAGTCACCCATGGATGAATGACTAGGACATGTGGTTCATTGCATACCCCGATGCGAGGTCATCAGATTGATTGATTCCGGCTAGAGAAGACTTCACGCAGGTACGTTGAGAGTCGATAAAAGACGATCGAATGTCAGAATCCCATTTTTCCAAGTTTAAGGTATTCGGGAAAATATGCAAGTAATTCTGTGGACCCTCTAGAAGAATGAAACCCTAACTCAATATAATGACCATGGGAACACTTTTGAACCTTAGGGTCTGCGGCAGTTCCGCGGTGCCATTAATGAGGCTTGGGTTTGTCCTTCTACGGCTGGTTCATAGGTATTGTGGTATGTACTTGATATTATTAAACTGTACTCAAGAGTTGAGCTCTCAGGGAATTATGGGAATTTGATGAATCGATCGAAAAGTTCGACATCGTCCGGATATCATGTGATATGATACATTACTTGTGAGACTCTAGGTATGAGTGTAGCTGTTGTAGCACAGTTCATACAGCTACGAAGAGACAAGTCCGAATCAAGTCGACATTATAGAAAAGTGGAGTAAGAGGTTCGTACGAGATTTTGATGAGATGAAGTTCTACTCCGTTGACATCAGAGATGTGATACGCATGCAAAGGTGTTAAATATGGATATATCTTCCAGAAAGAGTCGTGATGAGTATGTAGCTGTTCCGGAACAAGAAATAGATTTAGTAAAGGGTGATAACTTCCGAGTAGTTCGGCAGAAACGCGATAGGGAGAGACCCCGACAGAATCTTTCTGGAAATACTAAACGAGAAGACTTGGACCCAGGATCGGTCGTATTACGCACACCCAGTAGGCCAGAGTTCGGCATCGTCGACGAGACATGTTGTGAGTGACTATGATAGTTGGACAGAGATCTTTAGAGGATGTGCCAGAGCGGAATTGTTTCCGTCATCGTTTCCATATTGGGCCATTGAGCCGAGGAGTTATGTAACTAGAAATTCACAGTGAGAGACGAGAGCCTAAGGGCATGAGGCACCAGACCATGAACAGGAGGCGAGGAGATACCTTGCTCTACTAGCTTTTGATGCACCGACACCTTCTCGACGGGGAAGGAAGGACATATCGACGACGGTGTTTACGATTTGCGATTTGGTGATTCGAATATCAATGTCCGTCGTTTTGGATTTCGGTGTTTTGGGCGGTTTATTTGCATGATTGAGATTTTGTGCACCACAGTTGCACTCGACTTCGATTTGATGTCGTTTGAGATGTTTGATTTTGATTTCATGCCTATGGTATGTAGGTGATTTGACTTGTGCCTTCGGTGTAGTTTTCATGCACTTTATTTACTTTGATTCGATTTTGTGCGCGCCGATGCACGTAATTGTGAGATTATATACCACGGTACACCTGATTTGGATTGAGATGTGTTGTATACCATCGATTTCGATTATGATATTCGATATTTGTTTTCGTGCACTTTGTGCACTTGAGTTGGGTTCTTGCGCATACTTGGCGCGCTTAATGCGATTTTGGTGCACACCAGATGCATAAAATCGGGATTCTTTGTGCATATCAGATGCACCTGATATTGTTGTCAGGCACACTCGTTGCCCTTGACAGGCGTTTTCGTGCACACCCGTTGCACTTAGATTTTTTTCTGTGCACTTGTATGGCACATTCATTGGTTTTGATTTTTGTGCGCACCAGACGCACGCAACATTGTTACTTGTACTATTGAGTACGATTTCTCGTGAGCATTACGTTTTTATGATATTTACTATTTGGTTTAGTAGCTGAGCAGGACTAGTCAGAGGACATTACCTGAATATGTTTTTGCATGTATCGATAGTTATCGAAGGGATTTCCAAAAGGGAGCTATAGTCTCAGTATTTTTCCTACGCGTCCGAGATGACACGAAACATTTTATAAAGGAAACCCTTCTAAATTATTTTCAAAACGGAGGGATGTGTTTGTTAAACAAAGGATATATATATATATATATAGTTATTTTCTTATAATAGACGTCCGCTACTGTGCCGCGATACGCGCATCGCACAACGACTTGAAAAAGGTTTGGCACGCATTTCTTTTCAGGTGTTTTAACGAGTTTACAATGATGCGTACTATGTACATATTTTAGTCTTGAGTATATCATGTTGGTTTTCATATTGGATTTTGACATGGGTACCTTCCCCATAACTCCGATGATTGCGGGAGCCTTGACGGAGTTTTGATTTTTGAGTTATATACTCGTTTGTCTTGCGCGTGCATTGCGCTACGATGTGTCTTATGTATTTATGATTTCGGAGCCCCGACGACTTGATCATTTTACTGAAATGTTTTAGTATTTGAGGGGTTTAAATTTAAATTCTGGGACCGAATTGATTTAAGGGGGGAAGGCTGTAACATTTCAGAAAAATAAAATATTATTTTGGGAATTTAAATGATTAAAATAATAAATGTTACGAATATTTTAATGTGTGGAGATTAGTTTTGAAGGTTATGGTATAATTAAATACTGATAAATTGGGAAATGTTTGGAAAATTACCTTGAATGTTGATTTTTAAAGAATTGTGAGATTTAAACTTTTTATGAATTATTATATAATTTATTATATACAAGTTATGACTAAGCATGATTAATTATTACTAATCGTGCATTAATCTTGATTAGGCTTCATGACATGCACCATGTCACATTTTTAAAGTTCATACTTGTTAAATTTTTTATGAAACATGATTTCAAGTCTTCATTGTGCATGGCTTCATTTTTGGCCTTTGCAAATTGTTTTACAAAGAAAACCTAAGAAAAGAAAAGAAAAGAAAGGAATAAAGAATTGGGGACATGGAGGCATGGGCATTGGAGAGAGAGAGAGAGAGAGAGAGGGGGGGGTGAGGGGTCTCCTTGAACCATGGCTCTTTGTTTCACTTCATCATTTCCCTCTCCTCTTTCACACCTTGGCTACCCTCTTCTCCCCACCTCCTCAACCTCCTCACAACAACCCAATATCCACACCAAAACAGCATAATTCCTTCATTAAAAATGTGCACAAGCTCACTACAAGAATGGGGAACCAAGAAAATTTGGATTTTGAGCACTTGGGGCAACTCAAGAAAATTCTTGAGTTGCCAAATGAGGTAATTTCTTCACCATTAGTGTTGTAATCCATTTTCTTTACCATATATACATGTTTAGAAGTGTTATAATGAGGTTTGGTGATCTTGGAAAATTCCAAAATGAAGGTTAGGGAAGTTTATGAGATGTGAAGTGTAAATTGAGGTTAGTAAAGGCCATACAACCCCTGTAGTGTCAGTTTTGTGAACTAAAAACAGAGAATTAAACCCAAGACTTGAACTTAGAAACCCCGATATCGGAAGTTTGTAGGAATTGTGATGATATTTAAGGATCTGCTATGATCCGGAGACTCTAAAACTTTTTTAGCAATTACAGTGATACAAGCAGGCACCTAGGAAGCTAACCCCGAGACCTGAGCCCCCAATGTTACTGTTTGGCCGCAGATTTAACCTAGGAGGCTGCAATTTGCGGCCTGGGTACCTCAGTTTGGATTCGTGCTTCGTCCATGGCTCCATTATCTGTTAATTAGACCCTTCATATATGCAAAATTTGATAATTTTACCTGGAGCAAAATCTGGAAGTGTTTTCTTATGTTGCTGCTTTGTTTTTGTGACTATTCTTGACTTGGATTTTAGTATTTGGGTTTTGACTCGGTGGTGTGACGTTTGCACGTCAATCTCGAGGGTTGTTTGGTCATTCTTGCATGTGTAGACCATATGTTTTAACCTATGTGTGATACGCGTGCCGTTTTGGTTTTCGTGTGCGATTTCGGTTTACGATACTATGCGTGATATGTAGGTACCCTCACGTAGGATTCGGACGATGAAGAAGAGGATGGCGACATCGACTTCGGCAAACAAGGATCAAGGTGAGTAGATATATATCTACGGGGGAAGTCGGGTGGATGGCGTATATCACCCCCACAGTTTCGTATTGTATTATGGGATACGTTTATATATATATATATTATATGTGTATTGTGAGACATGAAATATTAGGAAGATAAGCTTTAAGAAATCATGGGTTAGTGTAGCGTAATTGAAAGTTAGTGTCTTAGTTTAGTTTCTTAGTCGTGAAACCTTAGAGTAAACATTGGCCCGCACACACACACGCATACATTTGATTTTCTTGTGCGTATATGGGGATATATATATATATATATATATATACACACACATATATGTATGTGAGTATGTATATATATAGACACACACACACACACATATACACGGATGATGAGGATAATATATGATACTTGGAGATGAGTCGATGTGATTGGGCATGATGCCGTGAGATCGGTGATGTGATTTGGGTCATGTTATGTTATACTACATGATAGTATAGTGGATTGATAGGTGATGTGTTTTATTCACACGTGGATATATGTATGATGGTATCGGAATGTACTAGACTTTAGATCAGTACCCCTATTCAGGATATGATGATATTGATACCAGATAAATTATGAGTTATATATGATATTGACCCGTACCCCGATTTGGGATGTCGTACGATGGATTTTTCCATACGATGTGTTGGGTTGCTTAGCACGGCAGCAAGTTTTCGGGAGGCATCATCCATGCCATATTTAAAAATTTGTCGTTCTAGTAAACCTTAACCCTAGAATCGCTACTAGAAAATCCTACGAAACATAATGTAAACACTTTACAACTAAAGTGAACAAGGAATACAACCTTTGTAGACCGGTCTTTCACTTCAATAGCTCCGTGTAGTAGTCCCTTCGCTGCTATCACGAACTCCTGGACTCTAGAGAGGCTCCCATGAAGAAACGAACATGCTTGCATCGAAGTCTTCGAGGCCGAAGATGATCTACGTCGAGAAGACACTAACCCAAGCTATCTCTTCACTAATGGTGAGATTAGTGAAGCAAACACCCTATACTAAATGGAAAGTAGTAGAGGATGATGAAGTAGGAAGTAGGCTCACTTTAGATTTATTTTTCTCACACTAAATCTTCACTTGGAAAAAACCTAGCAAGCTTCTTCTTTTGTTGAAGAAGATGAAGAAATGAAACTCATGAGAGAGTGAGGTTAGAATTGCAACCATGATGAGTTAGTGTCATGCCTAACTCATGTAGAGAATAAACCATAGTTATGAGTTAAGGGTTGGGTTAACAAATATCTTAAGCTAGACAAACAAGTGGACTTAGTCAATGAAACCTACAAGCTTCTACAAGATTTGAACCATGACTCATTATTCAAATGTTTAAAATACTTAAGACAAATAAAACCCTAACTTAACCTAGCTTGTTTTGAGTCTCATACTAACTATGTTGCAAGTGTAACTTAGCATGACACACTTATATATATCACATATATATTTTGTGCCAAAAAGAAAACAATACATATATCATATATATGTAAAGTATATCAAATGTGAGAAAAGAAATCTTAAGTGAGCTAATACTAGTTAATGTAATGTAATATATCAAATTCATAATTATACATTAAATTATTAAATTAACTCTTGATTTAATAATCCGGCTATATCATGTACAACCGACTAATATCATATGAATTAATTTATCGAATCAACACTTGATCCGATAACCTGGCTATATCATATATAACCGACCGATATCACATATCGCGAAAATGCAATGCGGTATCACATACACGCATTAATCTCGGTCCTGCACATATCACATATGTTCTCCTACTCCGTTTTGCTTGAGCCAAGAAAGCTCTGTGTAGGACTCTAAAGACCCGTCAATATGCCGGCAGTAGGTGATGATCATATCAAACACCCACAAGCCGCAAGCGGTCTGCTAAACGTAAAGACCACCCAGGTATTGAGCGATCAGAAGATCAACAAGCAAGCCTGCTCGTACTCCTGCGAATCCACTCAGTAACACTACCGTACAGTCCCGTCTCTTCGTCTGATATGTCGCATATCGCAGCCTGGGGGTAGTTTAACGTCAGACCCTAATAGCCTGATAAGTCATGCCGATGCAAGGTCCATAACGGTTCAAGAAACTACTGGTAACACTTACTAGTAAATCTCATCAACCCTGGCCAGGGATTTCCTGTTATGGTCAATCGAGCATAGCGCAACATCAACTCCCAATACCGGGAGAGACGAAACCCCTCCTATCGCTCATTGCCTCCATGTGACTCGGGACTGTACCCAAAAACCACCTTTTTGCACGATCTCTTAACCGTGGTATGGTGGAAATCAAAGCACAGTAAGAATCACACAAGACTCTATGATGATCTCGGGTCTATAGACTAACCTGTACCAGTGTCACCAGAGAACTGCTATCCGACGATAGGTATAATACTATATAGGAGTTCTCGGCGAGTCCGTTCAGTGTACCCAGTCTCCACTGAGCACCCGTATACCTTCTCTGATGTCAAACACCAATGGATATGGGATCATCCATTGCCCATCATATGAGTCGAGAAGCGTATACGCTAGTCTACTCTGGAGTATCGATGCCCTGTCTCGATACTCCCATGACTAGGAACATTTGAAGGATGTACTTGCCGACTACCCATGTCCCCACTAGTATGATCTGCATCATAGTCCTGGTAGTCAAGTACTGATCCTAAGGGATTTATCAACATGTAATATGTAGGGTTACTAGGCACACTAATGAAGTCTCACATGACATCAACCATGCCAAATTCAAAAAATTTCCGGTGCCGAGAAACCCTAATGCGATCGTTGACTAGAGTTTAAGGCGAAACATGCAACTAGTTAACAACTTAACTAAGAGTGAACCGAAAATACAACCTTTGTAGATCCGGTCCTCCACCTCCATAGCTCCTTGACGATGTCCCTTCGCTGCGATCATCGGATCTCGGACTCTAGTGTTGATTTCATCGGAGAAATGATCGGGCTAGGTCGTCGACTTCGATGCCGAAGATGATCTACGTCGAGGCAACTCAAGATCAAGCTCCAACTTCACCAAGTCATGAAACTTGTGAAGATAACACACTCTACTACATGGCAAATGGTAGAGGATGAAGAAATAGGAAGTGGGTTCACTTTGGATTTGGATTTCTCACTTGATTTCATCACTTAAGAATTTTCAAGAATGGTTTTCTTTTTCTTCATTTTAAGAAGAAGATGAAGAAGAAGAAAAATAATAATGCATTTCAAAAAGGAAAAAGAAGTGATATCTATCATCTTGCAACCATGGGTTAGCTAAACACATGTAGAGAATAAACTAGGGTTAAGTAAATGGTTAGGGTTAAGGAAAGAAACAAAATGGTCAAGCTTTCAAACCTTCATGAAGTTTCAACAAAAGAACAAAACAAACCACCATTTCATTTATCTTTCCAAAAGAATAAATAAATAAATAAATAAATAAAAACCTAACCATTTACTTAAACATGGTTTAATCAACACAAACCCAAGTTTGCATGTATCATCAAATATGATACAAACTAGTGCACAAACATATATCATATATACAATGTGCACATTCAAGTGAGATAATCAATCTTAAGTGAACAAATACTAGTTAATGCAAAGTAATATATCAAATATATAATTATACATTAAATCATTAAATCAACGCTTGATTTAACGATCCGGTCATATCGCATATGACCGACTAATATCCAATGTATCGACTTATCGAATCAATCCTTGATTCGATAACTAGGTTATATCGCATACAACCAATCGATACATTCATCGCGAGAATAGAATACGGTATCACATACACGCATTATTCTCGGTCCCGCACATATCTCATATGCGCTCCTATTTCGTTTCTCTTGAGCCAGGAAACCTCTGTGTAGGACTCTAAAGACTCGTCAATACGCCGGCAGCAGATGATGATCATATCAAGCACCCACAAGCCGCAAGCGGTCTGCTAAACGTAACGGCCACCCGGGTATTGAGCGATCAGAAGATCAACGAGCAAGCCCGATCACACTCCTGTGAATCCAACCAGTAACACTTACCGTACAGTCCGGTCTGTTCGTCTGATATGTCGCATATCTCGCCTAGGGGTGGTAAACGTCAGACCCCAATAGCTCGATAAGTCATGTAAATATGAGGTCTATAACAGTTTGAGAAACTACTGGTAACACTTACCAGTAAATCTCAGCAACCCTGGCCAGGGATTTCCGGTTATAGCCAATCGAACACAGCGCAACATCAACTCCCTATACCGGGAGAGATGAATCCCCTCCCATCGCTCATTGCCTCCATGTGATTCGGGACTGTACCCAAAAACCACCGTTTTGCACGCCTTCTTGGACGTGGTAAGGTGGAAATCAAAGCACAGTGGGAACCACACAAGACTCTATGACGATCTCAGGTCAACAGACTACTCTGTACCAGTGTCACCAGAGAACTGCCATCTGACATAAGGTATAATACCATCTGGGAGTTCTCGGCGAGTCCGTCCAGTGTACCCTGTCTCCACTGAGCACCCGTATATCATCTCTGATGTCAAACACCAATGGATATGGGATCATCCATCGCCCATTTGTATGGGTCGAGAAGGTATACGCTAGTCTACTCTGGTATATCGATGCCCTGTCTCGATACACCCACGACTAGGGACCTTGAAGGATGTACTTATGGACTACCATGTCCCCACTAGTATGATCCGTATCATAGTCCAGGTAGTCAAGTACACATCCTAAGGGCTTTACCAATATGTAATAGAGAGACAATCAGTGTACACGTTAAGGTAAAGAGCAACCAGATAGCATACTATCATGTCGAGCAAGAAAGTCCTCCCTATATATGTCCAAGCATTCACTACAATATACATCCTATGTATAGCAATGGCCTCTAGGGCATACATATAACTAACAACCTCCTACTTGCACTAGGGCCATCTGATAGCAGTGGTTGTAGTATCTCATACTTAACCATCCCATAAAAGTCTCTCTCTGGGAAAAGGCCTTTGTGAGTGGATCCGCCGTGTCGTCCTCTGAGTCTACTCTCCTGACCTCGATCCCTTGGAGATCAATGTTCATATCAGATTTTTGCATTTTCATACCGTCCAATTTTTATCACATTGCATATCCGTAGATACTCTTGAGCCGTGTTTGCTAGTCAATTGCAGGATACAGGTCCTCGGTTCCAAAACGGTGAAATTCATGGAAAAACACGACAAAATCCGGGTTCCTGCCAACCACAGATAAAACACGGTCTCCGCTCTTCATCCGTATGTTGCCAGATACCAGTTTAGGAGACAAAAGGACAAATCAATTGTCACCTTCATGCACAAAGCACTATGGTAGCACATAATCCAAGAGATCTACACGGAGCTCGAGGCAATCATCCACAAAAAGTCCACTTCATAACACCTTTCCCTCAACAGAAATTCTGGAAGAATTTTGGATGTATTTTCAGAAAATACATACAACAGACAAGAGGGGACAGAAGAACAGGGAAGTACCCCAAAGCCCACACCCTAAACCTACCAAGGTGCGGCGGATCCGCGGCCAAAGGGGGGTATAGGCCGCGGATCCGCGGCAGTACAGTGCCTTCAGCCGACCAATTTTCAGGGGTATTTTGGTATTTGCATTTTTGGTCTGGTGGTTGCCCTAGGTTTTCATTCTCCAGCCTATAAATAGCCCAGAAGTTTAAGAAGGAAAGGGTCCATAATCTTGTATTTTTCTTTGCTAGGTTTTAGTACATGTTCTTCTTCCTCTTCTCACCTCTTCTCCATTAAACTTGTAAGTGAGCTTTTGAGTGAAGAGTGATGAATAAAGAAGACCATTTTTATTATCATGCTTGTCTCTTTCTTTACTTGTTATAATTGTTGTAATTTTAATTGTTAAGTAGTTGTTGTTATTTCCTTGTTGTTTGTTTCTTCTCTCTTTTTCTTTATCCTTTCATACGACAATGATACTTACGCTTGATCCTCGCCAAGGTGAGGTCGCAAACAGTTAGTCGTATTCTTCTAATCTCTTTCTTTCTATCTTCCTCTTTTGTGTTGTTTTATTTTTCCGTATTATGAAGTGTGAGTAGTTCTATACTTGTTAGGGTAGGGATTAGGTTAGTTTGAGTTAGGAGTCTCCACATCTTTCGTTGCCCCACTTAATATCGGTGTTACGGTAATCGGCAACAACGGGGATTAGCACGACTAGGAAGGAACTTGCGAGTATAAGCTAGGAGGTAGGCAGAGGAAGATCAAGCAAGGTAAACCGGCTCCTGTAAGAACAGGAGCTCCTCTGTTGGTTCACTTTAAATATGTACTAACTTCGGTTATCCAGCCAAGAACAGTGGACACTGTTCCAAATAAGTTTGGGGGTATGTACAAACCATTTTGTTTATATTCTTGTATATTCTTTTTCTTTTCTTTCAAAACAAAAACAAATAAAAATTGTGTATCGCTAACCAACAATTTTGAACCTTCAAACTACTCTCTTCATGCAATGACAGTGAGGACACTGTCCAGTTTAAGTTTGGGGGTACACTCGGTACGCATTTCTTACCTTCGCATTCATATGTATATTTTGCATCTGCATATTAAAATCCATAAAATCCATAAAAATTTGTAAATTTTCCAAAAATATAAAAACTTTTTTGTCAAGTTAGCTTGTGGAAGAACTCTGATTCAACATTCGACGGTTTTTGTTTGATAAAATAGGAATAACTAGATCTTATGTTTGGATTTTGAAAACCTGAAAGATAACTCTCCTTTGAAGTTAACTATAGCTGATATACGTCTTTACATCACACTACACGTGTCGTGAGTTTTGGGAATTAGATGACAAGTCTTTCATGTTCAAACTTTTAAACAGATAAATGATTTTCTGAGAATCAAATAGGTTTGTTCTGAAATAAGTAATGACAAGAATAGTTTATGAAGTAAAGCGAATATGAAGGAATGTTATTGATGCCGTAATAGGAGCTAAGTCTGAAAAATAACCCATCTAAAACTTGATTGGAATGATTACACACCAAACCCACTAGACACGTCTTTTATCCAAAAAAAATATTTGAACTGCCGGTTATATCTCCGTTCGTATTAAATCATCTGATTTTCACGCCAAACTGTCTTTTGTTTTTGGACCTAGGTAACTTGAGTAATTAAGTCCGCTGGGGTGTTTCTACACCTAATGCCCTAAAACCAACTGTTTTGGGTGCATTGGCCCAAAGCTCGCTAAGAAGCCTAGAAAGTCCAGTTTAAAACAAAGTCAAGCAAGTGTTCTCTCCGAGTTAAAATTCCTAACGGTTCTTTGTGTGAGAATAATCTTGATAAAAGACAGGCTTTTAAAAAATTTTAACGGAGATATGAAGGTTTTACTCTTTGATAAAGACTATTGCACGTTCACAGTGGTGTGTATGAAATGAAAACAAGAAAAAGGTGGAGTGAAAAATACGACGTAGTTTCCTGTTAAGGAAGATAGAAATTCTGAAGTTAAAACCTTACTGGAAAACGAAACTTGAAAAATGCTTAACTCGTTATAAAACTTATGTGATCCTCTTAAAATTATTATCTGGGCTTTATTGTGCGACATGATGACTCTAATCGATCCTTCTGGAACTTAACGACACTATCCGCACTGCACGTAAAGACATATAAAATCTGTAGTTAAATAAGATGTGAGGTGTGAAAAATAAAGGTTCGATAGTCTAGACTAAGGATTATAGAATTGTTATTTTCTAAAACAAAACTTTAGGGTTTGAAACTTAGTCATTTTTACAAACCAACTTGACCGGATTTTGTGGGTAGTATCCGCTGAAAACCCTCAGGAGACAACACTCCTCCTACTAGGGACACCTAGAGGTTTAACGGCTTGTTGCACATGCTCAGTGCAATCGCGTTCCCTGCGAAAGTGAGGTTAGGAAATTTTTTGTGAATAAATGGACTTTGCTCGGGACGAGCAAATGATAAGTTTGGGGGTATTTGTTCATATCAGATTTTTGCATTTTCATACCGTCCAATTTTTATCACATTGCATATCCGTAGATACTCTTGAGCCGTGTTTGCTAGTCAATTGCAGGATACAGGTCCTCGGTTCCAAAACGGTGAAATTCATGGAAAAACACGACAAAATCCGGGTTCCTGCCAACCACAGATAAAACACGGTCTCCGCTCTTCATCCGTATGTTGCCAGATACCAGTTTAGGAGACAAAAGGACAAATCAATTGTCACCTTCATGCACAAAGCACTATGGTAGCACATAATCCAAGAGATCTACACGGAGCTCGAGGCAATCATCCACAAAAAGTCCACTTCATAACACCTTTCCCTCAACAGAAATTCTGGAAGAATTTTGGATGTATTTTCAGAAAATACATACAACAGACAAGAGGGGACAGAAGAACAGGGAAGTACCCCAAAGCCCACACCCTAAACCTACCAAGGTGCGGCGGATCCGCGGCCAAAGGGGGGTATAGGCCGCGGATCCGCGGCAGTACAGTGCCTTCAGCCGACCAATTTTCAGGGGTATTTTGGTATTTGCATTTTTGGTCTGGTGGTTGCCCTAGGTTTTCATTCTCCAGCCTATAAATAGCCCAGAAGTTTAAGAAGGAAAGGGTCCATAATCTTGTATTTTTCTTTGCTAGGTTTTAGTACATGTTCTTCTTCCTCTTCTCACCTCTTCTCCATTAAACTTGTAAGTGAGCTTTTGAGTGAAGAGTGATGAATAAAGAAGACCATTTTTATTATCATGCTTGTCTCTTTCTTTACTTGTTATAATTGTTGTAATTTTAATTGTTAAGTAGTTGTTGTTATTTCCTTGTTGTTTGTTTCTTCTCTCTTTTTCTTTATCCTTTCATACGACAATGATACTTACGCTTGATCCTCGCCAAGGTGAGGTCGCAAACAGTTAGTCGTATTCTTCTAATCTCTTTCTTTCTATCTTCCTCTTTTGTGTTGTTTTATTTTTCCGTATTATGAAGTGTGAGTAGTTCTATACTTGTTAGGGTAGGATAAGGGAAGTTTGAGAGAAGGAAATCTCTCTCACTCTTTCCTTGCCCAACAACTTAAATCAACTCCCGTTAACCCAACCACAATCCGCTCCTTACGGCACCCTATCCTACATGATAGCGGTGATTCCGTAGTGAGACCGGTTGTGGTTGAATTAACCGGAGGTTATGGATAAGAGCCAAGAACGGACGGACAAGCACCAAAAGGAAGGACTATGCGTTGGAAAGCCTAGCTTATACTCGCAAGTTCCTTCCTAGTCGTGCTAATCCCCGTTGTTGCCGATTACCGTAACACCGATATTAAGTGGGGCAACGAAAGATGTGGAGACTCCTAACTCAAACTAACCTAATCCTAACCCTAACAAGCTCTCTTTAAATATCAACTCAACACTTAGATAACTACAAACAAAATCTGAACAACCGGACTTAACTCGTCGAAAAACACATAGAAAAAGATTCCCATCTCCCTGCGGACGACCCGTACTCAACCGGCTAGCTACGTGCGAAACCGTCTTGATTGCGGTATTTAAACTAGAACTTGAACACGCTCGTATCCTAACAATCAATCAACCATCTCCATGATCAGGTGACACTGCCTCAGAATATGTCTGGATCACTGATGGGACGGACGTTCCTTGGCATAAGCCACAGCTCCATTGTCATACAATGGGAGGAACTAAGTTCATCTCATGAACTAATATACATCCAGATAGCCTCTTTGGTAGCATCTTAAGTAGCGATGTATCCTGCCTTTATCGTCTAGTAAGCCACGGTATTTAGCTTGGAATTCTTCCAACATACCGTCCCTCCACTGAGGGTAAAGACAATGCCTGTGACTGACATTCAGTCGTCCTTATCACCCTGGAACCTTTCCAGTGATTCTCCCCAGGATCAATTGATACCATTTCACTACATCTAGTGAGTATCCTAACATCCAATTTAGATCTATCTCATAGATCTAAAACATAGGATTTAGTAGGTATCACATTAATCCTATATGGATAATCCTTGTGATAAGCAGAGATTGACTGAGCGTAGCATAGGAAACTCCTTCCCTATCAAGTGTATGTCATCCACGTACTCTACGAGGATCACCACCATACTCCCTACTACCCTTTTGTTTAAACAAGGTTCATCTACCATTTTGATGATGTCAAACTCTTTGACTACTACATCAAAACAGACGTTCCAACTCCGCGATGCCTGCTTTATCCTATAAAGCAACTTGTGCACGTTTCCGCTGCTCCCACTGTCTACGAAGCCCTCTGGCTGTGTACTTATAGACGCCCTCTTCTAAAACATTATTTAGAAAAGCTGTCATGACACCCAACC
This sequence comes from Agapanthus africanus, assembly GCA_030015575.1. Classification (NCBI taxonomy): domain Eukaryota; kingdom Viridiplantae; phylum Streptophyta; class Magnoliopsida; order Asparagales; family Amaryllidaceae; genus Agapanthus; species Agapanthus africanus. The sequence goes on along the minus strand of JASDDO010000019.1, from coordinate 651,378,828 downwards.
TCCAGATATCGTAGTCATGGTATGTAGCCGTGGCAAGTAGGATCTGGATGGACTTAAGCATAGGCCTCAGAAAAGATTTCATTATTAGTCACAACTGGTCTACGATGCAAACCTTTAACAAGTCTAGCTTTGAAAGTCTCAACCTTTCCATGTACACCAAGTAATCTTCTCAAGATATACTTACTCCTGATGGGGATTTAACCCTTCAGATATAGCAACCAAAGTCCATACTTTGTTGGTGTATAAGGATTCCATCTTAGATCGCTAAGCATCCAGCCATTCTTACAGAGTCCCACTCCTGATGGCCAGCTCGAAACTAGTTGGGTCATCATCTCATGATGCAATCCTCACTCCTACTGTCATAGAGAAACCGAAGTATCTCTCAGGTGGGTGAGGAACCCTACTAGATCGGCGGAGAGGCTGAGATTCGTTGGTAACTATTGAATCCTTTGGTTCTATCAAATCATCTGCTGTAGTTTGTATAGCTGGAACCTTTCCAGTTCTACATTACAGACCTTACCTCGAGCTTGTCCGGATTATGCTTTTAGACATAGCCCGGACAACCCCAAATCTTAACTGACTAAAGAGATGGTCTCTTCCCTTATCATATCAAATATGAAGTGGTAGGCAACTGATTTGATTTCAACCCTATTCAATAGGTATGCAGCTTCTCAAGTGCATAACTCCCAAAAGGAAATAGGTAACTCAGTAGTACTCATAATAGAGCACACCATATCACATAGGATGCTATTGCTCCACCCCGATATACCATCGTGCTATGGTGTATACGGAGGAGTAATGCTGAGAGAGAATCTCATTCTCCTTTAGAATAATCCAGGAATTCCGTGCTCAAGTATTCTCTTCCTTGATCGCATCAAAGGACATAATACTTATACCCGTTTTGGTTCTCTACTTCCAACTTATATTCTGTGAATATCTCAAAAGGTTCGGACTTGTGTTTCAACAGGGACATATGTCTGAATCTTGAGAGATCATCAGAGAATGTAATGAAGTACAAAGAACCGGTCTTGGTATGTGTAGACAGGGGATCTTCATACATCAACATGTATTATCCCAAAAGTTCACTAACACTTTCTCTGTTTCCATTAAACAGAGCTATGGTCATCTTATCTTTGTGACATGACTGGCAAGTTTCCCAAGATGTAAATTCAAACAGATTTAAATATGCATCTATGTGCAACTTTAGCTAGTCGGGTTGCATTGATATGACCTAGTCTACAATACCTTAAGAAGGATCCGTTCATTTCTGAACTCTTCCTCTCTTGTGTGTTCCGTATACTAAGAACTGTAGTTTTATTTAGAACATCAATGCTTTTAGATAACGTGCCTGAACCGATCAACTTTTGATATAGGAAATGTTCAAAACATTATCCAACAATACAAAATTTTATCATTTCTTTACAAATAAAGAGACTGATATGATTTTGTATATCAGGTTTGGTATCTAATAACATTCGTTCAGAATCAATGTATTTGGAATACAGGGTGACAGTGACCAACAGACTTGGCTGCAACACTTGCACCGTTTTCTGTCTCATGAAACTTATCACCCGTTCTCAGTTCTCTACCTTTCTTTAGCCCTATGTAACAGATTACATATCAGGGATCCTGATCCGGTATAAAATACCCAGGACGTAGAGAATTGAGAAACAGTTCTGTATAAAGAACACATCCGAAGATGATGCATCAGCATGCACTCTCTTCGTTTGGGCGGCATAGGAATTCAGGTATTCGTCTATTTCCTGCTCTGTCTTATAACAATTATAAGTTGGAGCGGGACCAACGTTCCCCAGCTCAGTAAAACAAGCGGGTTCGGTCAAATATCCGTATTATTATCTTGATTAAGGCGTGATATGGTCGCTACCTGGAGAGAGAGAGAAGAAAACACTCAGCGTATGCTCTTGCAAGATCAGATTGGTTATTATTTTATCTAATCAGGATGGCTCCCACTGTTTTTATCAAATTTTCCTTCAAACCCTAAATGGAAAGACTAGCCGGGATTAATTACACACTACAAGTTCGCCAATCTTTCAGCCAGGCCAGTGTCGGTACTTTGAGAGAGGTTACCCGTGTTTTCGCACGGACCTAATTAATGTAAATCTCGTTTTCCCAGAGGCGTAACCCCGTTGACACCTTTCTAGACACCTACTTGATCGGCTAATTGTAATGTGTAAAACTCTCCCAGGAGTAACAATTACTCATAGTGGGTATCGGGATCCAACTATCTCATAGAAGGTATGCAATCTCATTGCAAATTTCAACACTTGAAATTCCTGATAATTTTGCCCCTAACCTCCTATGACCTTGACAAAGGCCAACAAACCATAGGATGCTAGTCAAGTTCAACCCGTCATTTCCTGATTGAATTAAACCCACCCGCACGACGCTTGACAAAGGCCAACAAGGTTGCATGACTACCCTAACCCAATCTGCATCATATGCATAAGCAGATAAGCACCAGTCAGCTACCGCACACTACGCCTTGACAAAGGCCAACAAACGCAGCACGAATACTAACTACTACTTATCTGAAATGACGGAGGGCTAGGACAGGTTTTTCTGAAAACCTATTGCGTAATGAACTTGATATCATTGTAGAATCAAATGATTTTAAAATGGAGTGTTTTTGAGGCATTTCTAGTTTTGCTAAAGGGGTCACTCCCGGTGAAGGGATCGTCGGCCCTTTCCTCGTCGAATGAGGTGCGGGATATATCATATATATCGCTGTGCAAAGCAGAAACTATAGAAGCAATCAAAGGATAAACCGAGTATGTAGCATCTGCCAGTTATTTCTAAAGGGGTCACTCCCGGTGAAGGGATCGTCGGCCCTTTCCTCATCGAATAAGGTGCAGGATATATCATATATACCGCTATGCAAAGCAAGAACTGTAGCTACCTGTTTTAATTTTTGAAATTCGATTCCACAAAATCTTTAGGTTTCTTTTATTTCATTAATCTCATTAATGAAGTCCCATCATTTAAGTACCTAAACATCAGAGATAAATACGACGTACACTTATGCCATCCGCATTCGCCTCGATGTCCCCTCGTGCACCGTTAGGTTAGGTAACTAACGGCAGAGCGGGGCAGGGCTAGCGCGGATGTAAAACATAAGTAACGTCTATATAATATATCATATATACTATATACAGTATCCAACACAGCATATCAAATGATCACATCACAGATATCGCAGCAGAAGAAACATATGAAACATTGGATATACTAGGACGTCCGTGTTTTCAATACGAGCCAGTATAAAACACGGATTCCACGGTCGCGATGAATAGCCAAACCCACACCCCTAGACCCCTATGAGAGCGGCAAGCAACCCTACCAATTCTAGAGTTAGGAGACCCGGACTCGACTCCTCGAGTTGGTCTCCCACTGGACTCCAGAACCCGGTTACTTGTGGTCCCCTCCTTGGGTGTATCCTAGTGCGGAAAAGTAAATAATATACAAAAGGTGACATATTCCGCAACGTGGAAGTGCCCCAATAAAAGAATATTACATACAAGTTTTTACATGAATGAAAATGAAAAACACTCATCTCACATAAAACCCCCCCGGCTATTCGAACACGACGATCCAATATAACATATCCAGCAACACATAACATCACATGTCATGAACGTAAGTAAACATGCGTATCCCAATTGTCGTTGACATATAGCAGCGAAACCGGCGATATCACATATTACACTTACGGTCACAGAAAAGAAAGTGTAAAACTACAACAGTTGGAATCTGCAACCTCCTTAGACATCGCATGCCTAATCAAATGAATTACTTAGACATCGCTTGCCTAACAATTATAAACCCCGCATTTTAGTCTCGTTATCGAAAACTCTTTTCAATATCAAGTCGGGCAATTCAACAAGATTCCCGCCATTTTGATCGAATGCTCGTCGCAAACTTTATTAGGCGGCCGCACCCTCGATGCCGTCGACGAAGTGCACCAAGGCGAAACACCGCTGCCGCGAGCACTCGAACGGATGCTTTCGGCGACGGGGTTCTCCTACAGTCACTTGGTCGGGGATATGGGGTGTAGCTGTCTATTAAGTTTACCCGGCGAGTATCCGCGTACGCTACGTGACTGCGACGGACTTTTGATCACATCAAAATTCCGTGGCAACCGATCAATTGAGACTAAAGTGCTATGTTTATAACATTCATATTAGTTGTCTCATAACTACTTGTGAATTCCAAATATTGTATCACCTTCCAGATAAACAGAAAATGTTAAACTTTCCGATCGAACAGTCAAACACCCAAGTTTTCCCGAAACAGCTCAACACATGAAATAAGTTTAAGAACATTCACTTCGTGCCACAGTACCAACAGTCCAGCCGTAGAAGGGTCAAGCCAACGCCTCACATGTGGCACGCCGTACTGCCCCAAATCTTAAGGTTCAAAGGGCAGTTCAAGACGGTCACATAATCGAGTTAAGGTTTGTTGTCTTCTAGAGGGTCCATCGCGTTACTTGCACTACTTAGAACGTTTTCAAACTACGGAAAAATCCAACACTTGGAAATTTTCCGGCAAGGGAAAAATTGGGTATTTATATCCGGTCGAACTTTTTAACATATTCTTAAATTATCCGGAAAACACATAGATGAAGTTAAATAAACCGATCGAATCATCGAATCCCTAATACAACCCAGAAAACTCAACTCTTGAGTAGAAGTTAAAAATTCCCAGAAAATACAGCACTAACAGATAGGAATTACTGTGCAAATTTCAAATGCTGAAGTGACCATATGGCCGCAGAACCGCCGCATGAGCCAAGCTCGTACCGCGGTTCTGCCGCGCTTTGGTTGAATCAGGAGCACGTGCTTCACAGTAATTCATAAAAAAGCCTGCTGATTTTTCTGCATATTTTTAATTCCCAAAAATCCCCGATTTCAAAAAATGTACAGAGAAGGGTTTCGGTTTAGGGTTTCGGGTTCGTTCGGGTTTCTAATTTCGTTTACTCATCGCCTAAGGCTCTAGCTAGGCTCTGATACCACTGTAGGGTTACTAGGCACACTAATGAGGTCTCACATGACATCAATCATGCCAAATTAAAAAAATTTCCGGTGCCGAGAAACCCTAATGCGATCGTTGACTAGAGTTTAAGGCGAAACATGCAACTAATTAACAACTTAACTAAGAGTGAACCGAAAATACAACCTTTGTATATCCGGTCCTCCACCTCCATAGCTCCGTGACGATGTCCCTTCGCTGCGATCATCGGATCTCGGACTCTAGTATTGATTTCATCAGAGAAATGATCGGGCTAGGTCGTCGACTTCGATGCCGAAGATGATCTACGTCGAGGCAACTCAAGATCAAGCTCCAACTTCACCAAGTCATGAAACTTGTGAAGATAACACACTCTACTACATGGCAAGTGGTAGAGGATGAAGAAATAGGAAGTGGGTTCACTTTGGATTTGGATTTCTCACTTGATTTCATCACTTAAGAATTTTCAAGAATGGTTTTCTTTTTCTTAATTTTAAGAAGAAGATGAAGAAGAAGAAAAATAATAATGCATTTCAAAAAGGAAAAAGAAGTGATATCTATCATCTTGCAACCATGGGTTAGCTAAACACATGTAGAGAATAAACTAGGGTTAAGTAAATGGTTAGGGTTAAGGAAAGAAACAAAATGGTCAAGCTTTCAAACCTTCATGAAGTTTCAACAAAAGAACAAAACAAACCACCATTTCATTTATCCTTCCAAAAGAATAAATAAATAAATAAAAACCTAACCATTTACTTAAACATGGTTTAATCAACACAAACCCAAGTTTGTATGTATCATCAAACATGATACAAACTAGTGCACAAACATATATCATATATACAATGTGCACATTCAAGTGAGATAATCAATCTTAAGTGAACAAATACTAGTTAATGCAAATTAATATATCAAATATATAATTATACATTAAATCATTAAATCAACGCTTGATTTAACGATCCGGTCATATCGCATATGACCGACTAATATCCAATGTATCGACTTATCGAATCAATCCTTGATTCGATAACTAGGTTATATCGCATACAACCAATCGATACATTCATCGCTAGAATAGAATACGGTATCACATACACGCATTATTCTCGGTCCCGCACATATCTCATATGCGCTCCTATTTCGTTTCGCTTGAGCCAGGAAACCTCTGTGTAGGACTCTAAACACTCGTCAATACGCCGGCAGCAGATGATGATCATATCAAGCACCCACAAGCCGCAAGCGGTCTGCTAAACGTAACGACTACCCGGGTATTGAGCGATCAGAAGATCAACGAGCAAGTCCGATCACACTCCTATGAATCCAACCAGTAACACTTACCGTACAGTCCGGTCTGTTAGTCTGATATGTCGCATATCTCGCCTAGGGGTGGTAAACGTCAGACCCCAATAGCTCGATAAGTCGTGTAGATATGAGGTCTATAACAGTTCGAGAAACTACTGGTAACACTTACCAGTAAATCTCAGCAACCCGGGTCAGGGATTTCCGGTTATAGCCAATCGAACACAGCGCAACATCAACTCCCTATACCGGGAGAGACGAATCCCCTCCTATCGCTCATTGCCTCCATGTGATTCAGGACTGTACCCAAAAACCACCGTTTTGCACGCCCTCTTGGACGTGGTAAGGTGGAAATCAAAGCACAGTGGGAACCACACAAGACTCTATGACGATCTCGGGTCAACAGACTACTTTGTACCAGTGTCACCAGAGAACTGCCATCTGACGTAACGTATAATACCATCTGGGAGTTCTCGGCGAGTCCGTCCAGTGTACCCTGTCTCCACTGAGCACCCGTATATCATCTCTGATGTCAAACACCAATGGATATAGGATCATCCATCGCCCATCTGTATGGGTCGAGAAGGTATACGCTAGTCTACTCTGGTATATCGATGCCCTGTCTCGATACACCCACGACTAGGGACCTTGAAGGATGTACTTATGGACTACCATGTCCCCACTAGTATGATCCGCATCATAGTCCAGGTAGTCAAGTACACATCCTAAGGGCTTTACCAACATGTAACAGAGAGACAATCAGTGTACACGTTAAGGTAAAGAGCAACCAGATAGCATACTATAATGTCGAGCAAGAAAGTCCTCCCTATATATGTCCAAGCATCCACTACAATATACATCCTATGTATAGCAATGGCCTCTAGGCCATACATATAACTAACATAATAGAGAGACAATAAGTGTACATGTTAAGATAAAGTGCAACCAGATAGCATGGTATCATGTCGAGCAAGAAAGTCCTCCCATATATGTCCAAGAATCCACTACAATATACATCGCATGTACAGTAATGGCCTCTAGGGCATACATATAACTAATAATCTTCCACTTTCACTAAGGCCATCTGTTGTAGTATCTAATACCCAACAATTAGCAGTGGTTGTAGTATCTCATACTCAACCATCCCATAGAAGTCTCTCTAGGGGTAAGGCCTTTGTGAGTGGATCCGCTGTATTATCCCTCGTGTCTACTCTCCTTACCTCGATCCCTTGAAGATCATCCATCTCCCTGATCAGGTGATACTTGCCTCAGAATATGTCTGGAGCACTGATGGGACGGGCGTTCCTAGGCCAAAGCCACAACTCCATTGTTGTCTCAATAACACTTATTAGACGCACAATGGTAGGAACCATGTTCATCTCATGAACAAGAAATTTCTAGACAACCACTTTGGTAGTATCATTGGTAGCAATGTATTCAGCTTTTATCGTCTAGTATGTCATGGTATCTAGCTTGGAACTCTTCCAACATACCGTCCCTTCACTGAGGGTAAAGACAATGCCTGTGACCGACTCTCAGTCGACCTTATCACTCTGGAAGCTGGAACCAAGAAATTTCTTTTAGTGCTTCTCAAGTACTTAAGAATGTCCTCCACAGCTTTCCAGTGATTCTCCCAAGATCCGATTGATTCCTAATCACTACACCTAGTGAATCATCTACATCTTGTCTGGTACATAACATCGCATACTCTGATTGAGCCTACTGTCGAAGCATAGGGTATCCCTTGCACGCGAGCTCTCTCCAAATCAGTCTTAGAAGACATCTTTTTGGAGAGAGTGATCCATGAGTAAGTGGGCAAACCACCATGCTTAGAATCATCCATACTAAACACCTTTAGTTTGGTGTTAATGTACCTGGATTTAGGACACTCCCAACATCCACTTAGATCTATCACCATAGATCATAATCCACAAGATGTAGTAGGTATCTTCCAAATCTTTTATTGAGAATCCCCGTGATAAGAGGAGCTTGACCGAGTGTAGAAGAGGAAACTATTTCCTATCAAGAGTATGTCATCTACGTACAATATGTTGGGTTACGGCAGCACCCCGGCCGTCAATCCGAGGCCAAATGCGGAACAAAAATTTTATAACTTGGCGCTACTGCAACCAATCACCCGGATCGTACCATTAACCGTTAACTAGTAATCTAAAAAGAGAGTTCAGAGATTATACCGATCGATCCGTGTCCTTCGGTCTTCAATCCCCTCCCCTAGCTTGTTGCGGCTGCCCCGATGAAATCCTCTCTCCTCGTCAAAGTGGCACCACATCAACGAATCTTTATACGGGCTCCCGCTTCGAACTGAAGCAACTCGAACAAGAAGTTTGCTAGCTGACATGTCCAAGACTGAAGAAGAGAGAGTGTAGAATACTTTGTCTCAAGGCACCCGATGAATCGGGTGAAGGTAAATGAAGTTGCCAATTGGTGAGAATGAGAAATGTGAGCATTTAGAAATTTGCAAGTGGGAAAAAACAAAGGGGCTCAGCCATGAAGGAATTTGTGCTCTCTGGGGATTTCTTTTAGTGGGGTGCGGTGTGTATATTTTCCTTGCAACCTTATCAATTCATCACTCATACAAAATTAATCCCTCACTCCCTATTGCCACAGCACACCTCACACTCACCAATAGTGCTCAGCCAATCAATGTGCTCGGCCACAAAAACAAACAAGCCAACAAAAAATACACCAACTCAGAATCTTGCCCATGCTTATTCAAAGCTCACCCACTCCAAGCCTTTGCCCCATGCTGCCATTGACCCATCAAAAGTTCAAAGACTCACCAATAATCCAAATGAAAATGGAAGCCCCCCAAAAACAATGCATGCACCAAATAAATTAATGCAAACACAAAACTCACATTCAACAAAATTAAACATTAAATCTAATGTTTAATCGAGAGAAGAAAAACTGGCAAATTCAAAAGTAATCCCATAACGAATTACAGGATTACCCCACAACTGTATATGCATACCCGCATTTGTATTCCGACCGAATATGAATGCAACGAGACAAAATATATCCCTACACATTATAATACTAGGATCCGGCTTAAACCAAAGCCCACTAGTATTATCTGTCCGAACCATAACACGTGCACAAGTGCACGTGTATGTTCGAACCTTGCCATAAAACCATACGGCCTCTACAACATTTCGCCCGAACTTGGAAAACTGTCTGTGGGGGATTCTAATGACTCATCAATACACTAGCAGTGGGTTTAACCACAAGCACGTCAGTGGTACTAGCTGTACGTAACGGTTGCCCATGTATTGATCGGAAGGGAAGCTGACGAACGAACTCTTCCAGAAACCCTACTGAGTCTGATAGTGACAATATCCGTATAGTCCGGTCTGTTCGTCTATGAGTATCGCATATCGAGTCTAGGGGGTGGATAAAGTCAGACCCCTATTAACGCGATAATTCGTGTCGGTATGAAGCCCATCATCACCTAAGAAACTACTGATCCGAATCGGTAATTCTCGATTACCTTGGCCAAGGATTTCTGGTGATGGCCACCCGTGCACTGCGCGACATCAACCCCCAATACCGGGAGAGACGAATCCCCGACAATCCGCTCACTGCTTCCTTGTGGCTCGGGACTGTACCCAACTAAAACCTGCACGACTCCTTTAAGCCGTGGTAGGGTAGTAATCAAAGCACAGTGGAAACTCACACGAGACAAATGACGATCTCAGGTCGACAGACTAACCTGTACACATGTCACCTGGGAACTGCTATCTGACAATAGGTATAATACCAACTAGCAGGTTCCCGGCGAGTCCTGTCCGGTGTACACATAACCGAATGAGCACCTGTATACATCTTAGGTGAACTAATTGACACCAGTGGCTTGTGAGACCGGCCACCGCCCCTCGCTGGGGTCTCGAACTGTCTACACTAGTCTACTCTGGAGTATCGATGCCCAGTCTCGAAACTCCCACGACTAGGGACACATTAAATTTGTGCTTATAGACCCCAGCTCCTACGTATATGATTGCCATCATACTGCTGGCTGTCAAGCAAAAATCCTATGGGCTCTATCAACATGTATATGATGATAAAGACAAACTAGATAGCATACTATCATCTCGATTAAGACTGTCCTACCGGTATAGGTCCTCTCTCAATCATTGCAATCATGTATCCACGATCCAATAATTGACTTTGAGGGCACTATATCCAACAATCTCCCACTTGCACTTAAGGCTAATTATTGCGATGTCGCATACTGACACCCCGTGTGATACCGAACATGCAACTCTCTACTAATCAGTTTCACAAAGCTCGTTTGTATAACTATTGCGTTCGAGAAATAGACTCAGTGAGTGGATCCGCCCTGATGTTTCTTTCTATGTCTTTCTTTATCTTAAGTTCGCGGAGAAAGCCATCTCCCAAATTGAGCAATACCTGTCTTAGAATATGTCTGGATATCTGATGGGACCTAGTTCATAAATGAACTTCAAATCCAAACTTCTTAGACTGTATCGTCAACTGAATTTAATCAGCGTCCTACACCATGCCTCCCACAGTATCCGCTTCGACCACCTGTCCAAACTACTGCCCCTCGTCAGAGGAAAAACTGTAACTCTGACAGTCACTCTGTCATCCAAGTCACCTTGGAAGCCTGGAATGATAACCGTCTCCCAAAGAGGCTGTCGTTATCAAATCCCTAAAACATTTACTTATGTTCTAAAACTTCTTCCTAACGTTTCTCCAGGATTGGATTAATATATCAACTTATTGCATCTAGTGCAAAACCAACATTTGGTGTGGTACTTGACATCTCATGATTGACTCAATTGCCTAAGCAAGTAATATGCCAATCATGCACACCCCTCTCCTCTTTAGTCTGTAAGACACCTTTAGATAGGGTAACTCCATCACCTGCAGGTACACCACCATGCCAGGAGTCGTCCATTCTAAATATCTTTAGAATACTGTCTAATTACCCAGATTGGGACACTTCCTAAATCTAGATCTAAAACCACAGATCTAGTGACCAGATATGCCTCATATAATATCCATATCCTATGTGGAGAAACCACAGTGTGATAACCACTGTACAACTGACCGTAGTGTAGGAATTTCTCTTCCTACTCTGTGTATGTCATCCAAATACCAGGACATCACACCCTACTACCTTCTTAACAGATCCACCCCCTATTCTGATGAAGTTAAAGCCCATGACTGTCACATCAGAAATAGATGATCTATCTTCGCTATATCTTCTTTAGTCTATAAACAGACATAAGCTAATTTTCCACTACGCTTCCGCTGCTCCCACTGGCTATGACAACCCTCTGGCAGAGTCATATACACGTGCACTTCTAAAGCTAGTTTAGAATGACGCGATACTCATCCTCCTACCGGGTTTCATAGTCTGGAACAACAATAGTGTAAAGTCTAGATAAACAAGAACCTCCCTGTCACCGTCTTTGAGGATACCGGAGTACCTCTCGGGTGCCTGAGGTTACCCACCATATCTGCGGAGTGGCTAATGGAATGTCAAACCTGATTGAATGTTTAGGTCCTATTAAATTTTTAGTAATCGTTTGCGGTTCTGGAATCACCTCCAGTTCTACCATACTCCCACTTCTGTTTTCTGAAAAAATCCATTTTACTAAAACTGTGGTGAGTCAATAACAATATAAATATTGATCTTCCTGATGGTAGAAAGTTAACCCTCGTCAACGCCCGGGATAACCCACAAACAACCATTACTGAAACGTGCCTTGAGTTTATCCGGATTCTGGTTTTAAGCATCAGCCACGACTCCCTATATCTTAACATCGTTAAGATATAAATTGATTCTATATATATCTAATATAGAAACAAATGCATTAATTTAATTGGAACCAGATTCAAATCATGCAGCTGTCTCCAGTGCATGTCAACTAAATGGAGAGAAACCGATCAGCATTACTCAACTTAGGAGTGCGTCCAATTATGTTTAACCTGAAAGATAAACAAGTTTCTCAAAACCATTACTATCAACTGAATACCTTATACAAGTATCTACATTTTCGAGTACCTTGAAGAATCCTGATACTTGCGACACCTGGTTCTCTACTTTATTCTTGTACCTATAACTTCTCAAACTTGGACCTTGTATTTCTACGAAACACTTGTCCAAAACTTGATAAGTCACAAGTAAACAGAATATAGTATGAGGACCTGCCCTTTTGTTCTGATGGACACTGGACAACATACAATACTTTGTATAAGTCCGCTGAGTTGAATAACTCAAATCCTGTGCGTTGTAGGTTGAAAACTGTACCCAGGTGATTTCCTCAAATATCACCAATTACAACGAATTCCGATATAATGAGGATGATCACCTAATTCCCAATAACTTACTCCCACTCATCATCTGTAAAACCATACAGATGTGACAATCATACCTGGTAAATACATACCCTGGAGTAAGGACCTAATTGAGAAATCAGTTTTCAATTAACAATGCATAGTGAAACTGAAACATGAAAATGTTTTGAAGGGGTAACCGGGTATTCGTAGTAATGCCTCTTGCATTATCCAGATTCATGACTGTAACCGTATATTTTGTTGCCATCTCTCCCAATTCCTTTATTTGTCTTTAGTCATTACCTTCTGTACACCATTTTAGGCTAAATGGTTTTCTTCCTTCGCTACCGTTCGGCACCAGCCTATGGTTTGGAAGAAGATTATCCAATAAGCATAATAGGTATACTCTCCTAATCCTAGGAGTACTCGTAACCTGAGAGAAGGTGATTGTAACGTTTTGAAAATCGTTTAGGTGAAATTTCGGAAAATCGGTAAAATAACAGGTGTTTTCCGTAAAAAAATCAGGATACAAATATCTTTTAATATAAAATTAAATATACATATTCTAGCTATATAATTGCTGGTATTTGGTGTTTATTGAGTCACTGGTAAAATTTCTAATTTTCTGAAAATTTTTCCAAAATTAATTATTTTAATATTATTTTAAGCTATCACTAATATATTTAATTAGGGAAAATTACAAATTGGAATGAGTTGAAAAAAAATTTGTGCATCATAACACATTAAACAAAATTTTAGAAATGAAATGAAGCTGTCAAACGGTTTTAGAAAATATCGAAGAAAAAGGTTTAAATAGTGAAATTAGTGTAAATAGATATTGGGGTATAACATTTATCATTTTTCCCTCACCTACACTCACCCACACCCTCTCTCCTCTCCCCAAATCAGCAGCCCAAGCTGCCCCCACTCCCATTTTTCCCCACTTGAAGATTTGAAAAGAAAAGAAAACAAAGGGAATGAAAGAAATTGTTAAATGAGGTATGGGCTTTGTGTAAGTCCATGCTACCTCTCCCGGTACTTTCGGGCATGCGGAATTTGATGAAAAACAATTATCTAGAGGCGGTAACATGGACTCAAAACCGGATCTTTGTTAAATATCTAACTAACAACCTAACTAGGAGTTGTTAACTACTCGGTTAGGGGGTTATACCTTTCTTTCTTGAACTCCTTCGTCTTCAAGCCTCGATGGTTGTCCGGATCGGCTTCACCCCGTCGTCTCCTTGCGCCGAAGATCGATCCACTTGAAAGCTTCTACCTTTGGCTTCTTCTTCGAACTATGAAGAAACTAGTTCACTCGGTTTGCTAAACCTTGTGAACTAGAGTGAGTAGAGGAATGTTTTGGTGTCTTTTTATCTCTAAGGCAATGAGTCTCAACACATGAGAATGGTTTGCCTTGAGGTAGAGAGAGTAAGAGCAAGAGGGAGAGCTTGAGAATGAGAGAGCTCAAGAGAGAGAAAGCAAATGATAGAAAAAATGAACCATACTCTTCTCATTCTCACCTCTCATAATTCAAAAGCCATCATAACAAAAATAGTAATCAAGTATTGTGTAAATGGTTTAAGTCAAAATGGCTATATCATTTCATGCACTCATTTTGCATAAATAAACAAGCAAGCAAAAGTCTTTGCCATGGAATGATAGCCATTGTCATGATGATGGTCAACTAGTCCAACCTAGTCAACCGGTCAACAAAGTCAACAAGTCAACAAAGTCAACCCCTCAACAACCATGTCACTATAATACTTAATTAATATTAATGTTAATCATGTATCTTATTCTCATTAGGGTTAAGCAAAAGTCAATGGTCAACAGTCAATTGTCAACAGTCAACAGTCAACAGTCAACAACCCCATTGAGAATACTCTGCCTCTGTCTGTCTCTCAACTGTGCATACACACCCGCATCCGCGTTCCGAGGAACACGAATACAAACGAGATAAAACCAATCCCAAAACGTACACTAGGATCTGGCTTAAACCAAAGCCCGCTAGTGTTAACTATCCGGACACTGTACGTGCACAAGTGCACGGATGTGACCGAACCTTGTAGCAAAACCATGCGACCTGTCGCAAAACCATGCGACCTCTACTCTTTTGCCTAAAGGCGAATAGCTTTCTGTATGGGACTCTAAAGACTCGACACTACGCTGGTAGTGGGTTTAACCACAGACCGCAAGCGGCACTAGCTGTGCGTAACGGTCCCCAGGTAGATGCCGACAAGAAGACTGACGAGGTGAAACCCATCTGAACTCCTACTGAGCCTGAATGTGACAGTCTCCGTACAGTCCGGTCTGTTCGTCTGATACATCGCATGGCGGGCCTAGGGAGGCGGTAAACGTCAGTCCCCTAATAGAGGTACAAGTCGTGTCGGAGTGAAGCCCAATACACCCTGAGATAACACTGGAAGCCTACCAGTATATCTCGCTTGCCCTGGCCAGGGACTACTCGTGTAATGGCTCTCCTAGACACAGCGCGATGTCAACCCCCAATACCGGGAGAGACAAATCCTGTCTAACTGTCACTGCCTCCAAGTGCTTCGGGACTGTACCCAACTACTACCTGTTTGCATGACTCTTTTGAGCCGTGGTAGGGTAGTAATCAAAGTACAGTGGGAACACACCCGAGGCGAAGTGACAGTGTCAAGTCAGTGGACTAAGCTGTACTCATGTCACCTGGGAACTGATAACCGACGATAGGTATAATACCAACCGGTCAGTTCCCGACGAGTCTTGTCCAGTGTACTCGTAACCTAACGAGCACCCGCATACTATCTCCAGTACGACGTACTAACGGCTGTGGGACAGATCGTCTCCCACACTGAGATGAGAAGCGCATGTGCTAGTCTACTCCGGAGTATCGATGCCCTATCTCGATAGTCCGACGACTAGGGACCTGCATAAGGATGTGCTTATAGATTACCCAGCCCCCACTAGTGTGACTGCCATCACAACGCTGGGAATCAAGCAAAGATCCTAAGGGCTCCACTAATGTGTATAGGTGATATACTAAAATAAACACAAGTACACATTAAAGTAGAAACAAACCAAGTAGCATACTACTATTTTGAGCAAGATTGTATATACAAGGTGAATATCCCAAGTTTCCATTAACTAATATACAAACTAGTATGATACAGTAATGGCCTCTAGGGCATATACACTAACAATCTCCCACTTGCACTAAGGCCATGTACTGGCGTATCGAAGACCTATCATCTCGATCAGCCGCTCGAACTGAGTCTGGGGCAAGGCCTTGGTGAATGGTTCTGCAGTGTTATCTTCTGAAGCAACCCTCCGAACCTCGATCTCCTGGCGATCCACGATCTCCCTGATCAGGTGATACCGCCTCAAGATGTGTCTGCATCTCTGATGGGACCTGGGTTCCTTCGCTAAAGCTATAGCCCCGTTGTTGTCGCAATACAAAGGTATTGGATCAACAATGGACGGAACCACCTGAAGTTCTTTCAAGAACTTCCTCATCCAGACAGCTTCTTTTGCGGCATCAGATGCAGCGATGTATTCCGCTTCCATAGTCGAGTCAGCAACGGTTTCCTGTTTGGAACTCTTCCAACACACCGCCCCTCTATTGAGGGTAAAGACAAAACCCGACATGGACTTGGAATCATCCTTGTCACTCTGGAAGCTGGAGTCAGCAAAGGCCTCGATCTGGAGGTCTTTTCCGCCATACACCAAGAACATCTCCTTAGTCCTTCTCAGGTACTTGAGAATGTTCTTTACCGCTATCCAGTGTTTCTCCCCAGGGTTTGACTGATACCCGCTTACCACACCCAGTGCATAAGCTACATCCGGTCTGGTACACAACATCGCATACATTATAGAGCCTACCGCAGAAGCGTAGGGTATAATAGACATGCGATCCCTCTCCAAATAAGTCTTGGGAGACATCTCTTTAGAGAGGGTGATCCCGTGACAAGCCGGTAGGTTACCGCGCTTGGAATCTTCCATACTGAATCTCTTCAGTATGGTGTCGATGTACCTGGACTGTGAAAGTCCTAATATCCTCTTAGATCTATCACGATGGATCCGGATCCCCAGGATGTATGAGGCATCACCCAGGTCTTTCATGGAGAACCTGTGTGACAAGAACCCCTTGACAGATTGTAGGATAGGAATGTCATTTCCTATTAAGAGAATGTCATCCACGTATAAAACGAGGAATACTACAGTTCTCGCTATAAATCTACTATAGATGCATGGTTCATCTGGATTTTTGATAAAGCCAAATTCCTTGACCGTCTCATCAAAACAGATGTTCCAACTCCGCGATGCCTGCTTTAGTCCATAGATGGACTTAAGCAACTTGCACACCTTTCCGCTGCTCCCACTCTGAATGAAACCCTCTGGCTGGTCCATATAGACACATTCCTCTAAATTTCCATTTAGAAAAGCAGTCTTTACGTCCATGTGCCAAATTTCATAATCGTGGAAGGCAGGAATGGCAAGAAGGATCCGAATGGATTTCAGCATAGCCACTGGAGAAAAGGTTTCGTCATAGTCCAAACCAGGTCTTTGACGAAAATCCTTTGCAACAAGTCTAGTTTTATAGGTCTCAACCTGTCCATCTGCACCAATCTTCCTTTTGAAGATCCACTTGCATCCTACGGGTTTTACCCCGTCTGGAGCAATATCCAACGTCCATACTTTGTTGGTGTACATGGACTCCATTTCGGTCCGCATTGCATCCAGCCATTTTACCGAGTCAACGCTCTGAATGGCCTGCTGGAAGCTAGTAGGCTCATCATAATCTATGATGCAATCCTCTCTATCCCCGTCTATGAGAAAACCGTAATATCTCTCGGGCGGATGAGACTGCCTACTACTCCTGCGGAGCGGCGTAGGAATGTCCTGTTCTTTTGAACCCTCTGGTTCCACTGAGCTTTCAGTAATAGTCTGTGGTTCTGGAATTTCTTCCAGTTCTACTGCGCTCCCACTAATTTCCTTTTCCAAGAAATGGTGTTCTAGAAAGTGGGCATTACGAGAAACAAGGACTTTTTGTTCCTCTGCGTGGTAGAAAAGATACCCCCTGGTATTCTTTGGGTATCCCACAAACTTGCACAGTACCGAGCGTGCCTGGAGTTTGTCCGCATGCTGCTTTTTGACAAAAGCTGGACATCCCCAGATCTTCGGATATTGAAGATAGAGTTTCTTCCCACTCCATAACTCATATGGTGTGGTAGGAACAGTCTTAGTGGGAACTCGGTTCAAAAGGTATATGGCTGATTCTAGCGCATATCCTAGAATGATCGCGGTAACTCAGTGTTACTCATCATAGACCGTACCATATCCAATAGGGTTCGGTTCCGTCTCTCCGATACACCGTTATGTTGCGGAGTGTATGGAGGAGTAAGCTGAGAGAGAATTCCATTCTCTTTTAAATAGTCCAGGAACTCGGCACTCAAGTATTCACCACCTCGATCCGATCTTAGAATCTTGATACTTTTGCCGGTTTGTTTTTCTACCTCATTCTTATATTCCTGGAATTTTCCAAAGGCTTTGGACTTATGTTTCATTAAGAAGACATGTCCGAATCTTGAAAAATCATCCGTAAAAGTAATGAAGTAAGAATAACCGCTTCGCGCATGTGTAGACATTGGACCGCACACGTCGCTGTGTACGAGTCCCAAGAGCTCGCTCGCCCTTACTCCGTGTCCAGTAAACGGAGTCTTTGTTATCTTTCCTTTGAGACAGGATTGACAAGTGGCATACGATTGATATTCGAACGGATTCAAATATCCTTCTGTATGTAACTTCGTCAACCTTCTCTCATTGATGTGACCCAGTCTACAATGCCATAAGAAAGTCTGATTGATTTCCGGAGACTTTCTTTTGTGTGTATTCTGGACATTGAAAATCTGTGGTTGGTTTAATACGTATATACCATTGCTTAATGTACCTGACCCAATCAGAACTTAATTAAGGTGAATGTTTACAACATTACTTACAAACGCAAATTCATAACCTTCTTTAGAAGTCAAAGATACAGAAATGATATTACAAGTTGCATTGGGTACAAAATAGCAATTACGCAAAACCAAAACGTGTCCATCTGACAACCCCAGGTGATAGTCCCCCACGGCCTTAGCATCCATGCTAGCTCCGTTTGCAACTTTGAGGGTCATGTCACCTGCCTTCAAAACCCTACGGTTTCTCAACACCTGCAAAGAATTACAGATATGAGATCCTGATCCGGTATCTAATACCCAGGAAGTAGAGTTTATTGCAAGACAGTTTTCAATAACATACACACCTGAAGCTGAAACCGCAACCTGCTTCAGATCCTGTGTTCTGGCCTTCCAAGCCCTGCAATCATTTTTCCAGTGTCCCTTCTTATGACAATAGAAGCATTCTTCCTTATCCATAAGTTTTCCCACCTTCTTTGTTGCTTTTGCCTTTCCCTTCGTATCCACTTTACTAACACCGCCCCTTGGTTTGGCGGGGGCTTTCTTCTTCTTTCCCTTGGCTTTCGCCTTGGACCTAGAAGAGGAAGATCCTCCTACAAACAAAGTGGATGTTTCCCTACCTTTCTGTAGGGTGCCCTCTGTGCTCCTCAGCATGTTGAGGAGTTCTGAAAGTTCAACTTCCTTTTCTTGTAAGTTGAAGTTCAGGATAAACTGGGCGTAAGTGGAAGGAAGGGACTGGAGAATCAAGTCCGTATAGAACTCATTCTCCAACATGGTCCCAAGGTCCGCGAGCTCTTCTATGTAGCCAATCATCTTAAGCACGTGTTCCGCTACCGATGATCCGACGGCCAACCTTGCCGAAAATAACTTCTTCGACACTTCGTATTTTGCGATACGAGACTGCTCTCCATACAGTTCTTTTGTATGGAGAAATATGGATTCGAGGTCCATATTCTTGTGCCTCCTCTGATGTTCGTTGTCCATAGAGGCAAGCACGAGGCACTTGGCCTTCGCACAATCGATTTCCCAGGTCTTACGGATTTCCTTATCCGCGACGCTGGTTTTGGGACCTGGGACAGGTGGAGCTTTGGTGGTAAGAAGATACCCCAGCTTGTCGTAAGTGATTGCCATCTTGACATTCCTGCGCTAATCTTTGTAGTTTGGCCCTGTCAGTATGTTTTTATCTAGAAGTAACTTAAGTCCAGTCATGTCGATTGGTCGCTGCAATTAGGAGAGAGAAGAAACACTCAGCATGATGCTCTTGCAAGTTTAGAATGGTTTTTAGTTTGTCTAAACAGGATGGCTCCCACTGTTTCTCGAATCCCTCCTCAAACCAAAAAGGAAGAATTAGTCAGGATCAATCTCACCGTACAATTCTTGCTTAACCGTTCATCCAGGCCAGTGTCGGTACTTCGAGGGAGGTTTTCCAATGCTTTCGCGAAGTTCCTTAATTAAATAACCTCTTTTCCCTGTGGACGTAGCCCCGCTAACACCTTTCTAGACACCTACTTGGTTTATAGCATTGATCGTTAAGTGAAAATTTTCCCGAGGAGTAGCATATACTCACAGTAGGATCGGGATCCAAATATCATCGCGTGACGAAACTGAAGGAATCCTACCAGAATCATCACACTCCAAATGGTATGCAGCACTAGCAAGTTTCAGTACTTATGAAACTCCCGATGTGGATTTTTGCCCCATGCTCTTATGACCTTGGCATGAGGTCAAAATGTCATAAGTCACATGTCAAGTTCTTCCCATCATTATCCAGGTTAATTTGAACCCACCCGTACCTACCCTTGACGTAGGCCAAAATGGCAGTACGGCTGTCCCAAACCAACGCATTCTATCTATGCAACAGATAAATATTCGGCAGCTACCAATCACTATGCCTTGGCGTGAGGTCAAAATACATAGCTTGAATACTACCGAATATTTAACTGAAATGATGGAGGGCTACGAATGGTTTTGGCTAAACCGTGAACGTAGTGAACTTGATATAATCGATGGAACGAGATAGCTTTTAAAAAGAGTGGCTCAAGCTCCGCATTTAAAAATTGTTTTTGAAAAGAACCGAGTGGTTTTTCGAAAGTGTTCCAACGACTTTTACTTGGTTTATTTTCTTGCATTAGTTCTTTTAATGCGTGATATTCTTGCATTAGTTCTTTTAATGCGTCCCATCATTTAATCCTACCATTGCAGAAAACAACCAAAATATGACGTACGCTTAAGCCATTCGCATTCGCCACGGGGCCCCGTCATTACCCGTTAGGTTACTTAACTAACGACAGAGCGAGGGCTGGGCTAGCACGGCTGTAAAACATAAGCAACGCCTAAATAATATCATATATAGATATATTGCAATGATAGCCATTTCAGATCACAGATGAACACATTGGATATAGTAGGAATCCGCAATTCGTACGAGCCTGTAACGAAAAGCAGATTACACGGTCGCGGTGAATAGCTAATACCCTACCCAAGACCCCTACGGGTGCGGCAAACTACCCGCCAAGTACCCGAAGCGAAGCAACTTCCCTCAACTCCGTGAGTAAGCCACTCGGCACTTCGGCATACCCGGTAGTTTGTGCACCCCCTCCATGGGTCTATCTTAGGAGCAAAAACAGTAAAAAGAAATTATACAATGACGGCTACAACCCCGACCCGGTTGTGCGACCATACAAATAATTATTACATCAATTTACAAATTTACATGAATTGAAAAGAAAAGAAAACTCTCGTCTCACAACCCCCCGGCTATTCACCCGCGACAATCCAATGAATTCATATACACATTCCAGCAACATTACATATCACATATTTGTATAACCCCCACTAATTGACATATAGCGATTAGCAGACGTTCAATACAAATATCACAACACAGATAAAAACCCGTCAGCTTAAGTCTTTAAAAGTTCGATCAAAAATACGGATTTTTAGGTCCCAAACACAAAATTTTTGTTCTGGAAAATCTGGGCTGAAAAAACATATACCAAAATTCCCAAAATACCCCATAGAACAAACTGCAGTGAAGACGATCCAGAGAGGAGCTCAATCGGCGGCGGAACCGCGGCAATAGCAAGCTATTGCCGCGTTTCCATGGTGGTTTGGTGAGATCTCTGGACCGTTTTTCTACAGTAAACTATAAAAACCCTGAGTCGATTTTTAAAGCATGATTTATTACTTTTACAGTACTTTGAAAATCGACTGCAAGCATGAATTTCGGGTTCATTTCGGGACTTTTTCTTTGATCGGTCTTCTAGCTACTATGCTAACAAGTTAGATAGAGTTTAACTAGGCTCTGATACCACTGTAAGTCCATGCTACCTCTCCCGGTACTTTCGGGCATGCGGAATTTGATGAAAAACAATTTTCTAGAGGCAGTAACATGGACTCAAAACCGGATCTTTGTTAAACATCTAACTAACAACCTAACTAGGAGTTGTTAACTACTCGGTTAGGGGGTTATACCTTTCTTTCTTGAACTCCTTCGTCTTCAAGCTTCGATGGTTGTCCGGATCGGCTTCACCCCGTCGTCTCCTTGCGCCGAAGATCGATCCACCTGAAAGCTTCTACCTTTGGCTTCTTCTTCGAACTTTGAAGAAACTAGTTCACTCGGTTTGCTAAATCTTGTGAACTAGAGTGAGTAGAGGAATGTTTTGGTGTCTTTTTATCTCTAAGGCAATGAGTCTCAACACATGAGAATGGTTTGCCTTGAGGTAGAGAGAGTAAGAGCAAGAGGGAGAGCTTGAGAATGAGAGAGCTCAAGAGAGAGAAAGCAAATGATAGAAAAAATGAACCATACTCTTCTCATTCTCACCTCTCATAATCCAAAAGCCATCATAACAAAAATAGTAATCAGGTATTGTGTAAATGGTTTAAGTCAAAATGGCTATATCATTTCATGCACTCATTTTGCATAAATAAACAAGCAAGCAAAAGTCTTTGCCATGGAATGATAGCCATTGTCATGATGATGGTCAACTAGTCCAACCTAGTCAACCGGTCAACAAAGTCAACAAGTCAACAAAGTCAACCCCTCAACAACCATGTCACTATAATACTTAATTAATATTAATGTTAATCATGTATCTTATTCTCATTAGGGTTAAGCAAAAGTCAATGGTCAACAGTCAACTGTCAACAGTCAACAGTCAACAACCCCATTGAGAATACTCTGCCTCTGTCTCTCTCTCAACTGTGCATACACACCCGCATCCGCGTTCCGAGGAACACGAATACAAACGAGATAAAACCAATCCCAAAACGTACACTAGGATCTGTCTTAAACCAAAGCCCGCTAGTGTTAACTGTCCGGACACTGTACATGCACAAGTGCACGGATGTGACCGAACCTTGTCGCAAAACCATGCGACCTGTCGCAAAACCATGCGACCTCTACTCTTTTGCCTAAAGGCGAATAGCTTTCTGTGTGGGACTCTAAAGACTCGACACTACGCTGGTAGTGGGTTTAACCACAGACCGTAAGCGGCACTAGCTGTGCGTAACGGTCCCCAGGTAGATGCCGACAAGAAGACTGACAAGGTGAAACCCATCTGAACTCCTACTGAGCCTAAATATGACAGTCTCCGTACAGTCCGGTCTGTTTGTCTGATACATCGCATGGCGGGCCTAGGGGGCGGTAAACGTCAGTCCCCTAATAGCGGTACAAGTCGTGTCGGAGTGAAGCCCAATACACCCTGAGATAACACTGGAAGCCTACCAGTATATCTCGCTTTCCCTGGCCAGGGACTACTCATGTAATGGCTCTCCTAGACACAGCGCGATGTCAACCCCCAATACCGGGAGAGATGAATCCTGTCTAACCGTCACTGCCTCCAAGTGCTTCGGGACTGCACCCAACTACTACCTGTTTGCACGACTCCTTTGAGCCGTGGTAGGGTAGTAATCAAAGTACAGTGGGAACACACCCGAGGCGAAGTGACAGTGTCAAGTCAGCGGACTAAGCTGTACTCGTGTCACCTGGGAACTGATAACTGACGATAGGTATAATACCAACCGGTCAGTTCCCGACGAGTCTTGTCCAGTGTACTCGTAACCTAACGAGCACCCGCATACTATCTCCAGTACGACGTACTAACGGCTGTGCGACAGACCGTCTCCCACACTGGGATAAGAAGCGCATGCACTAGTCTACTCCGGAGTATCGATGCCCTGTCTCGATAGTCCTGCGACTAGGGACCTGCATAAGGATGTACTTATAGATTACCCAGCCCCCACTAGTGTGACTGTCATCACAACGCTGGTAATCAAGCAAAGATCCTAAGGGCTCCACTAATGTGTATAGGTGATATACTAAAATAAACACAAGTACACATTGAAGTAGAAACAAACCAAGTAGCATACTACTATTTTGAGCAAGATTGTATATACAAGGTGAATATCCCAAGCTTCCATTAAGTAATATACAAACTAGTATGATACAGTAATGGCCTCTAGGGCATATACACTAACACTTTGACTTTGTTCTTTGACTTGGACTATTTTCCTCACCTCACTCTCTCTCCTCTCCACACTCATGCTGGCCGAGCCGCTTTCCCCATTCAGCAGCAGCCCCATCCCAAATCCCTTCTTTTTTCTCTTCAAAAAATTCACCAAAATGCTTCAAAATCCACAAAAACTCAAAGCTAAAACTCAAATCCAACTCCTACCCATTTTTCCTTAGCCTATCAAGCATGGATTTTGGTGAAAAGTTTTCATTTTGGAGGTCAAGATTTTGGTGCTAGATTCATGTTGGATCTCTTGAAATTGTGAGGTATAAATCTTTGCCCTATAGTTAAATTGTTGCTTTAATACTTCAATTCAACTAAATTAGATGCTTAATTAGGTTTTAAATTTAAAACTTGTGAATTCAAGAGAAGGGTTTCAAAACTCAAGTTAGGTTTTTAGTAATGAGAATGTGGTTGTGTGATATAGTTAACATGTAGTGGGCATGCTAAATCAAATCTAGTTGCTAGTTTGCATTTTTGTTAATTTAAATTTGTAATAATTATATAAATTGCAAACTAGGTTTTTAAAATATATATATTTTGGTGAGATAAAATTCTAATTAGGGTTTCATGATATTATTAACATTATAAATTGTGGTTTAATACTTTAGTATATGCAAAACCAAGCTTAATTGTTAAATTATGAATTTTTCTTTAAAAAGTGTCAAAATCGAATAGTTTTGCAAACTAGGAATTTGGAATTAATACAAATTGATGAGATTAAAATATGAAAGTGATTTGTATGACCTAATTATGATATTTAATGAGCATTTTGGCCATTTGAATCATTAAAATATGTAGATTGGTTAAAACATCAAGTTTTGAACCGAAATGGGAATTTGTGCTAACTAGGTTTTTTGGAAATAAAACGATTTGTTTAATTTTATGGTTTTGATGAATTAAACCCTATTTCTTATACAGTTAGTGAGTTTTGAAACCATAATTGGTACGTTTGGTGTTTTTTCGATCAATCGGCGTTTGTACGTCGATGTCGAGGCTTTTTGGGTTGATTTGTGAAAGCAAACCATAGGTTTTGACCTATGTGAGATTCGTGTGTCGTTTTGGTCATGAGTCGGATTTTAATGCGATACGGTGCGTTATGATATCTAAGTACCCTTACGAGGACTTCGAGATGACAAGCAAGCGTGTGGCGACTTTGGCATCGGCAAGCGAAGATCATGTGAGTAGATTTATATCTACGGGGAGAAGTCGGGTGGATGGCGTATAGCACCCCCGCAAAGTTATGAGAAATGATGTGATGTGGTAATGATATACTTTTATATCTTAATGTGAGATATGTACACCTAGTAAGAGAAGCCTTAGGAGCTTATGGATTAGTGTTAGCGAGGAACGGAGGAAGGTTTTGATTGGTTTCTAAATCGCAACCTTAGAGTAAGGATTTGCATACACGCACACATATACACTTGCATACTTCATTTTCTTGTGCGTATATGGGATATGTATATATTTATATACACATAGGTATGGTAATATATATATATATACGTATACCTATACATGGATAATGAGGATAGTGGATGATAGTTAGGGATGAGTCAATGAGTTTGGGCTTGATGCCACGAGATCGGTGATATGATTTGGATCGTATTATGAGATGTGAAATGTGATGATAGCGGATCGGTAGGCGATGTGTTTCATACACACGCATTTATATATATGTTGATGATATTAGTAGTGTACTAGACTTAGATCAGTACCCCTACCCACGATATGTGATGATGTGGATACCAGGTGAATAGTAAGATAAATGTGATATTGACCCGTACCCAGTTTGGGATGCCGTACGATGGATTTACCGTACGAGCTATATATTGATGATAGATCCGCACTCTTGATTTGAGAATGTCATATCAGATGGTGTATCATATGGGATACTATTGAGGCGGATCACCGACTATTATATAGACAGATATATATCGACTCAGATATAGGAGGTTTCCGTACCCCTTTTGATTGGTTGTTAGTTAGACCTGTAGTTTACCTAGTAGATGTAAGACTGGACCCGAGTCATACCTATTTCCAAAACTGACGAATCGTGAGAATTTTAAAGTGTTAGTTATATGTATGTCCTAGAGGCCATTACTGTACATACGTTGTATATTGTAGTGGATGCTTGGACATATATAGGGAGGACTTTCTTGCTCGACATGATAGTATGCTATCTGGTTACTTTTTATCTTTACATGTACTCTGATTGTCTCTAGGCCACATGTTGATAAAGCCCTTAGGATGAGTACTTGACAATCAGAACTATGATGCAGATCATACTAGTGGGGACAGTGTAGTCGCCAAGTACATCCTTCAAATGTTCCTAGTCGTGGGAGTACCGAGACAGGGCATCGATACTCCAGAGTAGACTAGCGTATGCCCTTCTTGACCCATATGATAGGCGATGGATAATCCCATATCCATTGGTGTTTGACATCAGAGAAGGTATACGGGTGCTCAGTGGAGACTGGGTATACTGGACGGACTCGCCAAAAACTCCCAGATGGTATTATACCTCACGTCAGATGGCAGTTCTTTGGTGACACTGGTACAGGTTAGTCTGTAGACCCGAGATCGTCATAGAGTCTTATGTGATTCCCACTGTGCTTTGATTTCCATCATACCACGTCCAAGAGGGAGTGCAAAAAGGTGGCTTTTGGGTACAGTCCCGAATCACATGGAGGCAATGAGCGATAGGAGGGGTTTCGTCTCTCCCGGTATAGGGAGTTGATGTTGCGCCGTGTTCGATTGGCTATAACTGAAAATCCCTGGCCAGGGTTGCTGAGATTTACTGGTAAGTGTTATCAGTAGTTTCTCAAACTGTTATGAACCTCATATCGACACGACTTATCAAGCTACTGGGGTCTGACGTTTACCACCCCTAGGCGAGATATGCGACATATCAGACGAAGAGACAGGACTGTACGGGAGTGTTACTAGTTGGATTCACGGGAGAATGTACATGCTTGCTTGTTGATCTTCTGATTGCTCAATACCTGGGTGGCTGTTACGTTTAGCTGACCGCTTGCAGCTTGTGGGTGTTTGATATGATCATCACCTACTGCTGGCGTATTGACGATTCTTTAGAGTCCTACACAGAGGTTTCCTGGCTCAAGCAAAACGGAGTAGGAGCACATATATGATATGTGTGGGACCGAGAACAATACGTGTATGTGATACCGTATTAGATTCTCGCGATATGAGATATCGGCCGGGTATATGTGATATAGCCGGGTCATCGGATCAAGTGTTGATTCGATGAACTGATACATATTATATTAGTCGGTTATTTGTGAAATAGCCGGATTATCGGAACAAGTGTTGATTCGATAATTTAATGTATAATTATATATTTGATATATTAAATTACATTAACTAATATTAGCTCACTTAAAGATTCTTTTTCTCACTCGGGTAATACATTGGTATATATCTGATATATGTTAATTGTATTATTTTATTTTGTTATAATAAATATTGTATATGTGATATATAATATTGTAACATGTTATGGTTATAAATGCAACATGATTTGTGGAGTTTAAATATGGTTAGGGTTTGGATTAGGGTTAAACTTTCATGAAGCTTTCAAGAAGCTTCTTGAAGCTTTGACTTTGACTTGGATATTTTGCGATATTTTGCATAGATATTTCCTTAATCCAACCCAGCCCTTTAACCATAGTTGTTTCTCTACATGGGTTAAGTCTTTATACTTAACCCATGGTTGCATTTCTAACCACACACTTGAGTTTTGATTATTCATCACAAATGGTTTTCATCTTCTTCTTCCTCTTGATAAAGCTTTCTAGCTTTTTGACTTGTGATGAAAATGAGTGAGAAATTGAAAACAAATGAGAGCTAAATTCCTACTTCATCATCCTCATTTATTCTATCCATTTTGATTAGGGTGTTTGCTTTGCTAATACTTGATTAGCAAAGTAAGAGCTTGGGTTTGAGTTTCTTCAAGGAAGATCATCTTAGTTATCGAAGATCGGAAGCAAGCTTACATCTTTCTTTTGTGGAGCTTCTCTAGAGTCCGGATACTCGATGATCGCAGCGAAGGGACCTCAACACGGAGCTTTAGAAGTGAAGGAACGGACTACAAAAGTTGTAATCCCAAACTCTTAGAAGTAAAGTTGTTTACTTGCTATTTGTTTCGCCTAATCTCTAGTCTAAGATCTTGGTTAGGGTTGTTCGGCACGTCCAAATTTTAAATCGGGCATGGTTGATGCCTTGTAGAACCTTGTGAGAGTGCCTAGTTACCCTACATAAAAACATACCAAGGGATATGTAACGTTTTGAAAATCGTTTCGGTGAAATTTCGAAAAAACGGTAAAATAAGGGGGTTTTCTGTAAAAAGTCAAAATGCAAATATCTTTATTATAAAATTAAATATACATATTCTAGCTATGTAATCACTAGTATTTGGTGTTTATTGACTCACTGGTGAAATTTCAAATTTTCTGAAAAATTTTCCGAAAATAATTATTTTAATATTATTTTAAGCCGTCACTAATATATTTAATTAGGGAAAATTACAAATTGGAATGAGTTGAAACAAAATTTTGTGCATCATAAAACATTAAATAAAATTTTATAATGTGGTTTTTGAAATAAAATCGTTTGCCAAAACGGTTTAGAAAATATCGAAGAAAAAGGCTTTTTTTCGGTGAAATTAGTGTTAATGGGAATTGGGGAATACATTTATCTTTTTACCTAACCCACACACCCAGACCTCACCCTCTCTCCCTCTCCCCATGTGGCCGGCCCCACCATGACAGCCCTCCCCCTCTCCCTCTCTCCAATCACCTCCTTTTTCAAAAGAAAAGAAAAGAATAGAATAGAAAATGAAAGAAACATGTGGACTTTGACTAGTTGTGATTTTCCCCACCTCCCTCTCTCTCCTCCTTTTTCCTCACTTGCAGCCGAGCCCCCCTTCATTGCTGTCCAGAAATTTCCCCAAAAGCCTATCTCTTTTTCCTTCAAAAATTTCATCTTTTTGCCTCAAAATCAAGCTAAAAATTCAATATTTCTTAAATCCAATATCTACCCATTTCTTCTTGACCTATTCTAGTATGGATCATGGATCAAGAGAGCAATTTGGAGTCCAAGATTTTGGTGCTAGATCTCTAATTTTGTGAGGTATAAACCTTAACTTATGCTTTGATTGTTGGTTAATTACTCCAATTTAGTTAAATTTGGTGTTTAATTTTGGTTCTAGTTGCTAACATGAAAATTTAAGTTTAGGGTTGAATCTAGTTAGGGTTTTGATCATTTATTTGTGGTGGTGAGTTGTAGTTTAACATGATAAATCATGTAAAAGATAAGCTAGTTTCTAGGTTGCTAATTGTTAAATTAAAATTGTGCTAAATATGCTATTTTTGCTAACTAGGTTTTTGAAATTAAATTACAATGTGGGATTAAAATCTAAATTGAGGTTTCATGTCATTATTAATATTATAATGAGTGGTTTAATGACTTTGGTTCATGCAAAACAAAGCTTAATTGATGAATTGTGAATTTTGCTTTAAAAGGTGTTAAAAATTGATATTTTTGCAAACTAGGATTTTGGAAATTATGCAAATTTATGAGATTAAATTATGGAAATGGTTTTTATGACTTATTTAAAATATTTAGTGAATATTGTGGCCGCTAGATTCGTTTATACATCGAGTTTTGTACTAAAACGGTGATTTGTGCTTGCTAGATTTTCGGAAAAATGACTTTTTAAGCGAAATTGGGGTTTTTGTGAATTTTAACCTATTCTATATTTAAATTAGTATTCGTGAATGTGAAAATGAGTGTACTTGGGTTTTTCTCGATGGTTTGGCGTTTGTACGCCGACGTCGAGGGTTTTTGGGTTGATTTGTGAAAGCAAACCATAGGTTTTGACCTATATGGGATTCGTGTGTCGTTTTGGTCATGAATCGGATTTTAATGCGATACGGTGCGTTATGATATGTAGGTACCCATGTGGACTTCGAGACGACAAGCAAGCGCGTGGCGACGTCGGCACCGGCGAGCGAGGACCAGGTGAGTAGATTTATATCTACGGGGAGAAGTCGGGTGGATGGCGTATAACACCCCCGCAGTTCGTGGTGATGTATACGAATACGTATACACACATATATTTTGATTATATTATTGTTGATATGAGACTTGATGATAAAGGTAGATTCTAGGTGTTCATGGATTAGTTTAGCGTTAGTTGTGAAACCCTAGTGTAGTTGTTATACCCACATACGCACGCAGAGACTTGCATACATTACTTTCTTGTGCGTAGATGGGGATGTGTATATATGTATATACGCGTGGGTATGGGACTATGCATATATACATTCATATACACATTCATGGATGATGAGGATGGTACTTGGGATTTGAGATGAGTCGATGAGATTTGATTTGAGGCTGCGAGATTGGTGATATGGCAGGGTTCGTATTGGAGATACGACATGACGTTGTAGTGGGTCCTTGACGTAGTGTTTCACACACGTGCATGCATACTTAGGCGGTATCAATATTGTACTAGACGTAGATCAGTACCCCGATCATGATATTTGATAAAGAGGATACCAGATGAATAGTATGATGAATATGATGTTGATCCGTACCCCGATTTGGGATGCCGTACGACGGATTTACGTACGAGCTATATATTGATGATTGATCCGCACTCTTAACTTGGGATGTCTGATTATAGATATGGTATCGGATATGATATTGTTGAGGCGGGATCACCGACTAATATATATACAGGTATGTATATGTATCGACTCAGATGTTAGGCGGTTTCCTTACCGGTAGTCTAGCTTGTTAGCTTAGCCCTTTAGTTTAGTTTAGTTGTTAGATTAGATTCGATTCTTACCTATTTCAAAAACTAACGAATCGTGGGTATTTTAAAAGGAAGCCCAAGGGATCCTATGGATATTTCAAAAGACGTATCTTTTCATAAAAACACCGTAGCCCCTATTTTCAAAACCCCATGATTCGTGTTATTTCAAAAGGCACCATTTGTAGGACTTATATTAGATTAATGCAGGTTAGTTGCTGTTGCGTCTAGTATTCAGCTCCCGCTTATTATTGTGGTTCGCTTCGCATCGCATACTTATGTTATAATTTCTTATTGCAATGTTGATATCATATTGTTAGGACACCAGCACCATTACCGATGATGCGTATGTACCACGTACACTTACTTGCCGGCTCACACACATCTTCATCGGTAATTGCCATGTCACGTACACCTTAGAAAATATTATTGCTTGGCATAGCCTGTTAGCTAATAGTTTAGACATGATATTAGCGTACTTGCCTTATATGTTAGTTTAGACATTGTAGTTATTACCTGCTACTTCATGCATACTGTTATTCATTGTTACGCCGCATTCATGGATTCTCATGCATATATTCACTATTTTACGTGTTATTGAGGTTTTGGATTCGGATTTCCATGAGATTTTTCTGGATTTGGAGGAAAACCGCAAAAACATAAATAAACCTTTTCTCTCTTTTAAAATAAAAAGTGCGGTTTTCCCATGATGTATGAGTCGTCCACCATGAGTTTGCTGATGGATTTCGAGACCCGATTCGAGGAGACAGATGAACCGTTTCGGGTACATGGTGGACCCGGTAAGGTACCCCGGGGCATGAAGCGCGTGATGATGACGATGTAAGCCTGGCAGGGGAGCACTACCTACCGGTGATTTTACCCGACGCGTCGGATATCCGGAGGATACCATCGTGGTCTTGAGATGGATGGTAGGGGCCGGTCTGGACTGACGGTGCCCTAGATATTGTGATTGAGACATTGAGATTTCGAGATATGGAGGTACAGAGACTATGATACAGAGATATCGAGATATGGGGATTACGTTTTGTGCCGATGCTAGGCACTATTTTATGCTGATTTCATTATGATACCTCATTTTAAAATATACAAAGGAAATCTTACTAAATTATGAAAACAGTTTTTTACTTACATGTATTCTGTTTTCATGCATTCATACTTCATTCATATGATATATTGCTACCCGAGGCACTGACACGGGCACATGAGATTACACTCGGGTTAGATATTTACCCTAGCCTTGTTATAGGTTGCATGTTATATATATAATTGAGGTTATATTATGATCATTGACCTAGGTTGCGTTATTTATGCGATTTCTTTCCGTAGATGTTTTTCTATTCACTAGTTGGCAACTCACCCCCGTTGTTCCCCAGTTTCTTGCAGGTTTGCCGTACAGGTTTCATTACGGCTTTGCGGGCATAGTTTCCTTTGGGTGATTTGCTAGTAGGTGGGTTTACTTGTGTCATACCCCCATTATATATCTTGTATATCATTATCCTGTTGTATCTAGAAGTTCCATCAACCAAACATGTGTTATTTTTGAGATAGAGACCAGTGATGTTATTCTTTCGACCTTAGAGTCGCGCGTTGTATTTCTATGGTTTTCTTGTTGTTTTGAGTTCCTTTTGAGTTTTGATCCTCGCCCTTGGCGTTGTATATTATATTGGTTGTGTGGTTGTGACCGTCGATTGACGAAGAGCTAGCTCCCGCTTGGGGATGCCTTTTTATTGATTTCGTATACTATTCATGTTGTATCCCGTTTGGGAGCCAGTATTTACAAAGGAGACTCTGCCGAAATTTTCAGGAAATACTTGATGTTTTTTTAAAACCGCATAACTCGGCTTATGCTATTAAAACTACTTGATTTTAAATTGGTTTTCCTTCACTCTACTACTTTTCTTGGTTTGGATTTCTGGGTTTTCGGTTTACTTAGATTACGTACGCCTCGAGACGTTCGTAGTTTAAGTGCCGGTCATGTTCCGTACTTTCGGGTCGTGACAAAGTTGGTATCAAAGCGTTAGGTTTTACCTTCGGAGCGTAGGGTGACCCTTGGTTGATGGAATAGGTGACTAAATTAGAGTGACGTACCGTAGATATGTTCCGCGGCATATTTACGATACGCTACTCCACTTAAGAAGCCTTAGGATGTACATTTCTTTGCTCAGTATTATATTCATTCCGATCTAGCCTCATCAGTACCAGTTATGGTTTTGCTGCCATGATTACGGGCATGGAGAGCTACGGCTAGAGTTACGGTCAGCACGAGCTCGTCACGAACGAGGACTGACCAGGGCATGATTCCGGCGACACACGATTGTAGAGATGTGTCTTTTCATTGTGTCTTCGCGCCACGAGCGTTTGGCGGATCGCCTTTATGAGGTTACTCGGATATGCGGATCGACACTAGAGGATTGAGCCAATGATAGAGGCCAGCCAGATTTCGATGACCGTTGGTGTATTGCTTACTCATGATGATTGAGGCACTGTTCAGCGTGCAGACGAGTGAGCCAGTTGTTGCTGCGAGCGACGAGATATCGCCCTATATGTTGGAGCTATTGCAGCACAAGTTGTACTAAGAGATGATAGAAGGTCGCTAGTCACCCGAGGATGAATGACTAGGACATGTGGTTCGTTCGCCTACCCGATGAGAGGTCATCAGATAGATTGATTTCAGTAAGAGACGACTTCACGCGGAGACGTTGAGAGTCGACAGAGACGATCGAATGTCAGAAACCTATTATTCCAAGTTTAAAGTAGTCGGAAAGACATGCAGGAAATTCTATGGTCCCTCTAGAAGAATGAAACCCTAACTCGACTTAATGACCGTGTGAAAGCCTTTGAACCTTAGGGTTTGCGGCAGTTCCGCGGCGCCATTAGTGAGGCTTGGGTTCGCCCTTCTACGGCTGGACCACATATGCTGTGGTATGTACTCGATACTTTAAACTGTGCCCAAGAGGTTGAGCTCTTGGGGGATTATGAAGTTTGGACAACTCGATCGGAAGGCTCGACTTAATTCGGATGCTAGGTGGTGAGATGCATTTCTTGGGAGACTCCCGATATGAGGATAGCCGTTGGAGCTCAGTCCATGTAGCCACGATGAGACGAGTCCGAAGCAGTCGACATCAGAGAAAAGTGGAGTAAGAGGTTCGTACGAGATCTTGATGAGACGGTGTTCCACTCCGCCGACATCAGAGATGCGATATGCATGCCGAGGCATTGTACTTGGATATACCTTTCAGAAGGAGTCGCGATGAGTACGCAGCCGTTCCGGAACGAGGACAGATCTAGTAAGGGATGATGACTTCCGGACAGTTCGGCAGAGATAATATTTGGGAGAGATTTCGACAGGACCTTTCTGGAATGAATTACGAGAAGACTTGGACCCAGGAGTGGTCATGTTACGCACACCGGCAAGCCAGAGTTCAGGGTCGTCGACGAGACATGCTATGAGTGACCACGACAGTTGGCCAGAGATTCTTGGAGGATGTGCTTGAGCGGGACTATTCCGCCATACTTGATTTTGGTATTTTGAGCGATCTATTCGCATGATTTGGTTTTGATGATTGAGTTTCATGATATCGTTTTCATGCGCCATGGTTGCACCTACTGCGTATTTACGATTTTTGCACAGTTGTTACACTCGTTATCGTTTTCGTGCCTTGGTTTCTCATGTTTATGATTTTATGGGTTTCATACAGTTGAGTTGATTTTGTGTATATACGCATACGATTTGCTTTTTGCACTCGGTATGATTCACATATGCTTGTAGAGCAGTGATACGCATTTTGTGCACTTAGATGCACTGGACTTCGATTTCGATTGTGATACTCGATGTTTATTTTGTGCACCTTATGCACCTGATTGGATTTTCGCGCATGTTTTGAAGTGTGATTTTGGTGCACACCAAATGCACTAAATCGAGATTTTTCGTGCATGTCAGATGCACCTGATTTTGCTGTCAGGCACACATGTTGCCTACGACAAATGTTTCGTGCACACCCGATGTACTTAGATGTTGTTTCTGTGCATATGTATGGCACATATTTTGATTTTGATTTCCGTGCGCACAAGACACGCGTAGTATTCATACGTGTATTTTGGGATTGATTTTTCTTATAGAGCAGTACGTTTTTATGATATTGCTATGTGTTTTCGTACTGAGCAGGACTAGTCAGAGGACAGTACCTGAATATATTTTACATGTATAGTTTCGAGTTATATCATATTGGTTTTGCTTTGGATTTGGTATTGATGTCTTCCCCATGACTCCGATGATTGCGGGATGCTTGACGGAGTTCTGATTTGAGTTATATGCTCATTTTTCATGCGCACGCGTTGCGCTATGATTTGTTTTATGTATTTATGATTTCGGAGCCCCGGCGATTTGATGGTTTTGGCTGAAATATTTTAGTATTTGGGGGAAGTTTTAATTTAAATTCGGGGACCGAATTTCTGTAAGGGGGGAAGATTGTAACGTTTTGAAAATCGTTTCGGTGAAATTTCGAAAAAACGGTAAAATAAGGGGGTTTTCTGTAAAAAGTCAAAATGCAAATATCTTTATTATAAAATTAAATATACATATTCTAGCTATGTAATCACTAGTATTTGGTGTTTATTTACCCACTGGTGAAATTTCAAATTTTCTGAAAAATTTTCCGAAAATAATTATTTTAATATTATTTTAAGCCGTCACTAATATATTTAATTAGGGAAAATTACAAATTGGAATGAGTTGAAACAAATTTTGTGCATCATAAAACATTAAATAAAATTTTATCATGTGGTTTTTGAAATAAAATCGTTTGCCAAAACGGTTTAGAAAATATCGAAGAAAAAGGCTTTTTTTCGGTGAAATTAGTGTTAATGGGAATTGGGGAATACATTTATCTTTTTACCTAACCCACACACCCACACCTCACCCTCTCTCCCTCTCCCCATATGGCCGGCCCCACCATGACAGCCCTCCCCCTCTCCCTCTCTCCAATCACCTCCTTTTTCAAAAGAAAAGAAAAGAATAGAATAGAAAATGAAAGAAAAATGTGGACTTTGACTCGATGTGATTTTCCCCACCTCCCTCTCTCTCCTCCTTTTTCCTCACTTGCAGCCGAGCCCCCCTTCATTGCTGTCCAGAAATTTCCCCAAAAACCTATCTCTTTTTCCTTCAAAAATTTCATCTTTTTGCCTCAAAATCAAGCTAAAAATTCAATATTTCTTAAATCCAATCTCTACCCATTTCTTCTTGACCAATTCTATGTGGATCATGGATCAAGAGAGCAATTTAGAGTCCAAGATTTTGGTGCTAGATATCTAATTTTGTGAGGTATAAACCTTAACTTATGCTTTGATTGTTGGTTAATTACTCCAATTTAGTTAAATTTGGTGTTTAATTTTGGTTCTAGTTGCTAACTTGAAAATTTAAGTTTAGGGTTGAATCTAGTT
Source organism: Agapanthus africanus (assembly GCA_030015575.1). Classification (NCBI taxonomy): domain Eukaryota; kingdom Viridiplantae; phylum Streptophyta; class Magnoliopsida; order Asparagales; family Amaryllidaceae; genus Agapanthus; species Agapanthus africanus. The sequence goes on along the minus strand of JASDDO010000019.1, from coordinate 651,342,424 downwards.
ATGGTTTTGATCATTTATTTGTGGTGGTGAGTTGTAGTTTAACATGATAAGTCATGTAAAAGATAAGCTAGTTGCTAGGTTGCTAATTGTTAAATTAAAATTGTGCTAAATATGCTATTTTTGCTAACTAGGTTTTTGAAATTAAATTACAATGTGGGATTAAAATCTAAATTGAGGTTTCATGTCATTATTAATATTATAATGAGTGGTTTAATGACTTTGGTTCATGCAAAACCAAGCTTAATTGATGAATTGTGAATTTTGCTTTAAAAGGTGTTAAAAATTGATATTTTTGCAAACTAGGATTTTGGAAATTATGCAAATTTATGAGATTAAATTATGGAAATGGTTTTTATGACTTATTTAAAATATTTAGTGAATATTGTGGCCGCTAGATTCGTTTATACATCGAGTTTTGTACTAAAACGATGATTTGTGCTTGCTAGATTTTCGGAAAAATGGCTTTTAAAGCGAAATTGGGGTTTTTGTGAATTTTAACCTATTCTATATTTAAATTAGTATTAGTGAATGTGCAAATGAGTGTACTTGGGTTTTTCTCGATGGTTTGGCGTTTGTACGCCGACGTCGAGGGTTTTTGGGTTGATTTGTGAAAGCAAACCATAGGTTTTGACCTATGTGGGATTCGTGTGTCGTTTTGGTCATGAATCGGATTTTAATGCGATACGGTGCGTTATGATATGTAGGTACCCATGTGGACTTCGAGACGACAAGCAAGCGCGTGGCGACGTCGGCACCGGCGAGCGAGGACCAGGTGAGTAGATTTATATCTACGGGGAGAAGTCGGGTGGATGGCGTATAGCACCCCCGCAGTTCGTGGTGATGTATACGAATACGTATACACACATATATTTTGATTATATTATTGTTGATATGAGACTTGATGATAAAGGTAGATTCTAGGTGTTCATGGATTAGTTTAGCGTTAGTTGCGAAACCCTAGAGTAGTTGTTATACCCACATACGCACGCAGAGACTTGCATACATTACTTTCTTGTGCGTAGATGGGGATGTGTATATATGTATATACGCGTGGGTATGGGACTATGCATATATACATTCATATACACATTCATGGATGATGAGGATGGTACTTGGGATTTGAGATGAGTCGATGAGATTTGATTTGAGGCCGCGAGATCGGTGATATGGCAGGGTTCGTATTGGAGATACGACATGACGTTGTAGCGGGTCTTTGACGTAGTGTTTCACACACGTGCATGCATACTTAGGCGGTATCAGTATTGTACTAGACGTAGATCAGTACCCCGATCATGATATTTGATAAAGAGGATACCAGATGAATAGTATGATGAATGTGATGTTGATCCGTACCCCGATTTGGGATGCCGTACGACGGATTTACGTACGAGCTATATATTGATGATTGATCCGCACTCTTGACTTGGGATGTCTGATTATAGATATGGTATCGGATATGATATTATTGAGGTGGGATCACCGACTAATATATATACAGGTATGTATATGTATCGACTCAGATGTTAGGCGGTTTCCTTACCTGTAGTCCAGCTTGTTAGCTTAGCCCTTTAGTTTAGTTTAGTTGTTAGATTAGATTCGATTCTTACCTATTTCAAAAACTAACGAATCGTGGGTATTTTAAAAGGCAGCCTAAGGGATCCTACGGATATTTCAAAAGACGTATCTTTTCATAAAAACACCGTAGCCCCTATTTTCAAAATTCCATGATTCGTGTTATTTCAAAAGGCACCATTTGTAGGACTTATATTAGATTAATGCAGGTTAGTTGCAGTTGCGTCTAGTATTCAGCTCCCGCTTATTATTGTGGTTCGCTTCGCATCGCATACTTATGTTATAATTTCTTATTGCAATGTTGATATCATATTGTTAGGACACCAGCACCATCACCGATGATGCGTATGTACCATGTACACTTACTTGCCGGCTCACACACATCTTCATCGGTAATTGACATGACACGTACACCTTAGAAAATATTATTGCTTGACATAGCCTGTTAGCTAATAGTTTAGACATGATATTGTTAGTTATATGTATGCCCTAGAGGCCATTACTGTACATTGGATGTATATTGTAGTTGATGCTGGACATATATAGGGAGGACTTTCTTGCTCGACATGATAGTATGCTATCTGGTTACTCTTTACCTTAACGTGTATGCTGATTGTCTCTCTGTTACATGTTGGTAAAGCCCTTAGGATGTGTGCTTGACTACCTGGACTATGATGCGGATCATACTAGTGGGGACATGGTAGTCCATAAGTACATCCTTCAAAGTCCCTAGTCGTGGGTGTATCGAGATGGGGCATCGATATACCAGAGTAGACTAGCGTGTACCTTCTCGACCCATGCAGATGGGCGATGGATGATCCCATATCCATTTGTGTTTGACATCAGAGATGATATACGGGTGCTCAGTAGAGACTGGGTACACTGGACGGACTCGCCGAGAACTCCCAGATGGTATTATACCTCACGTCAGATGGCAGTTCTTTGGTGACACTGGTACAGAGTAGTCTGTTGACCCGAGATCGTCATAGAGTCTTGTGTGGTTCCCACTGTGCTTTGATTTCCATCTTACCACGTCCAAGAGGGCGTGCAAAACGGTGGTTTTTGGGTACAGTCCCGAGTCACATGGAGGCAATGAGCGATAGGAGGGGATTCGTCTCTCCCGGTATAGGGGGTTGATGTTGCGCTGTGTTCGATTGGCTATAACAGGAAATCCCTGGCCAGGGTTGCTGAGATTTACTGGTAAGTGTTACCAGTAGTTTCTCGAACAGTTATAGACCTCATATCGACACGACTTATCAAGCTATTGGGGTCTGACGTTTACCACCCCTATGCGAGATATGCGACATATCAGACGATCAGAGCGGACTGTACGGTAGTGTTACTGGTTGGATTCACTGGAGTGTGAGCGGGCTTGCTCGTCGATCTTCAGATCGCTCAATACCCGGGTGGCCGTTACATTTAGCAGACCGCTTGCGGCTTGTGGATGTTTGATATGATCATCATCTGCTGCCGGCGTATGGACGAGTCTTTAGAGTCCTACACAGAGGTTTCCTGGCTCAAGCGAAACGAAATAGGAGCGCATATGAGATATGTGCGGGACCGAGAACAATACGGTATGTGATACTGTATTCGATTCTCGCGATATGACATTGATCGGTTATATGCGATATAGCCGGGTTATCGGATCAAGTGTTGAGTCGATAAGTTGTTACTGATGATACCAGTCGGTTATGTGCGACATGACCGGATCGTTAAATCAAGTGTTGATTTAATGATTTAATGCATAATTGTATATTTGATATATTACTTTGCATTAACTAGTATCGGTTCACTTTAAAATGGATTTTCTCACTCGGGTGTGCGCATTGCATATGCGATATGATTATGTGCACATGTTTGTATCATGTTGGATGATGCATACCACTTTGGTTAAGTGTAAAGTTTGAACCATGGTTGTGTTTATGTTTAGGGTTTTATTTTCTTAATTATTCATTTATTCTTTTTGATAAATGGATAAAAGAAATTCAAATGAGAAAATGGTGGCTTGGTTTTGTTTTGTTCATGAAGCTTCATGAACATTTTGACTAATTGACCATTTTGTCTCTAGCTTAACCCTAACCATTGCTTCAACCATGATTAATACTCTACACTTTACCATGGTTTAGTCATGATAAGTTTTGATTATTCTTTTCTTTTTCTAATTAACTTGTCATAACTATTTCCTTCTTCTTCTTCATTCTTCAAGCGAAGAAAGCTTGCCCCATCAATGGCAAGTGATGGAAATGAGTGAGAAATCCAATTCTAAAGTCTACCCACTTCCTATTTCTTCATCCTCTATCTCTTGCCAAGTAGTAGGGTGTGTTTCCTTCACAAGTTTCATGACTTGGTGAAGGTGGAGCTTGATTCATCGATGCCTCGACGTAGATCATCTTCGGCATGGACATCGACGACCTAGCTTGCCCATTCTCCGACGAAGCCGACGCTAGAGCCCGGATTTGATTTGGACAGCGGAGAGGACCTCGTTGCGGAGCCGTGGAGGTGGAGCACCGGATCTACAAAGGTTGTATTTCCGTATCTCTTAGTTAATTGTTAACTAGTTAGCTTTTTCGCCTAGTTTTCTAGCAAACGATCCGTAGTTTAGGGTTTGTAGGCACCGTAAAATTTGAAAATGGCATGTTCGATGCCTTGTGAGACCTCTTAGGAGTGCCTAGGAACCCTACAGTGGTATCAGAGCCTAGCTAGAGCCTTAGGCGAAGTCCAGACAGAATTTGAAGTCCGAACGAACCCGGAACCCCAAACCAAACTTGCTCTCTGTACTTTTTTCAAAACAGTGCATTTTTCCATATTAAAAATATTCAGTAAAATCAGCAGGAAATTCTAAGGAATACTGCAAAATTCGAGCGCATGATTCCATACATGGAGCGCGGATCCGCGGCCTTACAGTAGGATAGTGCGGCGGATCCGCCGCTCTTTTGTCTTGTTGTGCTTCGAAATTTGCACCATAATTCTTAGTTTTCAGTTATGATTTTCCTGTGAATTTTTAATATTTTTTTCAGAGTGTTATTTTCTGAGTTGTTTTGGGGATTCGAATGTTCGATCGGATTATCAGATTTTGTCTATGTGGCTTTCCGGATAATTTTTAGAATATGTTAAAAAGTTCGATCGGATATAAATACCCAAATTTTCCCCTGTCGGGAAATTTCCAAGTGTTGGATTTTTCCGTAGTTTAACGACGTTCTAAGTAGTGCAAGTAACGCGATGGACCCTCTAGAAGACAACAAACCTTAACTCGATTATGTGACCGTCTTGAACTGCCCTTTGAACCTTCGGGTTTGGGGCAGTACGGCGTGCCACATGTGAGGCGTTGGCTTGACCCTTCTACGGCTGGACCGTTGGTACTGAGGCACGAACGGAATGTTGTTAGACTTATTTCATGTGTTGATCTGTATCGGGAAAACTTGGGTGTTCGATTGTTCGATCGGAAAGTTTAACATTTTCTATTTATCCGGAATGTGATACAATAATTGGAATTCACAAGTAGTTATGAGATAACTAAATGAATATTATAAACATAGCAGTTTAGTCTCACATGATCGGTTGCCACGGAATTTTGATGAGATCAAAAGTCCGTTGCAATCACGTAGCGTACGCGGATACTCGCCGGGTAAACTTAATAGACAGCCTCACTCCATAGCCCCGACCAAGTGACTGTAGGAGAACCCTGTCGCCGAAAGCATCCGTTCGGGTGCTCCCGGTAGCGGTGTTCCGCCTTGGTGCACTTCGTCGACGGTATCGGGGGTGCGGCCGCCTACTGAAGTTTGCGACGAGTATTCGATAAGGATGTCGGGAATCTTGTTGAATTGCCCGACTTGATATTGAAAAGAGTTTTCGATTTTGAGACTAAAATGCGGGGTTTATAATTGTTAGGCATGCGATGTCTAAGGAATTCATTTGGTCAGGCATGCGATGTCTGAGGTAGTTGCGGATTCCAACTATTGTAGTTTTACACTTTCTTTTCTGTGACCGTAAGTGTAATATGTGATATCGCCGGTTTCGTTGCTATATGTCAACGACAATTGGGATGCGCATATTTACTTACGTTGATGACATGTGATGTTATGTGTTGCTGGATATGTTATATTGGATCGTCGTGTTTGAATAGCCGGGGTTTTTTTTGTGAGATGAGTGTTTTTCATTTTCATTCATGTAAAAACTTGTATGTAATATTCTTTTATTGGGGCGCTTCCAGGTTGCGGAAGTTGTCACCTTTTGTATATTATTTACTTTTCTGCACTAGGATAGACCCAAGGAGGGGAGCACTAGTAACCGGGTTCTAGGGTCTAGTGGGAGACCAACTCGAGGAGTCGAGTCCGGGTCTCCTAACCCTAGAATTGGTAGGGTTGCTTGCCGCTCTCGTAGGGGTCTAGGGGTGTGGGATTGGCTATTCATCACGACCGTGGAATCCGTGTTTTATACTGGCTCGTATTAAAAACACGGACGTCCTAGTATATCCAATATTTCAAATGTTTCTTCTGCTGTGTTTTATCTGAGATCATGCGATGTTCTGTGGCAGATATTATATATAGTATATATGATATATTATATAGACGTTACTTATGTTTTACACCCGCGCTAGCCCTGCCCCGCTCTGCCGTTAGTTACCTAACCTAACGGTGCACGAGGGGACATCGAGGCGAATGCGGATGGCATAAGTGTACGTCGTATTTATCTGTGATGTTTAGGTATTTAAATGATGGGACTTCATTAATGTGATTAATGAAATAAAAGAAACCTAAGATGTTGTAGAATCGAATTTCAAAATAAAACAGGTAGCTACAGTTCTTGCTTTGCATAGCGGTATATGTGATATATCCTGCACCTTATTCGATGAGGAAAGGACCGAGATCCCTTCACCGGGAGTGACTCCTTTAGCAATAACTGGCAGATGCTACACACTCGGTTTGTATTTTGATTGCTTTTAAGTGTTTTTGCTTTGCACAGTGATATATATGATATATCCCGCACCTCATTCGACGAGGAAAGGACCGACGATCCCTTCACCGGGAGTGACTCCTTTAGCAAAACTAGAAAAGCCTCAAAAGCACTCCATTTTAAAATCATTTGATTCTACAACGATATCAAGTTCATTACGCAATAGGTTTTCAGAAAAACCTGTCGTAGCCCTCCGTCATTTCAGATAAGTTGTATATAGTATTCGTGCTGCATTTGTTGGCTTTCGTCAAGGTGCAGTGTGCGGTAGCTATATGCTGCTTATCTGCTAGCATACGATGCGATTGGATTAGGGTAGTCGTGCGGCTTTGTTGGCTTTCGTCAAGGGTCTTGCGGGTGGGTTTAATTCGATCAAGAAATGTACGGGTTGAACTTGACTAGCGGGCTATGGTTTGTTGGCTTTCGTCAAGGTCATAGCACGTTAGGGGCAAAATATTATCGGGAATTTCAAGTGTTGAAATTTGCAATGAGATTGCATACCTTCTATGAGATAGTTGGATCCCGATACCCGCTGCGAGTAAGTGTTACTCCTGGGAGAGTTTTATACATTACAATTAGCCGATCAAGTAGGTGTCTAGAAAGGTGTTAACGAGGTTACGCCTCTGGGAAAACGAGGTTTACATTAATTAGGTTCGTGCGAAAGCACGGGGGACCTCCCTCAAAGTACCGACACTGGCCTGGCTGAAAGATTGGCGAACTTGTAGTGTGTAATTAATCCCGGCTAGTCTTTCCTTTTAGGGTTTGAAGGAAGATTTGATAAAAAGCAGTGGGAGCCATCCTGATTAGATAAAATAAAAACCGATCTATTCTTGCAAGAGCGCACGCTGAGTGTTTTCTTCTCTCTCTCTCCTGGTAGCGACCATATCACGCCTTAATCAAGATAATAATACGGATTATTGACCGAACCCGCTTGTTATACTGAGCTGGGGAACGTTGGTCCCGCTCCAACTTATAATTGTTATAAGACAGAGCAGGAAATTGGGGAATACCAGATTTCCCGTGCCACCCAAACGAAGAGAGTGCATGCTGATGCATCATCTTCGGGTGTGTTCATTACAAAGAACTGTTTCTCCGTATCCTCTACGTCCTGGGTATGTGATACCAGATCAGGATCCCAGATATGTAATCTGTTACATAGGGCTACAGATAGGTAGAGAACTGAGAACGGGTGATAAGTTTCATGAGGCAGAAAACGGGGCAAGAGTTGCAGCCAAGTCTGTTGGTCACTGTCACCCTGTATTACATTACATTGATTCTGAACGAATGATATTAGATACCGAACCTGATATACAAAATCATATCTGTCTCTTTATTAGTAAAGAAACGATATAATTTTGTATTGTTGGATAATGTTTTGAACATTTCCTATATCAAAAGTTGATCGGTTCAGGCACGTTATCTAAAAGCATTGATGTTCTAAATCAAACTACAGTTCTTTAGTATGCAGAACACACACAAGAGGAAGAGTTCAGAAATGAACGGATTCTTCTTGAGGCATTGTAGACTAGGTCAGATCAATGTGACCAGACTAGCTAGAGTTACATAAAGATGTATATTTAAATCAGTTTGAATTTACATCTTGTGAAACTCGCCAGTCATGTCACAGAGATAAGATGACCATAGCTCTGTTTACTGGAAACAGAGAAAAAGTTAGTGAACTCTTGGGATGATACATGTTGATGTATGTAGGTCCCCTGTCTACACATGCCAAGACCGGTTCTTTGTACTTCATTACATTCTCTGATGATCTCTTTAGATTCAGACATATGTTCCTGTTGAAACACAAGTCCGAACCTTTTGAGATATTCACAGAATATAAGTTAGAAGTAGAGAACCAATACGGGTATAAGTATTATGTCCTATGATGAGATCAAGGAGGAGAATACTTGAGCACGGAAATCCTGGACTATTCTAAAGGAGAATGAGATTCTCTCTCAGCATTACTCCTCCGTATACACCATAGAACGATGGTATATCGGGGCGGAGCAATCACACCCTATATGATAAGGTGTGCTCTATGATGAGTACTGCTGAGTTACCTATTTCCTTCTAGGGAGTTATGCACTTGAGAAGCTGCATACCTATTGAATAGGGTTCGAATCAAATCAGTTACCTACCATTTCATATGCGATATGGAAAGGGAAGAGCCCATGTCTTAAGCTAGTTAAGATTTGGGGTTGTCAGGCCTATGTCTAAAAGCAAAATCCGGACAAGCTCGAGGCAAGGTCTGTAATGTAGAACTGGAAAGGTTCCAGCTATACAAACTGCAGCTGATGATTTGAAAGAACCAAAGGATTCGATAGTTACCAACGAACCTCAGCCTCTCCGCCGATCTAGTAGGGTTCCTCACCCACCTGAGAGATACTTCTGTTTCTCTATGACAGTGGGAGCGAGGATTGCATCATGAGATGATGACCCAACTAGTTTCGAGCTGGCCATCAGGAGTGAGACTCTGTAAGAATGGCTGGATGCTTAGCGATCTGAGATGGAATCCTTATACACCAACAAAGTATGGACTTTGGTTGCTATATCTGACGGGTTAAATCCCCATCAGGAGCAGGTATATCTTGAGAAGATTACTTGGTGTACATGGAAAAGTTGAGACTTTCAAAGCTAGACTTGTTAAAAGTTTGCATCATTGACCAGGTGTGGATAATGATGAAACCTTTTCAAGTAGCTATGCTTAAGTCCATCCAGATCCTACTTGCCACGGCTACATACCATAACTACGATATCTGGCGGTTGGGTGTCGTGACTGCTTTTCTAAATGATGTTTTAGAAGAGTGCGTCTATAAGTACACAGCCAGAGGGCTTCGTAGACAGTGGGAGCAGCGGAAACGTGTGCAAGATGCTTTATAGGATTAAAGCAGGCATCGCGGAGATGGAACATCTGTTTTGATGGATTAGTCAAAGAGTTTGATATCATCAAAATGGTAGATGAACCTTGTATAAACAAAAAGGTAGTAGGGAGTATGGTGATGATCCTCGTAGAGTACGTGGATGACATACTCTTGATAGGGAAGGAGTTTCCTATGCTACGCTCGATCAATCTCCGGTTATCACAAGGATTCTCCACATAGGATCAAAATGATACCTCCTAAATCCTGAGTTTTAGATCTATGAGATAGACTTAATTGGATGTTAGGATTCTCACTAGTTGTAGTGAGACGGTATCAACCGATCCTGGGGAGAATCACTGGAAGGGTTCCAGGATGATAAAGACGACTGAATGTCAGTCACAGGCATTGTCTTTACCCTCAATGGAGGGACGGTATGTTGGAAGAGTTCCAAGCTATATACCGTGACATACTAGACGATAAAGGCAGGATACATCGCTACTTAAGATGCTACCAAAGAGGCAGTCTGGGTGTATATTGGTTCATGAGATGAACTACGTTCCTACCATTGTGAGACAATGGAGTTGTGGCTTATGCCAAGGAACACCCGTCCCATCAGTGACCTAGGCGTATTCTGAGGCCGCATCACCTGATCATGGAGATAGTTGATCTCCAGGGTGATCGAGGTTAGGAGAGTAGATTCAGAGGACAACACAGCGGATCCACTCACAAAGGCCTGTTCCCAGAGAGAGACTTTTATGGGATGGTTGAGTATGAGATACTACAACCACTGCTATCAGATGGCCCTAGTGCAAGTGGTAGATTGTTAGTTATATGTATGCCCTAGAGGCCATTACTGTACATTGGATGTATATTGTAGTGGATGCTGGACATATATAGGGAGGACTTTCTTGCTCGACATGATAGTATGCTATCTGGTTACTCTTTACCTTAACGTGTATGCTGATTGTCTCTCTGTTACATGTTGGTAAAGCCCTTAGGATGTGTGCTTGACTACCTGGACTATGATGCGGATCATACTAGTGGGGACATGGTAGTCCATAAGTACATCCTTCAAAGTCCCTAGTCGTGGGTGTATCGAGATGGGGCATCGATATACCAGAGTAGACTAGCATGTACCTTCTCGACCCATGCAGATGGGCGATGGATGATCGCATATCCATTGGTGTTTGACATCAGAGATGATATACGGGTGCTCAGTAGAGACTGGGTACACTGGACGGACTCGCCGAGAACTCCCAGATGGTATTATACCTCACGTCAGATGGCAGTTCTCTGGTGACACTGGTACAGAGTAGTCTGTTGACCCGAGATCGTCATAGAGTCTTGTATGGTTCCCACTGTGCTTTGATTTCCATCTTACCACGTCCAAGAGGGCGTGTAAAACGGTGGTTTTTGGGTACAGTCCCGAGTCACATGGAGGCAATGAGCGATAGGAGGGGATTCGTTTCTCCCGGTATAGGGGGTTGATGTTGCGCTGTGTTCGATTGGCTATAACAGGAAATCCCTGGCCAGGGTTGCTGAGATTTACTGGTAAGTGTTACCAGTAGTTTCTCGAACAGTTATAGACCTCATATCGACACGACTTATCAAGCTATTGGGGTCTGACGTTTACCACCCCTAGGCGAGATATGCGACATATCAGACGATCAGACCGGACTGTACGGTAGTGTTACTGGTTGGATTCACTGGAGTGTGAGCGGGCTTGCTCATCGATCTTCAGATCGCTCAATACACGGGTGGCCGTTATGTTTAGCAGACCGCTTGCGGCTTGTGGATGTTTGATATGATCATCATCTGCTGCCGGCGTATTGACGAGTCTTTAGAGTCCTACACAGAGATTTCCTGGCTCAAGCGAAACGAAATAGGAGCGCATATGAGATATGTGCGGGACCGAGAACAATACGGTATGTGATACTGTATTCGATTCTCGTGATGTGACATAGATCGGTTATATGCGATATAGCCGGGTTATCGGATCAAGTGTTGAGTCGATAAGTTGTTACTGATGATACCAGTCGGTTATGTTCGACATGACCGGATCGTTAAATCAAGTGTTGATTTAATGATTTAATGCATAATTGTATATTTGATATATTACTTTGCATTAACTAGTATCGGTTCACTTTAAAATGGATTTTCTCACTCGGGTGTGCGCATTGCATATGCGATATGATTATGTGCACATGTTTGTATCATGTTTGATGATGCATCCCACTTTGGTTAAGTGTAAAGTTTGAACCATGGTTGTGTTTATGTTTAGGGTTTTATTTTCTTAATTATTCATTTATTCTTTTTGATAAATGGATAAAAGAAATTCAAATGAGAAAATGGTGGCTTGGTTTTGTTTTGTTCATGAAGCTTCATGAACATTTTGACTAAGTGACCATTTTGTCTCTAGCTTAACCCTAACCATTGCTTCAACCATGATTAATACTCTACACTTTACCATGGTTTAGTCATGATAAGTTTTGATTATTCTTTTCTTTTTCTAATTAACTTGTCATAACTATTTCCTTCTTCTTCTTCATTCTTCAAGTGAAGAAAGCTTGCCCCATCAATGGCAAGTGATGGAAATGAGTGAGAAATCCAATTCTAAAGTCTACCCACTTCCTATTTCTTCATCCTCTACCTCTTGCCAAGTAGTAGAGTGTGTTTCCTTCACAAGTTTCATGACTTGGTGAAGGTGGAGCTTGATTCATCGATGCCTCGACGTAGATCATCTTCGGCATGGACATCGACGACCTAGCTTGCCCATTCTCCGACGAAGCCGACGCTAGAGCCCGGATTTGATTTGGACAGCGGAGAGGACCTCGTTGCGGAGCCGTGGAGGTGGAGCACCGGATCTACAAAGGTTGTATTTCCGTATCTCTTAGTTAATTGTTAACTAGTTAGCTTTTTCGCCTAGTTTTCTAGCAAACGATCCGTAGTTTAGGGTTTGTAGGCACCGTAAAATTTGAAAATGGCATGTTCGATGCCTTGTGAGACCTCTTGGGAGTGCCTAGGAACCCTACAGATATTAGCGTACTTGCCTTATATGTTAGTTTAGACATTGTAGTTATTACCTGCTACTTCATGCATACTGTTATTCATTGTTATGCCGCATTCATGGATTCTCATGCATATATTCACTATTTTACGTGTTATTGAGGTTTTGGATTCGGATTTCCATGAGATTTTTCTGGATTTGGAGGAAAACCGCAAAAACATAAATAAACCTTTTCTCTCTTTTAAAATAAAAAGTGCGGTTTTCCCATGATGTATGAGTCGTCCACCATGAGTTTGCTGATGGATTTCGAGACCCGATTCGAGGAGACGGATGAACCGTTTCGGGTATATGGTGGACCCGGTAAGGTACCCCGGGGCAAGAAGCGTGTGATGATGATGATGTAAGCCTGGCAGGGGAGCACTACCTACCGGTGATTTTACCCGACGCGTCGGATATCCGGAGGATACCGTCGTGGTCTTGAGATGGATGGTAGAGGCCGGTCTGGACTGACGGCGCCCTAGATATTGTGATTGGGACATTGAGATTTCGAGATATTGAGGTACAGAGACTGTGATACAGAGATATCGAGATATTGGGATTACGTTTTGTGCCGATGCTAGGCACTGTTTTATGCTGCTTTCATTATGATACCTCATTTTAAAATATACAAAGGAAATCTCACTAAATTATGAAAACAGTTCTTGACTTACATGTATTCTATTTTCATGCATTCATACCTCATTCATATAATATATTGCTACCTGAGGCACTGACACGGGCACATGAGATTACACTCGGGTTACATATTTACCCTAGCCTTATTATAGGTTGCATGTTATATATATAATTGAGGTTATATTATGATCATTGACCTAGGTTGCGTTATTTATGCGATTTCTTTCCGTAGATGTTTTTCTATTCACGAGTTGGCAACTTACCCCCGTTGTGCCCCAGTTTCTTGCAGGTTTGTCGTACAGGTTTCATTACGGCTTTGCGGGCATAGTTTCCTTTGGGTGATTTGCTAGTAGGTCGGTTTACTTGTATCGTACCCCCATTATATCTCTTGTATATCATTATCCTGTTGTATCTAGAAGTTCCATCAACCAAACATGTGTTATTTTTGAGATAGAGACCAGTGATATTATTCTTTCGACCTTAGAGTCGCGCGTTTTATTTCTATGGTTTTCTTGTTGTTTTGAGTTCCTTTTGAGTTTTGATCCTCGCCCTTGGCGTTGTATATTATATTGCTTGTGTGGTTGTGACCGTCGATTGACGAAGAGCTAGCTCCCGCTTGGGGATGCCTTTTTATTGATTTCGTATATTATTCATGTTGTATCCCGTTTGGGAGCCAGTATTTACAAAGGAGACTCTGCCGAAATTTTCAGGAAATACTTGATGTTTTTTTAAAACCGCATAACTCGTCTTATGCTATTAAAACTACTTGATTTTAAATTGGTTTTCCTTCACTCTACTATTTTTCTTGGTTTGGATTTCTGGGTTTTCGTTTTACTTAGATTATGTATGCCTCGAGACGTTCGTAATTTAAGTGCCGGTCATGTTCCGTACTTTCGGGTCGTGACATGATACTATGGATATTTTAAAAGACGTATCTTTTCTTAAAAACACCGTAGTCCTTATTTTCAAACACCACGATTCGTACTATTTCAAACGGCAAAGCAGTATAACACATGTATAGTAAGGTAGATTCCTTGTTGTTACGTTATTATTCATGTTCCGCATATTATTATTGTATTTACTATTCATTTTCATTATTATGTTGTTATCGCCTCATTGCATGTTATTGTGTACGTAGTAATTATGAAACCATGCTGTTAGGACACCGGCACCATTACCGATGACGCGTATACTCCACGTACACTCGCTTGCCGGCTCACACACATCTTCATCGGTAATTTCCATGTCATGTGCACTTTCGAAAATACTATTTCAATGACATAGCTGCTAGCTGATAGTTGTAATATGTTATAGTTTCTATATGCTAATTTAATTATTGCATTCATTGCATGATATCAGATGCATCCATATATTCATTGGTTATGCAGTATTATAGAGATTTATGCCGGTATTCACTGTTTATTGGTATCATGATTTTGATGATTTCGGATTTACATGAGATTTCTGGATTTAGGGGAAAACCTTAAGAATTTAATAAAATCTTAGTATCATCATTTTAAAATGTAAATTGCGGTTTTCTCGTGATGTATGAGTGTCCACCATGATGTTTTCTCGGTTCTGAGATAGTTTTTGAGACCCGATTCGAGGAGTTGGATGAACCATCTGCGGGTACATGGTGGACCCGGTATGGTACCCCGGGGCAAGAAGTTCGAGTAGTAGACGATGAGCCCGGCAGGGGCATACTACCTACCGGTGATTTTACCTGGCGCGCCGGATATCCGGAGGATACCGTTCGTGGCCGTGAGATTGATGATATGGGCTGATCCGTTCTGCTGGAGCTCGAGGGCCGATCCTGCAGATGATACGGATGCCTGAGGTATTGATGTTTGAGACTTGATTTGAGATTTGAGATATTGAGATTTGATACTGAGATAGTGAGACTTATGTTTTGTGTCGATGCTTGACACTGATTTCTCTGTTGCATTCATTAATGATACGTGATCGACATACATATAGAAATCTCATTGATTAAAGAAAACAGTTGTCTCACTCATGATATATTCTGTTTCCATTCGTAATGCATTCATACATCATATATCTGATATGTTGCTATCTGAGGCACTGACACGAGCATGTAGTATTACACTATACATAGCTGGACCAGGATTTTTATTGAGGATATCACCTGATATGACCTAGGATAGCGTTATACATGCTATTTCTACTCGTAGATGTTTTCTACTCACGAGTTGGCAACTCACCCCCGTTGTGCCACAGTTCCTTGCAGGTTTTGCCGTACAGGTTTCGTTGCGGCTTTGCTGGCACACTGTTCCTTCCGGGCGATTGCTTTGGTAGGTGGGTTCTTTGCATCAGGACCACCATTGTTTATTTATTATTTCTGTTGTATCTAGAAACTCCATCAACCAGATTGTATATTTGAGAGAGTTAGAAGACCATATTTGTTAATTTTTGACCTTAGAGTCGCGCGTTGTATTATTATGGTTTTCATGCTGATTTGGGTTTTTTTTTTGAGTTTTGATCCTCGCCCTTGGCGTTGTATATTATATTCCTTGCGTGGTTGTGACCGTCGATTGACGAAGAGATAGCTCTCACTTGGGGATGTCTTTTTGTTCATTTCGTATACTATTCATGTTTTATCCCGTTTGGGGCCAGTATTTACAAAGGAGACTTTGCCGAAATTTTCAGAAAATACTTGAGATTTTAAAAATACATACTTCGGCCTATGTTGATTAAAACTACTTGCTTAAAATTGGTTTTTCCTTCACTCTACTACTTCTTTGGTTTTGATTTCTGGGTTTTGGCTTACTTAGATTACGTACGCCTCGAGACGTTTCGTAATTTAAGTGCCGGTCATGTTCCGTACTTTTCGGGTCGTGACAGTGATGATAAAAGACAACTGAATAATCCTATTCTATTTCTCCTGAACCAGAATCCATCCTCGAAAAATTTCCTTCGAGTTCGTATATAACGATACGATGGATTTATCTAATGGAATTAGATGTTCGTAATAATACGGTGTGTTCTGGAGAAATGTAAAGGGTAAAAGAAGGAGTGGCAATGATGTATGCAACTCAGACAATCCAAAATCCAGTGTTTTAAGAAGGTTCGGTTAACTTGGTTACTGAGTTATAGTCTAGGGTCGGGTCATGGTCGCAGTCAAAGAGAGAGAGAAAGGAAACACCCTGCGTGCACTCTAACCTGAAAGTCTCCCACTGTATCCTCAAATTCTCCTCCAAACCTGAAAGAAGAATTAGTCGGAATCACCCGAGGAGTAAACCAACTCATCAGTGGGAATCGGGATCCAACTATCATCGCATGATAACTTGATGGAAGCCACTCAAGTCACCACACTCCAGAAGGTATGCGCAAGCCTGGCAAGTTTCCTGTATGTTTGAAACTCCTGATGTGATTTTTACCCCTAGGACCCAACTGACCTTGACGAATAATCAACAAATCAAAAGGTCCTAGTCAAGTTCAACCCATCATTATCTTGATTGCGTTAAACCCACCTGCATGACCTTTGACGAATAATCAACAAAGTCGTACGACTGTCCTAACCAATCCACATATCCATGCGACAGAAAAGCATTACAGAGCTACCGCACACTACGCCTCAGTGAATAGGAATGACAAATGCAGCACGAATACTAAGCAATACTAATTTGAAATGACGGAGGGCTACGACTGGTTTTTGGTGAAAAACCTTTAACGTAATGAACTTGATATCATTGAAGGAATCCAAGTGGTTTTATAAAAATATAGTGGCGAAAGCCTTTGCTAAAGAGGTCACTCCCGGTGAAGCGATCTCGGCTCTTTCCCCGTAGAATGAGGTGAAGGGTATTCCAAACTGAATACCACGATGCAAAGCAAAAAGTAATCGACTATAATGAAGTTATTACCCTGACGCAAACTTCTGCCCAAGGTGTCACTCCCGATGAAGGGATCTCGGCCCTTGCCTCGTCGAATGAGGTGCAGGATATTCCAAACTAAATACCACTGTGCAAAGCAAAAGGAAACGTCCTTGTAATGGCATTTTTCGAAAAATTGGTTCTAACAACATCATATATAGGTTTGTTTTATCCTTGTATTGATCAGAATCAATGCAGTCCCATCAATTAATCACACCAGAAAAGAACGAAAATAAAATGTACGTATATGCCATCCGCATTCGCCACTGGGTCCCGTCATCATCCGTTAGGTTACTTAACCAATGACAGAACGGGGACTGGACTAGCGCGGGTGCAAAACATATACAATATCTACTAGTATATATATATGTCAATATATAGTAATTGTTCCAGGGGTGATAAATGCAACATTACAGAAAAGTAATAAGCATCACAAAACAATACAGATAATGTGGGAGCCCCGGGTTTCCTTTGAGCCGCAAATGAAACCCGACGTTCCTCTTGTCGTGTGGATAGCCTGTGTAATGAAAACCTAGACCCCTACGAGTGCGGCAAGTTACCCACGAAAACCAAAAGCGAGGCAGCCCCCTTCAGTAAAGTGAATGGACCACCCAACACTTCACGGAATCCGATAACTTGAGCACCCCTCCTTGGGTCAACCTGTACCCCCTACGAGTGTGGCGAATAGCCCGCCAATTCTAGAGTGAAGCCACCTCCGTCTCAATGCCCCGTTGCCCTCTAGAACCGGCTATCCATGCACCCCACCGTGGGGTAATCCTAGTACAGAAAAGAAAATATATACAACGGGTACATCGACCTCAACCCGGTCGTGCCCCAAAAGAATAATATACAAACAAGCAGTGACGATAGTCCACATGTCGGACGTTCGCCCCGCAATATCAAATGTACAAATAAATCCAAACTGCACTACCATTGCACACAAGCTATCCTATGCGACAAAACCGCAACAACACAGCACAACACAGAACATCAACATGAATGTCACGTTCGCAAACCCGTCTAAAAGAGCTATAGCGATTAGACAAGATTTACCGATCAAATGACATTCACGGTCGCATATAGAAATGTAATGTACTGTGAACTAACTTGTTTAAATTTTTGATCGACAAAAAATTCCCGAAGTGGGCCCCAAGTACAAATCCAGCAGTCAAAATAATCTGGGCCACAACAAAATATTCCAGAAACCACATTTCCAAGTTGAAGTCCTCTAGAAGAAAATTGGTGCAGCGAACCTACCAAAGCGCCGCGCAACCGCGGCAAACATGAGCGTTTGGCCGCAGTTCTGCGGTCTAGTAGTAAGTTCGTGCTACCAAATTTCTTCCAGTGTGTTCAAAAAGCCTGCCTGATTTTCTGAAACACTCAAAATAATTTTTCGACCTGTTTAAAAATTCGACAGAAACTTTATCATTTGAAATGCGGTTTCGGAAATTTTGTTCGATCGATATTTTAAACACGTTAGAACGAGCTAGTAAAGGTTAATAGCATGGCTCTGATACCATGCTGGGTTACGGCAGCAGCCCGGCCGTTAATCCGAGGCCAAATGCGGAACAAAATTTTTATAACTTGGCGCTACTGCAACCAATCACCCGGATCGTACCATTAACCGTTAACTAGCAATCCAAAAAGAGAGTTCATAGATTATACCGATCGATCTGTGTCCTTCGGTCTTTAATCCCCTCCCCTAGCTTGTTGCGGCTGCCCCGATGAAATCCTCTCTCCTCGTCAAAGTGGCACCATGTCAACGAATCTTTATACGGGCTCCCGCTTCGAACTGAAGCAACTCGGATATGAAGTTTGCTAGATGACATGTCCAAGACTGAAGTAGAGAGAGTGTAGAATACTTTGTCTCAAGGCACCCGATGAATCAGACGAAGGTAAATGAAGTTGCCAATTGGTGAGAATGAGAAATGTGAGCATTTAGAAATTTGCAAGTGGGAAAAAACAAGGGGGCTCGGCCATGAAGGAATTTGTGCTCTCTGGGGATTTCTTCAAGTGGGGTAAGGTGTGTATATTTTCCTTGCAACCTTATCAATTCATCACTCATACAAAATTAATCCCTTACTCCCTAATGCTACAGCATACCTCACACTCACTAATAGTGCTCAGCCAATCAATGTGTTTGGCCACAAAAACAAACATGCCAACAAAATACACCAACTCACAATCTTGCCCATGTTTATTCAAAGCTCACCCACTCCAAGCCTTTGCCCCATGCTGCCATTGACCCATCAAAAGTTCAAAGACTAACCAATAATCCAAATGAAAATGGCAGCCCCTCTAAAACAATGCATGCACCAAATAAATTAATGAAAACACAAAACTCACATTCAACAAAATTAAACATTAAATCTAATGTTTAATCGAGAGAAGAAAAACTAGCAACTTCAAAAGTAATCCCGTAATGAATTACAGGATTACCCCACAACTGTATATACATACCCGCATTTGTATTCCGACCGAATACGAAGGCGATGAGACAAAAAATATTCCTACACATTATAATACTAGGATCCGGCTTAAACCAAAACCCACTAGTATTATCTTTCCGAACAATGACATGTGCACAAGTGCACGTATATGTTCGAACCCTACCATAAAACCATACGACCTCTACAACATTTCGCCCAAACTTGAGAAACTATTTGTGGAGAACTCTAATGACTCATTAATACACTGGCAGTGGGTTTACCCACAAGCACGTCAGTGGTACTAGCTGTACGTAACGGTTGCCCATGTATTGATCGGAAGGGAAGCTGATGAGTGAACTCCTCCAGAAACCCTACTGAGCCTGACAGTGACAATATCCGTACAGTCCGGTCTGTTCGTCTATGAGTATCACATATCGAGTCTAGGTGGGTGGATAAAGTCAGACCCCTACTAATGCGATAATTCGTGTCGGTATGAAGCCCATCACCACCTGAGAAACTACTGATCCGAATCAGTAATTCTCGATTATCTTGGCCAAGGATTTCTGGTGATGGCCACCCGTGCATTGTACGACATCAACCCCTAATACCTGGAGAGACGAGTCCCCGACGATCTGCTCACTGCCTCCATATGGCTCGGGACTGTACCCAACTAAAACCTGTTTGCACGATTCCTTTGAGCCGTGGTAGGATAGTAATCAAAGCACAGTGGGAACTGACATGAGACAAATGACGATCTCAGGTCGACAGACTAACTTGTACACATGTCACCTGGGAACTGCTATCTGACAATAGGTATAATACCAACTAGCAGGTTCCCGGCGAGTCCTGTCCGGTGTACTCATAACCGAATGAGAACCTGTATACATCTTAGGTGAACTAACTGACACCAGTGGCTTGTGAGACCGGCCACCACCCCTCGTCGGGGTCTCAAATTGTATACACTAGTCTACTCTGGAGTATCGATGCCTAGTCTCAAAACTCCCACGACTAAGGACACATTAAGGATATGCTTATAGACCCCAGCTCCTACGTATATGATCGTCATCATACAGCTGGCTGTCAAGCAAAAATCCTATGGGCTCTATCAACATGTATATGATGATAAAGACAAACCCGATAGCATACTATCATCTCAAGTAAGACTGTCCTGCTGGTATAGGTCATCCCTCAATCATTGCAATCACGTATCCGCGATCCAATAATTGACTTTGAGGGCACTATATCCAACACAATACGTGGATGACAACCTTACTCTCTACAAGCTTCTTGTATATACAAGGTTCATCTACCATTTTGATGAAGTCAAACTCTTTGACTGTCATATCAAAACAGATGTTCCAACTCCGCGATGCTTGCATTGATCTTGATAGACTTAAGCATAGCTTTGAAAGTCTCAACTTTTCTATCTACACCAAGAAACTTCTCAAGATCCATTTGCTCCCAATGGGTTTTACCCCTTTAGGTGCAACTTGCAAAGTCATACTTTGTTGGTGTACATGGATTCCATCTTTGATCGCATAGCATCTAGCCTTTACATCGAGTCCCTACTCGTGATGGCCTGCCTGAACCTAGTTGGGCCATCATCTACCATGATTCAATCTTCGCTCCCACTGTCGCCAAGAATACCGTAGTATCTCTCAAGTGGATAAGGAATCCTACCAGATTCACGGAGAGGCTGAGGTTCGTTGGAGACTATTGAATCCTTTGGTTTTACCAAATCATTAGCTGTTAGTTTGTTTAGCTGGAATAACTTCCAGTTCTACCTCATAACCATAGATTTCTTCACAAGAAATTCCTTTTCTAAAAGGGTGGCATGCTGAGAAACAAAACACCTTTTGCTCCTCAGTTTGGTAGAAGATATTCCCTTGCAAATGTTCGGGATATCCTAACAAACATGTACAGAACTGACCTTGCCTCGAGCTTGTCTGGATTCTGCCTTTCAACATAGGCCGGACAACCCCATATCTAAACTCGTTTAAGAAATGATCTCTTCCCACACCATATCTCATATGTAGTGGTAGCCTCTGATTTGGACGGAACCCCATTGAATAGGTATGCATCTTCTCAAGTGTATAACACCAAAAGGAAACAGGTAACTCGGCAGTACTCATCATAGAGCGCGCCATATCTCATAAGGTGCGATACCTCCGCCCCGATACACAATTGTGCTGTGGTGTATTCGAAGGAGTAAGTTGAGAGAGAATCACATTCTCTTTTAAATAATTCAGGAACTCCATGCCCAAGTATTCCCCTCCTCTATCACATGAAGGACTTTAATACTTCCACCCGTCTGGTTCTCAACTTCAAGCTTACATTCCTTGAATTTCTCAAAAGTTTCAGACTCATGTTTCAACAGGAATATATGTCCGAATCTTGAGAGATAGTCGATGAATGTAATGAAGTGCCAAGAACCAACCTTGGCATTTGTAGACATAGTGTAGGGTTCCTAGGCACACTAATGAAGTCTCACAAGGCATCAACCATGCCAATTTCAAATTTTACAAGTGCCGAGAAACCCTAATACGGATCGTTAACTAGAATTTAGGCGATACAACAAGCAACTAAACTACTTTAGTGCTAAGTGAACGGAAATACAACCTTTGTAGATCCGGTCCTCCACCTTCTTGGCTCCGTGATGAAGTCCCCTCGCTGCGATCATCGGATCCCGGGCTCTAGCGTCGGCTTCATCGGAGAAATGGGCGGGCTAGGTCGTCGACTTCGATGCCGAAGATGATCTACGTTGGTGCAACACAAGATCAAGCTCCAACTTCACCAAGCCATGAAACTTATGAAGAAAACACCCTATACTACTTGGCAAGTGGTAGAGGATGAAGAAATAGGAAGTGGGTTCACTTTAGAATTGGATTTCTCACTCTTTTTCTCAAGTTGCCATTGATGGAAGCAAGGTTTTCTTCTTTGTTCAAGAAGAAGAAGAAGAAGAAAGAATATGATAAGCTCATTTTAAAATAGAAAAAAAATGATACTTATCATAATATCAACCATGGTTAGGTGTAGAGAATTAACTAAGGTTAGATGAATGGTTAGGGTTAGGAGAAGAAGACAAGAATGGTCACTTAGTCAAAGTTACATGAAGCATCAAGAAGCTCATGTAAGAAAGCAACCATTTTGTTTTCTTTTCTCTTTTTCTCAAAAATGAATGGATAAATAAATAAGTGTAATGAAACCCTAACCATTCACTAAACCTGGTTTAAGTCTTTACACAAATCCAAGTTTGCATGTATCATCAAATATGATACAAACAAGTGCACAAAACTATATCATATATACAATGTGCACATCCGAGTGAGAAAATCCAATTTAAGTGAACCAATACTAGTTAATGCAAAGTAATATATCAAATATATAATTATGCATTAAATCATTAAATCAATACTTGATTTAACGATCCGGTCATATCGCATACAACCGACTAATATCTAATGTATCGGCTTATCGAATCAATCCTCGATTCGATAACTAGGTTATATCGCATACAACCAATCGATACATTAATCGCGAGAATAAAATACGGTATCACATACACGTATTATTCTCGGTCCCCGCACATATCTCATATGCGCTCCTATTTCGTTTCGCTTGAGCCAGGAAACCTCTGTGTAGGACTCTAAAGACTCGTCAATACGCCGGCAGCAGGTGATGATCATATCAAACACCCACAAGCCGCAAGCGGTCTGCTAAACGTAACGGCCACCCAGGTATTGAGCGATCAAAAGATCGACGAGCAAGCCCGCTCATACTCCTGTGAATCCAACCAGTAACACTTACCGTACAGTCCGGTCTCGTCGTCTGATATGTCGCATATCTCGCCTAGGGGTGGTAAACGTCAGACCCCAATAGCTCGATAAGTCGTGTCGATATGAGGTCTATAACAGTTCGAGAAACTACTGGTAACACTTACCAGTAAATCTCAGCAACCCTGGCCAGGGATTTCCGGTTATTGCCAATCGAACACAGCGCAACATCAACTCCCTATACCGGGAGAGACGAATCCCCTCCTATCGCTCATTGCCTCCATGTGATTCGGGACTGTACCCAAAAACCACCGTTTTGCACGCCCTCTTGGATGTGGTAAGGTGGAAATCAAAGCACAGTGGGAATCACACAAGACTCTATGACGATCTCGGGTCAACAGACTACTCTGTACCAGTGTCACCAGAGAACTGCCATCTGACGTTAGGTATAATA
Source organism: Agapanthus africanus (assembly GCA_030015575.1). Classification (NCBI taxonomy): domain Eukaryota; kingdom Viridiplantae; phylum Streptophyta; class Magnoliopsida; order Asparagales; family Amaryllidaceae; genus Agapanthus; species Agapanthus africanus. The sequence goes on along the minus strand of JASDDO010000019.1, from coordinate 651,318,813 downwards.
CCATCTGGGTGTTCTCGGCGAGTCCGTCCAGTGTACCCAGTCTCTACTGAGCACTCGTATATCATCTCTGATGTCAAAAACCAATGGATATGGGATCATCCATCGCCCATCTGTATGGGTCGAGAAGGTATACTCTAGTCTACTCCGGTATATCGATGCCCCGTCTCGATACACCCACGACTAGGGACCTTGAAGGATGTACTTATGGACTACCATGTCCCCACTAGTATGATCCATATCATAGTCCAGGTAGTCAAGTACACATCCTAAGGGCTTTACCAACATGTAACAGAGAGACAATCAGTGTACACGTTAAGGTAAAGAGTAACCAGATAGCATACTATCATGTCGAGCAAGAAAGTCCTCCTATATATGTCCAAGCATCCACTACAATATACATCCTATGTATAGTAATGGCCTCTAGGGCATACATATAACTAACAATATCCTACTTGCACTAGGGCCATCTGTAGCAGTGGTTGCAGTATCTCATACTCAACCATCCCATAAAAGTCTCTCTCTGGGAATAGGCCTTTGTGAGTGGATCCGCCGTGTTGTCCTCTGAGTCTGTTTTCCTAACCTCAATCACCCTGGAGATCAACCATCTCCATGATCAGGTGATACTGCCTTAGAATATGTCTGGATCACTGATGGGACGGATGTTCCTTGGCATAAGCCACAACTCCATTGCCACACAATGGGAGGAACTAAGTTCATCTCATGAACAAATATACATACAGACTGCCTCTTTGGTAGTATCTTAAGTAGCGATGTATCCTTCCTTTATTGTCTAGTAAGCCACGGTATTTAGCTTGGAACTCTTCCAACATACCGTCCCTCTACTGAGGGTAAAGACAATGCCTGTGACTGACATTCAGTCGTCCTTATCACCCTGGAACCTTTACAGTGATTTTCCCCAGGATCAACTGATACCATCTCACTACTACTAGTGAGTCTCCTAACATCCAATTAGATCTATCTCATAGATCCAAAATCCAGGATTTAGGAGGTATCACTTTGATCCTATATGAAGAATCATTGTGATAAGCGGAGATTGACCAAGCGTAGCATAGGAAACTCCTTCCCTATCAAGAGTATGTCATCCACGTATTCTACGAGGATCACCACCATACTCCCTACTACCTTTTCGTTTATACAAGGTTCATCTACCATTTTGATGATGTCAAAACTCTTTGACTAACACATCAAAACAGACGTTCCAACTCCGCGATGCCTGTTTTATCACACAAAACATCTTGCACACGTTTTCGCTGCTCCCACTGTCTACGAGGCCCTCTGGCTGGTGTACTTATAGACGCTCTCTTCCAAAATATCATTTAGAAAAGCAGTCATGGCACCCAACCGCCAGATATCGTAGTCATGGTATGTAGCCGTGGCAAGTAGGATCTGGATGGACTTAAGCATAGCCACTGGAAAAAGGTTTCATCATTATCCACGCCTGGTCGATGACGAAAAACCTTTAACAAGTCTAGCTTTGAAAGTCTCAACTTTTCCATATACACCAAGTAATCTTCTCAAGATATACTTGCTCCTGATGGGAATTTAACCCTTCAGATATAGCAACCAAAGTCCATACTTTGTTGGTGTACAAGGATTCCATCTCAGATTGCTAAGCATCCAGCCATTCTTACAGAGTCCCTACTCTCGATGGCCTGCTTGAAACTAGTTGGGTCATCATCTCATGATGCAATCCTCGCTCCCACTGTCATAGAGAAACAGAAGTATCTCTCAGGTGGGTGAGAAACCCTACTAGATCGGCGGAGAGGCTGAGGTTCTTTGGTAACTATTGAATCCTTTGGTTTTATCAAATCATCTGCTGTAGTTTGTATAGCTGGAACCTTTCCAGTTCTACATTACAGACCTTGCCTCGAGCTTGTCTGGATTTTGTTTTTAGACATAGGCCGGACAACCCCAAATCTTAACTAACTTAAGAGATGGGCTCTCATATCAAATATGAAGTGGTAGGCAAACTGATTTGATTTTGAACGCTATTCAATAGGTATGCAGCTTCTCAAGTGCATAACTCCCAAAAGGAAATAGGTGACTCAGTAGTACTCATCATAGAGCACACCTTTTCTGTAGGGTTCCTAGGCACACTAATGAGGTCTCACAAGGCATCAACCATGCCAATTTTCTAATTTTACAAGTGCCGAGAAACCCTAATACGGATCGTTAACTAGATGTCTAGGCGAAGAAAGAATGCGAATAGTTAACAACTTAACTAAAAAGAACGGAAAATACAATCTTTGTAGATCCGGTCCTCCACCTCCATAGCTCCGCAAATGAAGTCTCCTCGCTGTCCAAATGGAATCCCGGACTCTAGCGTCGGCTTCATCGGAAAAATAGGCGGGCTAGGTCGTCGACTTCGATGCCGAAGATGATCTACGTCGAGGCATCACAAGATCAAGCTCCCACTTCACCAAGTCATGAAACTTGTGAAGAAAACACCCTATATTACTTGGCAAGAGGTAGAGGATGAAGAAATAGGAAGTGGGTTCACTTTAGAATTGGATTTCTTACACATTTTCTCAAGTTGCCATTGATGGAGGCAAGCTTCTTCTTGAAGAAGTAGAAGAAGAAGATAAAGTATGTAATGATCAGTCTTTTTCAAAAAGAAAATAAAATGTATACTTATCATAATCCAACCATGGTCAAGTGTAGAGAATAAACTAAGGTTAGTTAAAGGGTTAGGGTTAAGCATGAAGACAAAATGGTCACTTAGTCAAAGATGCTTTGAAGCTTCAAGAAGCTTCAAGCAAAGAAAGCCACCATTTTCTCTTTTCTTTTGCCAAAAAGAAATAAATAAATAAATGAATAAATAAGTGAAAACCCTAACCAATATACAACCATGGTTTAATCTTTACACAAACCCTAGTGAGCATGTATCATCAAACAAGATATAATCAAGTGCACAAAAGTATATCACATATACAACTTGTGAACTTCAAGTGAGAAAATCCATTTAAAGTGAACCAATACTAGTTAATGGAAAGTAATATATCAAATATATAATTATACATTAAATCATTAAATCAACACTTGATTTAACGATCCGGTCATATCGCATATAACCGACTAGTATCCTATGTATCGGCTTACCGAATCAATCCTTGATTCGATAACTAGGTTATATCGCATTCAACCTTTCGATACATTTATCGCGAGAATAGAATACGGTATCACATACACGCATTATTCTCGGTCCCGCACATATCTCATATGCGCTCCTATTTCGTTTCGCTTGAGCCAGGAAACCTCTGTGTAGGACTCTAAAGCCTCGTCAATACGCCGGCAGTAGATGATGATCATATCAAACACCCACAAGCCGCAAGCGGTCTGCTAAACGTAACGGCCACCCGGGTATTGAGCGATCAGAAGATCGACGAGCAAGCCCGCTCACACTCCTGTGAATCCAACCAGTAACACTTACCGTACAGTCCGGTCTCGTCGTCTAATATGTCGCATATCTCACCTAGGGGTGGTAAACGTCAGACCCCAATAGTTCGATAAGTCGTGTCGATATGAGGTCTATAACAATTCGAGAAACTACTGGTAACACTTACCAGTAAATCTCAGCAACCCTGGCCAGGGATTTCCGGTTATAGCCAATCGAACACAGCGCAACATCAACCCCCTATACCGGGAGAGACGAATCCCCTCCTATCGCTCATTGTCTCCATGTGATTCGGGACTGTACCCAAAAACCACCGTTTTGCATGCCCTCTTGGACGTGGTAAGGTGGAAATCAAAGCACAGTGGGAACCACACAAGACTCTATGACGATCTCGGGTCAACAGACTACTCTGTACCAGTGTCACCAGAGAACTGCCATCTGACGTAAAGTATAATACCATCTGGGAGTTCTCGGCGAGTCCGTCCAGTGTACCCAGTCTTCACTGAGCACCCGTATATCATCTCTGATGTCAAACACCAATGGATATGGGATCATCCATCGCCCATCTGTATGGGTCGAGAAGGTATACGCTAGTCTACTCTGGTATATCGATGCCCCGTCTCGATACACCCACGACTAGGGACTTTGAAGGATGTACTTATAGACTATCTGTCCCCACTAGTATGATCTGCATCATAGTCAAGGTAGTCAAGTACACATCCTAAGGGCTTTACCAACATGTAACAGAGAGACAATCAGTATACACGTTAAGGTAAAGTGCAACCAGATAGCATACTATCATGTCGAGCAAGAAAGTCCTCCCTATATATGTCCCAGCATCCACTACAATATACATCCTATGTACAGTAATAGCCTCTAGGGCATACATATAACTAACATTTTCATATAGGGTGTGATTGCTCCGTCCCGATATACCATCGTGCTATGGTGTATACGGAGGAGTAATGCTGAGAGAGAATCTCATTCTCCTTTAGAATAGTCCAGGAATTCTATGCACAAGTATTCTCCTCCTTGATCTCATCAAAGGACATAATACTTATACCCGTATTGGTTCTCTACTTCTAACTTATATTCTATGAATATCTCAAAAGGTTCGGACTTGTGTTTCAACAGGAACATATGACTGAATCTTGAGAGATCATCAGAGAATGTAATGAAGTACAAAGAACCGGTCCTGGCATGTGTAGACGGGGGACCTTACATACATCAACATGTATCAATCCCAAGAGTTTACTAACTCTTTCTCTGTTTCCAGTACACAGAGCTATGATCTTATCTCTGTGACATGACTGGCAAGTTTCAGAAGATGTAAATTCAAACAGATTTAAATATGCATCTATATGTAACTTCAGCTAGTCGGGTCGCATTGATATGACCTAGTCTACAATACCTCAAGAAGGATTCGTTCAGTTCTGAACTCTTCCTTTTGTGTGTGTTCTGTATACTAAGAACTGTAGTTTGATTTAGAACATCAATGCTTTTAGATAACGTGCCTGAACCGATCAACTTTTGATATAAGGAAATGTTCAAAACATTATCCAACAATATAAAATTTTATCATTTCTTTACTAATAAAGAGACTGATATGATTTTGTATATCAGGTTCGGTATCTAATAACATTCGTTCAGAATCAATGTATTGGTAATACAGGGTGACAGTGACCAACAGACTTGGCTGCAACGCTTGCACCGTTTTCTGTCTCATGAAACTTATCACCCGTTCTCAGTTTTCTACCTTTCGGTAGCCCTATGTAACAGATTACATATCTGTGATCCTGATCCGGTATCTGATACCCAGGACGTAGAGGATACAGAGAAACAGTTCTTTATAATGAAAACACCCGAAGGAGATGCATCATATGCACTTTCTTCGTTTGGGCGGCACGGGAAATCTGGTATTCCCCAATTTCCTGCTCTGACTTGTAACAATTAGAAGTTGGAGTGGGACCAACGTTCCCCAGCTCAGTATAACAAGCGGGTTCGGTCAATACATCCGTATTATTATCTTGATTAAGGCGTGATATGGTCGCTACCTGGAAAGAGAGAGATGAAAACACTCTGCGTGCGCTCTTGCAAGAATAGATTGGTTATTATTTTATCTAATCAGGATGGCTCCCACAGCTTTTTATCAAATCTTCCTTCGAACCCTAAAAGGAAAGACCAGCCGGGATTAATTACACACTACAAGTTCGCCAATCTTTCAGCCAGGCCAGTGTCGGTACTTTGAGGGAGGTCCCCCGTGCTTTCGTACGAACCTAATTAATGTAAACCTCGTTTTCCCAGAGGTGTAACCTCGTTAACACCTTTCTAGACACCTACTTGATCGGCTAATTGTAATGTGTAAAACTCTCCCAGGAGTAACTCTTACTCGCAGTGGGTATCGGGATCCAACTATCTCATAGAAGGTATGCAATCTCATTGCAAATTTCAACACTTGAAATTCCCGATAATATTTTGCCCCTAACGTGCTATGACCTTGACGAAAGCCAACAAACCATAGCCCGCTAGTCAAGTTCAACCCGTACATTTCTTGATTGAATTAAACCCACCCGCACGACCCTTGACGAAAGCCAACAAAGCCGCACGACTACCCTAATCCAATCGCATCGTATGCAGCAGATAAGCAGCATATAGCTACCGCACACTACACCTTGACGAAAGCCAACAAATGTAGCACGAATACTATATACAACTTATCTGAAATGACGGAGGGCTATGACAGGTTTTTCTGAAAACCTTTTGCGTAATGAACTTGATATCGTTGTAGAATCAAATGAATTTTGAAATGGAGTGTCTTTGAGGCTTTTCTAGTTTTGCTAAAGGAGTCACTCCCGGTGAAGGGATCGTCGGTCCTTTCCTCGTCGAATGAGGTGCATGACATATCATATATATCACTATGCAAAGCAAGAACTATAGAAGCAATCAAAAGACAAACCGAGGGTTGTAGCATCTGCCAGTTATTGCTAAAGGAGTCACTCCCGGTGAAGGGATCTCGGTCCTTTCCTCGTCGAATGAGGTGCGGGATATATCATATACATCACTGTGCAAAGCAAGAACTGTAGCTACCTGTTTTAATTTTGAAATTCGATTCCACAACATCTCAGGTTTCTTTTATTTCATTAATCTCATTAATGAAGTCCTATCATTTAAGTATCTAAACATCACAGATAAATACGACGTACACTTATGCCATCCACATTCGCCTCGATGTCCCCTCGTGCACCGTTAGGTTAGGTAACTAACGGCAGAGCGGGGCAGGGCTAGCACGGGTGTCAAACATAAGTAACGTCTATATAATATATCATATATACTATATACTGTATCTATCACAGAACATCACATGATCACATCACAGATATCGCAGCAGAAGAAACATATGAAATATTGGATATACTAGGACGTCCGTGTTTTTAATACGAGCCAGTATAAAACACGGATTCCATGGTCGCGATGAATAGCCAAACCCACACCCCTAGACCCCTACGAGAGCGGCAAGCAACCCTACCAATTCTAGGGTTAGGAGATCCGGACTCGACTTCTCGAGTTGGTCTCCCACTGGACCCCAGAACCCGGTTACTTGTGCCCTCCTCCTTGGGTCTATCCTAGTGAGGAAAGGAAAATAATATACAATGGGTGACATCTTCCGCAACCTGGAAGTGCCCCAATAAAAGAATATTACATACAAGTTTTTACATGAATGAAAAAGAAAAACACTCATCTCACATAAAAACCCCCGGCTATTCAAACACGACGATCCAATATAACATATCCAGCAACACATAACATCACATGTCATCAACGTAAGTAAACATGTGTTTCCCAATTGTCGTTGACATATAGCAACGAAATCGGCGATATCACATATTACACTTACGGTCACAGAAAAGAAAGTGTAAAACTACAACAATTGGAATCCGCAAACTCTTTAGACATCGCATGCCTAATCAAATGAATTCCTTAGACATCGCATGCCTAACAATTATAAACCCTGCATTTTAGTCTCATTATCGAAAACTATTTTCAATATCAAGTCGGGCAATTCAACAAGATTCCCGACATCCTGATCAAATGCTCGTCGCAAAGTTTAGTAGACGGCCGCACCCCCGATGCCGTCGACGAAGTGCACCAAGGTGGAACACCGCTGCCGCGAGCACCCGAACGGATGCTTTCGGCGACGGGGTTCTCCTACAGTCACTTGGTCGGGGCTATGGGGTGTAGCTTGTTAGTTATATGTATGCCCTAGAGGCCATTACTGTACATTGGATGTATATTGTAGTGGATGCTGGGACATATATAGGGAGGACTTTCTTGCTCGACATGATAGTATACTATCTGGTTGCTCTTTACCTTAACGTGTGCACAGATTGTCTCTCTATTACATGTTGGTAAAGCCCTTAGGATGTGTACTTGACTACCTGGACTATGATGCGGATCATACTAGTGGGGACATGGTAGTCCATAAGTACATCCTTCAAAGTCCCTAGTCATGGGTGTATCGAGACGGGGCATCGATATACCAGTGTAGACTAGCGCATACCTTCTCGACCCATACAGATGGGCGATGGATGATCCCATATCCATTGGTGTTTGACATCAGAGATGATATACGGGTGCTCAGTGAATACTGGGTACACTGGACAGACTCGCCGAGAACTCCCAGATGGTATTATACCTTACGCCAGATGGCAGTTCTCTGGTGACACTGGTACAGAGTAGTCTGTTGACCCGAGATCGTCATAGAGTCTTGTGTGGTTTCCACTGTGCTTTGATTTCCATCTTACCACGTCCAAGAGGGCGTGCAAAACGGTGGTTTTTGGGTACAGTCCCGAGTCACATGGAGGCAATGAGCGATAGGAAGGGATTCGTCTCTCCCGGTATAGGGAGTTGATGTTGCGCTGTGTTCGATTGGCTATAACCGGAAATCCCTGGCCAGGGTTGCTGAGATTTACTGGTAAGTGTTACCAGTAGTTTCTCGAAATGTTATAGACCTCATATCGACACGACTTATCGAGCTATTGGGGTCTGACATTTACCACCCCTAGGCGAGATATGCGACATATCAGACAATCAGACCGGACTGTACGGTAAGTGTTACTGGTTGGATTCACAGGAGTATGAGCGGGCTTGCTCGTCGATCTTCTGATCGCTCAATACCCGGGTGGCCGTTACGTTTAGCAGACCGCTTGCGGCTTGTGGGTGTTTGATATGATCATCACCTGCTGCCGGCGTATTGACGAGTCTTTAGAGTCCTACACAGAGGTTTCCTGGCTCAAGCGAAACGAAATAGGAGCGCATATGAGATATGTGCGGGACCGAGAATAATGCGTGTATGTGATACCGTATTCCATTCTCGCGATGAATGTATTGATTGGTTGTATGCGATATAACCTAGTTATCGAATCAAGGATTGATTCGATAAGCCGATACATATGATACTAGTCGGTTATATGCGATATGACCGGATTGTTAAATCAAGTGTTGATTTAATGATTTAATGTATAATTATATATTTGATATATTACTTTGCATTAACTAGTATTGGTTCACTTTAAATGGATTTTCTCACTTGGATTGTGCACATTGTATATGTGATATACTTTTGTACACAAGTTTGTATCATGTTTGATGATACAAGTTTGCTAGGGTTTGTGTAAAGAATTAAAACTTGTTTAAATAAATGGTTAGGGTTTTTATTTGATTATTCATTCATTTATTTATTTATTTTTGGATTAAAGATAAGAGAAAAGAAAAACAAAAAGGTTTCTTTCTTTCATGAAGCTTGTTGAAGCTTCATGAAGGTTTGACCAAAGAAACCCTTTTGTCTTCATCTCATTAACCCTAACCATTCATTTAACCTTAGTCAATTCTCTACACATTACCATGGTTAATATTATGATAAGAATTGATTTTTCTACTCTATTCTAATAACTTATCATAAAATTAGCTTCTTCTTCTTCATCTTCTTTCATGAAGAAAGCTTCACTTCATCAATGGTGATTGATGAAAATGAGTGAGAAATCCAATTCTAAAGTGAACCCACTTCCTATTTCTTCATCCTCTACCTCTTGCCAAGTAGTAGAGTGTGTTTCCTTCACAAGTTTTCAAGGCTTGATGAAGGTGGAGCTTGATCTAGTGATGCCTCGACGTAGATCATCTTCGGCACGTCGTCGATGACCTAGCCCGCTCTTTCTCCGATGAAGCCGACGCTAGAGCCCGGGATTTTATTTGGACAGCGAGGAGACTTCATTGCTGAGCTATGGAGGTGGAGGACCGGATCTACAAAGGTTGTATTTCCGTACTCTTAGTTAAAGTAGTTAACTAGTTGCTTTGTCGCCTAAAAATCTAGCCAACGATCTTGTTAGGGTTTCTCGGCACGGTTAAAATTTCAAATTGGCATGGTTGATGCCTTGTGAGACCTCTTGAGAGTGCCTAGGAACCCTACAGTGGTATCAGAGCCTAGCTAGAGCCTTAGGCGATGCGTAGACGAAGTTTGAAACCCGAACGAACCTAAACCCTAACACAATCCATGCTCTCTGGACTTTTTCTAAAAACTGGGATTTTTCCAGATTAAAAATTTCTAAAAAATTCAGCAGGGTCCTATTAGAATTACTGTGAAATTCGTAGGGCTAATTCGTCAAAAGTGCGGCGGAACCGCGGCAGAAGCTTCGCTTCTGCGGCGGTTCAGCGGCCGTTTGATGACGTCACCCTTCCTATTTTGCACAGTAATTCCTCTTTCACAGTGCTGAGTTTTATGGGAATTTTTAATATTTATTCAAGAGTTGAATTTTCTGGGTTATTTTGGGGATTCGAATATTCGATCGGATTATCAAATTTTGTCTGTGTGGCTTTCCGGATAAATTTTAGAATATGTTAAAAAGTTCGACCGGATATAAATACCCAACTTTTCCCCTGTCGGGAAATTTCCAAGTGTTGGATCTTTCCGTAGTTTAACGATGTTCTAAGTGTTAGTGTATATGCCCTAGAGGCCATTACTGTATCATACTAGTTTGTATATTACTTAATGGAAGCTTGGGATATTCACCTTGTATATACAATCTTGCTCAAAATAGTAGTATGCTACTTGGTTTGTTTCTACTTCAATGTGTACATGTGTTTATTTTTGTATATCGCCTATACACATTAGTGGAGCCCTTAGGATCTTTGCTTGATTACCAGCGATGTGATGGCCGTCACACTAGTGGGGCTGGGTAATCTATAAGCACATCCTTATGCAGGTCCCTGGTCGCAGGACTATCGAGACAGGGCATCGATACTCCGGAGTAGACCAGCGCATGCGCTTCTCATCCCAGTGTGGGAGACGGTCTGTCCCACAGCCGTCAGTACGTCGTACTTGAGATAGTATGCGGGTGCTCGTTAGGTTACGGGTACACTGGACAGGACTCGTCGGGAACTGACTAGTTGGTATTATGCCTATCGTCAGTTATCAGTTCCCAGGTGACATGAGTACAGGTTAGTCCGCTGACTTGACACTGTCACTTCGCCTCGAGTGTGTTCCTACTGTACTTTGATCACTACCCTACCACGGCTCAAAGGAGTCGTGCAAACAGGCAGTGGTTGGGTGCAGTCCCGAAGCACTTGGAGGCAGTGACGGTTAAACAGGATTCGTCTCTCCCGGTATTGGGGGTTGACATCGCGCTGTGTCTAGGAGAGCCATTACACGAGTAGTCCCTGGCCAGGGCAATCGAGATATACTGGTAGGCTTCCAGTGTTATCTCAGGGTGTTTTGGGCTTCGCTCCGGCACGACTTGTACCGCTATTGGGGGACTGACGTTTACCGCCCCCTAGGCCCGCCATGCGATGTATTAGACGAACAGACCGGACTGTACGGAGAATGTCACACTCAGGCTCAGTAGGAGTTCAGATGGGTTTCGCCTCGTCGGTCTTCTTGTCGGCACTACCTGGGGACCATTACGCATAGCTAGTGCCGCTTGCGGTCTGTGGTTAAACCCACTGCCAGCGTAGTGTCGAGTCTTTAGAGTCACACACAGAAAGCTTTTCGCCTTTAGGCAAAAGAGTAGAGGTCGCATGGTATTGCGACAGGTCGCATGGTTTTGCGACAGGGTTCGGTCACATCCGTGCACTTGTGCACGTACAGTGTCCGGACAGTTTACACTAGCGGGCTTTGGTTTAAGCCAGATCCTAGTGTACCTTTTGGGATTGGATTTATCCAGTGTGCATTCGTGTTCCTCGGAACGCGGATGCGGGTGCGCATGCACAGTTGACAGGGAGACAGAGGCAGCGGATTCTCATTAGGGTTGTTGACAGTTGACCGTTGACTATTTGACTTTTTGTTCAACCCTAATGAGAATATGATATGTGATTAACTATTATATTAATTAAGTATTATGGTGACATGGTTGTTGACTTTTATTGACTTTGTTGACTTGTTGACTTTTGTTGACTTGTTGACTTTGTTGACCGGTTGACTAGGCTTGACTAGTTGACCATCATAATAACCATAGCCATCATTTCATGGCAAAGACTTTTGTTTGCTTGCTCATTTGTGTAAAATGAGTGCATGAAATGATATGGTTATGGTTGCTTCAACCATCACATAAGACTTTTTTAGTATGATGAGTTATCATAACTTTGGATTATGAGAGGGTGAGAGACAAAAGAGTTGCTCATTCTTTCTTGCTCACTCTCTCTCTCTTGTTCTTGAGCTCTCTTGTTTTTGGCTCTCACCCTCTTGCTCTTTTTCCCTCTCTTTAATCTATGGTTCTCTTGTCTCATGAGTTAAGAATCAAGAACCATAGATAAAATCCCACTCAAACTATTCTCTACTCATTTTAGTTCACAAGGTTTAGCAAACCGAGTGAACTAATTTCTTCAAAGAACGAAGAAGGAGCCAAAGGTTGGAGCTTTCAGGTGGATCTATCTTCGGCGTACGGAGATGACGGGAAGAAGCCAATCCGGACCACCATCGGAGTTTGAAGACGAAGGAGTTCAAGACAAGCAAGGTATAACCCCCTAACCGAGTAGCTAGAAACTCGTAGTTAGATTGCTAGATAGATGTTTAACCAAGATCCGGGTTTTAGGTCCATGTTACCACCTCCGTAAAAATCGTTTTTTACCAAATTCCGCATTCCCGAAAGTACCGGGAGAGGTAGCATGGACTTACAGTGGTATCAGAGCCTAGTTAAACTCTATCTAACATGTTAGCAAGTAACTAGAAGATCGATCAAAGAAAAAGTCCCAAAAACAAACCCCGAAATTCGAAGTTTCTGTCGATTTTTATACTGTTCAAAAGTTGATTATTTTCACACCTAAAATCGGCTCAGGCTTTTCTGTGAACACCCACCAAAATTGGTCCAACGATCGAGTCAAAGCGCCGCGGAAACGCGGCGGGAGCACGCTCCCGCCGCGGATCCGCGGCCGAGTTGACTCGGCCGTGGTCCATTTTTGGTGCAGTGTTCTTCTAGGGGTATTTTGGGATTTTTGGAATATATATTTTCTGCCCAGATTTTCCAGAACGAAAATTTTATTTTTGGGGTCCCGAAAATCCGTATTTTTGATCGAACTTCTAAAAGACTTAAGCTAACGGGTTTTCTGTAATGTGATATTTGTATTGAACGTCTACTAATCGCTATATGTCGATTAGTGGGGGTTATACAAATCTGTGATCTGTAATGTTGCTGGAATGTGGATATGAATATGTTGGATTGTCGCGGGTGAATAGCTGGGGGTTGTGAGACGAGAGTTTTCTTTTCTTTCAATTCATGTAAATTTGTAAATTGATGTAATAATTATTTGTATGGCCGCACAACCGGGTCGGGGTTGTAGCCGTCATTGTATAATTTCTTTTTACTGTTTTTGCTCCTAGGATAGACCCATGGAGGGGGTGCACAAACTACCGGGTATGCCGAAGTGTCGAGTGGCCTACTCATGGAGATGAGGGAGGTTGCTACGCTTCGGGTACTTGGCGGGTAGTTTGCCGCACCCGTAGGGGTCTTGGGTGGGGTATTGGCTATTCACCGCGACCGTGTAATCTGTCTTTCGTTACAGGCTCGTACGAATTACAGATTCCTAGTATATCCAATGTGTAGGGTTCCTAGGCACACTATAGAGGTCTCACAAGGCATCAACCATGCCAAATTAAAAAAATATGGTGCCGAGAAACCCTAGTTAACGGATCGTTGCTAGATGTCTAGGCGAAACTAAAAGCTAGTTAACACTTAACTATAAGGATATGGAAATTACAACCTTTGTAGATCCGGATATCCACCTCCACGGCTCCGCAACGAAGTCTCCTCGCTGTCCATGTCGAACCCCGGGCTCAAGCGTCGGCTTCGTCGGAGAAACGGGTGAGCTAGGTCGCCGGCTTCGTGTCAAAGACGATCTACGTCGAGGCATCGCAAGTACAAGCTCCGACTTCACAAACTTGAGAAACTTGTGAAGTAAACACCCAAAACGACTTGGCAAGAGGTAGAGGGTGAAGAAATAGGAGGTGGGTTCACTTTAGATTTGGATTTCTCTCACTAAAACTCAAGTTGCCATTGGAGTAGCAAGCTTGAAGAAGAAGAAGATGATGAAGATGAAGCAAGAATGATAAGTCTTCTATATTTAAAATAAAACTAATATATGAATACTTATCATATCTTGACCATGGTCAAGTGTAGAGATTAAACCAAGGTTAGTTAGAGTGGTTAGGGTTAAGGATGAGATAAGGATGGTGGACTTTGTCAAAGCTTCAAGAAGCTTCAACATAGCTCCAAAATAAGCCACCATTCTCAACTTAATCCTCTCCAAATAAATAAACAAATAAATAAATGAAAAACCCAAACCCTAATCATCACTTAACCATGGTTTAACCCTTTACACTTAACCACATTATCAAGTATCATCAAACATGATACAAAGAAGTGCACTAAAGTATATCACATATACAATGTGCATCAAGTGAGAAAAATCCGTTTAAAGTGAACCAATACTAGTTAATGCAATGCAATATATCAAATATATAATTATGCATTAAATCATTAAATCAACATTTGATTCAATGATCCGGTCATGTCGCACATAACCGACTAGAATCTAATGTATCGATTTATCGAATCAATGATTCGATAACTAGGTCATATCGAATATAACCAATCGAAACATATATCGCGAGAATGAAATGCGGTATCACATACACGCATTATTCTCGGTCCTGGACATATCTCATATGCGCTCCTATTTCGTTTCGCTTGAGCCAGGAAACCTCTGTGTAGGACTCTAAAGACTCGTCAATACGCCGGTAGCAGATGATGATCATATCAAGCACCCACAAGCCGCAAGCGGTCTGCTAAACGTAACGGCCACCCGGGTATTGAGCGATCAGAAGATCGACGAGCTAGCCCGCTCACACTCCTGCGAATCCGACCAGTAACACTTACCGTACAGTCCGGTCTCTTCGTCTGATACGTCGCATATCAAGTCTAGGGGTGGTAAACGTCAGACCCCATTAACCCGATAAGTCGTGCCGATGTGAGGCTTGTAACGGGTCGAGAAACTACTGGTAACACTTACCAGCAAATCTCTGATCAGCCCTGGCCAGGGACTTCCCTTTTACGGCCAATCGAGCACAGCGCAACATCAACTCCCAATACCGGGAGAGACGAAACCCCTCCTATCGCTCATTGCCTCCATGTGACTCGGGACTGTACCCAAAGACCACCGTTTTGCACGCCCTCATGGACGTGGTAAGGTGGAGATCAAAGCACAGTGGGAATCACACAAGACTCTATGACGATCTCGGGTCTACAGACTAACCTGTACAAGTGTCACCTGAGAACTGCCATCTGACGTGAGGTATAATACCATCTGGGAGTTCTCGACGAGTCCGTCCAGTGTACCCAGTCTCCACTGAGCACCCGTATACCATCTCTGATGTCAAACACCAATGGATATGGGATCATCCATCGCCCATCTCATGGGTCGAGAAGCGTATACGCTAGTCTACTCTGGTATATCGATGCCCCGTCTCGATACACCCACGACTAGGGACCTTGAAGGATGAACTTATGGACTACCATGTCCCCACTAGTATGATCTGCATCATAGTCCAGGTAGTCAAGTAAAAATCCTAAGGGCTTTACCAACATGTAACTATAAGACAGTATAAAGAGACTAGTGTACATGTTAAGATAAAGAGTAACCAGATAGCATACTATCATATCGAGCAAGAAAGTCATCTCTATATATGTCCAAGCATCCAATATAATATACATAATCTGTACAATACTGGCCTCTAGGGCATACATACAACTAACACAATGTATTCATCTGTGATCTGAAATGTTTATCATTGCAGTATATCTATATATGATATTATTTAGGCGTTGCTTATGTTTTACAGCCGCGCTAGCCCAGCCCCCGCTCTGTCGTTAGTTAAGTAACCTAACGGGTAATGACGGGGCCCCGTGGCGAATGCGAATAGCATAAGCGTACGTCATATTTTGGTTGTTTTCTGCAATGGTAGGATTAAATGATGGGACGCATTAAAAGAACTAATGCAAGAATATCACGCATTAAAAGAACTAATGCAAGATAATAAACCAAGTTAAAGTCGTTGGAACACTTTCGAAAAACCACTCGGTTCTTTTCAAAACCAACTTTTAAATGCGGAGCTTGAGCCACTCTTTTTAAAAGCTATCTCGTTCCATCGACTATATCAAGTTCACTACGTTCACGGTTTAGCCAAAACCATTCGTAGCCCTCCATCATTTCAGTTAAATATTCGGTAGTATTCAAGCTATGTATTTTGACCTCACGCCAAGGCATAGTGATTGGTAGCTGCCGGATATTTATCTGTTGCATAGATAGAATGCGTTGGTTTGGGACAGCCGTACTACCATTTTGGCCTACGTCAAGGGTAGGTACGGATGGACTCAAATTAACCTGGATAATGATGGGAAGAACTTGACATGTGACTTATGACATTTTGACCTCACGCCAAGGTCATAAGAGCATGGGGCAAAAATCCACATCGGGAGTTTCATAAGTACTGAAACTTGCTAGATTTGCATACCATTTGGAGTGTGATGATTCTGGTAGGATTCCTTCAGTTTCGTCACGCGATGATATTTGGATCCCGATCCTACTGTGAGTAAATGCTACTCCTCGGGAAATTTCTCACTAATCGATCAATGCTATAAACCTAGTAGGTGCCTAGAAAGGTGTTAGCGGGGCTACGCCCCCAGGGAAAAGAGGTTCTTTAATTAAGGAACTTCGCGAAAGCGTTGGAAAACCTCCCTCGAAGTACCGACACCGGCCTGGCTGAACGGTTAAGCAAGTATTGTGCGGTGGGATTGATCCCGACTAATTCTTCCTTTATGGTTTGAGGAGGGATTCGAGAAACAGTGGGAGCCATCCTGTTTAGACAAACTAAAAACCACTCTAAACTTGCAAGAGCATCATGCTGAGTGTTTCTTCTTCTCTCTCCTAATTGCAGCGACCAAATCGACATGACTGGACTTAAGTTACTCCTAGATAAAAACAAACTGACAGGGCCAAACTACAAAGATTGGCTCAGGAATGTCAAGATAGCAATCACTTACGACAAGCTGGGGTATCTTCTTACCACCAAAGCTCCCCCTGCCCCTGGTCCCACTTCCAGCGTCGCGGATAAGGAAATCCGCAAGACTTGGGAGATTGATAGCGCGAAGGCCAAGTGCCTCGTACTTGCCTCGATGGACAACGAACATCAGAGGAGGCACGAGAATATGGACCTTGAATCCATATTTCTCCATACAAAAGAACTGTATGGAGAGCAATCTCGTATCGCAAGATACGAAGCGTCGAGAAAGTTATTTTCGGCAAGAATGGCCGTCGGATCATCAGTAGCCGAGCACGTGCTAAAGATGATCGGCTACATTGAGGAGCTCACGGACCTAGGGATCACATTGGAGAGTGAGCTATATACGGATATAGTTATCCAGTCCCTTCCTTCCACTTACGCCCAGTTTATACTGAACTTCAACTTACAAGAAAAAGAGGTTGAACTTTCAGAGCTCCTCAACATGCTGAGGAGCGCAGAGGGCACCCTACAGAAAGGTAGGGAAACATCCACTTTTTTTGTAGGAGGATCATCTTCTTCTAGGTCCAAGGCGAAAGCCAAGGGAAAGAAGAAGAAAGCCCCCGCCAAACCAAGGGGCGGTGTTAGTAAAGTGGATACGAAGGGAAAAGCTAAAGCAACAAAGAAAGCGGGGAAGCTTGTGGATAAGGAAGAATGCTTCTATTGTCATAAGAAAGGACACTGGAAGAATGATTGCAGGGCCTGGAAGGCCAGAACACAGGAATTGAAGCAGGTTGCAGCTTCAGCTTCAGGTGTGTATGTTATTGAAAACTGTCTTTCAATAAACTCTACTTCCTGGGTATTAGATACCGGATCAGGATCTCATATCTGTAATTCTTTGCAGGCGTTGAGAAACCGTAGGGTTTTGAAGGCAGGTGACATGACCCTCAGAGTTGCGAACGGAGCTAGCATGGATGCTAAAGCCGTGGGGGACTATCACCTGGGAATGTCAGATGGACATGTTTTGGTTTTGCGTAATTGCTTTTTTGTACCCAACGCAACTTGTAATATCATTTCTGTATCTTTAGTTTCTAAAGAAGGTTATGAATTTGCGTTTGTAAGTAATGTTGTAAACATTCACCTTAATCAAGTTTTGATTGGGTCAGGTACATTGAGTAATGGTATATACGTATTGAACCAACCACAGATTTTCAATGTCCAGAATACACAAAAAAGAAAGTCTCCAGAAATAAATCAGACTTTCTTATGGCATTGTAGACTGGGTCACATCAATGAGAGAAGGTTGACGAAGTTACATACAGAAGGGTATTTAAATGCGTTCGAATATCATTCGTATGCCACTTGTCAATCCTGTCTCAAAGGAAAGATGACAAAGACTCCGTTTACTGGACATGGAGTAAGAGCGAGCGAGCTCTTGGGACTCGTACACAGTGACGTGTGCGGTCCAATGTCTACACATGCGCGAAGCGGTTATTCTTACTTCATAACTTTTACGGATGAATTCTCAAGGTACGGTCATGTCTTCTTAATGAAACATAAGTCCGAAGCCTTTGGAAAATTCCAGGAGTATAAGAATGAAGTAGAAAAACAGACCGGCAAAAGTATTAAGATTCTAAGATCGGATCGAGGTGGAGAATACTTAAGTGCCGAGTTCCTGGACTATTTAAAAGAGAACGGAATTCTCTCTCAGCTTACTCCTCCATACACTCCGCAACATAACGGTGTATCGGAGAGACGGAACCGCACCCAATTGGATATGGTGCGGTCCATGATGAGTAACGCTGAGTTACCGCGATCATTCTGGGGATATGCGCTAGAATCAGCCGCATACCTTTTGAACCGAGTTCCCACTAAGACTGTGCCTACCACACCATATGAGTTATGGAGTGGGAAGAAACCCTATCTTCAATATCTGAAGATCTGGGGATGTCCAGCTTTTGTCAAAAAGCAGCATGCGGACAAACTCGAGGCACGCTCAGTACTGTGCAAGTTTGTGGGATACCCAAAGAACACCAGGGGTATCTTTTCTACTACGCAGAGGAACAAAAAGTCCTTGTTTCTCGTAATGCCCACTTTCTAGAACACCAGTTCTTAGAAAAGGAAATTAGTGGGAGCGCAGTAGAACTGGAAGAAGTTCCAGAACCACAGACTATTACTGAAAGCCTAGTGGAACCAGAGGGTTCAAAAGAACAGGACATTCCTACGCCGCTCCGCAGGAGTAGTAGGCAGACTCATCCGCCCGATAGATACTACGGTTTTCTCATAGACGGGGATAGAGATGATTGCATCATAGATTATGATGAGCCTACTAGCTTCCAGCAGGCCGTTCAGAGCGTTGACTCAGTGAAATGGCTGGATGCAATGCGGACCGAAATGGAGTCCATGTACACCAACAAGGTATGGACGTTGGACATTGCTCCAAACGGGGTAAAACCCGTAGGATGCAAGTGGATCTTCAAAAGGAAGATTGGTGTAGATGGACAGGTTGAGACCTATAAAGCTAGGCTGGTAGCAAAGGGTTTTCGTCAAAGACCTGGCTTGGACTATGACGAAACCTTTTCTCAAGTAGCCATGCTGAAATCCATTCGGATCCTTCTTGCCATTGCTGCCTTCCACGATTATGAGATCTGGCAAATGGACGTAAAGACCGCTTTTCTAAATGGAAATTTAGAGGAGTGTGTCTATATGGACCAGCCAGAGGGTTTCATTCAGAGTGGGAGCAGCGGAATGGTGTGCAAGTTGCTTAAGTCCATCTATGGACTAAAGCAGGCATCGCGGAGTTGGAACATCTGCTTTGATGAGACGGTCAAAGAATTTGGCTTTATCAAAAATCCAGATGAACCATGCATCTATAGTAGATTTGTAGCGAGAACTGTAGTATTCCTCGTTTTATACGTGGATGACATTCTCTTAATAGGAAATGACATTCCTATGCTACAATCTGTCAAGGGGTTCTTGTCACACAGGTTCTCCATGAAAGACCTGGGTGATGCCTCATACATTCTGGGTATCCGGATCTACCGTGACAGATCCAAGAGGATACTAGGACTTTCACAGTCCAGGTACATCGACACCATACTGAAGAGGTTCAGTATGGAAGATTCTAAGCGCGGTAACCTACCGGCTTGTCACGGGATCACCCTCTCTAAAGAGATGTCTCCCAAGACTGATTTGGAGAGGGATCGCATGTCTATTATACCCTACGCTTCTGCGGTAGGCTCTATAATGTATGCGATGTTGTGTACCAGACCGGATGTAGCTTATGCACTGAGTGTGGTAAGCCGGTATCAGTCAAACCCTGGGGAGAAACACTGGATAGCGGTAAAGAACATTCTCAAGTACCTGAGAAGGACTAAGGAGATGTTCTTGGTGTATGGCGGAAAAGACCTCCAGATCGAGGCCTTTGCTGACTCCAGCTTCCAGAGTGACAAGGATGATTCCAAATCCATGTCGGGTTTTGTCTTTACCCTCAATGGAGGGGCGGTGTGTTGGAAGAGTTCCAAACAAGAAACCGTTGCAGACTCGACGATGGAAGCGGAATACATCGCTGCATCTGATGCCGCAAAAGAAGCTGTCTGGATGAGGAAGTTCTTGAAAGAACTTCAGGTGGTTCCGTCCATTGTTGATCCAATACCTCTGTATTGCGACAACAACGCGGCTATAGCTTTAGCGAAGGAACCCAGGTCCCATCAGAGATCCAGGCACATCTTGAGGCGGTATCACCTGATCAGGGAGATCGTAGATCGCCAGGAGATCGAGGTTCGGAGAGTCGCTTTAGAAGATAACACTGCAGATCCATTCACCAAGGCCCTGCCCCAGACTCAGTTCGAGCGGATGATCGAGATGATAGGTCTTCGATACGCCAGTACATGGCCTTAGTGCATGTGGGAGATTGTTAGTGTATATGCCCTAGAGGCCATTACTGTATCATACTAGTTTGTATATTACTTAATGGAAGCTTGGGATATTCACCTTGTATATACAATCTTGCTCAAAATAGTAGTATGCTACTTGGTTTGTTTCTACTTCAATGTGTACATGTGTTTATTTTTGTATATCGCCTATAAACATTAGTGGAGCCCTTAGGATCTTTGCTTGATTACCAGCGATGTGATGGCCGTCACACTAGTGGGGCTGGGTAATCTATAAGCACATCCTTATGCAGGTCCCTGGTCGCAGGACTATCGAGACAGGGCATCGATACTCCGGAGTAGACCAGCGCATGCGCTTCTCATCCCAGTGTGGGAGACGGTCTGTCCCACAGCCGTCAGTACGTCGTACTTGAGATAGTATGCGGGTGCTCGTTAGGTTACGGGTACACTGGACAGGACTCGTCGGGAACTGACTAGTTGGTATTATGCCTATCGTCAGTTATCAGTTCCCAGGTGACATGAGTACAGCTTAGTCCGCTGACTTGACACTGTCACTTCACCTCGAGTGTGTTCCCACTGTACTTTGATCACTACCCTACCACGGCTCAAAGGAGTCGTGCAAACAGGCAGTGGTTGGGTGCAGTCCTGAAGCACTTGGAGGCAGTGACGGTTAGACAGGATTCGTCTCTCCCGGTATTGGGGGTTGACATCGCGCTGTGTCTAGGAGAGCCATTACACGAGTAGTCCCTGGCCAGGGCAATCGAGATATACTGGTAGGCTTCCAGTGTTATCTCAGGGTGTTTTGGGCTTCGCTCCGGCACGACTTGTACCGCTATTGGGGGACTGACGTTTACCGCCCCCTAGGCCCGCCATGCGATGTATCAGACGAACAGACCGGACTGTACGGAGAATGTCACACTCAGGCTCAGTAGGAGTTCAGATGGGTTTCGCCTCGTCGGTCTTCTTGTCGGCACTACCTGGGGACCGTTACGCACAGCTAGTGCCGCTTGCGGTCTGTGGTTAAACCCACTGCCAGCGTAGTGTCGAGTCTTTAGAGTCCCACACAGAAAGCTTTTCGCCTTTAGGCAAAAGAGTAGAGGTCGCATGGTATTGCGACAGGTCGCATGGTTTTGCGACAGGGTTCGGTCACATCCGTGCACTTGTGCACGTACAGTGTCCGGACAGTTTACACTAGCGGGCTTTGGTTTAAGCCAGATCCTAGTGTACCTTTTGGGATTGGATTTATCCAGTGTGCATTCGTGTTCCTCGGAACGCGGATGCGGGTGCGCATGCACAGTTGACAGGGAGACAGAGGCAGCGGATTCTCATTAGGGTTGTTGACAGTTGACCGTTGACTATTTGACTTTTTGTTCAACCCTAATGAGAATATGATATGTGATTAACTATTATATTAATTAAGTATTATGGTGACATGGTTGTTGACTTTTATTGACTTTGTTGACTTGTTGACTTTTGTTGACTTGTTGACTTTGTTGACCGGTTGACTAGGCTTGACTAGTTGACCATCATAATAACCATAGCCATCATTTCATGGCAAAGACTTTTGTTTGCTTGCTCATTTGTGTAAAATGAGTGCATGAAATGATATGGTTATGGTTGCTTCAACCATCACATAAGACTTTTTTAGTATGATGAGTTATCATGACTTTGGATTATGAGAGGGTGAGAGACAAAAGAGTTGCTCATTCTTTCTTGCTCACTCTCTCTCTTGTTCTTGAGCTCTCTTGTTTTTGGCTCTCACCCTCTTGCTCTTTTTCCCTCTCTTTAATCTATGGTTCTCTTGTCTCATGAGTTGAGAATTAAGAACCATAGATAAAATCCCACTCAAACTATTCTCTACTCATTCTAGTTCACAAGGTTTAGCAAACCGAGTGAACTAGTTTCTTCAAAGAACGAAGAAGGAGCCAAAGGTTGGAGCTTTCAGGTGGATCTATCTTCGGCGTACGGAGACGACGGGAAGAACCCAATCCGGACCACCATCGGAGTTTGAAGACGAAGGAGTTCAAGACAAGCAAGGTATAACCCCCTAACCGAGTAGCTAGAAACTCGTAGTTAGGTTGCTAGATAGATGTTTAACCAAGATCCGGGTTTTAGGTCCATGTTACCACCTCCGTAAAAATCGTTTTTTACCAAATTCCGCATTCCCGAAAGTACCGGGAGAGGTAGCATGGACTTACACTAAGTAGTGCAAGTAACGCGATGGTCCCTCTAGAAGACAACAAACCTTAACTCGATTATGTGACCGTCTTGAACTGCCCTTTGAACCTTCGGGTTTGGGGCAGTACGGCATGCCACATGTGAGGCGTTGGCTTGACCCTTCTACGGCTGGACCGTTGGTACTGAGGCACGAACTGAATGTTGTTAGACTTATTTCATGTGTTGATCTATATCGGGAAAACTTGGGTGTTCGATTGTTCGATCGGAAAGTTTAACATTTTCTAATTATCTGGAATGGGATACAATAATTGGAATTCACAATTAGTTATGAGATAACTAAATGAATGTTATAAACATAGCAGTTTAGTCTCACTTGATCGGTTGCCACGGAATTTTGATGTGATCAAAAGTCCGTCGCAATCACGTAGCGTACGCGGATACTCGCCGGGTAAACTTAATAGACAGCCTCGCCCCATAGCCCCGACCAAGTGACTGTAGGAGAACCCCGTCGCCGAAAGCATCCGTTCGGATGCTCGCGGTAGCGGTGTTCCACCTTGGTGCACTTCGTTGACGGCGTCGGGGGTGCGGCCGCCTACTGAAGTTTGCGACGAGTATTCGATCAGGATGTCGGGAATCTTGTTGAATTGCCCGACTTGACATTGAAAAGTGTTTTCGATTTTGAGACTAAAATGCGGGGTTTATAATTGTTAGGCATGCGATGTCTAAAGAATTCATTTGATTAGGCATGCGATGTCTATGGAGGTTGCGGATTCCAACTGTTGTAGTTTTACACTTTCTTTTCTGTGACCGTAAGTGTAATATGTGATATCGCCGGTTTCGTTGCTATATGTCAACGACAATTGGGATGCACATATTTACTTACGTTGATGACATGTGATGTTATGTGTTGCTGGATATGTTATATTGGATCGTCGTGTTTGAATAGCCGGGGGTTTTTGTGTGAGATGAGTGTTTTTCATTTTCATTCATGTAAAAACTTGTATGTAATATTCTTTTATTGGGGCACTTCCAGGTTGCGGAAGATGTCACCTTTTGTATATTATTTACTTTTCTGCACTAGGATAGACCCAAGGAGGGGAGCATAAGTAACCGGGTTCTGGAGTCCAGTGGGAGACCAACTCGAGGAGTCGAGTCCGGGTCTCCTAACTCTAGAATTGGTAGGGTTGCTTGCCGCTCTCGTAGGGGTCTAGGGGTGTGGGTTTGGCTATTCATCACGACCGTGGAATCCGTGTTTTATACTGGCTCGTATTGAAAACACGGACGTCCTAGTATATCCAATGTTTCATATGTTTCTTCTGCTGCGATATCTGTGATGTGATCATGTAATGTTCTGTGATAGATACAGTATATAGTATATATGATATATTATATAGGCGTTACTTATGTTTTACACCCGCGCTAGCCCTGCCCCGCTCTGTCGTTAGTTACCTAACCTAACGGTGCACGAGGGGACATTGAGGCGAATGCGGATGGCATAAGTGTACGTCGTATTTATCTGTGATGTTTAGGTATTTAAATGATGGGACTTCATTAATGTGATTAATGAAATAAAAGAAACCTAAGATGTTGCAGAATCGAATTTCAAAAATAAAACAGGTAGCTACAGTTCTTGCTTTGCACAGAGGTATATGCGATATATCCTGCACCTTATTCGATAAGGAAAGGACCGAGATCCCTTCACCGGGAGTGACTCCATTAGCAATAACTGGCAGATGCTACACACTCGGTTTGTCTTTTGATTGCTTTTAAGTGTTTTTGCTTTGCACAGTGATATATATGATATATCCCGCACCTCATTCGACGAGGAAAGGACCGACGATCCCTTCACCGGGAGTGACTCCTTTAGCAAAACTAGAAAAGCCTCAAAAGCACTCCATTTTAAAATCATTTGATTCTACAACGATATCAAGTTCATTACGCAATAGGTTTTCAGAAAAACCTGTCGTAGCCCTCCGTCATTTCAGATAAGTGGTAGTTAGTATTCGTGCTACGTTTGTTGGCCTGCGTCAAGGCGTAGTGTGCGGTAGCTAACTAGTATTTATCTGCTTATGCATATGATGCAGATTGGATTAGGGTAGTCGTGCGACTTTGTTGGCCTGCGTCAAGGGTCGTGCGGGTGGGTTTAATTCAATCAGAAAATGACGGGTTGAACTTGACTAGCGGACTATGGTTTGTTGGCCTGCGTCAAGGTCATAGGACGCTAGGGGAAAAATATTATCGGGAATTTCAAGTGTTGAAATTTGCAATGAGATTGCATACCTTCTATGAGATAGTTGGATCCCGATACCCGCTGCGAGTAAGAGTTACTCCTGAGAGAGTTTTACACATTACAATTAGCCGATCAAGTAGGTGTCTAGAAAGGTGTTAACGAGGTTACGCCTCTGGAAAAACGAGGTTTACATTAATTAGGTTCGTGCGAAAGCACGGGGGACCTCCCTCAAAGTACCGACACTGGCCTGGCTGAAAGATTGGCGAACTTGTAGTGTGTAATTAATCCCGGCTAGTCTTTCCTTTTAGGGTTTGAAGGAAGATTTGATAAAAAGCAGTGGGAGCCATCCTGATTAGATAAAATAATAACCAATCTATTCTTGCAAGAGCGCACGCTGAGTGTTTTCTTCTCTCTCTCCAGGTAGCGACCATATCACGCCTTAATCAAGATAATAATACCGATGTATTGACCGAACCCGCTTGTTATACTGAGCTGGGGAACGTTGGTCCCGCTCCAACTTATAAATGTTATAAGACAGAGCAGGAAATTGGGGATTACCAGAATTCCCGTGCCGCCCAAACGAAAAGAGTGCATGATGATGCATCATCTTCGTGTATGTTCATTATACAGAACTGCTTCTCAGTATTCTTTACGTCCTGGGTATGTGATACCAGATCAGGATCCCGCATATGTAATTTGTTACATGGGCTACAGATAGGTAAAGACTGAGAACGGGTGATAAGTTTCATGAGGCAGAAAACGGGGCAAGAGTTGCAGCCAAGTCTGTTGGTCACTGTCACCCTGTATTACCAATACATTGATTCTGAACGAATGTTATTAGATACCGACCTGATATACAAAATCATATCAGTCTCTTTATCAGTAAAGAAATGATAAAATTTTGTATTGTTGGATAATGTTTTGAACATTTCCTATATCAAAAGTTGATCGGCTCAGGCACGTTATCTAAAAGCATTGATGTTCTAAATCAAACTACAGTTCTTAGTATACGGAACACACATAAGAGGAAGAGTTCAGAAATGAACCGATCCTTCTTGAGGTATTGTAGACTAGGTCATATCAATGCGACCCGACTAGCTAAGTTACATAAAGATGCATATTTAAATCAGTTTGAATTTACATCTTGTGAAACTTGCCATTCATGTCACAAAGATAAGATGACCATAGCTCCGTTTACTGGAAACAGAGAAAGAGTTAGAAAACTCTTGGGATGATACATGTTGATGTATGTAAGGTCCCCTGTCTACATATGCCAAGACCGATTCTTTGTACTTCATTACATTCTCTGATGATCTCTCAATATTCAGACATATGTTCCTGTTGAAACACAAGTCTGAACCTTTTGAGATATTCACAGAATATAAGATTAGAAGTAGAGAAGCAATACGGGTATAAGTATTATGTCCTATGATAAGATCAGGGAGGAGAATACTTGAGCACGGAATTCTTGGACTTTTCTAAAGGAGAATGAGATTCTCTCTCGGCATTACTCCTCCGTATACACCATAGCACGATGGTATATCGGGGTGGAGCAATCACACCCTATATGATAAGGTGTGCTCTATGATGAGTACTACTGAGTTACCTATTTCCTTTTGGGGGTTATGCACTTATGAAGCTGCATACCTATTGAATAGGGTTCTAATCAAATCAGTTGCCTACCGCTTCATATGTGATATGGAAAGGGAAGAGCCCATGTCTTAAGTTAGTTAAGATTTGGGGTTGTGCGGCCTATGTCTAAAAAGCAAAATCCGGACAAGCTCGAGGCAAGGTCAGTTATGTAGAACTGGAAGTGTTTCAGCTATACAAACTACAGCAGATGATTTGATAGAACCAAAGGATTCAGTAGATTCCAACGAACCTCAGCCTCTCCGCCGATCTAGTAGGGTTCCTCACCCACCTGAGAGATACTTCTGTTTCTCTATGACAGTAGGAGCGAGGATTGCATCATGAGATGATGACCCAACTA
Source organism: Agapanthus africanus (assembly GCA_030015575.1). NCBI lineage: Eukaryota > Viridiplantae > Streptophyta > Magnoliopsida > Asparagales > Amaryllidaceae > Agapanthus > Agapanthus africanus. The sequence goes on along the minus strand of JASDDO010000019.1, from coordinate 651,291,567 downwards.
GCTTCGAGCTGGCCATCAGGAGTAAGACTCTGTAAGAATGGCTGGATGCTTATCGATCTGAGATGGAATCCATGTACACCAACAAAGTATGGACTTTAGTTGCTATATCTGAAGGGTTAAATCCCCATCAGGAGCAAGTATATCTTGAGAAGATTACTTGGTGTAGATGGAAAAGTTGAGACTTTCAAAGCTAGACTTGTTGAAGGTTTTCATCATCGACCAGGCGTGGATAATGATGAAACCTTTTCCAGTGCCTATGCTTAAGTCCATCCAGATCCTACTTGCCATGGCTACATACCAAGACTACGATAACTGGTGGTTGGGTGTCATGACAGCTTTTCTAAATGATGTTTTAGAAGAGAGCGTCTATAAGTACACAGCCAGAGGGCCTCGTAGACAGTGGGAGCAGCGGAAACGTGTGCAAGATGCTTTATAGGATAAAGCAGGCATCACGGAGTTGGAACATCTGTTTTGATGGATTAGTCAAAGAGTTTGACATCATCAAAATGGTAGATGAACCTTGTATATACAAAAAGGTAGTAGGGATTATGGTGATGATCCTCGTAGAGTACGTGGATGACATACTCTTGATAGGGAAGGAGTTTCCTATGCTACGCTCGATCAATCTCCGCTTATCACAAAGATTCTCCACATAGGATCAAGATGATACCTCCTAAATCCTGAGTTTTCATCTATGAGATAGACGTTATTTGGGTGTTAGAATACTCACTAGCTGTAGTGAGATGGTATCAATTGATCCTGGGCAGAATCACTGGAAGTGTTCCAGGGTGATAAAGACGACTGAGTGTCAGTCACAGGCATTGTCTTTACCCTCAGTAAAGGGACGGTATGTTGGAAGGGTTCCAAGCTAGATACCGTGACATACTAGACGATAAAGGCAGGATAAAACCAGATAGCATACTATCATGTCGAGCAAGAAAGTCCTCCCTATATATGTCCAAGCATCCACTACAATATACATCCTATGTATAGTAATGGCCTCTAGGGCATACATATAACTAACACATAGGACGGTATACATCATCATGTATCTGTCCCAAGAGTTCACTAACTCTTTCTCTGTTTCCAGTAAACGGAGTATTGGTCATTTTATCTTTGAGACGAGACTGGCAAGTATCATAAGATGAAAATTCGAACATATTCTTATATTCATCTTTATGTAACTTAGCATGTCGTGTCGCATTGATATGACCTAGTCTACAATGCCACAAGAAGGATTCGTTCATTTCTGAACTACTTCTCTTGTGTGTGTTCTACATACTTTGAACTGTGGTTTGATTTAGAACTTATATGCTATTATCTAACATGCCTGATCGAATCGACTCTTGATTCAGGAAAATGTTCACGACATTATCCATGAATACAGAATTATATCTTTCTTTAACTCAATAAAGAAACTGATGTAATGTTGTATATCAGGTTCGGTATCTAATAACATTTGTTCAGAATCAATGTATTAATATAAGGTGATATTTGCCAACAGACTTGGCTGCAACAATTGCACCATTCTCTAACATTTAGAGACATATCACATATTCTCAGTTCTCAACCTATCTGTAGTCCATGCAACATATTACATATGCGGGATCCTGATCCGGTATCACATACTCAGGACGTAGAGGATACTGAGAAACAGTTCTCGGTAATGAACACACCTGAAGAAGTTGCATCATCATGTACTTTCTTCGACTGGGTGGCATGGGAATCCGGATATTCTCCTATTTCCTGTTCAGACTTATAACAATTATAAGAAAGAACGGAACTAACGTTCCCTAGCTCAGTATAATAAGCAGGTTCGGTCAATGCATCCATATTATTATCTTGGTTAAGGCGTGACACGGTCGCTACCAGGAGAGAGAGAGAAGAAAACACTCTGCGTGCGCTCTTGCAAGATTAGATTGGTTATTAGTTTATCTAATCAGGATAACTCCTACTGTTTTAGTCAAATCTACCTTCAAACCCTAAAAGGTAAGACTAGCTGGGATTAATTACACCCTATAAGTTCGCCAATCTTTCGTCCAGGCTAGTGTCGGTACTTTGAGGGAGGTTCCCCGTGCTTTCGCATGGACCTAATTAAAATAAACCTCATTTTCCCAGGAGCTTAACCCCGTTAACATCTTTCTTGACACCAACTTGATCGTCTAATTGTGATGTGTAAAACTCTCCTAGGAGTAACTCTTACTCGCAGTGGATATCGGGATCCAACTATCTCATAGAAGGTATGCAATCTTATTGCAAATTTCAACACTTGAAATTCCCGATAATGTTTTGCCTGAGCGATCTATAACCTTGACAAGGTCAACAAACCATAGAACGCAAGTTAAGTTCAACCCGTCATTTCCCGATTGAATTAAACCTACCCGCACGACCCTTGACAAGGTCAACATGGCCGCATGACTACCCTAATCCAATCGCATCATATGCTTTACAGATAAGCACTAATCAGCTACCGCACACTATGCCTTGACAAGGTCAACAAACGCAACACAAATACTAAATACTACTTATCTGAAATGACGGAGGGCTACGATAGGTTTTTGAGAAAACCTTTTGGGTAATGAACTTGATATCGTCGTAGAATCGAGTGATTTTGAAAAGGAATGTTTTTGAGCCTTTTACTAGTTTTGCTAAAGAGGTCACTCCCGGTGAAGGGATCTCGGCTCTTTCCTTATCGAATAAGGTGCAGGATATTTCAAAAATACCATTATGCAAAGCAAAAAACTATAGAAGCAATCAAAAGACAAACCGAGTATGTAGCATCTGCTAGGTTCGCTAAAGAGGTCACTCCCGGTGAAAGGATCTCGGCTCTTTCCTTATCGAATAAGGTGCTGGATATTCTACAAGGAATACCTCTATGCAAAGCAAGAACTAGAGCTACCAGTTTTTAAAACAAGTTTCTACAACATCTTTTAGGTTTCTTTTATTTCATTAATCTTATTAATGAATTCCCATCAATTTTATGCTTCCCAAGCATCATAGAAGAAACGAAAGCAGCAATATTTATTATATCTCATGTATATAATATAGTCATTCTTCTCAGAACATATCAAGTGATCACATCACAGAATATCGGAAGCAGAAGAATCACATATGAAATATTGGATATACTAAGAATTCTGTGTTTTACTTAAACCGGTAAAAACGCGGATTCCACAGTCGTGATGAATAGCAAAACCCACATCCCTAGACTCCTATGAGAGCAGCAAGCAACCCTACCAATTCTAGAGTTAGGTGACCCAGTCTCAACTCCTTGAGATGGTCTCCTACTGGACCCTAGAACCCGGTTACTTATGCTCCCCGCCTTGGGTTTATCCTAATGCGGAAAAGTAAATAATATACAATGGTGACATCATCCTCAACCCGGAAGTGCCCTAATAAAAGAATATTACATACAATGAATTTTACATGAATGAAAGTAAAAACCCTCATCTTACATAAAACCGCGGCTATTCAAAACACGACGATCCAATATAACATATCACAACAACACATAACATCACATGTCATCAACGTAAGTAAATATGTGTATCCCAGTTGTCGTTGACATATAGCACCGAAACTGGCGATATACCACATATTACACTTACGGTCGCAGAAAAGAAAGTGAAAAACTACAACAGTTGGAATCCGTAACCACCTTTGACATCATAAACCTAGTGCATCACATACTTTGGATTTCATGCCTAACCAAATGAATTCCTTAAATATCATATGCCTAACAATTATAAACCCCGCATTTTAGTCTCGATATTGAAAGCACTTCCAAATAACCTGTCGGGTAATTCAATAAGATTCCCGATAACCTGATTGAATGCTCGTCGAAAACTTTAGTAGACGGCCGCACCCCCCGATGCCATCGACGAAGTGCACCAAGTCGGAACACCGCTGCCGCGAGCACCCGAACGGATGCTTTTGACGACGGGGTTCTCCTATAATCACTTGGTCAGGGCTATGGGGCGTGGCTATCTAGTAAGGTTACCCAGCGAGTATCCGCGTACACTACTTGATTGCGACGGACTTTTGATCAACATCAAAATCCCATGGCAACCGATCAAATGAGACTAAACTGCTAGATTTATAAAATTCAAACTAGTTATCACATAACCATTTATGGATTCCAAATATTGTATCACAATCACATATAGCTAGACGAAGTTAAACTTTTCGATCGAATAATCAAACACCCAAAATTTCCCGTGAAGCTCAACATTTGAGCGGAGTTCAAAAAGTACCCAGAAACATGCCACAGCTCCTATGAACCAGCCGTAGAAGGGTCAACCAATGCCTCACATGTGGCACCGCTGAACTACCACAAACCCTAGGGTTTGATGGTGGTTCTGACGATCACATAATCGAGTTAGGGTTTTGGTCTTCTAGTGGGTCCACAGAATCGCTTGCATGATTTTCTGAAATTTTTAAACCCGGAAAAAATCCAACTCTTGAAAAATTTCTGTCATGACCCGAAATAGCCCGTGACTGGCCCATGAATCATATGAAGTCTATAGGACCTCATCTAATTCAAGTAAGCCAAAAGCCCAGAAATCTAAAACCATTTTAAGGAGTAAATAAAGAAAACTGGTTTTTAAGAGGTAAGAAAACAAGTTAAAAAGCAAGGTTCTAAATAAGTAAGCCGAATATGCATTTTTAAAATCTCTAGTCTTTTCTAAAAATTTCGGCAGAGTTTCCTTTGTAAATACTGGCCCCAAATGGGGTACAATATGAATAATATATATACAATGATAAAAGGCATCCCCAAGCGGGAGCTAGCTCTTCGTCAATCGATAGTCACAACCACGTAAGCAGTATAATATACAACGCCGAACGGCGAGTTTCAAAACTCAAAGGAAAACTCAAAATCAGCATGAAAACCATAATACTACAACGCGCGACTCTAAGGTCGAAATAATACACAACTGGTTTCCTAGGTCTGAAACAATATACAAGTTTGGTTGATGGAATTACTAGATACAACTGAATAGTACATATACAATGGTGGTTCTGATGCAAAAGAACCCACCTACCAAAGCAAATCACCCGTAAGGGAAGCAATGTGCCAGAAAGCCGCAATGAAACCTGTACGGCAAAACCTGCAAGAACTGTGGCACAACGGGGGTAAGTTGCCAACTCGTGAATAGAAAACATCACAGAGCAGAAATCGTATGTATGACACAATCCTAGGTCAATACGATCAGATATATATATATATATATATATATATATATATATATATATATATATATATATAAACCTCAAATGAATAAGTCTGAAGCATGATAAGGTGGTAATGTAACATCTATACATGAGTGTAGTGCCAAGTGCTCGTGCCAGTGCCTAAGGTAATAACATATCATAAATATGAGGTATGATCAATGTCGACTATATCATGAAGTCTATGAATATGTGGATATCATCCAACTATGTGATCAATATCATCAATGTCAACTATATGTATGTGGAAATCGTCCACGTGTCACCCAATGACAATAAGCATCATGCATGTAAATATCATAACGCATATGCATGGAAGTATGAGGATGTAAATCAACATGTGTCGCTCGTGACATATCAAATCATGGAACCTGAGTGTCAAGCATCGACACTCGAAAACATCATGAAACCTGTGCCTAGCATCGACACGTAAATCCTCATATACATAGGGCTCCGTCAGTCCGGATCGGCCCGTCTCATCTCTCAACTCCGGTCGGTATCCCCCAGATATCCGCCGAGCTAAAAAACAATCACCGGTAGGTAGTACTCCCCTGCCGGGCTCACCGTCCAACATATATGAGTCTTCTTGCCCCGGGGTACCTCACCGGGTCCACCATGTACCCGCAGACGGTGCCTACCTCTCCTCGAATCGGGTCTCACATGTCGCTCTCAGAACCGAGAAAACACATGGTGGACGCACTGAAATATCATATCAAGGGTAACTGGGTTTTTAAAACAATAAATACTCTCTTTTGAAATACCCACGGTTCCCAAATCCAGAAATATCATGGAAACAACATATCTCAATGCGTATAAACATAAAGCATGATGTATGCGACATATAAAAGAAATGTAAGCATATCGGTATATCATGCGACATAAAACAGTAATATGCACATAGCGAGAGAAGACCGCTCTTTTGAAATGAATCAGTTTTAAAAGTATCTTGCGGTTCCTAAATCCAAATCAAGCCAGAATCATCTATGTATGTGCAAAAATGTATGTGTATACTGTAGGGTTCCTTGGCACACTCATGAGGTTCTACAACTGATCAACCATGCCAAAATCAAATTTTTACATGTGCCGAGAAACCCTAATGCAAGATCGTTACTAGAGGTAAGGCGATATACATACACGTTAACAACTTTATCTACAAGTGAAAGGGACTACATCCTTTGTAGATCCGAACCTCCACTTCTTTAGCTCCGTGTAGACGTCCCTCCGCTGCGATCATTGGGATCCTGGACTCTAGCGTTGGTTTCGTCGGAGAAATAAGCGGGTTAGGTCGTTGACTTCGATGCCGAAGATGATCTACGTCGAGATGACTCAAACTCAAGCTCCATCTTCACTAGGTCATGAAACTTTTGAAGATAACACACTCTACTACATGGCAAGTTGTAGAGGATGAAGAAATAGGAAGTGGGTTCACTTTAGAATTGGATTTCTCACTTGATTTCTTCACTTGGAATTTTCAAGAAAGCTTTCGTCACTTCATGAAGAAGAAGAAGAAGATGGAAATGAAAAAAATGAATTATCTCTAAAAGAAAATTCAAGTGAAGTCTATCATTTAGCAACCATGGGTAAGTAAACTCATGTAGAGAGTAAACTAGGGTTTAGGTAATGGTTAGGTTAAAGAATAAAAACAAAATGGTTTTGACTTTGTCAAAAGATGCTTGAAGTATCATGTAACTTCTAGCAAAGACAAAGGAAAAAGACCATTTTATTTTTACCAAAATAAATAAAAAGAATAAAACTCTAACCATTAACCTAAACATGGTGTTATCCAAACACACACCCAAGTTTGCATGTATCATCAATCATGATACAAACTAGTGCACAAAAATATATCACATATACAACTTGTGCACATCAAGTGAGAAAATCAATCTTAAGTGAACAAATACTAGTTAATGTAAAGTAATATATCAAATATATAATCATACATTAAATCATTAAATCAACACTTGATTTAATGATCCGGTTATACTGCATATAACCGACTAATATCAAGTGTATCAATATATCGAATCAACATTTGATTCGGTAACCCGGCTATATCATATATAACCGTCCGATGATACAAATCGCGAGAATAGAACACAGTATCACATACTGGTATTATTCTCGGTCCCGCACATATCTTATATGCGCTCCTATTTCGTTTCGCTTGAGCCAGAAAACCCCTGTGTAGGACTCTAAAGACTCGTCAATACGCCGGCAGTAGGTGATGATCATATCAAACATCAACAAGCCGCAAGCGGTCTGCTAAACGTAACGGCCACCCGGGTATTGAGCGATCAGAAGATCAACGATGAAGCCCGCTCATATCCTGTGAATCCAACCAGTAACACTTACCGCACAGTCCGGTCTGTTCGTCTGATATGTCGCATATCTCGCCTAGGGGTGGTAAACGTCAGACTCCAGTAGCTTGATAAGTCATGCCGATGTAAGGTCCATAACAAGCATGAAACTACTGATAACACTTACCAGTAAATCAGTGCAACCCTGGCCAGGGATTTCCAGTTATGGCCAGTCGAGCATAGCGCAACATCAACCCCCAATACTGGGAGAGACGAATCCCCTCCTATCGCTCATTGCCTCCATGTGAATCGGGATTGTACCCAAAATCCACCTGTTTGCACGACTCAGTAGAGCCGTGGTAGGGTGGAAATCAAAGCACAGTGGGAGACACACAAGACTCTATGACGATCTCGGGTCAACAGACTAAGCTGTACCAGTATCATATGAGAACTGCCATCTGACGTGAGGTATAATACCATCTGGGAGTTCTCGGCGAGTCCGTTCAGTGTACCCAGTCACCACTGAGCACCCGCATACCATCTCTGATGTCAAACACCAATGGATATGAGATCATCCATCGCCCATCACATGGATCGAGAAGATATACGCTAGTCTACTTTAGAATATCGATGCCCCGTCTCGATATTACCACGATTAGGAACATTGAAGGATGTACTCATTGACTACCCAGGCCCCACTAGTATGATCTGCATCATAGTCCTGGAAGTCGAGCACACATCCTAAGGGCTTTATCAACATGTAATAGAGAGACTGCAAGTATACATGTTAAGATAAAGAGCAACCAGATAGCGTACTATCATGTCAAGCAAGAAAGTCCTACCTATATATGTCCCAGCATCCAATACAATATACATCTCATGTACAGTAATGGCCTCTAGGGCATACATATAACTAACAATTTCCTACTTGCACTAGGTCCATCTGTAGCAGTGGTTGTAGTATCTTATACTCAACCATCCCATAATTGTCTCTCTCTCTCGAAAAGGGCCTTTGTGAGTGGATCCGCCGTGTTGTCCTCTGAGTCTACTCTCCTAACCTCGATCACCCTGGAGATCAACTATCTCCATGATTAGGTGATGCTGCCTCAGAATATGTCTGGGTCACTGATGGGACCGGGGTTCCTAGGCCAAAGCCACACTTCCATTGTCACACAATGGTAGGAACCTAGTTCATCTCATGAACTTATATACACCCAAGCTTCCTCTTTGGTAGTATCTTTGATAGCGATGTCACCAACCTTTATCGTCTAGTGTGCCACGGTATTTAGCTTGGAACTCTTCCAACATATCGTCCATCCACTGAGGGTAAATACAATGCCTGCGACTGACATTCAGTCGTCCTTATCACCCTGGAACCTTTCCAGTGATTCTCCCCAGGATCAACTGATACCATCTCACTACAACTAGTGAGAATCCTAACATCTATTTAGATCGATCTCATTGATCCAAAACCCAAGATTTAGGAGGTGTCATTTTGATCCCATATGGAGAATCCATGTGATAAGAGGAGATTGACCGAGCGTAGCATAGAAAACTCTTTTCCTATCATGAGTATGTTGTCCACGTACTCTACGAGGATCAGCACCTTACTCTCTACTACCTTTTTGTATATACAAGGTTCATCTACCATTTTGATGAAGTCAAACACTTTGACTACCACATCAAAACAGACGTTCCAACTCCGTGATGCCTTCTTTAATCTGTAAAGCAACTTGCACACGTTTCCGCTGCTCCCACAGTTTACGAAGCCCTCTTGCTGTGTACTTATAGACGTTCTCTTCTAAATCAATATTTAGAAAAGCAGTCATGACACCCAACCGCCAGATATCGTAGTCATGGTATGTAGCCGTAGCAAGTAGGATCCGGATGGACTTAAGCATAGCCACTGGAAAAGGTTTCATCATTTTCCACGCCTGGTCGATGACGAAAACCACTAACAAGTCTAGCTTTGAAAGTCTCAACTTTTCCATCTACACCAAGTAATCTTCTCAATATATACTTGCTCCTGATGGGGATTTAACCCTTCAGATACAGCATCCAAAGTCCATACTTTGTTGGTGTACATGGATTCCATCTCAGATCTCTAAGCATCCAGCCATTCTTACAGAGTCCCTACTCTTGATGGCCTGTTCGAAACTAGTTGGGTCATCATCTCATGACGAAATCCTCGCTCCCACTGTCATCGAGAAACCGAATTATCTCTCAGGCAGGTGAGGAACCCTGCTAGATCGGCGGAGAGGTTGAGGTTCGTTGGGGACTATAGAATCTTTTGGTTCTGTCAAATCATCACCTGTAGTTTGTATAACTGGAACTCCTTCCAGTTCTACAGAACTGACCTTGCCTCGATCTTGTCCGGATTTTGCTTTTGACATAGGCCGGACAATCCCAAATCTTAAGAGATAGGCTCTTCTCATACCATATCTCATATGGAGTGGTAGGCAGTGATCTGATTTGAACCTAATTCAATAGGTATACAGCTTCTTAAGTGCATGACCCCCAAAAGGAAACAGGTAACTCAGTAGTACTCATCATAGAGCGCATCATATCATATAGGGTGCGATTGCTCTACCCCGATACACCGTTGTGCTGTAGTGTATACAGAGGAGTAACACCGAGAGAGAATCCCATTCTCCTTTAGAATAGTCCAAGAATTCCATGCACAAGTATTCTCCTCCCTGATCTCATCATAGGACATAATACTTATATCCGTTTTTGGTTCTCTACTTCTAACTTATATTCATTGAATTTCTTAAAAGCTTCAGACATGTGTTTCAACAGGAACATGTGTCCGAATCTTAAGAGATCATCAGTGAATGTAAGGAAGTACAAAGAACCAGTCTTGGTATATGTAGACTGGGGACTTTCATACATCATTATGTATCAGTCCCAAGAGTTCACTGACTCTTTCTCTGTTTCCAGTAAACGGAGCTATGGTCATCTTATCTTTGTGACATGAATGGCAAGTTTCATAAGATGTAAATTTAAACTGATTTAAATATGCATCTAAATGTAACTTTTGCTAGTCGGGTCACATTGATATGACCTAGTCTACAATACCTCAAGAAGGAATCGTTCAATTCTGAACTCTTCCTCTTGTGTGTGTTCTATACGTTAAGAACTGTGGTCTGATTTAGAATGTATATGCTTTTAGATAACGTGCCTGAACCGATCAACTCTTGATATAGGATATGTGCAAAACATTATCCAACAATACAAAATTATATCCTTCTTTAGTAAATAAAGAGACTGATATGATGTTGTATATCAGGTTCGGTATCTAATAACATTCGTTCAGAATCAGTGTATTTTGGTAATACAGGGTGATAGTGACAAACAGACTTGGCTGCAACACATGCACCGTTTTCTGTCTCATGAAACTTATCACCCGTTCTCAATTCTCTACCTTTCTATAGCCCTATATAATAGATTACATATGCGGGATTCTGATCCGGTATCTAATACCCAGGACATAGAGGATACAGAGAAACAGTTCTTTGTAATGAACGCACCCGAAGGAGATGCATCTTATGCACTTTCTTCGTTTGGGCGGCATGGGAATCCTGGTATTCCTCTATTTCCTGCTCGGTCTTATAACAATTATAAGTTGGAGCGGGACCAATGTTCCCCAGCTCAGTATAACAAGCGGGTTCGGTCAATACATCCATATTATTATCTTGATTAAGGCGTGACATGGTCGCTACCTGGAGAGAGAGAGAGAAGAAAACACTCTGCGTGCGCTCTTGCAAGATCAGATTGGGAATATATTCTATCTAATCAGGATGGCTCCCACTGTTTTTATCAAATCCTCATTCAAACCCTAAAAGGAAAGACTAGCCGGGATTAATTACACTCTACAAGTTCGCCAATCTTTCAGCCAGGCCAGTGCCGGTACTTTGAGGGAGGTTCCCCGTGCTCTCGCACGGACCTAATTAAAGTAAACCTCATTTTCCCAGGGGCGTAACCCCATTGACACCTTTCTAGATACCTACTTGATCGGCTAATTGTAAAGTGCAAAACTCTCCCAGGAGTAACAATTACTCGCAGTGGGTATCAGGATCCAACTATCATATAGAAGGTATGCAATCTCATTGCAAATTTCAACACTTGAAACTCCCGATAAAGGTTTTTACCCCTAGCACTTATGACCTTAACTATGGTCAACAAATCATAAGCACTAGTCAAGTTCTACCCGTCATTTCGTGATTAATTAGACCCACCCACATGACCCTTAACTAAGGTCAACAAAGTCACGCGACTGTCCTAACTAATCGCATCATATGCAGTATAGGAAGACATCACTTAGCTACCGTGCACTGTGCCTTGACTATGGTCAACAAACACAGCACGAATACTAAGTACTCTACTTCCTAAAATGACGGAGGGTTGCGGATGGTTTTTAATAAAACCTTTAACGCTTTGAACTTGATCTCTTTGCGGAATCAAATGGTTTTAAATGGAGTGTTTTTGAGGCCTTTCTAGTTTTGCTAAAGGGGTCACTCCCGGTGAAGGGATCGTCGGCCCTTTCCTCATCGAATAAGGTGCAGGATATATCACATATACCGCTGTGCAAAGCAAAAACTATAGAAGCAAATAAAAGACTAACTGAGGGCTGTAGTATCTGCCAGTTATTGCTAAATGGGTCACTCCCGGTGAAGGGATCTCGGCCCTTTCCTTTTCGAATAAGGTGCAGGATGTTCTACAAGGAACACCGCGATGCAAAACAAGAACTGTAGCTACCTGTTTTATTTTTGAAATTCGATTCCACAACATCTTTTAGGTTTATTTTCTTTCATTAATCTCATTAATGAATGTCCCATCATTTAAGTCTACCTAAACATCACAGATAAATACAACGTACGCTTATGCCATCCGCATTCGCCTCGATGTCCCGTCTCCACCGTTAGGTTAGGTAACTAACGGCAGAGCGGGGCAGGGCTAGCGCGGGTGTAAAACATAACCAACGTCTATATAATATATCATATATAGTATATACAGTATCCATCTGAACAAATCACATGATCACATCACAGATAACGCAGCAAAAAAAATCATATGAAATATTGGATATACTAGGACGTCCGTTTTTTATTCTGAGCCTGTATAAAACACGGATTCCACGGTCATGATGAATAGCCAATCCCACACCCCTAGACCCCTACGAGAGCAGCAAGCAACCATACCAGTTCTAGAGTTAGGAGACCCGGACTCGACTCCTCGAGATGGTCTCCCACTGGACCCTAGAACCCAGTTACTTGTGCTCCCCTCCTTGGGTCTATCCTAATGCGGAAAAGTAAATAATATACAATGGTGACATCATCCTCAACCCGGAAGTGCCCCAATAAAAGAATATTACATACAAGTTTTTGCATGAATCAAAAATAAAAACACTCATCTCACATAAAACCCCCCGGCTATTCAAACACGACGATCCAATATAACATATCCAGCAACACATAACATCACATGTCATCGACGTAAGTAAATATACCCATCCCAATTGTCGTTGACATATAGCAACGAAACCGGCGATATCACATATTACACTTACGGTAGCAAAAAAGAATGTGTAAAACTACAACAATTGGAATCCGCAACCCCTTTAGACAACGCATGCCTAACCAAATGAATTCCTTAGACATCGCATGCCTAACAATTATAAACCCCGCATTTTAGTCTCATTGTCGAAAACACTTTTCAATATCAAGTCGGGCAATTCAACAAGATTCCCGACATCCTGAACGAATGCTCGTCGCAAACTTTAGTAAACGGCCGCACCCCCGGATGCCGTCTACGAAGTGCACTAAGGCGGAACACCGCTGCCGCGAGCACCCGAACGGATGCTTTTGGTGACGGGGTTCTCCTACAGTCACTTGGTCGGGGCTATAGGGCGTGGCTGTCTATTAAGTTTACCGGCGAGTATCCGCGTACGCAACGTGATTGCGACGGACTTTTGATCACATCAAAATCCCGTGGCAACCGATCAAGTGAGACTAAACTGCCATGTCTATAACATTCAAATGTTGTTGATTCCAATTATTGTATCACATTCCAGATAAAAAGATAATGTTAAACTTTTCGATCGAACAATCAAACACCCAAGTTTTCCCGAAAAGCTCAACACTTGAAATAAGTTTAAAAACATCCACTTCATGCCACAGTACCAACGGTCCAGCCGTAGAAGGGTCAAGCCAACGCCTCACATGTGGCACGCCGTACTGCCCCAAACCCTAAGGTTCAAAGGGCAGTTCAAGACGGTCACATAATCGAGTTAAGGTTTGTTGTCTTCTAGAGGGTCCATCGAGTCACTTGCACTACTTAGAACATTCTTAAACTTCGGAAAAATCCAACACTTGGAAATTTCCCGGCAGGGGAAAAAGTGGGTATTTATATCCGGTCGAACTTTTTAACATGTTCTAAAATTACCCGGAAAAACACAATAAACAAAGTTAAATAATCCGATCGAATCATCGAATCCCCAAAACAACCCAGAAAACTCAACGGTTGAGTAGAAGTTAAAAATTCCTAGAAAACATAGCAGTTACAGAAAGAAATTACTGTGCAAACCACGTGGCAAGATTCTCCATTATGGCCGCGGAACCGCCGCGCAAGCCAGGGTGGGGCCGCGGTTCCGCGGGGCATTGGTCGAGTTGGGGTCACGTGCTGCACAGTAACTCCTTCAAAACCCTGCTGAATTTTTTGACAATTTTTAATTCATAAAAATCCACAATTTCAGAAAATGTACAGAAAGGGGTCAAGTTTAGGGTTTCGGGGTTCGATCGGATTTCTAACATCGTCTACACTTCGCCTAAAGCTCTAGCTAGGCTCTGATACCACTGTAGAGTTCCTTGGCACACTCATGAGGTTCTACAACTGATCAACCATGCCAAAATCAAATTTTTACATGTGCCAAGAAACCCTAATGCAAGATCGTTACTAGAGGTAAGGCGATATACATACAAGTTAACAACTTTATCTACAAGTGAAAGGGACTACAAACTTTGTAGATCCGATCCTCCACTTCTTTAGCTCCGTGTTGATGTCCCTCCGCTGCGATCATCGGGGTCCCGGACTCTAGCGTTGGTTTCGTCGGAGAAATAAGCGGGCTAGGTCGTTGACTTCGATGCCGAAGATGATCTACGTTGAGGCGACTCAAACTCAAGCTCCATCTTCACTAGGTCATGAAACTTGTGAAGATAACACACTCTACTACATGGCAAGTTGTAGAGGATGAAGAAATATAAAGTGGGTTCACTTTAGAATTGGATTTCTCACTTGATTTCTTCACTTGGAATTTTCAAGAAAGCTTTCGTCACTTCATGAAGAAGAAGAAGAAGAAGGAAATGAAAAAATGAATTATCTCTAAAAGAAAATTCAAGTGAAGTCTATCATTTAGCAACCATGGGTGAGTAAACTCATGTAGAGAGTAAACTAGGGTTTAGGTAATGGTTAGGTTAAAGAATAAAAACAAAATGGTTTTGACTTTGTCAAAAGATGCTTGAAGTATCATGTAACTTCTAACAAAGACAAAGGAAAAAGACCATTTTATTTTTACCAAAATAAATAAAAAGAATAAAACTTTAAACATTAACCTAAACATGGTGTTATCCAAACACACACCCAAGTTTGCATGTATCATCAATCATGATACAAACTAGTGCATAAAAGTATATCACATATACAACTTGTGCACATCAAGTGAGAAAATCAATCTTAAGTGAACAAATACTACTTAATGTAAAGTAATATATCAAATATATAATCATACATTAAATCATTAAATCAACACTTGATTTAATGATCCGGTCATACTGCATATAACCGACTAATATCAAGTGTATCAATATATCGAATCAACATTTGATTCGGTAACCCGGCTATATCACATATAACCGTCCGATGATAAAAATCGCGAGAATAGAACACAGTATCACATACTGGTATTATTCTCGGTCCCGCACATATCTCATATGCACTCCTATTTCGTTTCGCTTCAGCCAGGAAACCCCTGTGTAGGACTCTAAAGACTCGTCAATATGCTGGCAGTAGGTGATGATCATATCAAACACCCACAAGCCGCAAGCGGTCTGCTAAACGTAACGGCCACCCGGGTATTGAGCGATCAGAAGATCAACGAGCAAGCCCGCTCATACTCTTGTGAATCCAACCAGTAACACTTACCGCACAGTCCGGTCTGTTCGTCCGATATGTCGCATATCTCGCCTAGGGGTGGTAAACGTCAGACCCCAGTAGCTTGATAAATCATGCCAATGTAAGGTCCATAACAAGCATGAAACTATTGATAACTCTTACCAGTAAATCAGTGCAACCCTGGCCAGGGATTTCCAGTTATGGCCAGTCGAGCATAGCGCAACATCAACCCCCAATACCGGGAGAGACGAATCCCCTCCTATCGCTCATTGCCTCCATGTGAATCGGGACTGTACCCAAAAACCACCTGTTTGCACGACTCAGTAGAGCCGTGGTAGGGTGGAAGTTAAAGCACAGTGGGAGACACACAAGACTCTATGACGATCTTGGGTCAACAGACTAAGCTGTGCCAGTGTCACAAGAGAACTGCCATCTGACTTGAGGTATAATACCATCTGGGAGTTCTCGGTGAGTCCGTTCAGTGTACCCAGTCACCACTGAGCACCCGCATACCATCTCTGATGTCAAACACCAATGGATATGGGATCATCCATCGCCCATCACATGGATCGAGAAGATATACGCTATTCTACTCTGGAATATCGATGCCTCGTCTCGATATTCCCACGACTAGGAACATTGAAGGATGTACTCATTGACTACCTAGGCCCCAGTAGTATAATCTGCATCATAGTCCTGGAAGTCGAGCACACATCCTAAGGGCTTTATCAACATGTAATAGAGAGACTGCAAGTATACATGTTAAGATAAAGAGCAACCAGATAGCGTATTATCATGTCGAGCAAGAAAGTCCTACCTATATATGTCCCAGCATCCAATACAATATACATCTCATGTACAGTAATGGCCTCTAGGGCATACATATAACTAACATATACAATATGTGAGTACACAAGTGTGAATGTACAATAGGTATGTGCATAAGTATGAGTGTACAATATGTAAATACACGAATATGCCATGCAAGAGTCATATCCTGAATGCAACAGTACTACAGTGTAGTGACATGGCAGTTATCGATGATGAAGTGTGTGAGCTGGCAAGCAGGTGTACGTGGAACATATGCATCATCGATAATGGTGCTGGTGTCCTAACAGCATGGTTTTAATATAACAATAAACATATTTAAGCATGCAATGCGATGTGAAAAGCAAGAATATGCGGTAAATGAATAATAAACAGAACAGTGCAGAATCTACATCAGTGTATCTATGTCATACTGTTTGCCATTTGAAAGAAGACGAATCGGGGTTTTTAGGAAAATAAGGGCTACGGTGTTTTTAAGAAAAGACGCGTCTTTTGAAAATATCCGTAGAATCCCTTTGCCTGTCTTTAAAATACTCCCGATTCGTTAGTTTTTGAAATAGGTATGTCTCGGGTCTAGTCTAGCATCTACTATGCAACTACAGATCTAACTAACAAGCTAATCGGGAGGGGTATGAAAACCACCTAAATCTGATTCGATATATATATATAATAGTCGGTGATCCCGCCTTAAAGGTACCGCGTACGATACAATATCATATGACATCCTCGAGTCATGAGTGCGAATCTATCATCAATATAAAGCTCGTACGGTAAATCATCGTACGATATCCAAAAAGCTGGGTACGGGTCAATATCACGTTCATCTCATCAATTATCTGGTATCCTTATCATAATATCTCATGATCTGGGGCTCTGATCTAAGTCTAGTACAAATCGATACCATCTGTATAAATACAAATGCGTGTGTGAAACACACGTCCAAAGGCCCGCTAAAATCTCATGTCGTATCCGAAATATGAATCACATTATATCACCGATCTCATGGCACTATGCCCAATCTCATCGACTCATCCCTAAATATCATCATCTATCCTCATCATCCAGGTAGAAATATAACCAATAAGCATGTGTGTGCGTGTTGGTGTAAACCTATTCTAGGGTTCGCAACTAGGAAACTATACTAGTCACTTCTAAACCCTAATCTATCCATAGTACACTTAATCACATCTAGAATATCTATGTCACACAAAACGCTATCATATATATAAATATAGTATATATCTAGTATACTAAATATCGAACTGCGGGGGTGCTATACGCCATCCACCCGACTTCCCCCATAGATATAATCTATTCACCTTGATCTTGCTTGCCGATGTCGATGTCGCCACCATCTTCTTCATCGTCTCGGATCACCGTGGGGGTACCTACATGTTACACGTATCACATCGCATTAAAACCAAATCGAAAACCAAAACAATACGCTTAAAAGCCTATAGGTTAGAACCTATGGTTAGCTCTCGCAAATCAACCCGATATCACTCGAGATAGACGTACAAACGTCACGTGATCGAGATAATACACAAATACAAAAATCTAGAATTCAAAATATGGAAAACCATAACTCAAATCAAAGCAGCAACTAGAGAAAGTGGTCCCATATTTTGACTCAGGCGAAAACATGGCAAGCAAACAACTCTGGGGTGATATATAGTGAGCGTATGACCTACTGAAGCAACATGGGCACCTAATTCATCAGTGGGGCCGGCCACATCAGGGGAAAATCTGGCCAGGCCGGTTTGGGCATGGAGTTAGGGTCTCGTTCTGGTAGGGTGTCTTCCTATGGGTCCCACTAGGTCTCTGGTATTGTTTACTTTTCTAGTATTGGCCCCGGATCACTCCAGATTCACCTGCACGCTCCAATTCCTCACAAACCGATATGCAAAGTTTCTGTTTTGGAGTTCCAGGTTCTATTTTGGGTTTGTTCTGGGTTCTTCTCAATTGAGAGGGGTTTAAGGTCATCACAAGAGTTCAATTACACTAACACCACTCAATTTAACCTTAACCCTCTCTAGGGTTTTCCAAAGCTCACCAAATCGCACCCAAAAAATATAAAACTTGAAATGATGCTTAAGCACTTGAAACACTACACAAATTGTGAAAGGTTTTACCTCATTTAGCTCTCATGAATCCTCTACAGCGCCAAAACTAAATTTTTCTTGGTCCATTGGATAGCAAGAGGGCTTGTGAACCTTTTTTGTGAAATGGGTGTTGGATTTTGAGTTGTTTTTCATGGAGTATTCGGGGGGGGTTTGTAGAGGAGGAAGAAGGAGCAGCAGCAACATCAACTAGGGGAAGAGGGAGAGGAGAGAGATGTGTGAATAATGAAGGGGAATGGCTCAAGACAAGGGTTGACCTTCACCAACTCTTTCTCTTTCTAACCCATACCTTTTTCTTTACTCATTTCCATTTTCTTTTCTATTTTCTTTCTCACCTCAATAGTAACCCCAAAACAAATACCATACACCCCAAATCATGTAGGAAAATGTAACAAGTGTGAAAAAATGACATGTGCACAAAACACGCATAAAGTCCGATTATCGATTTTTAATCGCGATTAGCACTAAATTAGTGTATAATAAATCATAAAAACTTAAAATTTGCATAATTCACCTAAAACACCCTCTTTTAATAATTTCCATAATTTTTCAAACTTGTCGGTATTTAATTATACCGCCTTATTAAAATATTTAATATTTTATTATTAAATTATAAAAATTCCCCAAAAATAATATTTTATTGTTTTGAAATGTTACAATCTTCCCCCCTTAAAGAAATTCGGTCCCCGAATTTAAATTTAAACCCCCAAATTCTAAAACATTTCAGTAAAAGACTAAGTTGTCGGGGCTCCAAAATCATCAATACTTAAAACGCCTCATGGCGCAATGCATGCGCATGAACAATGAGCATATAGCTCAAAATCAAAACTCCGTCAAGCATCCCACAATCATCGGAGTCATGGTAAAGACACAAATTTCAAATCCATAGTAAAACCAATATGATATAAATCAGAACTATACATGTAAACATCAAATCTATACATGTAAATATCTGAAAGAAATGCATGCCAAACCTTTCATGTTGCTGTGCTATGCGCGTATCGCGGCACAGTGGCAGACGTCTATTATAAGAAAATAATCATATATGTATACTTTTCCTTATTTATTGTGTATGTCCTGCCGTTTTGAAAACAATTTAGAAGGGTTGCCTTGTTTTAAACGCGTCGTGTCATATCAGACACGTAGGTAATTACTGAGACTATAGCTCGCTTTTTTTTAGAAATCCCTTCGATAAATATCAATGCATGCAAAATATATCCAGGTACCTGTTGGAGATAGTGCCCTCAAAGTCAATTATAGGATCGCAGGTACGTGATTGCAATGAATGAGGCAGGACCTATACCGATATGACAGTCTTACTCGAGA
Source organism: Agapanthus africanus (assembly GCA_030015575.1). Classification (NCBI taxonomy): domain Eukaryota; kingdom Viridiplantae; phylum Streptophyta; class Magnoliopsida; order Asparagales; family Amaryllidaceae; genus Agapanthus; species Agapanthus africanus. The sequence goes on along the minus strand of JASDDO010000019.1, from coordinate 651,271,595 downwards.
TGATAGTATGCTATCTGGGTTGTCTTTATCATCATATATATGCTTTAGTTCACTATTGCATGATGATAGAGCCTATAGGATTCTTGCTTGACTACCAGCAGTATGATGGCGATCATATACGTGGGAGCTGGGGTCTGTAAGCACATCCTTAAAGTGTCCCAAGTCATGGGAGTTTCGAGACAGGGCATCGATACTCCAGAGTAGACTAGTGTATACAGTCAAGACCCTGACGAGGGGCGGTGGCCGGTCTCACAAGCCACTGGTGTCAGTTGGTTCACCTAAGATGTATACAGGTGCTCATTAGGTTATGAGTACACCAGACAGGACTCGCCGGGAATCTGCTAGTTGGTATTATACATATCGTCAGATAGCAATTCCCGGGTGACATGTGTACAGGTTAGTTCATCGACCTGAGGTTGTCATTTGTCTCGTGTGAGTTCCCACTGTGCTTTGATTTCTACCCTACCACGGCTCAAAGGATTCATGCAAACAGGTTTTTTTTGGGTACAGTCCCGAGCCACATTGGAGGCAAGTGAGCGGATCGTCGGGGATTCGTCTCTCCCGGTATTGGGGGTTGATGTCGCACAGTGCACGGGTGTCCATCACTAGGAATCCTCGGCCGAGGTAGTGGAGAATTACTGATTTGGATCAGTAGTTTCTCAGGTGGTGATGGGCTTCATGCCGACACGATTTATCACGTTATTAGGGGTCTGACTTTATCCACCCCCCTAGACTCGATATGCGATACTCTTTAGACGAATGGACCGGACTGTATATACATTGTCACTGTCAGGCTCAGTAGGGTTTATAGATGAGTTCGCTCGTCAGCTTCCCTTCCAATCAATACATAGGCAAAACGTTATGTGCAGCTTGTACCTCTGACGTGCTAGGGGTTATACCCAGTGCCAGTGTGTTGATGAGTCATTAGAGTCCCCCCACAGACACTTTCCTAAGTTCGGACGAAACGTTGTAGAGGTCGTATGGTGATATGGCAAGGTCCGGAAAAAGCACGTGCGTTTTCGCACGTGTCGTTTTTCGGGCAGATAATACTGGTAGGCTTTGGTTTAAGCCGGAACCCAGTATTATACTGTATAGATATAATATCTTTGTCTCAGTTGTATTTATATTCGGTCGTAATATAAATGCGGGTATGTTTATACTGATACCGGGTTATCCTGAAATACGTTTCAGGATCACTTTTGGAAGTTGCCAGTTTCCAGTTTTCTATCAGCCGTCTTTTAACATTCGGTTAAAGACGGATTTATCTTTTCTTGGATGAGTGTGGAAGATTCTAGAAGCATCTAGAAGGTGGTGACAAGGCTTATGACTCACTTGTTCATTATTGGTTGCTTTCTTTGTGTTCACACTTTGTGTTCACACTATGTGTTCACACTTTGTGTTCACACTAGATATTTTTCTTATTATCACCTCCTAGCTCCTACACTCACCTCCCTCCTCTCCTATAAATGGCCGGCCCCTCCCCTCTCTCTCACACACTCAAGAGATGGTTGTTGTTCACTAGAAAAAGATTATGATAGATTCGGGTTCACGAAAAATAGATAGCCTCTTTCTCATTTCACCCGATCCAAAAGGCAACTTCCATAACTGTTCGTCCATAGCCTTGGACGTAACGAGAAAAAGTTTTCTACTCATTCTCTACTTCATCTTGGTCGTCTCTTTTAGCAAACTTGACGATCGAGTTGCCTCGGTTCAGAGGCGGGAGCCTATTTAAAGATCCGTCGACGTGGTGCCACCTGGACGACAAGATTGGAGATCGAGGAGATCGGAGCAGCCGCAACAAAGCGTGGGATGATGGTTAAAGACCGAAGGACTCGGATCATTCGGTATAACCTTTCTACCCCTTTGTAGTTTGTTAGTTTAGCTTTAATGGCAGATCCGGGATACGGTACACGATAGCGCCAGTTTCGTTAAAAGTTTTTGTTCTGTATTTGGCGTCTGTTAGACGGCCGGGGCGCTACCGTGGACTTACAGTGGTATCAGAGCCTTACCATTAAGCTATACTAACTTGTGCTAACGCGTTTAAAAACATCGATCGAACAGATTTTCAAAAACCGCAAAATTCCGTGTTCTGAGTTTCTGTTGATTTTAAACAGTGTCTAAAAATAATTCTACATATCACAGAAAATTCAGCAGGGTTTTCTAAGCTCACCGTCAAAAATTGGTCACGTGATCTCAGAAGACCGCCGTGGAATCGCGGTCAAACCTAGGGTTTGACCGCGCTTCCGCGGCCATTCTGTGAGATCAGTGCACCAAATTTGCACAGTGGCTTTTTTACTGGAAATTGGGGGTTTTGGTTTATTTCTTTTGGGCCCAGTTTTGGATACTGTACAACAGATGATTGTGGGGCCCACTTCGGGAAATTCAGTCCATCGAAATTTTAAACTTGTTAGTTTACAGTACTTTCATTATATCTCCGACCGGGAATGTCATTTGATCGGTAAACCGCGTCTGATTGCTATAGTTCTTTTAGACGGGTTTGCGAACGTGACATTCGCGTTGATGTTCTGTGTTGTGCTGTGATGTTGCGGATATGTCGTGCTGGATAGCAGGGTGCAATGATAGTGCAGTTAGGATTTATTTGTACATTTGTTATTGCGAGGCGAGCGTCCAACATGTGGACTGCCGTTACTGCCTGTTTGTATAATATTCTTTTGGGGCATGACCAGGTTGCGGTCGATGTACCTGTTGTACTATTTTTATTTCTGTACTAGGTTTATCCCACGAAGGAGTGCACGGATGGCCGGGTTCTGGAGGGCAATGGGTCCGTATCTCATGGCATTGAGAGGCAGAGGGACCTCACTCTAGAATTGGCAGACTATTCGCTGCACTCGTAGGGGGTACAGGTTGACCCAAGGAGGGGTGCTCAATTTACCGGATTCCGTGAAGTGCCGGGTGTTCCATTCACTATGTTGTGGGGGACTACCTCGCTTCAGGTTTTGGCGGGTAACTTGACGCACCCGTAGGGGTCTAGGTTTCATTGCACAGGCTATCCACACGACCAGGGGAACGTCAGGTTTCGGCAGCGGCTCTGTGAAACCCGGGGATCCCAGATTATCTGTATTGTTCTGTGATGCTTATTACTTTTCTGTAATGTTGCATATTATCACGCCTAGAGCGATTATTGTATATTGGTATATATACTATTAGATGTTCTATATGTTTTACACCCGCGCTAGTCCAGCCCCTGCTCTGTCGTTAGTTAAGTAACCTAACGGGTGATGATGGGACCCAGTGGCGAATGCGGATGGCATATACGTACATTTTATTTTCGTTCTTTTCTGGTGTGATTGATTGATGGGACTGCATTGATTCTTATCAATGCAAGGATAAAACAAACCTATATTTGATATTGTTGGAACAAATTTTAAAAGTGTTATTACAAAGATGTTTCCTTTTGTTTTGCATAGCGGTATTCAGTTAGAATATCCTGCACCTCATTCGACTAGGCAAGGGCCGAGATCCCTTCACCGGGAGTGACCCCTTGGGCAGAAGTTTGCGTCAGGGTAATAACTTTACATATAGTCGATTACAAGTTGCTTTGCATCGCGGTATTCAGTTGGAATATCCTGCACCTCATTCCACGGGGAAAGAGCCGAGATCCCTTCACCGGGAGTGACCTCTTTAGCAAAACGTTTTCGTCACTATATTTTTTATAAAAGCTATCAGTTTCCTTCAACGAGATCAAGTTCATTACGTTAAAGGTTTTTCGCCAAAAACCAGCCGTAGCCCTCAGTCATTTCTTTTGGGTATTCAGTAGTATTCAAGCTATGTTTGTTGACTAAAGTGTAGGGTTCCTAGGCACTCTAGTGAAGTCTCACAAGTGATCAAACATGCACAAATCAAATTTTACGGGTGCCTACAAACCCGACTACGGATCGTTTACTAGATATTTAGGCGAAACAAGCAAACTAGTTAACATTTTAACTAAGGGAACGGATATACAACCTTTGTAGATCCGGTCCACCACCTCCACGGCTCCGCAATGAAGTCCCCTTGCTGTCCAAATCATGTCTTGGGCTCTAGCGTCGGCATCATCGAAGAATGGGCGGGCTTGATCGTCGGTTCGATGCCGAAGATGATCTACGTCGAGGCATCGCTAGAACAAGCTCCAACTTCACCAAGTCGGAAAAACTTGTGAAGGAAACACCCTATACTACTTGGCAATAGGTAGAGGATGAAGAAATAGGAAGTGGGTAAACTTTAGTTTTGGATTTCTCACTAGACTTCATGACTTGCCATTGAAGTAGCAAGCTTTCTTCAATGTTGAAGAAGATGAAGAAGAAGAAGAAGATATGATAACTTAATTTAAAATAGAAAAGAAAATACAATACTTATTATATCTTTAACCATGGTTTAGTGTAGAGACTTAACTTAGGTTAGATGAGTGGTTAGGGTTAGGCATGAGACAAGAATGGTGACTAAGTCAATGCTTCATGAATCTTCAACTAAAAACAAAATTAGCCACCATTCATTTCTCATTTTCTTTTTCTTTTGAAATTAAATAAAATAAAATGATAAATGAATAAGATGAAACCCTAATCACTAACTAACCATGGTTTAATACTTTACACAAAACCAAACAAGAATGTATCATCAAACATGATACAATCATGTGCACAAAGAAATATATCACATATACAACTTGCACAATTCAAGTGAGAAAATCCTTTTAAAGTGAACCAATACTAGTTAATGCAAAGTAATATATCAAATATATAATTATACATTAAATCATTAAATCAACACTTGATTCAATGATCCGGTCATGTCGCATATAACCGGCCAGTATCCTATGTATCGGCTTATCGAATCAATCCTTGATTCGATAACTAGGTTATATCGCATACAACCATTCGATACATTCATCGCGAGAATAGAATACGGTATCACATACTCGCATTATTCTCGGTCCCGCACATATCTCATATGCGCTCCTATTTCGTTTCGCTTGAGCCAGGAAACCTCTGTGTAGGACTCTAAAGACTCGTCAATACGCCGGCAGCAGATGATGATCATATCAAACACCCACAAGCCGCAAGCGGTCTGCCAAACGTAACGGCCACCCGGGTATTGAGCGATCAGAAGATCGACGAGCAAGCCCGCTCACACTCCTGCGAATCCGACCAGTAACACTACCGTATAGTCCGGTCTGTTCGTCTGATATGTCGCATATCTCGCCTAGGGGTGGTAAACGTCAGACCCCAATAGCTCGATAAGTTATGCCGACTTAAAGTCCATAACATTCGTGAAACTACTGATAACTCTTACCAGTATATCACTGCAACCCTGGCCAGGGATTTCCTGTTATGGCCAGTCGAGCATAGCACAACATCAACCCCCAATACCGGGAGAGACGAATCCCCTCCTATCGCTCATTGCCTCCATGTGAATCGGGACTGTACCCAAAAACCACCTGTTTGCACAACTCAGTAGAGCCGTGGTAGGGTGGAAATCAAAGCACAGTGGGAGACACACAAGACTCTATGACGATCTCGGGTCAACAGACTAAGCTGTACCAGTGTCACCAGAGAACTGCCATCTGACGTGAGGTATAATACCATCTGGGAGTTCTCGGCGAGTCCGTTCAGTGTACCCAGTCTTCACTGAGCACCCGCATACCATCTTCGATGTCAAACACCAATGGATATGGGATCATCCATCGCCCATCTCATGGGTCGAGAAGATATGCGCTAGTCTACTCTGGAATATCGATGCCCCGTCTCGATATTCCCTCGACTAGGAACATTTCAAGGATGTACTCATGGACTACCCAGGCCCCACTAGTATGATCTACATCATAGTCCTGGAAGTCGAGTACACATCCTATGGGCTTTATCAACATGTAATCAGAGAGACAGAAAGTATACATGTTAAGATAAAGAGCAACCAGATAGCGTACTATCATGTCGAGCAAGAAAGTCCTACCTATATATGTCCCAGCATCCACTACAATATACATCCAATGTACAGTAATGGCCTCTAGGGCATACATATAACTAACATAAAGTCAAGGCATAATGTTTGGTAGTTGCTGGGTATTCATCTGTAGCATAGATAGATGTGTTGGTTTGGGACAGTCGTATTACCTTGTTGACTAAAGTCAAGGGTATGTACGGGTGGGTTCAAATTAACCTGGACAATGACGGGTAGAACTTGACATGTGACTTATGATTTGTTGACTAAAGTCATGGTCATAAGAGCATGAGGCAAAAATCACATCGGGAGTTTCAAATATACAGGAAACTTGCCAGATATGCGCATACCTTCTGGAGTGTGATAACTTAGTGGCTTCCATCACGTTATCATGCGATGATAGTTGGATCCCGATTCTCACTGATGAGTTAGTTTGCTCTTTGGGTGATCCTGACTAATTCTTCTTTCTGGTTTGGAGGAGAATTTGAGATTAAGTGGGAGGTTTCCTGATTAGACAAAGTGATAACCAGTCTGATCTAAGTTAGAGTGCACGCAGAGTGTTTCTTTTCTCTCTCTCTCTCTTTGGCAGCGACTTTTGAACGACCCTAGACTATGACTCAGTGACCAAGTTGATCGAACCTTCTAAAAATACTGGCCTTTGGATTGTCTTAGTTGCATAAGTCATTGCCGCTCCTTCTTTTACCCTTTGCATTTCTCAGAACACCCCGTATTACTACGGATATCCACTTCCATTGGATAGATCCATCGTATGGTTATATACGAACTCGAAGGGACTTCTTCGAGGATGGATCCAGGTTCAGGAGAAATAGAATTGGTTTATTCAGTTGTCTTTTATTATCACCTCCTCTCAGGTTGTGAGGGCTCCTTAGTTTAGGAGAGTACACCTATTACGCTTATTGGATAGTCTTATTTCAATCCATAGGCAGGTGCCGAAAGGTAGGGAATGAAGAAAACCAATTAGCCTAAGTAGGGTGTACAGAAGGTAATTACTAAAGACAAAATAAAGGAATTAGAAAGAGGGCAAAGTAAATTGCGACTGTTATCATTCACGACCAAACCGCGTACTTCATCGCTACTCCTATTTCACCTTTGCTTTTTCCCCAGTTCAGGAGAAATAGAATAAGGTATTATTCAGTTGTCTTTTATCATCACCTTCTCTCAAGTTACGAGTACTCCTAGGATTAGGAGAGCACACCTATTATGCTTACTGGATAGTCTTCTTCCAAACCATAGCCTGGTGGCGAACGGTAGGGAAGGAAGAAAACCATTTAGCCTAACGATGGTGTACAGAAGGTAACGACTAAAGACAAATAAAGGGATTTGGAGAGATGGCAAAGAAATATACGGTTATAGTCATGAATTGGATTATGGAAGAGGCATTACTATGAATACCAGGATACCCCTACGAGACATTTTAATGTTTCAGTTTCACTGCGCATTGTTAAAAGAAAAACCGTTTTCCCGATTAGATACTTACACCAGGGTATGTATTTACCAGGTTACATTCTCATATCTGTATGGTTTTTACAGATGATGAGTGGGAGTAAGTTAATAGGAATTAGGTGATCATCCTCATTATATCGGAATTCGTTGTAATTAGTGATATTTGAGGAAATCGCCTGGGTACAGTTTTCAACCTACGATGCACAGGTTTTGAGTTATTCAACTCAGCGGACTTATACAGAGTATTGTATGTTGTCCAGTGTCCGTAAGGACAAAGGGGTAGGTCCTCATACTATGTTCTGTTTACTTGTGACTTCTCTAGTTTTAAGACAAGTGTTTCGTAGAAATACAATGTCTAAGTTTTGAGAAGTTATGGGTATAAGAATAAAGTAGAGAACCAGATATCGCAAGTATCGGGATTCTTCAAAGAGATAGAAGATGTAGATTCTTGTGATTGGTATTCAGTTGATAGTAATGGTTTTGAGAAACTTGTTTCTCTTTCAGGTTACTCATAATTGGATGGATTCCTAAGTTGAGCAATGCTGATTAGCCTTTTTCCATTAAGTTGTTATACACTGGAGACAGCTGCATGATTTGAATCTAGTTCCAATTAAATTAGTGCCTCTGTTTCTATATTGGATATAGAATGGTTCATATCTTAATGATGTTAAGGTAAGGGGAGTTGTCCAGCTTATGCTTAAAACCAGACACTGGATAACTCAAGGCACGTTTCTGTAATGGTTGTTTGTGGGTTGACCCTGGCTTTGACGAGGGTTGACATTTCTACCATCTGGAAGATCAATGGTGATATTGTTCTTGACTCGCCACAGTTTTATTAAAATGGACTTTTTAAGAAAACAGTAGTGGGAGTATGGTAGAACTGGAAGTGATTCCAGAACCGCAAACGATTACGGAAAATTTAATAGGACCTATATATTCAATCAGGTTTGACATTCCATTAGCTACTCCGTAGACATGATGGGTAACCTCAGACACCCGAAAGGCACGCAGGTAACCTCAAGGACGGTGACAGGGATGTTCTTGTTTACCCAGACTTGATACTACTGTTGTTCCAGACTATGATACCCGGCTAGAGAATAAGTATAACATCGTTCTAAACTAGCTTTAGAAGTGCACGTGTATATTATTCTGCCAGAGGGTTGTTGTGGTCAGTGGGAGCAGCGGAAGCATTGTGGGCAAGTAGCTTATGTCTATTTATAGACTTGAGCAAATATAGCGGAGATAGATCATCTATTTTTGATGTGACAGTCATGGGTTTGACTTCATCAGAATAGGGGATGGATCTGTTAAGAAGGTAGTAGGGTGTGATGTCCTGGTATTTGGATGACATACACAGAGTAGAAAGTAAAATTCCTATACTACGATCGGTTGTACTGTGGTCGTCACACAGTTGTTTCTCCACAAGGATATGGATATAATATCAGACATTCTGGTTTCTAGATCTATGGTTTTAGATCTGGATTTGGGTAGTTTCCCAATATGGGTACTTTGACAATATTCTAATAGTATTTTAGAATAGATGACTCCTGGTATGGTGGTGTACCTGCAGGTGATGGAGTCACCCTCTCTAAAGGTGTCTTAGAGACTAAAGGAGAGAGGGAAGTGCATGATTGGCAGATCACTTGCTTAGGCAATTGAGTCAATCATGAGATGTCAAGTACCACACCAGATGTAGTTTTTGCACTTGATGCGATTAGTTTATATTAATTCAATCCTGAAGAAACATAAGGGAGCAGTTTTAGAACATAAGTGGATGTTCTACGGATTTGATGACGGCAGCCTCCTTCGGGAGACGGTTATCATTCCAGGCTTCCAAGGTGACATGAATGACATAGTGATTGTTAGAGTTATAGTTTTCCCTCTGACGAGGGACAGTATTATGGACAGGTGGTCCAAGAGGATACTGTGGGAAGCATGGTGCTTGATACTTATTAGGTTCAGTTATCGATACAGTCTAAAAAGTTTGGATTTGGAGTTCATTGATGAACTAGGTCCCATCAGATATCCAGACATATTCTAAGACAGGTATTACTCGATTCAGGAGATGGCTTTCTCCGCGAATTTGAGATTTAGAGAGATATAGAAAGAAACATCAGGGCGGATCCACTCACTGAGGCTATTTCTCGAACACAAGAGTTTTACAAACTAGCTTTGTGAAACTGATTACTAGAGGAGTTGGATGTTCGGTATCACACGGGCTGTGAGTATGCGACATCGCAATAATTAGACTTGAGTGCAACTGGGAGATTGTTGGAGATAGTGCCCTCAAAGTCAATTATTGGATCGCAGGTACGTGATTGCAATGATTGAGGCAGGACCTATACCGATATGACAGTCTTACTCGAGATGATAGTATGCTATCTGGTTTGTCTTTATCATCGTATATATGCTTTAGTTCACTATTGCATGATGATAGAGCCCATAGGATTCTTTCTTGACTACCAGCAGTATGATGGCGATCATATACGTGGGAGCTGGGGTCTGTAAGCACATCCTTAAAGTGTCCCTAGTCGTGGGAGTTTGGAGACAGGGCATCGATACTCCAGAGTAGACTAGTGTATACAGTCAAGACCCCGACGAGGGGCGGTGGCCGGTCTCACAAGCCACTGGTGTCAGTTGGTTCACCTAAGATGTATACAGGTGCTCATTAGGTTATGAGTACACCAGACAGGACTCGCCGGGAATCTGCTAGTTGGTATTGTACATATCGTCAGATAGCAATTCCCTGGTGACATGTGTACAGGTTAGTTCATCGACCAGAGGTCGTCATTTGTCTCGTGTGAGTTCCCACTGTGCTTTGATTTCTACCCTACCACGGCTCAAAGGATTCGTGCAAACAGGTCTTTTTTGGGTACAGTCCCGAGCTACATTGGAGGCAAGTGAGCGGATCGTCGGGGATTCGTCTATCCCGGTATTGGGGGTTGATGTCGCATAATGCACGGGTGGCCATCACTAGGAATCCTCGGCCGAGGTAGTGGAGAATTACTGATTTGGATCAGTAGTTTCTCAGGCGGTAATGGGTTTCATGCCGACACGATTTATCGCGTTATTAGGGGTCTGACTTTATCCACCCCCTAGACTCGATATGCGATACTCTTTAGACGAATGGACCGGACTGTATATACATTGTCACTGTCAGGTTCAGTAGGGTTTATAGATGAGTTCGCTCGTCAGCTTCCCTTCCAATCAATACATAGGCAAAACGTTACGTGCAGCTTGTACCTCTGACATGCTAGGGGTTATACCCAGTGCCAGTGTGTTGATGAGTCATTAGAGTCCCCCCACAGACACTTTCCTAAGTTCGGGCGAAACGTTGTAGAGGTCGTATGGTGATATGGCAAGGTTCGGAAAAAGCACGTGCGTTTTCGTACGTGTCGTTTTTCGGGCAGATAATACTGGTAGGCTTTGGTTTAAGCCGGAACCCAGTATTATACTGTATAGATATAATATCTTTGTCTCAGTTGTATTTGTATTCGGTCATAATACAAATGCGGGTATGTTTATACTGATACGGGGTTATCCTGAAATTCGTTTCAGGATCACTTTTGGAAGTTGCCAGTTTCCAGTTTTCTATCAGCCGTCTTTTAACATTCGGTTAAAGACGGATTTATCTTTTCTTGGATGAGTGTGGAAGATTCTAGAAGCATCTAGAAGGTGGTGACAAGGCTTATGACTCACTTGTTCATTATTGGTTACTTTCTTTGTGTTCACACTATGTGTTCACACTTTGTGTTCACACTTTGTATTCACACTATGTGTTCACACTTTGTGTTCACACTAGATATTTTGCTTATTGTCACCTCCTAGCTCCTACACTCACTTCCCTCCTCTCCTATAAATAGCCGGCCCCTCCCCTCTCTCTCACACGCTCAAGAGATGGTTGTTGTTCACTAGAAAAAGATTATAATAGATTCGGGTTCACGAAAAATAGATAGCCTCTTTCTCATTTCACCCGATCCAAAAGGCAACTTCCATAACCGTTCGTCCATAGCCTTGGACGTAATGAGATAAAGTGTTCTACTCATTCTCTACTTCATCTTGGTCGTCTCTTTTAGCAAACTTGACGATCGAGTTGCCTCGGTTCAGAGGCGGGAGCCCATTTAAAGATCCGTCGACGTGGTGCCACCTGGACGACAAGATTGGAGATCGAGGAGATCGGAGCAGCCGCAACTAAGCGTGGGATGATGGTTAAAGACCGAAAGACTCGGATCATTCGGTATAACGTTTCTACCCCTTTGTAGTTTGTTAGTTTAGCTTTAATGGCAGATCCGGGTTACGGTACACGATAGCGCCAGTTTCGTTAAAAGTTTTTGTTCCGCATTTGGCGTCTGTTAGACGGCTGGGGCGCTACCATGGACTTACAGTTCCGTCCTCTGTCTAGTCCTGCTCAGTACGAAAACATATAGAAAATATCATAAAAAACGTACTGCTCCTTAAGAAATCAATCCCAAAATGTATATAAGAATACCATGTGCGTCTGGTGCGCACGGAAATCAAAATCCATATATGTGACATACATGTGCACAGAAACAACATCTAGGTGCAACGGGTGTGCACGAAACATCTGCCAAGGGCAACGGGCGTGCCTGACAGCAACATCAGGTGCATCTGACATGCACGAAGAATCCCGATTTAGTGCATCGGGTGTGCACCAAAATTGCATCTCAAAACATGCGCTCAATACGCGCGAAAATCCAAATCGGGTGCATCCATCATGCACGAAATAAATCTAAATCATGTACATCCAACATGCACGAAATCACGAAATCCAATATCAAGCGTCGAATATGCGCAAGGTCCAAATCAAATGCATGGAGTGCAAGAAATCAACATCAATATCAGAATCAAAATCGACGGTATACAATACGGCTCAATCAAAATCAGGTATACCGCGGTATATAATCTCACAACCATGTGCATCAGCGTGCACAAATCAAATCAAAACACTAAAAGTGCATGAAAACTATGCTGGAAGCATAAATCAAATCACAGGCATAAAATAGGCATGAAATGACAATCAATACCTCAAGCGTAAAAACTATGCACAAAATGTGAATACCCAGTAGGCGCAACCATGGTGCACGAAAATAAATATCATTTAACTCAGTCATCAAGACTAAATCTTGTGAATAGGTCGCCCAAAATAACGAAATCCAAGGTTACGGATACGTGATAATCAAATCACCAAATCACAAATCATAATTACCGTCGTCGATATATCCTCCTTCAAAGTCGAGAAAGTTTCGGTGCATCCAATGCTAGCAGCGCAAGGTATCTACTTGCCTCCTGCTCACGATCTGGCGTCCTCTGTCTCTGGGTCTTTATTTTCTCTGTGGATTACCAATCTCGCAATCCATCGGCTCATCGGCCCGGTCAGGTGTGCTAACGGGGACGATTCCGTCCTGGCACTTCTCTGGTCATCTCTCGGTCAATCCTCACGACCACTCATAAAGCAGCACGTCACTGGCGCCGACCTCTGGTCCTCCGAATACACATTACACATCTGATCCCGGGTGCAAACCTTATTACAGCCGTGTCCTGGAAGGAATCCTGGTCAAGGTCTCTTCCGATCTCGCCTATGCCGAACTGTACGGAGGCTGGTACTCTTGCATAATCTTTTCTCGCTCTCTGGACATCTGCGTCCTCAGCACCGCATGTCCTTGGAAACTGGTCGCATCCCAACGCCTCTGTAGACATATCCAACATTTAATCTTAACGGGGAGTAACAACAGCTCGTCAGCATCTCGCACGAACTTCTTGTCCCACTTGTCTGTATCATCATTCACTTCGACGTCACGTCTCTATCTGCGCACTGTAATTGTTCTCGGCTGCGGTCAATCCGAAGTCTCTCACACGGACTCGAAATCACGAACTCGGTATCTTCATCACTTGGTGGAAGATATCTAGCCAAACACGTCCTCAGTAACTCGTCCCAATCTGTGGAGGTATACTCCATACTCGTCCGTTCTTGATCAATTCACTACGCACCTGGGTGAGGTCCTCTATGCAATCCTGGTCAACTATCTCGTCGACGATGCCGAACTCTGGCCTGCTGGGTGTGCATAATATGACCACTCCTGGGTCTAAGTCTTCTCGTAGTATTCCAGAAATGTCCTGTCGAGGTCTCTCTCAAATCTCGCTTCTGCCGAATTGCCCAGAAGTTACCATCCTTTACTATATCTGTTTCTTGTTCCAGAATGGCTGCATACTCGTAGCGACTCTTTCTAGAAGGTATATGCATATACAACGCCTCTACATGCGTATCGCATCTCTGATGTCAGCGGAGTGGAACGTCATCTCGTCGAAATCTCGTGCGAACTCTTTACTCCACTCTGCTCCAATGTCGACTGATTCGGACTCGTCTTCTCGTGGCTGCATGGACTGCGCTCCAACGGCTATGCTCGTATCTGGAGTCTCCCATGCAATGTATCCCATCACATGATATCCGAATGATGTCGAATCATCTGATCGATTTGTCAAAACCTCATAATCCTCCAAGAGATCAACATCTTGAGTACTGTTTAATAATATTCCAGTACATACCACAGCACCTGTGGACCAACCGTAGAAGGGCAAACCCAAGCCTCACAAATGGCACCGCTAAACTGCCGCAAACCCTAAGGTTCGAAGGCGTTCCATGGTCATTACGTCGAGTTAGGATTTCATTCTTCTAGAGGGTCCGCAGCGTTACTTGCATTGTCTTCCGAATACTTTAAACTTGGAAATGGGTTCCTGACATTCGATCGTCTCTATCGACTACCAACGAACCTGCGTGAAGTCGTCTCTAGCTGGAATCAATCAATCTGATGACCTCGCATCAGGGTAATCGAACGAACCATATGTCCTAGTCATTCATCCTCGGTGACTAGCGACCTTCCATCATATCTCTATGTATATACTCATGCTGCAGCAGCTCCAACCTCTGGGCGATATCTCGTCATTGCAGCAACAACTGGCTCATTCGTCTGTACGCTGAACATCGCCTCAATCATCATGAATGAGCGATATATCAATGGTCATCACATCCTGGCTGGCCTCTAGCAGTAGCCTGATCCTCTGGTGCTGATCTGCACATCCGAGAAATCTCGTGGAAGCGATCCATCAAACGCTCATGGCGCGAAAACACAATAAAACGACGCCTCTCTATGCAATCGTATGTCCCTGGAATCACGCCCTGGTCAGTCCTCGTCCGTGACGAGCACGTACTGACGCCACTCTAGCCATAGCTCTCTCTGCCCGTGTAATCGCGGCAGCAAAATCATAACCAATATCGATGAGGATGGATCATAGGAATGAATATAATACTGTGGAAGGAAATGTACAACCTAAGGTTTCTTAAGCGGAGTAGCGTATCGTAAGTATGCCACGGAACATACGAACGGTACGCCACTCTACTCAAGCTACCTATTCCATCAACCAAGGGTCATCCTATGTGACGAAAGTTTGGGTATAATACCCCCTCGACTAAGTCTAAGTTCCGTAAGGTCAAGCCTAAGTTCCGCATATATATAAACGCTCTAGGCTCCGCATAGTCAAACCTAGACTCGAACCAAGGTTAACCTAGCGCTCTGATACCAACTTTGTCACGACCCGAAATAGCCCGTGACTGGCCCTTGAATCATATGAAGTCTATAGGACCTCATCTAATTCAAGTAAGCCAAAAGCCCAGAAATCTAAAACCATTTTAAGGAGTAAATAAAGAAAACTGGTTTTTAAGAAGTAAGAAAATAAGTTAAAAAGCAAGGTTTTAAATAAGTAAGCCAAATATGCATTTTTAAAATCTCTAGTCTTTTCTAAAATTTTGGCAGAGTTTCCTTTGTAAATACTGGCCCCAAACGGGGTACAACATGAATAATATATATACAATGATAAAAGGCATCCCTAAGCGGGAGCTAGCTCTTCGTCAATCGACGGTCACAACCACGCAAGCAGTATAATATACAACGCCGAAGGGCGAGGACCAAAACTCAAAGGAAAACTCAAAATCAGCATGAAAACCATAATACTACAACGCGCGACTCTAAGGTCGAAATAATACACAACTGGTTTTCTAAGTCTGAAACAATATACAAGTTTGGTTGATGGAATTACTAGATACAATTGAATAGTACATATACAATGGTGGTTCTGATGCAAAAGAACCCACCTACCAAAGCAAATCACCCATAAGGGAAGTAGTGTGCCAGAAAGACGCAATGAAACCTGTACGGCAAAACCTGCAAGAACTGTGGCACAACGAGGGTGAGTTGCCAACTCGTGAATAGAAAACATCACAGAGCAGAAATCGTATGTATGACACAATCCTAGGTCAATACGATCAGATATATATATAAACCTCAAATGAATAAGTCTGAAGCATGATAAGGTGGCAATGTAACATCTATACATGAGTGTAGTGCCAAGTGCTCATGCCAGTGCCTCAGGTAATAACATATCATAAATATGAGGTATGATCAATGTCGACTATATCATGAAGTCTATGAATATGTGGATATCATCCAACTATGTGATCAATATCATTAATGTCAACTATATGTATGTGGAAATCGTCCACGTGTCACCCAATGAAAATAAGCATCATTCATGTAAATATCATAACGCATATGCATGGAAGTATGAGGATGTAAATCAACATGTGTCGCTCGCGACATATCAAATCATGGAACCTGAGTGTCAAGCATCGACACTCGAAAACATCATGAAACCTGTGCCTAGCATCGGCACGTAAATCCTCATATACATAGGGCTCCGTCAATCCGGATCGGCCTGTCTCATCTCTCAACTCCGGTCGGTATCCCCCAGATATCCGCCGAGCTAAAAAACAATCATCGGTAGGTAGTACTCCCCTGCCGGGCTCACCATCCAACATATACGAGTCTTCTTGCCCCGGGGTACCTCACCGGGTCCACCATGTACCCACAGATGGTGCCTACCTCTCCTCGAATCGGGTCTCACATGTCGTTTTCAGAACCGAGAAAACACATGGTGGACGGACTGAAATATCATATCAAGGGTGTTAGGTCCACGTTACTCACCCCGGTACTTTCGGGGAGGCGGAATAGGTAAAAATCAAAATTTTCCTCGATAGGTAACTTGGACCGTTCATGAAGGATCTTGGCTAAACAAAAACAAACACAAAATCTACAAGTTCTAACTATTATGTAGAATGGTTATACCTAAGTCTTCAAGTCCTTCTCTTCTTGCTCCTTGGAGTGTGATGAACGGATTCTCCTTGTCGTCTTCTCTTGCTGAAGAAAGATCCACCCGAGTGCCTCTACCTTTGGCTCCAACCTCAAACTAGAAGTAACTAAGGTGCTTGGTGTGCTAAACCTAGAACCTTAGAAAGAGTAGAGAGTAATTTTTAAGGGATTATCTCTAACTCAAATGGTTCTCAACTCATGAGAGGGGAGAGCTAAAGAGAGAGGAAGAGGATGAGAGAGAATGAGAATGATAGAATGAGAAGAATAAAACCAACCTTCTCACATATATGTGAATTATGATAAATAAATAATTAGCTAAAGATAATTGTGATGGTTAATCATGAAATGACCATTATCATTTTACATTAAATACTTTTGCAAGAACCAAAGAGCATCTTTCATATGAAATGATGATGGTCAACTTGTCAACCTAGGTCAACAAGTCAAGCATAGTCAAATGATCAACAACCCTAACCATACACAATTATAATTAACTAATATTAATAAATTATATTTCACACATAAACATTAGGGTTAAGAAAATGACAATAGTCATTAACCCTAATGAAAGTCCTCTGTCTTTGCCTCAGTCAACTGTGCATACACACCCATGTCCGTGTTCCGAGGAACACGGATACAATGAGATAAAACCAATCCCAAATCAAATATTAGGATCCGGCTTAAACCAAAGCCCGCTAGTATAAGCTGTCCGGACACCAAACGTGCATAAGTGCGCGGATGTGAACAAACCCTGTCGCAAAACCATGCGACCTCTACTCTGTTTTGGCTAAAGGTGAATAACCCTCTGTATGGGACTCTAAAGACTCGACACTACACTGGCAATGGGTCTAACCATAGACCGCAAGCGGCACTAGCGGTACGTAACGGTCCTCGGGTAGATGCCGATAAGAAGACTGACGAAGTGAACCCATCTGAACTCCTACTGAGCCTGAATGTGACAGTCTCCATACAGTCTGGTCTGTTCGTCTAAGAGTATCGCATGGCAGGCCTAGGGGGAGGTAAACGTCACTCCCCTAATAGCGGTACAAGTCTATAAGTCTACGGTAGCGCCCCGGCCGTCTACAGACGCCAAATGCGGAACAAAAACTTTTTAACTGGCGCTATCGTATACTTTCACCCGGATCTGTTATTATTGCTAAAATAACAAACTGTAAAGAGTGTAGAAAGGTTATACCGAACGATCCGAGTCCTTCATTCTTTAACCATCATCCCACGCTCCGTTGCGGCTGCTCCGATCTCGTCGATCTCCGATCTGCTCGTCCAGGTGGCACCACGTCAACGATTCTTTAAACGGGCTCCCGCCTCTGACTCGAGGCAACTCGGTCGTCAAGTTTGCTAAAAGAGACGACCAAGATCGATGTAGAGAATGAGTAGAAGACTTTGTCTCGTTCCGTCCAAAGCTATGGACGAACGGTTAATGAAGTTGCCGATTGATTCTGGTGATGGAATGAAATGGGCAATGAAATTTCCATAAACCCCAAAATCTATCATAATCTCTTTTCTAAATCAAGTGAATCAAGTGAGAGTGAGGGGAGGGGGCCGGCCATATATATAGGAGGTGGGGGGATGAGTGTAGGAGAGGGGGAGGTAACCATAAGGACAAATATCATGTGTGAACACAAAGTGTGAACACATAGTGTGAACACAAAGTGTGAACACAAAGAAAGCAACCAATGAAACATCAACACCATTCTAACCTAGTCATCTCTTCTAGAAACTTCTAGAACTTTCCACACTCATCTCAAGAAAAGATAAATCCGTCTTTAACCGAATGCTAAAAGACGGCTGATAGAAAACTGGAAACTGGAAACTTCCAAAAGTGATCCCGAAACGAATTTCAGGATAACCCCGTAACTGTATAAATATACCGCATTTGTATTACGACCGAATACAAATGCAACTGAGACAAAGATATTATATCTACTCAATATAATACTCGGATCCGGTTTAAACCAAAGCCCACCAGTATTATCTGCCCGAAAAATGACACGTGCGTAAACGCACGTGCATTTTCCCAACCCTGCTATAAAACCATACGGCCTCTACAACGTTTCGCCCGAACTTGGGAACTTTCTGTGGGGGGCTCTAATGACTCGTCAGTACCCTGGCAGTGGGTTTAACCATAAACCGTCAGCGGCACTAGCTATGTGTAACGGCTGCCCATGGACTGACCTCAAGGGAGGCCGATGAGCGAACTCATCCGGAAACCCTACAGAGCCTAACAGTGACAATGTATATACATTCCGGTCCGTTCGTCAATGAGTATCGCATATCTGCCTAGGGGGCTAGTAACGTCAGACCCCCAATAGAAGTATAAGTCGTGTCGGAGTATAGCCCAATAACACCCTGAGATACTACTGGAGTACCTACCAGTAAATCTCCTGCCACGGCCGTGGGCTTTGTGTAATGGCTCTCCTAGACACAGCACGATCTCGTCCCCAATACAGGGAGAGACGAATCCCCTGCCGATCCGCTCACGTGCCTCCATGTGGCTCGGGACTGTACCCAAAAACTACCTGTTTGCACGACTCCTTTGAGACATGGTAGGGTAGAAATCAAAGCACAGTGGGAACTCACACGAGACAAATGATGACCTCAGGTCGATGAACTAACCTGTACACATGTCACCAGGGAACTGCTATCTGACGATAGGTATAGTACTAACTAGCAGATTCCCGGCGAGTCCTGTCCGGTGTACTCATAACCCAATGAACACCTGTATACATCTTAGGTGATCCAACTGACACTAGTGGCTTGTGAGACCAGCCACCGCGCCTCGTCGGGGACTCGACTGTATACACTAGTCTACTCCGGAGTATCGATGCCTTGTCTCGAAACTCCCACGACTAGGGACCACAATTAAGGATATGCATATAAACTACCCAACTCTCACGTATATGATCGCCATCATACTGTTGGTAGTAAAGTATGATCCTAAGGGCTCTATCAAAGTGTAACATGTAATCAGTCACCTGAACATGTACACGACTGATAAAGGCAAACCAGATAGCATACTATCATCTTGAGTAAGACTGTCCTACCGGTATAGGTCCTCCGCAATCATTGCAATCACGTACCTGCGATCCAATAATTGACTCTGACGGCATTATCTCCAACAATCTCCCACTTGCACTCAAGGCTAATTATTGCGATGTCAACTACTCACAGCCCGTGTGAAACCGAACAGTCAACTCCTCTACTAATCAGTTTCACAAAGCCCGTTTGTAAAACTATTGTGTTCGAGAAATAGCCTCGGTGAGTGGATCCGCCTAGATGTTTCTTTCTATATCTCTCTTAATCTCAAGTTCGCGGAGAAAGCCATTTCCCGAATTGAGTAATACCTGTTTTAGAATATGTCTGGATATCTGATGGGACCTAGTTCACAAATGAATTCTAAATCCAAACTTCTTAGACTGTATCGATCACTGAACCTAATCAGTATCCTGCACCATGCCACCCACAGTATCCTCTTGGACCACCTGTCCATAATACTGTCCCTTGTCAGAGGGAAAACTAAAACTCTGACAATCACTCTGTCATCCATTTGAAGCCTGGAATGATAATCGTCTCCCGAAGGAGGCTGCCGTCATCAAATCCGTAGAGCATGTACTTATGTTCTAAAACTGCTTCCTTATGTTTCTGCAGGATTGGATTAATACAAACTTATTGCATCTAGTGCAAAAACAACATCTGGTGTGGTACTTGACATCTCACGATTGACTTAATTGCCTAAGCAAGTGATCTGCAAATCATGCCCATCCCTCTCCCCTTTAGTCTGTAAGACACCTTTAGAGAGGGTGACTCTATCACCTGCAGGTACACCACCATGTCAGGAGTCATCTATTCTAAAAACCATTAGAATACTGTCAAAGTACCCACATTGGGAAACTACCCAAATCCAGATCTAAAACCATAGATCTAGAAACCAGAATGTCAAATATTATATCCATATCCTGTCTGGAGAAACAACTGTGTGACAACCATGGTACAACCGATCGTAGTATAGGAATTTTACTTCCTACTCTGTGTATGTCATCCAGATACCATGACATCACACCCTACTACCTTCTTAACAGATCCATCCCTTATTCTGATTGAAGTCAAATCCATGACTGTCACATCAAAAATAGATGATCTATCTCCGCTATAACTGCTCTAGTCTATAAATAGACATAAGCTACTTGCCCACTATACTTCCGCTGCTCCCACTGACCACAACAACCCTCCTACCGGGTCTCATAGCCGGGAACAACAGTAGTGTCAAGTCTGGGTAGATAAGAACCTCCCTGTCACCGTCCTTAAGGCTACCGGAGTACCTCTCGGGTGTCTGAGGTTACCCACCATATCTGCGGAGTGGCTAATGGAATGTCAAACCTGATTGAATATATAGGTCCTATTAAATTTTCCGTAATCGTTCGCGGTTCTGGAATCACTTCCAGTTCTACCATACTCCCACTACTGTTTTCAAAAAAAGTCCATTTTACTAAAACTGTGGCGAGTCAAGAACAATATCACTATTGATCTTCCAAATGGTAGAATATCAACCCTCGTCATAGCCAGGGTTAACCCACAAACAGCCATTACAGAAACGTGCCCTGAGTTATCCAGAGTCTGGTTTTAAGCATAAGCTGGACAACTCCCCGTACCTTAACATCTTTTAAGGTATGAACCATTCAATATCCAATATAGAAACTTTGGCACTTATTTAATTGGAACCAAATTCAAATCATGCAACTGTCTCCAGTGCATATCAACTTAATGGAAAGAGGCTAATCCGCATTACTCAACTTAGGAATCCATCCAATTATGAGTAACCTGAAAGAGAAACAAGTTTCTCAAAACCATTAATATCATCTGAATACCAATGATAAGAATCTACATCTTCGATCTCTTTGAAGAATCCCGGTACTTGTGACACCTGGTTCTCTACTTTATTCTTATATCCACAACTTCTCAAAACTTAGACCTTGTATTTCTACGAAACACTTGTCTAAATACTAGAGAAGTTATAAGTAAACAGAACATAGTACGAGGACCTACCCCTTTGTCCTGATGGACACTTGGACAACATACAATACTCTGTATAAGTCCGCTGAGTTTAAACAACTCAAAACCTGTGCGTCGTAGGTTGAAAACTATACCCTGGTGATTTTCTCAAATATCACCAATTACAACGAATTCCGATATAATGAGGATGATCACTTAATTCCCAATAACTTACTCCCACTCATCATCTATAAAACTATACAGATATGAGAATGAAACCTGGTAAATACATACCCTTGGAGTAAGTATCTAATCGGGAAAACAGTTTTCCTTTAACAATGCACTGAAACATGAAAATGTTTCGTAGGGGTATCCTGGTATTTATAGCAATGCCTCTTCCATAATCTAATTCATGACTTCAACCATATATTTTATTGCCATCTCTCCAAAATCCCTTTATTTGTCTTTAGTCGTTACCTTCTGTACACCATCGTTAGGCTAAATGGTTTTCTTCCTTCCCTACCGTTTGGCACCAGCCTATGGTTTGGAAGAAGACTATCCAGTAAGCATAATAGGTGTACCCTCCTAAACCAAGGAGTACTCGCATCTCGAGAGAAGGTGATGATAAAAGACAACTGAATAATACCTTATTCTTTTAAAGGTGAAATAGGAGTGGCGATGAAGTACGCGGTTTGGTCGTGAATGATATCAGTCGCAATTTACTTTGCCCTCTTTCTAATCCCTTTATTTTGTCTTTAGTTATTTCCTTCTGTACACCCTACTTAGGCTAATTGGTTTTTTTTAATCCCTACCTTTCGGCACCTGCCTATGGTTTGGAATAAGAATATCCAATAAGCGTAATAGGTGTACTCTCCTAAACCAAGGAGCCCTCGCAACCTGAGAGAAGGTGATAATAAAAGACAACTGAATAAACCAATTCTATTTCTCCTGAACCTTGATCCATCCTCGAAGAAGTCCCTTCGAGTTCGTATATAACCATACGATGGATCTATCCAATGGAAGTGGATGTCTGTAGTAAAATGGGTGTTCTGTGAAATGCAAAGGGTAAAAGAAGGAGCGGCAATGATTTATGCAACATAGACAATCCAAAAGCCAGTATTTTAAGAAGGTTCGGTCAACTTGGTCACCGAGTCATAGTCTAGGGTCGGTCAAAGGTCGCTGCCAAAGAGAGAGAGAAAAGAAACACTCTGCGTGCACTCTAACCTAGATCAGAATGGTTATCACTTTATCTAATCCGGAGACCTCCCACTGTCCTGTCAAATTCTCCTCCAAACTTGAAAGAGGAATCAATCGGGATCACCCGAAGAGTAAACCAACTAATCAGTGGGAATCGGGATCCAACTCTCATCGCATGATAACGTGATGGAATGCATCCACGTTACTCATACTCCAGAAGGTATGCGCATATTTGGCAAGTTTCAGTTTCTTTAGAAATTCCCGATATGATTTTTGCCCCATGCTCTTATAACCTTGGCTTTGGTCCAAATGTCATAAGTCACATGCCAAGTTCTACCCGTCACTATCTTGTCAATTTGAACCCACCCGCACATGCCCCTGGCTTTGGCCAAATGGCAGAACGACTGTCCCAAACCAACTCATCTATCTATGCAACAATTGAATACCCAGCAGCTACCAAACACTATGCCTTAACTTTGGCTAAAATACATAGCTTGAATACTACTGAATACCCAAAAGAAGTGACGGAGGGCTACGGCTGGTTTTTGGCGAAAAACCTTTAACGTAGTGAACTTGATATCGCTGAAGGAACCTGATAGCTTTTTTATAAAATATAGTGGCGAAAACCTTTTGCTAGAGAGGTCACTCCCGGTGAAGGGATCTCGGCTCTTTCCTCGTGGAATGAGGTGCAGGATATTCCACTGAATACCTCGATGCAAAGCAACTTGTAATCGACTATAGTGAAGTTATTACCCTGACGCAAACTTCTGCCCAAGGGGTCAGTCCCGGTGAAGGGATATCGGCCCTTGCCCCGTCGAATGAGGTGCAGGATATTCCACTGAATACCGCTATGCAAAACAAAAGGAAACGTCTTTGCAATAACACTTTTTAAATTTGTTCCAACAACTCCAAACAGGTTTGTTTTCCTCTGCATTGATCAGAATCAACGCAGTCCCATCAGTTAATCACACCAGAAAAGAACGAAAATAAAATGTACGTATATGCCATCCGCATTCGTCACTAGGTCCCGTCATCACCCGTTAGGTTACTTAACTAACGACAGAGCGGGGACTGGACTAGCGCGGGTGTAAAACATATACAACATCTAATAGTATATATACCAATATACAATAATCGCTCCAGGCGTGATAATATGCAACATTACAGAAAAGTAATATGCATCACAGAACAATACAGATAATCTGGGATCCCCGGGTTTCACAGAGCCGCTGCTGAAACCCGACGTTCCCCTGTCGTGTGGATAGCCTGTGCAATGAAACCTAGACCCCTACGGGTGCGGCAAGTTACCCGCCAAAACCTGAAGCGAGGCAGCCCCACAACAAAGTGAATGGACCACCCAGCACTTCACGGAATCCGGTAATCTTGGGCACCCCTCCTTGGGTCAACCTGTACCCCCTACGAGTGCGGCGAATAGTCTGCCAATTCTAGAGTGAGGTCCCTCTGCCTCTCAAAGTCATGAGATGCGGACCCGTTGCCCTCCAGAACCCGGCTATCCGTGCACTCCGTCGCGGGGCAAAACCTAGTACAGTAATGAAAAATAGTACAACAGGTATATCGACCGCAACCTGGTCGTGCCCCAAAAGAATATTATACAACAGGCAGTGACGGCAGTCCACATGTTGGACGCTCGTCCCGCAATATCAAATGTACAAATAAATCCAAACTGCACTACCATTGCACATTGCTATCCACCTCGACAAATCCGCAACATCACAGCACAACACAGAACATCAACGCGAATGTTACGTTCGCAAACCCGTCTAAAAGAACTATAGCAATCAGACGCGGTTTACCGATCAAATGACATTCCCGGTCGGAGATATAATGTAAGCACTGTAAACTAACATGTTTAAATTTTGATCGACTAAATATCATAAAGTGGGCCCCACGAACATCTGTTGAACAGTAACAAAATCAGGGCCCAAAAGATATATACCAAAAACCCCAATTTCCAAAGATAAAGCTACTGTGAAAATTTGGGCTCATGAACTCACATAATGGCCGCGGATGCGTAGTCAAACCCTGGGTTTGACCGCGATTCCGCGGCCGTTTTGTTGAGTCACGTGCTCAAATTTTCACCACTTGCTTAAAACACCCTGCACAGCTTTCTGTGATATGTAAAATAATTTTTTGACTTGATTTAAAATCGACAGAAACTGTGAATATAGAATTTTGCGGTTTTCGATATCCGGTTCGATCGATGTTTTAAACGCGTTAACACAAGTTAGTAAAGCAAAATGTTGAGGCTCTGATACCACTATAAGTCTACGGTAGCGCCTCGGCCTTCTACAGACGCCAAATGCGGAACAAAAACATTTTAACTAGTGCTATCGTATACTTTCACCCGGATCTACCATTATTGCTAAACTAACAAACTGTAAAGAGTGTAGAAAGGTTATACCGAACGATCCGAGTCCTTCGTTCTTTAACCATCATCCCACGCTCCGTTGCGGCTGCTCCGATCTCGTCGATCTCCGATCTGCTCGTCCAGGTGGCACCACGTCAACGATTCTTTAAACGGGCTCCCGCCTCTGACTCGAGGCAACTCGGTCGTCAAGTTTTCTAAAAGAGACGACCAAGATTGATGTAGAGAATGAGTAGAAGACTTTGTCTCGTTCCGTCCAAATCTATGGGCGAACGGTTAATGAAGTTGCCGATTGATTCGGGTGATGGAATGAAATGAGCAATGAAATTTCCATACAACCCAAAATCTATCATAATCTCTTTTCTAAATCAAGTGAATCAAGTGAGAGTGAGGGGAGGGGGCCAGCCATATATATAGGAGGTGGGGGGTGAGTGTAGGAGAGGGGGAGGTAACCATAAGGACAAATATCATGTGTGAACACAAAGTGTGAACACATAGTATGAACACAAAGAAAACAACCAATGAAACATCAACACCATTCTAACCTAGTCACCTCTTCTAGAAACTTCTAGAACTTTCCACACTCATCTCAAGAAAAGATAAATCCGTTTTTAACCGAATGCTAAAAGACGGCTGATAGAAAACTGGAAACTGGCAACTTCCAAAAGTGATCCCGAAACGAATTTCAGGATAACCCCGTAACTGTATAAATATACCCGCATTTGTATTACGACCGAATACAAATGCAACTGAGACAAAAATATTATATCTACTCAATATAATACTCGGATCCGGCTTAAACCAAAGCCCACCAGTATTATCTGCCCGAAAAATGACACGTGCGTAAACGCACGTGCATTTTCCGAACCCTGCCATAAAACCATACGGCCTCTACAACGTTTCGCCCGAACTTGGGAAACTATCTGTGGGGGGCTCTAATGACTCGACAGTACCCTGGCAGTGGGTTTAACCACAAGCCGTCAGCGGCACTAGCTATGCGTAACGGCTGCCCATGGACTGACCTCAAGGGAGGCCGATGAGAGAACTCATCCGGAAACTCTACTGAGCCTAACAGGGACAATGTATATACAGTCCGGTCCGTTCGTCAATGAGTTTCGCATATCTGCCTAGGAGGCTAGTAACGTCAGACCCCCAATAGCAGTATAAGTTGTGTCGGAGTGTAGCCCAATAACACCCTGAGATACTACTGGAGTACCTACCAGTAAATCTCTTGCCACGGCCGTGGGCTTTGTGTAATGGCTCTCCTAGACACAGCACGATCTTGCCCCTAATACCGGGAGAGACGAATCCCCTGCCGATCCGCTCACGTGCCTCCATGTGGCTCGGGACTGTACCCAAAAACTACCTGTTTGCACGACTTCTTTGAGCCGTGGTAGGGTAGAAATCAAAGCACAGTGGGAACTCACACGAGACAAATGACGACCTTAGGTCGATGAACTAACCTGTACACATGTCACCAGGGAACTGCTATCTGACGATAGGTATAGTACTAACTAGCAGATTCCCGGCGAGTCTTGTCCGGTGTACTCATAACCTAATGAGCACCTGTATACATCTTAGGTGATCCAACTGACACCAGCGGCTTATGAGACCGGCCACCGCCCCTCGTCGGGGTCTCGACTGTATACACTAGTCTACTCCGGAGTATCGATGCCCTGTCTCGAAACTCCCACGACTAGGGACCACAATTAAGGATATGCATATAAACTACCCAACTCTCATGTATATGATCGCCATCATACTGTTGGTAGTAAAGCAAGATCCTAAGGGCTCTATCAAAGTGTAACATGTAATCAGTCACCTGAACATGTAAACGACTGATAAAGGCAAACCAGATAGCATACTATCATCTTGAGTAAGACTGTCCTACCGGTATAGGACCTCCGCAATCATTACAATCACGTACCTGCGATCCAATAATTGACTCTGAGGGCACTATCTCCAACAAAGTCATGTCGGAGTGTAGCCCAGAACACCCTGAGATAACACTGGAAACCTACCAGTCTATCTCGCTTGCCCTGTCCAGGGACTTTGTGTAATGGCTCTCCTAGATACAGCGCGATATCAACCCCCAATACCGGAAGAGACGAATCCTGTCTAACCGTCACTGCCTCCAAGTGCTTCGGGACTGCTCCCAACTACTACCTGTTTGCACGACTCAGTAGAGCCGTGGTAGGTTAGTAATCAAAGAACAGTGGGAACACACTCGAGGCGAAGTGACAGTGTCAAGTCAATGGACTAAGCTGTACTCATGTCACCTGGGAACTGATAACTGACGATAGGTATAATACCAACCAACAGTTCCCGACGAGTCCTGTCCAGTGTACTCGTAACCTAACGAGCACCCGCATACTATCTCAAGTACGACGTACTGACGGCTGTGGGACAGACCGTCTCCCAAGCTGGGATGAGAAGCGTATACGCTAGTCTACTCTGGAGTATCGATACCCTGTCTCGATAATCCTACGACTAGGGACAAAAAATAAGGATGTGCTTATAGACTACCCGGCCCCCACTAGTGTGATCGCCATCACAACGCTGGTAGTCAAGCAAAGCTCCTAAGGGCTCCATCAATATGATTAAGCGATATGTTAAAAGAAACATATACACATATTAAGATAGAAACAAACCAAGTAGCATTCTACTATATCGAGCAAGACTGTCGTAAAACCGTATATATATATTCTAAGCTTCCAAAATGTATTATACTATCTAGTACTATACAATAATGTCCTCTAGGGCATACATATCTAACAAAGGGTAACCGGGTTTTTAAAATAATACATACTCTCTTTTGAAATACCCACGGTTCCCAAATCCAGAAATATCATGGAAACAACATATCTCAATGCGTATAAACATAAAGCATGATGTATGCGACATATAAAAGAAATGTAAGCATATCAGTATATCATGCGACATAAAACAGTAATATGCACATAGCGAGGGAAGACCGCTCTTTTGAAATGAATCAGTTTTAAGAGTATCTTGCGGTTCCCAAATCCAAATCAAGCCAGAATCATCTATGTATGTGCAAAAATATATGTGTATACAATATGTGAGTACACAAGTATGAATGTACAATAGGTATGTGCACAAGTATGAGTGTACAATATGTAAGTACACGAATATGCCATGCAAGAGTCATATCCTGAATGCAACAGTACTACAGTGTAGTGACATGGCAGTTATCGATGATGAAGTGTGTGAGCCGGCAAGCAGGTGTACGTGGAACATATGCATCATCGATAATGGTGCTGGTGTCCTAACAGCATTGTTTTAATATAACAATAAACATATTTAAGCATGCAATGCGATGCGAAAAGCAAGAATATGCGGTAAATGAATAATAAACAGAACAGTGCAAAATCTACATCGGTGTATCTATGTCATACTGTTTGACATTTGAAAGAAGACGAATAGGGGTTTTTAGGAAAATAAGGGCTACGGTGTTTTTAAGAAAAGACGCGTCTTTTGAAAATATCCGTAGAATCCCTTTGCATGTCTTTAAAATACTCCCGATTCGTTAGTTTTTGAAATAGATATGACTCGGGTCTAGTCTAGCATCTAATATACAACTACAGATCTAACTAACAAGCTAATCGGGAGGGTATGGAAACCACCTAAATCTGAGTCGATATATATATATATATATATATATATATATATATATATATATATATATAAATATAATAGTCGGTGATCCCGCCTCAAAGGTACCGCGTACGATACAATATCATATGACGTCCTCGAGTCATGAGTGCGGCTATCATCAATATAAAGCTCGTACAGTAAATCATCGTACGACATCCCAAAAGCTGGGTACGGATCAATATCACATTCATCTCATCAATTATCTGGTATCTTTATCATAATATCTCATGATCTGGGGTACTGATCTAAGTCTAGTACAAATCGATACCATCTGTATAAATACAATTGCGTGTGTGAAACACACGTTCAAAGGCCCGCTAAAATCTCATGTCGTATCCCAAATACGAATCACATTATATCACCGATCTCATGGCACTATGCCCAATCACATCGACTCATCCCTAAATATCATCATCTATCATCATCATCCAGGTAGAAGTATAACCAATAAGCATGTGTGTGCGAATAGATGTAAACCAATTCTAGGGTTCGCAATTAGGAAACTATACTAGTTACTTCTAAACCCTAATCTATCCATAGTACACCTAATCACATCTAGAATATCCATGTCACACAAAATGCTATCATATATATAAATATGGTATATATCTAGTATACTAAATATCGAACTGTGGGGGTGCTATACGCCATCCACCCGACTTCCCCCATAGATATAATCTATTCACCTTAATCTTGCTTGCCGATGTCGATGTCGCCACCATCTTCTTCATCGTCTCGGATCACCGTGGGGGTACCTACATGTCACACATATCACATCGCATTAAAACCAAATAGAAAACCAAAACGATACGTTTAAGAGCCTATAGGTTAGAATATATGGTTAGCTCTCGCAAATCAACCCGATATCACTCAAGATAGACGTACAAACGTCACGTGATCGAGATAATGCACAAATACAAAAATCTAGAAATCAAAATACGGAAAACCATAACTCAAATCAAAGCACCAACTAGAGAAAGTGGTCCCAGATTTTGACTCAGGCCAAAACATGGCAAGCAAATAACTCTGGGGTGATATATAGTGAGCGTATAACCTACTGAAGCAACATGGGCACCTAATTTATCAGTGGGGCCGGCCACATCAGGGGAAAATCCGGCCAGGCCGGTTTGGGCATGGAGTTAGGGTCTCGTTCTGGTAGGGTGTCTTCCTATGGGTCCCACTAGGTCTCTGGTATTGTTTACTTTTCTAGTATTGGCCTTGGATCACTCCAGATTCACCTGCACGCTCTAATTCCTCACAAACCGACATGCAAAGTTTTTGTTTTGCAGTTCCAGGTTCTATTTTGGGTTTGGTCTGGGTTCTTCTCAATTGAGAGGGGTTTAAGGTCATCACAAGAGTTCAATTACACTAACACCACTCAATTTAACCCTAACCCTCTCTAGGGTTTTCCAAAGCTCACCAAATCGCACCAAAACAATATAAAACTTGAAATGAGGCTTAAGCACATGAAACACTACACAAATTATCAAAGGGTTTACCTCATTTAGCTCTCATGAATCCTCTACAACGCCAAAACTAAATTTTTCTTGGTCCATTGGATAGCTAGAGGGCTTGTGAACCTTTTTTGTGAAATGGGTGTTGGGTTTTGAGTTGTTTTTCATGGAGTATTGGGGGGGGGTTTTTGGAGGAGGAAGAAGGAGCAGCAGCAGCAGCTAGGGGAAGAGGGAGAGGAGAGAGATGTGTGAATAATGAAGGGGAATGGCTCAAGACAAGGGTTGACCTTCACCCACTCTTTCTCTCTCTAACCCATACCTATTTCTTTACTCATTTCCATTTTCTTTTCTATTTTCTTTCTCACCTCAATAGTAACCCCAAAACAAATACCATACACCCCAAATGATGTAGGAAAATGTAACAAGTGTGAAAAAATGACATGTGCACAAAACACGCTTAAAGTCCGATTAGCGATTTTTAATCGCGATTAGCACTAAATTAGTGTATAATAAATCATAAAAACTTAAAATTTGCATAATTCACCTAAAACACCATCTTTTAATAATTTCCATAATTTTTCAAATTTGTCGGTATTTAATTATACCGCCTTATTAAAATATTCAATATTTTATTATTAAATTATAAAAATTCCCCAAAAATAATATTTTATTGTTTTGAAATGTTACAATTTCCAGCTGGGGAAAAATTGGGTTATTGATATCCGTTCAAACTTTTTAACATCGTCTAAATAACCCGAATACATGTTAGGATTACGATTACGAAACACTCCGAGTTGCTTTTGGAGAAAGTTAACATAACATGAAAATTTAGCAAAAACAAACAACATCTGAAACACCAAAACCCTGAGACTGGAACTCACAAAAAATTTGAGGCCCTGACTCTACTAAAAAACCGAGGAGGCCAGATTTTCCATGCATGTTGTCACGATCCGAAATATTAGCTCGTAACCAACACTTAAATCACCCAACGTCTAAAGACGTAACGCAATCCAAGTAAGCTGAAACCCAGAAATCTAAACCTCTTAAAGAAATAAAAGAGGTGCAGTTTTGAAATAAGGTATAATGAAGAAAAGTGTTTTCTTAAATGCATAGAAAAGGGAACATGAAAAATGCAAGTTTACCCTACTTGTTGTAAAACATGTTCGTATTTTAAAAATTTGGGCAGCACCTCCTTTGTATATTTTGATCCAAAACAACAAACATAAGATAATATAAAAGGCATCCCCAAGCGGGATCTAGCTCTTCGCCAAACGGCGGATCACAACCACGCAAATAATAAAACAAGTATACGATGCCCAATCATCGAAGATCAACACAAAAGGTAATAAATTAATCAAGATATCAACCTAAAAAGCGAATATAAAACCCATCGCTCAATCTCGCGACTACAAGTTTCACTAAGCTTACTATATAATACTAGTTTTTGATTGATGGAGTTGACTAGATAAAATATGGAATATAAATACAAGAGTGGGCACGATACGACTGTCCCACCTACCAAAGCAAGTCACCCGAATGCAAGCTGTGTGCCAACGATGCTGCTACCGATCCATGCGGTCAACCTACAATAGCTGTGGCACAACGGGGGTGAGTAGCCAACTCGTGAGTAGAAAACATCAACAGGTAGAAATCGAATAAAATAACGATTTCTTAGGTCAACTTTATCATGAAGGTAATACTATGATATCTAGGGTGACCGTTTTTGTATATGTGCCAACAACAAATAAATGCAAGTATGCAAGTGGATATCATCCAACAATATAATCAATGTCAATATACATGTGGATCTCGTCCACTCGAAACATCGTAATAGCATATGAATGTAAATATATGAGGATATCAAGAGTGTGTGTGTCCATCAATGACACACCAAAACATATAACCTGAGTGTCCAAAACCGACCCTCGAAATATCATGAAACCCGTGTCCAGCATCGACACGTAAATCCTCATATCTCAGGCGCCGCATCCTCAGATCGGCCCTCATGTCTATCTCTCTACTCCGGTCGGTATCCTCCGGATAAACCGCCGAGTCCAAATACTATCACCGGTAGGTAGTGCTCCCCTGCCAGGCTCATTGCAATCATCTGCGACCATCTTGCCCCGGGGTACCTCACCCGGTCCACCATGCACCCGCAGACGGTTCCTCTCCTCCTCGAATCGGGTGTCACATTCCAATCTCAGAACAGAGAAAACGCATGGTGGACGCACTGAAATATCATATCAAGAGAAACCGGGTTTTCAAAACAGTACATACTTTCCTTTGAAATAACCACGGTTCTCAAATCCAATAATCTCATGAAAACAACATACCTCAATACGTAAAAATCGTAAAGCATGATGTATGCGACATATAACAGAATGTAAGCATATCCGTAAATCATGCAATATGGAACAATAATATGCATATATCAAGGGAAAACCGCTCTTTAAAATGAATCCAGTTTTAAAAATATATCCTGCGGTTCTCAATTTCTCCAAGGTCAAATGCAACATCGTATAAAGGTATATATGTAACCATAGCAAGTAAATTATGCAAAGAGTCATATCATGATGCATCAATTCTACTGTGTAGTGACATGGCAATTATCGATGATGAAGTGTGTGAGCCGGCCAATCTATGTAAGTGTGACATACGCATCATCGATAATGGTGCAGGTGAACTAGCACAGATATATGAAATGCAATAGTAATGACATGAACGTAGCATAAAGTAAATCGGCAGCTAAAAGGTATAAGGTATACGTATCTAACATGACCGAGTCGGTGAATCTATCAATCAGCCTCCTCTAGTCAAGGGTATGGATCAATTATCAATTAATTCATCACGTACGGTAACTCATCGTACGGCATCATTAAGCAGTTTGGGATCCTAACAACCTATATGACAGGGAGGGTATGGACCTCACGTCTCGTATGGCTTATCATTCAAGATTCACAACATTATCCATATATATATATATATACCTATCTCTCAGGCCACGTCCGCCTCAATCTCGGATCATGGGACCGGTAAGGTATCAATTATCTCATATCCACTCGCATCCGTATACTAACATATCATCAAGTCATCTTATCAATCTAAAGTCGTATATTATCAACCTCATATTATGCCACTAAAATCTCCTATTGGTTCTCTTTACGACTACTTATTTATATCTATCATATCATGTCACCAAAACCCTAAACTATAGTTTTAAGAGATGGTATATCGTATCTCCTAATAATTCCTTAACCCTATTCCTAACTTTCTAATATGGTTTCTCTAGCCATATCCTATAGTTTTCTAGTCTAGGTTTCCTTAACCGTATTCTATAAATTGGTTTCCATCAAAACTAGCGGGGGCGCTATACGCCATCCACCCGACTTCCCCCGTAGATATAGATCCACTCACCTTGATTCTTGCTCGCCGAAGTCGATGACGCCGTGCTCCATCGCCTCGGAATCCATGTGAAGGTAACTACAATATCAACACATATCGAAATGCTATTAAAATCGAGTTCGGAAAACCAATACGGCACACGGTGCGTCCATAGGTTAGAACCTATAGCCTACGCATGCAAAATAATCAAACAACCCTTGTTGTTGACGTACAAACGCCCAACAACCAAACACAAATCCAAATACCAAATCCCAAGTTTAAAAATCGCAAAACACAAAAATAGCAACCTAGGAAAACCACTTCCAGATTCCACCGTAGGCCAAACTAAGGGATTTTGCATATGTGGTTAGTCTAGATATCACAAAGCAAGGCCACACACCAAAAATCATAACTTTTCCTCCTGATGTGGCCGCATTTTGCGGCCACCATGAATATATCTGCATCTAGAAAATGAAGGGAGGGGCTCAGGTTTCCTGGGTTGATTCATGGTTGCCTGCACATCTCACTGTCAAGGGAACTTTCTTTACAAAGGTCTCGGGTCATCCCAGATCTCTAAATACCATCGCTAAATCCACAAAAACCCGATATCGACAAATATAAAGTTCGTATTTTGGGGTTTGGTCACTGGTCCAGGTCAAGAATCGATCTCTAGGATCTTGTAAACAGCCACTAGGCATCACCCAATCCATACAACACTCAAACCCTTCTCTAGGAATTTCTAACTTCACCATTTCACACTAAATCAACTCCTAAATAAACTAGAATGCTGGGAAAATATAAACTAAACTAAGTGAAGGGAATTTTACCTCATTTGGGCAACTCAAAAAAAACCCTAGCTCCCCAAAATCCTCAAAATCCAACATTGATGGGTCCAAAGTGTAGAGGGTGAAGAGTGGATCAACATTAATGAAAGGGGTTTAGGGTTTGGATGAAGAATTTGAGATGATTCTTGGGGTAGAGGTGGAGGGGGAATGTGAAGAAGAAGAAGGAGAAGAAGAAAATGATGCGGGAAATGAAATGAGGCAGCCCCCTATCCCTCTCACCTATTTACCCTTCTACCCTTCTTATTTTCTTTTCTTTTTCTTTCCAAAAACCAACTCACATAATACCCCAAAACAACATAAGAAATAACATGTAATCAAAACGTAACATGACATGGTGCACTGGCTATGGAAAACTGTAGAAATACGGATTTAGCCTAATCGCGATTAGTAGTGCACTAATCGGTTTTTATTCAAACTGCATATAATAGATTTTAAAATTGCCAAATCCGATAAATATACTTTTAAATGAATAAAATCATTTTAATTTCTAATTATTTCACAATTATTTGTATATATTTATACCTTTTTACGAAAACCCCAATTTCGCAAATCGGGTAGTTTTCGCGAAATATATTGTTTTAAAATTAAATTCCAAAAAATAATATTTTATATTTTCTGAAATGTTACAATCTTCCCCCTAAAAGAAATTCGGTCCCTGAATTTAAATTTAAACCCCCAATTACTAAAACATTTCAGTAATCAACTCAAATCGACGGGGGTCCGAAATCATGGAGGATATAGAAGGCCACAACGCATCGCGTGCGACTGAAGACGAATATAAAATTCAAAATAGAACTCCGTCAAGCATCATGCAAATCAACGAACTTGCACGCATATCATCAGAGTTACAGTGGAGATACAGATCTCGAAATCCACTACTGAAATCCAACATGCATTAGTCAAATACTATCATACGTACATAGTACACATCCTTGGAAAAACCTTAAAACTGAATAAAACACATGAAAAATCTTTTCTGAATTTCCGTGCGATGCGTAACCCACGGCAAGAAGGGGCGGACGCTCATTATAAAGTAGTAAATATTCCTATATATGTTTTTGCTCAAATTATACGTTCCGCCGTCTTGAAATATCCCAAAAGGTTTTCCTTTATAAACGTTCGTGCCGCTCGCGGACACGTAAGAAATATTGAGACTATAGCTCCTTTTTTTGAAAACCTCTTATTAACTTTTTAGTGCATGCAAAATACTCAGGTACTGTTCTCAGATCAGTCCTGTTTGGCTACTACACAATATAGTGCCCAACATGAAAATAAGGTGCTCAAAAGCAATATCAGCCTCAAAAGGCGTATCCAACAATCACGTGCGTCCAGTGCGCACGGAAATCAAATCCCAACACAGGTGCCATAATATGCACAAAGTAAAACTAAGTGCAATGGGTGTGCACGAAAGCATCTGTCCAGTGCAACGGGTGTGCATGACAACAATATCTGGTGGATCTATTGTGCACGAAAATCTCAATCGAGTGCATCTGGTATGCACAAAATCACATCTCATATCATGCACGAAAATCCAATCAAGTGCTTCTGTCAGGTCCGTAAAAAGCATCTAGTGCAATAGCATGTATGAAAAATATAAGTCTGGTGTAACAAATGCACAAAAATACAAATCTGGTGCATCAAATGCACAAAATACCAATCAATAACTCAAGTGCATAAAAAAAGCAACACCGAGTGTACCAAGGTGTATAAAATCATAAACGTGTGCAACTGCATGCACAAAACACGTATCAGTGCACTGCAAGTGTTAGTGCATATGCCCTAGAGGCCATTACTGTATCATACTAGTTTGTATATTACTTGATGGAAGCTTGGGATATTCACAGTTGTATATACAATCTTGCTCGAAATGGTAGTATGCTACTTGGTTTGTCTCTGCTTTAATATGTGCGTGTGTTTCTTTTAGCATATTGCAGATATACATATTAGTAGAGCCCTTCGGATCTTTGCTTGTGTTAGTTGTATGTATGCCCTAGAGGCCAGTATTGTACAGATGATGTATATTATATTGGATGCTTGGACATATATAGAGATGACTTTCTTGCTCGATATGATAGTATGCTATCTGGTTACTCTTTATCTTAACATGTACACTTGTCTCTTTAAACTGTCTTATAGTTACATGTTGATAAAGCCCTTAGGATGTGTACTTGACTACCTGGACTATGATGCAGATCATACTAGTGGGGACATGGTAGTCCGTAAGTACATTCTTCAAGGTCCCTAGTCGTGGGTGTATCGAGACAGGGCATCGATATACCAGTGTAGACTAGCGTATACGCTTCTCGACCCATGAGATGGGCGATGGATGATCCCATATCCATTGGTGTTTAACATCAGAGATGGTATACGGGTGCTCAGTGGAGACTGGGTACACTGGACGGACTCGCCGAGAACTCCCAGATGGTATTATACCTCACGTCAGATGGCAGTTCTCAGGTGACACTTGTACAGGTTAGTCTATAGACCCGAGATCGTCATAGAGCCTTGTGTGATTCCCACTGTGCTTTGATCTCCACCTTACCACGTCCATGAGGGCGTGCAAAACGGTGGTCTTTGGGTACAGTCCCGAGTCACATGGAGGCAATGAGCGATAGGAGGGGTTTCGTCTCTCCCGGTATTTGGGGTTGATGTTGCGCTGTGCTCGATTGGCCGTAACAGGGAAGTCCCTGGCCAGGGATGATCAGAGATTTGCTGGTAAGTGTTACCAGTAGTTTCTCGACCCGTTATGAGCCTCACATCGGCATGACTTATCGGTTATTGGGGTCTGACGTTTACCACCCCTAGACTTGATATGCGACGTATCAGACGAACAGACCGGACTGTACGGTAAGTGTTACTGGTTGGATTCACAGGAGTGTGAGCGGGCTAGCTCGTCGATCTTCTGATCGCTCAATACCCGGATGGCCGTTACGTTTAGCAGACCGCTTGCGGCTTGTGGGTGCTTGATATGATCATCATCTGCTACCGGCGTATTAACGAGTCTTTAGAGTCCTACACAGAGGTTTCCTGGCTCAAGCGAAATGAAATAGGAGCGCATATGAGATATGTGCAAGACCGAGAATAATGCGTGTATGTGATACCGTATTCCATTCTCGCGATGAATGTTTTGATTGGTTATATGCGATATAACCTAGTTATCGAATCAAAGATTGATTCGATAAGTCGATGCATTGTATACTAGTCGGTTATGTGCGACATGACCGGATCATTGAATCAAGTGTTGATTTAATGATTTGATGTATAATTATATATTTGATATATTACATTGCATTAACTAGTATTGGTTCATTTTAAAAGGATTTTCTCACTTGATGTGCACATTGTATATGTGATATATTTTTGTGTACACATGTTTGTATCATGTTTGATGATACATGTTAGCTTGTGCTTGTGTAAAGATTAAACCATGGTTATATGAATGGTTAGGGTTTTATTTACTTATTCATTTATTTATATTGATTATTCATTTAAGAAAGGAAAAGAAAAATGGTGGCTTTATTTGTTTCTTTCATGAAGCTTCATGAAGAGTTGAATAATTGACCATTTTTGTTTTCTTCTCTTAACCTAACCATGCACCTAACCCTAGTTTGCTCTCTACACTTCACCATAGTTAGTATATGATAAGTAATGATATTATTCTCATTTTTAATCTAATACTTATCATATTCTATCTTCATCTTCTTCTTCTTCTTCAAAGAAAAGGCTTGACACTATTAATGGCACCTTGAGCTAAAGAGTGAGAAATCCAATTCTAAAGTGAACCCACCTCCTATTTCTTCATCCTCTACCTCTTGCCAAGTGGTTTTGGGTGTTTTCTTCACAAGTTTCACAACTTGGTGAAGTTGGAGTTTGAACTTGTGATGCCTCGACGTAGATCATCTTCGGCACGAAGCCGACGACCTAGCTCGCCCATTTCTCCGATGAAGCCGACGATTGAGTTCGGGATTCGAGATGGACAGCGAGAGGACGCCTATGTGGAGCTAAGGAAGTGGAGAAACGGATCTACAAAGGTTGTAGCCTCTCTCCTTTAGTTAAATCGTTAACTTGTTTAATGTTTCGCCTAAAATTCTAGTTAACGATCCGTATTAGGGTTTCTCGGCACCCATAAAATTTGAAATTGGCATGGTTGATACCTTGTGAGACCTCTTGAGAGTGCCTAGGAACCCTACAGTGGTATCAGAACCTAGCTAGAGCCTTAGGCGAAGTGTATACGACGTTTGAAATCCGAACGAACCGAAACCCTAATTCCCAAAACGCTCTCTGGACTTTTTCTAAAAACTGGGTTTTTTCCAGATTAAAAATGCTTAAAAAATTCAGCAGGAAGTTCTAAGAATTACGGTGCAAAATTTTCAAAATGATACCTCCAAAGTGCGGCGGAACCGCGGCAGAAGCATGGCTTCTGCGGCGGTTCCGCGGCCTGATGATGACGTCAGCCCTCCTCCTTTGCACAGTAATTCCTATTTCACAGTGCTAAGTTTTCTGGGAATTTTTAAATTGACTCAAGAGTTGAGTGTTCTGGGGTTGCATTGGAAATCGGTGTTTCGATCGGATTATCAAGCTTTGTCTAAGTGTTTTCCGGATAATTTTTTGAATATGTTAAAAAGTTCGACCGGATATAAATACCCAACTTTTCCCCTGCCGGAAAATTTCCAAGTGTTGGATCTTTCTGTAGTTTAAGGACGTTCTGAGTAGTGCAAGTAACACGATGGTCCCTCTAGAAGACAACAAACCTTAACTCGATTATGTGACCGTCTTGAACTGCCCTTGAACCTTCGGGTTTGGGGCAGTACGGCGTGCCACATGTGAGGCGTTGGCTTGACCCTTCTACGGCTGGACCGTTGGTACTGAGGCATGAAGTGAATTTCTTTGAACTTATTTCATGTGTTGATCGGTTTCGGGAAAACTTGGGTGTTCGAATGTTCGATCGGAAAGTTTAATATTTTCTATTTATCCGGAATGGGATACGACAATTGGAATTCACATACAGTTATGAGATAGCTGAATGAATGTTATAAATCTAGCGGTTTAGTCTCACTTGATATTGAAAAGAGTTTTCGATATTGGGACTAAAATGCGGGGTTTATAATTGTTAGGCATGTGATGTCTAAGTATTTCATTTGATTAGGCATGCGATGTCTAAAAAGGTTGCGGATTCCAACTGTTGTAGTTTTACACTTTCTTTTCTGTGACCGTAAGTGTAATATGTGATATCGCCGGTTTCGTTGCTATATGTCAACGACAATTGGGATGCGCATATTTACTTACGTTGATGACATGTGATGTTATGTATTGCTGGATATGTTATATTGGATCGTCGTGTTTGAATAGCCGGGGGTTTTTATGTGAGATGAGTGTTTTTCATTTTCATTCATGTAAAAACTTGTATGTAATATTCTTTTATTTGGGGCACTTCCAGGTTGCGGAAGTTGTCACCTTTTGTATATTATTTACTTTTCCGCATTAGGATAGACCCAAGGAGGGGAGCACAAGTAACCGGGTTCTAGGGTTCAGTGGGAGACCATCTCGAGGAGTCGAGTCCGGGTCTCCTAACCCTAGAATTGGTAGGGTTACTTGCCGCTCTCGTAGGGGTCTAGGGGTGTGGGATTGGCTATTCATCACGACCGTGGAATCCGTGTTTTATACTGGCTCGTATTGAAAACACGGACGTCCTAGTATATCCAATGTTTCATATGTTTCTTCTGCTGCGATATCTGTGATGTGATCATGTGATGTTCTGTGATAGATACAGTATATAGTATATATGATATATTATATAGAAGTTATGTTTTGCACCCGCACTAGCCCTGCCCTGCTCTGCCGTTAGTTACCTAACCTAACGGTGCACGAGGGGACATTCAGGCGAATGCGGATGGCATAAGTGTACGTCGTATTTATCTGTGATGTTTAGGTGACTTAAATGATGGGACTTCATTAATGTGATTAATGAAAGAAAAGAAACCTAAGATGTTGTAGAATCAAATTTTAAACAAAAAGGTAACTACAGTTCTTGCTTTTCATAGCGGTATATATGATATACCCTGCACCTTATTTGATGAGGAAAGGACCGAGATCCCTTCACCGGGAGTGACTCCTTTAGCAATAACTGGCAGATGCTACACACTCGGTTTGACTTTTGATTGCTTCTATAGTTTATGTTTTGCACAGCGATATATATGATATATCCCGCACCTCATTCGACGAGGAAAGGGCCGACGATCCCTTCACCGGGAGTGACCCCTTTAGCAAAACTAGAAAAGCCTCAAAATCACTCCATTTCAAAACTTCATTTGAATCTACAACGATATCAAGTTCATTACGCAATAGGTTTTCAGAAAAACCTGTCGTAGCCCTCCGTCATTTCAGATAAGTACTAGTTAGTATTCGTGCTACGTTTGTTGACTATGTTAAGGCGTAGTGTGCGGTAGCTGATTGGTGCTTATCTGTATAAGCATATGATGCGATTGGATTAGGGTAGTCGTGCGACTTTGTTGACTATGTTAAGGGTCGTGCGGGTGGGTTTAATTCAATCAGG
The DNA here is from genome assembly GCA_030015575.1 of Agapanthus africanus. NCBI lineage: Eukaryota > Viridiplantae > Streptophyta > Magnoliopsida > Asparagales > Amaryllidaceae > Agapanthus > Agapanthus africanus. The sequence goes on along the minus strand of JASDDO010000019.1, from coordinate 651,230,478 downwards.
AAATGACGGGTTGGACTTGACTAGCACTTATGATTTGTTGACTATGTTAAGGTCATATAGCTGCTAGGGGCAAAATATTATCGGGAATTTCAAGTGTTGAAATTTGCAATGAGATTGCATACCTTCTATGAGATAGTTGGATCCCGATATCTACTGCGAGTAAGAGTTACTCCTGGGAGAGTTTTACACATTGCAATTAGCTGATCAAGAAGGTGTCTAGAAAGGTGTCAACGGGGTTACGCCTCTGGGAAAACGAGGTTTACATTAATTAGGCTCGTGCGAAAGCACGGGGGACCTCCCTCAAAGTACCGACACTGGCCTGGCTGAAAGATTGGCGAACTTGTAGTGTGTAATTAATCCCGGCTAGTCTTTCCTTTTAGGGTTTGAAGGAAGATTTGATAAAACCAGTGGGAGCCATCCTGATTAGATAAGATAATAACCAATCTGATCTTGCACGAGCATACGCTAAAGTGTTTTCTTCTCTCTCTCTCTAGGTAGCGACCATTTCATGCCCTAATAAAGATAATAATATGGATGTATTGACCGAACCCACATGTTATACTGTGCTGGGGAACGTTGGTTCCGTTCTTTCTTATAAGAGTTATAGGAATGAACAGGATATAGGGGAATACCAGGATTCCCATGCCACCCGATTGAAGAAAGTACATGATGATGCATTTTTTTCGGGTGTGTTCGTTACAGAGAATTGTTTCTCCATTTGCCCTACGTCCTGGCTATTAGATACCGGGTCAGGATCCCATATATGTAATCAGTTACATGGGCTTAGAAAAGGTAGAGAACTTGGAGAAGGTGATAAAGACATTAGAGTTGGAAATGGTGCAATTGTTGCAGCTAAGACTGTCGGGGAATATCACCTTGTATTACCAACTGATAATACATTGGTTCTGAACGAATGTTATTACATGCCGAACCTGATATGCAACATTATATCGGTTTCCTTATTGAGTAAAGAGGGATATAATTTTGTATTACAGGACAATGTTATGAACATTTTCCGTAACCAAAAGTTGGTTGGATCAGGCACGTTGTGCAATGGCATTTATGTTCTAAACCAATCAACAGTTTTGAGCATAACAAACACACACAAGAGGAAGAGTTCAGAACTGAACGAATCCTTCTTGTGGCATTGTAGACTGGGTCACATCAATGCGACACGATTAGCTAAGTTGTATAAGGATGGATATTTAAATCCTTTTGAATTTTCATCTTATGACACTTGCCAATCATGTCTCAAAGGCAAGATGACCAAAACTCCGTTTACGGGACACGGAGAAAGAGTTACCGAACTCTTGGGACTGATACATAGTGATGTATGCGGTCCCATGTCTACACATGCCAGGGATGGTTCTTCGTACTTCATTACATTCACTGACGATCTCTCTAGATTCGGATATGTGTTCCTGATGAAACACAAATCAGAAGCTTTTGAGAAATTTAGAGAATATAAACAAGAAGTCGAGAACCAAACCGGAAAAAGTATTATAATCCTTTGATCTGATCGAGGAGGAGAATACTTAAGCAATGAATTCCTGGACTTCCTAAAAGAGAATGGGATTCTCTCTCAGCTGACTCCTCCATATACACCACAGCACAACGGTGTATCAGAATGGAGGAACCGCACCCTATTAGATATGGTGCGCTCTATGATGAGCACAGCTGAGTTACCTATTTCCTTCTGGGGATATGCGCTGGAGACAGCAACATACCTATTGAATCAAGTTCCATCTAAATCTGTACCTACCACACCATATGAGATATAGAGTGGGAAGAGACCATATTTTAAACGAGTTAAGATATGGGTTTGTCCGGCCTATGTCAAACGGCAAAATCCAGACAAACTCGAGGCACGGTCAGTTCTCTGCAAGTTTGTGGGATATCCTAAGAATTCACAAGGATATTTTTTCTAGCATGCTGAGGAACAAAGAGTATTTGTTGCTCAACATGCCACCTTTTTAGAAAAGGAATTTCTTGCAAAAGAGATTAGTGGCTCTGAGGTAGAACTGGAAGAAGTTCCAGCTGAACAAAACACAACAGAAGATTTAGTGGAACCAGAGGATTCAGTAACTCCCAATGAACCTCAGCCTCTCCGCCGATCTAGTAGGGTTCCTCGCCAACCTGAGAGATACTACGGTTTTCTCATGGATGGTGGGAGCGAGGATTGCATCATGGAGGATGATGACCCAACTAGCTTCGAGCAGGCCATCACGAGTAGGGACTCAGTGAAAAGGCTGGATGCTATGCGGTCCAAGATGGAATCCATGTACACCAACAAAGTATGGACTTTGGAAGTTTCTCCTGAAGGGGTAAAACCCATTGGGAGCAAGTGGATCTTCAAGAAGAAACTTGGTGTAGATGGGAAAGTGGAGACTTTCAAAGCTAGACTTGTTGCAAAGGGTTTTCGTCAAAGACCAGGTGTGGACTATGACGAAACCTTTGCTCCAGTGGCTATGCTTAAATCCATCCGGATCATGCTTGCTATCGCTGCATATCATGATTACGAAATCTGGCAAATGGATGTTAAGACCGCCTTTCTAAATGGTGATTTAGAAGAGTGCGTGTACATGACTCAGCCAGAGAGCTTCGTAGACAGTGGGAGCAGCGGGAAGGTGTGCAAGCTGCTTAAATCCATTTATGGATTAAAGCAAGCATCGCGGAGTTGGAACATCTGCTTTGACGTCGTTATCAAAGAGTTTGATTTCGTCAAAAATCCAGATGAACCTTGTATCTACAAGAAGGTGGCAGAGAGTAAGGTTGTCTTCCTCGTATTGTACGTTGACGACATACTCTTGATAGGAAATGATATTCCTATGCTGCAATCGGTCAAGCTCTTCTTATCACAAAGATTCTCAATGAAAGATCTTGGTGATGCCTCCTGCATATTGGGAATAAGGATCTATAGAGATAGATCCAAACGGATATTGGGATTGTCCCAATCCAGGTACATTGACACCATACTAAAGAGGTTTAGTATGGAAGAATCCAAGCGTGGGAACTTGCCCACGATCTCTGGAGTCACTCTCTCCAAAGAGATGTCTCCCAAGACTGATTTGGAGAGAGCTCGCATGCAAAGGATACCCTATGCTTCGGCAGTAGGCTCTATCATGTACGCGATGCTATGTACCAGACCCGATGTAGCATACTCACTAAGTGTAGTAAGCAGGTATCAAGCTGATCCTGGAGAGAGTCACTGGACAGCTATGAAGAGCATTCTCAAGAACTTGTGAAGGACTAAAGAGATGCTCTTGGTGTATGGTAACGGAGAACTCCAAGTGGAGTCCTTTACCGATTCGAGCTTCCAGAGTGATAAGGATGACTCTAAGTCGCAGTCGGGATTTGTGTTTACCCTTTACGGAGGGGCGGTTAGCTGGAAGAGTTCCAAGTAGGAAACCATGGCAGACTCGACGATGGAGGCTGAATACATCGCTGCTAACGATGCTGCTAAAGAGGCTGTCTGGATCAAGAAGTTCATTATTGAACTTGGAGTGGTTCCATCCATTGAGCATCCAATACCTTTGTATTGCGATAACAATGGAGCGGTGGCTTTAGCCAAGGAACCTAGGTCCCATCAGCGATCCAGGCATATTCCGAGGCGGTATCACCTGATCCGGGAGATAGTTGATCGCCGGGAGATCGAGATCAGGAGGGTTGACACGAAGAACAACACGGCGGATCCACTCATGAAGGCCATTCCCCAGATACAGTTTGAGAGACTCTTCGGGATGCTCGGTATGCGATACTACAGCAGCTGGCCCTAGTGCAAGTGGGAGATTGTTAGTTGTATGTATGCCCTAGAGGCCAGTATTGTACAGATGATGTATATTATATTGGATGCTTGGACATATATAGAGATGACTTTCTTGCTCGATATGATAGTATGCTATCTGGTTACTCTTTATCTTAACATGTACACTTGTCTCTTTAAACTGTCTTATAGTTACATGTTGATAAAGCCCTTAGGATGTGTACTTGACTACCTGGACTATGATGCAGATCATACTAGTGGGGACATGGTAGTCCGTAAGTACATCCTTCAAGGTCTCTAGTCGTGGGTGTATCGAGACAGGGCATCGATATACCAGTGTAGACTAGCGTATAAGCTTCTCGACCCATGAGATGGGCGATGGATGATCCCATATCCATTGGTGTTTAACATCAGAGATGGTATACGGGTGCTCAGTGGAGACTGGGTACACTGGACGGACTCACCGAGAACTCCCAGATGGTATTATACCTCACGTCAGATGGCAGTTCTCAGGTGACACTTGTACAGGTTAGTGTGTAGACCCGAGATCGTCATAGAGTCTTGTGTGATTCCCACTGTGCTTTGATCTCCACCTTACCACGTCCATGAGGGCGTGCAAAACGGTGGTCTTTAGGTACAGTCCCGAGTCACATGGAGGCAATGAGCGATAAGAGGGGTTTCGTCTCTCCCAGTATTTGGGGTTGATGTTGCGCTGTGCTCGATTGGCCGTAACAGGGAAGTCCCTGGCCAGGGCTGATCATAGATTTGCTGGTAAGTGTTACCAGTAGTTTCTCGACCCGTTATGAGCCTCACATCGGCACGACTTATCGGTTATTGGGGTCTGACGTTTACCACCCCTAGACTTGATATGCGACGTATCAGACGAACAGACCGGACTGTACGGTAAGTGTTACTGGTTGGATTCACAGGAGTGTGAACGGGCTAGCTTGTCGATCTTCTGATCGCTCAATACCCGGATGGCCGTTACGTTTAGCAGACCGCTTGCGGCTTGTGGGTGCTTGATATGATCATCATCTGCTACCGGTGTATTGACGAGTCTTTAGAGTCCTACACAGAGGTTTCCTGGCTCAAGCGAAACGAAATAGGAGCGCATATAAGATATCTGCAGGACCGAGAATAATGCGTGTATGTGATACCATATTCCATTCTCGCGATGAATGTTTCGATTGGTTATATGCGATATAACCTAGTTATCGAATCAAAGATTGATTCGATAAGTCGATGCATTGTATACTAGTCGGTTATGTGCGACATGACCGGATCATTGAATCAAGTGTTGATTTAATGATTTGATGTATAATTATATATTTGATATATTACTTTGCATTAACTAGTATTGGTTCATTTTAAAAGGATTTTCTCACTTGATGTGCACATTGTATATGTGATATATTTTTGTGTACACATGTTTGTATCATGTTTGATGATACATGTTAGCTTGTGCTTGTGTAAAGATTAAACCATGGTTATATGAATGGTTAGGGTTTTATTTACTTATTCATTTATTTATATTGATTATTCATTTAAGAAAGGAAAAGAAAAATGGTGGCTTTATTTGTTTCTTTCATGAAGCTTCATGAAGAGTTGAATAATTGACCATTTTTGTTTTCTTCTCTTAACCTAACCATGCACCTAACCCTAGTTTGCTCTCTACACTTCACCATAGTTAGTATATGATAAGTAATGATATTATTCTCATTTTTAATCTAATACTTATCATATTCTATCTTCATCTTCTTCTTCTTCTTCAAAGAAAAAGCTTGACACCATTAATGGCACCTTGAGCTAAAGAGTGAGAAATCCAATTCTAAAGTGAACCCACCTCCTATTTCTTCATCCTTTACCTCTTGCCAAGTGGTTTTGGGTGTTTTCTTCACAAGTTTCACAACTTGGTGAAGTTGGAGTTTGAACTTGTGATGCCTCGACGTAGATCATCTTCGGCACGAAGCCGACGACCTAGCTCGCCCATTTCTCCGATGAAGCCGACGATTGAGTTCGGGATTCGAGATGGACAGCGAGAGGACGCCTAGGTGGAGCTAAGGAAGTGGAGAAATGGATCTACAAAGGTTGTAGCTTCTCTCCTTTAGTTAAATCGTTAACTTGTTTAATGTTTCGCCTAAAATTCTAGTTAACGATCCGTATTAGGGTTTCTCGGCACCCATAAAATTTGAAATTGGCATGGTTGATGCCTTGTGAGACCTCTTGAGAGTGCATAGGAACCCTACAGCTTGATTACCAGCGTTGTGATGGCGCTCACACTCATGGGAGCTGGGTGATCTATAAGCACATCCTTATACAGGTCCCTAGTCATTAGACTATCGAGACAGGGCATCGATACTCCGGAGTAGACTAGCGTATGCGCTTCTCATCCCAGTGTGGGAGACGGTCTGTCCTACAGCCGTCAGTACGTCGTACTTGAGATAGTATGCGGGTGCTCGTTGGGTTACGAGTACACTGGACAGGACTCGTCGGGGACTGTTGGTTGGTAGTATACTTATCGTCAGTTATCAGTTCCCAGGTGACATGAGTACAGCTTAGTCCGCTGACTTGACACTGTCACTTCGCCTCGAGTGTGTTCCCACTGCACTTTGATTACTACCCTACCACGGCTCAAAGGAGTCGTGCAAACAGGTAGTTTTTGGGTGCAGTCCCGAAGCACTTGGAGGCAGTGACGGTTAGACAGGATTCGTCTCTCCCGGTATTGGGGGTTAACATCGCGCTGTGTCCAGCAGAGCCATTACACGAGTAGTCCCTAGCCAGGGCAAGCGAGATATACTGGTAGGTTTCCAGTGTTATCTCAGGGTGTTCTGGGCTACACTCCGACACGACTTGTACCGCTATTAGGGGACTGACGTTCACCGCCCCCCTAGGCCCGCCATGCGATGTATCAGACGAACAGACCGGACTGTACGGAGATTGTCACATACAGGCTCAGTAGGAGTTCAGATGGGGTTCACCTCGTCAGTCTTCTTATCGACATCTACCTGGGGACCGTTACGTACAGCTAGTGCCGCTTTCGGTCTGTGGTTAAACCCACTGCCAGCGTAGTGTCGAGTCTTTAGAGTTCCACACAGAGAGCTATTCGCCTTTAGGCAAAATGAGTAGAGGTCGCATGGTTTTGCGACAGGGTTCGTTCATATCCGCGCACTTGTGCACGTTTGCTGTCCGGACAGTTTATACTAGCGGGCTTTGGTTTAAACCGGATCCTAGTATATGATTTGGGATTGGTTTTTCTCATTGTATTCGTGTTCCTCGGATCACGAATGCGGGTGCGTATGCACAGTTGCTTGAGACAGAGGGAGAGGACCTTGATTAGGGTTAATGGCTATTGTCATTTTATTAACCCTAATGCTTATGTGTGTATTATAGTTAATTGATAATTAGTTTAAATAATTGTGCATGGTTATGGTTGTTGACCATTTGACCTCCTTGACTTGTTGACCTAGGTTGACACTTTGACCATCATCATTTCTTTTGGAAGATGCTTTTTGATCCTTGCAAATTGAAATGATAATGGTCATGTCATGATTAGCCATGACAATTATCTAGCTAATTATTCAATTAAAATAATATACACATATTAGTGAGAATGGCACACATTATTCTCATTTTATTCTATCATTTTCATTTCTCTCTCTTGTTCTTCCTCTCCCTCAAGCTCTCCCCTCTCATGTGTTGAGAAACACTTGAGCTTGAGAAAAACCCTCTCTTGATCATCTCTACTCTCATCTAGGGTTGAAGGACTGGCACTTCTTGAACCCTAGTTACTTCTAGCTTGGAGTTGAAGCCAAAGGTTGAGGCTTTCGGGTGGATCTTTCTTTGACGGGAGAAGACGACAAGGTGACCTCCTTCCACTACTCCAAGGAGCAAGGAGAGAAGGACATAAAGACCAAAGTTATAACCTTTTTAGCACCTAGCTAGTTTCTAGTTAGCTTTAGCAAGTTTTTGTTTAGCAAAGATCCTTCATAGTGTAGTCCATGTTGCCTAAGCTCATAAAAATCCGATTTTTATTCCGTTTTCCGCCTCCCCGCAAGCACCGGGGTGGGCAACGTGGACTTACAGTGGTATCAGAGCCTAACTAAACATAAACTAGCTAGGTAGTGAAGTGTAACGAAGTTCGAAACCGAAAAATCCAAAAACCAAAATTTCAAAAACCCTAGTTTCTGTTAAAATTTTTTCTGGTCAAAACAAAATTTGTTATACTCCTAAAATAGTCTCAGGGTTTTTTAAATATAACCACAAAACCCGGTCCAGTGAGTCGTCTAAACCGCCGCGTTTCCACGGCAATAGCAAGCTATTGCCGCGGAACCGCCGCCGTTTGGACTCTTCACTTGGTCGAGTTTGGTGCAGTGTATCTCTGGCTTGGTTTTAGGATTTTTAAGATATGTTATATGTGCCCAGATTTTCCAGAATAGAAATTTATTTTTGGGGGCCTATAAATCCGTATTTTTTTTCCGAACTTCACTACACTTTGACTATAACGGTTATATCTGTGATGTTTGTATGTATTGAACGTCGGCTAATCGCTATATGTCGATTAGTCGGGGTTATACATATCTGTGATCTGTGATTGATACTGGTTTGTGTATATGAATGGGTTGGATTGTCGCGGGTGAATAGCCGGGGTGGATGTGAGATGAGTGTTGCTTTTCTTTCATTCATTTGTAATATGTAAATTGATGTAATATTATTATTTGTATGGCCACACAACCGGGTCGGGGTTGTAACCATCATTGTATAATTCTTTTTACTATTTTTGCTCCTAGGATAGACCCATGGAGGGGTGCACAAACTACCGGGTATCTCGAAGTGCCGAGTGGCCTACTCACGGTGGTGAGGGAGGTTGCTTCGCTTCGGGTACTTGGCGGGTAGTTTGCCGCACCCGTAGGGGTCTTAGGTGGGGTATTTGGCTATTCACCGCGACCGTGTAATCCGCTTTTCGTTGCAGGCTCGAACGGATTGCGGATTCCTAGTATATCCAATGTATTCATCTGTGATCTGTAATGTCTATCATTGCTATATATTTATATATAATAACTAATTAGGCGTTGCTTATGTTTTACAGCCGCGCTAGCCCAGCCCCCGCTCTGTCGTTAGTTAAGTAACCTAACGGGTGATGACGGGGCCCCGTGGCGAATGCGAATGGCATAAGCGTACGTCATATTTTGGTTGTTTTCTGCAATGGTAGGATTAAATGATGGGACGCATTAAAAGAACTAATGCAAGAAAATAAACCAAGTAAAAGTCGATTGGAACACTTTCAAAACCACTCGGTTCTTTTCAAAACTAAACTTTTAAACGCGGAGCTTGAACCACTCCTTTTAAAAGCTATCTCGTTCCATCGATTATATCAAGTTCACTACGTTCACGGTTTTGCCAAAACCATTCGTAGCCCTCCGTCGTTTCGTATGGATATTCAATAGTATTCAAGCTATGTTTGTTGACCTTCGTCAAGGCATAGTGATTGGTAGCTGTTGGGTGTTCATATGTAGCATAGATAGATGCGTTGGTTTGGGACAGTCGTACTACCTTGTTGACCTTCGTCAAGGGTATGTACGGATGGGTTCAAATTAACCTGGATAATGACGGGTAGAACTTGACATGTGACTTATGATTTGTTGACCTTCGTCAAGGTCATAAGAGCATGGGGCAAAAATCCACATCGGGAGTTTCATAAGTACTGAAACTTGCTAGCGCTGCATACCATTTGGAGTGTGATGATTCTGATAGGATTCCTTCGGTTTTATCACGCAATGATATTTGGATCCCGATCCTACTGTGAGTATATGCTACTTCTCGGGAAAACTCTCACTTAACGATCAATGCTATAAACCTAGTAGGTGTCTAGAAAGGTGTTAGCGGGGCTACGCCCACAGGGAAAAGAGGTTACTTAATTAAGGAACTTCGCGAAAGCGTTGGAAAACCTCCCTCGAATACCGACACTGGCCTGGCTGAACGGTTAAGCAAGTATTGTACGGTGAGATTGATCCTGACTAATCCTTCCTTTATGGTTTGAGGAGGGATTCGAGAGACAGTGGGAGCCATCCTGTTTAGATAAATTAAAAACCAATCTAAACTTGCAAGAGCATCATGCTAAGTGTTTTCTTCTCTCTCTCTTAATTGCAGCGACCCAGTGACCGCACCTAGGTTACATCTAGATAATAAAATGACTGAATCTGACTATTATGACTGGCAAAGGTCTGTCCAGATGTCCATTGCCCAGGACAAGCTGGGGCACCTCTTGACTGATCCAACCCCTGCCGTCATAGGTCCAGTTTCCCCTGTCACGGATATTGATATTCGTAGGACATCGGAAGAAGACTGTGCGAAAGCCAATTGCCTCGTGTTAGCCTCAGTTGATGGTATATACCAGAGGCAGCACGAGAAGATGGACTCAGCTTCTATCTTCCTCCATAACAAAGTTTTATATGGAGAGCAATCTCGTATCGCAAGATATGAGACCTCGAACGAATTGCTTCCAGCGAGGTTGGCTATCGGGTCATCTGTAAGGGGCAACGTCCTTACAGAGACCAGCTCTTTTGAGCTCTCGGACCTGAAGACCACGTTGAAGAACGGGTCAGATGCTGACTCAGTTCAACAGTCTCTACCTACTACCCTAAAGGAAACTAGGGAAGTAGAAAGAAAGGGAAAGGCAGAAGTTTCAGGAACAGATGTAGTAAAAGAAGGATGTTCCTATTGTTACGGGAATGAACATAGGCAGAAGGATTGCAGGGCTTGTAAAGCCAGTAGCCAGAATTCGAAGCATGTTGTGGCTTCGGCTTCGGGTGTGTTTGTGATAGAGAACTGTATGTCAGTTAACCCTACTTCCTGGGTATTGGATACCGGATCAGGATCTCATATCTGTAATTCGTTACAGGCTTTGAGAAACCGTAGGGTTATCAGAAAAGGTGATATGACTCTCAGGGTTGCTAACGGAATGAGCATGTATGCTGAATCCGTAGGGGAATATCATCTAGGACTGACAACTGGGCAGATATTGATTCTGCGTAACTGTTTTTAAGTACCAGGTGTGACTTGTAATATCATATCTGTATCCTTAATTTCTAAGGAAGGATATGATTTTACTTTTGTAAGCGATGTAGTTAACATCCACCTAAATCAAGTTCTGATTGGGTCAGGTACAATACAAAACGGGATATACGTATTGAATCAAGCTCAGATCTTCATTGTCCAGAACACACTTAAGAGAAAGTCTCCGGAAACAAATCAGGCTTTCTTATGGCATTGTAGACTGGGTCACATTAATGAGACACGGTTGACAAAGTTACATAAAGAGGGATACTTGAATCCGTTTGAGTATCAGTCTTATGCCACTTGTGAATCTTGTCTCATGGGAAAGATGACAAAGACTCCGTTCACTGGACATGGAGAAAGAGCGAGCGAGCTCTTGGGACTCATACACAGTGATGTGTGTGGTCCAATGTCTACACATGCGCGAAGTGGTTATTCATACTTCATTACTTTCACAGATGATTTCTCTAGGTATGGGCATGTCTTCTTGATGAAGCACAAATCCGAGGCCTTTGAGAAATTTCAAGAATACAAGAATGAAGTTGAAAAACAAACAGGCAAAAGTATCAAGACACTGAGATCTGATCGAGGTGGTGAATACTTGAGTGCCGAGTTTCTGGGCTACTTAAAAGAGAATGGAATTCTCTCTCAGCTTACTCCTCCATACACACCACAACACAACGGTGTATCGGAAAGGCGGAATCGAACCCTATTGGATATGGTTCGTTCCATGATGAGTAAGGCTGAGTTGCCGCGATCCTTCTGGGGTTATGCGCTAGAAACAGCTGCATATCTCTTGAACAAGGCTCCAACCAAGACTGTGCCTACCACCCCTTATCAGATGTGGAGTGGGAAGAAACCCTGTCTCAAGTACCTTAAGACATGGGGATGTCCAGCTTTTGTAAAAAAGCAGCATGCGGACAAGCTCGAGGCACGTTCAGTACTGTGTAAGTTTGTGGGATACCCAAAGAACTCCAGGGGGTATCTTTTCTATTCCGCAGAGGAACAAAAGGTTTTTGTTTCTCAGCATGCCCACTTCTTGGAAACTGAATTTTTAGAAAATCAGATAAGTGGGAGCGCTATAGAACTAGAAGAAATTCTAGAACCACAAGCTATTACTGAAAGCTTGGAAGAACCAGAAGTCTCAAGAGAACCGGACATCCCAGCCCCACTCCGCAGGAGTAGTAGGCAGTCTCATCCGCCCGAGAGATACTACGGTTTTCTCATAGACGGGGATAGAGAGGATTGCACCATGGATTATGGTGAGCCTATTAGCTTCCAGCAAGCCATCCAGAGCGGCGACTCGGTAAAATGGCTGGATGCAATGCGGGCCGAGATGGAGTCCATGTACACCAACAAAGTTTGGACTTTGGACTTTGCTCCAGAAGGGGTAAAACCTGTAGGCTGCAAATGGATCTTCAGAAAGAAGATTGGTGTAGATGGGCAGGTTGAGACCTATAAAGCTAGACTTGTTGCAAAGGGTTTTCGTCAAAGACCTGGCTTGGACTATGACGAGACTTTTTCTCCAGTGGCTATGCTGAAATCCATTCGGATCCTTCTTGCCATTGCTGCCTTCCACGATTATGAAATCTGGCAGATGGACGTAAAGACGGCTTTCCTAAATGGAAATTTGGAAGAGTGCGTCTATATGGATCAGCCGGAGGGATTCAATCAGAGTGGGAGCAGCGGTAGAGTGTGCAAGTTGCTAAAATCCATCTATGGACTTAAGCAGGCATCGCGGAGTTGGAACATCTGTTTGATGATACTGTCAAAGAATTCGACTTTATCAAAAATCCAGATGAACCATGCATTTACAGTAAGATTGTAGGGAGAACTGTAGTTTTCCTCGTCTTGTACGTAGATGACATTCTCCTAATAGGAAATGATATTCCTATGCTACAGTCAGTCAAAGGATTCTTGTCGCAGAGGTTCTCCATGAAGGACCTGGGCGATGCCAACTACATTCTGGGGATCCAGATCTATCATGATAGATCTACGAGGATGTTAGGACATTCACAGTCAAGGTACATCAACACCATACTGAAAAGATTCAGTATGGAAGATTCCAAGCGCGGTAATCTACCGGCTTGTCACGGGATCACCCTCTCCAAAGAGATGTCTCCCAAGACTGATTTGGAGAGGGATCGCATGTCTATTATACCCTACGCTTCTGCGGTAGGCTCTATAATGTATGCGATGTTGTGTACCAGACCAGATGTAGCATACGCATTGAGTGTTGTAAGCCGGTATCAGTCAAACCCAGGGGAGAAACACTGGATAGCGGTAAAGAACATTCTCAAGTACCTGAGAAGGACTAAGGAGATGTTCTTGGTGTATGGCTGAAAAGACCTCCAGCTCGAGGCCTTTGCTGACTCCAGCTTCCAGAGTGACAAGGATGACTCCAAGTCCATGTCGGGTTATGTCTTTACCCTCAATGGAGGGGCGGTTTTCTGGAAGAGTTCCAAGCATGAAACCGTTGCTGACTCAACTATGGAAGCGGAGTACATAGCTGCTTGCGATGCCACAAAGGAAGCTGTCTGGATGAAGAAGTTCCTTACGGAGCTTCAGGTGGTTCCTACCATTGTTGATCCAATACCGCTGTATTGCGACAACAACGGAGCTATAGCTTTAGCGAAGGAACCCAGGTCCCATCAGAAGTCCAGACACATCTTAAGGCGGTATCACCTGATCAGGGAGATCGTGGATCGCCAGGAGATCGAGGTCCGGAGGGTTGCATCAGAGGATAATACAGCAGATCCATTCACCAAGGCCTTGCCCCAGACTCAGTTCGAGCGGCTGATCGAGATGATAGGTCTTCGATACGCCAGTACATGGCCTTAGTGCAAGTGGGAGATTGTTAGTGCATATGCCCTAGAGGCCATTACTGTATCATACTAGTTTGTATATTACTTGATGGAAGCTTGGGATATTCACAGTTGTATATACAATCTTGCTCGAAATGGTAGTATGCTACTTGGTTTGTCTCTGCTTTAATATGTGCGTGTGTTTCTTTTAGCATATTGCAGATATACATATTAGTAGAGCCCTTAGGATCTTTGCTTGATTACCAACGTTGTGATGGCGCTCACACTCGTGGGAGCTGGGTGATCTATAAGCACATCCTTATACAGGTCCCTAGTCGTTGGACTATCGAGACAGGGCATCGATACTCCGGAGTAGACTAACGTATGCGCTTCTCATCCCAGTGTGGGAGACGGTCTGTCCCACAGCCGTCAGTACGGCGTACTTGAGATAGTATGCGGGTACTCGTTGGGTTACGAGTACACTGGACAGGACTCGTCGGGGACTGTTGGTTGGTAGTATACGTATCGTCAGTTATCAGCTCCCAGGTGACATGAGTACAGCTTAGTCCGCTGACTTGACACTGTCTCTTCGCCTCGAGTGTGTTCCCACTGCACTTTGATTAATAACCTACCACGGCTCAAAGGAGTCGTGCAAACAGGTAGTTTTTGGGTGCAGTCCCAAAGCACTTGGAGGCAGTGACGGTTAGACAGGATTCGTCTCTCCCGGTATTGGGGGTTGACATCGCGCTGTGTCCAGGAGAGCCATTACACGAGTAGTCCCTGGCCAGGGAAAGCGAGATATAATGGTATGTTTCCAGTGTTATCTCAGGGTGTTCTGGGCTACACTCCGACAGGACTTGTACCGCTATTAGGGGACTGACGTTCACCGCCCCCCTAGGCCCGCCATGCGATGTATCAGACGAACAGACCGGACTGTACGGAGATTGTCACATACAGGCTCAGTAGGAGTTCAGATGGGGTTCACCTCGTCAGTCTTCTTATCGACATCTACCTGGAGACCGTTACGTACAACTAGTGCCGCTTGCGGTCTGTGGTTAAACCCACTGCCAGCGTAGTGTCGAGTCTTTAGAGTCCCACACAGAGAGCTATTCGCCTTTAGGCAAAATGAGTAGAGGTCGCATGGTTTTGCGACAGGGTTCGTTCACATCCGCGCACTTGTGCACGTTTGCTGTCCGGACAGTTTATACTAGCGGGCTTTGGTTTAAACCGGATCCTAGTATATGATTTGGGATTGGTTTTTCTCATTGTATTCGTGTTCCTCGGATCACGAATGCGGGTGCGTATGCACAGTTGCTTGAGACAGAGGGAGAGGACCTTGATTAGGGTTAATGGCTATTGTCATTTTATTAACCCTAATGCTTATGTGTGTATTATAGTTAATTGATAATTAGTTTAAATAATTGTGCATAGTTATGGTTGTTGACCATTTGACCTCCTTGACTTGTTGACCTAGGTTGACACTTTGACCATCATCATTTCTTTTGGAAGATGCTTTTTGATCCTTGCAAATTGAAATGATAATGGTCATGTCATGATTAGCCATGACAATTATCTAGCTAATTATTCAATTAAAATAATATACACATATTAGTGAGAATGGCACACATTATTCTCATTTTATTCTATCATTTTCATTTCTCTCTCTTGTTCTTCCTCTCCCTCAAGCTCTCCCCTCTCATGTGTTGAGAAACACTTGAGCTTGAGAAAAACCCTCTCTTGATCATCTCTACTCTCATCTAGGGTTGAAGGACTGGCACTTCTTGAACCCTAGTTATTTCTAGCTTGGAGTTGAAGCCAAAGGTTGAGGCTTTCGGGTGGATCTTTCTTTGACGGGAGAAGACAACAAGGTGACCTCCTTCCACTACTTCAAGGAGCAAGGAGAGAAGGACATAAAGACCAAAGGTATAACCTTTTTAGCACCTAGCTAGTTTCTAGTTAGCTTTAGCAAGTTTTTTTTTTGCAAAGATCCTTCATAGTGTAGTCCATGTTGCCTAAGCTCATAAAAATCCAATTTTTATTCCGTTTTCCGCCTCCCCGCAAGCACCGGGGTGGGTAACGTGGACTTACAGCAAGCACATATAAGATATACCGAGTGCAAGAGCAAATCGAGTGCGTACCACACGCACAAAATCAAATCAACTGTATGAAATCCAGGAAATCATAAGCATGTACAGCCAAGGCACAAAATCAATATCAAGTGCAATAGATATGCACAAATCATAAACCAATACAACAGTGTGTAAATCGTATATCAAGTGCGATAACCATGCACAAAAGTATAAATACCCAGTTGGTGCAGTAATGGTGCACGAAATCAATGTCATAAAACTCAATCATTAAAACTCAAATCCAAGCGATATAAGCGTGATACTCAGATCACAACACAAATCGCGGAAAATGACATTGAGGTACTGTAGGTTTAGCTTAGCACCTTAGCAAGGTTTTGGCAAGCATTAATCATGCTACTTTAAAATTTTTGGGGTGCTAAACAAACCCTAACAAGATCTTAACTAGAGACTTTGGGTAAAACAAGATATGTAAACACTTTACATCTAAGTGAACAAGGAATACAACCTTTGTAGACCGGTCCTTCACTTCAATAGCTCCATGTAGAAGTCCTTTCGCTGCGATCACGATTGTCCGGACTCTAGAGAGGCTCCCATGAAGAAACGAACAAGCTTGCTTCGAAGTCTTGGAGGCCGAAGATGATCTACGTCGAGGAGACACTAGCTCATGCTATCTCTTCACTAATTGTGTAGATTAGTGAAGCAAACACCCTAAACTAAATGGCTAATAGTATAGGATGATGAAGTAGGATGTGGGATCACTTTAGATATATTTTTCTCACAAGTTTCCATCACTTTTCAAAAAGCTAGCAAGCTTTTCTCACTTGATGAAGAAGAAGAAGAAGAATGAACTCATAAGGTTAGAAATGCAACCATGGGTGAGTATATCATATATCTAACCCATGTAGAGAGTTAACCATGGTAAGGTGTTAAAGGTTAGGTCACAAAATATCTTAAGGAAAACAAAGGAGTGGACTTAGTCAATGCTTATCCACAAGCTTCTAGCAATGATTTAATCCACTAATTTATAATTACTTAATGATAAATGAAACCCTATCATAAACCCTAGCATGGTGTAAGTCTCATACATACATGTTACATGTATAATCTAGCATGAAACAATAATATATATCATATATATATTATATGCTAAAAGAATACAATTAATATATATCACACATATATTAATGTATCAAAAAGTGAGAAAAGAAATCTTAAGTGAGCTAATATTAGTCAATGTAATTTAATATATCAAAAATATATTTATACATTAAATTATTAAATCAACTCTTGATTTAATAATTCGGCTATATTACATATAACCGACTAATATCAAATATCGCGAGAATAGAATGCGGTATCACATACTCGCATTAATCTCGGTCCCGCACATATCACATATGTGCTCCTACTCCATTTCGCATGAACCAGGAAACCTCTAAGTAGGACTCTAAAGACTCGTCAATACGCCGGCAGTAGCTGATGATCATATCAAACACCCACAAGCCGCAAGCGGTCTGCTAAACGTAACGGCCACCCGGGTATTGAGCGATCAGAAGATCAAAAAGCAAGCCTGCTATAACTCCTGCGAATCCAATCAGTAACACTACCGTACAGTCCGGTCTCTTCGTCTGATATGTCGCATATCATAGCCTGGGGGATGGTTTAACGTCAGACCCCAATAGCCCGATATGTCATGCCGATTCAAGGTACATAACGGTTCGAGAAACTACTGGTAACACTTACCAATAAATCTCAGCAACCCTGGCCAGGGATTTCCTGTTATGGCCAATCGAGCACTGCGCAACATCAACCCCTAATACCGGGAGAGACGAAACCCCTCATATCGCTCATTGCTTCCATGTGATTCGGGACTGTACCCAAAAGCCACCGTTTTGCACGATCTCTTGACCGTGGTATGGTGGAAATTAAAGCACAGTGGGAATCACACAAGACTCTATGACGATCTCGGGTCTACAGACTAACCTGTACCAGTGTCACCAGAGAACTGCTATCCGACGATATGTACAATACCATCTAGGAGTTCTCAGCGAGTCCGTCCAGTGTACCCAGCCTCTACCGAGCACCCGTATACCTTCTCTGATGTCAAACACCAATGGATATGGGATCATCCATCGCCCATCATATGAGTCAAGAAGCGCATACGCTAGTCTACTCTGTAGTACCGATGCCCTGTCTCGATACTCCCACGACTAGGAACATTTGAAGGATGTACTTATCGACTACCCAGTCCCCACTAGTATGATCTACATCATAGTTATAGTAGTCAAGTACTCATCCTAAGGACTTTATCAACATGCGATCACAAAACAGTAATTGTTTACATGTTAAGATAAAATGCAACCAGATAGCATACTATCATGTTGAGCAAGAAAGTCCTTCCTATATATGTCCAAGTATCCACTATAATATACATCACATGTACAGTAATGGCCTCTAGGGCATACATATAACTAACAATCTCCCACTTGCACTAAGACCATTTGTTGTAGTATCCAATACCCAACAATATAGCAGAGGTTGTAGTATCCCATACTCAACCATTGTAGAGAAGTCTCTCTAGGGGTAAGGCCTTTGTGAGTGGATCCGCTGTGTCAACCTTCTGGTCTACTCTCCTAACCTCGATCCCTTGGAGATCAACCATCTCCCTGATCAGGTGATACTTGCCTCAGAATATGTCTGGAACGCTGATGGGACTTTTCTTCCTAGGCATAAGCCATAACTCCATTGTTGTCACAATAACAGTTATTGGACGCTCAGTGGTAGGAACCTTGTTCATCTTATGAACAAGAAATGTCCAAATAGCCACTTTGGTAGTATCGTTGGTAGCAATGTATTCAGCCTTTATCGTCTTGTCTGCCACGGTATCTATCTTGGAACTCTTCCAACATACCGTCCCTGCACTGAGGGTAAATACAATGCCTGTGACTGACATTCAGTCGTCCTTATCACCCTGAAACCTTTCCCGTGATTCTCCCCAGGATCAATTGATACCATCTCACTACACCTAGTGAGAATCCTAACATCCATTTAGATCTATCACATAGATCCAAAAACCCAGGATTTAGGAGGTATCACTTTGATCCTATATGGAGAATCCCTGTGATAAGAGGAGCTTGACCGAGTGTAGCATAGGAAACCATTTCCTATCAGGAGTATGTCATCTACGTACAATACGTGGAAGACAACCTTACTCTCTACAACCTTCTTGTATATACAAGGTTCATTTACCATTTTGATGAAGTCAAACTCTTTGACTATCACATCAAAACAGACGTTCCATTTGCCTGAACCCGGTTGGGCCATCATCTCATGATGCAATCATCGCTCCCACTGTCACCGAGAAGATCATAGTATCTCTCGAGTGGATGAGGAAACCTACCAGATTTGCGGAGAGGATGAGGTTCGTCGGAAACTAATGAATCCTTTGGTTTTACCAAATCATCAGCTGTTAGTTTGTCTAGCTGGAACTCCTTCCAGTTCTACCTCATGACCACATAATTTCTTCACAAGAAATTCCTTTTCCTAAAAAAGGTGGCATGCTGAGAAACAAAACACCTTTTGCTCCTCAGTTAGGTAGAAGATATTCCCTTACTAATGCTTGGGATATCCTGACAAACTTACACAACTGACCTCGCTTCGAGCTTGTCCGGATTTTTCTTTTCAACATAGGCCGGACAACCCCATATCTTAACTCTTTTAAGACATGGTCTCTTCCCATATCATATCTCATATGTAGTGGTAGGCCCTGATTTGGATAGAGCCCCATTCAATAGGTATGCAGCTTCTCAAGTGCATAACACCCAAAAGAAAACAGGTAACTCAGCAGTACTCATCATAGAGCGTGCCATATCTTATAGGGTGCGATACCTCCGCCCCGATACACCGTCGTGTTGTGGTGTATACAAAGGAGTAAGCTGAGAGAGAATCACATTCTCCTTTTAGAAACTCCAGAAACTTCATACGCAAGTATTCGCGTCCTCGATCATATCGTAGGACTTTAATACTTCTACCCGTTTGGTTCTCAAAAGAACCAACCTTGGCATTTGTAGACATGGGACCATATACATCATCATGTATCTTTCCTAAGAGTTCATTAACTCTTTCTCTGTTTCCTGTAAACGGAGTATTGGTCATTTTTATTTTTGAGACAAGACTAGCAAGTAGCATAAGATGAAAATTCGAATAGATTCTTATATTCATCCTTATGTAACTTAGCTGGTCATGTCGCATTGATATGAACTACTCTACAATGCCTCAAGAAGGATTCGTTCATTCCTGGACTACTCCTCTTGTCTGGGATCTATATGCATTGAACCGTGGTTTGATTTAGAACTTATATGCTATTATATAACATGCCTGATAGAATCAACTCTTGATTCAGGAAAATGTTCACAACATTATCCTCCAATGCAGAATTATATCCTTCTTTAACTCAGTAAAAAACATGATTTAATGTTGTATATCAGGTTCGATATGTAATAACATCTGTTCAGAATCAATGTATTAATACAGGGTGATATCTGCCAACTGATTTGGCTGCAACAATTGCACTATTCTCTAACACTTAGAGACATATCATCCATTCTCAGTTCTCTACCTTTCTGTAGCCCATGTAACATATTACATATGCGGGATCCTGATCTGGTATAATATACCCAGGACGTAGAGGATACTGAAAGACAGTCCTCGGTAATAAGGACACCCGAAGAATATGCATTAACATGTACTTTCTTCGAATTGGGTAGCATGGGAATCCTGATATTCCCCTATTTCCTGCTCGGTCTTATAACAGTTATAAGATTGGGCGGAACCAACGTTCCCTAGCTTAGTATAATAAGGAGGTTCGGTCAATACATCCATATTATTATCTTGATTAAGGCATGACATTTTTGCAACCTGGAGAGAGAGAGAAGAAAACACTCTGCGTGCGCTTTTTGCAAGATTAGATTTGGTTATCATTTTATCTAATCAGGATGGCTCCCACTGTTTTAATCAAATCTTCCTTCAAACCCTAAAAGGTAAGACTAGCCGGGATTAATTACACCGTATAAGTTCGCCAATCTTTCGGCCAGGCCAGTGTCGGTACTTTGAGAGAGGTTCCCAGTGCTTTCGCACGGACCTAATTAAAATAAACATCGTTTTCCCAGGGTCATTGTTAGTTATATGTATGCCCTAGAGGCCATTACTATACATGAGATGTATATTGTAGTGGATGCTTGGACATATATAGGGAGGACTTTCTTGCTCGACATGATAGTATGCTATCTGGTCACTCTTTAGCTTAACGTGTACAATGATTGTCTCTTTGTTACATGTTGGTAAAGCCCTTAGGATGTGTACTTGACTACCTGGACTATGATTCAGATCATACTAGTGGGGACATGGTTGTCCATAAGTACATCCTTCAAGGTCCCTAGTCGTGGGTGTATCGAGACGGGGCATCGATATACCAGAGTAGACTAGCGTATAGCTTCTCGACCCAAGTAGATGGGCGATGGATGATCCCATATCCATTAGTGTTTGACATCAGAGATGATATACGGGTGCTCAGTGGAGACTGGATACACTGGACGGACTCGCCGAGAACTCCCAGATGGTATTATACCTTACGTCAGATGGCAGTTCTCTGGTGACACTGGTACAGGTTAGTCTGTAGACCCGAGATCGTCATAGAGTATTGCATGATTTCTACTGTGCTTTGATTTCCACCTTACCACGTCCAAGAGGGCGTGGAAAACAGTGGTTTTTAGGTACAGTCCCGAGTCACATGGAGGCAATGAGCGATAGGAGGGGTTTCGTCTCTCCCGGTATTGGGGGTTGATGTTGCGCTATGCTCGATTGGCCATAATAGGGAAGTCCCTGGCCAGGGCTGGTTTAGAGATATACTGGTAAGTGTTACCAGTAGTTTCTTGACCCGTTATGAGCCTCATATCGGCATGAATTATCGGTTATTGGGGTCTGACGTTTACCACCCATAGACTTGATATGCGACATATCAGATGAGGAGACCAGACTGTACGGTAGTGTCACTGTCAGGCTTTTTGCAGGAGTTGATGCGGGCTTGCTTGCTGATCTTCTGATCGCTCAATACCCGGGTAGCCGTTACGTCCAGCTAGTACCGCTGACGGCTTATGGGTGCTTGATGTGATCATCACCTACTGCCGGCGTATTGACGAGTCTTTAGAGTCCTACATAGAGGTTTTACTGGCTCAGGCAAAACGAAATAGGAGCGCATATGTGATATGTGCGGGACCGAGAATAATGCGAGTATGTGATACCGTATTCTATTCTCGCGATGTTTGTATCGATCGATTATATGCGATATAACCAGGTTATCGAATCAAGGGTTGATTCGATAAGTCGATACATTGGATGTTAGTCGGTTATATGTGATATAACCGGATTATTAAGTAAAGTGTTGATTTAATAATTTAGTGTATAATTGTATATGTGATATACTAATTTACATTAACTAACATTGGTTCACTTAAGCATTTTTTTCTCACTTGTGCACAACTTAATATATATGTGATATATATTTATTTGTTTTCATTATGTATCGTGGTTGTTGATACAACTATCATGGGTATATAAGACTTATACCATACTAATTATAGTGTTAGGTTTTTAATATTTAAAGTAATTCTAAAATTAGTGGATGATGAGCTCACATGCATGAAGCTTCATGAAGTTTAGGGTTGCATTGACTTAGTCTACTAACTTTAGATTACTTGAGATATTAATTAACCTAACCATTACAATGTAGCCATGGTTATGTCTCTATATGAGTTAGTATATGATAATCACTCACCCATGGTTAGCTCTCTCTCTCGTGATTAGTTTTCATTCTCATTTTGAGCTCATCTTTTTCCTCCTTCAAATTCTTGCTAGGGTTTGATAAAGAGAGAGAAACATTATGAGAAAAGAAATTCTAAAGTGTACCCATTTCCTATTTCATCATCCTCTACTAGACTAGCACTTTAGTTTAGGGTGTTTGCTTCACTAATTCTTTAGTTAGTGAAGTAGAAGCTTGAGTTCGTATTCCCTCGACGTAGATCATCTTCGGCCTCGAAGACTTCAAGCAAAACCGTTGCCTTCTTCTTATGGAGCCGTCCGAGAGTCCGGGAGCACCATGATCGCAGCGAAGGGACTACAACAAGAAAATTTGGAAGTGAAGGACCGATCTACAAAGGTTGTATTTCGTATTCACTTAGTGTTAATGTGTTTTACATGCTAGTTTTCGCCTAATAGTCTAGCAAAGATCTTGTTTAGGGTTGTTCGGCACGGCTAAAATTTTAATCGGGCATGGTTGATGCCTTGCAGAACCTTGTTAGAGTGCCTAGTAACCCTACAGTGGTATCAGAGCCTAGCTAGAGCATTAGGCGATGTGTTTAGAAAGTTAAAACTCCGAACGAACTCCGAATCGACGAAATATACCCATCTCTGGACATTTTTTTAAAACTGTGTTTTTTCTGAATTAAAAATACCTAAAAAATTCAGCAGGGTTTTTTAAGCATAACTGTGAAAACGATGACGTAATACGTACGGACCGCCACGGAACTACGGCCATACCCTGGTTGGGCCGCGGATCCGCGGCCGTACAGTGGAATTTTATTTTTTGTTTTGCACAGTTATGACCGTATCTGTTAGTGCTTATTTCTGGGTATTTTTAATCTGACTCAAGAGTTGAGTGATCTGGGGTTTATTTTGTATTCATTGATTCGATCGGAAAATTTAATTTCGTTTTGTTTTCCGGATATTTAGAAACTGTTAAAAAGTTCGAACGGATATCAATAACTCACTTTTTCCCGACCCGGAAAATTTCCAAGTGTTGGATTTTTCCGTAGTTTAAGAACGTTCTAAATCGTGCAAGTTACGCGATGGACCCTCTAGAAGACAACAAACCTTAGCTCGATTATGTGACCGTCTTGAACTGTCTTATGAACCTTAGGGTTTGGGGCAGTACGGCGTTGCCACATGTGAGGCGTTGGCTTGACCCTTCTACGGCTGGACTATTGGTACTGTGGCATGTGATGGATGTTTTTAAACTCCCCTCAAGTGTTGAGAACCATTTGGGAAAACTTGGGTGTTTGATCATTCGATCGGAAAGTTTAACATTGTCTATTTATCTGGAATGTGATACAATATTTGGAATCCACAAGTAGTTATGAGATAACTAATTTGAATGTTATAAACATAGCAGTTTAGTCTCAAATGATTGGTAGCCACGGGATTTTGATGCGATCAAAAGTCCCTTGCAATCACGTAGCGTACGCGGATACTCGCCGGGTAAACTTAATAGACAGCCACACCCCAAAGCCCCGACAAAGTGACTGTAGGAGAACCCCGTCGCCAAAAGCATCCGTTTGGGTGCTCGCGGCAGCGGTATTCCGCCTTAGTGCACTTCGTCGACGGCATCCGAGGGTGCAGCCGTCTTCTAAAGTTTGCGACGAGCATTCGATCAAAATGTCGGGAATCTTGTTGAATTGCCCGACTAGATATTGAAAAGAGTTTTCGATTATGAAACTTAAATGCGGGGTTTATAATTGTTAGGCATGTGATGTCTAAGGAATTCATATGGTTAGGCATGCGATGTCTAAGGAGGTTGCGGATTCCAACTGTTGTAGTTTTACACTTTCTTTTCTGCGACCGTAAGTGTAATATGTGATATCGCCGGTTTCGTTGCTATATGTCAACGACAATTGGGATGCGCATACTTACTTACGTTGATGACCTGTATTGTTATGTGTTGCTCGATATGTTATATTGGATCGTTGCGTTCTGAATAGCCGGGGTTTTTATGTGAGATGAGGGTTTTTATTTTCATTCATGTAAAATTCATTATATGTAATATTCTTTTATTGGGGCACTTCCAGGATGAGATTGATGTCACCATTTGTATATTATTACTTTTCCGCATTAGGTAGACCTAAGGAGGAGAGCATAAGTAACTGGGTTCTAGGGTCCAGTGGGAGACCAACTCGAGGAGTCGAGTCCGGGTCTCCTAACTCTAGAATTGGTAAGGTTGCTTACTGCTCTCGTAGGGGTCTAGGGGTGTGGGTTTGGCTATTCATCGCGACCGTGGAATCCGTGTTTTATAGAGGCTCAAAATAAAACACGGACGTCCTAGTATATCCAATGTTTCATATGTTTCTTCTGCTGCGATATCTGTGATGTGATCATTTGATATGTTGTGATAGGTACTGTATATAGTATATATGATATATTATATAGATGTTACTTATGTTTTACACCCGCGCTAGCCCTGCCCCGCTCTGCCGTTAGTTACCTAACCTAACGGTGCACGAGGGGACATCGAGACGAATGCGGATGGCATAAGTGTACGTCGTATTTATCTGTGATGTTTAGGTGACTTAAATGATGGGACTTCATTAATGTGATTAATGAAAGAAAATAAACCTAAAAGATGTTGTGGAATCGAATTTTCAAAAACAGGTAGCTACAGTTCTTGCTTTGCATCGCGGTGTTCCTTGTAGAACATCCTGCACCTTATTCGATAAGGAAAGGGCCGAGATCCCTTCACCGGGAGTGACCCCTTTAGCAATAACTGACAGATGCTACAACACTCGGTTTGTCTTTTGATTTCTTTTTTAGTTCTTGCTTTGCATAGTGATATATGTGATATATCCTTCACCTCATTCGACGAGGAAAGAGCCGAGATCCCTTCACCGGGAGTGACCTCTTTAGCGAAACAAGCAAAAGCCTAAAAAACACTCCATTTTAAAATCATTTGATTCTACAACGATATCAAGTTCATTACGCAATAGGTTTTCAGAAAAACCTGTCGTAGCCCTCCATCATTTCAGATAAGTCCTACTTAGTATTCGTGCTACGTTTGTTGACCTCCGTCAAGGCGTAGTGTGCGGTAGCTAATTAGTATTTATCTGCTTATGCATATGATGCAGATTGGATTAGGATAGTCATACGACCTTGTTGACCTCCGTCAAGGGGCGTGCGGGTGGGTTTGATTCAATCAAGAAATGACGGGTTGAACTTGACTTGCACCCTGTGGTTTGTTGATCTCCGTCAAGGTCATAGGATGCTTGGGGCAAAATTATCGGGAATTTCAAGTGTTGAAATTTGCAATGAGATTGCATACCTTCTATGAGGTAGTTGGATCCTGATACCCACTGCGAGTAATTGTTACTCCTGGAAGAGTTTTACACATTACAATTAGCCGATCAAGTAGGTATCTAGAAAGTTGTCAACAGGGTTACGCCTATGGGAAAACGAGGTTTACTTTAATTAGGCCCGTACGAAAGTGTGGGGTTACTAGGCACACTCAAGAGGTTCCACAAGGCATCAACCATGCCAAATTCAAATTTTTATATACCGAGAAACCCTAAAGAAGATCGTTAACTAGAGATTAGGCGAAACATTGAGCTAGCAAACAACTTTACTAACAAGTGAAAGGGATTACAACCTTTGTAGATCCGGTCCTCCATTTCTTTAGCTCCGTGTTGAAATCCCTCCGCTGCGATCATCGGAATCCTGGACTCTAGTGATGGTTTCGTCGGAGAAATAATCGGGCTAGGTCGTTGACTTCAAGGCCGAAGATGATCTACGTCGGGGAGACTCAAACTCAAGCTATTCCTTTACTTGGTCAAAAACTTTATGAAGAGAACGCCCTATACTACATGGCAAGTAGTAGAGGATGAAGAAATAGGAAGTGGGTTCACTTTAGAATTGGATTTCTCACTCTAAATCTCATGGCACCAGTAGGGGTAGCAAGCTTTTATGGAGCTTGATGAAGAAGAAGAAGAGGAAAAGGAATCATATGAATAATAAAATGAATCCAAATGAAACTTATCCTTTTAATTATGGCACCGTGGTTGAGTTAAGCCCTCATGCTTAACTCATGTAGAGAATTAACCATAGTAGTAGGTTAAAGGTTGGGTTAACTAATATCCTAAACAAATGACAAAAGAGTTGACTTTGTCAATGTTTATCAAGCTTCATGAAGCTTGATAGCTTTGACCAAAGTCTCATTTCTTTTGTTATTTGCTAGGAAAATAGTAAACCCTAATTTAACCTTGATTTAGTTTAGTTCTCATGCACACAACTTGTTTGTATCATCAAGCATGATACAAACATGTACACTTGCATATATCACATATAAACAATATGCACAATCAAGTGAGAAAATCAATCTTAAGTGAACCAATACTAGTTAATGTAAAGTAATATATCAAATATATAATTATAAATTAAATCATTAAATCAACACTTGATTTAACGATCCGGTTATATTGCATATAACCGACTAATATCAATAGTAACAACTTATCGAATCAACACTTGATCCGATAACCCGGCTATATCGCATACAACCGATCAATGTCACAAATCGCGAGAATAGAATACAGTATCACATACTGGTATTATTCTCGGTCCTGCACATATCTCATATGCGCTCCTATTTCGTTTCGCTTGAGCCAGGAAACCCCTGTATTGGACTCTAAAGACTCATCAATACGCCGGCAGTAGGTGATGATCATATCAAACACCCACAAGACGCAAGCGTTCTGCTAAACGTAACGGCCACCCGGGTATTGAGCGATCAGAAGATCAACGAGCAAGCCCGCTCACACTCCTGTGAATCCAACCAGTAACACTACCGTACAGTTCGGTCTGTTCGTCTGATATGTCGCATATCTTGTCTAGGGGTGGTAAATGTCAGACCCCAATAACTCGATAAGTCATGTCGATATGAGGCTCATAATGGGTCGAGAAACTACTGGTAACACTTACCAGTAAATCCCTAAAACAGGCTTGGCCAAGGACTTCCTGTTATAGCCAATCGAGCACAGCGCAACATCAACTCCCTATACCGGGAGAGACGAAACCCCTCCTATCGCTCATTGCCTCCATGTGATTTGGGACTGTACCTAAAAGCCTCCTTTTTGCACGCCCTCTTGGACATGGTATGATGGAAATCAAAGCACAGTGGGAATCACACAAGACTCTATGACGATCTTGGGTCTACAGACTAACTTGCACCCGTGTCACCAGAGAACTGCCATCTGACGTAGGGTATAATACCATCTGGGAGTTCTCGGCGAGTCCGTCCAGTATACCCAGTCTCCACCGAGCACCCGTATATCATCTCTGATGTCAAACACCAATGGATATGGGATCATCCATCGCCCATCTATATAGGTCGAAAAGCTACACGCTAGTCTACTTTGGTATATCGATGCCCCATCTCGATACACCCACGACTAGGGACTTTGAATGATGTACTTATGGACTACCACGTCCCCACTAGTATGATCCGCATCATAGTCCAGGTAGTCAAGTACACATCCTAAGGGCTTTACCAACATATAACAGAGAGACAATCATTGTACACGTTAAGGTAAAGAGTAACCAGATAGCATACTATCATATCGAGCAAGAAAAGTCATCCCTATATATGTCCAAGCATCCACTGCAATATACATCCTATGTATAGTAATGGCCTCTAGGGCATACATATAACTAACAATCTCCCACTTGCACTAGGGCCATCTGACAGCAGTGGTTGTAGTATCTCATACTAAACCATCCCATAAAAGTCTCTCTCTCGGAAAAGGCCTTTGTGAGTGAATCCACCGTGTTGTCCTCTGAGTCTACTCTCCTAACCTCGATCCCCTGGAGATCAACCATCTCCACGATCAGGTGATACTGCCTAAGAATATGCCTCGATCACTGATGGGACGGGCGTTCCTAGGCATAAGCCACAACTCCATTGTCACACAATGGAAGGAACGAAGTTCATCTCATGAACTAATATACACCCAGACTGCCTCTTTGGTAGCATCTTTGGTAGCGATGTATCCAGCCTTTATCGTCTAGTATGCCACGGTATCTAGCTTAGAACTCTTCCAACATACCGTCCCTTTACCGAGGGTAAAGACAATGCCTGGGACTGACATTCAGTCGTCCTTATCACCCTGGAACCTTTCCAGTGATTCTCCCCAGGATCAATTGATACCATCTTACTTCAACTAGTGAGTATCCTAATATCCAATTAGATCTATCTCATAGACCCAAAATCCAGGATTTAGTAGGTATCACTTTGATCCTATATGGAGAATCCTTGTGATAAGCGGAGATTGACCGAGCGTAGCATAGGAAACTACTTCCCTATCAAGAGTATGTCATCCACGCACTCTACGAGGATGACCACCATACTCCCTACTACCTTTTTGTATATACAAGGTTCATCTACCATTTTGATGATGTCAAACTCTTTGACTAACTCATCAAAACAGATGTTCCAACTCCGCGATGCCTGCTTTATCACATAAAACATCTTGCACACGTTTCCGCTGCTCCCACTATCTACGAAGCCCTTTGACTGTGTACTTATAGACTCTGTCTTCTAAATCATTATTTAGAAAGGCAGTTATGACACCCAACCGCCAGATATCGTAGTCATGGTATGTAGCCATGGTAAGTAGGATCTGGATGGACTTAAGCATAGTTACTTAGAAAAGGTTTCATTATAATCCATACCTGGTCAATGATGCAAACCTTTAACATGTCTAGCTTTGAAAGTCTTAACTTTTCCATGTACACCAAGTAATCTTCTCAAGATATACTTGCTCCTGGTGGGGATTTAACCCTTCAGATAAAGCAACCAAAGTCCATACTTTGTTGGTGTATAAGGATTCCATCTCAGATCGCTAAGCATCCAGCCATTCTTATAGAGTCCCACTCCTGATGGCCAGCTCGAAACTAGTTGGGTCATCATCTCATGATGCAATCCTCGCTCCCACTATCATAGAGAAACCAAAGTATCTCTCAGGTGGGTGAGGAACCCTGCTAGATCGGCGGAGAGGCTGAGGTTCGTTGGTTGCTATTGAATCCTTCGGTTCTACTAAATCATCTGCTGCAGTTTGTATAGCTGGAACTGTTTCCACTTCCACCTCATGACCAATAATTTCTTCACAAGAAATTCCCTTTCACAAAGGTGGCAT
The DNA here is from genome assembly GCA_030015575.1 of Agapanthus africanus. Lineage (NCBI taxonomy): Eukaryota > Viridiplantae > Streptophyta > Magnoliopsida > Asparagales > Amaryllidaceae > Agapanthus > Agapanthus africanus. The sequence continues at coordinate 651,200,762 of JASDDO010000019.1, read as the reverse complement.
GCTGAGAAACAAAACAGTTTTTTTCCTCGGTTAGGTAGAATATATTCCCTTGCGTATGCTTAGGATATCCACCAAACTTCCACCGATCTGACTTTGCCTCGAGCTTGTCCGGATTTTTCTTTGACATAGGCCGGACAACCCCAAATCTTAACTGACTTAAGAGATGGGCTCTTCCCTTTCCATATCTCATATGAAATGGTAGGCATCTAATTTGATCGGAACCCTATTCAATAGGCATGCAACTTCATAAGTGCATAACTCCCTAAAAGGAAATAGGAAACTCAGTAGTACTCATCATAGAGCACACCATATCACATAGGGTGCTATTGCTCCGCCCCGATACACCGAGGTGCTGAGGTGTATACGGAGGAGTAATGCTGAGAGAGAATCTCATTTTTAGAATAGTCCAGGAATCCCGTGCTCAAGTATTCTCCTCCTTGATCTCATCAAAGGACATAATACTTATACCCGTTTTTGGTTCTCTACTTCTAACTTATATTCTGTGAATATCTCAAAAGGTTCGGACTTGTGTTTTAACAGGAACATAGGTCTGAATCTCGAGAGATCATCAGAGAATTTAATAAAGTACAAAGAACCGGTCTTGGCATTTGTAGACAGAGGACCTTCATACATCAACATGTATTATCCCAAGAGTTCACTAACTCTTTCTCTGTTTCCAGTAAACGGAGCTATGGTCATCTTGTTTCTGTGACATGACTGGCAAGTTTCACAAGATGTAAATTCAAACTGATTTAAATATGCATCTTAATGTAACTTGAGCTAGTCGGGTCGCATTGATATGACCTAGTCTACAATACCTCAAGAAGGATTCGTTCATTTCTGAACTCTTCCTGTTGTGTGTATTCTGTGTACTAAGAACTGTAGTTTGATTTAGAACGTTAATGCTTTTAGATAACGTACCTGAACCGATCAACTCTTGATATAGGAAATGTTCAAAACATTATCCAACAATACAAAATTATATCCTTTCTTTACTAATAAAGAGACTGATATGATTTTGTATATCAGGTTCGGTATCTAATAACATTTGTTCAGAATCAATGTATTCTGGTAATACAGGGTGACAGTGACCAACAGACTTGGCTGCAAACTTGCACCGTTTTCTGTCTCATGAAACTTATCACCCGTTCTCAGTTCTTTACCTTTCTGTAGCCCATGTAATATTTTACATATGTGGGATACTGATCCGGTATCATATACCCAGGACGTAAAGGACATTTGAGAAACAGTTCTCTGTAATGAACACACCCGAAGATGATGCATCAACATGCACTTTCTTCGTTTGGGTGGCACGGGAATTCTGGTAATCCCCAAATTCCTGCTCTGTCCTATAACAATTATAAGTTAGAGCGGGACCAACGTTCCCCAGCTCAGTTTAACAAGCGGGTTCGGTCAATTCATCCGTTTTATTATCCTGATTAAGGCGTGACATGGTCGCTACCTTGAGAGAGAGAGAAGAAAACACTCTGCGTGCGCTCTTGCAAGATCAGATTGGTTATTATTTTATCTAATTAGGATGGCTCCCACTGTTTTTATCGAATCTTCCTTCAAACCCTAAAAGGAAAGACTAACAGGGATTAATTACACGCAATAAGTTCGCCAATCTTTCAGCCAAGCCAGTGTCGGTACTTTGAGTGAGGTTCCCCGTGCTTTCGCACGGACCTAATTAAAGTAAACCTCGTTTTCCCAGAGGCGTAACCCCATTGACACCTTTCTAGACACCTACTTGATCGGTTAATTGTAATGTGTAAAACTCTCCCAGGATAACTCTTACTCGCAGCGGGTATCGGGATCCAACTATCTCATAGAAGGTATGCAATCTCATTGCAAATTTCAACACTTGAAATTCCCGATAATATTTTGCCCCTAACGTGCTATGACCTTGACGAAAGCCAACAAACCATAGCCCGCTAGTCAAGTTCAACCCATACATTTCTTGACTGAATTAAACCTACCCGCACGACCCTTGACGAAAGCCAACAAAGCCGTACGACTACCCTAATCAAATCGCATCGTATGCAGCAGATAAGCAGCATATAGTTACTGCACACTACACCTTGACGAAAGCCAACAAATGTAGCACGAATACTATATAGAACTTATCTGAAATGATGGAGGGCTACGACAGGTTTTTCTGAAAACCTATTGCGTAATGAACTTGATATCGTTGTAGAATCAAATGATTTTAAAATGGAGTGTTTTTGAGGCTTTTGCTAGTTTCGCTAAAGAGGTCACTCTCGGTGAAGGGATCGTCGGCTCTTTCCTCGTCGAATGAGGTGCAGGATATATCATATATACCGCTGTGCAAAGTAAAAACTATAGAAGCAATCAAAAGACAAACCGAGGGGTGTAGCATCTGCCAGTTATTGCTAAAGGGGTCACTCCCGGTGAAGGGATCTCGGCCCTTTCCTTATCGAATAAGGTGCAGGATGTTCTACAAGGAACACCGCGATGCAAAGCAAGAACTGTAGCTACCTGTTTTTGAAAATTCGATTCCACGACATCTTTTAGGTTCCTTTTCTTTCATTAATCACATTAATGAAGTCCCATCATTTAAATCACCTAAACATCACAGATAAATACGACGTACACTTATGCCATCCACATTCGCCTCGATGTCCCCTCGTGCACCGTTAGGTTAGATAACTAACGGCAGAGCGGGGCAGGGCTAGCACGGGTGTAAAACATAAGTAACGTCTATATAATATATCGTATATACTATATACAGTATCCATCAAAACATATCAAATGATCACATCACAGATATCGCAGCAGAAGAAACATATGAAATATTGGATATACTAGGACATCCGTGTTTTATTTTGAGCCTCTATAAAACAAGGATTCCACGGTCGCGATTAATAGCCAAACCCACATCCCTAGACCCCTACGAGAGTGGCAAGCAACCCTACCAATTCTAGAGTTAGGAGACCCGGACTCGACTCCTCGAGTTGGTCTCCCACTGGACTCTAGAACTCGGTTACTTGTGCTCTCCTCCTTGGGTCTATCCTAGTGCGGAAAAGTAAAAAATATACATCAACGGTGACATCTTCCGCAACCTGGAAGTGTCCCAATAAAAGAATATTACATACAATAAATTTTACATGAATGAAAATAAAAACTCTCATCTCACATAAAACCCCCCGGCTATTCAAACACGACGATCCAATATAACATATCCAGCAACACATAACATCACATGTCATCAACGTAAGTAAATATGCGCATCCCAATTATCGTTGACATATAGCAACGAAACAGACGATATCACATATTACACTTACGGTAGCAGAAAAGAAAGTGTAAAGCTACAACAGTTGGAATCCGCAACCTGCATAGACATCGCATGCCTAACCAAATAAATTCCTTAGACATCGCATGCCTAACAATTATAAATCACGCATTTTAGTCTCATTATCGAAAACACTTTTCAATATAAAGTCGAGCAATTTAACAAGATTCCCGGCATCCTGAACGAATGCTCGTCGCAAACTTTAGTAGACGGCCGCACCCCCGGATGCCGTCGACGAAGTGCACTAAGGTGGAACACCGCTACCGCGAGCACCCGAACGGATGCTTTTGGCAACAGGGTTCTCCTACAGTCACTTGGTCGGTGCTATGGGGCGTGGCTGTCTATTAAGTTTACCGGCGAGTATCCGCGTACGCTACGCGATTGCGACGGACTTTTGATCACATCAAAATCCGTGGCAACCGATCAAGTGAGACTAAACTGCTATGTTTATAACATCCATATTATTTATCTCATAACTACTTGTGAATTCCAAATATTGTATCACATTCCAGATAAACAGAAAATGTTAAACTTTCCGATCGAACAATCAAACACCCAAGTTTTCCCGAAACAGCTCAACACATGAAATAAGTTTAAAAACATCCATTTCATGCCACAGTACCAACGGTCCAGCCGTAGAAGGGTCAAGCCAACGCCTCACATGTGGCACGCCGTACTGCCCCAAACCCTAAGGTTCAAAGGGCAGTCCAAGACGGTCACATAATCGAGTTAAGATTTTTTGTCTTCTAGAGGGTCCATCGCGTTACTTGCACTACTTAGACGTTCTTAAACAACGGAAAAATCCAACATTTGGAAATTTCCCAGAAGGGGAAAAATTGGGTATTTATATCCGGTCGAACTTTTTAACATATTCTAAATTATCCGGAAAAACACATAGACAAAGTTAAACAATCCGATCGAATCATCGAGTCCCCAAAACAATCCAGAAAAACTCAACTGCTGAGTATCAATTAAAAATTCCCATAAAATACAGCATGTACAGACGGACATTACTGTTGAAAGCACATGGCAGAATTCACCACTATGGCCGCGGAACCGCCGCCCAAGCCAGGGTGGGGCCGCGGTTCCGCGGCGTAATAGTCGATTTGGGATCACGTGCTTCACAGTAACTCGTACAAAACCCTATTGAATTTTTTGACAATTTTTAATTAGGAAAAATCCACTGTTTCAAAAAATGTACAGAGAGGGTTAAAAGTTAGGCTTTCGGGGTTCGATCGGATTTCTAACATCGTATACACTTCGCCTAAAGCTCTAGCTAGTCTCTGATACCTCTGTGGGGTTACTAGACACACTCAAGAGGTTCCACAAGGCATCAACCATGCCAAATTCAAATTTTTATGTGCCGAGAAACCTTAATGAAGATCGTTAACTAGAGATTAGGCGAAACATTGAGCTAGCAAACAACTTTACTAACAAGTGAAAGGGATTACAACCTTTGTAGATCCGGTCCTCCACTTCTTTAGCTCCGTGTTGACGTCCCTCCGCTGCGATCATCGTAATCCTGGACTCTAGTAATGGTTTCGTCGGAGAAATAATCGGGCTAGGTCGTTGACTTCGAGGCCGAAGATGATCTACGTCGGGGAGACTCAAACTCAAGCTATTCCTTCACTTGGTCAAAAACTTTGTGAAGAGAACACCCTATACTACATGGCAAGTAGTAGAGGATGAAGAAATAGGAAGTGGGTTCACTTTAGAATTGGATTTCTCACTCTAAATCTCATGGCACCATTAGAGGTAGCAAGCTTTTGTGGAGCTTGATGAAGAAGAAGAAGAAGAAAAAGAATTATATGAATAATAAAATGAATCCAAATGAAACTTATCCTTTCAATTATGGCACCATGGTTGAGTTAAGCCCTCATGCTTAACTCATGTAGAGAATTAACCTAGTAGTAGGTTAAAGGTTGGGTTAACTAATATCCTAAACAAATGACAAAAGAGTTGACTTTGTCAATGTTTATCAAGCTTCATGAAGCTTGATAACTTTGACCAAAGTCTCATTTCTTTTATTATTTGATAGGAAAATAGTAAACCCTAATTTAACCTTGATTTGGTTTAGTTCTCATACACACAACTTGTTTGTATCATTAAGCATGATACAAACATGTACACTTGCATATATCACAGATAAACAATGTGCACAATCAAGTGAGAAAATCAATCTTAAGTGAACCAATACTAGTTAATGTAAAGTAATATATCAAATATATAATTATACCTTAAATCATTAAATCAACACTTGATTTAACGATCCGGTCATATTGCATATAACCGACTAATATAATTAGTAACAACTTATCGAATCAACACTTGATCCGATAACCCGGCTATATCGCATACAACCGATAATGTCACAAATCGCGAGAATAGAATACAGTATCACATACTGGTATTATTCTCGGTCCCGCACATATCTCATATGCGCTCCTATTTCGTTTCGCTTGAGCCAAGAAACCCCTGTGTAGGACTCTAAAGACTCGTCAATACGCCGACAGTAGGTGATGATCATATCAAACACCCACAAGCCGCAAGCGGTCTGCTAAACGTAACGGCCACCCGGGTATTGAGCGATCAGAAGATCAACGAGCAAGCCCGCTCACACTCATGTGAATCCAACCAGTAACACTACCGTACAGTCCGGTCTGTTCGTCTGATATGTCGCACATCTTGTCTAGGGGTGGTAAACATCAGACCCCAATAACTCGATAAGTCGTGTCGATATGAGGCTCATAACGGGTCGAGAAACTACTGGTAACACTTACCAGCAAATCCCTAAAACAGGCTTGGCCAAGGAATTCCTGTTATAGCCAATCGAGCACAGCGCAACATCAATTCCCTATACCGGGAGAGACGAAACCCCTCCTATCGCTCATTTCCTCCATGTGATTCGGGACTGTACCCAAAAGCCAACTTTTTGCACGCCTTCTTGGACGTGGTATGATGGAAATCAAAGCACAGTGGGAATCATACAAGACTCTATGACGATCTTGGGTCTACAGACTAACCTGCACCAGTGTCACCAGAGAACTGCCATCTGACGTAAGGTATAATACCATCTAGAAGTTCTCGGCGAGTCCGTCCAGTGTACCCAGTCTCCATTGAGCACCCGTATATCATCTCTGATGTCAAACACCAATGGATATGGGATCATCCATCGCCCATCTATTTGTGTCGAGAAGCTACACGCTAGTCTACTCTGGTATATCGATGCACCGTCTCGATACACCCACGACTAGGGACTTTGAAGGATGTACTTATAGACTACCACGTCCCCACTAGTATGATTTACATCATAGTCCAGGTAGTCAAGTACACATCCTAAGGGCTTTACCAACATGTAACAGAGAGACAATCAGTGTACACGTTAAGGTAAAGAGTAACCAGATAGCATACTATCATATCGAGCAAGAAAGTCATCCCTATATATGTCCAAACATCCACTACAATATACATCCTATGTATAGTAATGGCCTCTAGGGCCTGGCTGAAAGATTGGCGAAGTTGTAGGGTGTAATTAATCCCGGCTAGTCTTTCCTTTTAGGGTTTGAAGGAAGATTTGATAAAAACAGTGGGAGCCATCCTGATTAGATAAAATAATAACCAATCTGATCTTGCAAGAGCGCAAGCAGAGTGTTTTCTTCTCTCTCTCTCCAGGTAGTGACCATATCATGCCTTAATCAAGATAATAATACAGTTGTATTGACCGAACCCGCTTGTTATACTGAGCTAGGGGAATGTTGGTCCCGCTCCAACTTATAATTGTTATAAGACAGAGCATGAAATAGGGGATTACCAGAATTCACGTGCCGCCCAAACGAAGAAAGTGCATGCTGATACATCTTCTTCGGGTGTGTTCATTACAGAGAACTGTTTCTCAGTATCTTTTACATCCTGTGTATGAGATACCGGATCAGGATCCCACATATGTAATTTGTTACATGGGCTACAGATAGGTAGAGAACTGAGAACGGGTGATAAGTTTCATGAGATAGAAACGGTGCAAGTGTTGCAGCCAAGTCTGTTGGTAGTTATCATCCTATATTATCAGAATACATTGATTCTGAACAAATGTCATTAGATACCGAACCTGATATACAATATCATATCAGTCTCTTTATTAGTAAAGAAGGATATAATTTTGTATTGTTGGATAATGTTTTGAACATTTCCTATATCAAGAGTTGATCGGTTCAGGCACGTTATCTAAAATCATTGACGTTCTAAATCAAACTACAATTCTTAGTATACAGAACACACACAAGAGGAAGAGTTCATAAATGAATGAATTCTTCTTAAGGTATTGTAGACTAGGTCATATCTATGTGACCCGACTAGCTGAAGTTACATATAGATGCATATTTAAATTAGTTTCAATTTACATCTTGTGAAACTTGCCGGTCATGTCACAGAGATAAGATGACCATAGCTCCGTTTATTGGAAACAGAGAAAGAGTTAGTGAACTATTGGGATGATAAATGTTGATGTATAAAGGTCCCCAGTCTACACATGCCAAGACCGGTTCTTTGTACTTCATTACATTCTCTGATGATCTCTCAAGATTCAGACATATGATCCTGTTGAAACACAAGTCCGAAGCTTTTGAGATATTCACAGAATATAAGTTAGAAAGTAAAGAACCAAAACAGGTATAAGTATTATGTCCTTTGATGTGATCAAGGAGGAGAATACTTGAGAACGGAATTCCTGGATTATTCTAAAGGGGAATGAGATTCTCTCTCAGCATTACTCCTCCGTATACACCACAGCACGTCGGTGTATCGGGACGGAGCAATCACACCCTATGTGATAAGGTGTGCTCTATGATGAGTACTACTGAGTTACCTATTTCTTTTTGGGAGTTATGCACTTGAGAAGCTGCACACCTATTGAATAGGGTTCAAATCAAATCTGTTGCTTACCACTTCATATGAGATATGGAAAGGGAAGAGCCAATATCTTAAGTTTGTTAAGATTTGAGGCTGTCCGGCCTATGTCTAAAAGCAAAATCCGGACAGACTTGAGGCAAAGTCAGTTCTGTAGAAGTTTGTTGGGTATCCCAAGCATTCGCAAGGGAATATCTTCTACCAAACCGAGGAACAAAAGATGTTTTGTTTCTCAGCATGCCACCTTTGCGAAAGGGAATTTCTTGTGAAGAAATTAGTGGACATGAGGTAGAACTGGAAGGAGTTCCAGCTATACAAACTGCAGCTGATGATTTGGTAGAACCAAAGGATTCAATAGTTTCCAACGAACCTCAGCCTCTCCGCCGATCTAGTAGGGTTCCTCACCCACCTGAGAGATACTTCAGTTTCTCTATGACAGTGGGAGCGAGGATTGCATCATGAGATGATGACCCAACTAGTTTCGAGCTGGCCATCAGGAGTGGGACTCTTTAAGAATGGCTAGATGCTTAACGATCTGAGATGGAATCCTTATACACAAACAAAGTATGGACTTTGGTTGCTTTATCTGAAGGGTTAAATCCCCATCAGGAGCAAGTATATCTTGAGAAGATTACTTGGTGTACATGGAAAGGTTGAGACTTTCAAAGCTATGCTTAAGTCCATCTAGATTCTACTTGCCACGGCTACATACCATGACTACGATATCTGGCGGTTGGGTGTCATGACTGCTTTTCTAAATAATGATTTGAAAGAGAGCGTCTATAAGTACACAGCCAGAGGGCTTCGTAAGTAGTGGGAGCAGCGGAAACGTGTGCAAGATGTTTTATGCAATAAAACAGGCATCGCGGAGTAGGAACGTCTGTTTTGACGTTGTAGTCAAAGAGTTTGACTTCATCAAAATGGTAGATAAACCTTGTATATACAAAAAGGTAGTAGGGAGTATGGTGGTGATCCTCGTAGAGTACATGGATGACATACTCTTGATGGGGAAGGAGTTTCCTATGCTACGCTCGGTCAATCTCCGCTTATCACAATCATTCTCCATATAGTATCAAAGTGATACCTACTAAATCCTGGGTTTTGGATCTATGAGATAGATCTAATTGGATTTTAGGATACTCACTAGTTGTAGTGAGATGGTATCAATTGATCCTGGGGAGAATCACTGGAAAGGTTCCAGGGTGATAAGGACGACTGAAAGTCAGTCGCAGGCATTGTCTTTACCCTCAGTGGAGGGACGGTATGTTGGAAGAGTTCCAAGCAAGATACCGTGGCATACTAGACGATAAAGGCCAGATACATCGCTACCAAAGATACTACCAAAGAGGCAGTCTTGGTGTATATTAGTTCATGAGATGAACTTCGTTCCTACCATTGTGTGACAATGGAGTTATGGCTTATACCTAAAAACGCCCGTCCCATCAGTGATCCAGACATATTCTTAGGCAGTGTCACCTGATCATGGAGATGGTTGTTCTCCAGGGGATCGAGGTTAGGAGAGTAGACTCAGAGGGCAACACAGCGGATCCACTCACAAAGGCCTTTTCCCAGAAAGAGACTATTATGGGATGGTTGAGTATGAGATACTATAACCACTGTTATCAGATGGCCCTAGTGCAATTGGGAGATTGTTAGTTATATGTATGCCCTAGAGGCCATTACTATACATGAGATGTATATTGTAGTGGTGTCACGACCCGATAGTTTCGACTCGTGACCGGCACTTAACCACGCAACGTCTACAGGCGTAACACAGCTAAGTAAGCCGAACCCAGAAATCAAAACTAATAAATAAAGAGTGATTAAAATATTTTTGTAAAAACAGTAATACATGTCTGAAAAGCTTCCATTTATTTAGTAGAAATCCTTTTAAGTTCAAGAATTATAACTTTTATAATTTTGGCAACATTTCCATTCTTAACATTTGTCCCGCAAGTCGGGTAAAAGCAAGGTGTAGCAGAAATAATAAGTGAAATGAATAAGCATCACAATATAATATACGACGCCGTAGCGAAGAGTACACAGTAAAGCAAGGACAATATCACAAATGGTAAGACTGCATAACATCAAGTCGGCTCACATGCGAGCTCGACACCAGAATAAAACATCATACATATCGTCCTCACAGCTGTCTCTAAGTCAATACAGAAAGGTAGATGGAGAATACTAGATACATCAATATACAACTGAAAGATAACAGATACCGTACAAAACCCACCTATCAGCAAAAGGCTATCTCGCCTCAAAAGGGTATCTGTGCCAAAAGATGCGGTAAACAGCCAGCCGTGACTACTCCCAAGGGCAACCTGCAAATACTGTGGCACAACGGGGGTGAGTTGCCAACTCGTGAATAGAGATAACATATAAAGGTGATCGCGAGCATGCACATATAGCGTGGTTCTACTAATGCCAGCAGATGATATCAATGCATGCCAAACAGTGGATGCAATAGTAATGCAAGTACTTTATCAGGTAAATGCTACAGGATGAGATATATAGTAGTCAATACTGAGTATGGGATAAATAACATCTACATGGACTGTGTCAACATGGAAAACAATAAGCGATGCCTCAGACTGCACCCAATCCCAAATACACTCAGGCTCCGGCACACCCATCGGCCCTCAAATCCTGTATATCTCAGAGGAATCACGAGTGCCCAACATCGGCACCCAAAATATCATAAAATACTCGTGTCCAGCATGGACACGCAAATCCTCGTATCTCGGGCTCCATCAGTCCGGATCGGCCCACGGGGTCCGTCTGCGGTATCGGCCCTCGGCCCCGGCAGTACGGATCATCCCGCATCCATCTTTCGACTCTGGTCAGTATCCTCCGGACAACTGCCAGGTCCAACCAATCACCAGTAGGTACTCGCCCGCCTCCAGGCTCAATCGGCAAAACCCATCGATCATCTCGCCGAGGGGAACCATACCGGGCCCACCACGAACCCACAGACGGATCATCCACTCCTCGAATCGGGTTTCAAGCACACGTCTCAGCACCGAGAAAACGCGTGGTGGACACACCAAAATATCATATCACGAAGTACCGGGTTTTTCAAAATAGTGCATCTTTTCTTAAATACTTCCATGGTCCTCAAAACCAGAAATCGCATGAAATCCAACACCAATAAGTAAATCCAATGCGAGGTACAATGTAAATCAATCCATGGTATGAGCATAAGGGGAAAACCGCTTTTAAAAATAGTTTCCGTTTTTAAAGATGTCATGCGGCTCCCAATTTCCAGGAAATCACCACCAATCATATGTAAGATAAACTACAGCAATATAATCATGGCAGTTCTACAGTGAGTGTGGCATGGCAATTACTAACGGTGTGTGTGTAGCATGTAAATTAGTGCCCGTGCAACATAAACCGTTAGTAATAGTGCAGTGTTCTATCAGTTCTAAGCATATATATATAAACACAGCAGGGAATGCAATATGCGATGACAGTCTATGGGGTACATGCAACATATAATAGTAAAGTCCTATCAGCCCTGACGCATAACGCCATGCGGGCGATATCCCCGTAGATGTGAAATCTACTCACCGTGTCTCGCGCTAAGTGTATCCAACAACTTGCTTTCCCTTCTTCGCAGCGTCCGTCTCACTGGCCTGCGAACCTAGAATCACATAACATATATCACACATAAGCTCAATTTCACAGAAACGCGACATTATGGTCCAACTAGAAACCCGTGTCGCAAACCAATCGCGCGTGTGCGCGATACGCTAAAACGTGTGATCACGCGCCTGAAACTACCCTGACGCGTAGCGATACGCAGAAACCCCAAACCTACTCACGTATCACGCGTGTCGCGAAGGTTTAGAAAAACGGCAAAATAGGTATTTGGTCCCAGATTTCTATACAGAACTAGATTTACAAAACTATATATATAACAACACCCTACACACTAGCAGACACCTACAGGACCAAACACCACCCCAAACCCTACCCATCTGGCCGCAATTTGCGGCTAGAAAAAGAAAATCGGCGGCCTACTGTAGCAATTAGGGGGTCGGGTTCAAGCTATGGTATCAGCACATCTCCACTACACTGCAGTCTTCCCAATTTCACTCAGATCTCATCGGGTCAAAAGCAGATCCAGAAAACCTCAAATTTGCTTAAAAACGACAATTTGCATCAAATAGGGAAACTGGTGGTATTTTAGTGCAATTGGGGTTAAGCTAAGCTAATATGGCCTCAGTAACTCACTAACAACCTACTGAAACCCTAACACATCACATTAGCACAAAGTTCCCACTAAACACCCCATATCACACCTAAACGCACTAAAAACCATTAACCGATGCAAATCTACACTAACTAAGCAAACTAGGGAAGCAAGTTAGGAAGTATACCTCACACTTAACCCTAGGGAGCTGCAGGAAGATGAAGAAGTGAAGGGAAGGGGCTGCACTTGATGTTGTTGCTGTTGGTGCTCACTGCTGCTGCTGCTGAACTTTGCTGCTGCTGCTATTGCTGATTGCCTGCTGCTGTTGCTGCTGCTATGCTGCTTGGTGCTGGGGTTCTGGAGCAGAGAGCTAAGTGTGTGTGAGTGTGTGAGAGTTTTGAGAGAAAAACAAAAATGAAATGAGAGGCAACAATTATCACTCAGTTGTCAACCCTCCTCTCTCTCTCTTCATTAATGGCAAGCATGGCTTGAGCCATGATGCTCTCTCTCTCTCTCTCACAAGTCAACACCCACTACAGTTTCAAATTAAAGTAACTTTTAATTAACTAATTAAACTTGATTAAAACCCAAAAGGCTTAATCCTCAAGATTAACCCACTATGGTCACTTAACATGGTAAAAACTCATTTAAAAGCCTAGTTTACATGCACATGTGTGTGCAAGCCTAGGAAAATTTTAGAAAAATATTTATTAAATTAGGAAAAATATTTGAAACACAATTTGGTAAACTTTTTATTAAAACCCATTATTTAAATATATTTAGTCACTAAACAAATCCTAAGGTGTTACAATCTCTCCCCCTTAAAGAAATTCGTCCCCGAATTTCAAAAATCTAACTACACGTACCTTCAAAAAGATGGGGATACGTCTTCATCATCTCGCTTTCGGTCTCCCAAGTGACCTCCTCACGGTTCTGGCCACGCCAAAGTACCTTGACTGATGGAATGTCCTTCGATCTCAACCTCTTCACTTGTCGATCCAAAATCATCACCGGCTGCTCTGCATAGGAAAGGTCGCGCTCCAGCTGGATCGTCGGGTGCTGAATCACGTGCGAAGGTTCATGAAGATATCTGCGGAGCATCGAGACATGAAACACGGGGTGCACATCTGGAAAGCTGGGCGGAAGGGCTAAACGATAGGCTACTGCACCAACACGCTCGAGGATCTCGAAGGGGCCCACATACCTGGGACTGAGCTTCCCCTTCTTCCCAAACCTCATCACACCTTTCATTGGGGAGACCCTCAAGAAAACATGATCACCAACAGAAAACTCAAGCCTGCGTCGCCGACGGTCCGCATAAGATCTCTGCCTACTCTGGGCTGCTCTCATCCCATCGCGAATCAACTGGATCTTCGCTGTCGTCTCTTCAACGATCTGTGGCCCTAAGATACTGCTCTCACTGAGCTCTGTCCAACAAGTGGGCGACCTGCATCTCCTCCCATAAAGAGCCTCAAATGGTGCCATCTGTATGGTCTCCTGGTAGCTGTTATTGTAGGAGAACTCTACTAAGGGCAAATGGTGATCCCAGCTACCTCCGAAATCCAATACACAAGCTCTGAGCATGTCTTCGAGAGTCTGAATGGTCCGCTCTGACTGTCCGTCGGTCTGTGGATGAAATGCTGTACTGAAACTCAAGCGAGTGCCCAAAGCCTCCTGAAGCCTTTGCCATAGTCTACTGGTAAACTGGGTGCCTCTGTCGGACACAATACATGTCGGGACTCCGTGTAGTCGCACTATCTCGTCAATGTAGATCTGGGCATACTGAGTAAATCCGAAAGTCGTCTTCACTGGTAGGAAGTGAGCCGCTTTCGTCAAACGATCCACGATCACCCAGATGGAGTCATACCCCCGACCAGTCCTGGGTAGTCCCATAATGAAGTCCATCGAAATCTGTTCCCATTTCCACTCCGGAATGGGTAACGGCTGTAGCTCTCCCGCGGGCCTCTGGTGTTCAGCCTTGACTTGCTGACAAGTCAGGCATCTCGACACAAAATCTGCGATGTCCCTCTTCATTCTGTCCCACCAGTAAACACCTCTCATATCATGATACATCTTGGTGGAACCAGGATGGACGCTATATACCGATCGATGTGCCTCCTCAAGAATCTCACGCCTCAGTCCCTCAGCATCTGGTACGCACAGTCTGACTCCAAATCGTAGTATCCCCTGACCATCGATCACGAACTCGGAAAATCTGCCCTGTCCAATCTGTGCCATGATCTCTGAACATCGGTCATCACTGAGCTGTGCCTCACGTATACGATCGATCAACTGTGGGCGTGCACGGACATGCGCTATCTGTCCTCCAATCGGCGTGAACTCGAACTGTATCCGGCTGTCGCATAATATCTGCCAGTCCGCGGATGACTGCTCCTGTACTGCGCTCAAACAAGATAAACTACCCCCGGACCTCCTATTCAAAGCATCCGCCACTACATTTGCCTTGCCCGGGTGATATAAGATCTCGCAGTCATAATCCTTCACTAACTCCATCCATCGGCGCTGTCGAAGGTTCAGATCCCGCTGCTGGAATATGTATTTCAGACTTTTGTGATCCGTGAATATCTGGCACGACTCGCCGTATAGGTAATGTCGCCAGATCTTAAGTGCAAAGACCACTGCTGCCATCTCCAAATCGTGAGTGGGGTAGTTCTGCTCATGCTTCTTCAATTGTCGCGAGGCATACGCGATCACCTTATCATGCTCCATCAGTACGCACCCTAACCCCACTCGAGAAGCATCACAATAGACCACAAATCCGCCCGATCCGGAAGGCAAAGATAACACCGGTGCCGTCGTCAGCCGAGTCCGTAACTGCTGAAAACTGTGCTCGCACTCCTCCGTCCAATCGAAAGGAACTCCCTTCCGGGTCAACCCGATCAACGGTGTATAAATACGGGAGAAGTCCTGCACAAAACGTCTATAGTAACCGGCCAACCCCAAAAAGCTGCGAATCTCCGTCACCGATGTGGGTCTGGGCCAATGCTGAACGGCCTCTATCTTCCTCGGATCTACACATATACCGTCTCGTGAAATCACATGTCCCAAGAAGTCCACGTTGTCCAGCCAAAAAGCACACTTGGAGAATTTCGCATAGAGCCGGTGCTCCCTCAAGGTCTGCAATGTGATCCGCAGATGCTGCTCGTGCTCCTCACTACTCCGGAAATACACCAAGATATCGTCAATGAAGACTATGATGAACAGATCCAAGTATGGCTGGAAAATACGGTTCATCAAGTCCATGAAGGCTGCTGGCGCATTGGTGAGTCCGAACGACATCACCAAAAACTCGTAATGGCCATAGCGCGTACGGAAAGCTGTCCTGGGAATGTCCTCCTATCGAACCCGCAGCTGATGATAGCCCGATCGTAAATCGATCCTCGAAAAGTACCCTGCCCCCTGAAGCTGGTCGAACAAATCGTCGATACGCGGCAAAGGATACCTGTTCCGCACTGTCACCCTGTTCAGCTGGCGGTAGTCGATACACAGACGCAAACTGCCATCTTTCTTCTTAACGAACAGGACTGGAGCACCCCAAGGAGAAACACTGGGTCGAATAAGTCCCTTGTCCAGCAAATCTTGCAACTGACCCTTCAATTCTCTAAGTTCCGCCGGGGCCATCCGATAAGGCGGTATGGAAATAGGCCCCGAGCCAGGAACCAAATCAATACAGAAAGAAATGTCGCGCTCGGGCGGCAACCCTGGAAGCTCGGCAGGGAACACATAAGGAAACTCGCTAACAACCGGAACCTGGTCCAATGGAACCTCTGTAGCGCGAGCATCGCAAACATAGGCGAGAAATCCCTGACATCCCTTCCTCAAAAGCTGTCCAGCGCGAAAAGAAGAAATCACACTGTGAGGGGCAGCACCACGGTCCCCCAACACAACAAAAACCGACTCGCCGGGAAAGCAGAATCTAACTGTCTTCTCGCGGCAGTACACAGAAGCATAGCACGTGGCTAACCAATCCATTCCTAAAAGAACGTCGAAGTCCAACATCTCCAGAAGGATCAAGTCGACAGGCAACTCTCTCTCGCCAATACAGACGATACAGGATCGGAACACGTGCCTAGCAACAAACGACTCTCCCACAGGAGTGGTCACCACAAGCAGCTGATCAAGCAAGCCCGACTCTCTACCCAAACTCGGCACAAAGTGTGTGGATACGTACGAGTGTGTGGATCCGGGATCGAACAACACGTGTGCATCAACTGAACATACAGGAAGGATACCTGAAACCACCGCATTGGACGCATGTGCGTCCTGATGTGTCAAAGCAAAAATCCTCGCCTGTCCACCACCTGCAACTGACTGCCCTCTGCCCCGGTCATCTCGCCCTCTCTGAGCAACTCCTCCACGCCCACGACCTCTCTGTGCGTGAGTCTGGCGCGGAGCAACGGTAGGTACAACGGGCAACGCCCTCTGGGGTGGTGAAGGTGGTAAAGTAACATGCGGTGCTGCCGCCTCCCTCCGGTGTGTCTCTGGACAATCTCGAACGAGGTGAAGTAGGCTGCCACATCTGAAGCAACCCCGCGGCGACTGCTGACTTTCCTGGGGATACGAACTAAACATCCGGCCTCGTCCCGAATCTCTGCTACTCCTCGTACCAGAACGATACCTGTCGCGGCGTCTGAATGACTGCCTCCGTGCGGAAATATTGGTACGAACTCTCTTCGGCTCTGGAACTACCGAAGTCTCAGCAAGGTGCTCCTCCACTACTAGGGCTGCGTCTACAGCTGCTGCATAGGTCTCGTAGTGCTGCGGGCTGATCGTGAGGAACAGTGGTGTAAGCAAGCCTCGAACAAATCTCCTGACTCGCAACTCCTCGGTAGCCACTAAATATGGGGCGTAGACTGCTAGCTCTGTAAACAGCACGTCATACTCTGCCACTGTCATCCCTGGCGTCTGGCGCAAGGACTCAAATCTGCGTGCTCGGGCATCCCTAACACTCTGGGGAAGGAAACGGGCTAGAAATATGGTCACGAACTCCGTCCAGGTCATAGGAGGAAGACCTGCTGCTCTGCCCTTCTCAACTGAATCACACCACTTCTGCGCAAGACCTTCCAGGGGAAAGGTCGCAAACTCGACCCATCTCGTATCTGCGCATCTGAGGGAACGGCATATACGGGCCATCCTGTCGATGAAAGACTGTGGGTCCTCGGCTGTATCGGTGCCTCTGAAGACTGGAGGCTTCAGCCTCATGAACTCTGACAGCGATACTGTAATCACCTCCGTGGCTGCAGGGGCAACTGGCTGCGCGGTAGGTACCATCGCGGTCGCTGGAACAGGTGGAGCTACCTCTGGTCGCTGCGCTCGAAGCGTCTCAACTAGCGATCCTATCATCTGGCGCATCTCCTGCATGCTAGATCCCACCGTCTGGCGCATCTCTTACATACCAGCCCCTAACGTGGCGATCTGATCTGTCACGGCAGGAACAGCCTTCTCGGGTACAACGGGTGCACTGCCCGGATCAGTCCTCGTCTCGGACGAGTCAACTCGAATCTCGGCCCTCGCGGCCGCTCTCTGTGCCCTCGTAGTCTTAGGCGGCATAATGGCTGAAAGAAAATTTGGATTCGATAAGAACACGGAAATCGAATCGCAAGAATGTATGTATTCAAGAAGGAATTTAAATCAACAAGTCCTAAGGTCGCGTAGGCGGAGCACCGTGTCGTGAGTATGCCGCGGGACATACACACGCTATGCTACCCTGCCGCAGCTACCTACTCCATCATACCAGGGTCATCCTACACTCCGAAGGTAAAACCTACGCTCTGATACCAACTTTGTCACGACCCAAGAGTTTCGACTCGTGACCGGCACTTAACCACGCAACGTCTACAGGCGTAACGCAGCTAAGTAAGCCGAACCCAGAAATCAA
This sequence comes from Agapanthus africanus, assembly GCA_030015575.1. Taxonomy (NCBI): domain Eukaryota; kingdom Viridiplantae; phylum Streptophyta; class Magnoliopsida; order Asparagales; family Amaryllidaceae; genus Agapanthus; species Agapanthus africanus. Next base: position 651,182,447 of record JASDDO010000019.1, on the reverse strand, counting down.
AACCAATAAATAAAGAGTGATTAAAACATTTTTGTAAAAACAGTAATACATGTCTGAAAAGCTTCCATTTATTTAGTAGAAATCCTTTTAAGTTCAAGAATTATAACTTTTATAATTTTGGCAACATTTCCATTCTTAACATTTTTCCCGCAAGTCGGGTAAAAGCAAGGTGTAGCAGAAATAATAAGTGAAATGAATAAGCATCACAATATAATATACGACGCCGTAGCGAAGAGTACACAGTAAAGCAAGGACAATATCACAAATGGTAAGACTGCATAACATCAAGTCGGCTCACATGCGAGCTCGACACCAGAATAAAACATCATACATATCGTCCTCACAGCTGTCTCTAAGTCAATACAGAAAGGTAGATGGAGAATACTAGATACATCAATATACAACTGAAAGATAACAGATACCGTACAAAACCCACCTATCAGCAAAAGGCTATCTCGCCTCAAAAGGGTATCTGTGCTAAAAGATGCGGTAAACAGCCAGCCGTGACTACTCCCAAGGGCAACCTGCAAATACTGTGGCACAACGGGGGTGAGTTGCCAACTCGTGAATAGAGATAACATATAAAGGTGATCGCGAGCATGCACATATAGCGTGGCTCTACTAATGCCAGCAGATGATATCAATGCATGCCAAACAGTGGATGCAATAGTAATGCAAGTACTTTATCAGGTAAATGCTACAGGATGAGATATATAGTAGTCAATACTGAGTATGGGATAAATAACATCAACATGGACTGTGTCAACATGGAAAACAATAAGCGATGCCTCAGACTGCACCCAATCCCAAATACACTCAGGCGCCGGCACACCCATCGGCCCTCAAATCCTGTATATCTCAGAGGAATCACGAGTGCCCAACATCGGCACCCAAAATATCATAAAATACTCGTGTCCAGCATCGACACGCAAATCCTCGTATCTCGGGCTTCGTCAGTCCGAATCGGCCCACGGGGTCCGTCTGCGGTATCGGCCCTCGGCCCCGGCAGTACGGATCATCCCGCATCCATCTCTCGACTCTGGTCAGTATCCTCCGGACAACTGCCAGGTCCAACCAATCACCGGTAGGTACTCTGTTAGTTATGTATATGCCCTAGAGGCCATTGTTGTATATATGATGT